>CM037877.1:36231641-37471691 GCA_021292165.1 Shinisaurus crocodilurus
AAACCTGATTTCATATAGACACTCTGCTCACTTACTTCATACGTGGCGGCCAGACTGGAACTCTATGTGTATGACTCAGACTGTGGGATATATCCCTCGTTCAATTTTAATGTATAGCCTTTAAGGGAGAAAAACCTTACGTTGGCGTTTACTGCCTGTTCAGGTTAGTTACCTTCACTGCTAAGATATCTGTCTTCAGTTCTTCTTAAAAAAATTGCTACTTTATTTTCTGAATATAGATGTAATTGCCTGAGAGTAGAACCCTTACTTGGAAGCTGATAATGGTTTATTAAGTACAGTTCTTAAGTATATACTGTACCATGCCACAGAGTTTTAAGCTCACTTAAAAGCTGACTTTTTATGCCTTTACATCAACATAAGTTTTAAGAAACAAAAGTTCATTTATATCTGAATGCTCAAAAATATACAAGGGTGTTTCATTCTGAACAGTAACTCAGACTATTAATATCACTAACTGGACATCAGAATAAAGATGCAAAGTTATATTAGAATAATCAGGTGTTAAGCATTTATTATACTCTATTCTGTGTTTGCAAATCAACTTTTAAAAGCAATGTAATCCTGGGTGGATTCATCTGAATTTGTGCTTTAAGAGTCATACTGGGTATGATGATCTGTCCAAAGTTAAAACACTTAACATCCCATTAATTTAAATGATATAGATTTTAATCATTTATTTATCTCCTATTGAAATTGCTTGGAATTTACTGCTTAACTTTGGCTCATGTCTACAAGCAAACCCCCCCCCCAATTCTTAAACATTATGCAAAGTATGTAAATTTGTATTTAGTGTATTTTACTTGGTTTGTATTGTAGAGGGCTTGCAGAATCTGGATTTATTCATGTTCTTGTCGCTGCAGTATAGTTTGGACTCAAGGAACATGGGGGACAACAGGTGCTGAGGCACAGGAGCTTGTAGTGAAGAAGTGACACCCTTTGACTGCAGCAGGGGTAGGGAGCCTCTTTCAGCCCGAGGGCCAAATTAATTTTTGGAGAAACTCTTTGGGGAACGCATTCTGGTGGTGGGTGGAGTTGAAGGCAAAGTGAGGGATTCAAAATACAAAAAATAGCAATATACTTTATCTTAAAGCTAGTAACTAAGCTCTCAGCCTTTTAGAATGGGGAAAAATGCACAAGAGTGGGGAAACAACTGCACGAAAACAGGGAAACCACCAAATGATTGGTGGTTGGGGGAAAGGGGGTGGGGCCATCTGGGGAACTCTGGAGATCCCGCCCTAGACCTGGTGTTCCCCATCCCTGGACTACAGGAACGAACACAGGAGCGCCTAGTTTAACGTACATTTTGGTTTCCTGCTGAGTGTAGATTTATTTATTTTAATACATTTCTGTACCACCTTTCTGCTGAGGCACCCAAGGTAGTTTCCAGTTTTTAAATAGAGAAACTAACAAATGTTACCCCCAAACCCCTCTAACAAACACCAGAATATAGTTCTCTCTGATTGATTTGAAGGGTCTCTTCAGGAACTGATGGCATGAGCTCCCTGGCCTGGACTTCCTCCCTTCTGTTTTCACTCAGAGCACACAGGTCTTAAGTGGCCTCAGGGAAGGTCAGGGAGTGGCCGCCCCATCAGTCCTCTCAGGCTGTTCAGGAGCTGATGGCACAAGCTTCTCAGTCTGGGCTTCTCCTCTTCTCTGTAATGCATTATATAGCTAACCTGGTCATTGTTTAAAACTCCACTGAAGATGCTGAAACATCAGTAGTACTAAGCAAGCTTAAACAGTGTGATGGTGAGCACTCTTAAGCAATCAGATAGGACCAATGCAGCACTTCCACTGGAGTTTCTGATTTGAAGTCAGTGTAAAGTAAATGCCTTCCCCCATACTTAACTGCTAATTTGCTGATGCAGCATGATTGAGGTTTGCACCACTAAAATTGATCAGTGTCTTATTGGGCTATATGAAAGGTATTGTTAAGAGAAATTATTTAGTTTGTAATCCACAAATTTTTGCTGTGCTGTCTTGATGACTGACCTGGGCAAACTACAAGCATGGGCAAACTACATGCATACCTGAGATCCAGGAAGCCACATGGCCTAGAACAGGGGTGGGCAACTTGTAGCCCTTCAGATGTTGTTGCTCCACAGCTCCCATCAACCCTAGCCAACATAGCCAATGGTGAGGGATGCTGGGAGTGGAGGGCCACAAGGTTCCCATCCCTCATAGAAAGTCTGCTGAGCCTGCTGTGGCTCATCAGAACACTTGCAACACCTCCTGGCCAGGGACCACGGGTCCATAGTGGCCTAGCTGGCAAGGAACGTTTAAAATAAATTAATTGATATGATACTACTTTCATATAGTCATAACAAAGCTCAACTCAAGCGAATTCAGATAAGATGTCAGTCGTGTGATAGGCAGATTTCCAAGTTCACATGAACTTCTAGATCTGATACTGCTATCTGCTGAATATTTACCAGTGTGTTACAGTTTATATGCAATTAAATGAATCCCAAAAGGCTTCCATTTGGAGCTAAAGGCAGCACAAATTTGATGCGGAAAGCACCCTGAGTAGGAATTACCACCAGAGTCCATGCAATTTTTTTAAAAAGTGAGACAGAATACTATATGTATGAGTCTACCTTTAAATTAGTTTTGCAGATTTGCTCATTCTACATTAATGGATTGTTAAGAACAAGATCGATAAAACCTATGGCCAAGGAATTGTGTCCTAATACTCAACTGGAGATCAGCATTAGAATATTGATCCTCAGCTTACTTCCCAAATCAAATTGAGGAAATGGATGGAAATTGTTCAATTTGACATAACTTATCCAATAAAACTAAGGGCTATAATTACTTTAAAAAGATGATAATGTAATTGTCTTGAAGTGAAATTACTTCGTAGCATTACTGATATGTATTGCATGGTTCAGTCATATTTTTTTTATTTTGCCTCTTCTCTTCTAAGGAAACATTTCTAGTTTTTCAAAGGAGTAGTTGGATTCATTATCTTTGTTGAAGCCTGTGGAATTCTAGTACAAAGCCTTAAACTACTTTGTGCCTCATTTCAGCTGAGCCAGACTGTCAGCCCAACAGTTTGATGTCTTGATTTATTTAGTAGTAATCAGCTTTATCATTCAGTAAAATTCAGGTTCTTATTGATACATTATATTACTGTAGTATATACTGTTTAGGCAGTACAATAGTATCTATATTTTTAAGGCTACAGATTGCCTCTTGGTTCTGGCATTTATACTTTTAAGCTAAATTTACTTTGGGGCGAAAATATTATAGCCAGCAAAGTGAGTTGGTCAAGGGCAATACTGTTTCAAAATCAGAAACTAGTATTGAGGCTAAAATACAGTTTCCTACTTCTTGTTAGCGACTTTATTGTGATGTTAATACATTCCCGAATTTCAATAATTGCTCATAATAGGATTAAATAAATAGAATTATCTGATCAATCATCTACTCTGTCAATTGTATCTATGATTTAAGGTAGCCTTTCCCAACCTGGGGCCCTCCATATATGTTTTGGACTTCCATTCCCATCAGACCCAGTCAACATGGCCAATGGTCAGGAATTCTGGGAGTTGTAGTCCAAAACATCTGGAGGGCACCAGGTTGCAGAAATTGATTTAAGGGCAATAGCTATCAGCCAATGGACTGACATTGGTTGATAGCCATGTCTTGCTGGAGTGTAGTATGCCTTTTCTTCTAATAGGACATTCCATACCACATATGAATCTGTACCTCCTTAGGAAGCAATCCCTGCTGCTGCTTCAACTGGAATCTTTTCTCCAGAGTTGGAAACCAGGGAGCGGGTGAGATATAGTAGTTTCTTGTATATGGATCAGCCGGGGATAGATAAGTGAACTGCCTATGTCAATAGAGGTAGGGGATTGGTCTTCATATTACAGTAACATCAGATATTGGGGAGTGGGGGAATACATAAGTAGTGTTTACATCCTTTCTGAATTCCTAAAGAATATTGTTTATATAAAGGTCTCTTTTAATTCATGGCATTCTTTAGTGGGCTGTATTGCAAAGCTTCCGACTTTTGACCACCAGTGTGAGCTATCAACACTGTCTTTCCAACTAAGTAATTTTATTATGTATTTAGTTACAAAATGTATACAGTTTTCATCAGAAAACTGTCCAGTCTTTTAAAATGCAAATAAAAACCTGTACAATTCCAGAGCCAACATAGACAAGTATTTGATTGGTAAGCAATATGTATAAATAAATTTGTCCCCTTATTCTGTTTGTACACAACTGTCCTATGCAGTGCATATATTATGCAGTGATGGTTGAAAGAATAAAGGTAACACAGCTGTTTGTAGATTGTTAACACCTTTCTGTACTGGTTAACACACACATGGCTTCATATGTGCATCCTAAACACATGTAAGGGATCTTTTAACTATAAGTTGTGAGCCTGTGTGGCGTAGTGGTAGAGAGTGTTGGACTGGGACTCGGGAGATCCGGGTTCTAGTCCCCGCTTGGCCATGAAACTCACTGGGTGACTTTGGGCCAGTCACTGATTCTCAGCCTAACCTACCTCACAGGGTTGTTGTGAGGATAAAATGGAGAGGTGGAGGAAGATTATGACATGTAAGCTGCCTTGGGTTCCTTGCAGGAAAAAATGTGGGGAATAAATATAATAAATAAATAAATAAATAAAATTGCTATGTGCTTGAAAGTAGACACCTTGGGATTAGGCAATTTTGGAAGTTAGAGACTGCAAACTTTGAAATAATAGTGTACTGTTTATTACAGATTAAAACATAAATGTCAAGCAGTTAATTTTTAAAGCATTTAAATAAGAAACAGTATTTATAGTGTTAATAGCTTAAAACTAGTAGACATTAGTGGTCCTATTAAGTACAAGCAAAACAATGTCTAGCAAAGGCAGTACAATATGTACTGTATGTCTTGCTTAATGTGTATGTGTGCAAATATGTGAAGGAGAAGCGGGGGAGAAGGAAGGCAGACAAACTTCAGATCCAGTAGGGCAGGGTGGGTAACCTTCTGACCACCAACCTAATTCATCCCACAAAGGTCCTCTGCTCTCCCAGACTTCTCTCCCTAGCATTAGAGAATGGCAGGCTTTCTTATTGCCAAACACTGATCAGAGGTAAGAGTGGGGGTTCCCAGCAGCAGAAAGAGGCTGCTTTCTGCTGGGAAAGCAGAAGGGGGAGGAAACCCCACTTTTATCTCCATTCACTTTCTCTACTGCTGAGAGGGATTGCCTTTTTCTCCGTGCAAGGAAAGGTACAGAGCCTCTCTGCAGGGAGAAAAGGAGTTACTCTGTGCAGAGAAAGGCAGGAGGGATTGCTCTGTGCCTTTCTCTGCATGGAGATGTTAGGGGGAGGGGCTTCAGAAGGTAGGGTCTGACCCATGACATCATCCAGCCCCCTGGGGGTGAGCTGGAAAGCACTCTAGCCACTGCCGACTAAACAGTTTCCCACAGTAGGGAGATTTTAGGGTGATGATATTGCCAATGGTAAAGTTCTATGGTTATGTGGGTAGTGGAGTGAACCACAGGTTTTTGTGGTGTAAAAATGGTACTGATTGAAGTGAAAAGGGCAGAGATTTAGGAGAAAGGGAAAAGAGTTTGTGGGTGTGGGAGGAAAGATAAATCACAGTAAGCAGAGACCCAGCAGCAGGATTCCTAGGGAGATCAAATTCACTAAGTCTGTATATGCTTATATTTTGGTGAGTGCATTCATACCTGAGGTATCAAGAAGAGGGATGGCCACCTCACAACCTGTTTTCGAATAACCAAGAAAGAAGGGGTTAGCCCCCTTCTCCATAATGTTCTCAAAGAGCCAGAAGAAAGTATGTCTTAAAGACCCCTCTCTTGGTTCTTGAGAATGTAGGTGCTCTCCAAAATATATTTTGGGGTGGGGGGAGGCTCAAAGCAGCCAAATCTCCACAGACCCAACAAAAACTTGGTAAAAGATAGAAAAGCCTGACAAGATCTTGTGGCAGTGGGAGCAGAGAAACAGAGTTCCAACTGGTTAATTGGCCAGCTGGAGATGCCTACTGCCTACTGCCCTTATAGATGCCTACTGCCCTTATAGTCTGCGCAACTAGGGTTTAATGTGTGGGAGCCAGTGGGCTCTTCAGCAATGGAAAGCTGAGAGAGAGATTACAAAGTTTCTCTTGCAGCATGCAGTGTGGTTTCTTTTGTGGGGGGGGGAGGGGAGATTCCTAGTACTTCATAGCTCTGACACTACTTTCTATCCCTGGTTCTGAGATTAATAATTAAAATAAAGACAATGGAGATGCTCCCACTCCTGCTCATCTGTCCTATGATTAAAATGCAAGATTTTAAATGTGCTAGTTGGGGTAACACTGATTCTGTGACTTGTGACAATTGAGTTTTCATGGTGAGGGAAAAGAGTGCTACAGATTAACATTGCCTTTCAAACACTTCTTGATAGATGCCCGAACCATATTACAGCTTTTAACAGGTAATCTGGAGGGCAGCATGGCTTGTTTGAGAAGGAAACAATCCTCAAATAACTCAACAAAAGGCCATTGGTTATTTGAGGGTTGTTTCTCCCTCAAACAAGCAATGCTGCCCAGGTTCGGATTACCTGCAACCAGGCAGGTAATTAGGCAAATGGTAGCTGCACTGATCGTGCAAACCAGGTAAGTATTTTCAGTGATTAAAGGTGCAATTCTGTAGGGATGCCCATAACCCTCCAAACCTGGGTGATTACAGACATCTATGCAGAGCAGGAGAAGTACAGAGGCAAAGGTCGCCTCTGTGCTCTGCCCGCCCTGCAAAACAGCTAGACAGCCAATTTCAGCTGTCTTAACTGTGCCTCTTTAGAGGGAGAGGGAAGGAGGTTGAGGACCCGCCAGGATACTTCGTATTGTAATGGTGCCTGTCTCCTCCCCTCCCCGCCCCCCGGAACACCCACCAAATCCCTTCTCCAAGGTTACTTTATGACCTCGGAGAAGCAGCGGGCATGGTTCTTTCTGCGCCAGCTGTGAGGGGGGTAGGGGGGATCTGAGCACAGATCCCCAGCTCCAAGATCAAAGCGATTTTCCGACCTCGGAGCTGGGAATCTGAACAATCCTATGGGCTGTCTAGGGGCCATAGGACTGATCTGTAAGTCCCTCATACTGTGCGGCAAATGATGTTTTGAAATTGAGGATTGATTTAAAAACAGTTGTGATATGGCATGGGTGCCAGTTTTTCAAAGGAAGAAAGTCTGAATTTCCACTGGCCAACCCTTTGGATCCCAAATTATATATGGTATTTCAATATAAATTTGAAAATAAGGTTTAATATATAGTAGAACATTTTAAAAGTTGAATATAAGTAAGTACTCATGGAGTGGCTACAGTATTGAAAAATTATTTTATTGTATCATATATGTGTAATTTTTCAGGAAAACTTGTATTGCCTTTTATAATACAGAAAAATATTCATCCTTTTTGTGTGCAGCTTGGCAAAAGAAAAGGTTATGTATGAAAAAGAAGCAAAACAGCAAGAAGAAAAGATTGAGAAAATGAAAGCTGAAGATGGAGAGAACTATGCAATTAAAAAGCAGGTAAATAACTTTACAGTTTTTAACTAAATAACTGACAATGCTATTGAGGGGGGCGGGGATAGAGGGAAATCGGGCAGAGGCAGCTTGTGCAAGTAGAGCTTACTCAAAGTGCATCTGCCTACTTTCCTGAACTCCCCTCTCTCACTGAAGATCCCCTAACGCTCAGCAGAGGCTTGTCAGAGGGTGCAGGGAGTTGCAGAGGGGAAGAGGGGGACAGAGAATTTAGCTCAGTCAGCATGAGATGCAATTTTCTGGTCTCAAATGATTCTCAGTTCTTTTATGTCCCCTTCATATAAAAGTCAACCTTCACCAGATTAGTTTCCCTCAATGGCAGCACTAGAAGAAATAGTAGAGATGGGATGGGGCGGGGTGGGGGGTGGGGAAGAAGAGGCAAAACAGGTTCTGGGTTCCCAAACAAAAATATTGTTAGCATTTAATGCTCGAATCCTAAACGGAGAAGTAACTTGGAAGTAAGAACATTGATTTCATTAAGATAATAACTGCAGCCTAAAAATTTAATAAAATTCTAATTTTTCTTTTTTTAATCTCTAAATGCTGCTGAAATGCAAGTCTTTTTTCCTGAATAGATAACAGTATGGGAAACCATTGTGATCTATGTTGCAGAAGTAGGTCTTCTGCAATCAGAAATATGATACTTGCTTTTAACAGATGCATGACAGAAATTCAATAACAGCAGCTTTTCTCAGGATAGAGATGCTGAATCCAGGATACAATATATCCAATTGCGGGGAGGGGGGCAGTTTTGAGAGGAGAATAAGGATGAAACATGCACTGAAAGAGTAGGGTGAAGGACACTTATACACAGGAACATGTCTGTTCAAACTGGAATAACTTGCTGACCATCAGTGAGGCACACTTTTCTCCTGCATTTAAAGCTTTGGGTACCTTGAATTCCTGTGAAGAATTGAAGGCTCTAGATCATTCCAGCCTGGAAGGCAGAGTCTGTTAAGGCAGGGCACTGAAGATGATTGGAATCTTGAACTGGGGTTGGGATGGGGGAGTTCTTGGAGGTCACAGGTTAAGGTATTATTACTTTGGCAACACCTGAGACTTTCCCTCTGTCTTTCTTCTTTGTAGGGTTAAACTTACCGAGGCTTCTTTCTCCCCTCCCTCCCTTCTTCAGCAAAATGCATCAAGAGATTTATGAGAGAGTGATTTGTCCTCTTTGCTAATATACCCACTTAGTACCTTCTCCATAAATCCTGGCCCTGCATATGGAAAGCCATTTTGATTGGCTTGAACTGAAGCAGAATGTACCAAGTCGTTACCAGTAAAGGGGTGAATCCCTAGTTCATAAGCCATGTAGTACATGGGTAGGAAACCTGGTGCCCTCCAGATGTTTTGGACCACAACTCCTATAAGCTCCAACCAGCATGGGCAATGGTTGCCTACCCCTGATCTTGTACATTCTGGGTTGGATCAAGATTATTGGTGGGTGGAACTTTCCTGCTGGAGGAAGGGTCGGGTTGGCAATTTTCAACAATTTCTCCTCTGTCCCCCGAAAAGCTTCTCCAGAGCATCAGGGGACTCTTTGGAACAGCATGGAGATGGCACTAAGGGCTGCAGTGAGAAGAGGGAATCGACAAATATCTCCCCCTTCTTTCCTCCAGCAGGAGCCTGTGCTGAATCTCTGTCCCTTCCATGATTCTAATCTCCCCCCTTGCTACTAGCTCTTGGGGAAAACATGGGTAACTGTTCCAAACAGCAGTTTAGATTAGGGTAAATAGTGTGGGAGGAAAGGGTTAAACCTCCTCCCCAACTGCTGCCTCCCCAATCTTGAAAGCAGCTGTGTGGGGCTGTTAATTACAGGGGGAGGGGAGGAGAAAAGAAAAAGTGTGTGATCCAGATTGCATTAAGTCTCCTTTGTCCCATAGTTAACATGGGGGTTTGAAATCCTTTTTAGGTATCTTAGCTGGAAGCTCACTGTGACATTGTTTGAGAAACCTTGGTCTAGAAGCTAGTAAGAAACCATTCTAATTGCTGTTGGTACAGCAGTGCTCTTTAGAATGAGAGAAGCAACAGTATTTACAAAATAAATTCAAAGTGGGAACTATTGGAATGGGTCCTTGCCTTAGTGTATTCTGATCTTCACAAGAAGTGGAGCATGTTATCCTGTCTACATAGCCCTAAACACTTGGGACCAGGTTACCTTAGGGATCACTTCATCCCTTATGTCTCTTTGCAGTCCTGAGGAGGACACTCTTGATGGTGCCACATCACATGGTCCTGAGGTTTACCTAAGGAGCACTAGTAATAGAGCATTTAGGGCACAATCCTATGCATGCTGGCTGAAGAATGCTGGGAGTTGTATTCATTTATTTATTACATTTTTATTTATTACATTTATATCCCACCTTTTTTCCTCTTGCAAGGAACTCAAGGCAGTTTACACAGTTCTCCTCCTCCTCTCCATTTTATCCTCACAACAACCCTGTGAGCTAGGTTAGGCTGAGAGTCAGTGACTGGCCCAAATACTTTTTTCTGTCTAAACCTGCATAGGATTGCACCCTTAGTGTTGCAGCATCCACTTTCTGGAATGCACACCCCATTGACATCAGGGTGGATAAAAACTGATGGATTTTTTATTTTTAAAGGAAATCAGATGGGGTTTTTTTTAAACTTAATGAATAAAATCCTAAATTTCCCTGTAACTTAAAAAATAACACGGGTACAATTAAATCTCATCATAAACATGCTAAACCTACCTTTAGAATCTTATAAAAATGAAATTACTTACCAATCAAACATGGGCATTAATTTCAGTTTTTCATCTCATGAAAATGACTGTCCAGCCTAGCTAATAGCTCTTGCTTCTTGAAAGTTCTGGGCTTTCAGTTTCTCTGACTAAAGTCATATGTGCAAAGACACAGGCTGGATAGGACTGGTGTTCTCTACTTATGTGGTGGTCAAGTTGGGCCAAGCAAGGCAGAGGAGTTAATTAACTCTTTCTATCTTAACTGAAAGACAATATAGCAGTGTTGGTAAAAATTGATGCTTAAAATAAGTCCAAGAAAGTGATTTTTTAAAAATTAAAATTGGATTTTTTTCAGCCTAGTAAGTATCAAATCTTGCTTTGACTTGAGTCATGGGCATTTCATTTTTGTTTGTAACTTTGTTTTCTGTGAGGGCAGGACAAGTCCAAGACTGAGCTGGCCAGTTTGCATGACATGGCTGGCTCACGATGGGCCGGGCGAACATTTTGAATATGCAACCCCAAGTGAGGGTTGCCGTGTCATGTGAACCTGGCCACCATGGGTTATTTGAGGGTTAAATAAGACTTGCATAACCCTACAACAGAGGGTTATACAAGGATTGTTTAACCCTCAAATAACCCTCGGTGGCCAGACATGGCAACCTCGCTTCGGTTTGCATATTCAAAATGTCACCTGGCACATGCCACGATTCATCGTGGGTTACACAACTCCGATGAGCCCAGTGTGTCATGGGAACTGGGTCAGTGGAGCAGAAAGGCGCAACACTAGAAAGAAAAAGACAGAATTTTCCAGTGTGCACCTTCCTTTATTCTCATACTAAGGCTGCAAACCTATACCCATTTACCTGGGAGTAAGCCTCATTGAATGCAGTGGAACTTATTTCTGAGGAAATAACTTCAAACTGTCATGTGTGCTGGTCATAAGAAAGATCCTATATGGGAATATTTTTAAAACATTTCCTTTGTTGGGAAAAAGGAAGGCGTTTAAAATATATACAGTAAGACAAAGAGATGCAAAGCCTGCTTACAAGAATGAAATGGTAGAAATAATACTCTATTTAGTTGTAAATTAACATGGCTTACTGGTCAGATTTGCACAATTTTTTAGGAAATACGTGATAAAGTTTCAATGCGAAACTTGATTTAAACCAGCGATTTAAATCAAGCCTTTTCCATGCTGATTTAAATCAATCCACTTTGATGGACATCTGACAGTTTTGACTTCTAGATGTCTCCTTAAGACCCATCTCTTTTTGCAGGCTTTCCCTGAGGTGTGACCCAGCTAGTTAGAGTTCTGGTTTTACTGCTGATCATTGGTTATATTATTGTAATATTTTAGTGCTGATGTCATTATGTTCACTGCTTTTAAGTTTTTGTGTCAAAGTGGTATATAAATTTGTGAAATAAATAAATAAAGTGATAGGTGCCAACCATATCTGGGACACATTCCTTTCACAGCTACAGGCACTTGCAAGTTGTGCACCCTGAATCCTATTAATAGTTTTACGTATTTTCATTGATGTAAGAATCTTCATGCTTAATGGATTTGCTAATTGATTTTCATTTCTAACCAGATTGGGTACATTATAGAATCAGCTGTTTATACTGCCTTTTCAGTGCATGAATTTGAGGGCTAAAAATATTCCAGGAAATAAAATAGGATGATTTTGTGTGCAATTACAAAATTGTCTTCTGTAGATGTATGCAAGATGTTCAAATTCAGTGAGGGTGCCAAATCAGTAATTTTTTTCAAAAAGCATGGTGAGAATAATATTTCTCCTAAAACGAAGCCCAAGGATGCATAATAACTTTTTATGCATGATAAGCATCAAAAATATGAGCCTGCTGGTCTTTGCTTTTCATTTTTCTTTACCTTTCTCTTTTAGTCAGAACCTCCTGCAGTGAGCATACAATTTGATCAATAACTCAATAACTTTTTTCATGCAGTAATTATCTCTGTGTGGTATTATCTGAACACTGTTTTTATTTATTACCCAAAAGATGCAGGAGATATTTATATAACCAGCTGATCCCATTTTGGACGAAGCTGTTTGTGACAGCAGGGGAAATAGTTTATATTAAATAGTTTTTTAAAAAAGCAAATATTTCATGGAAAGCACTTTAACAGTTCTTGCTTTGGTTATAAAAAAGTATGGTTTCCTTAATAAAATATTGTATGTATATATGTATGAGTATACACGTCAAAGGTGTTTGTGTGATTTTAAGCAGGTAGTATAAATAGTAAAGTTGTGTGTTAACACTGAGCAGTTCAAGCAGTTCATGAGCTTCCATTTTGCAGACTGAGATCTTGCAAGAATCTCGAATGATGATTCCAGATTGCCAGCGGAGATTAGAAGCTGCACATACTGATCTTTCCCAGCTGTTAGTAAGTATGGAAGAAGGGCTGTGAACTGAATAATTTTGTTGATCTATCGAGTTGAAAGTAGATAATCAACTGCTTAATCTTATATACACTTATTACCAAAACTTCTATATAGATGTCTTTCTGGGATTACTGGAGGAAGTGTGAGAACTTGAAAATAAAGCTGCAACTTGTCATTAGAAGGGAAGACCATTAAAAAAATTCCTGTTCCTTTCTCTGCCGCCCCCCCCCCAACACAAAGCATGCCCTCTAATTTTCAGCCACTGTAACTTAAAAGCTTAGGACAACACTTTTAGTTAGTTAATCTTTAGAATGATTAAAGCTTGCAACCTTAAATTTCTGCTGTTTATCTGTACTTTGTGGGCTGGTAGAGATGTAAAACTAATGAGGTGCAATGGATAAAATGTCAGATTGGTTTGGGGAGACAATGGTTCACATTCCCACCCAGCCATAAAGCTTTGGGCCAATCACCATCTCTCTCAGGTAAGCTTATATTGCAGGTTTGTTGTGAGGATAAAATGGGTGTGGAGAGAAAACCATGTGCACCATGCTGAGGGAGGATGACATAGAAGAAGAAATACTGCTTTACCAGGATATGGGATTCTGCATCCCCTCTGCTCTGTGGCACCATCCCCCCACCAACCTTTCTGAGTCGAGTTAAGATGGAACCATTAATCGTGGTTAAGGGTTTGTGCTAATGTAACCTGTAACCATGATTAAAGTTGCCAATGGAATTTAACACTGGCACAGTGCTGGGTGCCATTTCCCTATCTACCTGCCCGGGCATGGCTTGTCGGATCATCCAAACCAGGTGGCATGGCTTGTTTGAGGGGGAAACAACACACAAATGACCCATGGAACTCGATATGCGCTGGGGATTAGAACAAGCCACTGTGGCTTATTTAAAGTGAAGAGCTGTGTTAGGTCTGTGCTGGCCCTTTGTGTGCTCTGTGTCTTAAGATAATGAGTCAAATAGAGTATTTTACCAACTTGAATTCAGTGGTTTTCTTAATGGTAGTCTAGTTAATTACCATGGCTCAACTTTTTTCTACAGAGCTTTAAATTATATATGTTCTGTATAGACTGAAAATTTGTGTATTTTAGTACAAACAATTAACTATGGGTGAAATCCAGTGTCATGTGAGCATACTTCTGATCACGCAACAGGACTTTCCCTCTTCACATCCCCTGTGTACCCAAAGTCTAGGTCCTCCAACCCTCTAGAGCCATTCTGTCAGCAGGAGGGGCTAACTGGATACATTCCAATGTAACAAGTAGAGTAATTTATTTTAAAAAAACTGATTACACCTGTGTGGCATAAAGGTAGCAGCAACATTTTTGCTGTATCTAGGAAGTGATTTCTGTCATAAGAAACTTGCCAAAGAAAAATTAACATTACATACCTCTTTCAAAATAGGTAATTTACTACTATTTTTGTAGTACACACACACACACACACACACACACACACACACACAGAGTTTGCCTGTAAAAGAAGAAATAAGTCAAATGAAATATTAGCAGTGATAGCCATCTTGATCACTGATATACATCTCTTTCTCAGGCTGACTGCTCCAAAGTTTGTGGGGCTACTAGATACAATCTGTGCACTAGTAGTCATTTTACCAATGCTTTTGAAAGTTTTCCACTTGGTTGCTTTTTCTATTTTCCCCTCCAGCTCTCCTTCCTATACAGAGCTAGTAAGCTGAGACAGGTCAAGTTGGGAAAACCAACATTCACTATCATAAGCTGCCATAGCCTTGGGAAGTGTTTCTTGAGCTGGGCCACAAGGCAACATGAATCTGAATCAGTTCCACAGATTGTTCCCTATACATCTTGGCCCTTCCCTCTTTTTCCTTTTTCTACAAGGGCAAAGAATAACTAATTATGCCAAGAAACAATGATTAGGATGCAATCCTATGTGAGTTTAGACAGAAAAATGTCCTATTTTCAGCATTCTCCAGCCAGCCATGCTGGCTTAGGAATGCTGGGAGTTGTAGGACTTTTTTTCTGTCTAAATGTGTATAGGATTGCTCCCTAAATGACACACAAGCTCCACAATAGGACTAGTACCTAGATCCAGAACTTATCTACCCAGTTGCACAGTTAGCTCTGCTCAAGTCCACAAGTAATCAGTCATTGTAGGATAAATGTATTGTTTTGTTAATATATTTCTGCCACTCACTTTCTATTCCAAATGACCCTCAAGGTGGCTTAACCACATGAAATCAAAACAACCATAATGGGTTTCTTTAATGCCTGGATTAAAATTTAGCAACTCTTTTAGATATTTTATTATGTCCCATCTTTCTATACAGAATATTCAGAGTAGTTAACAATCTCATTTAAACCATGAACCCTAAAACATAACATTTGCATTCAAAATATAAAATAAATATATTACACATCATAACAGAAATAAATAGCAGCACCAATAGATAATAAACAATAAACTTGGCAAACAGAGATCATAAGTCTGCTGAAATAGGAACAATCATAAGAGCATTGCTAGATCAGACCAAAAGCCTGTCTAGTCCAACTTCCTGTTTCCCACAGTAGCTGATCAGATGCTTCTGACAAGCCCACACTCAAGACATAAAGACAGTAGCTCTCTCCTACTGTTGTTCCCCAACAACTGATATTCAGAGGCATGCTGACTCTGATCCTGGAGGTAATTTATAGCCATTATGAGTGTAGCCATTGGTCCTCCATGTATTTGTCTAATCTCCTTTGCAAGCCAGCTTAAACTGCTGGCCATCGATGAATTCCATAGTTTCTCTGTGTTGTGTGTGAAAAAATACTTCCTTTTGTTTGTCCTGAATCTTTCCCACCCTGGCAAGACTCTACAATTTTTTGTAGCTGCCAGTCCCCCCCGCCCTCTCCCACTGGCTTTTCCTGAGGGAAGGTCCAGTGAGGAATGTGCTGAAGGCACACCAAGCAACATCCAGCCCTCTCCAGCCTTCATTTTCTGCTTTCTCTTCTAGTATTATGAGAAAGGTAGAAAAATTGTGTCTATCTACTTTCTCCACACCAACATATATTTTTTGTTCTAACCAAAAAAGCCCTCTAGCTGCCATATTTTGGACCAACTGATGTTTCCATACACTTCTCAAAGGCAGTGGCAAGTAGAATATATTGCAGTAATCCAGTATAGATAAACTGTGCCATATGTTACCATAGCCAGATCTGACATCTCCAGAAATGGATACAGCTAGGCCAACACACTCCTGGCCATGGCTGCCACCTATACATCCAGGAGAGTACCTCCAAGACTACAAACCTGATTTGCAAGGGGATTGCTACCCTGTCCAAAACAGGCTGATTTCCTTTTCCCGTATCAGCAGCTCTATTGTTCAGGAACACCTTTGTTTTATCTGGATTATGCCTTTGTTCAATCCATTACCATCCCCAGGCACCAATTTAGTACATCAACAGCCTCCTTGGAATCAGATAGAAAGGAGAAATGCAGTTGGATGTTAGCTCCATATTGGTGACAGCACACTTGAAATTCCCAAATAGCCTCTCCCAGCGGAATGTAGATATTAAACAGCATGAGGAATAAGGTAGACCTTGTGGTGCCCCCAATTCCTGTCCTAGTCAAATGATCCAGCAGGATACTGTGGTTGATTATATCTAAAGCCGCCAAGAATAGGGACATTCCTCCTGTGTTCCTGGTATAGATCATCCACCAAAGATATTTCCATCACGTAAGCAGTCCTCAAGATGGTTAAATGGATCCAGATAATTCATATCACCCAGGAAACTCAGAGCTGAGTTGCCACCATTTTGTTCTAATTTTTCTGTAGCTACATGAAGTCATGCAGTCTTATTGTTTGTCTGTTCGCTTCTGTGGACAGAAGCATATTTCATTTAACAGACTTTGAAATAGTACAGGTAGAAGTTGATTTTAATTGAAAAGTTGGTCTCCCTCTGATACTTTTGCCTAATTTTAAGCAGGGAGGGAGACTGATCTCCTAAAAGTGTGCAGCTAAAAATGGAATTTCAGTTTTTAGCTTTATTACTTAGCTTTATTCTAGCTTCTCTTGTCTGCATCTATTTTTAATCCAGTGTTTTGTTCTAATTATTCCTTTTAATAGGAGAGAGTGACCAGAATTGATCAGAAATAATGTTCAGAATAGCTCGATATGCCTTCATATATCTTGTATGATTTAGGGTACAATCTTATACATGTTTAGACAGAAAAAAGTCCTACAGTTTCCAGCATGCCCCAGCCAGCATGGTTGGCTGCAGGGATGCTGGGAGTTGTAAGACTTTTTTCTGTCTAAATATGCATAGGATTGTGCCCTTATATAGATTGGGCTGAATTTAAAATGAGCCATAGGGTTTATATACAAAGAAAAGTATCATTCCCGGTGTATAATGGATATAGTTTAGAAATCTACTTTTTAATAAATGCTATTTTAAAAAATTGAAACTGTTTAGCACTGAACTGAAAAAAGGCCTTCATTAGGGCTGTTTGCACAACATGACAGACTACTGTGGGTTATTTAACTCATGATGAGGCTGTGGCGTGTGGAGCCACCATTTTGAATATGCAACCCCTGCTTGCACTTGCGTAACCCATGGTCAGTTTTAAGAGTTATGTGAAAGTTGTTTAACCCTCGCATACTATGCTCGTCAGGTTTGCATAACATGACAACCTCCGAGTGTGGGCTGCATATTCAACCTGGCATCTGGGGGCATCACAGCTTGTCATGGGATAAATAACCCATGACAAACTGTGGCATGTTGTCTGAACACGGTCATTCAGTTGATAGGATGCAACTCCAATCCTCCATTCACAAAGATTCAGCTTTTGCAGGATGGCAGCTTATGTATGCAATGGTTTTAAGAGGATGGGGATGGAACTTAAAGACTACTGTTTTAAATTAGCAAAAAGTATTTTAAAATTTTGTTTCATTTCAGGAAAATGAAAAAGAGTTGGAAGAAGCTGAAGAATACAAAGATGCACTCTCAGTACTGGAGTCAGTCAAGTTAGAAGCCTAGATTGATTTTTCATTGCTTCATGTATGCCTTGGTATTGGGTCCATTGCCACTCTTTACTGATGTATGGCCATTGTTGTATTTATTCACGTGGTGTTGAAAATGATGATGTGCTAAAACTATATTTTGGGCAATTACAGATGATTTAGTCCTTCTCTTTGTTTAAGATTTTTTGGGAAGCATTTTATTGAAAATTGTATAATCATAATACAAATTACAAATAAAATAGAAGCAAATAAGAGATAATATTTCTAATGATTTTTAGTACAAACGGTATCTTCAGGGTTAAATCAGGCTATCAACCTGAGGTGTCTGCTCAAAATAATCGATGAGATACAGGTGATCCAGGAGGAAGTGAGTCCCTATTGGCAACTGTTATAAATGAGTAGTGTAGAAAGAGTCAGGCTTGGCTTTTCCCCTGGAGAGTCTGGCTTCATGTGTCAGTTTTTTTCTGCAAATGCCAGATATCAAACTTCTGCATACCAGTTATGGATCAAGTATGCTGTTGCTCATTTCCAGTTGCTTACAATTTGTGTGCCGGTAGCAGAAATACATTATCTTTGTGCAAATAAGGTGTCGTGCTCCTCCTCAAAGATAGGTAAGAGGGCCTATTTGGGAAAGGGTTTGAGAGACTGGTTAATCTCAAATCTCCAAGGCATTACTGTTTAATGATAGTGGATATTTCACCAAACATTTAGTTCCAAAAGGTGATGGTAGCATTGCATCTCTACTACATATGCAGGAAACAACCCGTCTCTTTACACCCATGCCAACAGAAGGGTGAAACTGTTCTGTAGATATCATAGAGATGAAACTGCATAAGAGGCCAATGGTGCATTATTAGTTTCAAAGAGGATTCCATAACTTTTGCTGAAATGGATCTAAGGGGCTGTTAAAACCAAATGGATAACCACTGGTGTGTGAGGTACCAAGATCAATTTCCCATGCGATGTGTAATCTCTTGGTTGTGCTGCAGGATTCTGATGCTAAGGTTCAATCCCTTGGATTTGGGATTTGTGTAATACACATTTGCTCAGTGATACTTAAGGAAAGCAAAGTGTTCTGGGCAATGTGGCAGTTTATTGCAAAGGCAACAAATTTGCCTTTATGTTTGGGAGCGGGTCAATTAACAGGAATAGCTATCTTTCTCAGGTACTGGTAAGTCTCTAAACCATATTGCTCTCACAATTTACATGACTTGTCTTTGTTACAAAATAGAGGATGATCTAAAAAAGGGGAGAGGAGAAACTGATGGGACTAATTAGTTTGCCTACATCTTTGTTAAATAAGTAGCTCTGAGATAGGGAATCAAAGCTTAAGCATCAACGAGAATGGCATAGCTCTGGGGGAGGGAATCTGGCATGATTTAAACTGAAATGTGTCGTAATGCAGTTTCAGATTTGGGACACTAAAACTTCCACTCATAGGTGGCCTGCACATTAACAAACTTCTTCAGAAATCTTTGCCATTTGCCAAAAATAAATAGAAGGTATTATAATTGGCATAGTTTGGAAAAAGAAATTTAATTGGGGAACTAACTTGTAGGCAAAGGTAGGGTTGTCCTTTTCAGTGTCTTGATGATGCAACAGTGGGAGCTTCTAAATCCAGCTGAGCTAGGTGATCATACACTTCCTGGTGTGTAGCTGCAGAGATAAATGATCCCTTATGTTTCACAAGCAGTTTAAACAGAAACCTCCATCTATATCAGCAATCTCCACTTCCCTGAGCTGTTCTGTATATGTTTTAAATGTACTATGGCACAACTTTCACTTCTTTGCATACAAAGAGCAACAAATGCAAGTGTTCTTCTTTGTGATCTGTGCATCACACATATGGGCTCTACGCCTGTGCGGAGCCTGTTTTGGGAAGCTTCTATAGCTGAGGATTTTAGGCTGGAACCCCTCCCCCACCGTCCTACTGCACATGCTACCAGCGGGTCCCCGCCTGCTGCTTCAGTTCCTCTTCGACCGCCTTTGTGGGTGCCCCGGGGAGCGTTCTCCGTGTCTTTGGACTGCAGCACTAAGGTCTAATCAACATTAGACTTCCTTTCACCTTTTAATTTATTTTGTTTGCCTTCACCTATCTCAGTGAGGATCCTCTGCGGAACAGATGGCCACCAAGGCCCCGTTTCGCAAATGCGTCTGTTGTGGCAGTAAACTGCTGCCCACGGATGGCCACTCCCTGTGCCTGTTTTGTCTTGGTGAGGGGCACAAAGTTGACTCCTGACCCCACTGCCAGTCTTTTACAAAACAGGCCAGGAGGAACCGTGCCGATCGACTCAGGGCAGTTGGCGTTGGAGGCCGTTGATCAACCAGCTCCAGTGGCGGTGCCATCTTCTTCTCCCCTGCAAGTTGTTGCAGCTTCTCCGGGTCAGACCCTGGAAACAGGGAGAGACCCTCTGACTCCGGGCCATTCTCTGTTTATACTGACAGCCAAAAAACTTGCCAAAAAGGCCCGATCCAGCTTGGAGCGGAAGAAGAAAAAGAAGGAGCTACGGAGGTCTTTGACTCCGAAGGCGAAAGTGTCTCGTCCGCAAAAGGCTCGAATGCCGAACACCTCCCCCTTGGAACCAAGGGACATCCTCGATCCCGATTGTGTCAGTACCGATATCTTCAGTATTGGAAGGGGAAATATGGGACTCTCCACCTCCAGACCAGTATCGGGACCGATCTCTGTCTCCTCGATACCAATCTCCTCCACAACAGCAACAACCACCTCTTCAAGTCCACCAACTGGAGACTCGATGGAGAGAGAGGAGCCCAAGCTCCCAACATCACCGCTACTGGTCACGATCTCCAGTCTCAGATTTGGAGGGCAGGTCGGAATGGTCACTTCCACCTCAACCCCAATATTTTTGGCATGAATGGCAACTCCGCAGGCCTCAGGATCCCTACTATGATCCTTGTGTCTATCTTCCACCACGCTTCCATCAGGAACCGTCTGCCTCTTTCACCTAGACCTAGCCCTCAACAACTGCTGCTACCTCCACCTCCTCCAAGAGAGGACAGGCCATCTCGACACCAGCCGACTCCCTCGGTACCAGAGTTCGAACCACCATCCAGCTTCGGTACTGAGGCACGAAGCACAGTTGACTCCTGCTCCACTAGGTGACCCACTACAAGCTGCACGATCCTCCAGGGCTTCTTCACCTGAAGACTACTACTCGGAGTCGTCTTCCATATCCTCCCTTGCGCCCTCCATCTCCTCACCAGATGCAATGGTCAGCTCTAAGGACCCTGATTCGCCATCGGAGGATATGGGACACTTCTCCGAGCAAGTTCGTTGAATGGCTCAGTCGCTTGGAATCACCATCCAGCAGCAAGAAGAGAGGATAAGGGACCCTGTGTTTGACGCCGTATACATGGAGGAGGCAATGCCGATCATGATCCCTTTTCTCCCGACTATGCTACACACGGTCAAGGCTGCCTGGAAGAATCCCTCATTGATGCCTCCAACATCCAAACGGCTCAAGAGGATGTATCGGGTGCAGGAACAGGACACTTCATTTTGGTTTTCCCACCCGAAACCCAACTCCATTATCGTGGAGTCCGCCCAAGGCCGCTCCCAACGCCAACACTCCGCACCGGTGGATAAAGAAGGCCGCTGCTTGGATCTGATGGGCTGCAGGGCATACTCCTTCGTCACCCTCAGGTTGAACGTAGCCAACGATCAAGCCACCATGGCCCGCTACCAACTCTTTATTTGGGAGAAAATTGGGGCCATGTTTGACTACCTCCCCAAGGACCAGAGAGAGTTAGCCCGTGTCTTCCAGTCAGAAGCCACCCGCCACCAGGCCAACTGCCACGCTAAAGCTATGGTGGGCTCCATGGCCCTGAGATGACACGCCTGGCTCAGTTCGGCTGGTCTGAATCAAGAGGCTTACTCGAGTATAGAAGACCTTCCCTTTGATGGCAAGGGGCTGTTTCAACGCCAGAACTGATGAGGCTATGGACTCCGTCCAAAAGGCTCAGACCACGGCCAGAAAGATGGGCCTGGCCCAGTATCCTGCCCCTCTGCCAGCTAAACAGCGGAAGTGGTCCCGGCAGCAGCCTTCGTTCCTCCCTTGCCATCAGGGTGATCATCCTTCTCATCCTCAGCAGCCTTCACCACCGAGACGTTCTTACGCCCAGTCTCAGTACCAGGGCTCCCGAAGAGAAGGGACTACCCAGGGAAACGGCGCCTTTGACTCCCATCTGGTCTCTCTCTTGCCGTCCAAGGCCACGACTTTGCCAATTCCCACCGGTCATCTTCTGCCTCCATCTACCCACCTCCAGTTTGGCCATCGGCTGAGACTGTTCCTGCAGACGTGGAGGTCCATAACATCAGACTCCTAGGTCCTGAAAATCATCCAGCACGGCTACAGGATCAAGTATGATGCCCTGCCTCCCTTCTCCAGTATCCGTATTACTCGGCCATCCCCAGCTCTATGGGAAGAAGTGGCTACCCTTCTTGCCAAAGGGCCCATTCAGCCGGTTCCAGAACACGACCTGCAGTGGGGTCTCTACTCCTGTTATTTTATGGTACTGAAGAAGGATGGTGGGCTTAGGTCCAATCCTGGACCTGTGGACAGTCAACTTCTGTATTACACCAAAGAAGTTCAGGATGACCACACTCCATTCCATCTTGCCCCTCCGCAAGGGGGACTGGTTTGCATCGGTCGACCTCAAGGATGCCTACTTCCACGTCGAGATCAACCAGGACAGTCAGCACTTTCTCCATTTCTCTGTAGGGACTGCAACCTACCAGTTCCAGGTACTTCCTTTCGGACTCTCCACAGCACCAAGAGTGTTTTACCAAATGCATTGCCATTGCCTGCGCCCACCTCCTTACCCAGGGTATACACATATTCCCATGCCTGGACAACTGGCTCCTTGTGGACTCCTCCCGCTCAGTCCTACAGGAAGTGCTGATGACGACGCTGACTCTTCTGGACACCCTTGGTCTTTACATCAACAAGGAGAAGTCGATCCTGCACCCAACACAGACTATCAAATTCATTGGGGCAGTTCTCGACACCCGTTCCGGCAAGGCATTCCTCCTTCGGGATCATGTCACCACTATAACCAGCCTAGCGATGAGGCTCTATTGGGCACGGAGATCGAAAGTACATACCATCCAACGACTTCTCGGTCTCATGGCATCCACGTTGTCGATGGTGGCCTTTGCACGCCTTCGGATGTGGCCCTTACAGAACTGGCTCATCCGCGCCATCGACTCCAACCATGATGCCCATCATATTTACCTGAGTCTCTGTCCCGAGGACTGTTGCTCCCTTCTCTGGTGGCGAACGAAATCACACCTATAACATGGTTTGCCTTTCTTTGAGCGCCCTCACACAAGGACCCTCACCACAGATGCCTCCCTCCTCGGCTGGGGGGCACATTGTCGGGAAATGATGGTCCAAGGCCGCTGGAGATGCCAGGAGAGCTCCCTTCATATAAAATATTTGGGGCTCCTGCCTATTTTCAAAGCGTTACAGGCATTCGAGAGAGACCTCGTTGGCCAAATAGTCCAAGTCGTGACGGACAATACTACCGCTGTAGCATACGTCAACAAGCAGGGAGGAACGAGGTCATTGAAACTTATGACCTTAACCCACCGTCTCTTTCGCTGGACTGCCCACAGGAGCATCACACACTCTGCCATCCACATTGTAGGCAAAGACAATGCCCTAGCGGATGCCCTCAGTCGAGTGGCCCTTCAATCCCACAAATGGGAACTCAATCCAGCAGCGCAACAATGGATCTTCGGCAGATGGGGGACTCCAGAGATTGACCTCTTCGCTTCCAAGGTAAACGCGATGTGCCCCCGGTTTTGCAGCAGGGACTCCATGGGAGATGCATTCCAACACCACTGGATGGGGGCTTTCTTCTACCTGTTTTCCCCCTTCCCACTACGGACCAGGGTGCTCGGGAAGGTCCAAGCAGATTGCACTGACTGCATCTTGATTGCCCCGTGGTGGCCCCGTCAACCCTGGTTCGCTCTGTTACTCCACCGCTCCGAAGGGGGCTATCTCCGTATTCCCCCATCTCAGACCCTTCTCCCCCAAGAAAAGAGTCAGATCCTCCACCTGGACTTCCTAACTGTTCGCCTTACCGCATGGCACCTTTGGTGACGGGTCTGACTGAACCACTTCCTCCTCAGATTCAAGCCGTCCTTGACGCGGCTTGCAAGTCCTCCACTCGCCGCTCCTATGCGAGAAAATGGGCTGGCTTCTCTTCCTTCGCCAGGTCCAGAGGCCTGAATCTGTCCTCCTGTGGCATTCCCTGCGTCCTGGACTATCTCCACTTCTTGATGCAGCGAGGCCTTAAACTGTCATCCATTAAGGTATACCTCACCACCATTTCAGCTCATCACCGTCTGATTCTTGAGGGCTCTTTGTTCATACAGCCGTTGGTCCGACAATTCCTGAAGGGGGCCAGGAATCTCCTCCTTCCGACACGCTCGATCGTTCTGTCTTGAAGCCTGGTGGTGGTCCTGAAAGCATTAACGGCAAAGCCCTTTGAACCTCTGGCCTCGGCTGACCTCGGCATACTCACTTGGAAGGTTGCATTCTTGGTGGCCGTTACATCTGCCCATCGTGCCAGTGAAATGTGTGCCCTCAGACAAAGTGGTTCTTCGACCCGATGTCTCGTTTTTACCTAAGGTGGTTTCTGATTTTCACCTTGGTCAGGACATCATTTTACCAGCCTTTTTTCTGGCCCCTTTGACTCCGATAGAACATACTCTTCATACTCTGGATGTTTGCAGGGCACTGGCATTTTACAAAGCTAGGATGAAGTCTTATCGCCAGTCCAACCGGTTGTTCCTTTGCTATGCAGGTCAGAAGAAAGGCCTACCGGTATCCACCCAATGGTTTGCTAAATGGGTGGTACAGGTGATTAAACTTTCCTACGAACGCGCTGGTCTGGAGCTCCAACCTGGAATCAGGGCTTACTCCACCAGGGCAGTTTCCATGGCGGTTGCGTTTGGCAGGGGTGTCCTGTTACTGGACCTGTGTAAGGCTGCCACCTGGTTGACCCCCTCCACCTTCATCTGCCACTATCAACTGGATGTTCAGGCCCTGATTGGATTGTATGTTTGGGAGAGCTGTTTTCGTCTTCTCTGATGGCCTGATGACACCGCCCTGAGGAGGAGGCGGAGGCGGATGGCGGCGGCTTACCTGTAACTGGTTCTTCAAGTGGTTATCTGTGCATTCACACAACCCACCCGCCATCCCCGCCCATATGTGTGAATGCACAGATGGACCACTTGAAGAATCACAGTTACAGGTAAGCAACCTGTTCTTATTATCAGAGCAAAGGTCCTGAAAACCTCCACTTGTTCGTTGTATGCATGCCAATCATTTCTTGAGGCTTGGCATTTTTTAACGCTTCTGCACTAATGTGCACTCCCAGAATCTGACTCAGAGAAACACAGGTCTAGAAGAAGCTATGTAAACCACTGACTGCTACCTTCTTATTCTGTGATCCCACGTATTCTAATATTTAGATTGAGATTCCTATTTTCTAAATCATCCAGTTTTTCAGCTTCCCCCCTCCCTGCACCATTAGGCTGTCTAGTTTAGATTTTTTTTTACAGCCCCATGTTTATAGCCAATTTTTGTGTTTCATCGATGTCCCACAACTTAGTTACTGCTTTGGTCGTGTTTTGTTTTGAGTGGCTTGATCATACCCATCCACTGACCTGGTTCGCATGACACGACAGCTCACCATGGGTCAATTTACCTGCGGGGACTGTCGCATCATGCTGGGCGCCCACGGGTTCCTTTTTTGCATGCTGCCAGGGGGCTCCTGGCTTGCCATGGCTTGTGGTGCCATGTGAAGTCAGGTGGCAGAGGTTGTTTGAGGGTTAGACAACCCTCAAATAACCCATGGCTTGTTTAGGGTTATTTGAGGGTTGTCTAACCCCCAAACACCCTCTGCTGCCTGGGTTCACACGACATGACAAGCCATGGCAAATGGCACCTGTGGACATCCGGCATAATGCAACAGTCTCCGTGGGTAAATTAACTCATGGTGGGATGTTATGACATGTGAACAGACCCACTCTGTGTTTAATTTTTGTTGCAAGTGCTGCAGCTGTGAAGCAATTTCAGTTATTGAATCTGAGCCATCAGCACTGTTGGCTTCTTTCAATAATTTGGTGCCAGATGGAGGCCTCAATCGCCATCAGTAAGCTTCACCATAATTGTGATGTTGTGTGCTCCAAAATACTCTCTCTCTCTCTCTCTCTCTCTCTCTCTCTCATATATATATATATATATATATATATATATATATAATTTTCAGTGTTTTTTCATGATGTGGCAGAGTTCTTCAAAGCATTCCTTATTAGGTTATTAAGTATAACATCTGCTGTAGATTAAACTGCTGTTTAGAAAGCTTTCAGTCCAATAGACCTGAGTTACTGCTGCCATAATGTCTAATGGTGGGCCACAGCCCTTTCTTGAAGACTTGGATAAATTATTTGCCTGGTATGTGCTTATTTTGTATATAGGTAGAACACTTTTAGTTCACACCTTTTTCAATATGTACATTTTGAAGCAGTGGCGGCTGGTGCAGTGGAGGGCAGGATAGTGAATGGTAGGTGGAGTATAAGGGTTGCAGTAGCTGGAGCCAACTAGATCGAGTTCAAAACAGGGTTGCAGAGGTTGTCCCTGGCCCATGCAGTGACACACAAGCAGTCCTTTGAGCACACAGTGATCTGCTCTACAGTAGCAACCACTTGCACAAAAAAGGCAAACTGAAACATGCAAGGTAACTTAAAGACTGAGTTCAAAGCAGAGGGCTGGATGTGTGTGTGCCTCTGACCCATACAACACAAAAGCAGGAATATTTATCCATATTTGTCTGTTCCACAGCAGGAAGCCATTGCACAGAAAAGGCAAACGGGGGGGGGGGAATAAAAAGGGGGGTGGGGAATTGAAAAAAAATATTGCAGAGTGGTTGGGGGCTTGTGGGACACAAGCCACACTCTCCATGATTGCTCCCATGCAAAATTAAGATAGCAAGGGGCTTCCCACCACCACACAAACATTTGTGTACACACACACACACACACACACACACACTGAGAAGTCGCAAAGCAATGTATCTGTTGGATGCTGCTTCCCTCTAGTCTGAATGTGCTGCTGCCTGACTGCTACTTCTGTCTGTCTCTACTGCTCACATCACATTCACACAAACAACCAAGAGAACACGGGCACTTCCAATCCAAGAAGCACAGACTCATTGATTCGCTCATTGTCACTCTTACTGTCTGTGTCTGTTCTTTCTGTCTCAGTAAGTAAAGGTAAGGAGACCAAGGGCTCAGTGTCCAGACCACACCACATTTGTCTGCTCTCTCTGCCCTCACTTCGAAGAAAGCAAGACTGGAAAAGAGAGAGAGGACGGCTCGGCTGGGCTGTGTTGGTGCAGGAATATATTTTTTAAACACTCAAGACCACTATTGGCTATGGGTGTCCTCCATGGATACCCTGTTCCCAAAGTTAGCACTGGGTTTTATGCAGGAGAGCCAATCATGACTTTGTCCTCAAAGTCACCCTGCCTGCCCCCTCTGCTGACTGCATTGCTGATGCGGGAAATTCAGAACATGTGCAGCCGCTGTGCATGTGTAATCACCAGCCCAGCCAGAAGCAACACCAAAAGCAAGTGGCAGCCAGCGCATGTGCAGTGGGCACCTACTAAAAAAGCAAGTAATTTGCTGGGGGAGGTGTTTTTTTGGGGGGGGTGCTGCTGCCCTGTCTGCACAAAGTAGCAGGTTGCCCCTGCTTTGAAGCCTAAAGCGAAGCATTTGAAAATACTGTTAAGATTTCAGGATTATCTAAAAATGTATGGAACAGCTTAGCTGGGGAGCGGGGGGAGGCCACGTGTATAGTACTTTTTACAATGTTTACATTTATTTCTTTTGCCTTTTAGGGCAAGCCCACACAAGGTGGCTTATAATAAAAATGTTAAAAACACAACAAATGAAATAACATATAATGTTTGCCTGCGTAGGAACATGATGATTGCACCAATTTGGAATATTTGCAGAATGTCTGTTGGGAAGCAACATGCCAGAAATTCCAGAAATGATGGGGTAGCAGGTGCATCCTTGTTAGACATATGATCTATGTGTTGATTCCTGTGATGTTTCTACCCCTACTTGAGGCGGAATTGTAGGAATTGGGTATGTATGCATACAGATGCATGTGTGTGGGTCCTACAAATTGTATTGCACTTGCAGGAGTACTTCCTGACCATGTTTAAAGATCTGCAGGTGATACTGTTGTAACATCTTCATTTGAAAACCTGTATTTTACTGGGGAAATCATTTGTCTAAAATTTCTCTTCAAATTGAACTTTTCCTCTCTGGGAAGCAACATTTCAGGTTTTTAGGTAACTATAAAGTTACCAGCTAATTTAATACCTGAATGTTGCCTTGCAAGGGGAGAGAGAAGTTTAATTTGGAGGAAAATTCTTAAACTATCATGAAACAAAAGCAAAAATCACTTTTTTTGGTTTATTAATAATTGTGTACAAGCTATTTTCTTTTTACTAACAACTTCTATAGGGATTCCTAGGCAGTGAACTTCTTGCATACAAGTTACCTTGGTAAATATTTTAAATAGAATAATTGAACCATTTAACCCTATCTTTTACTACATGTTCAGGCTGGTGAGACAGGCTGGACTTCAATCTGTTTCATTTATACCTGTTGGACTGTCAAATTCCTAAGTACAGTACAGTAATACCTTGGATTGAGAGCATAATTCGTTCCAGAAACGTGCTTGTAATCCAAAACACTCTTATATCAAAGCGAGTCTCTGGCGGGTGTGAGCCTATTTCGGCCTGTTCGAGGTGAGCGGTTACATCCCTACAGTTGTCTTGCAAGACCTTGCTCGTTTATCAAGTCAAAAATTTTAAAAATTTTTGCTTTTCTTGCAAAATGCTCTCAGACCAAGTTACTTGCAATCCAAGGTATTACTGTATGTAACTTTGTGTACTGTGAAAGCTGCTTGCTTAGACATCTTTTACTATCCAGCAATATGTGCTGCCCTACAGAGTTAGTAGCCTAAACTTTCTACACACCCCTGCTGCATGGCCAGCTAAAATGAACACAGGCAAATATCCTCCAATCTTTATCTTTCATCAGCCAAGGAGCCCGTATGATGCAATGTAAATCAGCACTGCAAAAGTGAGAACTTCATCATCCCTTTATGGCAGGGCTGGAGTACCTGTGGCCCTCCAGATGTTGTTGAACTATGACTCCCATAATTTCTGAGCATTGTACATGATCGCTGGGGTGATGGAAGTTGGAGTCCAACAACTTCTGAAGGGTCACACATTCCCCAGCCCTGCTTTATGGATTCTGGATCTTCATGACATCATTTGTGCAATAGATTGAGATGGGAGTGAGGAATTTGAGACCCTGCAGTTGTTGTTGGACTCCAGCTCCCATCAGCCAGCAGGGCCAATAGTGGGGAACGATGGGGATTATAGTCAAGCAGCACCTGGAGGGCTACAGGCTCCCCACCCCTAGAATAAGAGTTTTAGACATTAAATGTTCTCTTTTAAATTGTTTTTTATTTCAGTTTGTAGGCATCACTTGTGACTACAGCATCAAATCATGACTTGCATGTATGAATGAGCCATCATAGGTTAATCACCTCATATAGAATATTCATATCACCTGATGGCTGTTGAAATACAACTCTTTTCAATGGAAAGAGTTGCACATTCAGCTTGGTGAGCAAGTGACTGGAGAGCAAATTATCTGCTTCTGTGAATCAGCTTAGAATTGGTGAAACTATTTTTAATCGAGTGAAATTGTTGCAGGAGTTGAAAGCATTCTTAGGGCACAATCCTATGCATGTTTAGACAGAAAAAAGGCCCACAACTCGCATCATGCCCCAGCCAGCATGGGAGTTGTAGGCCTTTTTTCTGTCTAAAAAAGCATAGGATTGTGCCTTTAAACATACTGTAGTGAGTTGTCTGATTGAAAACAGAAATTTCACTTCCACTATCATTTTCAGTTCATGTTTTCTTAGTATCTACACAGCAAACAGGCCACAGTGCACTGTGAATGTTGCTGCAGCTGCACATCTTGATATTACTTTGTGAGCAAAGGCTATTAAAGGAGAACTGCAGTACTTATCTGGGGTTCAGTAGATGTGTACTGCTATCATTGAAATAATGCCTTATGGCCAATGGTTAAAGGACAAGGTAAATTTACATTTCCTAGTGTAAATTTAATTTTTAGTTATTGCACTTTTTGTTTTAAATGGTATTTCAGCAAATCAGTCTTGTTGCAAGCAGAATGTGATACAAATCCATCATCAATTCCTACATCATGCCAAACTATTTTAATTGTTTCCCCCCCAAATAATGGTTTTCCTATTTTATAATAAACAATACTACAACAGTGGCGGGGGTAGATGGGGGGGGGCACATAATGATGCTTCCATGTTGGATGTACTCTCTCCAAGGTCGTGCATCTCCACAAAGGTTGCTAAAAATGAACAGAATCTTTCTTGGTGTGTGTGTGTGTGTGTGAGAGAGAGAGAGAGGTTTTGAACCTTCTGAGGTCCCCCCCTCCGCCCAAATACAGCTACAAGTAGATCTCCAATGGCGAGCAGGTTTTACACAACTGGGAACAGAGTCAAATTATCAGCAGCCACATAGTTGAGCCCAGCAAACACTGCTCTGTTTCAGAGAGTGCGAGAGGCAAATTACATATTTGAATGCTCCCCCATATAGAGTGTGTCATTTATTGATCAATTTGTTATATTTATATCCTGCCTTTATCCAAGGAGTCCAAGGCAGTGTACATCATGATCCTCCTCCTCCTCCATTTTATCCTCACAACAACCCTGTGAGGTAGGTTAGGGTAAGAGTCACTGCCCGGCCCAAAGTCATCCAGTGAGCTTCATGGGAGAGGGGGGACTTTAACCCAGGTCTCCCTAGTTCAGAACTCTAACCACTACACCACACTGGATGTGATGCATCTACTATATAAATGTGAAAGTTTGTGGGGGGTGTACGGTTTGCATGCATCGCATAGGCTCCTACCCGCTTGGATGGATCCGCCCCAAGATTGGCACGCATACTCCATCACCCAAGGACAAAGACTGGCGGGTTTAAATCTCCGAAAAAGCCATTGCTGCGCCTGTATGGCCCAAAATAGATGATAGTCAATGGTGTCACTTGGAATGTTCACGGGCCGTTCAGGAGCGGTTATGCAAATCACTCCAACGACATATAGAATGTTTGTATGAACTGCCACAGGGACCAATCAGGAGCAGGTATGCAAATCTCTCTTACGTCAAAACAATGTTCATATGAACTGCAGCTGCAGCCTACACAGGAGTGGGGGAGAAGCTGGGATTTCATTGTTCGGTAGTCCCGGGGGGGGGGGGGCACAAGCTGGGATTACATTGTTGTGTAGTCCCGAGGGGGAGGGGGCAAGCAGGGATTTCATTGCTTGGTAGTCCCGAGGGGGAGGGGGAACAGGGATTTCATTATTGGGTAGTCCGGGGGGGGGAGCAGGGAATTCATTGTTGTGTAGTCCAGGGGGGGGCAGGGATTTCATTGTGCAGTCCCGGGGGAGCAGGGATTTCATTGTGCAGTCCCAGGGAAAAGGGAACAGGGATTCCATTGTGTAGTCCCGGGGGAGCTGGTAGTCTCGGGGGAGCTGGGATTCCATTATGTAGTCCCGGGGGACCTTTCCTGTGGAGCGATTCAAAACAGTGGTCAGCGGTTTCGAACAAATAGTGCCTATAGGAAAATGACCCGTGCAACGCCGGGTAAAAAAGCTAGTAGATATATATTTTCTGTCTCAGGGGGAAAAGGTTTGCTTGCTCAGCTTGTCTGAGTGTGGAAAGCTAAGCAGGGTCAAGCCTGGTTATTACTTGGATTGGAGACCCCTCTTCTAGTTTCCTGCATTGAGCAGAGGGTTGGACTCTATAGCCTTGTAAGTTCCTTCCAACTCTATCAGATCTATGAAATCTCTCAGATACCTCAATTTGGAATGTATGGAAACTTTATCAGAGGGTTGTTGTTTTTAAAGTGGGGGAGTGTTCAAACATGGACTCTCCCATGGGCACTCTATAAAATGCTCCATCCCATGAAAGCTTCACCAAATGAGTGTTCCAATCATTTATTTCTGCTCTGGGGGGGGGGGAGTGTTACATTATAGTGTTAATCCCCCACTCCCTTTATTGACTTGGTAAGTGTTGACAGCTCAGATCATTATGAATTAAATTGTGGACTCTGTAACAATATTTTTATTTGTAAGCCATAGAAAAGTACAGGTATTCCCAAATAGTACTCGCTGTCCAGTTATTTCCTGACATCCCTGGTCACTGCCTGCTGGGAAGGCAGTGCTTAATTCCTGGCTTTGCCAGAAATAACTGTATTAATATTGTGTGCAGTGACCCCTTTAATTCCCCGGTGCATGCATCTAGTGAGTGACTGTTCTGCTGGTTGGGAGTGCCGACAAAAAACAGCCCTGTCTTAACAGGAGCCTGTATTGCAGGCCTCACACGCTTCCTTTGGATAAACAAGTTTGCAAGGCCCATTAATATTCCTGTGAATTCTGTTACTGAGAGATGCCATGCACAAACAAATGTGCTTATAATTAAAATGTAAAGGCTAAAGCTACATGCATGTCTGTGTTCTCTCTTCCCTGCCAACCCCACCATTTGTGTTTCAAGTGAACCAGTATGAGAATTCCATGCTTGGCTTTGAAATTAACGCTCCAAAACATTCATAGGATTTTGGCTCAATTGTTCATGCTGTTGCTTACTTTGGGTCAATATTTAAAACAAACAAGATGCCCTTGATCTGAAATGTATTTGTTTTTCAGGTAGGAGTGCAATTATATAGAATCTCCCTTCTACGTAAGGATCCTGCAGAGAAAGACTCATAGGGATGCTGTTTCTGAAGAGAGCTTGACTATGGAACCATATATCTGTTGACTGATGGGGGGGGAGGGAGATAGATGCTCTATCAGGTGTGTGGGGGAAGTGGCAACCCCATCTTATTTCTCTGTTGCTGTGTTGAGGTGGCCAGCCCCAGTGTGGTCAAGCTGTGCCACAAAGGTAGCTTTTTGAAGGTCGGAAGGGGTGGCAACTAACAGTGCCTATTGCCCTTCGAGCCTTCTCTTGAAGATGCTTCCTGATGGGGATGAGTTTGTCATGTGTTTGCCATGCTGGTTCATCATTTCAGTAGCATAGTATAGCAGAACTGACACTGCCTATAGGAGGGAGAAAGGGAAGGAAGAGCAAAACCCAGGCATGCCATTTCAGGTTTTATAGGGACGGGAGGAATGTTCACAGCAAGGCACTGCAATTTAATTCAAGATTAAATTTCAAATAACAACCAACAACCTATTTTCAGAACACTTGTTGTGGTTACCATTTTACACTTCAAAATAATCAAAGCGGTTATAACCACTTGTGAGAAAGAATCACATTGTCTGAAACATAAGGTGAGAGTAAGCCCTCCCCCCCCCCCCCATATAGATCTTCTGAAAAACAAATGAGAGCCAAAATCCCCACAACATTTCCAATTTGGAATCACAAATTTAAAAATCTTCATGATTGCATTGGAGGCATACATTAGTGAGCAGGGGCATAAGGGCAAAGCAGCAGCAGAAGTGTCAGAAGAACAGGAAGTTAGTAAGACATAGACCCAGCCAGGTAACTTACATGGATGTATCATGCCTTGACCAATCAAAGGGAAAGGGCAGAGGAGGAAATGTATCGCTGTTGTCTGTCCTTGTTTGGATGAATTTCATTTATTTCATTTCTATACCATTCGATAGGCAAAGCTTTTTGGACAGTTCACAAAAGTTACAACCCAAAATACAAGATAATAAAAACATAATATAAAACCTTTAACATACAAAATTTAAAAGCTAAAACAGCTAAAACAGTTACAATAAAATACCAGGATCCAATAAACAACTGACATTAAAAACCGCATCATATGCTGCCAAATGCCTGGGAGCAGAAACCAGGTGGCAAAAAGATGACAATGATGGTGCCAGGACTTCAGTGGGAAGAGCATTCCACAATTTGGGCGGGGGGAGCTCCCACGAGAAGGTTGCCATCTTCTGAACTTCACTCAGAAGAGACACTCGGAAACGCAAAGGGTTTTCTGGGCAATGATGACTACACATTTTACAGACACTTTTTTTTTAAATTAAAAGTTTGGCTAGAACGTGGCCAGTATAATTCACATTGGAAATGGGCACATCTACTTCCTAAGTGAAGTTAATTTTATCGTAAAGTTGACCCACTTATGCAAGAACAACTCCATTTGACAACAGGCTCCGTTTTGATGGTGGAGGGGAGGTGGTTAACTTTCTGTTTTAAAAAGCTAAATCTAGACTGGCCTCCAACCTGGTGCTCTCTAGATGGGTTGGACTACAGCTCCCATGATGATAGGAGTTGTAGTCAACACATCTGGAGGGTACCAGGTTGGGGAAGGCTGATTTAGGCCATGTAAATTGCTCCCAGTTGATGGGCTGTCCTTGCTGTTAAAGGCAGTTTCTCCCATAATTCTGATGTGTTATTCACATACTGTATTCTCTTTCTGTGATATAATCCTGGCTTCTTCCAAACTGACAGTTTCCTCTAGTGGCTGTTTCTTCTTCACGTCTGTTGCTGAACATTCTTAATAGAAGTGGCCACTTAAGGATGCCACAGCAGGCTAGAGATTTGGCTTAGGACATTTTTAGGAGTCACATAAAACTTTTCAGTGAGAGACTTAACTGGAGGGTTTCATAATAAGTACAGGTATGAGAAGAGGTCTTGAGAGAGCCATAGCTTTTCCTCACTGGTTTGGCTGATGCATTTCCCAGAGAACGTCAAAGAAATGAATGGAAAACCAAGTATTTCTTTACAACCAACATCCAAAACGTATATTTGAGATAGAGCTGCAATCAACCAGTTAGATGACTCAATTAAAATTAACCAAAAATGCCATTGATTAATCAGGCAACATGTTTTGAAAACTATCCTTAATATCCATATATATAAAAACTGGAGATAACGGCTGTCACTTTAGAAGAGTATTGTCCCTTCTCTCTCACATCAGGAGATCCATGCATATATCTTCTTTTTAAAAGTATGATTTCCCATCCCAAAAAAACTTCTCTTCATGTGGCATATTATGTAGATATAATCAACACAGTTAATTTTAAATTAATTAAAACTCACATGATTAATTGACTGGCAGCACAATCCTATGCATATTTACTTGGAATTAAATCTTACTGGGTTACTTCCCCAACCTGGTGCCTTACAGGCGTTTTGGACTATGACTCCCAGCATTCCTGATCATCAGCCATGCTGGCTGGGGCTGATGAGAGTCAAAGCCCAGAACATCTGGAGGGAGCCAGGTTGGGGAAGGTTGCTGGCCTAGCAAGTTTAGGACTGCAACCTAAGATTTCTTGAATTGGTTTACAGCTGTAATTTTAGGGACAGAATTTGTAGCATTAGAAACATGTAAGTTGATTAAGAATAATTTATGCTTAAGTTCAGAAGCTTTTATCTACTTATAATGAGCACCTTCCTTTAATAAACAGCTTCTGTAAAAAGGATAATTTTACAGATGAGTTTATGCAGAGTATGTGAAAGTCAAGTGTAATGGAAAATTAATTATGGCCACCTTGAACTAAGTGACTAGTGTGGAGGGTGTGTTTTTTTTTGTTTGTTTAATAAGAATTAAGGATATTAATAGTATGCAATCACCCTTTGTGATCACTATCACCTTTGAATTAACTTGAAAAAAACCCACCTTTTAGTCATTCACTCACTCAGTTTGGCAGGGTGCTTATATGGAGCTTGGAGTAACTTAAAGTGACCTTGCAACAGAAGATTGAACCTTCAAGTAAGCTAGCCTGTGGTCTATAGGCCGGACTGTGTCCTAGTTGTCTGTGGCTCAAACTACACCTCCCTGAAAGTGGTACTAGATTGCTGGTGTGGAGTCAGGGGGAAGCTTGGGGACAGTACTATCTTTTTTCTGCCCATCATCCTGCCAGGGATGTTGAAGAGTCCTTGGTCTCGAGTCACGAGTCCGAGTCCTTGGTCCAAAATGGTGAGTCACGAGTCACTCCCAATGCTGACTCCACGAATCCCTATTAAAATCAATGGGGTTTTTTTCCAACAAAATAAGGCTACTTCAGATGTGTGGTTTAAATAAATTCTAGGCACAAGTGTGCCTTTTTATTTCAAAACTCTGCCACTGATTTTGGCAAGAACAGACCAGGCAGACAAACCCAAAATAACCAGGCAGGCAGAGGAGGCAGGGAACCCCAAAGCAGGCAGGCAGAGGCCTTTGTCTTGGACAATTCAACTGTTGAACTGGTCAAGAAGAGACCAGGCAGGCAGAGGAGGCAGGGAACCCCAAACAGGCAGGCAGAGGCAGCAAAACCCAAAATGTCTGAAAGGTTGCATTTTAGGAAAATGATTTTAAAAAATAAACTTGCTGTACTTCCTAAAACTTATCCATGTTGCATTTGAGGAACATGATTTTTTCTAAATGTTTGGCCCCCATTCTGGAACGGTGAGATCTCATCACAATTCCACCCTCACTGAACACCCGCTCCACTGGTGATCAACTTGCTGGAACCAGAAACGCACTCAGAGCAGCCGCACAGAGTAATCTCAGGTCCTTCTTCTGCCTCTCCCAAGTACGCAACACATCAATCAAAATAAATCTTGACACACTGTTGGGGCTGCACTCCTGGTAGCCGTCCATAGTGGCCGAGCAGCGGCGCACCTCGCTTCCACGCACTCTTCGCCGACAATCATGCTCCTCTCTACTCCTGGCACAGCCCAGGGATGTTGAAGAGTCCTTGGCCTCGAGTCCCGAGTCGAGTCTCTAGTCCCATTAAAAATATTGGGACTGTAAAATACTAGTCCCAAAAATATTGGGACTCATGAGTCGAGTCCGAGTCCCCATCCCACTTCCCTCAAACTTTCCTCCCAGTACACGCACACAATCTGCTCCTTCCCTCCCAGGAAACTGTCTTTTACCAGGTCAGACTACTTGTCCATCTATTCCATCTAGCTCACTGGTGGGGTAGATCTCCAGATGTTTGGGACTTCAACTCCCAGAACTCCCTGCCATCATGGCCAATGGTCAGGAATGCTGGGAGCTGAAATCCAAAACATCAGGAGATCTCTTTTCTGCCCACCTCTGATCTAGCTGTCTATTCTGACCAGCACTGGTTCTCCAAGGTCTCAGGCAGAGGCCTTTACCATCAGCTGTTACCCGATTCCTTTTAACTGGCCAGGGAATGAACCTGGGGCCTTCTTCATACAAAGTAGGTACTCTGCCACTGAGCCATGGTCTGTCTCTCCCTTAGGCCTCTGCTGTATAGAGCAGCCTTCCTCAACCTGGTGCCCTCCAGGTGTGTTGGACTTTAGCTCCCATCAGCCCCGGCCAGCATGGCCAATGGTCAGGAATGCTGGGAGTTGTAGTCCAAAACATCTGGAGGCCACTAGGTTGGGGAAGGGTGATATCAAGCATCCTCTGATATTGTGCAGGGCACCTGCTGCATGGGAACCAACGTGTAGTGCAAAGCACCATGTGAAGTGGTGTGCCCTGGGCAAGGTGACAGGAGCATTTATGGAGGATGGTCCTTTGTTGAAGTGATGCTTTGCAGTGAACAAGTTGCTGCTTCTCACCCACTAGGCACCCTGCATGAAATGAGAGGGCTCAGGAGGCCTCTGAGATATTGCAGGGAGTTTGGGGTGGGAGATTGAGTGAATCGGAAGGTGAACATATTATGCTACTGCCACGGCTGATTCCCTTTGAATGTCTCCCCAATCAAAAAGTGATGGGAAAAGGGCTATAAGTGGTAGAGCACCTGCTTTGCATGCAGAAGGTCCCAAGTTCAATCCCTGGCTAGTAGCAAGGGGATTCTAGGAGCTGTAGTCCAGCAACATCTGGGGACCCAAGGTTGGAGAACCCTGCTCTATGCATTTCTGGGCCTGCCTTAAAAGCTCTGAATCTTCTCATCATCCATATGTTTGTTTAACCCAGGCTTCCCCAACCTGGTTGGCCATGTTGGCTGGGAAGGTTGCAGGTTGCAGTCAAACACATCTGAGGGGCACCAGGTTGGGGAAGTCTGGTTTAACTCATAATACTTAATATTTGCATAGCTCAGCCCTGTAGCCACAATACTACACCAACCTTCAAGGAGCTATTAGAAGCGATGCAGTTGGTTTTTACTCACTAGCATTGAATTCCATCATACGTTCTGTGAAAAATGGCTCCCTTTGCGTGAAGTGCATGGCTGCACAGGAGCCCCCCACCCCCATCCGTATGGCATGCTTCAGCCCTAAGCCAGAAGCAGGAGGAATATAGAAAACAATCTCATGGAAACAACATTTCTGGGTTATTCACTCGGGACTATATACTTAGCAAGGATCGCATGTGCTCCAAGAGGGCATCCAATCCCTGCAAGAGCAGCAGTCTGGATGCACACTTAAAATGCCACCTTTTAATTTCAGTGGCTTTCCAAGCCTGGCATGAGAGAAATGACTTTACCAGTAGGTAACTCTAAGCAGCTGGCTTGGATGGCACCCTAGGGTCAGCTCTGCTCTGCTCTGCTGCTTCTCCATATTGACACAAACAAGGCCCTCCTTCCTGCAGGGCTTTTGAACGCTGACTCCAGTTGTCCTGAGATGCAGGCATGTGCCTCTTCGGCCTCTATGAGCCTGGCCTTTACTTCCCAGGGGATCATCTAACCATGTGCCCTTTTTGAGCTAAAACCAAGGGATGTACAAAAAACAAAAAAGCAACCAACCAACCCCCCCAATCGCTGTTGCCATTGAGGGAGCATTGCCTTTCTCGAATGATCGAGGTCACTGGAGACCTTTTCCTATATGAAGCATCACAATGATGATAGATATTTTTTTCACATGCAATTGCTGTTTTGTTGGCACCCGTTAATGAATATAGTGGAGTATTTGCTTTGTTTATACTGTGAGGAAGTGCCACACAGCAACGTGCAATGTGCAAGTCTGGATGAACTGGGGGAAGTTTTGAAGGTCGTGTGTGCATTGTCACCTTTGCTTCTAACACTACGTGGTGCCACAAGCCATTTTATGGTGCTTCATTTGAAGGATAAGTCAGGGCACGTGGGCCAAATCAAGCTTGTTGATTTTTCAGTAAAAAAAACCCACCAACATGTATGCGGGATGTGCAGGATCACATTTTTAATAAAAGGAAACACTGAAAAATGAAGATTGTGCACTTATGTAGAACCATGCTGCTGTCTATGGTGATCATTATAATGGTGAGTCACACACCAAGGAGAAAGGTGAAACTTTGAAAAATAAGTTGCCAAAATCTACAGGTTGAAGCCACTCCCATCCATATCACCTATATTACTACCTGGGTAGTCCACAGCAAAAGCACTTGAGTAATGTTGTAGCCAACATCTTTTTCCTCCATTTGCTTGTTTTGGTATAAGTAGCTGGGTTTGTAAATGCACGCACAGTTTCTCTCTCACACACACAGTTCCACACAGCTGCACAGTAGTGCAGGAATGAAAGCTTTAATAAAAAAAACTAAGAAGTATGCATGCACAGATCTGTTGGTGTGCATTAAAACCAAACCTATAAAAAGGAATGTCTGACCAACCACCCCCATCGACGAAGGAGAGGAAACGGAGGACAGCCACAAATCTCTAGCTGGCAAAAAAAAGATGAGACCAAAGCTGAACATTGGTTTTACAAGTTAAAGCCATTCCCATGAGGATAAGTTAAAATACTGTGAGGTCAGCACACACCAGAAAAACACCACAGGGAAACAGCAGAATTGTTTTTTTAAGTCATAAAAAGTTGTCTGGGGAGGGTGGGGGACACAGGAGAAAAGTGCAGCAGAAATAGTGTGTTGTGTACCAGGTGAGTGAGCCAGAAATGGGGAAAAGCTTAGTATAGACTATCCCCAATTCACCTCAGTTTCCAGTTCTCAACCCTCTCCAACCTGACACTGGCCCAGTTTGTACAGAGCCCTAAAAACAGCCCAGGGGTTCTGGGTGGCTTGTCAACTGCCCCAACAACCCACCCTCGCCAGGTTTGCAGGTAATGACAAGCTATGGCGCATCCTCACCAAGGCTTGAATATTCAAAATGGCGACTGCTGCAATGACAATCCCTGCAGGGAAATTCATCCATGGTGGCTTCTCCTTATGTGCCTAGTTAAGATGAAAAGTTAACAGCTCAAAGAGATAAGGGAAGAGGGTAGAAGAAGTTACACAAAGAAGAGATGAAAAGGTAGCTTCTAGGTTCATCCAAATATTCAAGGTTGTCTTCTGGCATACTAGTCCTGGGGCTATGATCTCTCTTTCATGATCTGTGGCAGCCCTCTCAAAATCTGAGTCAATGCAAATGACAAAATCCTCAACCCTTCCCTTGAAAGACCAAGACTTCTAGATCTAGACCCTCCCTTTCTGGATTGGCAATGTAGCTCTCTCTTCCTCTCCTTTACAATTATGCTGCCAAGGAGATTCCATCACTACCTCCACCTTGCTGTGGTCAAATCCTCATGCTGGCCCTTTGCTGATTTAAAGCAGATGGACTATTAGCTTTACCTTTAGAAATGGATGGATCCACTGGTGTGTGCAGATGGGGATAGGGATGGAGAGTCTTCATCAAGAAAGAAACCCAATTAACCCAGTTCCTAGGAGCCTTGATAGATAGACTTTGGGAGTGACAGAGATAGATGTGGAGAGCCTCAGATACCTTAAGCTTTAAGGGCAGTGACTGACAACAGTGCTATGCAGTGGTCTTAACTGTTTGCATGTTATGCAGCTATTGTATGATTACTATGTGGGGACTGAGCAACTAAAAACCTAAACAAATTAATTAGTGTTAATGAAATACACCTACAATTAAAGAAAATAGGGAGTAGGACAGCACAACTGATCTGCCTTCACTTGTGTGATGAGCCAGTGTGGTGTAGTGGTTAGAATAGAACCTCTTTCAGCTTGAGAGCCAAATTCCATTTTGGTGAAGCTTCCGAGGGCTGCATTCCACTGGATGGCAGGGACGAAGGCAAAAGGGATGTGGCCAAAAATGTCAGCATATCTTAGCTTAAAGCTCTTACTGCTAGTAAATAAGTCTTAGGAGAAGCATTTCAACCATTTAGAATTGGAGGGAACTGCCCAATAGCAGGGGAAACAATAAATGATTGGTGGCTGGGGGAAAGGGGGTGGGGCCAGGGAAAGAGGCATGAAAGACTTGGCCCTCGGGCCTGAGGTTCTGCACCCCTGGACGAGAGTATCAGAGTAGGACAGGGGAAACCTGGGTTCAAATCCCCAATCTGCCATGTAGATCACTGGATGATTTGACTGGCCATTATCTCACAGCCAAACCGATCTCACAGGGTTGTTAAGATAAAATGAAGTGGAGTGGGAGGGAAAGGCAACTCTGTACACAGCCTTGAGCTCCTTCAAGGAAAAGAAGGACCAGGGCTGGCCTTTCCATCAGGTGGGATGAATCCCGCACCTCAGGCGGTGGATCCCTCCACCAGCATAACTGTGCACTCCGCCCAGCACTCCAGAAAGCCACACTGGCTGCTGTCCTGCTGTGGCAATTGCAGTTGGCACAGCTCTCTGGAGTGCCCCGTGCCCAATGCCTTGCTTTGAGGACCCCTCAGAGTGTGGTATTGGGCAGGTAGACGCTCTGGGAATCCCCTCCAGCCAGTGAGAGAGGCCAGTGCAGCTTTCCAGAGAGCCTGGACCAAATGTCTCACTGTAAGGGAGGATTATGTAAGCCACCTTGGATTCCTTGCAGGAAAAAAAGGCAGGATATACAGTAAATGTAATAAAATAAATAAGGGGTACTTTCTCAGAGTGAGGCATTGGTAGGGAAGATTCTAGAGCAGATTATAAAGCTCTCAATCTCTAGGCACCTTGGCAGGAATGCAGTGATCACTGGAAGCCAGCATGGATTTGTCAAGAACAAGTCCTGCCAGGCTAGTCTTACTCCATTTTTTGATTGGGTAGCTTTTTTAGTAGATCATGGAGATGCTGTGGACATAATATATCTTGATTTCAGCAAGACATTTGACAAAATGACCCATGATATCCTGATTAGCAAGCTAGTTAAGTGTGGGCTAGATGGCACTGCTATTAGGTGAATCCACAGCTAACTAGAGAACCATACACAAAGAGTGCTCTTCAACAGTTCTTCATCAGATTGGACAGACGTATCACATGGGGTGCCTTGGGGTTTGTTCCTGGCCCCTGTACTCTTCAACATGTTTATTAATTACTTGGAGGAAGAGATGGGTAGTATACTTACCAATTTACAGGTGACACAAAATTGGGTGAGATCACTAATACCTTAGAAACAGAAACAAAATTCAAAATGATCCTAATAGATTTGAAAACTGGGCAGAAAATAACAGAATGAAATTTAACAGGGAAAACAATAAATGATTGGTGGCTGGGGGAAAGGGGGTGGGGGCCCCTTTCTTCATTTAGGAAAGAGAACTCAAATGCACAGGTATAAGATGGGGGATACCTGGCTTGACAATAGTTATGTGTGAATAGGATCTTGAAGTTGTAGTCAATTACAAGCTGAATATGAGTCAGCAGTGTGGTGTGGCTGCAAATAAGGCAAATGCAATTTTTGGTTGCATCAATAGAAGTATAGTTTCTAAATCATGGGAAGCAATAGCTCTGGTCAGATCCCACCTTGAATACTGTATCCAGTTCTGGACACCATGCCTTAAGAAGGATTCAGATAAATTGGAATGAGTTCAGAGAAGGGCAACAAAGATAATCAGGGGACTAGAAACTAAGTCCTATGAGGAAAGATTGAAGGAACTGGGTATGTTTAGCTTTGAGAAGAGACGTCTGAGGGGAGATATGAGTACTGTTCAAGTACCTGAAGAGTTGCCACAGGGAAAAGGGCTGTAAATTGTTCTCTATCATCCAAGACTATAGGACACAAAATAATGGGCTAAAGTTACAGGAAGGCAGGGACATCAGGAAACACTTCCTAATGGTCAGAGCAGTCAGACAATGGAACCAACTGCCTATGGAGGTGGTGGGCTCTCCTTTGCTGCAGGTATTCAAGCAGAGACTGGGCAGCCATCTGTCAGGGATGCTTTAAGCTGGATTCCTGCACTGAACAGGGGGTTTGACTCAGTGGCCCCTTTCAACTCTATGATTCTTTGATTAGAATCATTGCCTTAAAATGATAAGAAACTAGGAAAATATGTAGTAGTAGTAGTAGTAGTAGTAGCAGTAGTACTCTATATTGTGGCTTTTAACTCTAAATAGTGCATGGTGGGGTGGTTACTTTTTAATTGGTCTCATTGCATTTCTTGTTTTATCTATGTATGTCATTTTTAAATCTGGTTTTTAAATTTTGTATCATATTTTTATTGTATTTTTTTATTGTGTGTTTTTATGGATTGTTGTGAACCGCCCAGAGTATATTATTATTGTTGTTGTTGTTGTTGTTGTTGTTGTTGTTATTATTATTATTATTATTATTATTATTATTATTATTAGGTAACTTGCATATGTGCAAGAGCCATCACAGATCAAATACCACAGAGAATCGTTCCTTGAAAATATTTCCTAAGGGAGGCAGTTCGCACATTCATGTGCACAGCAGCCTTCCCCAAATAGTGCCCTTCGGATGTGTTGGACTTCAAGTCCCATCATTCAGGCTGGGGCTGATGGGAGTTCCAGTCTAACCCATCTGGAGGGCACCATTTGGGGAAGGCAGATCTATGGCATATAGATCTGCAGCCAGTGAGGAGCTTTCCAGGGTCTGATGTTTCTGGATTGCCTGCCATGAAGTATCCTCCTGGGCTACATGGCATGATCAGACTAAATCAGGCACAAACACTGTTTTGGGTCTAGGGCTGCAGCAGCATCTAGTTTGACTGATCAGTTAGATTCATATATTCGCCAGCAGCTCCCTCTGCCGGATCAGCGCCGCCAACCCCGGGGTGATGGGGGTTGCGGGCAGGGACCGCCGTGGCTCAGCTCCCCCAGTCGCTCTGTCAGGCTCTGGGTCGCTCATGGTGATCCTTAGGCTCTTGCTACTTTGGGTCTGGGAGATATTCTGGGCTAATAAGTTATCCCACCGCTACCACCAAGTGGAAGACCGACAACTTGGTCTTCTGCGCGGGTTCAATGCTAAGGGGGTAGCGGGTGCTGGGGCGGGCCTTCTCTGAGGTCCTCAGCGCCTCGCCTTAGCCTAGAACAAAGGGATAACTTATAGCCACAAAAGTATCTTTTAGAAAACAAGTTTATTTACAAAATTACCTTCACAAACTCAGACCCACGCCAGCAATACAGCTTATCAGTACGGTACAAAGTAGCAAGCAAAAGCCTCAAGGACAACGTGATTTTAGGGCTCTCAGCTAGTTAGTTTAGCTCGGGTCCCGGCAGAGGCCCGGTCAACCGCACGCTGCTAGCTGGGTTCCCGGCGGAAGCCCGGTCTACCCAAGCGGCTAGCTGGGTTCTCGGCGGGGCCCGGTCTACCCAAGCGGCTAGTTGGGTTCCCGGCGGAGGCCCGGTCTACCCAAGCGGCTAGCTGGGTTCCCGGCGGGGCCCGGTCTACTCAAGCGGCTTGTGAGTGATTTCAGCTTGGTTTCCCGGGGGTCCGGTCAACCTAAGCGGCCAGTGATTTCAGCTTGGTTTCCCGGGGGTCCGATCAACCCAAGCGGCCAGTGATTTCAGCTTGGTTTCCCGGGGTTGCTGATCTTTCGTTCTCTTACCCCAGGCATGGGCAAGATTGCTGATCAGGTCTAGAGAAAAGTTCTCTTGTGCAGGGTGTTTTATACCTTGGTGTTTCAGGTAGCCCCTCCCTCCGTGATCAGGTGGGTTGACACCCTCCCTGAGGGGCGGCCTTTTGGGTCAGGTGGGGTGACGCCTTCCCCCCATGGGATGGGGTCCCTTTGAAGCCACTTGCTTAATGGTCCCATCCTATGGTGTTGAGTGGCCATTTCTTAGGGGATGCCGAAGCATCTGCCCTGGAGAGATATTCAAGTCTTATGTAGATGGGGCTGATATGCAAGAGCATTGACAAACCTGGTGATGCTTCCTGCCTTCCCCCTGGGGTGATTCTATGTAGATGTTGTTTGTCCCCTTTGGCATCTGTGGAGACTGGTTGTCTCCCCCCCCCCCCCGGGTCTCCTTCCCCCCTCCTTGGTGAGTGTGTGTGTGTCAGGCAGGGGGCTTAGGTTGGCTTTCTCCACACTTTTGATAAAATAAAAGGTGCACATGGCAAACTGGGCATCAGATTGTTTTTTAAAAATAATCTTCATTTTTTAAAAATAGTCTTCATTTATTTTTTTTAATATGAGCTTACAAATATTGTGGATGGCAGGGATGTTTCCTCTACTCTGTCACAAAGGAAGGGATACCGCTTCTAAATCGGTGCCTGCCATGACATCTGTCTATATAATCTAAAGCAAAGTATGCTTCTATTCCTCCCACCCCACCCCAAAATTGATGTTGGTTTAATTTATTAATGAATTAATTAAGTAAAACTCAGATGATTAATTGACTCAGATTTCTTTAATCAGATGACAAACCCTCTTTTTAATTTTGTTTCTATTCATTTTTTGCCTTTGGTTTTTTTGCTTTTAGCATGCCCTTGCAATTGGCTCAGGTTCTTTGCTGTTTGTATCCCATTCAAAGGCATAAAGCAGGGGTAGGCAACTTGTGGCTTTCCAGATGTTTTGCCTACAACTCCCGTAGGCCTTAGCCAGCATTGCCATTGGTGAAGGATCAAGGGAGTTGTAGGCCAAAACCTCTGGAGGCCACAATTTGCAAAACACTGCCATAAGGAATATAAATCATGATAGAGATAGCAGTCTATCTTATCTATCAGGTCTACTGTACTTTTCAGTGTACAAAGTGCTGTGCTCAATTTAAAAAATAATAAATAAATCAGGAAATCATCCAAAGCCAACCCAGTCCTCTTGAATGCAGTGGGAAATTATAAGTTAGTCTATTCACATGGAAGTGGCAATTCCCTAACATGGCCAACATTATAGCTGAGAAGTTAGCCAACGACTGTGTGGAGCTCTGGGAGGCTGGGCCTAAGGCTGCGACTCACCTGCAGGGCCAATGGTTACAGATTAGGCTTTTGGCCTGGTGAATTCTTCAATTCCTGCTCAGCCACTGGGTGGCTCCCATGGCCCATAAGGAAGCTACCTTATCCTGAGCCAGACCATTGGTCCACCACCTAGCCCAGTATCTTCCACACCTACAGGCAGCAAAGGCTCTCCAGGGTTTCAGGCAGGTTTCCCCCCCCTGCCCTATTAGAGATGTGGGGGATTGAATTTGGAGCCTTCTATATCCAAAGCAGGTGCTCCACCAGTGAGCAATGGTCCCTCCCCCTGTCAAACTTAGCTGAATGTCTCATTCCCACTGAAATCATGAAACTTAAGTCATGATTAACTTGAGTTTGTAGGGATGTACAGCAAGTTGAACTATATCTGCGGATGCAATCCTATGTCTCAACCTCAGTTCTGTATAAAGGGTTAAGAGTGAACTAATGTGCCAGTGTGGAATAGTGGTTAGTGTTTGACTGGGACTCGGGAGATCCGGGTTCTAGTCCCCACTCAGCCATGAAGCTCACTGGGTGACTTTGGGCCAGGCACTGACTCTCAGCCTAACCTACCTCACAGGGTTGTTGTGAAAATAAAATGGAGAGGAGGAGGAGAAGGATTATGTAAGCAGCCTTGGGTTCCTTGCAGGGGGGGGGGGAACAGGATATAATATAAATATAATAAATACATAAACTAGTGAGCTAACATAGTTATTATAAGGGCTAAGGAGAGAAGGATGTAGGACACTCTATAAAGTCATACACACGTATAGTGCATTCCTCAAATTACTCTAACTTGCCAGGAAAAAAAATTACAGCGGAAAGTTGGAAGTGTCCCATATTCATGGAGGCCTTTCCCTTCTCTATGAAGGAGCCTGCTGGGAAAGGCCTGGATGCTCTGCCTTTTTCAGATTCCAAGCACTGGCTTCCAGGAGTGCTACCTTTATTTCATCACATTCACACGGGCGGGCGTTGTGAGTTTCTTTATCTTCACCAGACCATCCTATGAAACCATTTTCAGACAGGCAACAAAATCTGGGAGAAGCCACGTTGCCTTGTTGTCAGAACTGGATCTTAAAAGCCCCCCTTGCCCCCGACCGCGGATGCCCCCCCACCCCGCTGCCCTACTCTAGCTTGTGTGGGGGAAACGTAGCTGCTAGATACGGATTTAAAGTAACGTCTGCTTTGGCCCTCGGGTGACACGTGACCCTCATCCACCTCTGACAGATCGGCCTCAACTCAGCTGGCTCCTCGCAGGGCGGCGCCAAGGGGGGGTGCCCCTTTCAGGTCATCTCGTCTCTAACGGGTGGGGGCGGTGGCGGTGGCAGATGGAAGGTCCACGCTCTTCACGGTCCAACGCCCTCCCCGCCCTTTTCCAGAACTTCGGCCCAGCCTCCCCCGCGCAAGGACGGCGCCCGGGTGGCCTTTCTTCGAATGGTGGCGCTTTTTCTGGGCGCAGCTCAAGCACCTCTCCCCCTCCCGCGTAGATCCCTGCGGGAGGAGGGGCAGACGCAGGCGCGGCTTTCTCGGCCTTGGAACTGTGTGTGTGTGTGAGAGAGAGAGAGAGGGGAGAGAGGGAGAGAGGGCGAGAGAGAGAGATCTGGGGCAGCTGGTCGGGGCACCAGTGCCGGAGGGGGGGGGAAGCTGCGTGTGCCGAAATCCCCCCTCTCCGCGCCACCGCTCAAGGCGAGGCAAGACGTGGTGGGTGGGGAGAAGCCTCGGCCCTCTTCGGGTCACTGCACTCCGCCTCTGCGGGAGCATACGCCGCTGGACCAGGGTGGGAGCCTGGCCGGCGTCAGGCTCCCGGCCCTCGCAAGACCCCGCCGGCGGCGTGTGTGCCTCGGCCACCGGCTCTTGGATCCGCGCCGGGGCGGGCTCGCCCGGGCGAGTGGAGGGACTCCAGCGCATCTTTGCGGCGCTTGCGAGCAAGGAGGAGTCCTCCCCATCTCCACCCAAGCCTCATTACCACCCCTTAATGAGACCCCTTTACTCCGTGACGTGCAACCGCTCCATCTCATTAAGGAAATCGCTCTTCAATGCTGATTATTTTATTTGCAGCCATAATTATATTTCTTTCGGCTAAATCACGGTTTAATCGAGCCCACATGGAGGGCAGCACCGCTAATTACAGCGGGAGATGCGGTGGCGGTAGCGGAGCGCCTCTTGGACTGCTCGGCCGGAGCACGAGGCGACCGAGGCGGGGCCGGGCCAGGCGGGCGCCTCTCGCCTTCTCTTCTCCCAGGGCCGGGGGGGGGGGGGGGGCTGGCCGAGAGGGGGGAAGGGAGAGAAAAAGAGATCGGGGGGAGGTGGTCTGAAACACAACAACTTATTACTTCTAATTCCCCAACTGTCACCAAATCACCTGCACGAAACAAGAATCTAATTTGTTAAGCTGGCATTTCTGCAGATGGAAGATCGATTTTCTCTTTAGATTTCTCTAATTGAGTGAATATAGACGCCCCGAATTAGCCGCACTTGGGGGCTGGAGGAAAAGGAGGAGGAGGAGGAATGGAAAGCGGGAGTAGTGGGGGGGGGGGCAGAATAAAGAACAGGCTGGTCGGGAGGGGAGGGGAGGGGGAAAGGTCAACAAAAATCATCCTTGTAAAATAAGCCGTATTACCTCCAGAACGGCTCCCCTCTTTCCCCCCTCCCCAAATAATAAAGGAAGGTGGATCGAAAGGTCCCCAGACTGAGTGACAGTCATATTCCTGGCACTAACTGGGTTTTAAAAGGAAAGGTTAGGACGGCTGGAGAATACTAACCAACCGGCAAAGAGAAAGAGAGGGAGGGAGAGAGAGACAAGAGAGTGGGGGCTGATCTCTGAAATTGCTTACAGAATTACATTTGTTTTTCTTGTGATTTTATTAAAAGTCACTCCTCATCTCCAGAATGCGTGAAAATATCTACTTTCCACTCAGATACACCGCATTAACTTGTTGGAGGCGAATTTGTTTGTTTGTCTATTTTATTTCTTTTGCTAGATAAGATTGATGCAGTCTTATTAGCGCTATATCTAGTTATAGAAAGAGATAAGGATGAGATGTTTTCTTTTTATTCCAATTACAAGGCTTGTCACCTAACTGAATAACTGATATATGATTATTTATCCTGAGCAAATAGAAATCAGAAAAGCGGCCCAACTTAACACATACAAACAAAAATATGTATGTTTCTTATTATAGCCAACCCGGGTAATTGGCCAGATTAACAGGGTGGCGTTCACGAGAAGAGGAAGGGAAACTTAGACGCGCTCTGCCAAGCCGGAGATGAATATTTGTTCCTGGTCGCGTCTGATCGCCTATTTAGTCAGCCGGGCTGGGGTGACTTCCTTTCCTCAAAAACACCCGCAGGTATGATGGTGCCTTTGCACACCACCATCTCTCCAGGAAAAAATAAAATAAAATCGGTCGACAAGGATGGAGTTTGAAATATTTGTATGTTCAAAGTCTCCTGACTTTCATTGTGTGTATATAAAATTATCTATCTGTCTATCTGGATTAAGTGGAATGACATTATCTGCTGTCAATGAACGTACCAAAGACATAATAATAATAATAATAATAATATATTATTATTATTATTATTATTATTATTATTATTATTTACAATATGCGTTTCGGTTTTCAGGAGTGCGTTGGATCCAGCTGTGGAATTGTCTGATTTTGTTTGGAATTGTCTGATTTTGTTTCGGCTGGCTGCAACTTGAGGCTGGGGAGACGGGGGCGAAAGGAAACCTGTCTCCTTTTAAAACAGCTTCCCCCCACCGCTAGAAAACCAATTGATGAAAAATTAATTGAAATGAGTCACCCTTAAGAAAATAACAACAAACACACACCCGAGTCCACTCGTCAGTTTTTTGCAAGCTCTTGACGCCTGTCTGCCCGATTCAGACGGACGCATTTGCAGAAAAAGAAGGGGTTATTCTTAGGCTTGCTTTTTTAGTCACAACAACATAGGGGATTAAAACAAAGAAAGGGGGGGGAATCACGACCTCTCTCTTCTAGTTGGTCCTCCTTAACTTGTGCTTGGTACTGATCCACCTTTATCTTGTGGGCGTTTCAACTCTGGACAAAGTTTCACCTTCCAAGAAAGAACGCATGACCACAACAAGATCCCTATGCTCCGCTGCCAACAGATCCCTCGCCTCCTCAGACTATTGAGCTGAAATGAGAACAAGCCGACTGGTCTCCATCACGCTTCCCAAATCAGCCACGATTTCAGGAAGGGGATTGCTGAAATGCACCTGGTTGGAGGGTGTTTCCCACCCACCCTCTCCTGACTCTTTTCCCGCCGTTTCTTAGCCCCAGATCTGGCCCCAGGTTTAAGTTGTGCCCGGCTTCCCCAAGCCGGAGATGCAGAAATCCACGAGATCCTAAGAAGTCGCTGGATTTGTCTTCTAGAAGCGAATGGAACCCAGGCGCCCGGGCACGCCCCCCCCCGCCCAAAAGTGGGCTTGTAATTTACGAAGAATTAAAATTGATTCTTTTCATCAGGCAAAGAAAATAGGAAAATGTGAGATCGTTAATTATTGAGGGAGGCGCTTTCTCATTAGAGGCGTTACAATTCAGCACCGAAAGAGCGGCAAAGTGAATAATAATTATCATAACAACTCATATTTCAGCTCTGAACACACACACACACACACACACACACACACACACACACTCCCCAAGCCCCGAAAACCACCACCACAAGAATAACATCCTATAAAATAAAATAATAATACATAATAAATAAATAATAATACACAGAGGCACAAACGTTGCAGTGGGTCACAGTATGGAGAGACGTCCCTAAATCCTAAACAGTAAACACATTTCTTTCGAAGGGGGCTTCTTCCCATTATATATGTTATATATGTTTCGATGCAGCTCGGAACTCCAATTTTGGAAATGAGTTCCATTGACCAGCGTGTTTTTGAATCGAAGTGTTAACGCGCTTTTCTTCCTTTTCTTTTTAATGAAGCTGGTGTGTGGGGGGGGACTTCCTCTAAGTGTGCAAAGCAATTAGGCATCTATACAGATTCACTGCCTGTTCTCTCCACCCCGCCGGCAAAGACACAAATAAATAAACGAGAGATCGAACTAACATAGCAACAATTAACAGCCCCTGATGCCCCCAGGCAGCCATCGCCCGTCCTTGCGCTATTAGATTTCCATTGAAATCAGTGGTGGGATCGAGGCCGAAAAACAACGCCGAATCTGGCTCAAAATGGGGGCGGGGCGGGAATCTTTCCTGTTGCAGCCTCGTTTGAATCCCCTGAAGATGACAACTTCAGAGCATCTTTCCCCCGGCCGGAGCCTAAGGCACATTTCTATTTCGCCCCCCCCCACACACACACACACCTTCTCCGTCGCAGTTGGCGGGACATGCCCAAATGAGACACACCCCCACCCCGATGACGGCCCCTTCTACACTGCTTGGCCGAATTGAAGAAAAAGCAGTGGGGGGGGGGATAAAGCGTGCGTGCATGTGTGTGTGTGTGGGGGGGGATGATTTCCCCTCGCCCAGCCCTTTGGCAGGCACTCTTGTACAAAATTCAATCTCTATTTTTTATGAGAAGTAAACCGTCTAAATAAATTTTATTAGGGGCAACCAATATATTTTCTGGTCGTTCCCTTTGTTCCAGTCCTACGTGTGTGTAACAATCTAAAACCTATTTATGGAGGGAAAATCGCCGGATCCGTCATAGAAAATCCTTTTACTTTGCTCTGAAGTGATTTTCTGAAGAACACCCTTGTCATGGCGGAGATTTGGGGCCCCATCGTGCTAAGCCGTGCCTTGTTAGGAACTTCACTTTGCCTGATCAGGTGGGAAATACCTTCCATTATCCAAGGACTGACTGGCACTTTTCTGGCTTGGGGAGGGGCGGCGGGAGGTGGAGGTGGCTGGGTGGGTGGCTGGGTGGGGAGCAAAAAGAGGGAGGAGGGCGATGGAAAAGATGATGAGAGGGGCTGTGAGATCTTTGTAAATACGTCTCCGGCTCAGCCCAGGTGGAATCAAATTCTCCCCCAGTGCACTTGGATCGCAGAGCCGGAGGAGATTAGAAGCGCGCGTGTGTTTTACATAGAGCAAAATCAAGAATATTTTCGCTCTGACAAGCCTCGGGCCCTCGTTTCCCCCTCCTCCCTCCCATTCCCCTTCTTTCCTTTCTTTCCTCTTTCCTCCTTCTCCCCCCACCCCGCACGCCCTACGCTCCCCGCAAGCCCATCGCGCTTTGAAGTCTCGGAAGGAATGATTTAGTTTGTTTATCCTGCTATAAAAATCAAGAGCAATAGAAAAGTCATAAAAGGGAGCGCGCCATCCATCACGCCGCAGCCTTGTTTTCCAGCGGCTGCTAAGCGAGATGGATAAGCCGCGGGCTTCAGCCCCTTGTTAGCGCGATGATGGGGCTGCCCATTAACTATTACGCCCTTTATTTATCGACTTGCAACGTACAAGCCGAGCCAGCCGAGTCCAGGATCTGGTGGAGGCGGCTGGGGGGCGGGGGGCGGGGAAAGCAGCTGCGGGACACTCCCCAAAACTAGGAGGGTCGCCACCCTTGGAGTTTGGTGCGGTCACTCAAAATTGGGATGGGGAGACAGCCAGGAGGGAGTGGGGGGGGGGGGGGACGCGCCCGGAGTCAGCGGGGAGGGATGCTCATAGAAAGGCGCAACACCTTGTCGCTGCGGAGAGGCGCTGCCCAAAGGGGCGACCCTGGGAGCGAGTCCCGCGGAACTCCAGGGGACTGGCTGCCCACTGTGGCCACCTGCAGATCACTAGGCAGGCAGGCAGGCAGGCAGGCAGGCAGGCAGGCAGACGGCTCTGGAGGGATGCAAGCAAGCAAGCCCCTTCCACCATCCTCTCGCAAGCTTCCTGCCGCCTTGGCTCCAGCGCCCCTGGCGAAGTGGGCATCGCTTGGCGCGGCTTGGTTTTTTTTCCTAAAGGGATAGGGCTGGGAAGCGGGGTGCAGGATCAGCGAGCTACGCTGGAAAGCAGCCTCTGCCTCCCCCTGCCCAACCACTTGCTCTCCGGCTAGGGGAGGTCCGGCCGGGTTGTGCTCCGCGTCGCTCCCGGTCGCAAACCGGGCCGCAGCCACCCTTTTGCGCGACTCCGGCCCTGGCTGGGACCGCGGAGGGAGACGCCAGGCGCTCACCCGCCCCCACTTCTCGCTCGGCCGCATCCTTTGTCTTCCCCCTTTAAGTGCCCGCCCGAAACTCGCCGCCCCCCGCGCTGCCAAGGGGGAAACTCTCTTGCATCTGCTCGCCTAGCTGCCAATGTTTTGTGGGAGTCCATTGGGTGGCCAGCCAGCAGCAACAGGAGCGGCGGCGGCAGCAACCAAAAAAGCCACTTGTCCTGTATTATGTTGCATGGAGTCCCCCAGGAAGATCCTCCACCCTCGCTTTCAGTGTGTGTGTGTGTGTGTGTGTGTGTGTGTGTGTGTGTGGTTTATTTGCACTAAATGAATAATCTTAATTGCATCACTTTCGAATTAAAAATCAATGTTAATCAAGCTGGAAGTAGGAAATATCAGTTTTCATTGTGGCTGGCCTAGATGTTATTTCCCCCCTCTCTTTTTGAGAATGGGGGGAAAAGAGAGAGAGAGAATTAAATAACTTTAAAAGGCTATTCTGTTCTGCTACAAATACAATTGAAACGGATTGTTTAGGAGCGGATCAGAAACGGTACAGAATTTTGCACTTAATTTCCTCCGTTATCATTTACAATAAGAACCTCTCGCCTTGACAGCCAAGTCTAAACAGTAGTAAATTAGTACAAATTTATACTGATTTTACTCTAATAATCGTAATAAAAGCTTATAGATTTGGCACTAATTACATAAATGCCTAATGATCTTGAAAATTACTCTGGTTAGAAATATATTACTAATCTAAACTTTGTTGTTGGCTGGCTTTGAAAAATCAGAACATTAGAAATGGTTCGCTTCCCTTGTGCAAAGCACTTGAAATTGTTGGGATAGTTTAACATATTCAAGAGGAAAATAATGTTTTGTTCTGTTCTATTTTTTTTTTTAAGCATTTAACTTTATTTACTGCCTTAAATTGGGTTTGGAGACAAGCAGAACTCAGAAACTTTCTCACACACCCAGGTGAATGGGGTGTCTGGAGGTCTCTCTTGCTCTGCCTTTTCCTTAAACCAAACCAACAGTTGGAACGATTTCTGTTTTATACACATATTTAATTCCGTGGATTGAGATCCTTGGAGGAGGGGGAAGAGCGTGCTGCTAGAACCCAGATTAGTGTATAAATTTCATTAGGGTAAGGCTCCGCTTTATTGTTTGCTGCCTTTCCAGCCATCCCACAAAGCAGCGGCAATCAAGTTTATGCACCGGATTAGAGACCCTTAAATAAAGCCATCCAACACAATTTACCCCCAGGACAAACACAGAGACACCCCTCTCTACAACTGGGCAGGATCTGTGCCCCACTCCCCCTTTCCCCAGATAAAGCTACAACAGGAGCATTAAAAGTGTTTTGTTTTTGTTTGCGGGGGGGCGGGGGCGGGAGCCCCTCTATGCGCAGATAGAAACTGCCAGCCGTTCACCCACCCCACCCCATCCCACCCCAATATTCCCTTTTTATTGGGTTGGCTTTGTCAGTCATTTTCAAGTAATTTGATCAGGAGGTCACTTTTGTTAGAAAAATAAAAGGAAAGAGGAGGGGAAGGGTAGGGGGAGGAAGACAGTGGGTTGCGGGGTGGGGGAAGAGGTTGTCTCTAATGCAATCAATCGGCTTCGGGAGCACCGAATTGCAAAGGGGGATTTAAAAGCCCAGCCCGCGCGGCGCTGGGCTGCTGCGGCGGCTGCTGGTGCTGGTGCTGCTGCTGCTGGCGGTGGTGCTGAGGCTGCAGGCGGGTGGAGCGGGGACTCTTTGGGTGCTGACATTTGCAGGCTGCCCTCCTGATTGGTCCCTTCGCTGAGCTGCTCACGGGTTCACTGAAGTGTTAAGCACCTCCCCGTCTCTCTAAAGGACATTATAATGCAAGAGACCCCCTTTTTAACCACACACCGAATTTTCTTTCATTTAGGCGATCTATATATAATATATATCTATAAGCTTTTGCGAGCCAGATCCATTTGAACTTTTTTTTCTCCCAAAAAAACCCAACAACCAACCGCTAAAATTTGGGGGGGAACAGCTTTCGCCCTGGAGCGGTGCGCGATGCTATCTCACGCCGACCTCCTGGACGCCCGGCTCGGTGAGTTGCCCCCCGAAGCCTCTTTCCCCCCTCTTCCTCCCTCTCCCTCTTTCTCACCCCCAGCAGCATCTGGAGCCAAGGAAGAAGCGAAGGGCAGGAAATTGACAATTTGTGCCTGATTTTACCTTAATGCGATCTAAATGGGCTAATTTCTTTAAAAGTAATTGTACTGTATTAAAGTTTAATTTGATTTAACATCGTCTCTAAAAAAAAACTCCAAGAACTATGGAATATGTAGATCCAAAAGCAGAATTGGGGGGGGGCATTTCGCCTAGGGTTTTGCCCCCTTTTTTCCTCCTCTTCATATTGTCTTCCTCCGTGCTTTTTAATTTATTGAACCCGTTTTTCTTTTAAAAGAATCGAATGAATATATATATATATATATATATATATATATAATAATAAATTCTGGCGTGATTGGGGGGTTTGGACAGCCGGGTGTTGTGGAGTCTCCCAATGCAAAGGAGCCACTCTGCCCCCTTGGGCGGGAAGGGGGCGGCTGGGGGGGCCCTTGCGGGGCCGGCTATTTAAGCGGGATGGCTCTCGAGTTCGTGGGAAAGTTGGCCGGTGGGTTTCTCTCTCTGCAGCCTCGGGGCAGGGGGAGCCCGGCGGCGTCTCCGGCGCTCTGAGGGAACCGCTGCCCTCCCGCCCGGGTGGACGCACCGCTGAAGCGCGCTGGGCCGCTGCTTTGCCTCCGCAGGAATGAAAGACGCCGCCGAGCTGCTGGGCCACCGGGAGGCGGTCAAGTGCCGCTTGGGCGTCGGGGGCTCGGAGCCCGGAGGCCACCCGGGAGACCTGGCTCCCAACTCGGACGCGGTGGAAGGGGCCACGCTGCTGCCCGGAGAGGACATCACCACGGTGGGCTCGACGCCGAGCGCGCTGGCCGTGAGCGCCAAAGACCCCGACAAGCAGCAGGGCCAGCCCGGCGCGCAGAACCCCAGCCAGGCCGGCCAGCAGCAGGGCCAGCAGAAGCAGAAGCGGCACCGGACGCGTTTCACGCCGGCCCAGCTGAACGAGCTGGAGCGGAGCTTCGCCAAGACTCACTACCCGGACATCTTCATGCGCGAAGAGCTGGCCTTGCGCATCGGCCTCACCGAGTCCCGGGTCCAGGTATGCCGACGAGCGATGCGCCCACCTCGCCCGACCACCTCGCCGCCACCCGCCATACTCTCCACCCTCTCGCCACCGAACCATCCCACACACACACCCCCAACAACCCACCTGCCCTCCTGCCCTACTTTCAGCCTGATCCATTTTTTTCCTCCCACCCACCCATGGACATCAGGGGCCTTTCAGGGCCAAGGTGGCTCTCCACTCCCAAGACCCAAACAGAGTGTAATTGAATAGCCGCGAGACCTAAAACGACTACCGAAGTAATAGCAGTAACTGATTAATCAGGATCATGAAGCTATTTACACTAGGGACAAAAGGGTGGCAAGTCCCATACGAACAAAATACGATTTTCAATCAACCAGCAAAAGAAAAACAAAAAAACCCCACACGCCTTCGATTTTGCTGCTGCTGCTGCTGTTTTCCTTTTGTTTTAAAGTTGTCTAAAAAGTGAGAAAGGTTTAAAAAAAAAAAAAAAAAAAACGCTAGAGGTGTGAATGCAGCAACTGAATAAAAAAGCACCGCCAAGAACGAATGCGTTCGATGTCAAGAGGTGAAGCTATTCCATTTTTTTAAAAAATTAAAGACCCCCCCCCGCCCCCTCCCGCTCTCCGGCCCCAAGGCAGGATTGAACAACACAGGCGCTTCTTTAACAAACTTGGTTATTACTATTTTTTTTAGCAGCCTGGGAATTTAGCTACTGTACGTTCAATGAACACTACAACGCTTGGAAATCGATTTCTAAAGCAACAGACTGGCACTCCGATCCCAAACACCTTACTTGATTTCACTACCATTGATTTCCTCGGGATCTGCCTGCACGAAAGGCTTTTGGGAAAGGAGTGTAAGAAATATCTTTAAAGGCCCCTAAAACCCCAAGACAGAGCAAAACATTTAATTTTAATTGAATTATAGTTGAATATTTAGGAGTCTTCGGAAACAGAACTCCCCGTTTACTAATGAACGTGTTAAATGCATTTTAGAAAAGAAAGTATATTAAACCCCTTATATAATTTCGTAGATAATATTCCATTTCTGTACACATTTGTCCTGTTCATTAAGAAAATATTTTAAAATATATTTTAATGTTATTTTTATGTTCTACTTCTCCAACCAACACGGGCTCGAACTGATTTCAATCCTGGATTAAAGCGGCTGTGCGCTGTCCTTAGTCCTGGAGTTTTATTTTCCTTGGTTCTTTCAGTTTGGATTATTCTACTTGAAAACCTTATACATCTAAAGAGAAGGGAACAGCGATTCAGAAAATGTAAACGGGAACTAAATTTCCACAGAGGCCTTTGCATTATAGGTATTTATTTTTTTTAAAAGACTCTAATTAAATCCTGCTGGCTCCAATAATAATCGTTTTTGTCTGATATTATAAACAGGTTTATGAGGGACTTAATTACATGGAAATCTACCAGATTTACTTCCAGGCAAATGTATGGTGTATTGTCTGATTTCATAAGTTCCATTCCAGTCTAATTGATTTAGTCAGGAACTGGAGAATGTCAAACAGATAAATCCAGTGGAATTTCAGAAATAGCACTTTAAAATTCCTAGGCGGATTTTTGTGCGTGTCTTCATTGGATTCTCTACTATCATATGCCTACTTATATTTTTAAAAAGTGCTTTAAATTCTCTATTAGGATTGGTATATGCTTTAATAGGGGTACTCCAAAAGATTGTTAGGCATGTTCAAAGCAAACCAAAGTAATTTAAAACAATACAATAAAATCAAAACCCGAAAACCACAATGTTATAAAAACTTTTTAAGAATTCTCTGCAACAGAACATACAGATATATTTTTTTGCAAGTAAAAAGATTGATTCATCCCGTGCACAACAATAATTTAAGTTAAAACCAAAAAGAGGTTTGAAATAAAATATATCTGGATTACTAAATTGAAGGGGGAAAGAAAAAGAAAATAAGGTCTAGTAAACTCCACTTGGTTTCTGCGAAGGTTAATGAAAGCAATTCCATTATCAGGAATGTAATAAATGAAACAAAATGTATAATGTGGAATGAAAAAAGTGATTCGTCACCTGTGCCCCCCCCCATGGTGCAAATGCATAGGAAGTAAATAATAATCACGGCCCTTAACAGATATGCTGAGAATAAAGGAAATTTAAGGCCAATGTGCATGGGATTTTATTTTGGTCTCATTAATACAGCATAATTTCTATTTCTGATTTACAATAATTTACGCAGAACAACATACCCACCTCACTAATAGCATGAATTCAAATGCTTCAAACCTACCCCTTTATGGCTTTTCAATGACCCCAATCTTGAGTTTTAAAACTGCAATTATTAACCCGTTTTTAGTCATTTTGATTATTGCCTTTCCTTCCAGGAAAGCATGCGTTGGATCGCTACCTGAGGACACATAGCCTAATCCTGACCATATTTGCCTCACTGATTTCAAGTCTTACTTGTAAGCAAGTCCCAGACATATAAATAGGACTTACCTCCAAGTTAAATGTGATAGGGAAAGTATTCTTAATGACCTCAGCATAATCCTACACCCTGCTAATGGCTTCAGGCGGCTGAATAGAAACAGTTTAATCGAGTGGCAATTTAAATATTCTTTACAATAATGTTCTGCAGTTTAAAAAGTAATCAAATCAACATAACCTTCTTAATTAACACTTCAGAATGATTAACATTGTGTAAGCTCATGCAAAAATAAATTATGGGAAATGTATTTACTTCCCAGTTCATTGTATTCTTGCTACTTGACCAAATGGAAATGAAAGAGTAATGGGTGGGTTTATGGTCTCGTTTACACAATCTTTCCAGCGTGTAGGGGGCTCCATACTGATCCAGAAATGCTCCACATGCCTGCCTTTAGAGCAGCCCCGTATGTACCATAATATGCAGGAATAAATTATCTCTTTTCCATTTTCCTATCTACATTTTAAAAAGCTACTCCTGCTTGTCAATGAGGAGGCCTATTTCACATCTAAGCTACCGCTCTGCTTCTCCCCCCCCCCCCACGCCTCTTTCCAGACTGGGTGTAATAAAACCATTCTTTTTATAGCATGCCATTATTAGAAACCAATTTCAGAATTATTTATAACCTAGAATGGCTTATTAAGCAGCAATGCGAGAATCATGCAAATGACAGCGATCCAATGCAATATAATAAGCATAATCATTAGTCTCCCGCGCTGATTAATTAACTTTCAATATTTTATTTACATAAAAAGCAAATCAGTGAAATAACTTCTGCACAGCAAGGCTTGCCTTTCAATATTTTACACCAACCTAAAAATAATGTGCTGGGACTCCATTGACCGTGTCCCCCGCGCTGGCCGTGTCACCTGCCACATCTTAATAGGGGACAAGCTGAGAGTATTTTCTAGTTTTCTAATGGAATGAGAAATTGCATTTTCTTCCTCTCCCAGCAACTATTAAAGCGTAATGAATTCGGCCTAGAGTTCACGGCTGGCTGATCGAAATGAACCTGAGATCTGAGCTTCAATGCAGCTCCCCAGATTTCCGACCAAATCTTCGCATTAATCATCCGCTGGATTCCAATGAGATCTTCATAAAGCTTTGGGGGGGGGGGAGAAAAGAACGCAATATCCTCTCCCCTCTTTCTTCCCCATTTATAGCTGGGGAATTAAACGGGCTATATATTTTCAAATACATTTACAGTATGTCTATATTACTGTAACAGCAGGTATCATGAAAGTAGAGTTTGAAATTGCAAACTCCATTAGACCCTTAGTCTTGTATTAATAATGTTGGGCGATGTAGAAGCAGAAAGGGAGTCACTGCGTATTCTGATTGCACGCCGAAGTTGCCCAAATGCCTGTGGCTAATATATTTCCAGCACTGAGTTGTCATGTGTGCCTTTTCAAAGCCTCCCTCAGGTTCTCGCTCCCTTTTAATCTGTCATGCACCGGTTTCCAACTGGATACGTTCACATTTTCAAAAGCATATGCGCCGTCGCTCTGAAGTGAGGCGATGAAGACCTGATGGAGATTCTTTTACAACCCCAGTAAACCATGACACATAAAAAGATTTTGTGGCCGCCATTTAACTATTAACCCTAAAACATAATTGATCAAGACTCTCTCTCTCTTTCTCTGCCCCCCCCCCATCTTTTTTCTTTCTTCCTTTCGATTATTATTCCTATAACATTTAGGTCCTTAACAGCTGTTCCTTCTCGCTAATGGCCAAGCACGTTTTGCTGTCTAAATAGAAGGGATTGAAAGAATGTGGGTGTACTCAGGAACCACCATTCAGATCAGTGCTAGCTTTGCCTTAGAATTAAATGCCCCATAGACTGTCTCTAAAAGTGGAGCAGGCACAAGAGCCCAGAGCAGTTCGAATCTGGAATAGGGTGGTGAAAGTGAATGCACTTTCAAGATAACTAGTCTCTCTCTCTCTCTCTCTCTCTCTCTCTCTCTCTCTCACACACACACACACACACACACCCCTTATAAGATTCATATGGAACAATTAGTGGTAAAAACCAATCTGGAGTTGTTATGGGAACTCCCTGTTCCAATTCCTCACTATGCCTATTTGAAGAGTATGGTGGCTCAGGAACATTTTTAACAGGTAGGATGAACCCAGATTTGACTGCATATGGGGAAGGACAGCACAGATCAAACACAGAACCATTATCCTTTCATACTGTGAAAGTTCCTGCCCTCTCATGGATCCTTACACAGCAACTTGTGGGGTGACAGCAGCGGGACTGGTACCTAAAACCAGAGCAGGGTGAGACAATGGGAAGGGATAAAGGATCTGGGTAGAAGACAATAAAAATAGGTCAGATGTAGCTGGTGAAGGGAAAGAACTGGAGAGAGCCACCCAGGCAGACTCCTCAGTAGATGAATTAATAAAAACCAGACCAATTCACTTATTAGGAATTGATAATATTTATATTTGTTACATTTAAACATTGTTTATATCTGTGACAGATAAATTTGTAGAATTAACTGGACCAGAATAAGACAAGCAAAAAGGTCAAGATTGTTTCCCGATTCCTGCAACATGATTCTAAGTATGGCTATTCAGAAGTAAGACCCACTGAGTTAAATAGAGCTTGTTTAGGATTACATTCTGAGGCTGGTGTGGGAGTAAGCCCCACTAAACACAATGGGGGCTTACTTAAACATACTTAGGATCGCAGTGCAGTGCCCGTCTGTTTGCTTCTATATCCAGCAGAAAAGCCTTGCTTGCTTCATTTCCATAGCCTACTTAAGTAAGTAAATACACTTAGGGGAGGTCAGCCTGATTTTTTTTACAAAATAAAATGCTTGAATTTAATGGCTGAATGGAATATAAAAATCAACTGGCAGAGAAGGATTCAACAGCAGCTGAAACCGATGAAAGCTTAGTTGATTAACTAAGGCATCAAAATGAATGCCTAAAACAAAATGCTCTGCAATTATTGCAATGGCAGCTCAGTTCAGGTAATGATTTCATACAAGATTCTTGTCGCATTTCCTTAACGAGGCACTTGTGCTTAACCCCAGCTTCACCACAAATATAACAATGATTTTAAAAAAAGAAAAAAGGGAAGAGCTCAGCATCACATCATCAGTTTTTTAAATTTTTGATCTTCCATTTTCAGAAGAAGAGACATCCCAGAGCTGGGGAAAGTGGAGCTCTATACAAAACAAATTAATGTGTCACCCACCCACACTCATTCAAGACATTGTTGGAGTCTCTAGAAAACAGGAGATGGGGATAACTATTGGTTATCACAAAGATCCCACTTTCTTTCCAAAGCAACCTTAAGATTAACTTATATAATGGTTGATAGTTTCTAGCTAAGTGATCAAAGCAGCTGGGGTTAGGTGGAACCTCATGATTACATACTGTTACAGTGTTACTGTAAGCACCTTCAAGTAGTTAAGTAGTTTTGAAGTAGTCCACAACTAATCTGGCTCAGAGCTTTGTTTTCATTGCATTATTTTAATTTGGGGGTGGGTATTTAGGTCTTATTTATATGTATAATGTAAATATCCCTGGGGTCTTCTAGAAGACAGGAAACATCTGAAAACATGAACCCCTTTCAACAGCAGAGGACTCATGTAAATATAGGGATCAACTGCATTGACAGAAGTGGAATTCCCCCCCCCTCCTTCCCACAGCACCCCCCCCCCTCCAGTTACACAGAGTCAGGAGACCCTGTTGAATGTGGTGAGCTGTGGTGTGTGTAGGGATCCCCCAAAATCAGGCAGAGAGGCCTTCCATGAGCAGAGCCCTTCCTCTTGTGGAAGGTCGGTCCCTTCCTCTCACAGAAGGCAGATCCTGGAACCAATCCATGGTATATTCCAGTGATTTCAATCTGTGGTACTTCACTATATATCAGGTAATCAGAGTATGACCAATTAAAAAGCACTAATACTCATAGATAATTGTATATGGTACCCATATACACCTATATGCAATATGGATTCACATTCACTGCATATATACATTACTAATAAAACATACTATTTTCTCCCTTGCTGGCATAGGATGTATGTCTGCAACAGGGCAGTACGTGTCTAAACCCTCTGGCTAAATGCTTGCTTTCAGTAGCAATGGTTGCATGTGTGATTCTGAACTTTGGGATTAAGAGCCATTTGTGTAGTGCACACATGAATAACACAGATGGAATATGTATGCAAATTGTGGATGGGCATGCATATTCCAATCTGCCTTTAATGTGGACGAGAATGCAAATCTGGATGATGTAAAGCTATAACCTATGTATAACTAGTCCCACATAACTATTTCTGTGTACAGACATACACATATATGTAACATTAGGAATCTACCAACAATTCTTTTATATAAAGAGTCATTACAATGGGGGGGGGGGAAGAGATGCAGTCTAGATTCTGATTTATATATTTACTGTCCACCTGAAGTATAGGGATCTAATGCAAATTACATAAGGGATATATACCACTGAGACAGACATGCTAAATGAAACATAATCCAGTATATTAAATTAGCACGCCTAACATGAGTCTCTGGTTCATCTTATTTTATATACTGTGGGTATAGCCTAGTGTATCTATGTGCCTACCTTTATTTGTATTTCTTCTTGGCCATGCTTCATCTTCCATTAGCTGATTGCTTAACAGTGCTGTAACTCCAGTGAATGGAAGTGGTCAGCAAAGAGCTTTCTTAAAATCTCAGCCAAAAATTAGTTTAACCTGCATTCTTACAAGTTGGTTTATATACAACAGCCCACATGGCTTGTGTGGATTCAGCTATTAATGAAAGCCTTGCTCAAATGAAAGCAATGGAACTACTGTGTTGCTTCAAGTAAGAAAGAAATGTGTATACTTGAAGATAAGTACAATGACACCCCATTCTAAGGATATTTACTCTGAAGAAAGTGCCAATGATTTTGGTGAAAATCACAATAAGAATGCTGAGGATGGGGTGTTATAACAATCATGAAACAGAATTACATTCACATTGACTTAACCCAAGTTCTGCACAACTGGCTTAAGCATTAGACTGTAACCTCCAGAGAATAGAGACTGGTACTTTTTTTTCTTTTGTATTTGCGCCTCACATGGCATGGCCTCATGACCCTGATGTGGATCTCAGTACTTAAGTAATTTAAAATAAAAATGCTAAACAATAATACAAAGAGAAGTAATAATAATAGCTATAGCAAAATTATAATAGTAAAAATAACAGATTGCAGAAAATCCACACTAGTGATCCACGTAGAGCTTTTGAGTTATATTTTCTACCAACTGTTTTATTTAAGGCTTTAAAACTAAGCATTGTAAATATGGAACGTGAGTTTATTTTATCTTATTCCTCAGGCCACGGCCACCTGCGTCAAGAGTGGGCAGATACCCCTTATTTTAAAAAAGATTCTCCATTTTTCTCCCGAAGTCCCAATGGAAATAGAATAGCGGTCCTTCACTAGGTCCCCTCATTTGTTAATTGAGGATTAGTGGTCTGCCTCCTCATTCGACTGTTGTGAGGGTGAGAAACCTGCTAAAGCATTTTGCAAATTTAGAGAAATTTAGACTCAGCAGCAACATGAAAAGAACCCGTATATTTAAAAACAAAACCATCTGACAACTCCATTTCTGACTTCGTGACTTCCTCAGAGATGTGGGTGCTCATGCGGGAAGGGGAGGGCCCACTGTGCGACGCCTTTTCGGCTTTTGCCTCATGGCGACGTCGTCCTCCGTTAGCACTAACCCGCTTTTTCCTTCTCTCTTTTCTCCCCCATTCCCCTTCTTGTGCCCATTCCGCGGCGGCGGGCAGGTCTGGTTCCAGAACCGGCGGGCCAAGTGGAAGAAGCGCAAGAAGACGACCAACGTGTTCCGCGCTCCGGGCACGCTGCTGCCCACGCCGGGCCTGCCCCAATTCCCTTCCGCCGCCGCGGCCGCGGCCGCGGCCATGGGCGACAGCCTGTGCTCCTTCCACGCCAACGACACGCGCTGGGCCGCGGCCGCCATGCCAGGGGTGTCGCAGCTGCCCCTGCCGCCGGCGCTGGGAAGGCAGCAGGCCATGGCGCAGTCGCTGTCCCAATGCAGCCTGGCGGCGGGGCCTCCGCCCAACTCCATGGGCTTGTCCAACAGCCTGGCGGGCTCCAACGGCGCCGGCTTGCAGTCGCACCTCTACCAGCCCGCTTTCCCCGGCATGGTGCCCGCCTCCCTGCCCGGCCCCAGCAACGTGACGGGCTCGCCGCAGCTCTGCAGCTCCCCGGACAGCAGCGACGTGTGGCGGGGAACCAGCATCGCCTCCCTCCGCCGAAAGGCGCTAGAGCACACAGTCTCCATGAGCTTCACCTAATGGCGTCTCCCTCCCGCCTTCCCAGCCAGCCAGCAGCCTGCCCCAGCCGCGCCTCCCGCTTTCCCGCCCTTTTCTTCGGCTCAGCCGTGCCCCCTCCCGCCCCCTACGGAGCGCGTTGTTCCCGCCATTTTTATTCTTCCTTTCTTTATTTCACTTAAAAGAGGAGGGGAAAACAAAACACTTACCAGGGAGTCGACTCAGGATCTGAAACCAGTGGACTGGTTTGTGGGCAGAGAAAAACACAAGCGAGCGAGCGCGCACACGCATACAAACACCACACACAATCCCAGACATGCGGCCCCAGTCAAGCCTGCTGTGCTCCAAGGGCGGAGACGCAGCCAACGGGTGTCTTAATTAAGATTTAAGAAATACCTAATCTGACAATGGACTCAATGGACCTCATTTAATTTCTTCCGAAGTTCCACCCGCACGCCACTTACAAACCCAAATTCACCCATGAGTGATCTAGCCGCCGTCTGTTGGGCTTTTATTATTTTTTTGGAGGAAGCACAAGAACCCATTATATATAGATAATATAGATACAGATATATGTACACAAATAAAGATCCAAGTTTGTCGTCGCAGGGGTTTTGATAGAAGGTTTTCTTAACGGGCAAGCTTGGCCTTTGGGCGGCTCCGAGGCAAGAATAGTGGTCATGATGATGTGTGTGAAGCATCGATGGGGAAACGGAACCCATTTTGATAAAGCATTTTTAAATGATGGGGGGGGATTAAAGCAATTTTTTTACAACCTCACCCCCGCCCCCAGCACTTCCCCTTTTTTCGTGAGCGTTTTGATTTCTAGAACGACTCAAGTGCAAATTTTGTCGATCTTTTTCTTTGTTTCGGTTGTTGCTGTCCCTACGCATCTCCTGCTGCCCTCACCCACTCTTGAGCAGCGGGCAGATTACAAGATGCCTGGCGCACGTGGACTTGAGACATCGCCAACCTGGCAAAGACTTTGTACAGATAAAACAATCAGCTATTTTTTCTCTCTCCCTTTCTGCATGTGCTGGTCCAATCCCAGAGAACAGAAGCTATTTCGAAGAATGAACAAACTGTGAAATAGGATGTTTTGTGTAGATAAAGCATTCTTGTTACATACTGGTCGATTTGTGATATGTAAAAAAAAGGAAGAAAAAAAAAGAACTCTTACTGTCTGTGATTATTTATTATGGAATTTTGGGTTTCTTAATAAATGTTTGAGGCTACTATAAACCATATGAGTTGACTTTTCCCGACAAGTTTATATCAAGTTAATGTAAATGGATAAATAAAATCATTTTCAGTATGTGATAATGAGAATGATGGTGTGGCGTGAGATAAGAGGTGTTTTAAATGAGAGAGGAAATTTCCTTCTTTTTAATTTAGAATCCAGGGATGGGGGGGTGTGTAATACATTTGGAAATAGTTCGCTTGCTTGAACTTTGCGATGAAGCATTTCATTAATGACAGTATGAATAAACTTTTTAATCTCTCTGGGTAAATGACCATAATGGAAACAGCAGCATCAACCAGAAGCAATTGAAGTTACAATAGATAACTTAGTGTGTGTGTGTGTGTGTGTGTGTGTAAGTGGAAGGAAGAGCATTACAGTGAAGGTGGCAAAAACCCAGAATCCTTTGTGCAATGTGCTGGTGAAACGTTTGACATTATTTTAGTTCTTATGCTAAGTAAGAGCAAAAATGTATTTGGTCAGTTTCAGACAAGCCCTGGTCGTTTCACAGAGAATCATAGAACGACTTATTGCAAGAAAAGTCTGCAGATTTCTCCAATAAAAATACTGCTACTGATATATATTCTTGCCGATTACGATGGCTATGAACTCCAAAAAGAAAAAGAAAAAAATTACATAGACGCCACAATTTCTAACTATATGAAGCCAAAGACAATTGCTAATAAAAATCTGCGGGGTGGGTTTGCGTTTAATAACGTCCGGGTGTTTCCCTTCATCTCGGCTAAAGGTTGTAGGGAGAGTGAAATGAAATTGACATGTATTTGGAGAAAACAGAAGGTACGTTTTGCAATACGTAGATCTTTTCGCTGGCTCTGAAATGAGCCGCTGTTATTGTTGCTGTGACTCACTACGCTGATCTCACGGCAGAGAAAACATTCGCTTCACTTCCCTGCGCTCTTTGAAAACTTGGGCTCGGGGAAAGGCCAGGAGAGAGGTTGCCAAGCATCAGGCAGAAAAGGATTCTCCCCTTTTTAATGGGATTCACTCAGACCGTTTTTGTCTGGACATCAATTACACATCAATTAATTACACACCTGAGGGTGCCCAAGTCCGGAGCCTTCACAGAAGGGCCCTTGCTTGCTCCCAAGCTAATATTAGAGATTCTTCTTTAATTTAAAACAGATATAAAAAGGGAGGTGATAATTAAAGGTCCAGAATGAGAATGAAATCACTTTGGTGACCTGGAGAAGGAGCACTTTGGATAACTTTGCCACCCCAAATGCTATTTCAATGAAGCTCTCATTTAAAAGTGGTCACTCTCCAGGGTTACATGATGGCTGTGAGAAGGGTGCCTTTCTTTAATGCCAGTTTTGAGATGCAGCATACAAGCAGGAGGTAAACATAATTAGGCATCACTTACAGGCTACACTGATAATGTTCAAACATATGCAGCCATTTTGAAAATAAATTCTAAAAGCTACCTCTGCTTCAAGCAAAAATATTAATCTTTATTTACTCCTGATGTTTCACCAGCCTAGGAAATGACTAAACTTGAAATGTTTATAAGGCCCTAACATCTTTGCTCAAACAGGGAACTGGTTGCTTATTCGGTGGTTTTCATTAAACATGATGCATCACACCCATTTTGGTCTTGGGAATACATCTAGAGGTGCGTTTTGGTTCTCTATTGAGTTTTGCATTATCTTCGAAGTTCTGCAGAGCAAGGGCCCCATCCATTGATGCACATGGCCTCTTTTGTGTTTTCTATAATCCTAGTTGCTACTAAGGATCTCAGATGGAGTCTAAATAATGGCATCTATTTGATCCTTAACCCTGAAGACCATAGCAGTTTCAGAGTACATAATGGAGAACCCTACTTTAGTGGTCCCCATTTCAGTATCATTGTACATAGATGCCATCCTTCCAGTCTGCCCTTTGTCTTTTAATCGATATCATAGTATCCTTATTATATACTTCATGCCTTTATCTCTAACCTGTCTTTGATCTGCCTTATAATGTATTTTTCAAATAAAAGACCATTTCCCTCCTCTCCAAATCTGGTTTGTTTAATGTTGCTGAGAGCAAGGAAGGTCCTATTTCTTAGCATTTTTCTTCTATTAAGCCATTTTGATTAACAATAATTATAAAATAATACACACTCTGGGTTTGGGGAGGGGGGAAATGTTGTGATGGCAGGTTTAGTTGTTGGCAATGAGTTGTGGCTAAAAATGTGAGCTGGAAAATCCCAGTTTAATCTCTAACAGCCATGAATATACCAGGGCTGGGTGATCTTAGGCAAGTCACTATTCTTTCAGACTTTGGGCCTCTTCACACATCAGGCAGAGGCAAACCCAGATCCAGTCAACAGGGAGTTGCAGGCAAGCATGTCTCTCTGAGTAGCATATTTATATGAGACATGTTTGCAAATGCATTTATCACATTCACATATTAAATGTTGAAGTGTACACTTAAAACACTATAGGTGTACACCCAAAAGGGGTAATATGTGAAGTGGCCCTCAGCACCCCTGCCCCAAATCTGCAATACTGGGATAATCATATTAACCTGCTTTACTAAGATAATGTAGATGCTGTAATCCCTATCTTTATAGCTAAAGTTTGAACAGCCCAACCTACACGCCAATTAAGTCACAGGTATTGGGTTCAGCTTTAAGCAGAGTTAGACTGCATTCATAAATAAGTTCCATTGAAATTAATGGGTTTTATTATTGCTATGTACATCTGTTCATGATTGAAATGTTAGACTCGTTAAAGTCAATTGGTCTAATATTAGTTTAAAGTCTGATACTTCAGCGTATCTAGGTTTTTTGGATGGGTTTAGTGATCAGCTAATCTCATAGGTGGCTGTAATGGATTAAAAACAGCACATGGGCTACAATCCTAAACACCTTGATTCAAGAGTGTGCCCCATTGTCATCAACAACAGATATGATGAGTTAAGTGAATTTAAGAGTGAAGTGCTGATCTTTTTATTCTTAAAAGGGTGCTTCCAGATGAGTCAGTCAGTCAGGCGATCACTCGTGACCGAGTAAGATTGTCTTCCAGGATAAAAAAAGAGAAAATTTACAAAAAGGAGATTTTAAAAGGAGGAAAATTCTAAAGAAAATTGTGTAGACGCTAGCGATGGGTCCGTAAGTGACTGTGGAGGCCAATTCTAGATCCACACAGCTTCCCACAGTGAGGACACAGGTTACCAGATGGAAGATGGTCTTGTAAAGGATTCATTTGACATGCTTTTCGCTTAGCACGTTTCTCCCTTTCACCTTGCACTCGAGCTTCTTCAAAGTCCATAGAACCTTTGTGAAAGGCCACCCTCCAGTTAGATCGTTCATGGGCTAGAGCTTCCCAGTTTTTGATGTTTATATTGCATTTTTTTAGATTAGCCTTAAGAACATCTTTAAACCTCTTATATTGACCACCGATATTCCGCTTTCCATCCTTGAGTTGGGAATAAAGTAACTGCTTTGGGAGACGGCAGTCAGGCATTCGAACAACATGACCGGTCCACTGAAGTTGGCGTTGAAGGATCATTTTTTCAATGCTAGTAGTCTTTGCTTCTTCCAGTACACTGACATTTGTTCGCCTATCTTCCCAAGTAATTCGCAGGATTTTCCGGAGGCAACATTGATGAAATCTTTCAAGGAGTTGGCGGTGACGTTTATAGATAGTCCATGTTTCGCAGGCATACAATAAAGTTGGTAATACAATGGCTTCATAAACCAGTGTTTTGGTCTTCTTACAAATATCCCGATCCTCGAACACTCTGTTTCATTCGAGAAAACGCGGCACTTGCGGAGCTCTAACGATGCTGGATTTCGCTGTCGATGTTAGCTGTAACAGAAAGATAGCTGCCAAGATAGAGAAAATGATCAACATTTTCCAGTATTGTCCTGCCAAGCTGGATAGATGGCATCACCAAAGGGTTAGCTTGCACTTGCTGATGAAGCACTTTGGGTTTTTTGATGTTAAGTGAGAGACCAAGTTTTCCGTATGCTTCTGCAAAAGCATTTAGGATAGTTTGGAGATCATCCTCTGAATGTGCGGAGACCACATTATCATCAGCATACTGAAGTTCCACAATGGAGTAATTACCTTACTTTTTGCTTTCCAGATTAATGGCTACTAACACTACCAATCAAAAGGTATTGTGCAGCTCTCCCTTCTTCACAAAATAGATGATTTTTGTTGTAAGGAGAAAGATTGAGAGTGGTGGGATAGCAAGGGAGGGTTACAAATGGAAGACAATGACTCAGTTCACATGATCACCACAGCCCACTGTGATTTATTTAAGCCACAGTGGGTTGTGGTGTGTGCTGATGGTCATTTTGAATATTCATGTTGCGGTGGGCAGTCACTCCGGCTTATTGTGTCATCTGAACCCAGTGAGGGTGGGTTGTTGGCATGGTTAACAAATGACCTACAACTCTAAAACAGCCCATGGGAACCGACCCAATGTCATCTGGACTGCCTGCAGCATTCCATGAATGAGGCACGGCAATTGCTCAATAAAGCCTCATCTGGAAGCACCCAAAATCTGACTCTTACTCCAGTTTCTTAAACTTTCAAAGGGTTGAGCAAATGGCCACCCAGCATTGACAGTGTAGTAGTTCCAGGCTGCAATCCTAGGCACACTTACCTGGGAGTCAGTAAAGCCCATTGCACACCCTGAAACTTACTTCTGAGTAAATATGATAGGATTGTGCTGCCACTGTAGTAAATGGAGCCATGCCAGCACAGTCAGGATCCTTACATAACCCACTTTTTATTCTTCCATTTGAAATTGTGCATAAGAGGCATAACTCACTTCACATTTAGGTGATCTGTGCGAATCTCCCACTGCTTCTTCCCAAAGTGCAGCACAGGTTGTTTACAAGCATGTTAATTTTACAGCCCTTTTATATAGCTTTAAGTGAGACAGGTTTATGATGTAGGTATGTAATAAAATACAGTCTACAAGAGCTTTAAAAAACCACCAGCACCATGTGTTTTAAAGCGTTAGGTGGAAATGGCCCTTAGGCTGGAGTGAAAGCACCCAAGCCAAAAGGTACAACTCCTTTAGCTAATGGAAAAATGGCAAAGCAGCGCAAACACTCTTTCACTTAATTATCATCCCCCCCCCCCATATCCATCATGTTCTCGAGGGTTTAATGAAAAATGTCGTCCTGATTCTGAACGAAGCTTCTTGGCCTCATGCAACCAGGATGTAACATTTGTTTCCATGGCAATAGATGTTTGCCTTAGGTGAAGGCCTGGAAATTTGTGGAACCAGGTGGATCCATGGAAGCTCTGCCTCCATCTATCATGGCGGAATTGAAACACTTATATCTTGAATGTTGTGAAGGAAAAGAAGGTGAGTGCAACATTAGTAATAGTTTCTAGAGCAACTTTAATGTGCAAAGTGCTTTAAGGCGTAATCCTATGCAAGTTTAGACAGAAAAAAGGCCTACAACTCCCAGCAGGCTGGGGCATGCTGGGAGTTGTAGGCCTTTTTTCTGTCTAAACTTGCATAGGATTGAGCCCTTACAAACTCTACCTCACAGGCATTCACATTCATTTATTTCACTTTACAGAAGGGGAACTGAGTCTGATAGTGGCTTGCTCAAACTCAGAGTTCATGGTTAGCAACTCAGGCTGCAATCCTAAACATGCTTGATCATAGTGAGACCAACTTCTGAGGAAACATGCATAGGGTAGCATTGAATATCATCTCTGACTTTGAGCCCAAACACTGCACCTACTGAAGGCTACTTCATATATTACAAAATTCACACACACAGGGAATGTGTATTTGTGTAAATAGTTAATTTTTATTTTCTTCCTCTTCAAATGTATCAAATGTATATGTTTCACTTTGTGATGTTATTAAGCTCAGCCACTCCAAGCCTTGCAAAGGCAGGATGAAAATATTTCAAATACATCAATAAAGACACCTTCACATTGGAATTAGTGCAAAACAATTGTGTGTAGATCATTCTATTTGATGATCTCACCAGTCAGGTCCGTCCCCCCCCCCCCCCCATGTACATGCAAGTGCAAGTCACAAATTGCCATGGCATCCCAGAATGCATGTACATTGCATGTTCATGCAGCAAAGAACCCATGCATAACACTGTCAGACATTATTTATTTATTTTATTTTATTTTATTAATACCCCACCTTTTTTCCTGCAAGGAACCCAAGGTAGCTTACATAATCCTCCTCCCCCTCCATTTTAGCCTCACAACAACCCTGTGAGGTAGGTTAGGCTGAGAGTCAGTGACTGGCCCAAAGTCACCCAGTGAGTTTCATGGCCAAGTGGGGACTTGAACCCAGATCTCCCGAGTCCCAGTCCAACACTCTCACCACTACGCCACACTGGCTCTCTGCACATGATTATCTACACATGTGTTTCATAGTTATTTTGTAATATTGAAGGGGCTCTGTGTGATTCACTTCCAAATCAGTGTCCCTTTACAGCAAAATAAACATACAAATAAAAGCTGACATATTAAGTGTGTCAGGGCTTGGATGTGGGAGTTCTAGGGACACATCCTCAACTGCACCTAGGGACTTGCTGAGTGGCACTGTGCAGGTTGCTTTCTATCAGCCTCAGTTCTCTTTCTATAAAGAGGGAATAAATGTGGCCTCTCAGGATTATTGTGAGAACAATCAAGATGCGATGATACATACATGTACATATGTTCACCATACACATAAAGAAAAAAATATATGAAGCCTACATTTAGCTTTTATTCAAAGCTTCCAACATCAATACAACATTTTACTGTTTAACCAGGCATGCATACACTGGATATATTTGCCAGCCTTAGCTTTAATATTTATAGAGTTTTAATCAGATTAAGTTATTATGATGTAGATATTGATTTATATCCATGCCAGCATGCCTGCAAACACATTCATTCCCCATTAAATAGTGCCTCACCACTAATACCTATAGATGGTTGCATAATTAGTCAGAAGATTTTATTTAACACCAGGGATGGAGAACCTTTTTCAGTCCAAGGTCTGAATTCCATCTGTGGATGGAGCCAGAGTAAAGTGGGTGTGGCCAAAGGCAAGTGGGCAGGGCTAAAATGTGATTCTTACTGATTTTAAGCCTACTCAGAAGTAAGCAGGACAAGCCTCTGTGTGTCTACTCAGAGGTAAGCAGGACTGAATCACTCAGCAGCTTTCAAATAATATCCCAAATACTGTCTCTGCATCTCTACATCACTATATCACTTTCCCTCTCCTGCTCCTCCTCCTTATGAGAACGCAGAATTCCTGCTCTTTCTGTAGAACTGGGTGTAATAATTCACTAAATATCACTGGTGCGGTGCCCTGTAACTATTCTTGCTCTCTTCTTGGCAAATGATAATCCAGAGGATCTGATCTAACTTGGTAAGGCAGGGAAGGATCACACCAGATGAGGTTTTGTGTCATCACTTCCTGCTTTATGGTTCTATAACTGCCTCTGGTGAACAATAATTAACAATTGCAGAAACTTTGGGAAAGGGATGCTCTGGAAAAGATTATGCTATTTTAGTATCATCAGCAATCATCCTTGCCAGTGGCAACAAAAATGTGTATTAATTTGTGTTGTGCACTTTAAATTTTCATGTTCAGAATAAAAACCTCAGAACATGAAAATGTCTCTTGCAGTAATGGAGTGATGGCAGTTAACCTGTCAGATGAAAGTGCGTAACCTTCCTTTTCTCCTTTTCATGACAAAGATAATCTCATCTGAGGACATTTATGTGAAGAAATAGAACCATGGCATGGGGAGACCCCCGGATCATTAATCCTGGCATCTACTTCATGCGGAGTTCTTTGATTAGTTAGATTCATTCATTGGACGTTTCAGAGCAGTCCCCCCCCCCCCATTTGTCACTATTGGGTAGGTTCACTGAGTTCAGGCTAAACTGAGACAGAAGCAATGTTTATTAGTAATTTGGTAATATAGACTACCCTAATAATTCAGCACAAATATCTCATCTAAAAGAAAGAAAAAAGCAGCAGCCATTTGCTCTTATATCCTAATATAGCTTACAACCATGTTCAGAGAGAACTGAAAGAACACAAGTGACTGGGCATGTGTTTTGTATATTATATAGGGGCTAATAAATGAGCCATCTTTGTATCCAAGAAAAAAAATGTAATTAATAGATTGCCATAAAATGGCCACCATCTTCTGTCTGGTATTAACATAGATCCTGTCCACGTGGGTTAGTGCAGGAAATTAGGTCTTTTTAGTATTTCATTATTTAAAACAAAACAAAAAGCATAGAGGACAAAAGGCACTATCCACTGGGAAGTTTTCCTGGACTTTCCCACTGAAATGGGCTATATGAGTGTGCCCACTAATTTCAAGGGGTTGCTCAGGAGAATTTCTCATTGGGTGGTGCTCACAAAGAGAATTTTGTTTTGTCTGACACTGGATGAAAAATGTAAATCACGTATGTCATTATAAAATAAATAATTACAGTGCACCCAACTGTACTTATTCATAGTCAATAGTCTCTCACTGTATTGAATTTAGGGGCTATAACATACATTAAGCAGTTGACACATGTTGAGAATAATATTAGGTTCTAATCCTGCATATACTCACACAATATTTAAAAGCTTTTCAGTTTCTATTTATTTAAGTAGCTAGCTTGACTCACCCTGAGAGCTCAAGGTAGCAAACAATGGCCCAAAACATTTTGCTTCCCGAGGCAAAGGGCAAGATGGCACCTTACTCCATTTCATGTACAAAAGCAGTACAAAAACTTACTTCAGCATTGGTGATGAAAGAGCATCCTTCACTGCACTTGAGGCAGTAGGGTAGATTAGGGGGCTCAGAGCAGGCCATGTGACACACACATGTCCTCCAACAGCTTGCTACTACTCCCTGCCCCTCAGCATCTGCCACCTGAGGAAACTGCCTCACTCTGCCTAATGGTAAGACCAGCCCTGGAAACAGCACACACACTTTGACTTCTTTCAATCTACTCTCTATCAGCTTAGTAAAAACCCTGTGTTGTCATCTCCCACTTCCCAGGCCCCTCCAATAAAAGCTGATGCCACTGGCCATGCTTTAGATGTGGCCTTTGGCTCCTATGACCACTAGTGCCATTTCTAGGTTTTTGAGGGCCCTTGAGCAAGGTCCCCTCCCTCACTGAGTCTACCATCTCATGACCATTGCCACCAGCCGCTATTGTTCCTCATCCTCTTTCTCATCATTACTACCACTTGCTCGGTTGGCAGGCAGAGAGCCAGGGAGCAAGTCAGCAGTGGCATCTACTGTTCCTTCTTCTCACCACCACCCTTGTCTGGGCCAGAGTAAGAGGCAGGTAAACAAGCAGGTTGCAATGGTGAAAAAGAGGGGCAACTCCAAGGGGCTCTTGTCAATGGGCCCTTAATGGGATGTGGGCCCTTAGCAGGTGTCCAACCATCCCTACCCTTGATGCCTATACCCTCCCTGCCTATGGCTTCCACCTATTTAGGCTGAGGTTGTGACAAAGAGTTGTAGTGACAGGGAAGGACCCAGCACATGTTCTATCTAGAGGTGACCACTGGTTTAAATGTACAGTTAGGCCACATTTGCACCGCATATTTAGATTAGGTTGGAAAGGCCAAACACAGTGAAGCAGTCAGATACAATACACAGTCCAGAAGCAGAGTCAAGCAGGAGTCCAAGGGTCAGTAGCACAGAGAGTCAATCAGAAGGAAAGGTCTGGAAAACATGGTACAAGTCACTGGAGCTAAAAGGATGATGTTGTTCCAGCACTGGCTAGGCGAAAACCAAAGGTGTATATAGTCGGAGCTTCCTGAGCCCCACCCAGGACTTAGCTGCTGTGTGGTACAGGCACTCTGGCAAAAGTCCTACTCGGGAGGAGGGCCTTGTTCCTGTGGATACCTCCTTTGTAATCAAGCACTTCTTCTCAAAGGAGCCCTATTGGCTTGCCTCTTGAGGCGACAACGCTTTCAGCGGCAAGGTGGTGTCTCAGCCTCCACCTCAGAGGCAGAACTCCCCTCCTTCTGCAGGGACAGACTAGCAACGATTTCCCCTGAGGGCCCAGGCTCCCCCAGCTCTCCTGACATGGGTCGCTCCTTGGCATTGTCTGTTTCTGGGAGCTCTAGCTCCTCCTCAGAGGCCTCCTCCAGCAGGGGCATGACAGGTGATGGCACAATAAAAACCTTGTCTGGAAGAACCCTTAATTTGTATTATTTGAAGTGGCCCTAAGATGTTCCCAGGACAGGAGTGAGGCTCGACCTTTGCTACAAATTGTATTGCTGGAATTTCATACCTGTAGCATGGACTTCAGAGTGAGTCAAGTCTGCCATCAGTCTCCGAGGAGAGAAAATACAGCTTAAAGCTATCCTGCCTCCTCCTCCTCCTCCTCATTATTATTATTACATTTATATCCCACCATTTTTCCATCATGGAACCCAAGGTGGCTACTTCGGATTCCCAAGTGCTCTCTCTTCCAGGCACTGACCAGACCCAAACCTCCTTAGCTTAAGCAAGGTGGCTGCCTCATGTGCCTTCAGATCATGCCTTGGAACTATATCTATTATTTTTCCATACCAAACAGAGAATTACACTGAATATTGTCCTCAAATTCACAATAGCAAGCTTCCTTTCTATCTGCTCCGTAGCCATCTCCTCGGTTCCCATTTACAAATAAGAATTCATCTATCAAGGAGAGGAAAAGGTAAAGTGGAAGTACCAACCAAACTACTATTCATTTAAAAACGACATGAATACCAAACCATAGACCAATTTACCAACTCCTCCTGACATATTTATACAACTATAAACTTGTATTACATGTTTTTGGTGGAGGCATCCTCATGAGATGATGAAGTAGTAAATAATGTATTTTAAAATGTGATACACTGCTTTGAGGACCTGATAGCTGAAAAACCGGATTTAAATCTAACAGATAGATTCATACATATCTACAATAAAATATGACCAGGGTCCAAGAAGCTATTCTAGTCATGCCCAAGGGTGTAAATATACATATTTGTCATCATGAGTCTTTCCATTAGCCCATCTAGCCCTGTATTGGCTACTCTGATGGGCAGAGGCTGCCTAGAGTCTCAGCAGAAAAAAGTATTTCCTAGTCTTGTCACTCAAGATCCTTTTAGCTGAAGATGCGAGGACTAAACCTGGGACCTTCTACATGGCAGACACACCTCCAATGCCACACCACAAACTGCTCTTCAAACTCCCATCAGTTTCAAAAGTCCTTTGCCATGTATCATGTTCAAGAAGCACATGTTCAAAGCTCCCCTTTAAGTGCATGAGACAGTTATGTAGCTCCTTGGATCCTGGACTATGGTTTTAAGTACCGTAATCCATCCTGTATATTTTGCTGAATGAAGATTCCCCCCCCCTTTGCTTTTAAAGACGCATAAACATTTTACTTTTTTTCCAATTTAAAAATTATCAGCAAATAAGCAGTTCATCACTTTCATTTGAATCAGCCCTTGGATGTCTTTGCAGCGAAGCTAACAGTTATATATGTACGTAGCTTGTTTGGGGGAGGCATTTAACTACAGATGAGATGAACATTAAAAGTGCAAAGTTCAGAAGCTGTACTCTTACCCACATCATGGTATGGTAATTGCACATTCTGAACAATCATATAGCTTCTTTAATAAAAGGAGGTAATCTGAAATTGGCTAGGTTTCCCCCCCCCCCCCATACTTTCAACTTCAGTGAAAATACAATAATTAAACTCTCGGTACAATGATTTTCAAACCTCCATGTACCTTCGTACCCATACACCCCTTCCCTTCCCTTGCCTCTGCTCTCTGGATAATAAATCCTTATGAAAGCTGCCACCACAACCAAGATGGGTTATGAAATTGTTTAATAATGTTGGGTCAGGTGGTGACATCACTTTGGAGTTATTATTTATTTATTATCATGCCATCTTTAAAGTATGGTGGTAGGACAGTCAAAACAAACGACGGGTGGGAGAGAGGTAGGATGCAAGACTCAGGAGCAGAGAGGATCTTTATCAGTGAGAAACCAAAATCGGAGAACAAACTAAAAAAAAAAAGATTCCTTGTCCCTGGATAAAAAGCCACCCAAACCATAGCAGGCGTGTTTTACTTTCAGTGCATTATTTCTGCCCCATCTTTACTGCAAAGCTTCATGCTGGCATTGCTCAAATACACTAGCATCATTGACAGCACAGAAATCTCAGGTTAAGAAAGTACAAAGCAAGAAGAACCGGTTCAAAGGCCTACCTCAGATCAAAGGCCTACCCTGTTTCCCCCAGTGGCCAACCACAAGCCTCTTCAGAAGCCCACAAACAGGACATGAGGGCAATAGGCCTCTCCTGCTGTTGTTCCCCAGCAAACAACAGCTTAGATTAAGGTCGCTCTTCAATTTGCGTTGTTTGAAATTCTGAATGTTTCTTACCTTCCCCTGCCACTCTAGCCTCACCACCAGCTCTCCACACATTCCATGACTAACATTCTCTTCTTGCCAGCTCCATCATGCTCTTCTCAGTGATTGCCCATCATTCCAGCTGGGACTTTCCCATTGTCAAGCTGAGATATGGTATCCACAGCCATTTTCCATGAAGAAAATTCAACAGGGCAGAAGCTACTTACTCAGTATAATGAAATGTGGCAAGCCACATCAGACACCTTCACAAGCCTTGCTACTGAATTTGCAAAACAAATGGTACATTAACTAACACCCAGTGACCACTCTATTAGCCCAGGGATGGGAACCTCTGACCTGCAGGCATACCACACAATCAACCCAACACAATGGGGTTCCCCATTCCACCCACAAACTTGTTTTGCTGTTATCTCTGATCAGTGATTGGAAATAAGAGGGCATTTAAAGACATTAAAATTAACCATTGAAAAAGTAAGCAATGCTAAGAAGGAGGCTTTGTTTGTTTGGTTAGTTCAGTTCTCTGGTGGTTGCACTTCTGTGACTCTACTGGGCCTGTGGCAAAGTAAGTGAAAGAGAAGTCAAAAGAGCAGCACTGGGCATGTGGTTTTATTTCTCTATTCACAATCAAAGGATATTTTAATATGTCATAGCAGTAGCTCAGACTGGACTAACACTGTTGTGTGTTTTTAAAAGATCAAACATAACCACACATCCATCTTTCTGTCACTATGTTGTCCATTGCTAAATTCAAGTACTACAAAATTAGTAATGGAAACTCACAAAGTGAGTTATTTTTATGACAATAACCTTTTTCTGTGTACCATGTTTTAAATCTCAACCCAAGGCTTCTCCAAAGGTGGTGGCAAAGCACTCATACAGCACCATCTACCTGTAACTCCTCCTCTGCTATGTCTATTGGCATGAAAGGCAGGGCTGTAACTGTAAGGTGATATTCAGACACGTCTGTTCACTTTCATGGTGCTTGTGTAGGAAAAGATTCTGGTGGATTAAGCCCAATGTCTTCAAATGATCCCATAATTAACTAAATGGTGCTTTATACAATAATAATTCTAACCACATTCACTTGAAAGAAAGGGCTGATTCAAACATTACTAGCACTGTGGTAACCAGGGATGGCCCTACCATTAGGCAGAGTGAAGAGGCCATCTCAGGCAGCCAGTGTGGGATTGGTGGAGGCAGGGCCGGTGCTACCATTAGGCCAACTAGGCGGCTGCCTAGGGCGCCGGGCTAAAGGGGGCGCCAGAAACGCCTTGAAAAAAAATACAGCGCTAAAATGGCTAAAATGCATATTTTACCATCTCCAAGCCTCGCCGCGGTTACCAGGAGTGGTGGACTGGACGGGGGAGGGGGGATGCACCTGCAAACATCTCCTTTGCCTTCCCAGGGGATGCACCTGCAAACACCTCCTTCGCCTTTCCAGGGGATGCACCTGCAAACACCTCCTTCGCCTTCCCTCCCTCCTGGCGCATGCCTCAGGTTCCTCAGCTCAATGTCCCCTGAAAGCAGTTATTTCCAGCAACCAGGGAGGGAGGGAAAGGTATTTTAAGCTAGCTGGGGCTCCAATGTTTTAATTATTTACCATGCTGTTTCTGTGTTTTGGTTTTAAATGCTTTTAGGATGCGATCCTACGTGTGTTTGGAGGGGGGGGGGAGTCCTACAACTCCCAGCATTCCCCAGCCAGCCATGCGCAATCCTACGCACGTTGAGGCAGAAAAAAGCCCCGCAACTCTCAGCATTCCAACAGACAGCCATGCTAGCTGGTGAATGCTGGGAGTTGCGGGGCTTTTTTTCTGCCTCAACGTGCTTAGGATTGTGCCCTAAGCTGTTGATGTTTGCTTTACTGTACTTTGAATATTGTTGTCTGCCTTGAGCACTAGGCTGGTAAAGGGAAAGACAGGATAATATACATTATTCTGATAAAGAAATATTGCAACAAAGTGATAGAGAGGAGGGGAAGCAGAAATTTGAACCAGATGATCCACGGGCTCTCTCTTTGCTATGTTTCTACTACATGCATCCCCCCCTGCAACCCAGAAGGTGTATGAGTCAAACCGGTGTCTCCGCACCTCCACCCTGCGAGGTAGGACAGGCTCCGCACCTCCACCCTGTGAGGTAGGACAGGCTGCAAGACGCCCTTTTGTCTCTATTCCTCACAGGTAGCGCCACCACACCTCTCTCACATCCTTTTTTCATATCCCTTGTGCTGCCTGCAGGAGGAGACAGGCTTTTACATATACGTATATGGAGTAGGAGAAGGCCCTTGGGAGTTCCTGGCATAGCTGGGCTGATGTTGCCTCTTTGCTTTCCGTGTGAACACAAAGGAAAAGTCTCAAAGTCCACAAAGTTTTTCTATGGGGCTCGGCAGTTCCCAGGGAGGGAAATTTATTTCATAATGGGCATAGGGCTGGAGGGAGGGAGGGCTCAAGTGGGAAGGGGGGGCGCTAAATATCTGATCTTGCCTAGGGCACCAAACTGCCTTGCACCGGCCCTGGGTGGAGGGGGGGGAGGTGTTGGAGATCAGCTGAGTGTGCTAAGTGGCCTGCTCGGCATCCCCAAAGCTGGTCTGTTGCCCTCAGGTGCAGTGGAGGACATGTTCCCTCACCAATGACTAAGATTATTCTGTATATGAGCACCATTTTATTTATTTATTTATTTATATTTATACCCCGCCTTTTTTCCTGCAAGGAACCCAAGGCGGCTTACATAATCCTCCTTCCTCCTCTCCATTTTATCCTCACAACAACCCTGTGAGGTAGGTTAGGCTGAGAGTCAGTGACTGGCCCAAAGTCACCCAGTGAGTTTCATGGTTGAGCGGGGACTAGAACCCGGATCTCCCGAGTCCCAGTCCAACACTCTCACCACTACGCCACACTGGCTTGTCCTTCACCTCAAGCCGCAAAATGTCTAGGCCGGCCCTGGTGGTAAATGCTTCAGTAATGTTTGACTCAGGAATCATGAGGGTAGAGCCAATAGAATGTTGTTTTTGTTTGTTTGTTTTTGAAATCACTGGATTGTTGCCTGGCTGGGATAGATGTGACATTCAGGTAGTAAGGAATCATATCATTGACCATACTCAAGTGGTTCCTGGATCCAACGATTGCCAGAGCAGCGTGGGATGAAGCATAGTTCCCATGCTGCTGCAAAAAAAGGTATGAATCAGGACTCAATGAATGGGTTCACACAACACGATAAACCATGGTGGCTTATAAACCATGTTTGTTTCAGAGTGGCTTGTCGTAATGTCTGAATCCAGCAGCATGGATTGTTAATCATGCACAAGCCATTCTGGCTGGGTTCAGACAACATGACAAGTCACTCTGAAACAAACATGGCTTATAAGCCAACATGGCTTATTGTATTGTGTGAACCCAGTCAATGGGTTCTTCTAAATCAGCATTCACCAACCTCGTGCCCTCCGTGTGTATTGGACTATAACTCCCATTATCCCTTGGGATGGTGGGATTTGTAGTCCAACACTTCTGGAGGGTTCTAGGTTGGGAAAGGCTGTTCCAGACTGACAGCTTCTAGCACTACCCAATATTTACTCTTCCACTGTAAGCTCTATGTGGAATTGCAGTTGAATTTCCACACTTTGGAGAATATAGCACTTTTTATGTGTGTGTATTCCTCATGGTCTCTCCACACTAGTGGATGTGAAATAGCTATGTTGGTGGGGAAGGGATGATTTTAAGCATGCCATGTTAAAATAATTTTAAAAAATAATTTTAATCGATTATTCAATTTGCCCTAATGGGCATTTTATTTAGCCTGTTAGGGCATGTTATTACACAATTACTTTCACAGGTTAAACCAAAAAAAGGCTAAAAGGTGTTTTTGTGCTAATTCAAGAACCACAATGTTAAAAAAATCTTGGTGCTAAAGCGGTGACAACTGGGAAGGCAGTATATATATATATATATAATCAATTTTAAAATGTGCACTAAAGCACTTTTCATTTAAGTACTGTTGTGTGAATTTTTCAACAATTAAACAAATATAGGCACTTTAGAAAATAAAGAGCATCAGAAGAAACTACACATGGGTAAGTGTCATTCCTAGTTTGGCCAGGGACAGTCCCAAATGTTTTGCTGCCTGAGGCAAAGCACAAGATGGCGCCTTCTCCCATTCCATGTACAAAAGTCAACTGGATTTGCAGTAGAGCCTTACTTCAACGCTGGTGATAGGGCAGCATCCTCTATCACATGACCTGAGGGCAGCAGGCTAAATAAAAGGACAGGCTGCATGGCACACACAACTCTACCTTCATATACCTTGCTGCTGCTCCACAATATCTGCCGCCTGAGGCAGCTACCTCACTCCGCTAAATGGTAGAGCAGGCCCTGTGTTTGGCCTTCAGTGGTAGAGCACATGCTTTGCCTGTATAGGGTTCCAGGTCCAATCTCTAGCATCTCCAGCTAAAGGATCTCAGCAGGTGTTGAAGAGACCTGTGCTGGAGAACTGGAAAAATGCTGCCAGTCAAAGCAGAATATTGGGTTTGTATGGTTCGCATGTAACAACAACCCATGGGTTATTTAAATTATGGCTAGCTGGGGGGGCGGCGGCGAGGAAGTGAATGCTGGCTCCTGACCGCTTGCTGCTTCCGCATTGCTTCTACTTTTGTAAACAACCTCAGAAATGCACTGTTCCAGGAACTGGGTTGTTTTGTAATCAGTACACTCACTTGCTTCCTCCCCCACTACCCATGGTTTAAACAACCCACATGCGAACCAGGTGAGTATAAGGCAACACCATTTCTACAGTAGTATGACTTCTGCTGCTGTAGGTGCGTATAGGCTTTTGATCCACAATATCTGCCTCCTAAGGCGGCTGCCTCACTCTGCTAAATGGTAGAGCAGGCCCTGTGTTTGGCCTTCAGTGGTAGAGCACATGCGTGGAGCCAGGACTGGCAGGGACACAGCACCAGTACTTTTTTTATTAGCAGAGATGCTGCTGTCATCTGCAACTCACCTCAGAATTCTTGGTTCCCTCTGAGCTTAGATTCAGTTTCTCATAGCAATTGTTGGGAACATTCATTTCCCCCCAGCAATATAAAGTATTTTGCAGGGGCTTCAGCTTGAATGAGCAATTAAGACCTTTAGAACTGGACAGTTCTCAAAAAATGTACATCACAATACAATACAAGATAATAAAAACATAATATATAATGTCTTGCATACAAAATTTAAAACGATTTAAACAGCTAAAGCATTTGCAACAAGATACTGGTCCTGATAGAAACAACTGTCATAAATGCCCCATCACATGCCTGGTAGTAGAGGATAGTCTTAACCGGGCTCCGAAAAGATGAGAGAGTTGGCACCAGTGGGGGGAGAATTCCATAATGGGGGGGGGGACACCACTGAGAAGGCCTTCTCCCTTGTTGTCACCTTTCCAAACCTCCCTCAGAGGAAGCCCTCTGATATTGATTGTTGTGTGTCTGAGTAGGTTCAGACCAGGAGAGGTGCTCTACCAAGTATTGTTGATACTGATCAACACAGCTGCCTGAATTTTTGGACTCTGCTTGGGGACGCAGCTATGGGGACTATCATGATGAATAGCTGTACTTCAAAATTTAGCACTATGTGACTGTACCCCACTCTTTATCACAGAGAATTAGGAAGCAATTTAAAAAAAATCTTCAATTTTTACATAAGTAATAAGGGAACAGATGGTATTGTTGGAATATGAGGAAAGCATGGTACAAATCCTGCAAAGTAGACTTCTTTACATTATGGGAGCTTTTGTAACATACAAGGATCTAATAAAACATTATCCCATATCCTTAGGTTAAAATTGTATTAAAATGAATAAAATATGAAACAAAAGAGGTACACATCCCAGTTAAAAGCTCATCTTGGTGCCACATCATAAAAATTTAATCCTAATTCGGAGAACATTAGAGGTGGAAAAAAATTACTACCAGTAGTAACAGATGTGAAATTACATTAGATAAATATAATCATTAGTTTCAGTCTCACCCTGGTTAATTTGTTTGTGGAAATGTGCAACCCATTATTCATTAGGTAATTTTTCACACATTGATTAGAAAGCCATGTCGAATTGTGATCCCAGCACATTTGGGCTTACCTATCTCACAGTTAACTGTACCGCTTGCAATAGTGGAAATGGGGGACAAAATGTTTATCTCAGGCTGATTTTGTGCCAATAAATAAAGTAAATCAATAGCCAGTGAAGTGTGAACGACATTTCTCTGCTGTATAATATGGTTTTGGGGGCAATTTGACATGCTACAAGGGGAAACAAGGGTCTTGAACAGAAAGGTAATAAAAGCAAATCATGCTGGTAACTGTTATTGAAGTCCTGTGCTTTTCTATACTTGGACAGCTTTAGGATGTGAAAAATAATGCACATAAAATTATGAAAACAATGAGACACTCCCTAAATTTATAAGCTCACTGGATCTTATTCAGACATTCCATATGCAGGAGCAATGAACGGGATTTACGTCCACTGAGAACAATGCAGAATCCCCCCCCCCCCCAGTGAATCTATTTCTTAAAGAGGTATATTAAACCAATGATTTCTCCCCATGGGATTTCACTTGCCCATTTCCCATAATTTTAAGAGGGTTTGGAAGAATATGCTTACTCATTTGATCTTCTGTAAATTCTGAGGCAAAACTGTTTTGCCTTTTGAAACGGGCCCATATATACAGCCAAAAAGGAGGCATCCCCCTTAAACATTCCACTCTATAGATGTAAGCTAAAAGGACTCCTGAGACTTCATCCCAGTTGAACAGATTTACATGAGATGAGGTAATGGCCCAGCATTCACACAGAGAGTGTTTACTTATCTTTTGTGAGTTGTAGGTCAGCGGGAAAAGAAGGATATTAGACACTGAGAGATAAAGGGAAAAGTCTGCTTCTTCAGAATCCTTACTTTGCATGAACCTCTATTTTACTATCAAATGTTCTTTCACACATATAAGCTACCCAGAGGTTGTTGTTTTTCCCTTCAACTTGTCCCTACAAACCTTTTGGGCTTTTGTGGCAAATCATAATCTGGATGATGATATAAATGATGTGAACTTTTCAAAGTCTTGTTATAGAGGACTTCCCTTTAGCACATCAGAAAATGAACCCAAGAAGCAGTGAGCAAAGAGATGATGACCAACCCAGTCCCTAGGATGCAAGTCTATCCCTATTTCATTTGAGACTTCATCCTTCTACCCAGTTTATTCCCAAATGGGAGATGGGGCAGAGACCACACAGAGCAGAATCCTGCTACCAGAGGTGTTAGAGTACCGGAAGCACCTGGCATCATATAGCTAGTCCCTCTGATCTCTTCTGCACTGTCCTCTCCACATACTGCATCCAGTCCTAGAAACAGCCAACTGCCAAGTAGGCAGTGACCTATTGTGTATATGCAAATTGGTCTCAGCTTTCATACTGGGTGAGGAATGAAGGTTCAAAGGTTGGAGTAGATAGCAGGGAGTAATAGGAATTTGGGGGGGGGGTAATTATTGATGGCTGTTCCGATAAACCAGGGATGTTGAAGAGTCCTTGGTCTTGAGTCACGAGTCGAGTCTCGAGTCTTTGGACCCGAGTCTCGAGTCCGAGTCCTTGGTCCAAAATGGTGGTCACGAGTCACGAGTCACTCCCAAAGCTGACTCCACGAGTCCCTATTAAAATCAATGGGGGGTTTTCCCAACAAAATAAGGCTACTTCAGATGTGTGGCTTAAATACATAGTTCTAGGCACAAGTGTGCCTTTTTATTTCAAAACTCTGCAACTGGTTTTGGCAAGAACAGACCAGGCAGAAAAACCCAAAATAACCAGGCAGGCAGAGGAGGCAGGGAACCCCAAAGCAGGCAGGCAGAAGCCTTTGTCTTGGACAATTCAACTGTTGAACTGGTCAAGAAGAGACCAGGCAGGCAGAGGAGGCTGGGAACCCCAGACATTTGAGGAACATGATTTTTTCTAAATGTTTGGCCCCCATTCTGGAATGGTGAGATCTCATCACAATTCCACCCTCACTGAACACCCGCTCCACTGGTGATGAACTTGCTGTAACCAGAAACACACTCAGAGCAGCCACACAGAGTAATCTCAGGTCCTTCTTCTGCCTCTCCCAAGTACGCAACACATCAATCAAAATAAATCTTGACACACTGTTGGGGCTGCACTCTTGGTAGCCGTCCATAGTGGCCAAGCAGTGGCACACCTCACTTCCATGTGCTCTTCGCCGGCAATCACGCTCCTCTCCACTCCTTCTGGCACAGCCCAGGGATGTTGAAAAGTCCTTGGTCTCGAGTCCCGAGTCGAGTCTCGAGTCCCATTAAAAATATTGGGACTTGAGTCCGAGTCGAGTCAGAGGGGGGACTCAGTCCGACTCACGAGTCGAGTCCTCGAGTCCGAGTCCCCATCCCTGCGATAAACCCTCATATAACTACTATGGAAAATGGCGTGTGTCAGCTCTAAGGGGTCCCATTCCATATCCCACCCAAACAGCTCGCCGCCTCAGACTTCACCCATAAGCAAACAATTCTGGGTAGAAAAGCAGTGAGTTACTGTAGCCACATATAGGGGCTGTTCATACGACATGACAGCCCACCGTGGGTTATTTAACCCATGGTGAGGCTACAGCGCATGTGACCACCATTTTGAATATGCAACCCCTGCTTGGGGGTTGTCGTGTAGAATCATAGAATAGTAGAGTTGGAAGGGGCCTATAAGGCCATTGAGTCCAACCCCCTGCTCAATGCATGATCCCAAGTCAAAGCATCCCTGACAGATGGCTGTCCAGCTGCACCTTGAATGCCTCCAGTGAGGGAGAGCACACTACCTCCCTAGGAAGTGTCATGCGAACCTGGCAAGTATGGGTTATGCAAGGGTTAAACAACCCTTGCATAACCCATCGTCTATTTTAGGGCAATGTGAAGGTTGTTTAACCCTCACATAACCCACGCTTGTTGGGTTTGCATGACACAACAACCCCCAAGTGGGAGTTGCATATGCAGTCTGGTGCCCATGCTCCCCATGGCTTGTTGTGGATTAAATAATGCATGATGAGTCACAGTGTGTCATCAGAACCCAGTCATACTCTATGATGGGAGGTGGGAACAGATATTGGTGTTATTTGTGACCTTCAGGGGAGCCCCTGCATCTGATCTATTTTGAAATTCGAGTTATCAGTATTTGCAACATGTAGATGGTAAATCTAATGTGAGAATGTCCGATACAAAGGGCTTTGATGAAATTAGTCTGGAAAAATGAAAACCAACACCAATTTCTAACCAAATGATGTGATTGCCATTGATTTGACAGGTGGTCTTTGTCATTTCTCTTCCTCATTGACTCACAACACATGTTCATCAAGTGATAATGGCTTGCTGCATCTATGAAACATCTCAGATTAGACAAAGCTTTCTTATTGCATCACATCAAATGCAGAATTTTCTAATGGAGGTTATCCACCATACATTCAGCAGTGAGCCACTGAGTTTTGAGTCAGCAAGTGGTGTATTATTGAGTGATGTACATGCACTAGAGCAGTGTTCTCCAACCTTGGGTCCCCAGATGTTTTTGGCCTACAACTCCCAGCATGCCCCAGCCAGCTGGCTGGGAGTTGTAGACCAAAAACATCTGGGGACCCAAGGTTGGAGAACACTGCGCTAGAGACTGGCTTGGTTCGCAGAACACATTAAGCCACGGTGGCTACAGTAAACCCTAGAACAAGCCATGGATTCAAAGGGTGGGTTTGAAGCCATGGCTAAGAAACACTGATTAGGTTCGCACAACACCCTAAGCCACAGTGGCTTAGCGTGTTTTATGAACCCAGTCACTCAGTGCTGCTTAGTCTGGTGAAAATTGGGTGCTTTGTTTTTTGTTAATTTTTGTCCCACCAACTTTCCCAGAGATATCAGAGTCAGAGCCAACTCAGTTTTGGTGGTATTGGGGTGTAACAATGCTACGATTTAGGGGACGTTGACCTGGTGCTGAATGGGGTACATCTACCCCTGAAGGACCAGGTCCACAGCTTGGGGGTCATTCTAGACTCCCAGCTGTCCATGGAGGTTCAGGTGTCAGCTGTGAGCTGGGCGGCACTGTATCAACTCCATCTGATACTGGCAGCTGCGCCCCTACCTTCCTAATCATCTGCTCCCATCAGGTGGTTCATGCCTTGATCTCCTCTCGCCTAGACTACTGTAATGCGCTCTACGTGTGGTTACCCTTGAAGACGGTTTGGAAGCTACAGCTGGTACAGAACGCGGCGGCTCGCCTGGTTAAAGGCAGCCGCCGGCGGGATCACATCACTCCAGTGCTCAAGGAGCTACACTGGCTACCAGTTGCTTGCCAAGCTGAATTCAAGGTGTTGGTTTTGACCTTTAAAACCCTATAGGGCTACGGTCCAGTCTATCTCAAGGAGCGTCTTCAGCAACACCAAGTAGGCCGCTCAGCAAGATCTGCCACAGACGGCCTTCTCCTTGTCCCTTCAGCCAGAGCAGCTAGACTGGTCGGGATGAGGAAGAGGGCCTTTTCTGTGGTGGCCCCCATACTGTGGAACTCTCTCTCGAGTGACCTCCGCCATGCCCCCTCTCTGCTGAGCTTCTGCCGCTCACTAAAAACTTGGCTGTTCAGGCGGGAATATGGGGTGGGCTAAGATTTTAAAATTTTATACTGTTTTAATGTATTTTATCCTGTTTTTATCTTATGTACATCGCCCAGGGTGGCCGGTTTGCCGGCCAGATGGGCGATAAATAAATGCGAATAATAAATAAATAAATAAATAAATTTGTGGAATGTATCCAAAAGTTTGAGGTGCAAAGAACTGATATTCCCCCCCTATAGTGTTTTATTTGTTCATACTTCAAATAGCTTCAAAACATTTGCACAAAGAAAACAAACAGAATTTACATCTCTCATTTAGTTCTATTAGCATCCATTAAAATGTTCTTTGTAAATTATAGAGACATGCAATCGAAAGCCGGCAGACAAGACATTCACCTAAATGCTCATTAGAAACATAATTTCCCCCATATTCTTTCTATAGGATTTCCCCTCTATACAAAGAAGAAGAAAAATCACCGCCATACGTTATCTTGGCTGGGATCCAAAGAACCCTGCAACTAGTTCTTAGGTCCAAGAGGACTTTGAACGTGGGTATTTTGACCAGCAGGTCCCAATGTCACATGGCAAACCACTTCTGAAATGGAGGGGACTTTCAAAAGCAATGTATAAATATGTCATGGGCAGGCTTATAGCCAGAAGAACATTTTGTAGTGAGGAGGGAACCTACCAGGACAAAGGAGAGAATTGATGCAGAACCTAAACCTTGCTGTGAAAGTCATCTATGATGTAATTCTATGCACACTTACCTGGGAGGAGAGGAAATCCCAGTTAAACTCAGTGGGACTTATTTCTGACTAGATGTGCCTATGCCTAGGATCTCACTGTTGATCATATTAAATATGAAATATACTCCCATAAAATCTGAAAAATGGGTGTGCCTAGTGCATGCCAGTCACTCTATGAGCTGGGTTGCATGAGCATGCTGGCTTGTCACCCTGCATGTGCCAGTTGCGTGCAGGGGTAATTTATGTAATTATCCTTGCCGGTCATGACGTCTGAACCCAGTGAGGGTGAGTGGTTGGGATGGTTAACAAACCATGCAGCAACCCTACAACAGGCCATGGTTTAACCACCTCAACCACCCACTCTTGGTTCAGATGTCATGACAAGCTGCGCCCAGCGAGGGTAATTATGTAAATCAGGTCGGCACATGACTGGCATCCGCAGGGTGCATAACAAGCCATTGTAGCTTATTAACCATCCTCGTGTCATGCAAACCGGGTCATAGCCTTTACACTCATTACCCAATAAAAGGCATTGGAAGGTGGGAGCAGCGTTGCTTTTTTTAATTGAGCAATTGGGTAGATCATTCTGCCTGAACACTCTTCCTCATAGCTCCACAAATAAGAGGGACTGTAGACTTGCTAGTTTTTTAAAATTAAAGTTGACAGTTTAGGTAAGGATCCTGGAGGGGGCAGCCCCCCCCACTCATTTTCTTTGGCTATAGCTCTAGGCATGAGTGTCTGATGTCCCGGTGGTGGTGGTGGTGGTGGTGGTGGTGGTGGTGGCGGTGGCAGGTCTGAAATCCCACAGGCCATACTCAGGTCCTTGGTGTGCTTAAAGGAGCCCTTCAGATCCTGGCCCTTACACAATACTTCCAGTTCTTGCTTGAGGGCTCAGATGTTTTCTTTTTAATCCAGATTAAAATAATTTGAGGTTTCCACATAATGCAGGCTGCATTAAAGCAATTAACTTTTAATTAAAAACAGGTTTTCCTCAGCAGGTCAGATTGTGAAGGGCTCAGCGCTTGTTGCCATAGAAAGGGGGAAGGAGGGGAGGGCTGAGTTATTTGGTTTCCAGAGAAGGAGCAGCTGCATTGTAGCTTTGACAGGTTGGTATTCACTGCTGGAAGGACCTGTGGAGCCAAAGGATGAGCGGTTGTCAGTGTCACAGAGACCATCTAATACTTCGGGAGAATGTCATTTCCTTTACAAATTCTGTGCATTGTTGCAAGAGGGTTTTTAATTGCTCTGTAACTGTAGAGGTTTAAAATTTATTCTGGCACACAGAAAATTAATTTAACTCATTGGTCTCTGGTGTCTTTTGGGTTCTAGATAGAAATATATATATATTTAAAAACAGAATTTGTTTTTCATCTTTTTACCTGCTTTAAAAAATAATAATAATCTAGATTTCCCACTGTTTCTTCCCCTGACAAACTATGAATATCATGAGGTAAGAACTGTCATCTTCAGTTGCTTGTGGTACACGCATTCTTTTATTTATTACATTTTGTAGGTTGGTTTTCCCTCAAGTGGCTCAAAATGGAATTTATTTAGCTTCACAAGAAATTTGTCTCTGCAAGGTTGGCTGGGCTCAGTCAGGCACTCTGGAACTTGAAGTGGGAACCTCAGGATCATGGGCTGTGTCAGGGCTGAACCAGAGGCAGCTGACAGAGGAGAGTCAGGGGTTGTGTGTCAGGGGCCCAGAGTTGAAGGACAATGCTGAAGAACTGAAGAAGAACTAAAGAAGACCTGAAGAAGAGCTGAAGAACTAACCAAAACGTGCCAGAAGCAAGAAAGCACTTGTTGCTCAGGCAAAGTCCCAGCAGCTTAGGGTGGCCATGTGTCCTCTTTTACAGAGGACAGTCCTCTATTTGAAGGACTGCCAGAGGACTGTCCTCTATTTTGAAGGTGTCCTCTATTTGAAGGGCTGTCCAGTCCAGGTCCAGTTTAAAGATAAAGAACCATCAGAAAGAAGAGCTGGGCCTTGAAGCTGCCCATCAACAGCACCTGGATAGCAGACTGAGCAAGGCACACAGGTCACCTGGACACAGTCTTCCACACTATGGTGAGAAGTACTGTATGCCTGTTTAAATTAGAATACTTATTTCTAACTTTGTATCTATATGTATAAATAAGTATATGCGAATTTAATTCAAGTCATTGCTCCCTTTTGTCCTCTCCTTTGGTGAGATTCATATGTGTCACCCTATTTATAGTCCTTCTGTCCACAAGGGATCAATGGCCAGCTTGGATGGGTGTGGCCGCCAGTCCAGAGCTGGAGAATACTTCAGTGCCTAGGAAGGTGCTCCAAATTGCAGTTCTGGTGGTTCACCACATGGGGCAGCTGCACACAGACTGAAGGTTCTCTGTTCTAGAATTGGTGGAGCTTGACAGGCTGGCACTTAGTGTAGCAGGCTTAGCGTGTACACAGCCCTCTGAGAGCCCGTTTCAGATGAGGAGGGAATAGATGTGTACAACATCAGCCTCTGTGAGTGGCAGATAGCATGAAGCTTCTGCATTGGCCAGAAGAACCCTTATCAAGACTAGATGCCCACTTGCTTTTTGCATTTGTCTTATCAGCAGAATAGTGCCCCCTGCTTGCTGCTTTTTAGGTGCCAGTTTTCCCTAGTTCAAGTCACAACTCTGGAACCCTGATCTTAGACAACCTCCAGGTCTGATTTTGGATACAGCGGCCCATGGCTTTGCTCTGGCCCTGGAAGACTGAAAGACAATGACTGTCCCAAAACCACCCAGTGAGTTGAGGGCTAATGAATAAGTTACTTTTTCAAATGGCAAGAAAGTACACAAATGACACAGTCAGTTGTGGATGGTGCATGTGCATTTAAATGATTGCACTTCCCTGCAATAAATGTGGGAGTGAGGATTTAATCCTTTTATGAGCCACATGGCTGTTTGCCCTTGAGAAACCTGAAATCTTTGCTTATTGTCCCCACTCAGGGACAAGTTGTAGAATTTTTCAAAAACAATTTTTCAGAACTTTGGAAGTCTAGAACCAATAGACAAACATCCACAACGGTTGGATCCAGATTTAAGCTGAATTTAAGCAGTGGACTTCCCGTCCTCTCCTTCCTATGGCAGCCCCTCCACCAACCCCCTGAAAATGCTATGCAGAGAGTCAGGAGACCCTGCTGAAGGGGGTGGACTGTGGTGTCTGGTGAAAAGGGGGTCCCCAAAAATTGGGTGGAGGGACCTTCTGCAAATGGAGCCCTTTCTCTCGTGGAAGGCAGATCCTGTATCCAACCCCTAGATTTGATGACTTTCAGTTGACATACATGCACACTGTCCAACGTACCTTTAACCCCAAGAATATTGTTTGCACATGATGGAAAAATCCATTCTCATGGACAGTTAAATGTCTAACTTGCTCTGTGACATCTGTGATCATCATGTGCAAACAGGCCTGTGCATATTTACCCACCTGCATAAAATGATGTGCTATATATTTGTCCTCGTGAGATCTGTTTCAAAGGTGTCAAGAGTCCCAGGACATTTAATGTTGCTTGTAAACCGACTATGCAAGGCCCATATGCTGTAAATTGGCTACCATGGCTTTCCCTCCACACTTCCATTTTTCTTTTGTTTCAGCATTATTATAAAAAATTGGTAGACTGATAAGATTACAAGTCCAGGGCAAAACTAATCATACGTTTAGTGTAAGGACATTTAAATATTTAAACAGATGGTTCCCCGTGACCTTACACGTCTCCTTTATAAATGTATGTACTGTCTTATAGAACCATCTGCATCCTAATATGCAGGTCATATGTTTCCAAGTGTTTCCTCGTTAGCCGGCGGAAAACTCCAACTCCATCTCCTGCCTGCCACAGGTTCAAATATTACTCTCCATTACTTTGGTGTGACTTCAATTGACACCATGTGGGAATGGACACTGTAAATTATCCCATAGTGTCATATAGCTCACGTGCTTTATACTGCAGTGCTTATCCTTTATTTACCTGTGAGTCAATAACTGGCAGAATTTCATATGCATGACTTTCTGAATTAGGTTTGGGGAAATTTCTAGCATGAAAATAAAATAGATTGAGAATTTTCATTCAGAATCTGAGCCGAGCAGAATCTTAGCCGAGACATGCCCTAATTTCTAAGAATGCATTAAATTGGGGGTGGGGGAGCTGTGTGTGTGTGTGTGTGTGTGTGTGTGTCTGTGTGTGTGTGTGTGTGTGTGTGTGAATAATCTGCTTATTCTATCTATATATTTGCTTTACAATTACATCACATACATCAAAATGGAAATATCAAGGGTACCCTCCAACGTCGCATGAGTGGACATCTGCTCCATGCAACTGGACTTTTCCTTCCTCTCATACCCCTGCACGCCCCCATGTCAAATCTGCTCCAGAAGGTCCCCCAACCCTCTGGAACAGATTTTGGGGGGAGGGGAAAGCCATTTGCTAGAGGGGTCTATTCTGCTGGTGGATAGACACAGTTGCATACAACCCTAAGGGCTCAATCCTATGCAAGTTTAGACAGAAAAAGTCCTACATCTCCCAGCATTCCCCAGGCAGCATGGCTGGTTCAGGAATGCTGGGAGTTGTAGGACTTTTTCTGTCTAAACATGCATAGGATTACACCTTAAATCTTGTTCTTAACTACCCAAAGTGAGGGTCTGGCTTTTAGGGTCACACAGTACTGAATTATTGTTACCTTTATGCTAAGGGCATTTTCCCACACTGAGGCTTAAAGGTGAATATTGCTTCAAATTTCAGGGTTGTAACACAGAATGTGGTGTTGGCCAGAATGTTCACATTACAAAAAACTCTCTTTCGATCTCTAGGATCAGATGCCCACCAAAATAGCACAAGATAGGCTCAAGGGTGATTTAAACTTCACATATAAAGACACTGCATCCAATTTGAAACCTAACATATTTGGATTTTTATTTATTCCCTGATTCTATGAATTGTTGTTGTGCTAACACAGAGGCTCATGGGATTGTGCTTAAGGTTTCTAGCAATGAAATATCTGGTTGGCGTTGGTTGCACCTAAGACATGTAATTAAAGCATCCTATCAGATATGCACTATGGAAACTGGAGATAGAGTAGAACTTCATAGCTTTTCCTCACTTATCTAGCATAGGATGCAGCTTTGGTTGCAGTGGCACAAAGCACTTATGCTACCCTTTAGACTAAGTGATTAGGAATCTTCATAGGCTTATTATTATTTATTGTTTATAAAGTGCCTAAAATTTACTAGGCACCTGTACACAGATTAAGGACAAGACAATCCCTGCCTGCAGGCTTGCCATCTAAAAGACATGACACAAAAGGAAAAAAGGATGGGGAGGGAAGAGGTAAACAAGTGAACTCAGGTACCAGTTCTGAAAATGACATACAGTAGTTCTTTTAATGACCAGTTAGTTCTTTTAATGACCAGTTCAGGAAAAGGAGGAGTCGCATGGGAACTGATCTCTCAGGTGAGACAGATCTTGCTGTCCCATACGGAATGGCTGCCGATAGCAGGGCTGGACCAAGACATTTTGCTGCCTGAGGCAGAGCAGCAAATAGAGCTCTCCAGCCTCCTGAGTCAAGGTGCATAGTACCCAAGATTCAGGCAGAAAATCCCACAAGCTTCTTTCCCCCATCCTCTGGCTGTAAAAATGCAACAATAACAAATTAAATAACTAACAATTTGCTGCCCTATCGTGACACCAAAAATCTGCTGCCTGAGGCTGCACAATCTGCTGCTTGCTTCACTCTTCTTAATGGTAGGGCCAGCCCCGGCTGACAGAGGACAGCTGAAGGAGTGGAGGAGCCAAATGGCAGGTGGTCTCCCTGATGGAGTGAGCCCTGCTACCCCATCTTTACCTCTGTTTATCTGACTAAAGAAAACATCGCAGCATTTCAATACAGTTGATATTCTGATGACATTATATAGAGAACAGTTTCCATGACTAAATAATGGTTTAGAGACAACTCATTTGCAGCTTGGCAATAATCTTAAACACAGTACCCAAATCAAGGTATAGATCAGATAGATCAGGTTTCCCCAACCTGGTGCCCTCCAGATGTGTTGGACTACATCTCCCATAATTCCAAGCCAGCATGGCTATACTGGCTGGGAATTATGGGAGTCGCAGCCCAACACATCTGGAGCACACCAGGTCAGGGAAGGGTGATATATAGATCAAGATGGCCCCAGCTTTTTGTTGAAAGAAAAGATCTCTAGTTTGTTCAGGATTTGCCATTTCTTTTCTTTCTTTCTTTCTTTCTTTCTTTCTTTCAACATATCAGAGATGACGACACAGTGAATGACAATATGAAATTACCATGAAGAACTGTCTGTAAAATATATGCATCTTCTGTTCCCAGTAAGGAGCTGAGAATAGGTGAATGGAAATTGGCACACCACTAATTTATATTTCAATTAGAAACAAAATGCCAGAAATGTGTCATATGAGAAACTGCCAAGGGTTGTGCAGAATATTGTGTTTTAAGACTTACTGTAGATCTATGCTGGTGTCTTTGAGAAAGAGCATAATTAGCACCCATATTCTCAGTCATATCAGACTAAAGGTAATGGGGTGTAAGAAATGGTTCATTAGGCTCCCTCAAGTACTTTTACTGTGTCCATACTATTTATACCAGCAAGGGGGGGGGGAATCAGTGTCTTTAAATATCAAGTCAAAGCATTTGCCTCTGGTTTCTTTTGGTTCAAGACATAGCCCTGAGTAATGATCTCTTAAAGTCGAATGGGAGAAAATGCACATTGTTGAAAACTTAAGGCTGTTTTTTTTTAATGAGCACTAGATGTCACTCAGATAGAAAATACATGCAGATACAAAATGCATCTCCGACATATTTAATATGCATACAGGAATTGGTGGATGTAGACAAACTAGCACATCAGTAATGCTTGTGATACAAAATTGTTGCTAAAAGAAAAGGTATGTGTTGTTTCCATGGGGTTATCTTTTGTAGAGAGCAACCTTGAGAAAAGAAATAAGGCTGCAATCCTATACACACTTACATGGCAGTAAGGCCTATTGAACTCAATCAGACTTGCTTCTGAGTTATAGGATTGTACTGCAAGATAGGAAAAATGCCCTAGGGTGGCCAGGTGTCCTCTTTTACAGAAGATAGTCCTCTATTTGAAGGGCTGTCAGAGGACCGTCCTGTATCTGAAGGCATCCTCTATTTGAAGGGCTGTCCTGTCCAATTCCAGTTTAAAGATTATGAACCATAAGAACTGTTGCCCATCAATAGCGCCCGGACAGCAGGCTAAACAGGTGGGCACATCAGTCACCTGGTCACAGTCTTCCATAGCATGGTGAGATGTACTGTATTTCTATTTCTATTATAATAATAATTTCTAAATTTGCATCTGTCCATGTAAATTAGTGTATGCAAATATAATGCAATTCACTGTCCTCTTTCGTCCTCTTTTTTGGTGATGCATCTCCTCTTTTTTGGCAATTCATGAGTGGCCACCCTAGTACCACTTCAGACCATGTTGTGGCGGGGATGCTCACATGTCTGAATGTCCCCCCAATCCTTTGCAAAGAAAAGAAGCATGTGAGAACTTCTTCTAGTTTTGTATATGGAGGGACAACACTTTGAATGCAGAAGCATTCAGGCATGTGAGCCCCCACTTCAGGCCTGGCACGAACTCTCTTGCTGCCTGAAGCAGAAGAATTCGTGCTAATGCCATGCAACTCTCCCTCCCTGCTACCACCAGCCCCAACCTGGAGAGGCCCCCCCCATGCAGCAGCAAAGGAAGGGCGGTGGGCTCCCTGGGCTGGGGCCGGCGGTGACAGGGAGGGAGGGTTTCGCAGTTGCAGCAGCAGGGCGGATTGAGATCTTGGTGGCTCCAGGCTCTCGCAAGATCTCAGCATATGGCTGAGGTATGGTGAGGCGCCGGCCATGTTCTGACACCTCATGAGAGCCCCAGAGCCCCGCAGCAACAGGGGGCCGGAAGCTGCTCTGAACAACCCCGCTGGCCACTTTCTTGCTGTGCCAAATGCCACAGTGGGAAAGCAGCTGGCTCTCTTGAGCACTCACTGGAGATGCTGGTGGGCTCTCTGGGGCTGGGCTGGGCTGGGCTGGGCTGGGGCTGGGGGAGTGGTGCAATTTGCCACTCCTCCCCCTCCTCCCCCTCATGTGGGAACCTCACCTTGCTTCATGGGTGGGCCAGCCCTGCCCCACTTGTAGCCTGAAGTGATAAAGCCCACAAATGGGTTTACCACCTCAGTGAGAACAAGGCCAAAGATGCAGACCCCCAGCCAGAATTCTGAGGTGGTGGGTGATGATGGCTCAAGGGTATACTGGCAGGCATCATAAGTCAATGTGAAATGAGGCAAAGCTGTAATGCAAATGTTCTAATGGGCTGCATGCAGAGTTTTTATTCCACCAGTGGGAACATCCCCGATCTGATTCCACTAAGAATGCTGGTGGAAAGGGGAGGAAAGTAGATTTTCAACCATTCCCCCTCCCTCAGACGCCCTTAGTGCCACACCACCTCGTCAAATACTCTGGAGCAGATTTTCAGGGGACAGATAAAAGGAAATACTTCTTCACAGAGCACATAGTTAAACTCAAGATGTGGAAATGGCCACCAATTTGGATGGCTTTAAAAGGGGATTGTACACATTCCTGGAGGAGAAGGCTATCAATGGCTATATGCTACCTCCAGTATCACAGGCAGTATGCCTATGTACCCCAGTTGCTGGGGAACATGGGCGGGAGGGTGCTGTTGCACTCATGTCCTGCTTGTGGGATCCCGTGGGCAGCTGGTTGACCACTGTGTGAACTGAATGCTGGACTAGATGGACCCTGGGTCTGATCCATATGTTCTTATGACTGCAGGGGGAGTGAATCCATGAAGATTGCTTCCTTCCCTGTTCAGCCAGCATCAAAATATTCCTGCAGACGGAAGGTGCCCTTCTGTCTGCAGAAGCTGTATGCTGGATATACCCTGATATATTTAAATTGAAGTGATTTAATTCATTCAAGTTTATTAAAATGTAATGTTCTTTTTATTAAAGTGCAGTATTTAGATGCTTGTCAATAAACCAAGTGCTTTTGCACTCATTGGCCAAAACACTAGGAGGTGGAACTGGAAAACGCTTACATTTTACTGAACAACTGATAAGAATAATGCTGCATGTTCTTACTAATAATCATATATAAGTAAAAGCGGCAGGAAACTTACTTTTAAAAAGTAAGCTGAACATCCAGAAATAGGGTGTGAAATGTCCCTGAGAGGACCTGATCCCTGTCCGGACAGACTCCCTGTAGCTCTGGACATTTTCACATGATGGGCTTCTGAGTGGTCACAAACATTAACAGTACAATCCTCTACAACTCTGTGTGCAAGGAAGTCCTACTGAGTTCAATGAGACTTATTCTCAAATAGGTATGCTTACGACTGCAGGCTAAAGTTGCAATACTGTGCACACTTACCTGGGAGTAAGCCCCACTGAACACAGTGAGACTTACTTCCATGTAGACAAGCATAAGATTGTGCTGTAAAATACGTACTCATAGTTTGGCTAAGGAATGATTGATTTTCCAGTTCAAAGTATGGAGAAGTCTCTTCTACTGATTTCAGTAGAGCTTACAAGGATATTTACTTATCTGACTACATCCAAGGAGTTCAGAGTGGCTTAACTTATTGTTACAATCTAGGAGTGAGTAAGAACACATCCATGCACACAAACTGGGTTTTTCCATGTAGCTTTCTTGGTGGCTTTGTGCCTTATGCCACAGAGGTCTAATGCACCCCAAGTTCGTGCATGAGACACTTCCTTAGCTCTGTGTCCCAGGTTTGATCCACGGCATCTCCAGGCAGGGCTGGAAAAACTCTTGCCTGAAACCTGGAGAGCCACTGCCTGTCAGTGTTGACAATACTGGACTAGATGGGCCAAGGGTCTGACTCAGCATAAAGCAGCTTCCTACGTTCCTATGACTCCTAGATTGGGGCCAATGTGCTAAGAGCTGGGATATGAGAGATGGAATGCTTTAGAAATTGTCTACAAATGCATGAGGGGAGAAAATGCCGAGAATGTGGGGTGGGGGGGGAAGATAGGATGAATTATGATAAGCCAAAATACTTGGATTTAAGGCAAATGATATGAGTGCTATTTAAATCAATGGGGCTATTACCTCATTTCTAAAACCATTACTTGGAGGTAAGTCTTATTGTTTTCTATGGGGCTCAGGTTCTAGTAAAAGTGCTTAGGATCACAGCTTAAACCAGTTTCAAGCGGGTGAGGTGGTGAATAGAGGTACTGGAACACAGCAGGGTTGTGGATCAAAGTGTATGCCTGCGGGGAAAAGGTCTAAGTAGGAGTAATGGTCTAAAATTAAGAAAAGGAAAATTTAGGTTAAACATCATGAAAGGCTTCCTGACAGTCGAATCTATACAGCTGTGGAACCATTTCTCAAGGGAAGGTGTGAAGTCTCATCACGTAAGACATCTAAAATGAGACTGGACAAAGTCTTTGAAAAAAGAAGAAAGAAAGGGAGATATACAGCACAGGCATTAGGCTTCATGCAGTTTAATATCTGAGCCTTTCCTTTCTGAGATTCTGCTACAGCTATGATTTCTGGGCAAATAAACAGTATAGATAAGTAAACAGAAAAGCTAAATAAGGGACCTTGTCCCATTAGCACGACAAACAGTATGTCTTCTCCACACAGTAATAAAAACACAGAAATATAATAGTGCCCAGCTTAATTTGAGCCAGGGAGGACCTGAGCTTAGCCCTAGAACTGGCTTTCCATGGTAGGGCTCAACCTAGAACATGTGAAGCCATAATAAAAAGAATGCATTTATTTGCGGAAGGAGCATTTCCCTTACCAATGAGCAGCTACAGCCAGCCAGCCAGGAGCAGTGATCTGAGTATGGGTGCTGAACCTTTTCAAACTGAGGGCCAAATTCCATTTCAGAAAATCTCTTGGGGGCTGCATTCCAGTAGTGGGTGGGAGTGAAGGCAAAAGGGGTGGGGCCAAAATTCCAAAAACAACAGTCTATTTTAGCTTAAACCTCTTACTGCCAGTAACTAGGCTTTAGGTGAGACCATAAGAAGAGCCATACTGGATCAGATCCAGGGTCCATCTAGTCCAACATTCTGTTCACACAGTGGCTAACCAGCTGCCTATGGGAAACCCACAAGCAGGACATGAGTGCAACAGCACCCTCCCACCCATGTTTCCAAGCAACTGGTATACATAGGCATCCTGCCTCTGATCCTGGAGGTAGCATATAGCCATCAGGACTAGTAGCCATTGATAGCCTCCTCCTCCATGAATTTGTCTAATCCCCTTTGAAACCTGTCCAAATTGGTGGCCATCACTACATCTTGTGGTAGTGAATTACATAGTTTAACTAAGTGTTGTGTGAAGAAGTGCTTTCTTTTATCTGTCCTAAATCTCCTACCAATCAGCTTCATGGGATGACCTCTTTGGGTTCTAGTATTATGAGAGAAGGAGAAAAATGTCTCCCTGTCCACTTTCTCCACACCATGCATAATTGTGTACACCACTATCATGTCTCCCCTTACTCCCCTTTTTTCTAAGCTAAACAATCCCAGCTGCGGTAACCTTTCCTCATAGGGGAGTTGCTCCAGGCAGCCCCTTGATCATTTTAGTTGCCCCTTTCTGCACTTTTTCCAACTCTACAATATCTTTTTTTTAGGTGTGGTGACCTAGAACTGTACACAGTATTCTAAGTGTGGTTGCACCATCTTGGCAGTTCAATCTTATAGAATGGGGTGGGGAAAATGCACAAAAGCCAAAAAACCACCAAATGAATAGTGGTTGGGAAAAGGGGAAGGGGGCACAGCCATCTGGGGAACCACAAAAGGCCAGATTTGGGCCCTGGGCCTGTGGTTCTGCACCTCTAGATTAGCATGTCAGACTATGACTGGAGAGACCTGGGTTCAAATCCCTACTGAGACTGGATGTTTACAGGGTGCCTTCGGGCCAGTCACTGTCTCTCTGCCCAACCTACCTCACAGGGCTGTTGTGAGGATAAAGTAGGAGGCAGGAACCAGCACCCTGATTTTCTTGGAGGAAAGGTTGGGTATAAATGTACTCAATAAAATAGCCCACACATAGTTGTGGTTAGGGACCCGGTCTTTCAGATCAGAAGGAATGTGTTCTGCACAAGTCTGAGCCCCAGTACCCCTCACTGAAGGAAAAGAGCACTATACTATGTCAAATGTACATGTGGCTTTGGATATTTTATTTTATTTATTTATTTTATTTATTATATTTATTTCCTGCAAGGAACCCAAGGCGGCTTACATAATCCTCCTCTTCCTCTCCATTTTATCCTCACAACAACCCTGTGAGGTAGGTTAATTTTGTCATTAAGGCTGCAGTCCTATGGGAGAAAATCCTGCTGAACACAGTGGGACTTACTTCTTCATACGCACGCATAGGGTTGAGCTGTAAAAGCGTAACTGTAATGTAGAATATAAGACTTAGATACTGTAGCCAGGATCAAAGCCTCATTCATGGAGGGAGCTTGGCCTATCACATTCTCTTAGCCCAGAGCCTTCCCCAATCTGGTATCCTCCAGATGTGTTGGACTTCAAATTCCATAATTCCTAGCCAGGATGGCCAAATCCTGTGTTATATATTGGATATACATAGATAGACACAGACAGACATGGTGCTTATGTAATGATATGTTCCCATATTTACACAAGTACATCTGTGAATACCTTACTTTGCACCTATGTACATTTTTGCCCAAGCACAGGTGTCTAAGAGGAAAGCCAAAGAAGCCAATACTAGCATTCATAATGTGATACAATATGTCAACTGTACAAGGATAAGGAATATAGTACAGTACAATGTTATGCTATGAGAGGCAGAACTTGATCAATGTGATTTTTTGGGGTCAGGGGAGGGACCTACATAAATAATTCAAAACGCTTCCAGGATAACTTGATTTTCAATTGATCTGTCTAAGAGATTGGCCTGGTGGCAATGCTGCATAAGGGCAGGTAGGACAAGCAGCTATTTAACATACAGACAATGAATATCCTCAACCAGAATGAATACACAATTAAGGCATCCTGATTAATTTGATAGTTCAGTATGGAAAGGTAATGACAGATATGCATCTTCTGAAAGAAGTACAGTATAATTACCTGGCTAGCCACAGTTTATAGTCAGACACATTTCAAGACTATTTTCAAAGTAACTCAGGGCGCAATCCTATGCATGTTTAGACAGAAGAAAGTCCTACAACTCCCAGCATTCCCCAGCCAGCTGGGGAATGCTGGGAGTTGTAGGACTTTCTTCTGTCTAAACATGCATAGGATTGCACCCTTAGTGTTTGGCTTTTTAAAGGATCTTCTGAGTGTCTACTAGGGTTGCCAACTTTTTAGCTGGCTCCTGTTCATTTGCTGGAAAGCAGCAGCTTGTTTTGCAGACATTAGCAAGGGATAATGCTTATCTCCATACCATGAAAATCTTCCCTGATGATTTCTGCAGAGCAATCTGCTGTCAAAGGCACAGGAACAGAAGTCATTTTTGTTTGTTAACTTAGCAGCTCTAGTCCCTACACATCGAAACAAAGAATGGGGGTTAGTCATTCCCAATGATGTTTCCAGAGCTGATTCTGTGAATAGGATCCTATTCATAAATCCTTCCGTGAAATGTTACAATACTTACGTAATATTTCTGCAGATATAAACACTAACTCGATTCATTTGAAATGCCAATCAATGAGCACAAAATAACACGTTGGAAATTATCTTAAATGCTTTTTGTTCAAACCTGAGTAGCTGTCACCTGTTTTGAAATTATGCCAGGACCTGGTCCAAGTTTGAATCCAATCTGGGGGTTGATGAGTCCATCTTTGAGGATGAAGAGAAGCTGCCAGTGCTAGAGCTGCCTTCCCCAGTCTGGTGCCCTCCAGATATTTTAGACATCGATTTCCATCAGCCCTAGACATCATGGCCAATGGTCAGGGATGCTGGGAGTTGTAGTCCAAAACATCTGGAGGAAAGCTGCACTAGAGCATATGGGAACCATCAAAGGCACCATCTCCCCAACTCACTTCTACTCCCCCAAAATATCACTGTCAATAAGCCAGGTGAGAGGTGGTTTAGAGCAGAATTGGGCAGACTTCAGATTATGAAAGCTACTTTTTTTTTTTTTACTAAAAACCCAAAAATCTACCAGCTGGAGCCTGGCACAACAATAAATAATTCTGAGCCCAGCACTAAATGGAGCTCACAGTCACAGGTCTTCCACACAAAAGTCCACACCTGGTTACCCCAAGCTTTCTTCATTTCAGCTGTATAATTTAGGGTGGAGGGAAGAGTTATTTTGTTGTTGCTATTGTTAAACGTTAAACCATTGGGAGTCAGAAATCCTTGCTGATCTATTGCAAATAACTCAAAATATCTACCAGTAGATCAAGATTTACCATCTTCCCACTTCTGGTTTAGAGGCAGAGAAGTGCCCCTTTGCTTCTGAAGCAACTCTGGAGGGTCATGATGTCATCTAAAGAACCTGTAAACAACCGTGAATAAGTAATGACAAGTGCACAATAAATGCCTTGCGCAGAAAAGCCTTCTAAGAACCTTCTAGTAGGTTATAGTCAGCAATAATATTTCAAAAATAAGGTGATTAATTCTAACAACAAATTAAATGGAGCACCTTGAGATGGATGCCTACAATCTTGAGACCATTATTTTCAAGTAATGGTGCAGCCAGAAGGTTCTTAGAAGGCTTTTCTGCACAAGGCATTTATTGTGCACCACTTGTCATTACTTATTCACGGTTGTTTACAGGTTCTTTAGATGACATCATGACCCTCCAGTTTTGCTTTTGTGCCTAAAGAGCATTTTTGGAAAGTTTTTTTAGAGCAGGGAAAATGCAGTATTTAATTGTAAAAGCAAAAGAAACCACTTTTCCCATCTTGCGCATTTGTACTATACCACAGTGCCACCTAGAGGTTATGTAGCAGAAAATCAGGAAAGGAAATACTCTTCGTGTAGTGTTTGGATCTCAATTCTGTGACAAAACCAAAATTAGATACTGCAGATTAACAGCCGATTAACAGCCTCATGTAGAAAAGCTTAGGGACAGGCTCTAGAAACACAAAAGTTCTGTGGTCACTCTAACCTTTGTTGCTAGACCTTCCCTAGTTTCTAAGTCATAGGGCAGCCTATTCCAATATATTCTTGCAAAATAGGACTGCCCATTTGGTCCAATATGGCAAATTGTGTAATTGCAGTCACATTGTAAAACACTACTACTGTGCTGCCAGCAGCTATATGCACCAGATGCACTCCGGTGGTACTGCACAAAGCCATTATGACATACAGAAATGGAGGAATGGAGTATGTGGCAGGAGTAGGACAAAGGCAGGTTTGGAAAGAAACTACTTCTTGCCTTGTATAGCAAGGCATTTAAAGTAAACTGATGGGGATCACTCCAGTACTTGCCACTATGGTGGTCCAAAGTCATTCCTGATAGTAAAATACCAGACATTAAATGCCCTTGGTAGGGTAGGGTTCTGGGTTAGTGTACCACTTGAGACCATGAGTTCTGATGATTGTCTGAGATGTAGTTTGGATTGCAAGGTTCTACTAGGGATCAGGTAGGGTCAGATTTCTCCAGTATCGAGGCAGAAAGAGATCAGCACCACGGAAAGCTCCAAGTGGTGCCTTGGCTGGAAGTCAGGCAGGATTGTCTGAAAGTTGCTCCAACAAAGATCAGAGTGAGACTGAGGCCAAAATAGGAAGTTACTGGCTTTTAGACTGGTTAGCTCTGCCTGAGCCTCTACCTTTACTGAGGCTTTGTTTGACCCTTAAAGGGGCCTTGTCTATTTTAGCAGCCTCAGGTTGTGGTGATGTGGGAGTGGTTGTGGCATGCTAGTCTTTTCATGGCCTGAGTCCTCAGAGTCTGAGGATGGTAATGGAGCCTCCTCTGGACACAAGGGAGCTTCTCCCTGGGGCTCCTCTGGAGAACTGGGTCCTGGGAAGACAGAAGTCTAATGACGCCTTTCCATTTCTGAGTCTTCTTCTACTGACTCCGGAGCCTCTTCTGAGGATGAAGGGTCGGAATCCTCTGAGCATAATGGTTCGAGGTGCTGGTCCATGACAGCTAGATAGGCTGGGAGTCAGATCCTGCTTTAACTACAACTGCACAACCCACTGTTTGTGCCACTGCAGCTCAATTAGCTTCATAGATTGAGTTTCCAACTGGTACTGGAAAGAAGCTAGTATTTTCAGGGGGAAATATGGGGTACCTACTGGGTTATGCCCTATAATTTCTGGGTGCTGATCTACACACAAGTCATTCACTAATTTTATCTCCAAAATCTCTTTGGCCTGTTTTTCAATGGGTACAGCCAAAATTGCCACATCAGAGTGTTTCCAGTTACAAACCTCCAGATCATTTTGACAGATTATCTAACAATTTTATGCAGCTCACTTTGTGAATAAACATCATTTTTATAAACTATTCCCAGCTTTTTCTAGCTACACTCTCCTCTCTTTTCCACCCCAAAATTCAGGGGGATTCCAGTACATTTTGCAATTAGTTAAGGATTATATTTCCTTATTTTTTATTAATTTTATGTAAAGTGGGATTTATCAGTGGAGCATTCATTGACACTGACTTCAATTTATTCTGATGAAACTGACTGACATCTGTGTGTGCTGTTCATCAGTCATAATTTAAACCATTCTTAATTGCATTAAATGTAAATTAAGACATTCAATTTCAGCCATTATTTTTCATAAAACACTGTGAACTGAATTTTAGTGGGTCATGAGATCTTACGTTCAAGATAAATAGGGTAAATTCAAAACTTACCATTGATGTTCATATTTCACCCTTTGTCGACTGTATTTCTTTTGTAGCTTACTAGATTGGAACAATTAATTTTAGCTGTGATGGGAACATTATTGGATAAGAATGATGTAGCTGAATTTTCTCCCCCAAACAAATGACTTTCTCATTCTTAGACCATGTTTATTATTGAAGAATATTACACATTTTAAGAGTCACTATATTATACTGTAGTTTAAAATTAAAAATAAAGTAAGCAGAAAACATGAATAATCAGGAATTTGGCTTGGAAATACAAGTGTCTTAAATATACATTTTTCAAAGTAAAAACCTATGTTGCTGGGATAGTTTGGTCATGGTGGTAAGTTTTAAAGTAACAGTCAGGTATGAATATAGGTAGGATCCAAAATAGCTTATATGACACTTCTTAAATGAATGATGTGGCTAGATTAGCAAGCTTTTGTATTATTTAGAACTCTTTTCTCCTGCCAAGGGAAGAGTTCTGTTTAACCCAAAGTCCTTTATTCCCATTTTAACTTTAGTTCATTTAGCATGCTATGAGTTGTAGTAATCTCTACTATCATAGATGAATGGGGTGGGATGGGAGGGCGAGGAACCCTTCCAAAATCTTAGGGGAATGCAGATTTCTCCATGACTCCAAATTGCCATTAACGTCAACAGAAGCATGGCATAACTATCAGTTTCCTGCCAATGACCATGAAGAACTGGGAGCAGAGAAGAGTGGCTTCAAGTAAAATGGAAGAACAATTTTAAAAGCTATGCAAAATGGGTTATTGAAATAGGAGACTGCTGGATATCACCGGTGAGTATTAGTTTGGCTGTGGGCCAAATATTATACATTGCCAGGTCAATCTTACACTAGCAACTTGGCCTGGGGAAGGACCCACGGTCCAATCTGCATGTAATACAGGCAGTAGGGATGCTCACATGCATAGGAACAAACTAGGTTAGAAGATTGGGATATCTCCATGCATATACCATCGAACAGGTGTGACACCCCAAACTCTCTCAACATAGGACATACATTTTGAGGTCCAAAATGTAATACCAACATTGACTTCATAACACATCACAGCATAGTGCTCTAGTCTGCTGGTACACCATAGTCAGGGCTGGCCCTACCGTTAGCCAGAGTGGGGTGGCTGCCTCAGGTGGTGGATGCTGGGAGACGGAGTGTGACTGGGAACGGAGGTGAAGTTTTGCAGGACAGAGCCATGTGTGCCACATGGCTTGTCCTGTTCCACAAAAGCTGCCCTGCTGCACTCAGGTGCAGTGGAGGACACTGCCCTGTCACCAGTGCTGAAGTACAGTCCCTTCCTTCCTTCTTCCAGTCCTGTCAGTTTCTGTGGAATAGGGAGGAGATGTCATCTTGCCCTTCATCTCAAGCAACAAAATGACTTAGGCCAGCACTGACCATAGTATATAGGGACACAAGAGCATTTGAGGACACCAACAAATCTTATATCAGGGAAACTCATTTTTCATCTTAACCTGGGTTATGGAACTGCTGTGAGTGAGACCTTAGTCCATCCCCAGCTCTCCACTGGGTCAATTTAATTTACTAGACCAACTCTTCTCTCACTAGTGGAGGGGACAGATAATATTCTCACTCCAAAGCTCTTGCCTGGTAAAAAAGAACATCCTCACTTTCAGGGCACTACCTGAAGGAATAACCCAAATGGATGGGCCTCTTTGGTGCTGCCCTCTTGCGATTGTCCCTACTAGAAAAATAGACATGGACAGATGTTGGTGCTCTCTACAGAGGGCCTCTCTAGACTTCCAGGTTCCTCTCTAATGCTCAGCTCTGCTCCACAGGTGTCACAGAGGGATTGGGGGAATATAGATGCTTTTAAAAGTCCCCCACCCCAGCCCCTACAGAATTTCCTATTGCCTCTGCTGTCGTTGCTGAGTGTATTACTGCTAAGCTGTGGCTAATGACCCTCGATATTACAATTATTCTATGGGATTTGTGTTCCAGAATTTTCATTTCATTTTATTTCATTTCTGAATTTTGAAGCATAAATGGAGAAATCTCCAGCCAGTTCTTCAGTTCTAGAAATGGATTTACTAATCAGGAAGACTAGGGGGGGAAATGAGTTCAGACATTCCCCTTTACTGGATTCTGAGCATTTGGAACATATTGCTATTTTTCATGCCCAGATTATTACACAGTTCCAAAAGCAGATAGGACATGCTAAGAAGGAGCACCATGAGGTACCTATAGACAGGGCTGTGTTTATTGATGGAATCAATCTATAAGTGCAGAATATGGTATTGACATTTTGGGATTCTGAGAATACCAGCTGTCACTTAGTTTTCAAAGCTCTTTGGGTTATGAAGAAAGGCTTTAAAACACATGGGCAGCACTTGATGAAATGATAGAATCTAGCAAGAGGGAAATCAGCAGGTCTTCCAGTGGTCAATGAATAGGACATCTGTACCATGTATGGCAGGGGTGGGCAGAAAGTAGACCCAGATCTCCTGGTATAAGAAAGGATTACTGATTTCCAATAGTTTAACCATAGCAAATACAATACAAGTAAAAAAACACACACACAAAAAAACACCTTCTGTCATGGCTGGTCTTGTGCTAATTGCTCATCTCAGCCTCAGTATTCTTTACCTGTAAAAGATTGGTATTAATTAGTTGCCTTTGACCAGGTCTTTTTGAGCTTTGCTAGCCAGTTGGGGAATTTGGCATTAGAATCCCTGATCTGAAGTAACTGTGGGTCAAAATAGATGATTGCTAAATACTTAGTGTGCAGCTAATCTTCTCTTTGTTTATTTATTCACAAATAAGCATGCATGGCCCTGATCTGGGAGCACTGTGCATAGGTAGGGAAGGTTTACACCTTCCCCCACAAGCCACTTTAAAGCCTCCATTAGCTATCGTGTAGTTTGACCTGATATGCAGGTCAGTCCAGAGTACGGTTCATGGGATGCAGAAGTTAAGTGGTTCTGCCTCTCGAGCTGCCATTTTGCAACTGGCTCCGCCATCCCCCAGCTTCTATTTTGGACTTGACTTGGCGGATCTCTGGGTTCTAGTAAAAAAGAAAGCAGAATCCAGAATCCTGAAGTTTCCCCACCTCTAAATTGTATGGCACAGATGCTTATTCATCCCCCATGGCCACCATTCTCTGTTCCCTGCCCTAATAATCAGCTGTCCTAGATTTCCATACCCTTTCCATAGCATGGCCACTTGTGAATCACCAAAAAAGAGGACACCGATTTGCATAAAATTTGCACATGCTAATTCACATGAGTAGATGCAAATTTCGAAATAATTATGTTAATTTAAGTTATATAGAAATTCAGTACATCTCACCATAGTGTGGAAGACTGACCAGATGAATTGTGCACCTGCTCAGTCTGCTGCCCAGGTGCTGTTGATGGGCAAATTTAAGGCCCACCTCTTCCTTCTGATGGGTCTTTGCCTTTCAGTCAGACTTGGACTGGGCAGCCCTTCAAATAGAGGATGCCTTCAAAATAGAGGACAGACCTCTGGCAGTCCTCAAATAGAGGACTCTCCTCTATAAAAGAAGACACATGACCTTCCCACTTTCCATTCTTTCCAACTTTGCCAGAAATGTATACATTCATTGGAAGTCAAGTTTAATTTGGTGTATATGTCGGTGCTACTAATAGCCCTCTCCTATAGGGCATTGCACCAAAACTCCAGCTCATATAAAGGGCTCTTTATATGAACCCTACATAACCATTACCAACCAATAGGAACAAAGCCCCGCTCCAGATGCATTGACTCAGTATTCCTCTGTTCCTTCTGCATGGAAGAGCTGCACTTTGCAAGGAACCAGGGAGGGACAAGGCCCAGGGAAGGACAAGAGTCAGGAGATGAGTAGAAATGGGAGACAGCAGTCATAGATCATGGTGTCTTACAGGCCCAGAATCGGGAACAGAAGTGAATCTATGCCAATTTCCCCAGTAGTAGGGAGGGCTTAAATCAGGGGCATTGACCCTCAGGCCCATAGGCCAAATCTGGCCCACCTGGGGCTCCACAAAACATATCCTCCAACATTTCAGAGATGAAAATAAGGACACACATGTGAATTTGTAAGAAGTATGGTTAAGCAACATGAAGGTGTGATCAAGAGGGTGTGGCCAGGCAACATGAAGGCGTGGCCAAGGGTATGGCCAGGCATCCAAAGGGCAGGTACAAAAGTTATTAGAGGAAACACACAAAACTGCAGTATTTTGGGAAAAGGAAAACCCCAAATCAATAAATACAACTAACTCTCTCTCTCTCTGTGTGTGTGTGTGTGTGTGTGTACACACAACATTAACAATAATAACAACATTATTATAAAAATAAACATTATTATAAAATAAATTAATAAATACAACATGGGTGAAAAGTCTTCATTACAAACAGTCATGTAACCATGACTCTCCTCCCTCTCAGGGTCTGGACCTCAAAATTGAAAATTGAAAACCTTGACTGGTGCTGAACTCTCAGTATTTTTCTTTGCTCTCCCCTGCATCCTGTACTCAGGCCTTCAGCCTTCACTCTACTGTTTGAAGTACTACTTTCTTTCTGATGCTAGATCTATATGTCCTTTTTCTGAGCCTCCTTATGTTCTGCCTCTCCCTAAATTTCCCTGCAATAATAGGTAAAAGGCTACAGTTATTAAGTGTTTATCCTTATCTCTTATTATATTGTCAGTATTTGCCATGTTATAATATTTGGCCCAACTACAAATTTTCTCTTTCTGCAGAAATGCATCCTTTAATTCAATGTGTGGTAACTAAGGCTGAACATCTAGGCATGCCTATTTATTTATGTTATGTCTATTTGTATCAACTTGCCTTGTCAATCACCAGCTGAAACAGCTAATAACCCATAACAGATCACAGAGACACAAACGTGGAGACCAGAAGTCTCCCTAATACCATGGCCCTGATCTTCTGGATGGGCTGAATTTTAGCTGGAAGACAAAAGAAAACAGAGTAGCCACCCATCCCAGGATGCTCTAACCATTTAAGGGCTCTGACCACTCTGAAGCCACTTTGATCTCCTGACCCATGATGATGATGGTGATTGCTGTTGTTGTCATTATTATTATTGTACCATCAATGTGCATGGTGCCGTACTGAGTATAAGAGAACAGTTCCCTGCCCCCAAAAGCTAACAATCTAAAATGTAATATAGAGGCGACAACAAATGGTAGGAAGGGGTAAACCAGAGAGGAATATGCAATTAAGTCTGGGAGGAATATGCAATTTCAGTCAAACATAACTTTCAGCCTACTTTCCCCACATTGTGCAGGAAACTCTTTGTTTTAAAGATCTCCCTCCCACTTTAAAAATGGATCCCTCCATGGTGACTTTGTTCTCATTAGTAGTTTGCCAAAGAAATAATAATATTTAACATTTAGATATCTCTGAGTGTGCAAAGTGATTCACAGGCCCACCCTGCAAGCTCCTATTTTCTCCACTCAGAAAAAAAACGTGTGGGCTCTATTGTACTTTATTTAAAAAAAAACAACCAAGAACAACAACACTATGATTGAGCAATAATGCCAAAATGGAATGATGTTTGTTGCTGCTATTTGAGGTAGTTGGGATTTTTTCCTTCTTTCTCTTGAGGAGGGTGTGTTTTCTGCTAACTTCCCTTCTAATGCATTAAAAAAAAAAAAAATCCCAAATCCTTGCAGCATAATCCTAATCATTACTGTAGAGCGCTTTCTCCATTGCACTTCAGCATGTGTTAGAAAAAGACTTTCACATGGGGTACACAGGTAGAGCCAAGTAAAATTTACTACTGCTCTGAAAACAGAATAATAGTGCAATCCTATGCATGTGTACTTAGAAGTAAGTCCTATTACATTCAATCGGACTTACTCACAGGAAAGTGTGTATATTTTAAAGCAATCTACAACACTGACCATCACATCTTGTGGCAGCAAATTGATTATGCATTGTGTGAAGAAGTATCATATTGTAAATGAGGGATAATTGTGAAATGCTGCTCCTTGCTAGAAGAAGAGGTAGCAGCAGTGCCAGTGCTAGGATGACTTTTTCCAGAATTATATTATTATATAATATCTTATATATTATAATTATTACATTATTATATTATATATTATTTATTGTGGAGAAAGCCAACCTAAGCCCCCTGCCTGACACACACACACTCACCAAGGAGGGGGGAAGGAGACCCGGGGGGGGGGGGAGAGAATCAGTCTCCACAGATGCCAAAGGGGACAAACAACATCTACATAGAATCACCCCAGGGGGGAAGGCAGGAAGCATCCCCAGGTTTGTCAATGTTCTTGCATATCAGCCCCATCTACATAAGACTTGAATACCTCTCCAGGGCAGACACTTCGGCACCCCTAAGAAATGGCCACTCAACACCATAGGATGGGACCATTAAGCAAGTGGCTTCAAAGGGACCCCATCCCACGGGGGGGGGGGGGAAGGCGTCACCCCACCTGACCCAAAAGGCCGCCCCTCAGGGAGGGTGTCAACCCACCTGATCACGGAGGGAGGGGCTACCTGAAACACCAAGGTATAAAACACCCTGCACAAGGGAACTTTTCTCTGGACCTGATCAGCAATCTTGCCCATGCCTGGGGTAAGGGAACGAAGGATCAGCAACCCCGGGTAGCAGAATCCGGCGCGCTCCAGCTAGCTGGAATCACTGGCCGCTTGGGTTGACCGGACCCCCGGGAAACCAAGCTGAAATCACTCACAAGCCGCTTGGGTAGACCGGGCCTCCGCCGGGAACCCAGCTAGTCGCTTGGGTAGACCGGGCCTCCGCCGGGAACCCAGCTAGCCGCTTGGGTAGACCGGGCCTCCGCCAGGAACCCAGCTAGCTGCTTGGGTAGACCAGGCCTCCGCCGGGAACCCAGCTAGCAGCGTGCGGTTGACCGAGACCCGAGCTAAACTAACTAGCTGAGAGCCCTGAAATCACGTTGTCCTTGAGGCTTTTGCTTGCTACTTTGTACCGTACTGATAAGCTGTATTGCTGGCGTGGGTCTGAGTTTGTGAAGGTAATTTTGTAAATAAACTTGTTTTCTAAAAGATACTTTTGTGGCTATAAGTTATCCCTTTGTTCTGGGCTAAGGCGAGGCGCTGGGGACCTCGGAGAAGGCCCGCCCCAGCACCCGCTACCCCCTTAGCATTGAACCCGCGCAGAAGACCAGGTTGACGGTCTTCCACTTTTATAATATCTTATAAGTGGCTTTTGTAATATTTTTTTACCTTACTTGCTGATAACTGGTGTTTTTCATGGGGGTGTGTGTCAGTGCTTGCAGGGCAATCCCTTTCTTTTTGTTTTAAAATGGTCAGGACTGGCACAAATTCAACAGGTGAAGTTTACCCACCCACCCCACACCCCCGTGGGCTATTGTTGGGTTATTTGAGGGTTGTTTTCCCCTCCAACAAACCATGCTGGCAGCGGTTCAGATGACATGACAAGCTGCGCCTGGGTGGGTGACTGGGCAAATGGTGCCTGGCATGTGCCATGGCCTGAAAAAGCCACCGCAGCTGATTCAACACACTGTGATCTTGCAAACCACGTCAAAGGCTGTACTCCTATGAACACCTACTTGGAATTAGGCTCCATTAACTCAGTAGGGCTTCCTTCGGAGTAATCATGCATTAGAATCACACTACATGAGGCATTTCACACGTCACAAAATTCCCTTGGAGAAGGCATTTCCACACAGAATATATGTAATGGAAACCCCACATCTAGATTGCCCTATGTACTGATCACACACAGTACATTAACTCCATGTTTGTGCCATTTGCATAGTCTTTAAGTGCTGGGGACTATGTGCATGGGAAGAAAAGCCAATAATGTCCATGGGAAGAAAAGCCATGTAAATCTATGACATGGGCAGTATCCAATGCTGCCCTCATGCTAGTGGGAATCTAGCAGTTATTGAAGGAATCAGACATGAGAGGAAACACTGGTTTCTGGAATGGGGCAGGTCACAGGAGCTTGCAGAAGGGAGCTCCACCAACCTGTCCCATTCTGGAAACAAGTGTTTCTGAGGTTCCTTTAGGAAAGGCTAGTTCCTGTTGTGCTCACAGTAAGTCCCACAGGTGCAACAGAACAAGTAGAGGCGTAGCAGCAGTATTGGATACTACACAATGTACTCCAGTGTTCACATGTCTTGCATGCAGAAATGTTGAAATGTTTGAAGTGGCCCTTACAGGGCTGGCCCTACCCCCAGGCAGCTAATATTGGGTGTTATGAAAGGGAAGCAAATAGCTGTTTATTAATTTTATTATTGTTGTATCTTTACTGCCAGAGAGGTGGAGAGTCACGTGTGGGATTTTCTGCCCGAGGTGCCAAAATAACTTGACTAGCCTTGAATACTATGCACCATGATGGGGGTGGAGTGCCATTTGCTGCTCCGCCTGAGGCAGAAAAATATCTTGGGCTCACCCTGGGCCCTTACTCCAGTGTATGCTGGAGCCAGTGTGGTCTAATGGTTTGAGCATTGGTCTGGGACTCAGAAGATGTGGTTTCTAGTCTCCACTCAGCCATGAAGCTCACTGGGTGACTTTGGGCCAGTCTCTGACTCTCAGCCTAACCTACCTCACAGTGTTGTTGTGAGGATAAAATGGAGAGGAGGAGGACTATGTAACCTGCCTTGGGTTACTCGCAAGAGGAAAAAAGGCAGGATATAAATGTAATAAATAAATAAATAACCACGTGGAAGAGGGGAGGGAACCTTCTTGGACTGAGAGTAAGTTGGGCCCCAACATGATAAAAATGGTGCATCTTCTCTCCTTCCTGTAGTAAAAATTTTATCTGACTATTATATACGACATTTACATTCCCATGTCAGTTGAACTGATGGAGAATGAAGTGTTGCAATAAGTCTGGAGATGGGTAGTGATGCAATCATCCTCCCCGTTTCTTGCTATTAATATATGTCTCTTACTCATTTTTAAAGATAGCCTAAATGAGACTACTGAATATAAATGGCTTTTGTAAGTCATTCAGGCCAGTGAAGCATGTCATTGTTTGCATCTAGAGTTCCACGAAAGCCCCGGCTAGATGATAGGCACACTATATATTTTTCTCATAGATAAAAAAAACCAAAACAAAACCCCACAAACAATATTCAGTGTGTTTAATGAAAATTAGAAGAGAATATTGTCTACAGTGAGTTTCCAAAGGCAGAACTAGTTGCAAATGTTTTCATGGTATGACCTTACTAGATCATCTTTTGAGGAGGACGTGATGCCTATATGCCAGCAACATATAAATTATTTCCCTGCCTATGCATTAGCAAATGTTTGATTATGATTTATTTTGGGGTTCCCTGAAAGATGAAGGAACTTCTTTCTAATATTAGCATTACTAATGATTTTAATGAGGCATTAAAATGTTGCAGGATTCTAGGAGCATTTTTCTTTTAAAATATTATTTCATTAATAGTTTACACGAACATTTGTGCAGAATTGATTAAGAAACCCGAAAGAATTATCCGCAAACTGTCAAGTGTCCTTAATATAGTAGTCGTGGTGGTGGTGGTAATAATTCTAGAAGGACAGACATCTTCCTTTGTTGTAGCAAAAGCAAGGTCCTATGGCACCTTGTCCATGCTGGCTGGGGGATTCTGGGAGTTGTAGTCCAACACATTGGAAGGACACTAGGTTGGGAAAGACTGTTGTAGATTAAAAGTGCAATCTTATGTAAGGATGCTTGAGGAATCTAAACTGTGTAATTCAAATATGACTTGATCTGCCAGTTTCCTGCACTGAGCAGAAGGTTGGACTCGATAGCCTTGTAGGCTCCTTCCAATTCTATGATCTATGAAATCTATGAAACCTACTGGACGGAAGTGTGAATCAGAACAAAGCGATTGTTTGGATTTCACACTTCTCTGAAATTTTGCATTGCAGTTCTCAGCTCAAAAAACATATCAAAATTTGTTTACAAATGTGTATTTTAAAATAACTTACATTTAGAAACATGTATTATGTGAAAAAATACATTAATAGTGCAATCCCAAACATGTCTACTCAGAAATAAGTCCCATTGGTTTCAATGGGACTTACTCCCAGGCAAGAGGGAATAGGATTGCAGCCTAAAAATATGTATTTTTACATATAGGAGTATAGGATTACAGCCTAAACATACTTATTTATATGCAAATTTTCTTCCAGATTTTTTTTAAAAATCACAGCTTAATGCAGAAATGAGATGGAATGGACTTACGAATGGACACGTGTGAAAGTGATACTGGCCTGAAACAGATGAATCTGTCCTTCCCTAATTTTTGTGCCTGTCTGTGTGAAAGCAAGTCTTGCTAAGTCTATTGAGGTTTACTCCCATGTACATGTGTATAGCCATGCATCACAATCCTGGGCATGTCTATTCCAAAGGAGGACCCATTGACTTCAATGTACTTTACTCCTTGATAAATACAATGGGGTTTAAGGGTGCAATCCTATGCAAGTGTAGACAGAAAAATGGCCTACAATTCCCAGCATGCCCCAGCCAGCTATGCTGGCTGGAGCATGCTGGGAGTTGTAGGGCTTTTTTTTTTTTCCCCTTGCATAAGATTTTTGGAGTTGCAGGCCTTTTTTCTTGCATAGGAATTTCTTGCATAGGATTGCACCCTAAGCCATTCTAACCTCACTGGGAGTTACCTGCATAGGATCAGGCTACACCAACACTAGATTTTACTGTGGCATAAGCTTTTGTGAGCTACAGCCCTCATCATCAGATGCATTTCCCACAAGAACCTATCCCACAATAATAATAATAATAATAATAATAATAATAATAATTATTATTATTATTATTATTATTATTAAAAATTTCTTCATATCTATAGCAGTTAGATGCTGCACACAGAACAAATGATAGTGCTGGTAATTTCTAACTCACAGTGAATGAGTTAGAAATTTCTACATGCAAAACTGAAAGCAATGCATTACCAGACAGACCTTTATTTAGAGCAGGGGTGGGCAACTTGCGGCCATTTGAATGTTGTTGGACTGCAGTTGCTATCAGCCCTAGCCAGCATAGCCAATGGTGAGGGATCATGGGAGTTGCAGTCTGACAATATTTGGAGAGCCATAAATTGCTCACCTGTGATTTAGAGCTTGTTAACAACTCTAGCTATAACATGCAGCCCAAGTGTTGTATGTTGGGTCATTTCCAATGTTAGTTTAACCTCAGCCCCATTCATTTCAATGGGTCTACTCTAAGTAGGACTAACTTTGGATACAACACCAAGTCTATGTGTATTTATTCAGAACTAAGTCCTACTGAGTTCAATGGGATTTACTCCCAAATAAGTGTGCATAAGATTGTACCCTGAATAAGGCTCCCGATGCACATGCAAATATGGGACTAGAGTCCACATGCCTGCTGACAGTGATAGTGAAATCCCATGTATGATTCCTTTGCAGGACTTGTGCTCTATGTATCTGAACTCAAATAAGAAGGCAAACACAACGGTGACAAAGGGGAAAAAGTATACTAGGACTTGAAGGGTTTAATAAACAAATCTTAATCCCCTTAAATAAATCACCTTAATCTTCTCTTCTCTGGGCTAAACATACCCAGCTCATGCTAAGTACTGTACATGTTTCATGGAGATTGTTTCGGTAACTACCATGGCCACCATGGTAGAAGGTTGACTGAAATATTCTCCCTTCCCTTCACTGCTGTTAAGTGGATATTCAGCTACCAATTTGCATTATCGCATGCAGGACTACAGAGGGGACTGGAGGTGATATGCAAGGCTGGAAAGTTTGAAGGAATGCCATCGCAGACAGGAAGAGGAGATAACACAAATTTGCCAGAGTTCTACACCAATTCACAAATGTGAAAGGTAGAAATGTTTTCAGAGACTCTGTCCCACAGCAGCTTTAACTTAAGCAACTAGCACTTATGTAGCAGAAAAACCACGGTCTGTCTGACCTTGGTGGCATTACGGAGGAGAAGTTAATGGGGGGGGGAAAGAGAAATGTTATTGAACAATTTCACCAAAGTGTGTGCGAGGCAAAGGCAGTCTTGTGCTTTCAGCTTTGTGCATGCCTCACTTTTCCAGTGACAGGCCTTGGCAGTCAATGTGTGAAACCAAACCCTCTCCCCGCAACTGCCACTTTTTACATTTCTTTTTATATTATTAGAAGATTCTGCCAAAGGATTTGGAGCTCATAGCTTATGAGTGTTTTCTCCAGAACTCAGCTCAGAAATGACCCCTCCCTGCTGCCACCTGAAGCTGCTGTTTGCATTGGGAGGGAAGCTTCCATTGGTGCCAGAGGGTGAGAGCCAGTGTGGCGTAGTGGTGAGAGTGTTGGACTGGGACTTGGGAGATCCGGGTTCTATTCCCCGCTCGGCCATGAAACTCACTGGGCGACTTTGGGCCAGTCACTGACTCTCAGCCTAACCTACCTCACAGGGTTGTTGTGAGGATAAAATGGAGAGGAGGAGGAGGACTATGTAAGCCTTGAGTTCCTTGCAGGAAAAAAGGCGGGGTATAAATATAATAAATAAATAAAGAGCACAAAAATAAAATATTGTTATACTCATCCCACTTCTCCAAGCTGTGAGAAGTTCTAGGGACGCAGCACTTACCCAGGTTTGATTTTCTTTGGAAGAAGGGCACTGGTGGCTTATTGCCATTTTGTAATATTTGAGCTTATTTACAAATATACATGTACATAGGTGGAGGAACAGCTTAAACACTCCAACAGACATCTAAAGACCACTACTCCCAGATCAGATCACATGGGGAACTTCTAGAACTCCCCAAATGCTTAGCTTACATACAGAGTCCAAAAGCTCAGCTCTCTGTATCTCTGTCTTTCTTCAAACTGTACTTTCTTCTTTTGTTTCCTTCTTACACACAGACCTAGCTTTCCCTCACTTGCTGGCTACAGGGAGGGAAACTTCTTGCGCCATTTTAGTTCCCATGGCAACACATCACCAGGCTATGCACCTAATAAAGGAATATGCCAAGCTAGGCCTGGTCCACCAATTTAACCACTTCAGCAGTCCTTCTCTTATCCAGACCCCAATCTTACATCCATAGAACCTATAGAGTTGGAAGGGATCTTAGAGGACATCTAATCCAACCCCTCGTCAAAACAATATTCACTCCCAAGTCCTGAAGAACATTGTTTGCCATTGTAGAATGGAAAGCAGACACAAAACAGCACGGCTAAAAGGCCAGACCTGTTGACCTGAGGGAAACCTCCCAGATGCTTCACTTCTCAGTTTGAACCATTGGGCAGGTTTGCACAATCACGGAGGGAAAATAAGCCACAGTGGCTTATTTTCCCTCTCTGCACATGCTGGTCATGAGCCACCTAATGAGCATAATTACCCTCGCCGGGCATGGGTTGTCATGATGTGTGAACCCAACATGGGTGAGTGGCTGGGGTGGTTTACAAACCACCCTGAAACCCTAGAACAAGCCATGGGTATCGGCCTTGCTGGGTTTGGACATCACAACAACCCACGCCTGGCAAGGGTAATTATGCTAATTAGGCAAATCATGACCGACATGTGCGGGGGAGGGAAAATAAGCCACCATGGCTTATTTTCCCTCCGTGATCATGCAAACCTGCTCAGTCAGTATGAGCATTCAGGCATAACAAACAATAGAGCTGCAACAAGCCAGGAGTACCATGCCATAGGGCCCCGTAAGTAGGAGCTAAGGGACAAATGAGATGTGATGTTAAGCATCTCTTTGCATGTCTTCTTCCCCCCGCGGCAGCCTGATCCAGACTGGTGCAAAGGTGCAGGAGGAGGAGGTTAACCCTTTCCACCATGTAGTTTTCTAGCAGAAAATTGCCTCCAAAATGGCAATTTGCGGAGGTAAATTTTGGAGTTCAGATGCTCATCATGACAGTCCCTGTAACCATGCCCCCAAGGAGAGTCCAAAAATGCAGGCAGCTGTGTTGATCCACCTCTCTCTCTCTCTCTGCATTATAAAAGAGGGTTTTTGTGTGTGTTTTTGTTTTTTGGTAAAGCTACAGTACTGGGTCTTAATTACCCATTCAAGAACAAGCCACCCCAAAATACTTTACAACAGGGATAACTCACAACAATATATTTTGCTGGGAAAATCCCCCCCCCCCCAGCTACTATGAGGATTGCAGCTAAACTCAGAGGGAACAGGGAAGCCGTGGCTGTGGGGTGGGCAGATGATGTCATGTCATCTTGATGTCATCAAGAAGTGCTGGGGCTTTGACCCTGTGAGCCTTGGCTATTTGCCCCAAACAGGGCCATTTGCTGCAAGAGCAAATAGCAGCTTCAGGCAGGAGGGGGATTTTCAAGAGGGAAAACAGCAGTAGGGGTGGGGCATTAACCCCTATACTGTGATCCTGATCCAGATTTGACAACTCCCTCCATGGCTGCTATTTAAAAAGAAAATAATCTCAGGTGAAAGCAAGTGAAAGATGAGGACACACATGTAATGTCTCCTCTAGTTTGGCCCTAAGGCTTCATTTTTTAAAAACCAGGTTCCCCTATTTAGGTTTGGAGACTTTTAAATATAGTGGCATAAGTTAGGTAAGATTTGAAACCCTGCTTGTATAAGCATAAGAGACTAGTGCCAACATTTAGTACCTTCTTACTGCCAGTTGCTACTATACTATACCTGTGCTGCAAACATGCCAGCTTGGTTGAGTGGCAGATGAGGAGGTGAAGTGGATCAGAGGTGTCCCAAGACATTTTGGAGCGTGAGGCAGAAAATCCAAAATGGCATCCCACCATAGTAGTAAAAATAATAAACTAAATAAGTGACCATTTGCTTCCGTTTAATGGTGCCCTAGAATCTGCTGCCTAAGGCAGGCCACTTCACTTGGCCTAATGGTGGGGAAAGCCCTGAGAAGGAACATGGTAGCGTGCACTTCCGGTTTACACCACCACTGAAAGGCGACAAGGGGTGCAGGAGGGGGAGACTCATGTGGCTTTCCAGAAGCCTGTTGCAGTGTGCTTGAGTTGAGTAGCTGCTAATATGTATTGTTAAGATTCAACTCAGCTATTCAAATAGTGGCAAATGACTCAATTAAATAATCTCTTAATGTTTCTAATGGCTTATTAAGAGCAGTGGTGGCTGTGGAGTTGCAATGGACAGTACTCAGCCACTGTTGCTGAGAAGCAGTGGGAGGGAAGGGAGCCTGATGCCTTTACTGGCAAGGCAGCAATGGAGGCAGTGGGCAGCTGGGTCAGCATTGTGCGGCATATGACTGCTGATGGGCAAGTCATGCCCTGAGTGGGCTCCTGGCATCATTGGCCCATTCCTGGGTGTGGCACTGCCGGCCAGTTAAGGAGCTGCATGCCTGTACAGTGCTGACACAGCCACCTACTTTCTCCACTGCCACCCCACGACGAGACCCACCAGTAACTGAACCTGGTTATATCTCCTTCCTTGCTTGAAAGGAAGTACTTCTTCACGCAGTGCACAGTTAAACTATGGAATTCACTGCCACAAGATGTAATGGCCACCAACTTGGATGGCTTTAAAAGGGAACTGGACAAATTCCTGGAGGAGAAAGGTATCAAGGGCTACTAGTCATGATGGATCTATATTACCTCCAGTTTCCGGAGAACATGAGCAGAAGGGTGCTATTGCACTCATGTTCTGCTCGCAGGCTTTCTCTGGTTGACCACTGTGGGAACAGAATGCTGGACTTAGATAGGCCTTTGGTCTGATCCAGCACAGCTCTTCTTATATTCCTATGTTCTTAAGTGCTGCTCATTGGTGTTATCAAAATATCTTCAGCTGCCACTGGTTAAGAGACTATAATAGCCAAGTGCCATTTTGGAGTTTAACTGTGGATAAAGCAATACTATCAGTTTGTTAATGGTAGCTACTGTTGGCTGAGTAAAGGGCTCTTCACTGGGACACCATTTAAGATAGGCAGAGTGGGCCATTGCTCCGCATTTCAATCCCTGTGTTTCAGACCACATATGATTGTTTCTGAAAAACATCTAATTTCTGGTGAATTCACTGCTTATAAACAGTTAGATGGCCAATGGTACAAATCCCTTTGCTTAAAAAAAGGGTTATTATTTTACCTGTGATGATAATATTGTTATAGTTATTATGAGGTATAAACATTATCAATGGCATATGTTCTTAAAATATACTGCCCATTTTTCCATTTTAATCCTGAATACACCCAAGAGCAGTCCATTAAATCTTCCTGTGAGTTGTTGCTGTCCTTAGCCCTACTCTCTTAGCCCTACTCCCAGGCAAAATCTGAAATCAGCCCCACAGCACTTCATTTACTCCCTTTTGGAGCCAAGAAGCAGTCCAAGCCAACTTCCATTGCTGCTAAAGGCCAAGCATCCAGCTAGACATCCAGGTTTCCTTTGCTGACTTCAAGAAAGGCCGTCTGAGTTTCATTCTCTCTAGAGTTTTGCTTAAAACCAAATAAAGTGATTTGTGCTCTTATAGTGAATATTAAGTCCTCTTTATGATTATATAAGTATACCCAGGAGATATCAAGCATTTGGTAATCAAATGTCAGTTTATAAAATGCATAAGCATATACAGATAATTATTTAGTTATAATAACATAACCGCTTCTTTCAAAATTATTTTTTAGATACTGTATTTTGTACATTATTCTCTCTCTCTCTCTCTCTCTCTCTCTCTCTCTCTCTCTCTCTCTTTGTATACTATGTTGGGCAAAAAATGCTGTACTTCTGGGGAAATCTCCATTGATCTCTATGGGAGCTTAATCCCAGTACATATTAGTGCTTTGGTTATATTTTATATGAAATGTCACAGCTAAAGTAAGTCAATAAATATAGGCGTCTTCCTAATTTTGGCTTGGGGCACCATGCAAAATCATCTGATGATTTCCTACAAGGCAAAATTTCTGGTTGGATTCATTCCCCACCTCCCACCCCCAGCTGAAAATATCATTAAGGAACAAAATTTATTAGCAACTTTAGATGCATCGCTGGACACATAAGCACAAACCCATCCCCAATGAGATTCCCTTCACTTGAATGGTGTTTAATATGGCATCTTGAATGTATACTGTTATCCCTCTCCTATTAAATGAAGATATATTATCAGTATTTGTCTTAAGCATTCTGTTTTAACACTCTGCATATATATTCATTAGCACCTGGAATAAGAGTAGGTTTGCACTTTTACAATTGCAGTTATTTATTTCCCCGGCACCGATCTGGGTGCAAGAGCTCCGTGCTCCTTCCCCCGTATGCAATTTCAGTGTCTGTCATTCACATGTAGAAACTCAGCTCTCTATTTAACACATTGCTGGTGAGAGATAGACATTTACAGGGCCCCTCTGCCCTTGAGCTGTTCCATTAGTGCATGGAAAGCACCTTGCAGCCTGTGACAAGCGCAGCAGATCGGCACTAAATCAAAAATCAGTGCCAGCCAGGGATCTAAGCCACCATGAAGGTCACAGCCATCAACTGCATGCCATCTCAATCCAAACAAAACACATTGGATACAGGGGGATTTTCGCAACTCACAATAGGAGGCAAACATGTCATGTTAGAATAATCCCCCTATCGCAGCGAAAGGGGTAAACTGACCTTTTTAAAAAGCATTTTGGAGTATTTAATCAAACTTTGAAGAAAGGTAGTGGTAATTTTGGGGTAATTTTAATGCTGCAGCTGAAGCGCTGGTTCTCGGGCACTGCAAGCCACACTTTGGACAAAGGAATTCCCTTTTTATAATGTTGAGATCTAATATTTGGGGAGGAAATTGATAATATTTTAAAAAATAAATATGATGCAAAAAGCAATGATCATATATTCTTTTCTTCATTAAGTAATGAAGCTCAGCATTCTGTTAATTTATATGATTTTGTTTTGTTAATTATTATATGTCTGTGTGTGCATGCATATTCATTGTGATAGATATGCAGCCTAATCCATAAACCATTTAGGAAACAGCATTTTGATCTAAACATACTTGCTATCCTATGGCAATGCTAGTGCATGGAGAAGGTCTGTGTGTATCATTCAAGTACAGGATATATTTTTTCTCGAAGGCAGGGGATTGAACTACATGACCCACTGGCTTTCTTCCAGTTGTATGATTCTATACACACATCTTCAAATGTGTAGGCCTGGAAACTTCAAATATGTCATGGGGGATTGGGATTGCTCTGCAGTTCCTGTGCAAAATCAGTGTGCACTTCCCCCATGAATCAAGCAGGGCCAGCCCTGCCATGCATCCGGGTGAAGCAACCTGCTCCAAGTGGCACCATGGGGATTTTATTTATTTATTTATTTATTTGATTTATACCCTGCCTTTTTCCTGCAAGGAACCCAAGATGGCTTACATAATCCTCCTCCTCCTCCTCCTCCTCTCCACTTTATCCTCACGACAACCCTGTGAGGTAGGTTAGGCTGAGAGTCAGTGACTGGCCCAAAGTCACCCAGTGAGTTTCATGGCGGAGTGGGGACTAGAACCCGGATCTCCTGAGTCCCAGTCCAACACTCTCACCACTACGCCACACTGGCTCTCAGTGGGATAAATAAAGGCAGGGATTGGTGTCTGAATGGTGCAGCAAATCTTTTTAAAGTGTTAGCCCTAGCTGGGGTGGGGAGCAGAGGCAGTGCTAGGGGACGGCCTACCAGGGCTGAAGCCCTGAATCTTTCATTTGGAGCCCTGAATTTGCCCCACCACCCTGCCCTCCATGGGCACTTGCTGAAATAAAGTTACAGGGGCCCTGATGATTTCTGCTGCATCTGATCCCCATGGATTAGCTGACTTTTTGCCTACATGCGCTTCCCCTCCTGCTGCCCCCCCCTGCCCTTGAATCTTTCTGCCTGAGGTTTTTTTTTCCTGAAATCAAATGCCCTCCTCTCCCCTGTCCATACATCCCTTTTTACAAATAGAGGTGTCCTTAGGAGACAGGGTCCTTTAAAGACACACACAGAGAGACTTTAGAGCATATGCAAATTAGCATATGCAAATTTGTGCTTTTTTTTTTTGTCCCATGACCCTGAGCCCCTGATCTTTCTGGTACCTAGCACCACCCCTGGTGGGGAACATCACTTGTGCTGCGCACCAGGCAGCAAAATGTCTTGGGCTGGCACTGGAATCTAATACCAGCATGGAGCTTTGAGGACGTGCACAGCTGAGGAGAAGGAGAACACTTTGGGTCCAACATAGCCAAGAGACAACTTTCTTCCCTGTGTCTTATTATGCGGGCAAGGAGCAGTGGTGCAGCTAGGTAAGTTTTGACCCTAGAGACACTTCATGGTCTTATGTGGGGAGGGCTTTAAATGGCCGTGTGTAGTGCTTCAGTTAGTTCACAACTAACATTTATTTCTCTTTCCCCCCCAACCACCATTTCATGCTTTACAACTGCTTCTACATTCCTGATAACTTAGAACAATAACAAAACTGTTTGCCAACCCAACATACTATGTGCATGTGCAGTTTTGCCTTCTAAACTCACTTAACCATCATGACTACAGGAATTAAATGGAGTTTGCCTCTGCTACTCTGATGCCCTCATCACCCGTCGCTCTCTGGGTGGTAATTTGCTCCCCCAAGGCTGCGGGGCTCTGGACTTTGGCCTCAAGGTCCAGCCTTAGCTGCACCACTGGTAAGGAGGCATAAAAAGACAACCTTGATGGTTGCCCCACAATTGTGGAACTCTCTTCCCTTGGAGACTAACCAAAGCTGCAGCCTGAGCATTTTTTAGAAGTGTTGCTAAACATTTCCATTTGGGCTGCTGTTGTCAGGTAGGCATTACCACCCCCTAGGGTATTCTGGCATACTACAGGGATTTCTGAACCAATGGGATTCTCCACATCCTTCTGATGCTGTTCTTGCTGGAATGGGTACTCTCAATGTGCAACTGACCTTTGGGACTAAGAGCAGTGGTGCAGTGCAGGCACTCATCGTGGCAGTCCCCATAGCCATGCCCCCAAGGAGAGTCCAAAATTTAGACAGCTGTGTTGATCCATTTCAGCATACCACTTTTCATTTCCATCAGGAGCAGGTCTTTGTTTTATTTTTTTATTTATTTGTTTTCTATACCACCCAATAGCTGAAGCTCTCTGTAAAGCTGATGGGTTTTAATTGCCCATTCAAGACTAAGCCACCCCAAAATATTTTGCATCACTAAGAACAATATATGGTTGCTGAGAAAATTCACCCTCCAACTACTGTGAGGATTGCAGCTAAGCTCAGAGGGAACAGGGAATTCTGAGGGGGGTGGCAGGTGACCTCAGCGTCCCTGCTAATAAAAAAAAAGTGTCGGTGCTGCGTCCCTGCGAGCCCTGGCTGCACTGCACCACTGACTATGAGTCTTCTCTGAAGTAGTGCTAACAGTCTAGAGCAGGGCTCTCCAACCTTGGGTCCCCAGATGTTGCTGGACTACAGCTCCCAGAATCCCTTGCCATTAGCCATGCTGGCTGGGTATGCTGGGAGCTATAGGCCAGCAACATCTGGAGACCCAAGGTTGGAGAGCCCTGCTCTAGAGGCTTTGACCACACCCAGGGATGGCGTGAGCAGGATGCTCTACTGGTAAGAGAATAGGGATGCTGGTAGGTTGAATACCTCTAGACCTAGTCTTCCCAGTGTAAAGCCACAGATACTTGAGGAATGTAATTTTATCCTTTGGATTTTGCACATCTCTATATTTTGCGATACAGTTCTCAGGTAATTAAAAAAAAAAAAGGTACCAAAATGCATTTAAAATACATTTAAGAATGCCTACTTTGAGATAAAATCTGTTTATAAATGTGCATTTTGTGAGAAAATACATATTGAAATAAAAAAATTTGTGCAGATTTTTTAAAAAATCACCAGTTAATGCAGAAACTGGATGGATAGACAATGAACAGATGTGAAATTGACAGGGGCTGGAAATAGATGGATCCTTCCCTATGTAAAGCCTTGAAGGCAATTAGGTTTTTTAGTACAGTCATGCCTTGGATTGAGAGCATAATTCGTTCCGGAAACGTGCTTGTAATCCAAAACACTCTTATATCAAAATGAAATTCCTCAAAATAAATTTGTAGAGATTTTTAATTTAAGCCGTACTACAGTACTTGTATTGCAAGACGTCGCTTGTATATCAAGCCAAATTTTTTTAAATAAATATTTAAAAATTTGCTTGTCTTGCAAAACGCTCTCAAACCAAGTTACTTGCAATCCAAGGTAGTACTGTATCTGTAAGACTATAGGAAGACTGGATCAGACCAAAGATCCATATATCAGGAGTGTGCAGAAGGTAGATCGGGGTCTACTGATAGATCTCTGGATGATTTGTAGTGGCTCAGACAGGATGTTCTGATTCCCAATTGTTTACAATGGCAAAGAAAAGCTGTGTGTGTGTGTGTGTATCCTAAATTGGGTTGCTGAAACCAAGAAAGCTGGGCAGGAGGGACTAGGAGTGTTCTGTGTGCGAAAGGACTGTAAGCTCAATTCTGGTACAACAAACAATTTCCTGGGCTGAGCAAATGCTCAAAGGCACCCTGCTCCTAAATTCTAAATGTATGTCTGCACCTGCCCACACCACTATTTTGCGCCTGGGCTTGGTTGGACCCCAGGGTCTTAGTAAAAAACCAAGTTCACTCCAGAAACTTGAAATCTGCCCCTCTCTGCCATATATAGTCCAGCATCCTCCTGTTACCACAGTAGCTGACCAGATGCCTGCAGGAAGCTCATAAGCAGGGCATAAATCAGGTGTGCAGAACCTCAGGCAGGGGGGGGGCAAATTCAGCCCACCAGGGTTTCGCCAGATGCCCCCTCCCCCTCCCCTCCCCTCCCATGGCCACTCCCCTTCCTCCCATCCACCAATCATTTGCAGTTTTCCCCCCATTCTAAAAGATTGAAATGCCTCTGCTGCGGCTTAGTTACTGGCAGTAAGATATTTAAGCTACAATTGGCTGTTCTTTTTGCCCCAACCCCTGTTGCCATTGGCCCCACCCCCCTTTCGCCTTCAATCTTACCCACCACTGGAATTCGGCCCCTGAAAGCTTCTTTGAAATGGAATGTGGCCCTTGGGCTGAAAAAGATTCTGCACCCTTGGCATAAAGGCGCAACAGCCCACCACTACTGGTATCCCACACAGCAACTGGTGTTCAGTGGGATAGTGCTTCTGAACAGGAAAGTTCCATTTAGCCATCATGGCAAATAGCCATTGTCAGTGCAACCCTATGTATGTCTACTCTGAAGTAACCCTCCCTAGTCCTGTCCAGCAACCATGCCCAGTTCCTGCTGTCAAGGTTCCGCTACTGCAGGGACCCCTTGATCTGCCTTTGGAAGATCTCTGCCTCTTCTCAAAGCTTCCTCCGTTCCAGGAGACCAATCCTTTGCCTGTTACTTTCCTGTTCCCAGTAGCATGAGAATAGACTTCAGGCGTGGTGAATAAGTCACTCCAACAACTCAGGGTAAACAACAACACTTTACTTATTACATTAGGGTATTTACACAATAGAGCAGTTATAATTCAAAAGCAAGTATGATAAAATTAAACAGACAAATAACACAAGGTTCTCTAACTTAACTCCTGTCTGCCTCTCTCCTCTGCAGTCTGCCTCTCTCTCTCTGGCTCTATCTGACCACACCCCACACAAATAAAGCCTTCCCAGGATTGGAAGGTTATAACCATGTGACCTTGAACAGGAGAGATGACACTTAACTTCTATTGGGTGAATTGAAACTCACAAATGCCCCCTCCCATCTTGAAATGTTTGGGCCTTCAGACTTCAACTAATTTAGGGAAGTGTTTGGGCCTACAGGCTTCAACTAACCTAAGCCTGTGTAGGCCTCAATCCTTCACACCTGCGCATTGATGTGCTATGATATGGGTTTGCTCAGTGCTTGCTGCTCCCAGTATGGTGGTAGTATCCATGATCCATGCTATTGCCATCATGACATGACTGCTTGTAATGGCAACAAACCACAGGTTATGCTTGATGTTGTGTGTGCTAGCATGCTGACCTGGCTAGCTCCATCATGACCAGTAATTTTTAAAGCAGCCTTTTCCAACCTGGTGCCATGCTGGCTGGGGGATCCTGGGAGTTGCAGGCTAACACATTTGGAGGACACCAGGTTGGGGAAGGAAGTTCTAAAGAAATTGCTTAGAGGGTAAGTCATCTTAAATCCAAGCACTCCCGATTAACTAGTTTGTGGCTCTTGGTACCGTTCAGCTGTTATGCAAAACGTATAACCACCACGTTGGATTGTATCCTGTGTGTTTTATGCAGCCATCATTGTGATAAATGGATGCCTCTCATGTCGGTATATAGAACTGCAGTAAAGAGCTACAAGACTTAAAATGGAAAAATGGAAGAGAGGGCTGATGTGATAAAGGTGTTCAGGAGAACAATTTTTTAGCCGAAATTTCAAATGAGATGGCGAGAGATAAAAATAGCAGCTCTTTAATTTCCTACAGGTGCATGGTTGTTGGCTTTTGGTAGGTACGTGGAGGAAGACTGAATATATTACTCTGCTGTTGTAATACTTAATATTCTGACAAGATGTGCCGAAATTTGGTGGGAGAAATCCGAGCCATGTGCATGGAGATCCCCCTTTGTATTGTGAATAACTGGGAAAGGGGAGTTATTTTAGTGCCCATTAAGAGGACTGTCTTCGCATCATGGGCCCCTCGAACAGACAAAGAAGCAGGGCCGGCCCTCCCATGAAGCAGGGTGAGGCGCCTGCATCAGGCAACGGAGTTGGAGAAGCAGCGAATTGTGCAGCTTCCCCCTGCCCCCCCCATGAGAGCGCACCACCGCTGCTACCACCACTGCCCTGCTGCCTCCAGCGGGTGGACTGGAGAGGCCTGCCCGCCGCTCTCCCAGTGTGGCATTTGCTTCAGCAAGAGAGGGGCAGGTGGGGAGAGGGAAGCTTCTACAGCAACTGCCTACCCTTTGTTTGCCCCAGCACATGGAGAGTCATGCAGCCAGAAGTGGCTGTGTGGTCCATTTCTTCTGGCTGTGGCACTCTCCATGTGTTGAGGCAAACAGAGGGCCGGTGGCAGCAAAGGTCACAGAACAGGAGTAGGGGGTGGGTGCGATGTGGCAGGAAGGGGAGCAATGCAGCAATGACATGTGTTCTCTCCTGCCTCAGGCAGCAAGAGAGCTTGCACTGGGGCTGCAAAGAAGCCTAGGGCCAGTGACAACAAAAATGCATCCTGTTCTTTTAAAAAGCCGACAGTAAATCTGCCAGCAAATTCATGGTGCTTTGGCTAAAAGCCTCCTAGACATGCTATTGTTCCAAATGTAGTATTCACTTCGTTGGAACAAATGTAGGACTCACTTGTCACCATTTAGCTCTGTAGTCTGGCTCTTTATCTCAGCTTCTAGAAGTTTCTTTTGAGGGCCAGAGTACTGCAGAATACTTGAATGTGGCAGAGCCAAATTCAAGCTCCTTCCAATCCCAGCTGTTGGGTAGTTTCCAATAAATACTTGTATCTCTGCCTAGCTTCCCATAAGTGATAGAAGGCATCCAACAGCATTATAAAAACCAACCAAGCATGCCTTGAGTTTGGTGGTTTTTAGCTGAAATGGTTACTTCCTTGAAGAAGTGAGTATGCATAGCAGGAGTAATTTTTTAGCGGAAATTTCAAATGAGATGGCGAGAGATAAAAAGGAGTAATCATGGTAATTTATTGAAGTTGCTCTCTATGTAGCATTTTCAGGGAGCTGGAGAAGCAGCCAGGTGAAGGAGGAGGTGGAGAAGTCCACTTCCGCCAGCACAGTTGATCCAGCATAAGTCTGGATCCAACCCTAACAGTTTGGATTACCTTCTAAAGTATCTATCCTTTAGTGGAAGCAGAGAACACCTCTGCGGCTCTATTACAACAAAGCCTACTGAGGGGAACGGACCCCCTAACAGACGGTTCAGTCCACTAGTCCAGCAATGCCAACCCTGACTGGGCTGTGGCTCTCCAAAGTCTTAGTTCAAGGTATTTCCCAGCCTTGCTGTCTAGATCTTCTGACAGCAACAGTGTCTGGTGGCTCCAATGTCAGTGGGGCAATATATCCACTCTGGGAACTTCTAAGTCAGAACTTCAAAGGAGCTATCCGTGGTGCTGAACCTAGTTTGGGGCCAGGGTTCAGCACCATGGATGGCTCCTTAAAAGTTCAGACTACAACCCAGAGTGGATACACTGCCCCACTGACATTGGAGCCACCAGCCTCCACTGTGAAGGTCCTGGGGATTGAATGTGAGACCCTAGAACCAGGCATGGGGAACATCTGGCTATGGGCTGGATATGGCCTGCAGGGGTTCCCCATCTGGCCAGCCAGCTTCTTCCCCAAGCCCTGCCCCTCTTCCAGTAGGGAAAAGCTCTTATCTGCTGATAAGAGATAGGAGCTCCCCCCCCCCTGCTAGGGAGAGGGGGCAAGACCTGGGGAAGAAGCTGCTGAGTGATTCAGCCCTGTTTACATCTGAGACTTGCCCTGCTTACTTTTAAGTCTCAACCTTGGTAAGAATCACATTTTGTCTCTGCCCACTCTGCCTTTGGCCATGCCTGCTTTGCCTTTGGCCCTGCCTGCAGATAGAATGAGGCCCCTGAGACATTTCCCAGATTGGAATTCAGCCCTTGGCCTGAAAAAGGTTCTCCACCCCTGCTATAGACACAAATGACAAAGCATGTACTCATGCTCCCTGCTAAGGGTTCTGTCTGACAAAGCAATATTAGCTTAACACACACACACACACACACACACATACAAATATGTAAATACATCTAATGTTCTGCAAACATAGAGACATTCCTGGCTGCCACTGAGACACTCACCCATGGGTTGTTAAAGTGTGTGAAGGGGGCAATCCCATGAAAGTGTGCCTTATCCCTTGGCTGTCCCCTCAAATCCCCACTGTAACCCCAAATCTGCTTCAATTACATAAAGATGGAACTCCAACTGCCCAACATGTGACTTGGCATCTTCTCTGCTACAGTTATGAGGCAGTTTTTATGTACTGAGGAAGGGTGGTAATTAATTTCCCATCCTAAACATTTCTAGCAATTAGAGTCTGTTGGACTATGTGTGCACTCACTTCCAGATCTCTCTCTGTTGGAAGTACTTTTTGATGCATCCTATAGTGACTAGCAGTGCAGTCCTACAGATGTCTACCCAGAAGTTAGGCCTATTGAGTTCAATGGGATTTACTTCCAGGGAAGTGAAAGTAGATTGTAGGATTGCAGCCTGTCACTGAGGCCCAAGCCTTTTTATGTATTTATTATCAGCCAACCCTATCCCATGCCAAATGTATAACCATAATGGTGTATTCAGTGACCAGGTGGCATCTATACAGGAATAGCTAGTGGCAGGTGACCACAGCACAAAATGTTCCCATGCTGATTGGGATGATGATGATGATGATGATGATGATGATGATGATGATGATGATGATGATTGCTCCATCTATATACATGTCTACAAAGAAGGAGAGGGAAGCTTCTTCGTACTGCAAGGATCTAACCATCTAGATAGCAGACACAAAGCAGGCAACAGTGGAATTGGGGTGGATAGCAAGAAGAATATGCGATTATGGCTGCAATCCTGTACACTCTTACCTAGGAGTAAGTCCCACTGAATTCAGTGGAGCTTACGGTACATCTAAGTAGACATGTATAGGTCTGCACTGTATTTTGCTTACATGTACTTAGGCTTAGTTACAGTGCAGATTAGAGATGGGCAACCTTTTTGGGGTGAAAGGCAACATTGGCAACTACAGAACCCTTTGGGGGCTGCATGGGTGGGCGGGCTGGTGGTGGTTGATAGGGTTGGTTGATAATAAATACATAAAAAGGCAGGATGATCATGGGTGGGACTAGGGCACCCATTCATATACACACAAACACACTCTTGCTTCCCTGCAGGGATTGCTGGGGGTAGGGGAAGGCTTGAACCTCCCCCTGCCCCCAAAATACCTATCCTGATGAAACATTGTTGTTTTCCCACTGCTAATGGCAGCAAGGCAGCAGTGATCTGTTCCCTGCAGCCCAGCTGATGGCTGATCAGCTGTACTAGTGGGCGGGGCTCCCCTTGCCTCACAGGCATGCCTGTGATGGTGGCGGAACTGAGAGAAGGGAGATCCCTGAGGATCTCAAAATGTGGACAGGCTCGTAGGGGAGAATACGGTAGAGCATATGAGGACACAAATTCTGTCCCACTGCCTTCAACTCCCAGCGAGCATAGCCAATTGTCTGGGATGATGGGAGATGTAGTCCAACACATCTGGAGGATGCCAGATTAGGTGCCTAGTTCCAGGAACCTAGAATTTCTTCATCTCTTGGAATCACACTGTACACTCACAAGCTAGGTCTTAGGGGCCCTTGATCTGGGCGAGGTATAAGTTGGCTGCTTAGAAAATGCTACAGCAATTGTTCATACCTGGTGTAAAGATTTGCTGTCTGCAAGTACTCATCCAAGTTCCTCTTGTGAGTTTGCGATTCTTTATTAAGGACGCAATCTTATGCCTGTTTAGACAGAAAAAAGTCATAGCTGGCTGGGGGATGCTGGGAGTTGTAGGACTTTTTTCTGTCTAAACAGGCATAGGATTGTGTCCTAACTCTAGGAAATAGATGGGTGTTGCACATACAGGCAGTCCCTGAGTTAAGAACATCTGACTTACATACAACCCATACTTAAGAATGGACTTCTGGGTTCCCCGGCGCTACATCATTTACGAAAAGTACATAGCATAGTATACTACACAATTTGCGTAAATGCCGATTTTAACGTATAGAACGCTATGATGTTCCGACTTACATACAAATTTGACTTAAAGACATTATTAAGAACGGGAACTCGTTCGTAACCTGGGGACTGCCTGTATATGCAAATTAGAACATTGCATCAGTTTAAAACTGCCATGAGCAGAAGGTACTTGAGCCAGTATTCTGCACGTGACTCTGGTTTGGTGGACCTAGTAAAGCTTCCAGTAAAACAACAAAGTAGATCCCGCAAGCCTATGGTCTGATGCCCATCCCTGGTTTAAAACAATCCTGCACCTCTGCTTAACACAGTTCACATCAGAATTCCCCACAAGTACCGGTAGGTAAGATAACAACCTCTCGTTGGTGAAAAACCAGCGAGCAGTTTTCTTTGAGCTCCAGAGATTTAATTTGTGGCAGCAGCGAGATGGGTGGGGTGGAGAGTGTATCTTATAATACAGTGCCATCTAGTGGTGAACCTGTATACATCCTGTGTACAAGGCGAAAGACCAGGGAAATAGCATGGGAATCGGGACGTAAGAAGTTTGTCAGATTTATCCGCTCCCCTCCCCCCACCCCACCCCCGCCGCCAATCCGTTTCTTCCACCTGTGATCTGCTTCTGCTGTCAGGGTTTTGTCGTTTATCTGTGCTAAAGCTTTCATTAAAGTGAAGTACACCTTTGAGCTACATTATTCATTTTAAATTAACTTTATTACCAGCTTCATAGAACCATTGGCAAAGAAAGCTCTTCAAAAAAGAAAGCAGTGCGTCAAAGGCCTTTCCCCCTCCTCCCCTCTTGTCAATTAACAAACTTTTTCTATTCATCAGTCATCAGCCAGCGAGTCTGTTCTATTTAAATGCGCTGGCTTCTTCATCTTCTTTTTTTTCACTTAATGCATCCCATCTGTTTCTGAAATAAATTGCAATAATCCGTGTTTAATGTTAATCAATGTATTACTAAATATGCAAATTATATTAAAAGACGTGGTTTGAAAAAGCTTTCATTTGTAAATATGGTAGCTCCAAAGGAGAAGCATATCTAAAAGCCATTTAGCTACAGTAGCCTAAGTCTAACACTGTGGCGGATTTATAAAGCGGTTCGCAAGTTGATCTTTCTCCCACAAGGGGATATGTAAAACTGTTGCATATCAGATGTTGTTAACATCTGATGGGCTAGTGCTAACAGTGTAAGAGTCTAATTTTCATTGGCATGTCTTTTATATTTAAATTAATCTTATTCCAGCTTTCTAATTTTTGAGTCTGCGCGCCTGTGTGGTGATCCTTCTGACACCAGGATATACGCAAAGAGTTTATGAATCACAGTGGAAGCAACTTGAACAAGCTTTTAAGTCAGCGATCTCAACGTAAAGTACTTGAGATCATTCCCCAGTGGAGGGTTTGTACAGAATCCTCCTGTGTGGTTGATCATTCACCCACGGAGATGTGGAAGGTCAGAGAGCATTCAGGTAATTGTTTCAGTTAGCCAGAAAGTGGGGCTCAAGATGCTGTGGAATAGCATACCCCTTCCCCACTCCTTAAACAGCGCATAAACTATGGAATTCACTTCCACAAGGTGTAGTGATGGTGGCTAATTTGGACAGCTTTAAAAGAGGATTGGACAAATTCAAGGAGAAGGCTATCAATGGCTACTAGTCCTGATTTGCTATATGCTTCCTCCAGTATCAGAGGCAGTATGCCTATGTACTCCAGTTGCTGGGGAACATGGGCAGGAAGGTGCTGTTTGCCCTCATGTCCTGCTCGTGGGATCCTGTGGGCAGCTGGCTGACCATTGTGTGAACAGAATGCTGGACTAAATGGACTCTTGGTCTGATCCAGCAGGGCTCTTCTTGTGTTCTTATGTCTGAACTCATCTGCGCTAGCCATGATGGGGTCATAGCTTAGTGGTAGAACACCTGCTTTGCATGCAGAAGGTCCCAGGTTCAATCCTGGGCATCTCCAGGTAGGGCAGGGGAAAAAACCCTGCTTGAAACCCCGGAGAGCCACTGCCAGTCAGTGTCACCAATTCTGGGCTAGATGGACCAATAGTCTGACTTAGTGACTGGGTTCAGACAACACGATAACCCACACTCAATGTATGGGTTGAGTGTGCGTTGTCCGTGAACCATGGGTTGCTTTTAAAATGTGGGTTATCATGTTGTCTGCACCCAGCTAAGATAACAAACCATGGTGAACAACCCACAGTTCACAACCCAAAAACAAACCATGGGTTCTCTTCATGGGTTGTTCATGGTTAATAAGCCATGGTGCTTGTTAGTACAGATGGGTTCAGACAACACAATAACCCACATTTCAACAACAACCCATGGTTCAATGACAACCCACACTCAACCCCTTGAGTGTGGATTATTGTGTTGTCCGAACCCATAAGGCAGCTTCCGATGTTCTTTTAACAAGACACTTGATATTTTATTTATTTTATTTTATTATATTTATGAATCGCCCATCTGGCCAGACATCTGGCCACTCTGAGCGATGTACAGTCCAATAAAACACAAGAGGGGGGGGGACAACACACACAGTATAAAACACAATTAAAAACAGTACAAAACTTAAAAATCCTAACCCACCCTATTCCCGCTTGAAAAGCCACATTTTTAATGCCCGGCGGAAGCTAATCAAGGAAGGGGCATGGCGGAGGTCACTGGGAAGAGAGTTCCATAAATTGGGGGCTGCCACAGAAAAGGCCCTCCTCCTAGTCCCCACCACCAGCCTGGTTTCTCTGGCTGATGGGACAGGGAGAAGGCCATCCGTGGCAGATCTTGTTGAGCGGCCTACTTGATGTTGCTGGAGGCGCTCCTTGAGATATACTGGACCGGAGCATGCAGAAATCAGCAGCTGAAGCATTTCGTGGTGTAGGTAAACGTGATCATCTGCCAATTGCTGCCAGTCAAACTGCTGTGGAAGGGGCAGCAATAAGGGCTGGTTCAAAAATTGGCAGCCTTTGCCCTGGTGATCCAGGAGTTGCTTTCAGTGCTCAGCAGTCAAACAGGAAGATTAGCAGCATTAGTGCAAGTGATGACATATGCAACCTCAGATTATCCATGGATCATTACATGAAATCGCATGCCAGTGCAGAGATTTCAGGAGGGGTCAGGGCCAGGGGTGTCATTGCAGTGGCCTTCTCATAGAATCATAGAAAAGTAGAGTTGGAAGGGGCCTACAAGGCCATCGAGTCCAACCCCCTGCTCAATGCAGGAATCCAGGTCAAAGCATCTCTGACAGATGGCTGTCCAGCTGCACCTTGAAGGCCTCCAGAGAGCCCACCACCTCCCTAGGTAGTTGGTTCCATTGTCTTATTGCTCTGACAGTCAGGAAATTTTTCCTGATGTTTAGCTGGAATCTAGGTTCCTGTAACTTGAGCCCATTATTCCGTGTCCTGCAAACTGGGATGATTGAGAAGAGATCCTGGCCCTCCTCCGTGTGACAACCCTTCAAGTACTGGAAGAGTGCGATCATATCTTCTGTGGTCAACCCCTGCTTTGCATGCAGAAGGTTCCAGGTTCAATTCCTGGCTTCTCCAGGTAGGGCTGGTAAAGAATCCTGCCTGAAGCCTTGGAGAGCCGTTCCCAGTCATTGTCAACAATACTGGGCTAGATGGACCCATGATCTGACTCAGTGTAAGGCAGCTTCCTATGTGGAGGCGGGAGGAAAGGTTTCCAGAAGGTAGGACGTGGAAGTAGGAGGGGTCCAAGCCCCCATTGGAAAGAGGCAGAGGTTGATGAAATGGGAGGCTTTGAGAGGAGCTGGGCTTCTTTCTGGATATATATCAGTTCCTGTAATTCTGATGTTGTGTGCTGTTACTTATGTAGCCAAAACAGCAACGCCCACACATGAGAGGGAGTATCAGCAGGCTTGCAAGGACCTCAAAGTTTGCAGAAAAACAAACTAAATATTTAAGAAAAAACTCTACGGGTTGGGATGCCCCAAAACAGCCCAGTGAGGATTGGGCATGCTCATGGTCTACAAATAGCTCACCGTTTCAAGGTGTATGTGAGGTTGCTACATTCAGTTCTACACTTTTAGGCAGAATGAAGTGGCTAGATAGGTAATGAGACAGGCTTCACAGCTACACTTCAAAGGATTTGCTGGTAGAAAGGAGAAACCAGACATGGATTTGAGCTCAAAGCATTAGTTGCAACAGGGTGAAGAGTTAGAACAAATTTCACTCGTACCTCTTAAAACACTTATGAGCTTTTCTCTTGCTGTTGGTGTGCATGTGTGAAAGCCAGAAATGCCATTTTAAAAAAGTACTTGCATTGTGCATTTTAAGTGACTTATTTAAATGGATGCAGGATGGTAGATTTCCCTTTGCACATCAACCTACCTGCTATTTTTGCACCACCTGTGAAGAGGTGCAGTATCTGAAGTGCATTTTTAGTCCTCTGCCCACTCTCTTCCCCCCCCCCCCAAGGTTTGCACACATTTGGGAATGGCCCTTGCTCTTGTTAAAAAGTTTAACCTCTCCTTCCTGTATAGAAGTGTGTCTCTTTGGTTACTATTAATAGGTGTCCTCTTTGAAAAGGTAGAAAATTGTGTCACCACATTTTTGCCTCCTTAGCACTGGTTTATGAAGCCATTGTATTACCAACTTTATTGTATGCCTGCGAAACATGGACTATCTATAAACGTCACTTCCACCTCCTTGAAAGATTTCACCAACGTTGCCTCCGGAAAATCCTGCAAATTACTTGGGAAGATAGGCGAACAAATGTCAGTGTACTGGAAGAAGCAAAGACTACTAGCGTTGAAAAAATGATCCTTCAACGCCAACTTCAGTGGACCGGTCATGTTGTTCGAATGCCTGACTGCCGTCTCCCAAAGCAATTACTTTATTCCCAACTCAAGGATGGAAAGCAGAATATCTGTGGTCAATATAAGAGGTTTAAAGATGTTCATAAGGCTAATCTAAAAAAATGCAATATAAGCATCGAAAACTGGGAAGCTCTGGCCCATGAACGATCTAACTGGAGGCTGGCCTTTCACAAAGGTTCCATGAACTTTGAAGAAGCCCGAGTGCAAGGTGAAAGGGAGAAACGTGCTAAGCGAAAAGCACGTCAAACGAATCCTTTACAGGACCATCTTCCATCTGGTAACCTGTGTCCTCACTGTGGGAAGCTGTGTGGATCTAGAATTGGCCTCCACAGTCACTTACGGACCCATCGCTAGAGTCTACACAATCTTCTTTAGAATTTCCTCCTTTTATCCTGGAAGACAATCTTACTCGGTCACAAGTGATCGCCTGATGATGATGATGAGCAATGGATTCCACTGCAACCACTCAGGTTTGTGGCAGAGCTCCAGTTTTCATTGCTTAAAAACACTGCATCCACCAACCGCACAAGCAGATTTGGGTGGGGAGGGGAGAAACAGACAGAAAGACACCACACTGGCACCACATGAGAACTCTCATCAAACTAGAACAAAAGGGAGGAGGAGGAGGAGGAAGAAGCAGACTCTGAACCAAACTCACCTAAGACAGCCCTGTCTGCGCATAGGTGACATCACTGTAGGCCAGGGGTGTCGAACCACTTTTGGCCTAAGGGCTGAATTCGATTTCAGAGAAACTCTTGGCAGCCACATCCCAGTACTGGGTGGGGCCAAAGGAAAATGGGTGGGCCACAACACCAGCATATTTTTTAAAAAGGGGCCACAACACCAGCATATTTTATTTTTTTTAATTGCCAGTAATTAAGCTTTAGGAGCATTTCAACCTTTTCGAATGGGAGGTATGGGGGGGGGGGGAACTGCACAGAAGCTGGGAAACCACCAAACAATTGGTGATCAGGGGAAAGGGCATGGGCCTCCGGGGAACCCCAGAGCTGGATTGGGACCCCAGGCAGGGGGGATTGGGCCCACAGACTCCTGCTGTAGGCTGAGACAACTGTGCTCCTACTCCATGTACCTTGCTCCTTGTGTTCTTGTCCGCTGTGTTTTTTTGCAGTCTGGCTCTCTCAGACCACATTCATAATATCACACCAGTATATGATTTAATTCTGAATAACTACCATTTTAAGTTCTGTGGCCGCACTTACTAGCACTGAGTAGAATCCTCACCACACTTGTAAGCTTGCATTGAAGGGTGGGGGGGAAATGTGATTTGGCCATAGTTTAGCCATAGGTTTGGCCAGTACTTGAAGGGTTGTCACACAGAGGAGGGCCAGGATCTCTTCTCGATCATCCCAGTTTGCAGGACACAGAATAATGGGCTCAAGTTACAGGAACCCAGATTCCACCTAAACATCAGGAAAAATTTCCTGACTGTCAGAGCAATAAGACAATGGAATCAAGTCAACTACTTAGGGAGGTGGTGGGCTCTCCCATTCTGGAGGCATTCAAGGTGAAGCTGGACGGCCATTTGTCAGGGATGCTTTGACCTGGAATCCTGCATTGAGCAGGGGGTTGGACTCAATGGCCTTGTAGGCCCCTTCCAACTCTACTTTTCTATGATTCTAGCCATCCTCATTAGCCATACTTTAGCCAGGGCAGGGGTGGTGGTGGTAAAATTGAAGGGTAACTTATCTATTTCATTATTTTGAGTATGTGCTCCGAGTTGCTACATTTCCGTCTCTGCTGTCTCATATATTGTATGATCCTCTTTGTAGCTGAATGGTGTTAGAAGAGTGACTTCAACAGTTGCTAGCTGAGGATGGTATAAATCAGATCTGGGAAACCAGCCCTGGCAGGGGCTGCAGTCACACACACAAAAGCAAAAGTATCCGAGACTTGCCAGGGCTCAGCCCCAAAACCTGTGCTATATGGCAGGGTGAGAAGTTATAATAATTGTCTCTATTAATTGTCTCTATTAGTATTCCTCAGTTCAAATGTCTCTATTAAGTATTCCCCAGGTCAAAAAACCCTATGGGGGAGGATTCCCAATGAGGACTGAGCATGCTCAGTGGCCATGGCATGCTGACTGACTGCTGGGGGGAGTGAAGAGGGGGATGGGGATGGAATGAAGTATCCTGGAAAGGGGCATGACTGCTCGACAGGGACCCTGGACAGGAGCATTCCACACTGCAACATTTTGATACAGGTCTAGGGTGGCCACTTAGGAATTTCTAAAAAAGAGGAAATGCATTACAAAAAAGAGAGAAAAAGGGACACTGATTTGCATACAATTTGCATGTGCTAATTTATATGTATACATTCAAATTTAGAAATAATTATTATAATTTAAACAGTTACAGTACATCTCACCATAGTGTGGAAGATTGTGACCAGGTGACCTGTGTGCTTGCCTGTTGAGTCTGCTGCCCAGGTGCTAACTGTGGATGGGCAACCGTTCTTATGGTTCATTACCTTTGAAATGGAATTGGACAGAACAGCCCTTCAAATAGAGGATGGTCCTATGTAAAAGAGGACAACTGGCTAGACTGTAACCAGGTGACCTGTGTACTTGCTGTCAGCTTGCTGTCCAGGTGCTGTTGAGTTCTTACGGTTCATTATCTTTAAACTGGAATTGGACAGAACAGCCCTTCAAACAGAGGATGCCTTCAAATTGAGTTTGGTCTTCTGGCAGCCCTTCAAATAGAGGAGTGTCCTCTGTGAAAGAGGACACATGGCCGCCCTATGAGGTCCCACTTGTATCATTGGATTTAAGAGTTTATAGGAATCTGCCATGCACAGACTCAGCTCACTGATCCATATAGACTAGCACTGGCTACTCTGACTACTGGCAGCAAATCTCCAGGGTTTTGGGTAGAGAGGCCTTCTCCTAGCAGTACTCCCGAGACCTTCTTCTTAGACTGGAAATGGCAGAGATTGAATTTCTAAATGAAATCCATTCACTCTACCATGGGTGAGAAAGAAGACTAGAGAGAGATAGCAGCAAAAAGGGGAAAACAATTTTACCTTTAAAAGAATTCGCATTTTCCATGGCAACATGAACAGTTCTGCCCCCCCCCCCGCCCCTTCAATATCCAGTTGGCCAATACACAATAATCCTATATGGATTCCATTATAACACAGCATCAGTTTAATATTCATGTGCAATAAAACCTTAGTCATAATTGAATTCACACTTTTCTCATAAAACTGTTGGAATGTAACTAATTTGACTATAGTTATGATCTTTAAAATTTGAATGGCGCTTTTTACTGAAGAGTTGCTGCAGGACCTCATTATCCCGCGGACTTTAATATGCCGAATACAGTTAAGGGACATGATTTCATCTCTCATGGATGAGTTCACAACCATTGCACTGGAGTGCCAGAGATGTGTACAAATTGGATGCCTTAAAAATAAACAGAAGAGAGTGTGGCTGTGATTCCTTTGTTCAACTCCACCAAGAGGATGAGGAAAAACTATGCTTAAATCAAAGGAACAAGAGTCCCCCATTATGAAAACAAACACATTAGAAAAACAAGGTTATAATGCCATCTGCGGGTGTGCAGGAATATCACAGCTACTGTGCCTTGGCACTACTTGCTTAGAACCCAGATCCAAAAGCCTTTCTCACTGCAAAAGTAACCTGCTCTGAACTCCATGAATCAAATTGCACATGAATATGTGAACGGCTTCATATTATTAATCATTGTTTTACGAATAATGTGTTGAGAAAATAAAACGCAATGCTCTATGGGAGAGACAGTGGACCTTTTAATGTTCCATTGTTGGCTGTGTGCGGTCGATGCCAATAAGCCATTAGCTAAAAAGCCTGCATTGGAATGAGGCAATGGATAATATATGGTATTTTTCTGTCATCACCAAAACACTCGTTAGAAATACTGTAATTATGAATGAAAAGCTATTAGGGATACTGTGGGAGAGATCAGTTGAATTTTATACTACAGCATGTCTCCTGGCTCCCATTAAGCAATCTACCACTTCCTCCTAGAATACAAAAATGGTGACACAAAAAAGGGCTCAATTAAATCACTAAGAATTATACCAGCAAAAGCTCCTTTTAGCTCATTTGCATGAAGAGCTCTCCCATAAATAGCAATTTTCTTTAAACACAGGGGATAGAAGAGAGGTTTTGCTTGCAGGCCCACCTTTCAGTTCCCTTTTCTGCTTTTTACTGTGGACAAAAGGGTGTCTTGGCCGCTTGGTATATAGGGTATATGCTAGGGACTCCAATTTTAATATTTAAACATTCTGGGCAGAGTGCCTATGAGCATTTACCAAATTCTAAGATAAATCTCTGAAGCCGGCAGATGCATCTTGACTTTAGAGCAGCCTTCCCCAACCTGCATGGCTGGGAAAGCCATGGCTCTCAGCATTCCTAGCCATGTTGGCTGGGGAAGTTGTAGTAGAACACATCTGGTGGGCACCAGGCTGGGGAAGGCTGCTGTAGAGCACATGCATGTAAATGCAGACACATTGACACAAAATGCCAGGGTGCTACCTTCCATTCCCCCATATAACTGCCAATCAAAATAGTAAACATTGCTAAAGGTGTTCGGGGAGCATCTAACCTATATGTAATTACCACAACCAGATCTATGGCTAAGATAAATTATACTAAGGGCACAATCCTATGCATGTTTAGACAGAAAAAAGTCCTGCAAGTCCCAGCATGCCCCAGCCAGGATGGCTTGCTGATGAATGCTGGGAGTTGTAAGACATTTTTCTGTCTAAACATGCATAGGATTGTGCCTTAAGATTCTATTGCTCTTTTTGCAAAGAAAGATGCTCATGGTCAGTTTACTAGCAACCTGCCATACTTCAAAATCCTGTGTAGGACTTTGAAGAAAATGCACCTCAGAGATAGCAGAGCAGAGTGGGGTGGGGGGGTGCTCAGTCATGGATCCTTGTTGAAAGAATGGGGCAATCAATGCAAGTATACAAGAGAGTCTCTGTTTTTATCTGTGAAAAGTTGAAAGGTGGGGGTATGTTTTTCCCTGAAGAGGAACAAAGTCTTATGTTAACAGTATGTGCCCCTGAGCATGTCCAGTCTGGACTGCTTTTCCTTTATGAAGGGAATGCTCCCTAAAAACATGACCTAGAATCTGCTATCCCACAGATTCCAGGGCATGTTTTTAGGGAGCATTCCATCTGCCTGCCTGCATAAAGAAGCCATAGAGACACTGCCCTGCTTGAGAGGCGGCCTGGAACAAGACAGCTTGCAGTCATTTGAGATCTGGACTGGCTTCTCTGTGCAGTGGCTGGGGTACAGGAGCAAAACATGCATACTAAATTCACTCTGGAAAAGGGCAGCGTTCACCTCCGTTTGTCTCTTATCCAAGGATAGGCCATCACATTCAATAGACTTGCTTAGACAATGTGTGCATGCAAACTACACTATATGCAGTTCTGTCTTTCCTGCAATACCTCAGGGCACATTATGAGAGCCCACACATGTCCTTTAGGAGCAAAAATGGCTGGTTTTTTTGGCTTTCCATTCTGCAATTCTGACAACTGGTAGAGTGTTAAATTTTGTCCCAACATGTAAGTTCTGGCCAGTGGTAAGGTAACCCTTTTGATAATGTATGTTCAGGGATAGGCGATCTCAGGTGTATTGGTCAATTCTTGCCTTTCCATCTGTTCCCTGGTGATTCTTTCATGGCCTATATTCATTTTGCTTTTGCTGAGGCCCAAGCCACTTCTCCATGGTTATGGCAGCCACCTAGTGGGAGTTTTAAAAAAAAGCAGGGGAGAGCCCTGAATGCTTGTTCAAGGCAATTTACAATGGGAATTGGTAGATGAAAGCTCATGCCCTTACGTTTTAGATAGTAACTTCCTCTTGGGATTGCTCTGCATCTTAAGCTGGAGCTGAGGTAGTGAGATGAGCCTGGGTGCATGAGGGAGAAAGATACATACATAAGGGATGTTCACATACACCTAGTATAGCACCTGCTGGCCCTGCCCCACATTACACTCCATGTTTGCTCCCCCCCCCCCCAATACCTACATGTTTAGGATGTTGCCTGAAAAGGGTTGTCATCAGACTCAGCTGTATGCATGTAGTCCAGAGATGGGGAACCTCCTCCAGCCCATGTGCCTATTACTGCATGTGGAGGTTCCCCAACTGGCCCACAGAGGTTTGGGATCTGTGTGGACCCCTCCTCATGCCCCACTTCTTTGGCCTGGAGACATCCAGGGGCTTGGGGAAGAGAGGAAACCCCTTGTTATCTCAGATCCGATTGGAAATAAGGGGATTCCCCTTTCTTAGTGTGCCCCATGTCATCTCAAATGGGGGGAGGCGTGGCCCTCTAGCCATGCTTCACCAAAAAGATTTTGCCCATGCTGTGTCTTCCCCAATGGAGGAAGGAAAGGGATGAGTGAAGCTGGTGGTGCACTTGGCCCACGGCCACACCTGAAGTTGCCAGCTGAGTCCCGACCACAGGGCTCAGCACCAGCCAACTGCTCTTGCCTTCCCTGTACGGGCAAAGCTGGTAGTGAACTCAGCTGGTGCTTTTTGGAAGTGCCAGCTGAGTGTGCTTCACTCTTCCCTCATCTTCCCTGCAGCTGGCAAGCACTTCTTTTCTTTCCACAAGAAAATAGTTAAGGAGGAAAAGGCGGAATAGTTGCATAATGTCTTTTGTCAGGTCTAGAAACTCCCCTAAACCCTCAGATGTATTGTTTCATATGATGGAGGAGGGGGGATTAGTAAATTGGACAACGTGTGATCTTTCTTCTCAGTTGCCTTTCTTCATTGTCAGGCCCTTCAAGATCATATATGACCCTTCTTCATGTTAGGAGGTGACCTATTTTGGTATAACCTACACAGGGCGCAATCCTATGCAAGTTTAGACAGAAAAAAAAGGCCTACAACTTCCAGCATGCCCCAGCCAGCTATGCTGGCTGGGGCATGCCAGGAGTTATAGGCCTTTTTTTCTTGTCTAAACTTGCATAGGATTGCGCCTACACACACATAATATATTTACAATTATAGCACAGCTCACAAGCTCCTTTATCTTAAGTAGCTGGACACTGGACCTAGGCTTCCCACCTTTCTGTTTTAAAGAGACATTTTGGCTCTGTGCCTGTAGCAGCTGTATGACAGGCAGAAAACCAACAAAAGCTTTCCCTGGCGTGGGGATGCATTGATGAGGAAAGCTGATCCTGTTGATTTCTGCCTGTCCCAGAGCTGCTGAAGGCTCAGCGTCTCTGTCCATACCACAGGCGGCCATCCTAGTTGGACCACTTGCGCCTCACTGAAGAAAAGCACGATGGGGATTTTCGTGGGTGTCTTTTAAGGAACAGGATGGCGATCGATCACTCGGCACTTGCATCATTCCGCCTAGCTCCGCGGAGAGCGCGGCCGACACTCCTAAGGACGTCGCGGCAAACGTCGGAAGACACGCTTGTTGTTTGGCCACTCTCAAGATTCGGGCATCGATTAGTAGCGGAGCATGCCCCTCTCTCGGGTGGGCTCGCGCCAGTCCCCTTTCGAACTAAAAAAGTCCACCCAATCCAACCGGCCATCGGGCGCGCGCAGCCAAGCGCAACGACGGCGGGAAGCGAGGGACACATCTCAGACATCAGGTGACTGACTGAGCCGCCGGTTAGACAGCGACTGCGTCAACCCGAGTGGAGAGGGCGTCCGGGACTCTCCCGGCCGCTTGGACTCCGCCTCTCGCGATGCTGCGGTGGCTGATAGGAGCGGGGCGCGAGCCGCAGGGATTGGCTGAGGTAAAAGCCGGCGATGGGCTGCTACGGGGGGGGGGGGGGTTGTTGTTGTTGTTGGTGGTGGTGGTGGTGGTGGTGAGGGCGGCGTGGTTCGCGAGTCCCTCGGTGAAGTGCCGTTTTCTGTCATGACGAAGGGAGAGGGCAGCTCCCCCAAGCAGTTTGTTTTTTTAAATATATGTTTTAATTATGTTTGGTGGAGAAAGCTTCGCTTCCGTAAAGACAAAAATCAAAAAACGAGTATTTGATGTTATGTACTGGTGGGCTATTTCTTATGCGAAGGCCTTCAATATGCATAATAATTAAAATACTAATATTAATTATAGTATTCATATTAATGATAATAAGTAGGAAGGCAGGACTTTTAAATTATCTGGCGATGCTGCGCTCTCTGCTTACTCGAGGCCGCTTGACCTATTATGACTTTGAAGGAGGGCCCCTGTCATTCTGGTTTGCTCAAGTGAAAGTCACTTCTTGTTTTTCACGTTGAGTTCCTCCTCCTCCTCCTCTAGTAGATTAGTAGGTCAAGACGCAAAACTGGGCCATACCAGGGCCACAGACATCTTTAAAAATAAAATGGTTTTGTTTTGTTTTTAAGAGAAGGGGCCGGGAGAAGGTAAAGCAGAAAGATTGGGATGCAGGCAGGCAGGGAGAGAAGCAGAAAAAAATCCGTGGTGGGTGGTAATAATAATAATAATAATAATAATAATAATAATAATGAATGGGCCTTAGATTTGAAAAGGGTTGCTACTCTCCTGACACTGACAAGTCCAAGGTGCACCCTCCCACTCCCCTCAACTGAGGGGACATCAGAATTTCCAGTCATTCTGTGCATGATTTTGTGGGAGGTGTGTATTATACAGGTTGAGACTTGCATAAATTTACAGATCTGTTTTTGCTGTGTTTTTGCACCCTTCTCTGTGCCCATCTCCTCTTAACTCCTGCACACGTGTAACCCTTTGCACTACTCACGCACATAACATATGTGTGGAGAAAGCCAACCTAAGCCCCCTGCCTGACACACACACACTCACCAAGGAGGGGGGAAGGAGACCGGGGGGGGGGGGGGGGGAGAGACAGCCAGTCTCCACAGATGACAAAAGGGACAAACAACATCTGCATAGAATCACCCCAGGGGGGAAGGCAGGAAGCATCCCCAGGTTTGTCAATGCTCTCGCATATCAAGCCCATCTACATAAGACTTGAATACCTCTCCAGAGCAGACACTTCGGCACCCCTAAGAAATGGCCACTCAACACCATAGGATGGGACCATTAAGCAAGTGGCTTCAAAGGGACCCCACCCCACGGGGGGGAGGGCGTCACCCCACCTGACCCAAAAGGCCACCCCTCATCATCATCATCATCAGGCGATCACTCGTGACCGAGTAAGATTGTCTTCCGGGATAAAAGGAGGAAATTCTAAAGAAGATTGTGTAGACTCTAGCGATGGGTCCGTAAGTGACTGTGGAGGCCAATTCTAGATCCACACAGCTTCCCACAGTGAGGACACAGGTTACCAGATAGGAGATGGTCCTGTAAAGGATTCATTTGACGTGCTTTTCGCTTAGCACGTTTCTCCCTTTCACCTTGCACTCGGGCTTCTTCAAAGTCCATGGAACCTTTGTGAAAGGCCAACCTCCATTTAGATCGTTCATGGGCCAGAGCTTCCCAGTTTTCGATGTTTATATTGCATTTTTTTAGATTAGCCTTATGAACATCTTTAAACCTCTTATATTGACCACCGATATTCCGCTTTCCATTCTTGAGTTGGGAGTAAAGTAACTGCTTTGGGAGACGGCAGTCAGGCATTCGAACAACATGACCGGTCCACTGAAGTTGGCGTTGAAGGATCATTTTTTCAATGCTAGTAGTCTTTGCTTCTTCCAGTACACTGACGTTTGTTCGTCTATCTTCCCAAGTAATTCGCAGGATTTTCCGGAGGCAACGTTGATGAAACCTTTCAAGGAGGTGGAAGTGACGTTTATAGATAGTCCATGTTTCGCAGGCATACAATAAAGTTGGTAATACAATGGCTTCATAAACCAGTGTTTTGGTCTTCTTACAAATATCCCGATCCTCGAACACTCTATGTTTCATTCGAGAAAATGCAGCACTTGCGGAGCTCAAACGATGCTGGATTTCACTGTCGATGTTAGCTGTAACAGAAAGATAGCTGCCAAGATAGAGAAAATGATCGACATTTTCCAGTATTGTCCCGCCAAGCTGGATAGATGGCATCACCAAAGGGTTAGCTTGCACTTGCTGATGAAGCACTTTGGTCTTTTTGATGTTAAGTGAGAGACCAAGTTTTTCGTATGCTTCTGCAAAAGCATTTAGGATAGTTTGGAGGTCATCCTCTGAATGTGCGGAGACCACATTATCATCAGCATACTGAAGTTCCACAACGGAGGTTGTAATTACCTTACTTTTTGCTTTCAGCCTGCTGAGATTAAAAAGCTTTCCATCTGTTCGATATATAATTCCCACACCAGTGGGAAGTTTTCCCCTTGACAAGATGTAAAACCATGGCGATGAAAATGGCAAATAATGTTGGGGCGATAACACATCCCTGTTTAACACCTGATCCCACTTTAAATGGAGCACCATGAGAGCCGTTGTTGTCCAAACCGTTGCCGTCATGTTGTCATGGAGAAGTCGCAAGATATTCACAAATTTATTGGGGCATCCAATTTTCATAAGGATAGTCCAGAGAGCTGTACGGTCTACAGTATCAAAGGCCTTAGCCAAATCGATAAATGCCATATAAAGGGGTTGATTTTGCTCCCGGCATTTTTCTTGGAGCTGACGTGCAGTAAAAATCATGTCTACTGTCCCTCTAGAGGGGCGGAAACCATATTGAGTTTCAGGGAGGATCTCTTCTGAAATAGATAGAAGACAGTTTGCGAGAATCCTAGCAAATATTTTACCTGCGGTTGCTAAGAGAGAAATGCCCCGATAGTTTCCACAGTCTGTTCTATCACCCTTCTTAAAGAGGGTGATAATTATGGCATCCCTGAAGTCTTCTGGGATCTCTTCTCTTATCCAGATTTTTTCAATGAGTTTATGAAGATGTTGTACAAGTTCGGGGCCCCCTTCTTTAAAGATTTCAGCAGGAATCCCATCTGGTCCACTAGCTTTGTTGTTCTTCATTTGGTTAATGGCTTTTTTTTACTTCATCCAAAGTGGGGAGTATTGCAAGTTCCTCTTTAATTTGTTTTTGTGGGATTTGCGAAAAAATCTCATTATCCACCTTAGATTTACGATTTAAAAGGTCATAATAATGCTCTTTCCAACGCAGTGCAATAGACTCTTTGTCTTTTAAGAGTTTGGTGCCATCTTTTGATTGTAAAGGGTTTGTACCATAGGTTTTTGGTCCATAAATGGCCCTTGTGGCCTTAAAAAAGCCCCGTGCATCATGAGATTCTGCAAGTTGTTGAATTTCCTCAGCTTTCTTTTTCCACCAAGCGTTCTTAAGTTCTCTTGTTCTTCTTTGGACCTCAGCCTTTGCGCTAGCATAGGTTTTTTTCTTGGCAGCGCAGTTAATATCATTTGCCATATTTGGAAGGCTTTCCTTTTTTGGTCAATTATATATTTAATCTCATTATCATTTTCATCAAACCAATCCTGATGTTTCTTAGTTTCATATCCAATAGTTTGTTCACAAGCTGCAGTAATGGAGGTTTTCAGCTTAGACCAATGGTCCTCAATGTTGTCAGGAGGTTCCGTAGGTAGATGTTCCTTAAGAAGTGATTGAAGACGAGTTTGCTTAATAGGATCTTGAAGGACTTGGATGTTCATTTTACGCCTTGGTTTCCTTCCTTGAAGCCTACGTTGGGGAGCAATGTTGATAACCATTGTGGACCGGATTAGTTGGTGGTCTGTCCAGCAGTCGTCGGCACTCACCATGGCCCTAGTAAGAAGTACATCGCGGCGATCTCTAACACGGACAATTACATAATCCAGAAGATGCCAGTGCTTTGACCGTGGGTGCTGCCATGATGTTTTAAGCTTATTCTTTTGTCGAAAGAGCGTGTTTGTAATAGTGAGATTATGCTCTGCACATATAGACAAAAGTAAGAGTCCGTTCGGGTTGCTATTACCAACTCCGTCTTTTCCAATAGTTTCTGGCCATAAATCAGAGTCACGCCCGACTCTTGCGTTAAAATCGCCCAGGAGGATAATTTTATCCTCCTTAGGTATCTCTGACAGGAGAGTGTCCAACTGGCTATAAAAACTTTCCTTGATGTCATCATCAGCATCTAATGTTGGTGCATAAGCGCTCAAAATAGTTACCTGTTGGTTATTGGCGAGCTTTAATCGAAGAGTTATCAGGCGTTCGTTAATGCCAGTAGGAACTTCTGACAAAGAGTTCACTAGTTCATTTTTGATGGCAAAGCCTACTCCATGTATTCGTCGGTCCTGCTCAGGTAGTCCTTTCCAGAAGAAGGTATAACCTCCTTTTTCTTCTTTCAACTGTCCCTCTCCTGCCCTTCGAGTTTCTTGAAGTGCTGCTATGTCAATTTTAAACCGTCTCAGCTCCCTTGCAATAATAGCAGTCCTACGCTCAGGGCGTTCACTATCTATGTTATCCAGCAATGTCCGTATATTCCATGTTCCAAAATTCAAATGTCTTTTTCGACTGCTAAAATGGTGACCCCACTGGACGCGGTAATCCAGTCAGGGGAGAAAGAGGTAGACTATGTTTAGGGCACCTTTTCTAGCCCCCTCCCCATACGGGGTGAGCAGAGTGGATCCTAAATAGGGCTGCTCAGTCATGGATACAGCTGCCGAGCTGCTCGACTACCTCGTTCCTTGAACAGGGCGACTGAGTCTGCATCCACCGCCCATGTGCTGGTCCATGGCTAGGGGCTTCCAGATTCACAGTCCTGCCCCCGTCGCCGTTCGCCAGTCGCCATGGGACTTTTTTTATGTTTGTTTGGTTGGGTTGGGTTGGGTTGGATGGGTTGGGTTGGAAGACTCAGGGAGGGTGTCAACCCACCTGATTACGGAGGGAGGGGCTACCTGAAACACCAAGGTATAAAACACCCTGCGCAAGGGAACTGGGTTGTTGGACCTGATCAACAATCTTGCCCCATGCCTGGGGTAAGAGAACGAAGGATCGGCAACCCCGGGTAGCCACACCCGGCACGCTCCAGCTAGCTGAAATCACTGGTCGCTTGGGTTGACCGGACCCCCGGGAAACCAAGCTGAAATCACTCACAAGCCGCTTGGGTAGACCGGGCCTCTGCCGGGAACCCAGCTAGCCGCTTGGGTAGACCGGGCCTCCGCCGGGAACCCAGCTAGCAGTGTGCGGTTGACTGGGCCTCTGCCGGGACCCAAGCTGAACTAACTAGCTGAGAGCCCTGAAATCACGGTGTCAAGTCTTCTTGCTTGCTACTTTGTACCGTACTGATAAGCTGTGTTGCTGGCGTGTGTCTGGGTTTGTGAAGGTAATGTTGTAAATAAACTTGTTTTCTAAAAGATACTTCTGTGGCTGTAAGTTATCCCTTTGTTCTGGGCTAAGGGTGATAGTCTCTGGGGATCTCGGAGAAGGCCGCCCCAGGACTCGCTACCCCCTTAGCATTGAACCCACGCAGAAGACCAGGTTGTTGATCTTCCACTATATGCATACTGCTTGCTTACACACACCACTCTCTGATAGAGCAGTCAAAATATTCCAACACTAATTATTTGAAGTATTTTTAGGGCTATGCACTCCCAAAACAGCATGCAAAAACAAGTGAGTGACATGGTACATTGGTACAATTGAAAGGTGGTTACATCAGGACAGATTTCCAGAATTACTGTGTGATGCTGCACCGCCAACACAAACTATGGTATTAATCAAAGGCAGCCTTGGAGAGGAAGATCTTCAAAGCCTGTCTAAATGCTAGAATAGAAGGGGCAAGGTGTAGGTTTAATAGAAGGGTGTTGCAAAAACTCAGGGCCAACAGTGAGAAGACCCTGGCTCTTGTGCTCGCCCACTTTGCTGATCTTAACGGCAGGCACTTGAGAAGGAACCCCCAGGTAGTTCTTAACATATGGCAGGGGCCGAGAACCTGTGGCCTGCCAGGCCTTTTCGTCCAGCCCGCCAGCTCTCCCACCAAGCCACACCCCATCCTCAGCCACCACCACCCTCTCTGCAAGTCCTAACCCCCTCCTTCTGGTGCCCACCTCATCCACCATTTGGAGTGCAGCATTGTTGGCAAACAAGCAGGGGCCTGTCACTCCTGTTAGCAATAGGAAGTGCTCTAGGAACTTTGAGAAGCACCAGAAGTGCTTGGAGATGATCACTAGTGCTTCAGAGAACATTGGAAGGTTCCTGTAACCATGGAGGAGAGGGAGGGAGAATGTTGTCATTCCTGAGGTTGAAGGGCTGTGGTGGGACTGAGGGTGTATGAGGGAGGGTGCTGCTTGGTGGTGGTGGGGTTGTTTCAGCACTGTGTGCAAAAGTGTGTGTAGTGTATGTGTGTGTGTATGGTGTGTGTATGTGGCTTTGGCCCTGCCCATCATTAGCATGTGGCCCTCAGAAGGTTACCCACAAGGTCACAGGTTTTTCCTGATGTCTAGGTGAAATCTGGGTTCCTGTAACTTGAGCCCATTATTCCGTGTCCTGCAAACTGGGATGATCGAGAAGAGATCCTGGCCCTCCTCTTTGTGACAACCCTTCAAGTACCCTTCATATCTCCCCTCAGTCTCCTCTTCTGAAGGCTAAACATGCCCAGTTCTTTCAGTCTCTCCTCATAGGGCCTTGTTTCCAGTCCCTTTATCATTCTTGTTGCCCTTCTCTGAACCCTCTCCAGTTTGTCTACGTCCTTCTTAAAGTGTGGTGCCCAGAACTGGACGCAGTACTCAAGATGAGGCCTAATCAGTGCCGAGTAAAGGGGAATTATCACTTCCCGCGATTTGGAAGCTATACTTCTATTAATGCAGCCCAAAATAGCATTTGCCTTCTTTGCAGCCACATTGCATTGCTGGCTCATATTCAGTTTGTGATCTACTACAATTCCAAGATCCTTCTCACTTGTGGTATTGTTGAGCCAAGTGTCCCCCATTCTGTAACTCTGTATTTGGTTTCCTTTCCCTGGGTGCAGCACTTGGAATTTATCCCTATTAAATTTCATTCTGTTGTTTTCGGCCCAGCGCTCCAGCCTATCGAGATCACTTTGAATTTTGTTTCTGTCTTCCAGAGTATTAGCTATTCCACCCAACTTTGTGTCATCTGCAAATTTGATAAGCATTCCCTGCACCTCCTCATCCAAGTCGTTAATAAAAATGTTGAAGAGAACTGGGCCCAGGACCAAGCCCTGTGGTACCCCGCTCGTTACCTCTCCCCAGTTTGAGAAGGAACCATTGATAAGCACTCTTTTAATAGGGCCGAGAAACATACTGGTAGCCAGTTCAGCTAATGGAAGGTTGGAGTTATGTGTTCAGATTTTCTGGCCCTCATCAGTATCCAGGTGGCCACATTTTGCACTAGCTTTATCTTTTGGACCATCTTCAGAGGCAGCCCCACATAAAGTACATTGCAGTGGTGTATTTGGAGGTACTGTAACGAGCATGGGTAACCATAGCCAGGTCTAACTACCCCAGTTAAAGCTGCAGTTGGCATAAAAGGCAGAGCTTGCAAAATGAACTCCTGGCCACTGATGCCACCTGTGCCTTCCCATATAGTAATGAATGCAGGAGCACCCCCAAACTGCACACTTGGTCATTAAGGGGAATGCAACCCCATCCAGGAGCAGTTGTATACCACTATCCAGAACAGCCAACTTCCCAGTCTATAGAACCTCCATCTTTCCAGGATTAAGTTTCCACCTGTTCTCCCACATCCATCCCAGAACCAAATCTAGACACCTGTTCAAGAGTTCCACAGCCTTCCTCAGATCCTTGGGTGTAAAAGATGCTGCATGTCATCAGCATACTGTTGAGATCAAAGATCAAAGCTCCAGATTACTACCAGCAGGTTCACGTACGTGTTAAAGGGCATTGGGGAATGCGATGAAACCTGCAGTCCAGCATAAGCCATGGCCATGGGGCAGAACAGAAATCACCCAATACTACCTTCTGAGACTGACTGTCTAGGACAAACTGAAATCACTGTAGTACTGTGCCTCCTATGCCCAAGCCATACAGCTGGGACAGTAGGATACCAAGGCAATGTTTATGTGAGGAAAGCCTTTCACTACTTGGAAAAGCTCCACTGTCAGCATAGTGCAGATGTAAGAAGTAGGATTTCTTTGCCACTATCACCACCACAAAGTAAGACCAAAGATGGACTTTTACCTGTGTCCAGTCATGCTCACAGTGAATTTTCCACCACCTGTGCTCTAATCATTGACCCAATTGTTTCATTGTCCTCAACTACTTGGCATAACAAGTTGCTGATATGGTTCTATGATTTGGCAAGAACATTCATGAACGAGGATGTCTAGGGTCTGGGTCATTTTCCTATTCCAGGCAAAGGCCTGAGCCTTCACAGGACCACCCGCTAAAGCTGCAGGATAATCCCACAAGGACTGCAGAAAACCTTCTGGATCCATCAGTCTCTGGGAATAGATGTTTGAATTAGGTCCTCCACCCTTGTGGAAGTTACAGGCAGTTTTGTGGTCAAAACTGATCAGGTAATGATCTGTCCATGACTAGAACCATTTTTGGTTCCCCTACCCACAGATTATCATCCCACAGCCCCAAACAGAACACCAGATCCAACGTATGACCTGCTACATGTGTTGAGTTTGATATCACTTGAGATAGGCCCATAGTTGTCATGTCAACCACAAAGAGCTGAGCTGGTCCAAATAAGGCGGCCTTGGCACGGATGTTGAAATCTCCCAGGACCAACAGCCAACTTTAAGAACTACTGTCAGCTCATTTAGGAATAATTACACTCCAGAAACACACAATCTATATTTTGAGTTTAGCATCATTTTCTTAAATCATGGTTTCACAAATTAATTGTCTATGAACAGTTTGAGTTATACTGTGGCTAAGATAACCAACAGTAATAATAAACGGGCAACATCTATTGATTATATCAAATTTGGTGATTTACAGTTTTATTTTTCTGACTTTATGGATTTCTAGAAATCTGTGCAGACCATTGGTGAAGAACAAGCACAAAATCCCTACACTGAGCTCCTTGTGCTGAAAGGTCATCATGATATAGTGCGATTTCTAGTTGCAATAGATGATTACAGGTAAGACATTACTTTTATAATCCCCCCTTTTTACACTGCAGAGATTTCAGTGAACATCTTTAACAATGAATCTTCCATTTTTTCTCTGCCTAATTTGAAGAAAGTATGACAGGTAGCTTATATCTCAAATGTAGGTTTGGATGGGACATCCTTAAACCTTTTAGCTGAAATCTAGTGTAATTAAATTGCGACTGTCACAGATTTTGACTTCAGCGAGAACACTGGCAGTTTAAACACTAAAGCTTAGTGCAGGTGTGAGCCACTTATTTCTGAAATCATGTTACTGTATTTTCCTTCCAATGCAGTACTGAGCCAATTTTTATGTTTTTGATTACTCGCTGGCGATCTGCCTGCATTTTGCTGCAAGTTTCTTCCACTTCACATGTAGCTGTAATATCCCTTAACTATCATATAGATTCTTAGAGGTCGGTCCCTTTGCTCCAGTACATCTGCTTGGATCAGGGATGTACTAGCGGAAGGGGCTTGGCAGAAGTAACATTCCCACATCTCCCTCCCCCAGTTGCCCCCCAAGCCCCTGAAAAACCTCACGTGCTGGTCAGGGGACCCTTCTGAATGGGGTAGGCGGGGTGCTGAGGGGAGGGAAGGTCAGACAAAAATTGGGTGGAGACACCTTTCATGAGCAAAGCTCCTGCTCACAGAAGGTTCCTCTGCCTGATTTTCAGCAATCACAGGGTTGTTCTTTTCTTTTATCAGTCATGTCTTTTTGCAAGCAGTTATTTCTTATCACAAATTAATCCATAGTTTTTCCATGCCTGGGGCCAGGCATGCGGGTCATATGCACAGGTTGATTCCTGATCCCTGAATAGGAGCATCTGCTAATTCAGACAAATACTGAAGCCTTTGGATATAGATTCAGCTTCCTTAGTATAATCAGGTTGCTTGAGATATGTCTAAAAACATGGAAGAAAAATTCAAACAAATTCAAAATACTCTGTGTTTTACAGCCAGATTCCAAAATTGATATATTTGAACCAGAATAAAAATGTATTTATTATAAGCAATAAAATATTGCATATTCCTTGAACAGTTTAATTCAGCTGGGTATTCCATTTTTTTAATGTTTGGTATTTATAATCATTAAGAGCATTGTTAAACCAGGCACCACCACCTTATTTGATTCTTTCCAAATAACATTAGCATTGTTACTTGGTTTCTGAAATGGTTTTATTTAGTTTTCATAGTTCTTTCATTGCATTTTTTGTCAACTGTTGTAAGCCAAGTTTCACGCTTCAGCTCTTTAGATAATATCATCTTATTGAGAATTTTGCAGAAGGATTTTCTTGTTTTCTCGGTGGCTCAGCTAAAACCAGTGAGTGGAAAATTTTCTCAGATTGGTTTCTGAAGATACTAAATAAATCCTGTATCAACCTAACAGACAGCTGCTTTTCACTTCTTTTCTTTTGTGTTTTTGAACATGAAGAGAGGGTCATATTGATTGCAAGATCACTAAAGAAGGCTAAGCCTCAGCAAGAGTCTTCCAAAAAATGGAATGAGATAAAATTGCAAGTAATACTCTAGCATTTGACACATTAAACTAGACTGAATTCATAACACACTTTAAGAATAGCTTTCTCTGTTGCTAGTTTGACCATTTCTTGCTCCTCCAGGAAACAGACAAGGTTATAGAGGATGGTGATCATGACTGGAAAAGAATCAGGTGACCCATGAAACACCAGCTTGGTGAAAAGAATCCATTTGTAGGATTGGTAGTTCTGCCATGAGCCCTTCACATGAAATCCTGGGCTTCATATTTCTGATTATTTTTAAGAAAATCTAGTACATTGTATATGTATCTGCAAACATGTGTATCATAAAAATATGCTCATGTGGGAGTTGAGGTTGGCTGCAACTTGCTGCTGAATGTATGTTAAGTGGTAAACCCATCCCCCCCCCCCTGCACTGAGTGAAACAGTCCTTAAACGGTGTATTATATTGTAACTTGGGCCAATTCATGTGTTACAATCATTAATTTATTTGCTCTTTTATCAGCTCATGACAGTGGTCTTCTTGCATTGGCAGTGTTATATGTCAGGCAGGAATTTGCACCATATGAGATCAGCAACCTTTGTGAGCAGAGCAGCTCAAAAATATACTGCCCTGAAATATGCATTCATGTGCAGAGCAGCTCAAAAATATACTGCCCTGAAATATGCATTCATGTGCATTGTTGCTGTGTTGTGTACGTTTCTGCCTCACAGATTACAATGCTCATATAAGAAGACAGCTCTCTTGTGCCAATAAAAGTGCAGATAGTTTCAGTAGCACTGTAGCAGATGTTTTCTCAGGAGGTAGAAAGGAGAAGTAAGAAGACTGCATAATTGAGGGTTAATGTCTTTTAAAACAATCAGTTATTGAAACAGTAATAACTTATTCGTGTAGTATATTAATAGTCACTTTTTTGTATTCTAATCTGTAAAGAGTACAATGAAGAATCTCCACCCTGTACAGGATTTTACTGAGGTTATGGTTTTTAGTTTTGGGGATTGATATTTTTTTAAATAATGTCTTTATAACTGAGGATATTTTATTCATGTTAGGCTTGTATTTTTATATATGCAATAATAAAAATAGTAATAAAAACCTTTTTGAAGATTTAGACATATCTTTAAAAGATTGATTTCTACTAAAGTCAGTGTTTCATCTCTTTTTACCCTGTGTTTGTCAGTGATCTAATTTAAAGAGTAATTATTGATGAGCATCTTTTATGTTTTTTGGTATAAATAGATGTGGCATTTCCTTCAAATATGTGTATCTAATTTATGATTTATTGTTTACCAGGTTTGCATCTGCTGGTGATGATGGAATCGTATGTTTGTGGAATGCTCAGGTTTGTTTCTGTTTAGAAATACTTTGCACACAGATGTGGATTGGGTGAAGTTTAATTTGGAGCCACTCAATTCCAGATGAGTTACCTAAATGTGCAGTTAGCTAGTATAAAGAACTAGCATAGGAAAATTGTCACAGAAGCAGTAGTTCAAATTAAAGACTGCATTTTGTAGATCATCATCCTTGGAGACAAAAGTGTCATGGAAATTATCAATATTCTGGCATATCTGCCTGCAAAACTAAAAAAAGATTCCTAAAATAATAGTGTAATGACATGTTTCATGACACTGTACTGGCATAGTATTCAGTACATTTATTTGCTGGCTCTGCAGTTCCCTAGGTAGGACTGTCTGAAAAGTGTGTAAAACCATTATATGTAGTGAAATGTTTAAAAGCATGCAGTACTTGTGAATTGTGTCCTGAGTGTGGGAATGTTCACTAACTTAGAACATATTTAGGAAGAATGCTAAATTGGATGACAGTTGAGACTTTGACTGGGTTCACACAACATGCTAAACCTCAGTAGGTTAAGTGCTTGTCTGAGCCCAGCAGGGTGCTTTGGAAGCAACCTGGGGGTGGCTTCTAGGTCACCCTGCTGTGCATGGTTTGTGGTAAGTTTAAGGAAACCCTTGTAGGTTTAGTATGTCATCTGCACCCAAATGACATGCTAACCTACTCGCAACCTCAAAAGGCACAGAGTCCCTTGGCCAGAGGCCCAGAGCTGCAAAGAAGGGCTACCCTGTCCAGCGGGAGGGGGGATTCTGTCTGCCAGGACCGTACATGTGCGCAGGCCAGGCAGAGAGAATAAGGCCTCTCCTTTGCCGCCGACATCTCCATGCTCCCTAGCAACAGCACGTTCAATGCACAGTTGCTAGGGAGTGTGGAGACAGTGGCAGTGCTGAGGGGGTGTGCCCACATGCTGTCACAGCATGCAGGCATGCCCCCTCAACGCTGCCGGTGCTGCCAGAATAATCTCCCCCAGCGCAGGAGCAGCCGACTGCTGCTCCTACATTTGGGTGGGGAGCTTATTTGCTCTGCCGCTGGGATGCGCATGTGTCCCAGTAGCAGAGAGAATAAGCCCTGCCAACGTAGGAGCAGCGGTCGGCTGCTCCTGCGTTGGGGGCGATGTAATTCTCTCTGCCATCGGGACGCACGCGTGTCCTGATGGCAGAGAGAATAAACCCCCTCAACGCAGGAGCAGCTGACTGCTGCTCCTGCGTTGGTGGGGGCTTATTCCAGCAGCAGCAAACAGCAGGAATGGTGGGCAGCGGTGGTGAGTGGGGCCCTGGAGAGAGGGGGAGTAAGTGGCGGGGCATCTGGGGGGGAAGAGTGAGTGGGGGGGCCCAGCCGAGGCAGGGGAGCCTTTGACAGCTGGGGAAAGGTGCCGCTTGGGCATTTCCCCCCAGCGGTCATCCCCACTCATCTCCCCTCAGTGCTCCTGCGGTGCCCCCTGGGATGCTGACGTGAGGACTGAGAGAGCAAGAGGGGAAAGGCGGAGCCTCCAGAGCCCAGCTGTGCCCAACCATTAGACTGGCCCAACCAAGGCCTGGGGCAACTTTAAATCCACAGAGGTTTCAGAACCTCTGTGGGTTTAAAGTGATGTGCAAACCCGGCATTTGAATTACATGCAGGAGCAGGACTATGTCCATAATTGCATGGCTGTACGATGTCTTGTTTTGAAGCAGTTGTTTTTAGTGTCAATTGAGACTGCTACCTTTAAAACATTTGTACCCTGCTCTTCAGCTGACAAAGGCTCCCAGAGCAGCTTATAATAATAAGACCCTGCCCTCAGGCTTACAATCTAAAAGACACAACACAAAAGAAAATGAACTGGGAGGGAGAAGGAAAAAAGCAAACTCAAGTGCTAGTTCTTGGTTACAAAGTTCTTATACGTGTTCCTTCTGGCAGGCAGGGAACCCCAGCTTCCAGTTTTAAAAATGGTTTTAGCCTATAAGTTCATGAAAATAAGTTTCAAACTTTGTACACAGTGTCAGATGAAATCAAAGCAGCTGCTGGGTGGTGATAGGACAGGGTTGAGCAGGATTTCCAGCTGGGTTCAAGGCTGTGCATAGCTCTTTGCTCCTTCCCATGCCTAGCAGATGCATTTGCTCAATTTTCTTATTACATACAGTTTGCAGAATTCAGCTTTCTTAGATAAGATCTTTGATTGTTCGTTAGCAAAGAGCATACATAGCCACAGTTGTACTCTATTCATTTCATTGTTATTAACTATCTGCATATGTAATTTGTACCATCAGGGTTGAGATGCTTATTAGCTTCTTAAAAACTGAAATTCTTAAATACATACATCCTTTTAGCTTCTACTGTAACACATAGCTGCAAAGGAATTGAAGGTCATAGTCAGGTTCAGTGGTAGAGCACATGCTTTGCATGCAGAAAGTCCCAGGTTCAATCCTCGGCATCTCTAGGTAGGGCTGGGAAAGACCCGGCCTAAAACCCCGGAGAGCTGCTGCCAGTCAATACTGAGCTACATGGATCAATGGTGTGACTCAGTACAAGGCAGTCTCCTATGTTCTTGTTTAACTTTTGGGCAGCCCCATCCTATGTGGGTGCCTGTAACTAGACTTGCCTCCTAGGCCGGGTCGCGCCCCCGACCCGATTCTCCGCGGGGGCGCCGACCCGACCCGATCTTCTAAGTGGCGCGGAGAGGTTCTCCACACCGCTCGATCGGGCGTCTTCTGCCCCGTCCGTCACTTCCGAGACCGGAAATGACACGACGGGACCCTGCGCAGGTGCAGAAAGCGCCATGGGTCCAGCGCGCCTGCGCAGGGTTCCGTCGCATCATTTCCGATCCCGGAAGTGACGCAACGGGACGGGACGGACCGTGTGGGCGGCTCGCCGCGGAGAGGGCAAGCCACCCCGAAGACCAAGGTAAGGCCTCGCCGGGCGTGAGTGGGGCCAATTTCAGCCTCGTTTCTGCCCGGCGAGGCTCGTTTTCACAAGCCTACCTGTAACCCTCCGAACCTGGAGGATTACGGGCACCCAATTGAGGGTGGGAAGAGCATGGTGGATAGGATTGCCGCTGCACTCCCCTCACCCTCAAAAACATTTAGACAGCTGATTTCAGCCATCTAAATGTTTTACCTCTTCTCGCAAGGAGGAGAGGCTGAGGCACTGCCTGGATTCCTCGGAAGCTGGCGGTGCTTCGCCCCTCCCCCAGGAATGCCCCCCCCGAACCAAAATCTGTCTTCCAGCTTCGGTTCCCTGCCAGCGTGGACACTAGCTGTGAGATGGGGTGGGGGAGGACTCCCCGCTGGGGATTTCTGAGGTCGCAGCGGGGAGTCTGACTTCTCTTATGGCCCCCCAGGCAAGGTTGGAGGGCCATAGGATTGCACCCTTAATGACTTAAATCACATGTTAATATAATAATCAAATGTATTGCATTTGTCCTTCACAGTATTTTATTTTATTTAGCACTTTTATTATGATGTCTTTTATTTTGCTTTTCAGACTGGAGAGAAGTTATTTGAGCTACATGCACACACACAAAAAATCACAGCTCTTGCAACTTTTCCACTCTTGGATACTTGTGAAGAAAAATGTCACCTGATTTTGACAGCAGGTGCTGATAGGACCTGTTATTGTATCCATTAATCTGAATACAGTTATGCACATTTTGGACAGGAGAAATACAGAAGTGGGCTAGGCTGCACAGTGGACAGTGGCTGCATGCCATGTTGCACTGAGCAAGTTGCTGTCGGATGGGCAAACTTGATTTCCAAGACAAAGCAATGCATGGCAGACAAATGCCAATGCTTCATTTCATAGACCTAAATCTAGCAAGACGTGATTGACAAGTGGACACAAGATTCTGTGTGCAGATCTCATTCATCACATGTGCAAAAAGCTGCTGCAGGGGGTAGAGAATGTTCTCCAAATTGCATGCACAGCAAGAACCCCAGTCAAGAGTTCTTGTAATTTGCCTCCTTGATGCATGGGGTGCCCCTCCCCCTATTTTGGAGGGAGATGTGATATAGATATCCTCTCCCCCCATATGTTGTGTGTCACTACTAGTAGGGATGTCTGGGTCAGGGCAATAGGAATAGTCCCAAACACTCAGTTATGCATTTCCATTTCTATAGTTCTAACATAAGTTAACTTGGTTGTTATCTTCCTTAATAAATGAAAACAGGTGTGGGATTGTGACAATGGTAGGCAAGTCCACAAAGTATCCTGCTTTCATTCCACTGTTAAGGTAAGTCAAAATAGAAGTGACTTTTCATTTTGATAATCAGGTACGCCCAGGTTATTGCAACTCATCTAACTTTTTTTCCTGTGTAATTTGAGGTATTTATGGGCAGCTTGAGTTCTCAAACAACCTATTGCTGCTCTCAGCAGCTAGATTGCCTATATAATATCCTGTCCTTTTCCCACAAAGGGCTGGCTTACATGTTACACCTGGCTGCATTTGGTCACTTTGTTTTCTTAGAAGAATAGTTGTAGAGAGTGTAAAAGGCAACCTCCGTACATAGTCCTTGATCATTTTGATGCTCTCATGTCATGTCACAGGACATTGTTAATTATCATGACTAGTGTGACAAACTGCTTCTGTGAATCATAAAAGGTTAATTTTAGAGCTCTGGATTTAGACTCAAAAGAGTCTGGAGAATCTCAAGAAATTACGTTTAGTGTTTGAACACACACCAGCAGAGGCCTTCTCTTGATATAACTCTTCTCTCTTAAACAAAATATTTCAGGGGTATGATATGAAAAGGACAAAACTGACACTTGTTATATATTGTCTTTTGTTGACAAAAATAATTATTTAAGGTTGCAATTCTATGCATGTTTAGACAGAAAAAAGTTCTACAACTCCCAGCATTCCCCAGCCAGCATGGAGTTGTAGGACTTTTTTCTGTCTTAACTTGGATAGGATTGCTCCCTAAAAGGCTTTGAGAAGCTTAGCCTTAAAATGATAGGTCTTGTGTTTGCTTTATATCCTTTTCAGAGAGACCTTGCCAAAGAGGTGCTCAAGCAAGCACCTCTGTTAATCAATCTTCCTTTCTGCTTTATAAGAGGAATAACGTCCTCTATATTAATTATCAAATGTTTCTGGCAAATAGTATTTCAAGTTCTATTTCATAATAACTGAAGTCTTACTAAGTAAAGCTGATAATTTTATTGAAAGAAAATCCCTAAAGAACTTTGTTATGGGACATACATCTGATTATCTAATTTGGTTCTACAGTGTTTGACAGTTCTTCAAAGGCTGGATGTGTGGCTGTCTGGAGGGAGTGATTTGTGTGTTTGGAACCGAAAATTAGATCTCTTGTGTAAGACAAGTCATCTTATTGATGCAGGTAAAAAATGTAAATGGCTCATTATAGTAGCTAAAGTGTAAGTATAATGGATCTATATAATGATACAAAATCAACTTGGCAAAGTCTCTTTAATTCTAAAGATAACATATATGAAAGCTGACCTCTATTTTTAAAATGTCAATGTAATCATTTTTGAATTAAGAGTACTTGGAGCCTCCTGTGTCCTATGAATTTTAAAGTGTGTCAAACTTCAGTAACTGTTAACTGAACTGGGTCAGTATATATAAATCACCAAATGAATATATATCCCTTTAGAAATGAAATTAGACTCTTCCAGGTATGCTGTGTATTTTAGGAGTATGATAAATTTTAAATGTAAGATTCCACCCAACCCAATAAGCAAAATACAGTAAAGCAAATACTGAATTGAAATACAAGAAAGAAGCATGTTGTTTTTATACATTTATCTTAAGATAGTTTTGGAATATGCTGCAAAATGTTTGGTTTTCAGATTTACAAAAGTAGTTAAAAAGATTTTTGCACTGCATAATCCAGTCTGTTGGTTTACAAGGATAACAAACATGATGCTTTATTGGTGTCCTAAAAGCAGAACAAGGCATTTATGGTCTATCAAAATAAAAAGTTTTGTATAGCTTAATTTTCTACTTCATAGCTTTCAAATTTTTCTTAGGAAGAGGTAACGCTGGAAATGCATTTCTGAGATGCTTTTAATAGCCCTCTTGAGAGGTGGTCAGATAGCACTCCATACTTGTATAGAATAATAGCAGGTGAGCTGGGGATTAAATATTTACTTGTAATAAAACATCTGACAGTATTTTTTTGCCTTCTTAATAAAGATATCAGTGCTATGATTGAATTGCCAAAAAATTGTGTGGCAGCAGCAGTTGGCAAAGTATTGAGTGAGTATTGCTCTAATAGTGAAGATATTTGAATGTTATTAACATCTATAGATGTTAAGTGTGTTTCATATGTTTTAGAATTATAGAAAACATGCCCTGTATCTACTTATAGCTATTGGGGTGGGATCCAAAGATCTGCAAGATCTTACCCACGGGTGCTTTACTTACTGTCTTTTGTGAACAGTGAGTCGTATTTTTCCTCCAAAACAGGATATAACATATAGCTGGAGACAGTCCTTGAAGTACCGGTAATTGCAAGTAGAAGGCAGATATTTTTGTAACACAATGTAAACAGTATCATGCCAAGAGCTTATGTTTTAGGTTTCTAAACACTTGTTTCTTAATTTTCATCCCATAACACACTCTTCCTGTTTCAAAATACTAAATCGTTCAGGGGAATGTACCACCTGCTCCACCAGTCAGGTGACCAGTGCTATCAGAGGTGTCAGTGCTGATCATATTCTTGATCGGAACTGTAGTCTCCTTTGCTTGCAGATAAGTCACTCCCTCGAATAGTAAATTTAGGTGGTGAGTGCCTACAGAAATAAAGCCCAATAAGCATTCTTGGTAGCTACAGAATGTTGAATGTCAGTCAGAAAAGAAAAAAAATAGAAAACTGATGGGAGGAGGGGTGGAATGGAGTATCCTGGGAAAGGGAATGCCTGGCTGGCTAGAACCCTAAACAGGTGCACTCCTATTAGGAGGTGAGGATACACTGCAACTTTTGTTGCAGGACCCATTTTTATGTACTGTTCTCATAAGTGTCCAGATATCTTTTTAGAAATTTTGTCTACCTTTCTCTTCTAAGTAATTCTTAGACTGAAAACTTCCAAAGATGGAACTGAATGGGATGTCTTTGAAGTGAACCGCCTTCTTGACCACCAAGATAATATTGTGTCGTTGGTCAGTGTCAGTGGTAAGACTGTTGCCAGTTTCATTCTTTGTAATTAGTGGTGTCTTGTTGGTACAAATTTTCTTCTGTTACTCCCCTGTGGTTTTTGTTTTGTTTTAAAAGCTACCTAGTTGATTTGTAGTACACCATTTTTTTGGCATCTCCTCAAATTAGATGTGCCTGCATTTAAAATACCTTAGTGTGAAACTACTTGCCTTTAATATGTTTACTATAACAGCAATCATGCACAAGTTAAGCTTTCTGATTTCAATTAAACTTATACCTAACCTTGTACAGTGAGTTCTTTGAATGAAACCTGTAATGCCTTCCTTGCTTATTTTTACAATTAGTGTTTGTTAATTATGTTACATTTTATCACATTTTTCCTCCAAGGAGTTCTGTGTGGTGCTCATGTTTCTCCACATGAGAAACATTTGAGGTACATTTGAGCTAGGTTAGGGTGAGCAATGGTGACTCACTGAAGGTCACCCAGTGAGGTTCATGGCTGAGTAGGAATTTTAACCTGGGTCTCACCAGTCCTAGTCTAACCACTATACCATACTGGCTCTCTTAGTGTTAAGGATAGTACAATTCATAACCTTAATCTAGAAACGCAAATCCATGTGTGAAAGTAGAGTTCCATCACCAGTGTGGGATGGACAGCATTCACCATACTTACCTAGGATATATATAAGATACTCTTACGTTTCATAGCTGTTAACTGTACTGATTATCTATTTGGGAGAGGAGGATTAAAAACACTACTGGACTTGGAGTTGTCCCTTCTTTCTCTTCCACTTGTCAGCTTATACAGTGGTGGCTCTGCAGTTGGAAAAGTGAGTGTGCAGCCTTCTGCTCTCCTTCCATTTTCTGGAATTGGGGCAATTGTTTATTAATAATTTTTGTTTGCATTATATTTGTTTTCTGTCTTAATTTTTATTGCATTCTTTGTTTTATATACAAAGGGTGCCTGCATATTTTGCTATCTTCTGCAGCTGCCAGCTGAAGTTAAATTTAGGCTTCTAAACAGACCTTTCCCTAGTCGAGCAAAGGCAAGTGAGAAGTTCTTCCAGGCAAGCAGGCAAGAAATTTTACATTACAACCACCAGTAACCACTGTAGCTATGTGTAGGTGGGCAAGCAGGCCTCTAAACATTATTGTAGGTTAGTGGTCATTTACAAAGCTAGCTTCATGCCCTATTTGGTTGAGATGCCTGTTGCTGGGAAAGGGTGTAGAGCATGGGGTGGTGGGACTAGAATAGCCTAGTGATGGCTGTTTGTAGTATTCTCTTTGGAGTTTTTGCCTGGCAGCAGCTTGTGCTTCCCCACTGAGTGAAGGGAATGACAAAAGGGAGGCAACAGCAAAGGGACGATGAAGCAACTGGAAGATGTTTGAGGTTGGTGCCATTACGGCAGGCACCCCATTAGCAAGCCATGGTTAGCTCAATTGCCGGTTATTAGCGTATGGCAACAGAACGTTGCATTCATGTCCTGCTTGTGGGCTTCCAACAGGCAGCTGATTGGCTACTGTGTGAAGAGAATGCTGGACTAGATAGGCCTTTGGTCTGATTCAGCATGGCTTTTCTTATGTTCTTATGAATGTTCCATGCCCCTTCTGGTACATTCATGGAGCCAGATGAAATGTGGTCCCCCCAACCCTTCTTAAACACTACTATTTATTTTAAAATCACACCAACAGACACACTAAAGATAACACTTTTTAGCGCAATCCACTGAGAAGGTCTCCTGCAGATGTCCTATTGAAATGAAAGAGAACTATGAAATTCCCATTCATTTTAATTAGATTCCTACAGAAGAATTTATCGGTGGATTTCTCATATACAGTCAAATGTGCATTGACTTCGTATGTTTTTATTAACTTTGGAACCTCCTTGAACTTAGAAGTGGTTGTTATTTATGGGTGCTCTAATATTTTTGGTACCTAGATTTGACTTTTGCGACGGGCTCCCATGTGGGTGAACTGATAGTCTGGAATTCATTGGACTGGACAATGCTAGCATATGAACGCAATTGGGATGCATCTCTTCATGTGGACCCACAACAAGAAATAAAATTATCACACAGTCAAAATGAAGTGTCAATTCAACATTTAGCTTCTGATGAGGAGGTAAAAACTTAAATTATAAAAAGTAAGACCTATAAACTACCTTTTCCCCTGTGTCTCTGGTTAGTAAATACTTATTTAATATGTACTTGCATTTTATTTTGCATTCAGTCATTCAGATTATTCACTTCCCAACCAGAAATGCTTATAAGCAAAAGGCTAATTGCAAAATTGGCTTGCCAATTTCAGTAAGCCCCTGTAGGCACAATCCAATGTAAATATCTCCTGTGAAAGGCCCATTAAATGTTTGCAGAATTTCAGTTCATTCCTGAACTGAAATGGATTGTGCTTCAGGGTCTGCTGTGCTAGGCATTGAACAGAATAGGATGAGGATCATAGTATGACTTCCAGATGTGCAGTGTGTGCTGTATTCTTCACAGAAGCAATGAATTCTCATTAAGTGAGTGATTCCCAAATTAGTAGTAGTGGGGTAGATACCTTCTGAGGGATAGGATTATGCCAAATGTAATTCCTGAGCAAGATTTCTCAGGTTTGGTTTGCTGCTCTCATTAATTAAAAGTTTGACAAGCACAGCAGTATTCCTCTTGTTTCCTGTTGTCCAAAATCCATGGTAATTATATTCACTTGTGTTCGTAAATTCAAGCTTACATTACTACTTCAGTGTAAATCATTCCAGTGAACTCAAAATTGTCTGAGTGCCAATACTTCGGTCCCAGAGCATAGTCTGAGGGTACATGATTCATCCACCTTGCTGAAGTTAAACAGGCCTGGGTCTGGTCATACCTGGATGGGACACTGCCTGGGAAACCTATGTATGTGGTCTCAAGTTCCATGATGGGCAAAAAGTAGGTTATAAAGGTACTAAATAAATAAAATAAGTGAAATGGCCACCCAAAAATAAGATAGTTTCTAAATGCTCCCATTACAAAAGTCCTAGTCTAACCACTATACCATACTGGCTCCAAACAGGTGCAAATTGCACTATTTTTTTCATGCAGAAAGATTAATAGGGCCATACTTAATTTTTATCAATTTCCCCCCTTAACCTTTCCAGCATGATTGGGAGCTCCCTAAATATGCAGCAATACATATGTTTGTAAATTAAAAGATTTAAAAACAAACAAAACTGAAATGGCCTGAGAAGGACCTGTGAGCTTCCAGAATATACAGACTGTCAGTTAAGGGAGGGGAAAATGGGAAATGGGGAGGGGCAGGGGAAGAGGGAATTTTCCTGCTCTACAACCTATAATAACTATCATGGGGAAGGGAGATTAGGATTGCAGGAATGTATGTTGTGAAGTTAAATTTCCCACTCTGCATTATTCCATCTCCAGGAAGCCGCTCCCCCCCGCCCCAATATAGGTATAAAATTTTTCTGTTTGGGGCTGGGAGCCCCAAAACAGAGACCTCTAGTTCTAAAGGAACATAGGAAGAAGCTTATAGTATTTGTCCAGCTAGCCCAGTCATAGATTTGTCCATCTAGTCCAGTATACTTTGTGGAAATCTTTCCCATCATCTGCTTCCTGATCTTTCTACAATAGCAGGGAAAGGCCTCAGGGGATGGAAAAGAAAAATAGTGTCCTCCCTCTCTCCAGGAGGCCTGAGCAGAATGACAAGGCTTCCGTTTTAGGTTGGCTAGAGTCCTGAACAGGAGGCTGGGGATATGCTCAACTGTAACACCCACTTGTATATTTTAAAACTTGTGTTAGGAAATTTTATAATATTTGTAGACTGCATTTCTGCCCCTAAGGGCCCTCAAAGTAGCTCACAACATAAAAACAATATCACAAAATAACAATAAAATATATACATATAAGCCACCATAAAACCCAATAAAAGGAAATCTGTTAAAATGCAGCCAGCAGCTGCGGTATAGGATAAAACTGACCACATCAGCTTTGTGGCTTATTTGATGTCACTAACAGTTGTATTATAGTATTTATATGAATTGAGGCATAATGCAAAAATATTTTACTCATTATAGTGGTAATTACACTTTAAGAAGCTGCCTACCTCTTACCTCCCCAGTTATTTAGATTGAAAGGTAACATTGTCACCATCCTACTGGAAATCCATTACACAATGGATTGTTTGCTTTGTTAAATGTTCTATTAAATTTTCTTTCCAGTTTGTGTTTGCTGCTGTTGGAAAGGGCATATACGTGTATAACCTTCAGATGAAGCGTGTGATTGCCTTCCAGAAGACTGCTCATGACTCCACTGTCCTGCACATTACAAAAGTTCCAAACAGGTGCAAGTTACATTTAGCTTTTTATGCGCAAAAAGTGTAAACATCAGAAAGATGAATAAGGCTATACTTAATTTTTATCTATTTCCCCCCCTCAACCTTTCCTTACAAAATATTCCAGCCTCTCAAAGCCCCTGCCATATTTAGCTCTGCTGACAGCTTGATAAGGTCTTTACCCTGAATTGCACTTTTTGAAATGGAGATAATTTCTAAAAAATGCACTACTGTGATTTTGATGGATAGTTAATAAAAAGAAAATGTAAGTACAGTGACCTATTTCTCACATAATGACAACCCCATCAGTTTAAAAACCGGTGGGTTGCTGTGCATGAACCGGTGGGTTGTCGTGCGGCCTGCAGTGTGTCCGCCTCTTCCACCTTTACTGCACATCCCACGATTGGTTCCTTCATAGGATGTGGAGTGTGGGATGCAAACCCAGACAACTCCTAAACAACTCACTGTTGTTGGGTTAACTGTTGGTTTGTTTAGCTCCTAAACAACCCAGCGGTCTTAGTCCGCACATCACACTCCACAACCTATGAAAGAGCTGTTCGTGTGTTGTTGGGTAAAAGGGGAAGAGGTGGGTGCACTACAGGCCGCGCAGCCGCTTGTGCATGACAACCCATCAGTTTTTAAACCAATGGGTTGTCATGTGCAAGTGGGTGCACTACAGGCCGCGCAGCCGCTTGTGCATGACAACCCATCAGTTTTTAAACCAATGGGTTGTCATGTGCAAACAGGCTCATTGGATTGGATCCAGGCTTAGTCTGGATCTAACTCGTTGTATTTACTGAGCATAATGTGCAGAGATATTATTTGACTGTTTCTGAAGAGACAAGTTCATATAACATCAGCCTTCTACTTTAATAAAGTCAGTATCTGATATGACTACATTTTTATAACAAAGGTTATGGGCAGCTAATTGTCCTTTATTTTATTTTTTTATTATTTTAACTATTAGACATACTAGTTGGATCCTGATTTAGTCATATTTAAGAGTAGACCCACTGAAATTAATGGGACTGACATTAGTCAGTTAAACTTTTAGCCAGTACTAAAATCCTCCCTAAAGTGCCAAGTTTTGACTAGCCATTGAAATGCCAAGAGAGTGTCCAGACATGTATTCCAAAGCATGGTTACTGTCCAGAGAAAGTGCCGCTCTATGCTGTTGCAGATTTCACTTCTGTGAAAGACAGGTTATAGAGCAATGCCTCCCATGCCAATCAAAGAAATAGGAAGGACAATATAGAATGAGGCATGTCTGAAGTGGGCCAGCAGCAGGCCATGAAGGCCTTTAAAGATAAAGATAATCAGCATCACTTTGAACTGGGTCTAGAAGCATATAGGCAGCTAGTGCAGTTGGGCCAAATAGGAGTGATCTGTTCCTTGCATCCCATCCTGTCCACAGAAAGAGGTGAGCCACAGAATTGTGCAGTAGCTACAGCTTCTGAACCATCTTTAAAGACAGCCATGTAGAGTGGGTTGCAGTAGTCAATATGTGAGGTTTCCAAAGCATACATCTGTCAAGGTTCCACTACTGCAAGGACCCCTTGATCTGCCCTTTGGGAGATCTCTGCCTCTTCCCAAAGACCCAGTCCTTTGCCTGCTTCCCCCAGTAACGTGGGTGTAGGCTGTAGGCGTGTGAATAAGTCACTCCAAACTTCAGGGTACACAACAAACTTTACTTATAGTATTAGGGAAATTACTTAATAGAGTGGTTTTAAATCAAAAGCAGGTATGATAAAATAAAACAAACAAACAATGTTCTCTAGTTTCACTTCAGTCTACCTAATTCCTATGCAGCCAGCCAGCCAGTTTCTCTTTCTCTCTCTCTCTCTGCTGTTCAGCACACACTCTCCCTGCTAGCTGACCACACCCCACATATATAGTCTTCCCAGGAATGGAAGGTTATAACCATGTGACCTTGCACTGGAGAACTGATTCTAAACTTCTATTGGGTAACTTAAAACTCTCAAACTCCCCCTCCCATCGTGGAGTGTTTGGGCCTTCAGGCTTCAACAAACTGAAGCCTGTGTAGGCCTCAACAAACCAAATCCTGTGTAGGCCTCAAACCCTCACAACATCCCTGGCTATATCCCTGTTGGAGAGAAGCAGACAAAAGTGGCTCACATGCCTAAGCTGGTGAAAGGTGTCCCTGGCCACTGCAAGCATGTGAGAATACAGCAGCAAAGTGGCGTCTAAGAGAACTCCTTCAGGGGGAGCACAAACCCATCCAGGACAGGCAAATCATTTGGTAGTGCCTGCCATAAATGGAGCTAGAGCTCAGAGAGGTAACCCACTAAAACCACTCTTGATAGCAATCATGGAACCTTGATTTTGTGCAGTTGTACAAATATGCTTCCACACAATGTTCCAGTAATAAATACTTGATTTGGTTTGAACAGGCAATTAATTTCCTGTTCAGAAGATGGCAGTGTTCGCATTTGGGAATTACGAGAAAAACAGCAACTTACAGCCGAGCCTGTTCCATCAGGTCTGTATCCATAAAGTGAGGATTTGTTGCATAAGAGTGGAGGGGAGAACCCGGATATCTCCATAGATTGTCCTATCTACATTTCCATGCATAAAGATGCCCTTCCTTCCTTCTGCTATATTATATGTATGTGTTAAAGTTGATCAGAAAGCAAAAGAGAGCCATTTTAATTTGAATGTGCACCTAGCTAATATTTGATTTTATAATCAAATTATAGAAAAAGCGAAAAGCACTTAATATATTCTCCTCCAGACCAACCTGACCTGTATGCTGCTGTTGTTTGCATATAACCTTGCATGATGGTGATCATTCAGTTGGTAAAGATAAAAGTATCCTTTTTGTTTGGAAGAGATGGTTTGCAGTCAATTTGGCTGGTGACTTTCTTGGGATGCCTGAACAGTAGCAAGAATAAATGCAAACGAACAAAAAGTAACCTGATGCAGTCTGCTTGCAGGAAACTGATTTACTTCAGTTGGATGTTCACTCATTGTAGAATGTCTTTGAGGGCCAGACTTAAGAAAAAAGCAGAACACGATCTCCCAGAGTATGCAAGGTTGACATGCAATCCTTTAAACATTTTTTTAATGTAGCCTTAATTTTCCAGGTTTTTTCAGTATCTGGGGATTTGGAAGGACAAGCAAGCAAGCCAATCACACAGCTAAAAAAGCACCAGAGAGCACTACTATTTTCTCCTTGGATCTTAGTGGGGATTTGATTGGGCACTCTTCAGCTGTGCAGGTTTGTTGGAACTGGCAGTAGAATTTTTTTTTTTATGTCATTGTTCTTGAAATTGTGGGAGATGCTTCTCTTTAAAACAGGTGTAATTTAGAACTGCAGGGATAGAAAACAAATGAGAAGTCAAAGCTTTTGCCATGCTGAGATCTTAAGAAATGGCAACTACCGTATTCTGTGGAAATTGAAGGCCCAGCCTAGAAGGTGCAGATCTATTAGGACATGAAAAGACAGGGAAGAAAATTATTTGGCTCAGGTGCTTTGTACTTGAAACCTCTGATTGTCCTAGGGCTATTTCACATGTGACATTCTTACATTGTTGCAGGGAAAAATATGTGCCAAATGTGTATACAGTTATGTGCGTAACCACAATTGTATCTATTTTGTGATGTTTGGAAGACGTAGCAAAGCAACAACAATCGTGTAACAAAATAGGCACTTGTTTGATTATCACACATGATAGAACATATGTTTTGCAGTTTTCCCTGCAGTTAAGCGGGATCAATTGTATGTGTAGAGTGGCAGTTAGAATGTGGACACCCAGGCATGACCCTTGATTTTGTCACTTCATTGGGGATTTATCATTCTATTAAATACAGTGAATTGTACCAGAGTTGCCCTTCTATGAACAAAAGGCTTTTTCTGTTGGTGGAATAAACAAGGATGGGGGTGGGATGGGGATTTTTGGTTTCTTCCTCCCTCTGCAGCCACAGTAGCACTTCACACATTATTCTGGAGGGGCCCCTAACCCTCCGGAGGAGATTTTCAGAGGCATAGCAAACTGCAGGGGGACAGGGAATGAACAAAAATCACCTCCCTGCCTTCTACCCGCAGGATCACTCAGTTCCGGTCCACACAACTCTGGATCCGACCCAGTCTCTTCAGCTATCTATCTGCCAATTAGCTGAAGCTTGGAATTCCATAGAATTCCCAGCTATTATATTGCTAGCCTTACAACACAATTACCAGCTACTTTATTGCTAGGTGTAGCTGCTCTTTATTGGCTAGCTTTATTGCTAAATGCAGGCTTTACCGTACAGGTAATGTAAACAAAAAACCACACAAACTTAACTGAAGTTAATCAATTTAAAATACACTAATTTGAAGTTAAGGAGTGGTGTGTTATTTATAGTTCTGATAGAATGAATAGAATTAATACACCTTCATGATTAAAATGTAACATTGTTCATGCTACATATCAAAATTATTAAGCATGCATTTGTTGTTTACTTAAGATGTATCTAATATGTTGTAGTGTGATGCATTTGACTGGTACTTGAAGAGCCATGCAGCAGATTTTACATGTCTGCTGAAGTTCTGAGCTCTTCATAAAAATCACTCCTTTTAAAGAGGACTTGCAGAAGCCAGATGTGATATAACATACAATGGTTTCCTGTTCCCTTGAACACACCTAAAGTCGTTCCTTGGATCTTGGCCTTTATGTTCACCTTTTGAATCTGTCATTAAGTATCTATTAGGAGTGCCGATTTGGCTCAGTACTTGCTGCTAAATTTTGTCTCACCTATTTACTATTTGCACCTGTTGATGCCTCCTTTTGATCCTAGCCAGTTTGCACTGATGTCCTTGAAAATGATTCTTACGGAACTTGGTTTAATGTTATCTTGAACGTACCATTTTGGAAGCATGTGTTACCTTATATACGGTAATCAGTCTTTTAACTGAAGACTGAAAAGTTCTGATAGTTGAGTACATTATGTTGATGATATAGTTTTCATTGCAGATGTTCCTGTACTTCAGTGAACATGGCCTGGCAACATGCTCTGCTGATCACCTCATTATTTTGTGGAAAGATGGAGAACGGGAGTCTAGATTGCGCAGCTTAATGTTATTTCATAAGTTAGAACAAAGTGAAGATTTGCAGCTTAGGATCTAAGATGACTTAATCGGGAATAAATGTATGGAATATGAATGACTGAAATGTTATTTAAAATCTCAAGTATTTAAAATGACTTTGTGTATTATTTTGTTCTTGACTCTTTAGAAACCTTACAATTAAATAAGTTATCTTACACTCAACTGAATTTGTTATTACTCTAGAGGCAAGATACTTTTATACATTTGAGACCAGAGTAGCCTACATTATTAGTAGCAGTATATTTTCTTTAAACTCCTTGAAATAATGTATTTGAGTAAGTTAAAGCAGCATATTTAAAGTTTACCCAAAGAAATAACATTTTAAGAGAGAATGGGAGCAACTGGGATGCTATTCCATCCTTCAGACCTGTTATTTCTTGCATTACACTTCTACAACACATAGCATCTTGAGTAGAGCTGCTGCCAACTTCTGCAAAAACCTAGAAATCAGGCCAAATTTTGGGATTCCAGCCAGGCAAAATCTGTAGTGAATATTCAGGGTAACTCACAACCATTCCACATTCTGCCCGGGCATGGAGGGTGCTCTGTTGCCAGGAAGCCCCTGCAAAAGCATGTGGCCTGTGAAGTATAGAGAGAGTTCTCCTTGCCCCATAGAAGCTGCTGCTATATACAAACAGCCTATTTATCTGGCATCTCATGGAACTGAACCAAAGAGGGAAGACAGTTTTGGGAAAAGTCCCTGAAAAGTGGCCACTGAAAAGATTTTCTAGGACAGCAAAGATATTTTGATGAATTAGCTTATTCTCCATCCATTCTTGAAAGCCTGCACTCGCATGGGACAATTCACATAGGGGGGGAAATCATGCAGGCAATAGAGGCATGCAAAAATAGAGGTGCAAAGCCCCTCTAATGGAAGAGTGGAACACACTGAGCTTCTTCAGCCCTACAAATAAGGAATACTCTTATTGTTGAACATGTGATAGTTGCATTGTTCCAATCTCCATCGCTGCTTATTTTGTGACCGATGAAAAACTGCATTGAACAACCGCGTGAAGAGAAAATACTATGTGCATAAGGGTTGGATCCAGCTTTTATTCTGCAAATGGGAGCAGCCCCTGAGCTGTTCCGCCCAGAACAGACCCACCGGTGGAAATGGGGGGGGGGGCAATCTTTGCCAATTTCCTCCATCTCTCAGAAGCCTCCAGTGCCTCCACCTCTGCTGGAGGGTCCCCCAAACCTCCAGAGCAGATGGGGGGGCATAGAGAAGTGCAGGGGGAGAGAGAATCAATTAAGATAGTCTTCCCCTTCTACCAGTGGGATTCCCCTGCTGCATCAGAAGCTTGCTGAGGATGGAAGGAGCCCTTTTTTCCATGGGAGGCTTATGCTAGATCCAAACCCATAGATTTCATAGATCATAGAGTTGGACGGAGCCTACAAGGCTATCGAGTCCAACCCTCTGCACAATGCAGGAAACTAGAGGAGGGGTCTCCCATCCAAGTAATAACCAGGCCTGACCCTGCTTAGCTTTCCACACTCAGACAAGCTGAGCCAGCATAAGCCACAGGCCCAATTTAAATAAATCTAGAGTTAAGGCTATGTAAATAAAAATTAATTAAAATTTAATCAGATATAGGCCTTGATAGTAGAACATAATGGATATGATGAATACTGCACTGAACACACCATTCTTTAAACTATACAATGTAGCATTATAATACACAGCAACGGAAGTTAGGTTCTGTTAGAATTCTAACAAAAATATAGCTTATATACATTTCTCTGCATGGAAATTATATGAGTGTTTTACATTATTTTACATAACTTGATACAAAACATTGAAAAAAATGTTGGCACATTATGTAAGCTACAATCATTGTCATTTTTCATCAGTAGTAATACTCTGTATTGACTTTTATCTGGTTTACCTTCCTGGACTCAACACAAAACAAAGAGCCAAAGTAGTTTCCTTTTTGATGGGCAGTGTAATACTTTATGTTAAATTATATACATTTCAGCCTTTGAAGAGCCTGTTCTAATGCACAGTGTTAAATATTAATCAAATTATTTATTTTATTACTAATAGCCAATAATTTGATGATTGTGTAAGCCAGTGAGCTTATTTAAGGAATTCTGCTGGTTCAAAACCCCAGACATCATGGAACTCGGGGTGGGAGGGAATAGCATAACTTGCTAGGAATGTTTCCTACATGGACCCTGTTGAAAAGAATGGCAGTTGTGTAAGACCACAACATCTAGTCATTGTGATGCGACTTGCACAGGAATATCCCCCAATGTGATTAAAATGAGTATAAAAATATTTGTACTTTGGCAGCTGAAACATAAATTTCATACTTTAATGGAAAATTAACATTCAGTTTATTTACCACAATTAAAACGAATCTTATTAGGTCTATATTATATTATTTTTAAAAAGTATATCCTGCTTAACTAGCCCTATTGGGTTCTTGAAGCAGCATACCTCAAATAGTAGTACAACCTGAACACTTTTTTTAATGTTCAAGGACTCTGTTTAGCCTAATTTTGTGTTCTTAATGTTAAGGTAAATGTCTTACAAGTAAGTGCTATGGCTACAATCCAGGACACCAAGGCACAGGGGGCTTCTTATCCTCTATGAGGGAAACATTATGCACAAGCAGCCTGTTCCCTTCTAGAAAGAGAATAGAAGGCCTCTGTATGGGTGTGGATTCTGGAGACTGTTTTGAATATGGCTCATGTGTATGTGTGTATATATAAACAGGGTTTCTTTTCCTTATGGCTCATGTGTATAAAGCATCTGTCACACTCTGCTCCGAAGATCTGCTATACCAGCAATCCCACATTCTAAGCATGTAGATGTAAAACTGGAACTACAACATCACAAAGCATGATGTTATGCTGCTGCAGATGCAGACAGATGTTTTAGGATGGGGTGCCAGTCCTTCACTTCAGTTGCTTTTCACAATATGGCTCACTATCAACTATTTGAAGGCAGAAAAAAGTATGGATTTGCTCAGCTTTGTGAACTTTAGTATCTCCTACTATAATTTTATAAAATGTTACTTTAACAAGCAAAGCAGATCTAAGGACTCCTTGTGTATGTAGAAACCACAGTGTGCACAGAGTCCTCACTTTTCCATAGGCTTTAATGACGGAGCCAGCTCTGCGAGTGCATCCCAGTTTTTCACACAAACTGCCCCCCTGACATTGATGTCTACAGGGAAGCCTGCTTATGGAGGCAAGCGGTATGCACAGACAGGTTTGGATCAAAGAAATTGTATACCTATCAAAGATAACAAAGCTCACAGTATTGTCTGACAGAACTGAAGTTACATTTAAGTAAATGTTTGCTATTATAACAGTTATTTTTTCACAACAAAGAACAGTTGAATCTGCTGCTTTCCTCCTCAAATTACTTTCTTTTTTTGTTTTCTTTTAAAGTTCTTGCATCAGGTAAACAATATGTGCTGTAAACAAGGCTCCCCTAAAATGACAGGTTTTATCAAATATTGTTGGTAGTTATTCCAAAGAAATTAGTTTTTCATAGCATGATGCCCTCTTGTATGGGATTCATATAATCAATTTTGGTCTGCAAACAAAATTATACCAATTATATAATTTGACAAATTATAACAATTTTATAAAACTACCTTTAAAAGGATCTGTTGTGCCACAAAAAAGAGGATAGCTTTATAAAATGTTTATTGGTCTCTAGATTATCATCTTTATAAAAACAAAGCTTTGTAGAATTTAGAGCTATTTAAAATTGAGAAACATTTCTCTCCTCGCTGCCCAGTTGGTTACTTCATTGTGAAGGAAATTCTGCCCCTCTTGGGTCCATACCAGTAATGGTTCACAGTGTGAGTGGTAGGCTATGATGTTCCATTTCCTCCCTTCAGCTTCCATTATTGTTCTCTGAAGGAAGCCGAAGGCTCCTACACTTTGACTCATCTAATGTTTTCCAGTGCTTGTAGTTATTTGCCAAGTGTTGCATCAGGACAGGTAGATGTGCAAATGCTGGGGGGAAGAAAGAAAAAAGAAAAGAGAACAGAGATATTATAAATGTAAAAAACCAAGTACCAATGTCAGGAAATATTTCTTAATAGTGAGTATTCAGCCTCTGTGTTATTAGGAAGGTCAATCTTCTGTTACTATTATACAAAGAATAATATATATGAAATAAAAGGCAGGTTACAAATCAAATCAAATAATAATAAACATTTGGAGGGCTACACATTTCTCATCCCTGATCTTAAGCAATGTTGTAGCCTCTAGGCATAATAATCACTTAAACCTTTACAACATTTGGGGAGGCTCTTTTTCATCTGTATTCACCCTCAATATTACACAACCAGCAGGAATGAGTGACACTCCAGTGTCCTGCAGGAACAGTGGTGTTCTTACTAGCTGTCTAGCCCAGCTTGCCCAGGATGCTGGGTAACAGAGAGGAGGAATATTCTTTAATGCACAATCCCTATTCAGATGGATTTGGACTTGCATGCCCTGCTGCCATTTGGGTGAAATAAAGTTTGTTCCTCAACAGAGAAAAGGAAAAGGGGAACTTCTCACCATCCCAAGCATCAAACATGTCCATTATGAAGTAATCAATGAAGGATATCTGAGACTTGGGGATGCTACAGGTGTTTCGATCAAATACTGGCATGACAACTGGGAGACCTTGTCTCTTTTCTTCATCAGTCTGTAGAAAACAAAACCAATTTTCGTTAAACCGTACAAAGTGAAGATTAGGCAGTTAGGTAAAAAGAACAGAGTTACCGTCCCATTGTTTAGTCAACTGCTGAACTGTAAACTGGCTGACCAACATGGTTTACTTACAAGGCGGCTGAGCCGAAGATTGAACTACCTGAGCAGAAGATTGAGCAGGGAATGGCTGTACACCAAGAAACAGCTTTGATGTAGAGGCAGGGAGAATTTCATATTCCAGCAAAAATATTTACATCCCATTGCACTGGTGCAGCCTTTTACTAACTGTTATGGTGCAATCCTATGCATGTTTAGATGGAAAAAAGTCCTACAATTCCCAGCATTCCCCAGCCAGCCAAACATGAAGAGGAGTGCACCCAAGGCGCTTTTCTACACGGGGCATTTACTGTGCACTTGTGATTCCTTACAGTTGTTTTACGGGCTCTTTAGACAATGCTATGATCCTCCAGTTCACTTTTGTTTTTTCAGAGAACTTCCCCCCTTTTTTTAGAATGGGGAAAATGAGCTATTCAATTACAATGGGGAAGTTGGCACTCTTCTGGTGTATTTGCACTATTCTGCTATAGCATAGCTCCACCTAGAGGTTGTGTAGTGGAAAAGCAGGAAAGGAAGAGCTTTTTGTGTAGAGCTCTGATCTCAATGCTGCGGTGAAACCAAAAGTAGATATAGCGATGAACAGCCTTATGTAGAAAAGCTCTTAGTCATATTATCAATTCACAAATTGGTTCCTTCTTTCACTTTTCTCCTCCTGCCACCAATATGCAGCATTAGTTTTCAGCTGTTCAAATAATTCACCCCAAGTCCCACTCATTCTTTTCATGTTGCACTTCACATCCCAGGTTCCACCACCTAAGATTCTTGACTCTACAAAACAGTCATCCAAGTCTGAGTTCACAATTTACAGGAGTTTCTCAAGTGCATAACATAGTCTAGCCAAACAAGATTGGTTTTCTACAGAATTTTTCTGAAGCTATGTTCAAAGCACTTCTGAGTCACTCTTAATACAGGGGTGCAGAACCTCAGGCCCCAGGTGCCAAATTGGCCCTCCCGAGGTCCCCAGATGGCCATGCCCTTTCCCCCAACCAATGTTCATTTGGTGGTTTCCTGCCTTTTGTGCAGTTTTTTCCCCATTCTAAAAGGTTGAAATGCCTCTCCTAAGGCTTAGTTACTGGCGGTAAGAGCTTTAAGCTAAAACATGCTGGTATTTTTGGCCCCACCTGTCTTGCCCCACCCACCCCTGGAATGCAGCCACTGAAAGGTTCTCCATAAAATAATTTGGCCCTCAGGCTGAAAGAGGTTCTGCACTCCTGCTTTAATAACTTTATATTAAAAGAATGTGCATAAGTTATATGTTAGCTAAGATAGTTTGATTGATTATACATCCCACTGAACCTTCTGGGCCTTATAAAGGGATTAGACAACTTCAGATAAGTCTATCAATGCCATGAGAGCTACATGGAACCTCCACATTCAAAAGTGTATTTTGTATACAAGATACTGGGGAAAACAGGGGAAGATCTTGTCCTGCTTGGATGCTTCACAGATACAGCTGTCTGGTCACTGTTAAAACAAAATGCTGGACTAGATGGATCTTTCGTTTGACCCAGCAATGCTCTCCATATGGGATGACATAAAGGCCTGGTCTGCATGTAACACTAAGTCATGGTGTGGTTTGTTGAAATCTGGCTTGTCATTGTGTCTGAACTGATCCGCACAAACCATTTTAACCAGCTGCAAACCACAAATAAAATCCATGCTTTGTTGTTGGTCTATGAAGCCTGGCCTGTTTAAACCATGGCTTGTCATGATGTCTGAACCCAGAACAGCCTTATCCTTGGTTTGTTTGCAGTGCTGTCCTCCCTAAAAATGAAACTGCTTTGAAGGCTGACAAAATGAGTGGGAGGGAAACAAACCAGAAATAGGAAAAACAATCATGGTTTCTTTGCTAGTCTGCAAGACAATTCATGGATAAAGCAGCAAACCATGGTTAACATAAACCATGGCATAGCATGATGGGTGAATACAGGCTACAATGAACTATGTGTCCACATAATTGTTTAGAAGCTAAAAAAAGTGGAAAAACCCTCAGAACAATGAGCTTAAGAGAAGGATCCTGTGGCCCCTGGACATGGCCTGGGGGGCATAGGATGCTTCGGATTTCCAGCTCCGAGGTTGGAGACTGTGCTCTCACCTTGGAGCTGGGAAACAGAGCTCTGCCCCCCTTCTCCTGTCCCCTCGCAGCCAGAGCAGAAAAAATGTGAAGGCTGCTCTCTGAGGTTGGGAAAGCAACACCGGAGAGGGGCTGAAGGGGATGTACCGGAGAACAGAGGAGGAGACTGGGGCAGCCAGGATACAAGGTATCCTGACGGTGCTCCAGCCTTCGTTCCCCCCCCCCCCAATGCCCCAGCTAAATGGCCAAAAATGGCTAACAAAAATGTAGAGTGGGGAGGCAAAGATTGCTTCCGCTGCTCCTCCCGCTGTGCATAGGATGCCTGTAATCCTCCAAGTTTGGGGGCTTACTGGCATCCTGATTGGATTGCGTCCTATATACTTAGTGTACTGGTAAGTGAATTTTATAATACTATATGAAGCTGCAACTGATGGCACAAGCAGAAACAAATACAGCTAGTATATACTTTCCAGTAATCTACAAGGACTAGTAAAACTACTACAATGCTTGCCTTTTATTTTAATCTGATTAATTGGCTGCTTAATTTGATTAATTACTGACTATGGGTGGGATCCAGATTTTGACCCACTGAATCAATGTGAGTTAGTCATGACTAACTTAAGTCCCATTTATTTCAGTGGGTTTACTCAAAGTATATGAGCATATGGATCCACCTCATATTAGCTTTTAGTATGAGAAAATAAAATGTCTTATTATTCAGTTTCTAATAATAAGAAATCCATACCTGTGCAAAATATTCTTCTGAGATCCTCCCCGCCCATTCAATACACAATTCTAGAGGGCGACATGGGTTTGCAACATCTGCACATTTAATCATCATGCGCTTGATCAGTGTCTGGTTATCCGGAAAGTTCTTGAGACTGGTTGTACATTCACAGTCGCTACCCTCATTCTGAAAAACAGGCATACAGTTATGTGGTAGGTCAGTGCCACTGCTCACAGCCACTGTAAAATCACTATCATAACACTTTTTACAATTGCACCATAATATAAATAATCATCCTGCACATTTATCTGGTAGTCTAGGAGGAAATCCATGAGCTAAGCATGGGCAAGTGAAGAAGTTCTCTCCTCACCTAAACTTATCAAAGCGTACTAAAATTTTATAATTAGGAAAACGTCAAAGCCATCAGGGAAATCTTGTTAACTTCCATTTATAATAATGGTCACACAGAATGATCCTATGGCCCCTAGACAGCATGGGTTGCCAGGGTGGCTTGTTGCCTTCAAATGAGCCACCCTGCGGGGATTGGTTTGGGTTCGCACGATGGGTTGTTGTGTTGTACGAACCCAGTCCATATGTATAGTTATCATGGGGTCCATAGCTCAATGTTAGAGCACATGCTTTGTTAGGTTCAGTCACTGGCATTTCCTGTTAACAGGTCGCAGGTACTGGAGCTGGGAGTCCAGAGTCTCTGCCAGTTAGATGAAACAATGGAACAATACTGGCTTGGATGGACAAATGGTCTGGCACATGGGAAGTTGTACAGTTTAAGGCCATTTCATATGTTCTCGTATACCATTAGAACAGCCTAGAAACATTGTGGTTCATAACTTCCAAGCTACTTCCTTTTTTAAGGGACGTCTACCCACCCTTTCAATTCTGGTAAAATTTCCAAGGCAGTTTCCAAATTACCAAAGGAAGTACACAATCTTAAAATGCCAACATTTAAAAATACAAACATTGCAACAGCATAAAAAGGGGAAAGGCAGTTTTTTGCCAAGATTATAGGGATCACAGCCTTCTGTGTTTGGACTCCACCTAACAGCATGAAACACAGCTCCTGGTTGTGGGCATCTGAACACTGCTACGACATGAATGAGAAATGACCACAGCAATACACACAAAATACATCCACTTAAACACCTATGCTTCTTCAAATAGCATTTTGGCACTTACATTGGAGTTGGTTTCCTCAGAGCCCATGGGCTTGGTGATACTGTTCACAAACTTGTTCACGTGCTCAAAGTGCTTGGTCATTTCTGTTGCCAAAACCATGTCAATAATTGCTTGGCGAAGAGTTCGATAATGATTTCTGACAAAAGGAAAAACAATCCGTTCACAGGATATACACTGACAGAATCAACTCCCTTTCCAGACCTCCCATTACTACTGTGCATAACATTTTCATGACGTCGATGCAGTCACTTGAGGAACAGTGGTTAAGCACAGTCCCATATAATGCATTCAAAAATTCAATCTGTTTACATTATTATTGTGACAACAAATGTTGTAAAAGTCAACATGTATTTGAAGTGGTCAAAAAAATCTAAATCTTCAAATTACTCTATTAAAACATGATGGTACTAGAAAGCTTCCAGACATCACCCAGTAAGTATATATATCAATAAAAAAGGAGCTGCCTTCCTTACTTAATGACTGTCATAAGCTATTAGAAAAGAATATTCTTACTAGTGCTCCTAACAAGTGCCAACAGAAAAAACACAGGCACGCGGTTATTGGCCAATATGTTAGTCAGGGTGAGGTGATGACAGGGATGGATAAAGGAGAAGGGCAAATAGGGTAAGGGAAGGGCAAATGGCAACAGAGTCACAGACAAGATGAATGTGTGTTGGTTCTGGATACGTTTTGCTGAAGAAATGGACTTTGAAGGGAGATTTGAAGTTGGGGGTTTGGAATAGATGGGTTTTGGAGTACTTCCAACAGTATGACTCTGATATTCTGGAGAAGAAGGAAGTGGCTTAGCAAATAAAAAGAGAGAGATCCTTCTAACAGGAACGGTGCAGGGCTGTTTGGCGCCCTAGGCCGAATTATATTTAGCGCCCCCCCTCGTGCCGTGGGGGGGGCTCCGGAGCAAAGCAGCCCTGCTCTGCAACGCCCCCCCCCGCGCCGCCGCCGCCGCCGCCACCACCACCACCACCTACCAACTCCTCCGCAAGGGCCACCAGCCGGCCCTGCAGCTTGGAGGTCTTGGCGCTGAGCAAAAAGCAGGCGCCCACCGAGAGGAGCGAGAAGAGCAGCGAGAGGATGACGGGGGCCCTACCCACGCCTCCGGCACACCGGCAGCCGCCTTGGGGCGAAGCCGCAGGCTTCTTCTTCTCCCGAGGCTCGCTCATTGCGCGCGCGCTCTCTCTGCGGGGGGGAAGACGCCGCCGACGCCGCAAGCGCTCAGGTTCGCCCCTAGGGAGCGAGGGGGTGGGTGGCGGCTCCTGCAGCGCTCCCTCCGTCCCTCTGGCTCCGGAGGGAGGTGCAGCAGCGGTGGCGGCGGCAGGCAGGGCAGGAGCGCGCCGTAGGCGAGGAAGGGGCGCAGAAACTGCGCCCTCTTCCGCCACGCGCCCTAGGCAGTCGCCTGGGTCTGCCTAGCGGTAGCGCCGGCCCTGCCTTCTAAGAATAGAGAGAAGCACGACGCAAGATGTGAGAGAAGTGGCAGAAGGAGTGAAAGTGCCAACAACAGAAGATCTGAGGGAACAAAAATGTGTGTGTGTATGGCGGGTGGGTGGGATACAGGAAGTGATATTAGACCAGCTATTGGAGAGACCAGCTTGAAGTTGATGCATAGAGTAACAGGCAACCTTCACAGAGACTTTGAAGGAAGGAGAAAGACTGGAGACAAACAGTGGGCTGGTCCGCATGATCAAACAGCCCATAGTGGCTTATTTAAGCTATGTTGGGTTGCATTGCATGCCAGCGGACATTTTGAATATTCAAGACGCGACTGTGGCTTATTGTATCATCCAAACCCAGGGACCATGGGTTATGAGAGGGTTAAACAACCCTCGCATCACCCTAAAACAGGCCATGGATTCTGTGAGGTTTGTTTAACCCTCACATAACCCATGAGCCCTGGGTTTGGATGACACGACAAGCTGTGGTCGTGGCTTGCATAGTCAGGATGGCGCTCCTGCATGCTACGGCTCACTGTGGCTTAAATAACCCATGATGAGCCATGAAGAGCATGCGAACCTGGCCAATTCTTGTTCAGCAATCTAGTATGATAGACCTATCATTGCCCACAGCCTACATACTCATTTCTTTTATCCCATTACCAGGGGAAGCTGGTGACTCCTGTGTCAGTGGGGCTTCTTATCCATTGCAGGTTTAATTCTGAGCTTTACAGGAGCTATTCATGGTGCTGAACTCCATCCCCAAAATAGGTTCACCACCACTGAGCACCATGGATAGCTCCTGCAAAGCTCAGAATGAAAGCTGCAATGGATAAGGAGCCCCACTGACATAGGAGTCACCAGCCTCCCCTGCCCATTACAATCTCTGGTCAAACAGGTTTTTGAACTGCTATGAATCTCTGCAAAACCAGTTTGACTATAGATTATTTTGGGCAAAAGAAATTAGTATGCATATCACAGTGGATGGTGGCTTTATCTCTAACAATCTTTTTAAAATGATTGTGTTTCTTCAGCCAGAAGAGGAATGGCACTTGGAAATGGAAGAGAGAGAGATAATTTTAGTAGAAGTATTTTGATATGGGTACAGAGGGAAGAAATGGTAGCATGGAAGACTGGCAAGGAGCTTACTTGAGACAAGTGCCTCTAAGAGCTAGTAGATGCAGTAAAGAAAAGGGCACATCCCAAAGATGATGAAAAAGAATCAAGCAGCAATTCATTTAAGTTATGGAACAGGATGTAAAGGCAAAGATGACCCAAAGGTTGTAAGGAACCCATGAGACAGGGAAACTAACAGTGTAACCAACAGTGAAGGAGAAGTATAGGAGGGAGAAGGGTTTTGGAGGAAATGTTAGGAGTTCTGGGTATGTCATGTTTGATTTGGGACATTATTCATTAAATGATGGTAAGCTAGCATAGCCAGCAGTTGGCAAAGTGGAATAGCTGTCCGGGACCCTTGTTTGGAGGGCCTGAAGGACTGAGCCCTGGAACCAGTGGAATCCATAATCCACCTGCCTTGCTGCTCTCCTGTCGCTTTGGAGATTGACATGGAGCTGGGCTAAGGGTTGCATAAGCAATGTGGGTAGGAGCGTTCTTGCTAAAATGAGGGGCAAGCTCTTGTCCACAGGGCAAGATTAGAAGGAAGCTAGAGATGTGGAATTGGTCAGAAGGTGAAATGGATGGGATAGAAAAGTGGACAAGGGAGCAAGAGGTAATAGCTGGTGACTCCAGTGTCAGCGGGGCTGCATATCCGCTTCAGATTTTATTGTGAACTTTAAAGGAGCTTTCCATGGCGCTGAACCCTATCCCCAAAATAGGTTTGGCACCATGGATAACTCCTTAAAGGTCTGGAGTAAAATCCAGAATGGATATGCAGCCCTGCTGACATTGGAGTCACCAGCCTTATAGCTCAAGCAGTGAGAGAGAGCAGCTAGAAAAAGCAAGAACTCAGACATTTTGGATACCCATAGAAAACAGGAGAGGCTAAGAGCAAGAATTATAAAAGGAGAGAGAGGAGGACTGAGGTAAAACCCTGTAAAAAGTTATTACTGCTTCCAAATTATTATTTTTTAAAGGAGAAAATTCAGCCCGCCTACAGCCTTTCGCGGTTTCCTAGGTATGGGAAAGATCTCCAAATCCATGTTTAACATTCCAGCCACAAAACTACCCTGTGACTACATCAATTGCATTCACATGCCCATACAGAGTGCACAAGTTATTCATCTATGTAAACCCCACTACTATTTTCCCTAGAATATAACAAAATTGATATCCCAAACTTCTCAGAGCAGAGAGAAATAGATTTTCATAACAATACATTAACTTGGAATATATTCAGTACATACTGCATACCAACCAAGGTTAGAGAGAATTGCTTCTTTTAAAAAAAATGTGTGTGTGTGCATGTATTGCAATGAATGATCAAAATTTGATGAATGGCAACATTCACATGAGAATGCTGACAATACCAGACAAATGTTGTGAATGAAAATATTTCTTCGCTTCTCGGACATACACTGATGAATGCTGGCAATCACATATAGGTGACTTGCTAACCTTCAGTGATGTATCTCTGAGTTTTTGGACACTTATGTGAACTGATAGGGTGTAATCCTATGGGTTGCGCCCTCGATGATCGGAAGCCCCCGAACTTGGAGGCTTACAAGCATCCTACATCCTTTGGCAGGAGTAGTGGCGGAGGTGATCTTCGCCTCCCTGTCCTCCTGCCCTGCATTTTTCGCTAGATGGGCTTCTTTGCCCATCGAGCTGGGGCACGTTGGAGGGGACAGGAAGGAGGCAGGAGAGGCCTCAGGAGGATTCATATCTGGCCCCTCCAGTCTCCTCCCCTCCCACTGAAACACCCTCTTCTCCGAGGTCGAGTTCCCGACCTTGGAGAGCAGCTGGCACAGTTCTTTCTACACCGGCTGCAAGTGGGAGGGGAAGGGGGGGTCAGAGCAAAGTGACTGACCTCAGACTGGGGAATCTGAAATATCCTGTGGCCCCTCAGACCGCAGGATTGCACCCTTTCTGTCACATATGTAACAGAATTTTGGAGGAGACTGATTTCACACACTACACACCAGTAATGTATTCAGACACTCTTCACATACTCAAAATAAAGAGAACGCTGAAGAATTTAACCTGTTAAGATTTTTAAAAATGTTGCACTTGTTGTCTTTTGCTGTGAGCTGGAATGCCAGAGCTGTGTGATGGCTTTCCAATACGGCAGTGTCGTTGTAGAGAACAGCTAGCTCACTGCCTGCATTGCACAGGAAAGAGTTGGTCCGTCCCGGGTGATCTACATCGTGAACTGTTGCAGCTATTAATGCAGCCACTTCATCTAAATGATCAAGGCTTCCCTACAAGAAAGAGTTAAGTCTTATTCATCTATATTTATCAAAATACCATACAGTCATGCCTTGGATTGAGAGCATAATTTGTTCCGGAAACGTGCTTGTAATCCAAAACACTCTTATATCAAAACGAAATCCCCCCAAAAAAATTTGTACAGAGATTTTTAATTTAAGCTGTACTACAGTACTTGTATTGCAAGACGTCACTTGTATATCAAGTAAAAAAAAATTAAATAAATATTTAAAAATTTGCTTATCTTGCAAAACGCTCTCAAACCAAGTTACTTGCAATCCAAGGTATTGCTGTATCTTATATCAATCATCAGTAGAGTCACAGATATATATCCAGTGTTGGATGAGTTTGTATAACCCACATTTTCATTTTAAGAGGTGACATTTGCCTGCACTTCTTTGATAGTTACTTATTTCTTGGAAATACACCCAGTCTGGTGAAACCGAGACACAACTATGGGGAATGCAAATTGTATTTTTAATGGCTACATAGTTGCAGCTCAGTTTCACCATCTGAGGATGCATTTAGAATAATGAGTAACCTCAGAAGAATGATTGGGAAATGCCATCTCATGGTTAACATTTCCCTATAAAATTGATTGTATAAACAGATCCTCAGATATTAAGCTAGTCAGTGAAGGACTCTGAATAAATAACTTAGAAAGAAAGAGTTAAGAGTGCTTCCAGATGAGGCTTTTATTGTGCAATCGCCCTGCCTCATTCACGGAATTTTACAGGGGGTCCAGATGTCATTTGCAACCCTTATGTGTTTTTCCACTGTTTCTTCCTTCTTTTTTTCTTACCACAGAAAATCCATTAAGCAGGGAGAGATGGAAAAGCTGCACAGTGTCTTCTGATCAGTGGTGCTAAGAGCCATCTGTCTGGAACTACCCTTACTTTAAAAGAACCAGTATTCCCTCATTTCTCCTTCTGTGACAGTTTCTTCACCAGTATGTGTGACACATACTCTACTTTTTAAAAATCAGCTCACAGCTACTGTGGCTAAATCATGGCGGTTTTGCTCTAGGGCAGTGGGCAACTCAATATTCAGACTAAGGGCATTCCCAGATGGAGGGTTTGTGGATGTCAAGTGCACTGAATGGGGCATCTGGCACATATGATCCATGTAGGGACTGTGATGATTTGTGTGCTGATTTAGTCCAAATGGGCAGCACAGAAACTGTTGTGTAAAACCAGCCCTGTTAATGTCAAATCTCCATGCTAGTATGCACCACCTGTGAAGTACTCGTCCTGTTTTGGCTCTGCCACTGTTGAGAAAGCTGTCTCCTTGAAACACCCTAAAAGAGCCTTCTGCAACCTGGTGCCCTCCAAATGTGTTGTCCTACAACTCCCATCATCCCCAGCCAACATGACCTCCAAAATAGCTGATCTACAGCAAACAAAACCTATTCCCCATTATTTCTGGGTGTGAATTGTGATTATGGGATTGAAGTGGCAAAATACTTGGAAGTGTTAAATCTTCCTAAATTTAGGCATGCTCTAACATTAGCTAAGTTCAATGTTTTACCGTCTCTACTGCTAGAAGATTTCAGGGCATTCCTAGTATTACTATTACTATTACTATTTCTATTATTACTACTACTACTAGAATCCTGCCTTTTTTCTTCTTGTGAGGAACCCAAGGCAGCTTACATAGTCTTTCTTCTCTCCATTTTATCCTCAAAACAACATGTGAGGTAGGTTAGGCTGAGAATCAGTGACTGGTCCGAAGTCACCCAGTGAGCTTCATGGCTGAGTGGGGACTAGAATCTAGATCTCCCAAGTCCCAGTCCAACACTCTAACCGCTATGTCACACTGGCTCTTTTGATGCACCTTTATGTCCTTGTAGGAATGGAAAAGTTTTGCACGTCTGTTGCACGTCTTACTATAGTGTCCTTACGCAGAGATCAGATTGAAATTATTGTTAGATTTAAGGAAATCTTTGAATGAGCTAACTGGATGTTTTATTTCTATAAATAACAAATATCAGAGTGAGGTTTTAGCCAAATGTTTTCTAAACGCAATGAAAATAAGATTGCAGAAAATCTGATTTACTGTTTTAAATTTGGGTTTTAGTTGAATTTATCCTTGCCTATGCCTGTAATAAATCTTTGATTTGTTATTAAGTTTCCCCTAGCGCTTAACCTAAACACATCTGCCTACTGTTCAAAACATGCCTTATCTTCCTTCTTTCTTTTTTCTGATGATAATCTTTTAAAGTTTCAGAAAAATAACTAAAGAGTTAACGATTTGTTGAGCAAAGGTATAGAAATCTCAGCAGAAATCGTACCTTAACTCTCTCTTTCCCCAGAAAGAATGCTGTGGCATGCAAAACATCAGCTGCGTGGGTGGAGTTATGGTAGGAATTGGAGGAGTGGTAGTTGGCTTCAATCACCTGGAACCAGGAGCGTATGGTGGCTTCTGAACAGTTTAGAAATTCACAGACACCAAAGCGGGCAAAAATTTTCAAACCCAGATAGACCAATGGCCTGGAATACAATTAGAGAAGAAAAGAAATGGAAAAATGAGATAGGAAAGTAAACCCCTATCCATCTTCCTGTGTTTGTAGTGTTTGGTTAGGTAAAGCCTCAAAGTATTAGGTAAATTTTACCACTATCACTACAGATACTGCTTTATCATAAGCAAAGATACAGGCCCCTATCCCAAGAATTTTATCGTCTATATTTTGACAGTGGGGGAGAAAAACAGGGGAAGGGGAGAGAAGAAGGAAGAGGAAGGGTCAAACTACATGTTACATTGAATGCATAGTTTAGCGTTGCATGATTCTTCTCCCCCCCACTTAAAATATATTTCAAATACAAAGACAAACAAACAAGTGAACAACAAAAGAAAATTACATCAAGTTTAAGTCTAGTTGTTCAGAGAGGGTAGTACATTTAACATATTTTTTCCCCTTTAGTCTACCGGCAAAAATATGGGTGAAATCCACTGGCTGCTTGGAGGTTTTCTTTATGGTTCTTCATAATTTGCTATTATAAAGAAACATAATAGATAGGTAGATCCACCTATCTAATTTGCTATTATATTTAGTCTCTTTTCCAACATCTGAGGAAAGGCTTAGATAGTTTAACCCTATGCTCTAGTCTCAATTAAAATCACCCCACCCAGCTGCTATTTGGCATCGGTGGGAAGCCACCACTGGCGCCAATGGAATCTTCCTTCTGTGCCAAGTCGGAGCTGGCGAAAGGGGGCAGTGGCTATTTTCATCAGGCTAACAGCACAGGGTGGAAGGGTTAAAGTTGCCAAACTATGAGTTTAACATAGTCCGGCATGAAGAGGCAAGGGTAATAGGGAAATAATAGATAGAAAATGCAGTGAAGGGTGTAATCCAGTGGGGATGCCTGTAGCCCTCTGAAGTCAGAGGATGATGGGCATCCTATGCAGAGCAGGAGGAGCACGGAGGCGAAGGTCACCTCCACGCTCCTCCCGCTCTGCAAAGCAGCTAGATGGCCGATTTCGGATGTCTAACTGCGTGGCTCGGAGGGGGAGGGAAGGAGGCTGAGCTGCCACCAGGATACGTCCTATCCCGGTGGCCCCAGTCTCCTCTTTGCCCCCTAAGCCCCCTCTCTGATGTTGCTCTTATGACCTCAAAGAAGCAGCTGGCATGGTTCTTTCTGTGTTGGCTGCAAGGTGGCGGGGAGGGGGATCCGAGCCCAGATCCCCAGCTCTGAGGTCGGAGTGCTTTTCTGAGCTTGGATCTGGGAATCTGAAGCATCCTATGGCCCCATAGCCCATAAAATGGGAATTTAAAAAGGGCTCTCTGCCAGCTTCTAAAGTTGCACCCACTTCACACATTACCCAGGAAGCACGGAAAGCAGACGCACAAGTTCCTGCCAGCTGCCCTAGGTCAACATCCAGAACCGCTGACAAGGCCAGGTTGTTGCAGCTAAGCAAATTAGGGCACAATCCTATGGATATTCAGACAGAAAAAAGTCCTACAACTCCCAGCATTCCCCAGCCAGCTGGCTGGGGAATGCTGGGAGTCGTAGGACTTTTTTCTGCCTGAACATCTATAGGATTGTGCCCTTAGAAAGTAAACTATAAAGGCTTCACTTGTGCCACAGCTTGTTCAGCCGCTGCCTTCAGCTTCTTTTTCGATCCACCTATCTAATATGCACAGAGAGAAGGCTTGCCTTTTATTTGTAACAGCTTCCAATTCAAAAATATTGAAGTCCCAGCTCTCTTCGTTGTCCAGCAAGCGTGCAATACAGGGTGGAACATCATTGACGGTAACTGGCACTGAAAGGTGACCATGGCTCTGGTTCGTATCTGTCCAAATGACAAAATGGACAAGTTATGGTGCCCCACTTGAAGAATCCCTAGCAGAAAGTAAGTCTTGGAGCTAAACTAGACACAATGGCAACAACTCCATGTGTTTAATCCTGGAACTGCCCCAATCTCAGAGGCAGTGTTAGGGTGTGGCCCACTAGGGCTGGAGCCCCAAATCTTTCATTTGGAGCCCCGAATCTCTGGGAGGCCATCTGCCCCAGCTCCCTGCTGTCCATGGGCACTTGCTGAAATCAAGGTACAGGGGCCCTGATGATCTCTGTTGTATCTAATCCCCCATAATCCCCCAGGATCAGCTGGCTTTTTGCCATTATTATTATTATTATTATTATTATTAATTATTATTTCCATTTCTATACCGCCTAATAGCCGAAGCTCTCTGGGCGGTTTACAACAATTATAAAATTACATAATAAAATACAATTATACAATAGAAATACAATTTTACAATAAAATACAGTTTTACAATAAAATATGTGCTTCACCTCCTGCTGCCCCCACCCCCCAATATTTTCTGCCTGAGTTTTTCTTCTGAAATCAAATGCCCTCCTCTCCCTTCCCCATACAGCACTTTTTTTTTTTTTTTTTTTTACAAATAGGGGTGTCCTTAGAGACAGGGTCCTTTAAAGACACACACACACACACACACACAGACTTTAGAGCATATGTAAATGAGCAGATGCAAATCTGTGCATTATTTTTTTTGTCTTGTGGGCCTGAGCCCTGGATCTTTTTGGTACCTAGCACCACCCCTGCCCAATCTTATAGAAAGATGAGGGGTAGGGTATATGCAAAAGGAGCATGCAGGTAAGGAGTGCTGAACACTTCCTTCCCCCAATGGCTTACCTCCCTGCAGTTTTATGCCCAAGCACATGTTTGCTTAGCTGAACTCTGAAGTGTGCTCTGCTGGGAGGAAGACACTTGGGAAGAGGGACTGCAGGAAAGCAGGCTGTGGACCAGGGGAGGGTTTTGCACTCTTCACTCATGCACTTCCTTTGCCCCACCCCCTCTTCCTAGGTGACTGGGGCACTTCTGTGTTTAGCACACCACTGCCATCACATCTAGCTTGGCCCTCGCAGTCTCAAAGTTTAGAATTTACTGTTTTGAGGCATCATAGCTAAACTTCCTATATAAAAGTATGAAAATGCATGGCCCATCTTCTGTGTCCCAGAGCTGATGTCTCTGGCCCCACTCCAATTCTAGCAATGGGCTAGCAACGGTAACAACTAGTGGCCCTAAATGGGAATGTGCTAGCCCATCAGAAGATGTAGTGTGCCAGTTCAATGGGGCCCAGGTGAGCATCATGATGCAGATGGATATACCAGTCTAGATGGTGCATCAACATCAGCTACATACACAGATGGCTGCTTCCATGCATAGATCTCCCTGACTGGATTGGGGCTTCTGTCTAGGAAATATAAAACTGTACTGAAGACTCTAATCCACATCACTAAGTCTTCGAAGTGACTTGTGTGTGGCTGCTGTTGAACCAGTCTAAGGGACATTTCCCGTTACAGCAAAGATGTGTTTTCACAGTGAGTTAACTGCATCTTTTCTGTCTATAATAAAGAGTTTTGGGGGCAGGAAAGGGTAAATACTAACTGTTGCATTGGAATTGTATCTTTTTACATACAAAATTCAACTGAGTTAATTTTTCGAAACAAGATATAGAATGTGCATTTGAGGAATTCTCTCTACCTGTGATTTTGAGAAAGAATAATTGCTCTGCAGTGTTAGCACCCAATGAAATAGGTATACATGAAGAGGGTTTGACATGGGGACTTACTTTTAGAAAATATATACTCATTTCCTGACAGCCTTCTCAAGCCATCCTGAAATGAAGTGAAAAACAAATGGTACAATGCAGGATTCCACGCACAAGGAAAAAAGAAGAAAGATACAGGGAGAAAAAGAAGTACACTCTCAAAAGATATTACTTGTTAAACAACAAAAAGGAAAATTAGGGTATTACTAAGTTTATGCACTATGTAATCTAAATAATATGCTCCAAACTATCACAAAAGCATATATAATAAAGTGTGTGACTGCTTGTATATATAAATATTCTACATAACTTGTAAGATGGTACAGTTGACAATTCAATGCAACAGTAATGCTGTCCAGTATTTAATTGATACAAATATCCTTTACAAAAACAAATCAAACCTCTTTATTGTCCAATGACCAGTGAATTCTATATTCTTCCCTGGGTCACCCTCCCTTGCTGTTTTACCATGGATCCTACACACCATCAAATGCAAATAAAGCTTTATGTTGCTGTCTTAGGTTCCCCAGGTGCTAGTACCTAAAACTGGCACTAAGACACTGGTAGTACATTTTCCAGTAAGTGAGAGGAAGTCATTATGAAGTCAGCTAATGGGTTGGGTCTAGATTTACGCTGGATCAGCTATGCTGGCAGAAGTTGACTTCTTCACCCCCTCCTTCCTATGGCAGCCCCTCCAGCCCACTGAAAATGCTACACACAGTCAGGAGACCCTGCTGAATGGGCTGAGCTGTGGTGTGTACAGGGGAGGGGGGGATCCCCCAAAATTGGGCAGAGGAACTTTCCATGAACAGATCCCTTCCTCTTACTGAAGATCCTGTCCTCTCACAGAAGGCAGATCCTGGATCCAACCCAATGTCTTCTACCATGCTTTCCAGGATGGATAGAATTGGAAACAGTGGCTTCACAAGGTTACACATCAATAGATTTCATGAACACACTGAAGGTGTTTATGAATAGATGGTGGCATCACATGGCACTCTGTTCTCCTTCTTGGCCGATTATCTAAAACTGTTTATTCCAGCAATAGCTATGGCCACTTGTTTTTATGCACTGTTTTTGAACATATTTTATGCCCTGTATACAAAGAAATCCACTTGGTGACCCAAGACACAGTTCAAGATATTCCTATTACTATGTATTCCATATTGCTTAAGCTGCTTGTATGAATCTTAACATAAGACAGCACAGACCTTCAAGGAGTTAAGGTTCAGTTTTACAGTTCTCGCTTAATAATAGAAGACATACGGATGTTTTTCAAGATTGTTTTGTTTAACCCTGTTGCAAGGTGTCCAGGAATGTTATGAGGAAATATTAAGAAGCTGAAATAAAATGCAATGAAGATGTGTAGGTTTCCAGCAGAACCTCAGGGCCACATCACCAGCTTTTCTGGGTTTAGAAATGCAAACACATATATTTGTGAATGTTGTACACGTGTCTGCCATGTTGTGAGACATTAAATCAAAATGAACATGAGCATGATCTATCACCGAGCCCTACTGAAATGAACAGGAGTTGTGCAAGAGCACAGTGTTCTTATGCAGCTCCCATTCATTTCAATGGGACTTGTGCAAAAAAAAAAAGTTCCCTGTGGATTCTGTCTCATGGTTAGATCTATTTGTCTCTAGGCTGGCCACATGTCCTACTTTACAGAGGTCAGTCTCTCTTTGAAGGTTAATGATTTGAAGGGCTGTCCAGTCCAAGTTCACTTCAAAGTTAAAGAACCATAAGAAGAGAGAACTGGGCATTGAAGTTGCCCATCAAGTTAGCAGCTGGACACCAGACTGAGCAGGCACACACGTCACTTGGTCACAGTCTTCTCCACTATGCTTAAGTGCATTGTATTTCTATTTAAATTATAGTACTTATTTCTAAATTTGTATTTATCTATATTAATAGGGTTGGATCCAGATTTACACTGGATCAACTGCGCTGGTGGAAGTGGACTTCCCGTCCAATCCTTCCCACAGCAGCCCGTCCAGACCCCTGAAAATTCTATACAGAGAGACAGGAAACCCTTCTGAATGTGGTGAGCTGTGGTGTTGGGGGCGGGGAGAGGGATTCCCAGAAACTGGGGGGGAGGGACCTTCCTCGAGTGAAGCCCTTCCTCTCACAAAAGGTCTCTTCCTCTCATGGAAGGCAGATCCCAGATCCAGCCCGTATAAATTATTGTGTCATCTTTTGTCCTCTTTTTCGCCTATGTGTAAGTGGCCACCCCCACTTCTGTCTCATTCTGGCAATTTGAAAGGTGCCTAAACTCTGATGCCTGTAGCCACCTCCCTTGGCCTCATGGTAGCCTGCCTCCTTATGTGGAATAAGAAAATCTCCCCCTGGCTCTTGAAAAGTGAGGTCTTTTGCTAGATTTAGTTTTGCTTGGTTGCTAGATTCTCAGTCACAAGGGATGTCAATACAGGGAATCTAGATTAATATACTCATTCTTATATCATCTTGTGAAATTGGTTGTTTGATTTATGTGTTCTTACTCACAGTCATCAGACCTCCAACAAGATCACTAGTGTGAGGATCTTCATCTTTGGTACCTAGTTGAGGGGAGTAAAGCTCTGTTGTCCGTAAGATTTCCAAAACCCTATCTAAGGCTTCTGCTACAGTTACAGGGCTGTTTTCTTGAGCTGAATTGATTATATTAATGACCTGCAGGGTTACAAACAGAAAGGAAAAACACATAGAACAAAGCCACTGTTGCTTTCACATCACTACAGATGTTTTTCTATGTATGAAACTATGCTATTTACATGAGGAAATAGCATGTAAAAGGGCTATCAACTGAACATAGTCTGCTTTTAATAATGATTAATAATGAATTATTTAAATTAAAATCTATCTGCATATTACTGAAATCTCAATATAGGTGCCATTTTGAGGATATCTGAAATAATAAGTATTAGTTAATTTGCAATGCATAAATAAAAGTGATTACTTATTGTTTTAGGGATAGGCCAGCTTTAATATTTTCTTTTCTATTCCAATACAATGAGAACAAAATAGCCACAAAACTAAAACAAATGCGCCTTTAATTCTCAGTCCAAGTACATGATTAAATTTGGCCTCACTGGTTAATAGTTGATAACTGATTGAATTTTGCAGCTCTAATATGTAAAATAGTTCATAAAGAAGAAGCATATGTTACTATTTGCAAAAATATTAACTTACAGGCAATTATTATTTTGAATGAATAAATAGCACTACTACCATTCATGGGTCTAATAAGCAAGAAGTCATAATTAACATAGCTTCAACTTTCTCATTCGTTTTATTCACCTTCTGTACTACAACTTTACATAGCTAGTAGGTGATGTGAAATGTAATTTGTAGAGTGAGTACATCACAAGATATCTTAATGGTTTGATAAACCTTGCTGTGCCCATTTCTTGTAAAAGATGGTTGATGTGCATTAAACGACATCAGAAATTACTCTTACCTTTGTGATTGGGGCTTCTATTGTCATGGAGTGGATTTTTGCCATTGATGAATACCGACGATTCTGTAAACTTGGGGCTGCCATGAAACAGAACATTTTGGCTTTTTAAACAAATACAAATAAAAGGCTTCATTGTCAGATACCCCGTGATTTTAGACGAGTGGGCCCACATAACAAGATATGGTCTTATGTTACTAGGGAGTAAGAAACTGTTTGCAAGCAAGAGATGAGGACACTTCTCCCCCAAAATATTTTCCATTGTTCAAAACTATCCTGCTTCCTCTTCTTCCTATTCAATAGCCTGGACAGTTGGAAGCTGGTTGTAATAAAAACCTTAAAGACAAATCAAATGCCACTGACTCAATTCTTCAACGGTAAGAAAGATTACTATTATTCACTTTAGCAGGGATCCCTGAATTTCTAGTAATATAATTCTCTACAGATTGGTTTTCTTACCATCACTGCTTCGGGAGGTTATTGATTTGACATCAATGGATTCTTTCCTCCTGTTCTTGCATCTGAAGGAGTGAGAGTCTATAAATATTACAGGAAGGTATTGTAAAAATGCTCAGTTTACTTTCACAGCCACATTTATCCCTATGTTAAGAGGGTAAATTTTAACTCGTCTCTGTTTTACAGATAAAGAAGTTTAGAGCTGAACACTTCACATTCTACCGAAGTTCAAAAACGTGTGGGGTCGACAACTAGCAAGACAAAGATGAGAAACAAACTTACCGTATGTTCATCCCCAGTTTTAGGGCTTATCCTCACTACCACCTTACAGCATACTAAACTTGATTTGATATGAATGTGATGTGCTGGTAAACCTACAATAACTGCAGGAGGAATGACTGAGAAACAGTTACACCCCTGTGCTTTAAACTGTCCTGGAGCAGCGGAGTGTATAACTGCAAATGAATAGAACTGAGGTGGGGAGCCTGTGGCCCTCCAGATGTTGTTAGACTTCAACTCCCACCATCCCTGACCACTGGCCATGATAGCTGGGGCTGTTGGGAGTCTACCAACATCTGGAAGGCCACAGGTTCTCCTCCCATGCAGTAGAATAACCAGATGCAAAGGAGGGCATGGCTCCTGTACCTTTAATAATTGTGTAAAAAAAAGAATTTCCCTCTTCTGGGGAAAGAGGAGTCCTATCCTTTGCAACTGGAGAGGACGGACCTTGCCTTGGTTATCCATGCACTAGTGACATCCAGACTGGACTACTGTAATGTGTTGTACATGGGGCTGCCTTTGAAGATGGTTCAGAAACTTCAGCTGGTGCAGAATGTGGCCGCCCGAGTGTTGGTGGGGGCGAGGCAATTTGATCATATAACGCCTATGCTGTATCAGCTGCACTAGTTACAGGTATGTTTCCATTCCAAACCCATTTTAAAGTGCAGATTTTGACCTTTAAAGCCTTAAACAGTTTGGGACCAAATTACTGGAGGGATCGCCTTCACCCATATCAGCCTGCCCACACTTTTAAGATCAGCAAGAGAGGCCCTTCTCATTTGCAGTTAGGTGAGCGACCACACAAGAAAGTGGCCCCACACCTCTAGAACAAGTTGCCATCGGGGGTTCACCAGGCCCCATCACTGCAGGCTTTTAAGAAGGCCCTGAAAACTTGCTACTTTACTCTGGCCTTTCCCTGATTATGTGTTGTCGGACTGGGCTGTAGCTGCAGTTGTCTGTTCTAAGTTTTACTTTATGCTGGTGTTTGATGTTTTTTAGAATGTTTGATGCCATTGCTGTCTTTATTGTGTTTTTACTGTTTTTATTGTGTTTTTACTGCTTTTATTGCCGCATTGGTTTTTATTATGTATTTTATTGTTGTATGCCACCTTGGGAGGGCTCCTGCCCTGAAAGGCAGCCAAGAAATATTTAAAATAAAATAAAATAAAATCTGGTCACATATAAATCAGAGGATTGCCAGCCATCAGGGTCATTGAACGTATGTAACTAGTGTAACCTCCACACCATGGATTTGATCCTCAGCACCATGTTCTCCCTTTTACTTGCCTTGCTATAAAGCTGCCTCTCTCTTTTGGCCTACTTAAATGATGCAGAAATATTCATTAGATTGAGAAGACTAGAATAATGTTGACTGAGGGCATATTCGTACATTATGGAGGTAATCAAGAAAGTTTACTGAATGGTGTCAGTTTACAGCTTGCTATGTGAAGAGTTTTCAAGCAATACTAGATCCAGTGTAGAACGGATAGAGCTACTACCACTTGTAAGGGTTTCTCAGCTGCCCCCATGTTGCTGCCATAATGTCTGAAGCATCCTTCAGTCTCACTGCTGCACTCATTCTGCATTTTCAAATGATGCCATATAAAGAAAGATAATTTTCTAACCTGACTGAAACTCGTCTCCTCCACACTTTTCATCACGATGAGTCTTGTAGGTCTGGTGTTATATGGGGGGGGGGGGGGGGAGAAAAGAAAACAGACACATAAAACTCTTACCTTCCTATCCCTAAAGTGTATGGTATATACTGCATATTATGCATGTGCATGCCCTCTTATTTCTATAACTCCATTTGCACCTGTAAACAATTTAGCTCTCTGTATGGTCAGAGACACAGCTACTTTTCTGTTCTGCTGGTTTATATGTTCATTGTAGTTTGACAGACCATAATGCTCATCAACACAATCTTGCCCAACACAGCATATTTTGAATATCCCCTTTCACTGTGTCAGATACAACACAGGCAAGGACACTGCAACTTGAACAAAAGTGGCAGAAATATTTTTGGGGAGGAGGGGGAAATCCACCCTTGAAATAAATGCCAGCTATCTTGCTTGATCCAGTAAAGTTGCATCTTATGAGTTGAAATGTTCTATGATGATGATGATGATGATGATGATGATTTAGAACCCACTTTTCAAGATACTCTGATCTGCCATCTATATTTTAAATATTATATAATGTACAAAAGGTGTGAAGAAAGCCAGTTGTTAATAAGAAAGTGTCAATCAGTCAGGTTATGGAACACAGTACCTGTTTGTTACTGTCATTGGTGCAACACAGCTTCTTGATGGACACAAAATGTCGGATTTTCCTATCAATATAAAAAAATAATTCACTGTTATTAAATACAATAATTATAGTGCAACCAGTGATAAAATTAATTTCTGTGCAGTCATTTGTAAAGCAAAACCCTAGGTGTGACCAGTTTATTTTTTTAAAAATCCTGTAATTATTATTATTATTAATTGTTTATTGAGCTCATCCTATGAAATAGGTCAATAATGTTTACATTTTACAGTTGGAGTTCCATGATTATCAGTGGAATCCTATGCATGCAGTCCCATTGATTTCAGTGGGACTCACTCTCTAGTAAGACTGCATCTAGAAACTCCTAACCTCAGGGTGAGGGATGACACTTGATTTGGATCAGGACTGCAGTGCACATGGGGCAATCCAATGTCTCCTCCCCCGCCAATCATGGCTGCTTTTTCATGGAAAAATATGTCATTAGTACTTAAACACACATACATATATATACATACACACACGCATACATGCACAACCTGAATTTGTGTATTTATATATGTATATACAAGGGAGACAACCATTAAAATAAGTGCATTTTTTAGTTAACGTACTTACCCTCCTTGGCCAATCACAGGTGTTATTTTCACATGCTGTTGAATACTGTCTCCCGATTTCCTCCGTGCATAATAAACTCCTTGCCATTCCTAAACAAGTCAAATGAAAGCAACACTCAAGGAATAAACAATGCAAAGTGGATAACATTTCATGGCACTACGGCAGCTTTCCCCAGCCTGGTGCCCTCCAGATGTTTTGGATGACAACTCTCAACATTCCTGACCACTGGCCATGCTGGCTGCGGCTGATGGGAGTTGAAGTCCAAAACATCTGTATGGCACCAGGTTGGGGAAGGCTGCACTACACCCTCACAGGTGTTTTATGTGGGCGAATCATGGGCACATTTCTCTTGCGGAAATAAAACGCATTACTGTTGACCTTTCTTCACTGTGAAACAGCACTGAGGCCTCTCTTCCACTTCCTGGCCCTGATCTAGGGATACTCCTGCACAAAAGGACTGTCACATGTGAATAATTCCACATGCAGTACCAAAAGCCACTTTAGGAGACTGTCCTAGAAAAGTAATTGCCTTCCTCATCTAAGATCAGATGCCGACAACCCGTCTAGGTATAGAGAGAGACAACCCACCAAGTCTACCTTTGGCGGTAGAAAGGGAATGGTGCTGTGTAGGACAGACACTGATGCCAAGTCAGGTGTTAGCACTGTCCACTTGCTTGGATGGCCCAATGTATGTGAAAATGAAGAAGCCCAGGAAAGAGGCATTTCTAGGGATGTCATGCAAGTGTCCATTAGTATAATAGGGGGAGGCCCCACCTGCCATCCCTACAATATAGGTGCTTGCCCACTTAGAATTAAGGAATAAAGCTTAGAGCTCTATTTGAGAGTCAGTGTGGTGTAGTGGTTAGAGCAGGGGTCTCCAACCTTGGGTCCCCAAATGTTGCTGGACTACACCTCCCAGAATCCCTTGCCATTAGCCATGCTGGCTGGGTATGCTGGGAGCTGTAGGCCAGCAATAAGGTTGGAGAGCCCTGGGTTAGAGTGTTGGATGGATTCTAGTCCCCGCTCAGCCATGAAACTCACTGGGTGACTTTGGGTCAGTCACTGACTCTCAGCCGAATCAGGGTTGTTGTGAGGATAAAATGGGGAGGAGGATCATGTACGCCGCCTTGGGTTCCTTGCAGGAAAAAAGGCAGAATATAAATATAATAAATAAATGAATAAATCCGGCCTTTCAGGGTTCCCTAAATGGCCCCGCCCCTTCCCCAGACCCTGCCCTCTTTTCCCCAGCCTCCAACCATTGGGTGGTTTCCTGGCTTTTGTACAGTTTCCCCCCCTCTTCTAAAAGGTTGAAATGTCTCTCCTAAGGCTTAGTTAACTGGAAGTAAGAGCTTTAACCTAAATTATGCTGGTATCTTTGGCCCTGCCCTTTTGCCTTTGGCTCTGACTTATTTGTCTTCAGCTGCGCCCAACCCTGGAATGCTGCCCCCTGACAGCTTCTACAAATTGGAATTTGTCCGCAGGCTGCAAAAGGATCAACACCCGTGGCTTGGAAAGTAACAGCTCCAACTGACAGTTCCCTGGAACTGCAGACTCGGGCCTCATCCATCGGCCAGAGAACCGAGAGCCACTGGGAGGCTGCACCCACCGCCTCCCAGGATTAACATCATGGCAAGGGGGAGACCAGTCTGACCCCATGCATCGGCCAGAGAGGGAGCAACTGCAGGGAGCTCGCCTTGCCCCTCCCTGACAGAAAAAACTTCTATAAGAACCTTGTGACTTTAAGAACTGGTACCGGAGTTATGCTTCCCCGCCCCTGCTCCCTCCCAATCCCTTTTCCTTTTATGTCATGTCTTTTAGATTGTAAGCCTGAGGGCAGGGACTGTCTTATTATTAATTTTTGTAAGCCACTCTGGGAGCCTTTTTTTTTGGCTGAAGAGCGGGGTAAAAATTCTGTAAATAAATAAATAATAAAAACTCTAGCATCTCTCTCTTTAAAAATTAAGCACTCACTCTATCCCCACTGCCAGCAAACTAGAACCAGAGAACTCATTATTCTACACCCCTTCTTACACACAGGGCTGAGTTGTGGAATCTGGGAAGGAATCTGGGAAGGAATCTGGGTAGATGCAGAATGTCTTTCTCTCATTCGTTAATAACTGCAGTTTCCCGATTCCCCACAGACTTAGCATTGAGGAGCAGGTTGCCTCAGTCTGAGCACACATTTAGGCAGGATTTTCAATATCCTTTCCTTCAGAAAAAAATGAATCCATTCCTGGTTTCCATTCTCCCACCCTGATTTTCCCTCTTCCTAGAAAATTCTCAAAAGAAAGATGTACCGTATGTTTTTCTTTTAACAATGGCTGCTCTTTAAAAAAAAAAAATTAAATAGTTATCTTGAACATTTCATCATTTTGATGCTCATCAAAATGGGGGTGGCGAGCGCTCACTTCCCTTTCCAGATTCCTTCTGACCTCCCTCCCATGTCAAATTTCCCTTGTTGCACTAGCCAACAGTAAAAGCAACTAAAGGCGCAATCCTATGCAGGTTTAGACAGAAAAAAGTCTTACAACTCCTAGAATTCCTCAGCCAGCAGTGCTGGCTGGGGAATGCTGGGAGTTATAGGGCTTTTTTCTGTCTAAACACGCACAGGATTGTGCCCTTACTTGCCTTTAACACTGAAATTATTTAGAAGGAAAGGTCTAGGGGTTGGGGTTGGGGGGGGGGACACAGCAAGTACATTTAAAAGAATACATTTTATACCCACTTCTTTCCTTGCCTCAGATAACACAACTTTTAGCTATTGTAATTTGGCATCATCGTAACTAGTAGAGTTTCAAACAGTGCAGTCCCATGACCCTCTGAACTTGGAGGATTATTACGGGCATCCAATGGAAGGCAGGAAGAGTGCAGAAGCAAGGATTGCCCCCAAGCTTCCTTTGCCCTCCAAAACACGTTGACGGCTGATTTCAGCTGTCTAAGTGTTTTATCCCAGGTTGCAAGGAAGAGAGGCTGAGGCACCACCAGGATTCCTCGCTCCTCCCCTCACCCCTGCACACACACACACACACCCGTGTCAGCTCCAAAGATGCTCTTCTGTCTTCGGAGCTGCAGCCGGCACGGAAAGAACCACGCTGGCTGCAAGGGCTGAAGGAGGGTTCTCGGAAGTCGGAGTCCCAGCTCGGACCTCGGAGGACTTTCCGAGGTCGGAACTGGGACTCCGACTATGGCCAGCCAGCCAGCATCTACCAGTTATAGGATTGTGCTGAAAATATAGAGAAACGTATACAATTTGGGCAGGCAGCTTATGCATTTGTGATTAGATTAGATATTAATTTATGCTGCCTTTTCATTTAAAGCACACACACTCAACGCAGCTCAGAATAATGATATGGTGAGTTTCAGCATTAAGAACATAAAAAAAGCCATGCTGGATCAGACCAAAGGCCTATCTAGTCCAGCACCCTTCTGCTCATGTTCCCAGCCACTGGTACACAGCCTCCAATACTGGAGGTAATAAAAAGCCGTCATGACTAGTAGCCATTGGTAGCCTTCTGCTCCATTAATTTGTGTAATCCCCTTTTAAAGCCATCCAAATCGGTGGCCATCAGTACACCTCGTGGTAACGAATTCCGTAGTTTAACTATGTGCTGCTACAGTACATGGTTTAGTGCAAAATAACAAAGAAGGGGGGTGGAATGTAAATGCTTCCTGAAAATCATGATGTTAGAAGGCTGAGGTTTTCCTCAAGACAGGGCTCTGAATAAAGTGGCAGCTCCAGCTGAAGCAGAACAGCTGGAGGATAAAGCATATTTCCATTGTGGGAAACAGAATAGGTAAACGAGACCTGTGATTCTGGGAAGCCCTCCAAGTTTCATGCAAGAAAAGCCAGATTCTGTTCTAAACAGCAAAGCCTCATCTATTCAGATTCCATGAACCATAACTATAACCACTAGCACCCAAGAAAGAAAGAAAGAAAGAAAGAAAGCAAGCAAACATCTTCTACCTTCCCTAAAAAGAGTCATAGATCTAGTGACCCATATTCTCCAACAAAGCAAAAGTTGAGATGGAGTTTTGTCCTAAAATCAAGGATGCAGGTGGAGTTTAGCTAGTCACCTACTTTTCCTCTTTTGATGCATGTGTTGATCGTATCCAGTAGGTCTGCACAGTTTTTGTCACTTTTTGGAAGCTCAGTAAGCTCCTTTCCTATTAGCTCTCCCTTTTGATAGCCCATCATCCGTTCAAAGGCTGGGTTAACATACTGTAAAACAATGAAACCATGTGAGCAACTGAGGAAAGCTTAAACTTAAAAATGCATTCAGCATGCTTATACTATATCCAGTATGCACATTTCCATTGCAGAAATTTTCACCAACAGATAAACAAAGAGGAAAGCAAGAACGTAGCACAAACTTATGCATACGGACCACAGAAACCAATGGTGTTTATCGATACATAAATAGATTTTCTATGGAAAAAAGTGCCTTTTCCATACCTGAATTACATGATCTTCACTAGTTATTTCTATAGCTTCGTGGCAGTGTTCTAGTGCTGTGAACACTGAATTACAAGCCCTGCAATTAACAAATGATTATACACTGTTAATATCTGCAAGTGTACAGGACAGGGTCACATCAGTGCATGAATCATACACACACAAAACCCATGCTAGTGCGAGAGTGCCCTCCCTCTGCCCTCGCAGCCGGTGCAGAAAGAACTGCACTGGCAAATTAAGCCAAGGCAAATGTGGGTTTGAGACCATATGTGTGCCAAGATAAAGTCTAATTTCACCCACAGATGCTTGTTCAACACAAAATGCTCTGCTTAGATCAGGGGTGAGGAACCTCTTCCAGCCCGAGGGCTGAATTCCATTTTGGACAAGCTCTCAGGGGCCGCACTCCAGTGGTGGGCGGGTCCAAAGGCAAAGAGGGCAGTGTCAAAGGCGAAAGTGGTGGGGCTAAAAATACAAAAAAATAATAATACCAGGATATTGGATCTTAAAGCTCTTACTGCTCAGGAGAGGCTTTTCAGCCTCTTAGAATGGAGGAAAAACCTGCACAAATGCCAAGACACCACTGAATGATGGATGGTTGGGGGAAAGGGGTGAATAGGTGAGGTGAATAGGTTCTGACCTGGAAGAACTAGAGTCCCATATAGGACACGATATAAGAAGTATGAATGGGACATGGGAGTGGAAGCAAAGAGTGGGGGGGGGGCAGGTCCCAGTAGAACCCCCCCACACACACACATAACCTTTACTCCTGAAGGATGGTTAATTATTTCCTCATCCTCCCTAAATCCTGGAATTAGGTTTATTTGGGCAACGACACATCTACAATCCTAGCTTCAATTCTCTGAAAAGCTATTGTGTGTACATGAGCCTGAGGCCAATATACAAGTACCACAGATAGAAGCATCTGTGCATAATCACTTGAAAACAGTATTATGAGTCCGGTGCTTCCATTGAGATGAACAATTTTGGCATATATGTTTACGTACCGTAGTTTGAACTGTGATCGTACCTCACCATGTTCTATTTGAATCAGTTCATTGTAACAAGCAATGATGCTGCTATTCTCCAAAAATCTCTGTGGGGGGTGGGTGGGGAACAAAAGCAAAATGGAGGAGTAGATGTAATTGGTTTTAGTAACTTACTTATGTAATTAAGTTACCATACCATGCTTATGACCATCACAGTGACCTATGAAGCCGCCTTATACCAGACCACTGGCCCATCTTACCCAGTATTGTCTACCTCTGAAGAAGCTCTGGGGCAGAGGTGGGCAACCTACAGCCCTTGGCCTAATTTCGAAACATGAACAGTTCAGACCTCTGTCCCTCTCCCAGCAGCCCACTGGATGAGGAGGGAGGGAGAGAGAGAGAGAGAGAGAGAGAGAGAGAGAGAGAGAGGTGGGGTGTCAGAAAGTGACTGAGCGAGTGAGCAATAGAGAGAAGGAGTATCAGAGAGAAAGAGAAAGAAAGGGTGTCAAAAAGAGAAACAGAGAGAATGGATGTCAGAGAGAGGGGGGTGTCAGAGAGAGATAGAGAGAAGGGGTGTCAGAAAGAGAGAAGGGATGTCAGAAAGAGAGAGAGAGAGAGAGAGAGAGAGAGAGAGAGAGAGAGAGAGATACCATGGCCCCACCCACTTTGACCCTGCCCCCCTGCTGGCACCTTGCCAGCATACAACTCGACTAATTACACCCCCCAGACAATGTTTTAGACCAGCCATCACAAGACCTAGTGCCCTCCAGATGTTTTTGGACTACAACTTTCATCAGCCCCAGCCAGCATGGCCAAGGATCAGGGATGCTGGGAGTTATGGTGCAAAACATCTGGTGAGCCCCAGGTTGGGGAAGAAGGCTGCCTTAGAAAGAAAAAAGGTTCCCCACTCCTGCTCTACACGGTCTTAGGAAGACTTTTTCTAGCCCTGCTACCAGAGATCCTTTTAAGGGGAAATGCCAAAGATTGAAGCTGGGATCTTCATGTGCTCTATGACTAAGTAATGGGCACTCTACTGAAATTATGAAAAACATTTTCATAATTAGAAGTTCAAAGAGGTGGGATTAACATTCACATTAGGTTGCACAGACATGTGGCTGTGTAAAAGACACACAGTGAATTCACAGAACAGGGATTCTCGTCCTGCTCCATCTGGGATTCTGTCACCTGCGCTGGGCAATGGCTCAGGCAAGGAGTACTACATGGGGCAGGCAGCTGGATCACAGCTGGGACTTGAGCTAATTTCAGCACCGTGGACAGCAGTCCTGGAGCTAGAGTACTGACAACTTACTCCAGCACTGGCTGGGAGCAACTGGTAGAGTTTATGACAAGTTGCAGACTGGTGGCAGGGTGGGTGGGTGGGATACAGCACAGCAGACTCACCCATGCTGCCATTTCCCCCCATAAATTGGACCCTGCAATCCCCACATTATTGGGGAAGACTCACATTTAAAGAGACAGGTCTATGGCCATCGTGTCTAGTATAGCCCTCAGAAAACTAAACTTTATATGGATGTATATATGATGTTTATTAGAACACTGGAAATATGCATAATATGAAATCCAGATCTGTTCATGTTTCAACAAGACAGTGTACATGAAATACTGTCAACACTCAAAAGAAGAGTATTGCTGTATTATTATTGTTACTAACTAGCGAACAGACCTGGCTTTGCAGGGGTTCGAATAGCCCTTAATTTGATACAGTGAATCCTTCAAGCAAAGTTATGCAGCTGTCACAGTTGGACATATTGTGTCCACCTCATCTTATGAAGGAACAGCCTCTGGCACCCCTAGGCACATCCCCTGCCATGGTGCAACAGCATAGCCTACTGGAGGACAGGTCTCGCAACTCCATTCCCTTGAGGGGCACTGCCCCACAGCGGCGGGCAGGAATTTGCTGTATAACTCTATCCCTCAGACTACTTCCCCCTGGCTTCAAACTGCATTGACTGCAAAACTATGCACTGATTGGCAAAGTCTGCCACCTAGTGACCTAAGATGGCACTGCAGGCTTCAAATTGAAATGAATGAGTTTTGAAAATGAAACAATCCCAAGGTGCACACGCACACACCCCGGGTCCTCTTTGCATGCATACCATGTATCTAGGTTTCACAGTCTGGGTGCTATGGCACTGATAGTCAGATAGACAGACAGAGACATCCTCTTTTATTATTATAGATAATAATAATTTCTCCAGTGGTTCTGCAGACCCTAAACAGCGCCAACTCAACTTTTACTGTTCTCGTTGCCTGCCCCTCTCCACAACATTGGGTACCTCCAGCCATATCACAGTTTGTATCTTGGAACTGTACAGCAGAACTCACAGCTCTCTTCAGTCTACCATTCTTGCCCCAGCTACTTTGTTCTAGGTTTCAGGGAAGGAGGCTGGGAGAGGACTGGAGCCATCTGAAAGCTTCCTGCCACCCCCTCTAGTCTTTAGGAGGCTTTACAAGTTGGTGCACAGCCCATCAAAGAAGAAACGAAATCAGTTCCAGCCCACTCTCTACATTTACCTTCCAAAAGGGAGGTTTACAGTGGCTCTATGCACTCTGTGGAAGAGTTGGTCACCTTTGGTTTAATTAATTCCAATGAGCACTCATAAATTCAGTGTATTTGTCTGGCCCTTTAGAAAAAGGCCAATGCAATACAATTGTGAATTTGTGTCAATGTTGTTAGTACAATCCAGCTGTAACTAGCGGGGATACTGGAAGCCTTTAAGCTGTAATGTGCAAGAGGTAGAAGGGGCAGCTGGAGTGGAAATCTATGGCAGCAGAAGCTTAACTTAATAGAGAGCCAGTGTGGCGTAGTGGTGAGTGTGTTGGACTGGGGCTCGGGAGATCCGGGTTCTAGTCCCCACTCGGCCATGAAGTTCACTGGGTAACTTTGGGCCAGTCACTGACTCTCAGCCTAATCTACCTCACAGGACTGTTGTGGGGATAAAATGGAGAGGAGGAGGACCATGTAAGCTGCCTTGGGCTCCTTGCAAGAGGAAAAAAGGTGGGATATCATCATCATCATCATCATCATCATCATCATCATCATCATCCCTAAAATTATTCAGCATAATAAAGCATTTAGTCTCAAAATCAATTAGTAATAAGCAGTCCTATTTAAAGATTTGGGGGGGGACCCCTCACCCTCCATCATCATCATCATCATCAGGCGATCACTCGTGACCGAGTAAGATTGTCTTCCAGGATAAAAATTTACAAAAAGGAGATTTTAAAAGGAGGAAATTCTAAAGAAAATTGTGTAGACTCTAGCGATGGGTCCGTAAGTGACTGTGGAGGCCAATTCTAGATCCACACAGCTTCCCACAGCGAGGACACAGGTTACCAGATGGAAGGTGGTCCTGTAAAGGATTCGTTTGACGTGCTTTTCGCTTAGCACGTTTCTCCCTTTCACCTTGCACTCGGGCTTCTTCAAAGTCCTCACCCTCCAGCCTCCCCCAGTCTAAGGCATATGGTAACTGTTCAAGGTCAGATAACAGATCATTGTGTACAAATATGAAAATGAGAGGGGGGGGGATTTATTCAGTACAGGAGCCAAAATAATTATGGTTGCCTGATATCCATTCTATTCCTATTGATGATTACAGATTTTTGACAGTGATATTGCTAGTTGTAGTAATATACTGATTGTTAACTGAAAATCTGAAAAATGAAATCTTCTTTTTAAGAGCGCACACAGACTTTGATGGCAATCTCAGCAGAGGATACTTCCTGATGTTACTCTGCCTATACAAGAACAAACAGTTCTGGGGGCAGCAAACAAACCTTTGAAGGAACCTCAAAGGCTAACCTTGAAAGAAATATAACTATAAACGTGTGCCACACCGTCTCTTCCTTTCCCCCAGCCCCCATGAAAAAGTAGCAGCGTTGATGTCATAGTTCCAGCCTCTAGTCTTCACTTCTTCTTTTTTAATCCTTTGGACAGGTTTTTAATAAACTGGTGGTTATTGGTGTTCGGCATCCTAAAAGGCATGCTAATATCTTTTAAAGGGAGCTATGTGCATCATATGTGACACATAATCAGGAATGTTCTGTTCCCATTTCGTCTCTGGTACCCCCTTGCTCAGGGATGTACTTGCCATATGCAACTGCAGCTGCGGGAGGCACATCTTCCTATTCTGCTACTACTGGTCAACACACTTTAATTACAAGTGCATCTGCATGACATTTGTTTTAGGGACTGGATATGCAACATGCAGTGCATGCAGTCTCTGCAGTCTGCAGAAGCAGATGCTTCTGCCCAGGCTAGTCCGCCACCAGCCTACATGGTTCACAAGAACAATTGCAGAATTAGGGCAGCCAGTGCAATATTGCTGTAGAACAGGCCTGTAGCCAGCAGTGGGCTAGTGCATGCCTGGCCCCCTCTAAAGTTTTTAGTTTTTTTTTACAAACAATTAAAAAACAGTTTACAATTTTGTCTTTAAAAGGCCTGCAAACCCCTATTTTTTTGGTGCCCTCCTCCAGGGGAACTTTTAGGCTGGCTATGAGCCTGCTGAAGAAGCTGATTCTGTGGTCACTGCAGGGGAAGCCAAGGGGAAGAGAGACCTGCTCTTTCCAGCAACACGTACTGTACTTCTACATGTGTGCAGTGGTTTGTATATCACACATAAAGCTGCCCTTTCCAAGTAGGGTACCTCAAAGGTAAGATGTGACTGTGTAATAAACAGCATATATACTATATATATGACAATTATTTTCAGCACCAACAGAAACCTATTTCACAGCAATCCCAGCTGTTGATAAGAAAATGCGTTTTTTTAAGTGGGAGGGGTAGAGCATCTTGGTGGTCACCAAAAAAAGGTGTCTGTGGGTGCCTTGCTGCCTGTGGACACCATGTTGCCTACCCGAGTTACTTTAACTTCAAAGGCGTCCTATTCAAAATGGCAGACTACTTTGAATTATGTGCATTTAAAAATAAACAGTTGCACAGGCTGAACAGCACACACTAAATCCCCATCAATACTAATGAAATTTACTTCCTGGTGAATGTGCTTTGAATGAAAGGTTCAGTCTCTGGTTGTTTTTTCCTCTGAACAAACTGCAGCCTAAGAGGTAACCACTGAAGCATAGAAAGTGCCTGGGCTACCCACTCAGTATTACAAGGAAGTCTATTCTTTGGTATGTGCATCCCTTTTTTCTGCAGCTTGAGAACAATGCCAACAAGAAATAGTTATAATACACAATCTAATGATGGCAAGGAGACCTTCAGTTTGAGCACATTGATTGTAATAATTGTTGCATTGATGATAGGTCTGCAAATATGTAACAGAGATAATGAAGAAAATAGAGTTGGTGCCAACAGAATACTGGACTGGGTGAATCAGGCTAATGGAAGGTGCAGCTTAGTGCTGATTCACAGGACCAAACTGATTTATTTTTTTAAAATTTATTATATTTATACCCCACCTTTTTTCCTGAAAGGAAGGAACCCAAGGCAGTTTACATAATCCTCCTTCTCCTCCTCCTCTCCATTTTATCCTCACAACAACCCTGTGAGGTAGGTTAGGTTGAGAGTCAGTGACTGGCCCAAAGTCACCCAATGAGTTTCATGGCTGAGCGGGGACTAGAACCTGGATCTCCCATGTCCCAGTCCAACACTCTCACCACTACACCACACTGGCTCTATGATGTGCCCACATGTGGACTTATTAGGTCTGCACCACAGCATTATGTGCTAAAGTGATTGCTTAGCTTCAGGATGAGCCCAGCTTAAAACTCAACCCAACATTTACAAAGCCACTCTAAAATGTGGGTTGTTGATAGCACAGTGTGCTAACTGTGTGGTCAGTTTCAAACAGAGCGCATGCTAGTGTCACGTCAAGCTGCCAACTTCAGGAAGTGCCCAGTCATAATGCAGATCATTTGATGAATCAATAATCACATTATCACAAAGCTTTCAGACAATGGTGTAGTTTGGACACAATGGCCATATTTGCACATCACACTGACCCATAGTTTAGCTCAATGTAGATGAGCTGCAGCAAACATCTGGCTAATGTGCCCCCACTCCCTTCCTCCTCCCACATGGCTGGAGGAGTCCAGAAGCTTTTGCTTAACTGCTATCTGTCATGCTGTCCAGACTGACAATGTGGTTAACATTAACTATTGTTAGTTCCAAACAAGCCGACTTCTAACTATAGTTACTGAAGCTGGCTTATTTAAACTACCTGCAGATCTGGATTGAACTACCTGCTGAACTATGGTTTAGCGTTACATGCAAGAGGCTGCATAAACCTTGAGCTCACACACTCCCCACTCCTTCTCTGGTGTGGCTGTGAGGAGCTTGGAAGCATCCACTTCTGCTTCCTTCTCAGTCATTTTGCGCTAAAATGCAGAGGAGCTGAGGGAGTCTCAGAGCTGGCATGTAACACAAATACAACATGGCTGACAACATGGACAATTAATCACTGAGAGAAAATAACTGCTGAAGATTGATAAATTAGTTGTTGATCACTTAAAGGAAGTTAGAATAACTTCTACATACCCTGTTAAAACCTGCATGGAGAAGGGGGAGGACAGAGGCTTCTTCTTGCCCAGCAGACCTACAGAAATAAGAAAGTGTTGTCACTTCAGAGACCTGAAACATTCTGATACCTCAGTGAAATAGAGAGATTCATGCATCTCCAAAGTAATGAACAATAAGGCATAAAATATGTATTTATTGTAGTTCTTTCAGTTTTCCAGCAAATAATTTTCTAGATTTAGCCTTTCTTATGTGTTGCAAACATGAGCTCAGCAAGATTCAAAAACCTAGGCAGCACAATGTACATTGGCTAAAGAGTTGAACCCAACGCTGCCTTTAAAAGGCCATGAGCTTTGCTTTAATTGCATTTTGGCCCAACAAAGCACTCCTGCTAGCCTTCTCAATGACAATAGCACTACATCCTACGTCAGCCTTCCCCAACCTGGGGCCCTTCAGATGTGCTGGACTACAACTCCCATCATCCCAGCCAGGAGACCACTGGCCATGCTGGCTGGGGATGCTGGAAGTTGTAGTCCAACACATCTGGAGGGCCCCAGGTTGGGGAAGGCTGTCCTTACGTACTGGGGCTTTTGGACGTGAAATTTCAATCATGAGATGACCAACCACATTTTGAAATGAGTGGATCTTCCCAATAAATAGATTGACTAAGATTTTCATGAGAGACTTCTATTTATTTCCTATAATTAAAACCTTATATTATTATGCTCTTTAGGACTGTTAAAGTAATTTAGAAATTAGAGTTTAGACCATACATAACATTCTACATTCTAATGGAACCTTAATTCAACAGCAGCTATGAACACCAAGTTTATAGATGCTAAGTCTGACCTTTGCTAAGGTACTTTATTCTTTGGCTAACCATAACCATTTACAGAAAACAGTATTATCAGGAAAACATACTTCCCAAAATACTTACATTTGTGGAATGACAGCTAGTATTACAGTATGTTCAGCAGGCTTTGTAGCACGCACTGACCTGAAATAAGCAAATTCCATGTCATATCTGATTAAATGGTTTTCAACTACAGAAATTAACAAGTCCAACACCATACTGTAATATATGAGTGACATCCCATATGTATATATGTAGGAGAACTGTACACCCAAACAGATTGTTGCTTTCTTTACATCAGTTATTATTGCTGAAGAGACAAGCCACTTTTTAAACAAAACAGCAACTTGTCTCTTCGGCAGTGAGAACAATAAATGCAGCTATGGCTACCTGTGTGTTTTTCCCCCAGGTAGCGAATACACTTATTGTCATCGAATCTGGAAAAATATGGCTGATATAATCTGTAACTTTAAAAAACAGATTAAGGAGGAAGAAACTATTAGTTTAACTCATTCTTATACTAAACATGATTTTTACCAATTTCTTTATGGATGAACTTTGGAGGATGAGGTCACTTGATTGCTCCACCATGCAACCAGCAGCAATATGCATCCGCTTGTCCCTATACTAGCACAAGTTTAATTGCCTATAATTCTTAGCAGCCTCAGCAAAATATTTGGCTTGGTTTGTAGAGAACCATCTCCCAGTTTTCAAATCCACCTTTATGCCTTTTATTCCTATTGTTACAGGAGGCTTGTTCTCACTGAGGTGCTAAACTGTGTCTGAAGTGTACTATATCAGACTGCCAGAAGAAGCTTACGTGACTAGGTGCTCTTCCATACAAAAACTCTCTCTACATAGAAAACTAGATGTCAGGGATAAGGGTTCTAGTCTAATCTTCTCCTTGACATCTAGCCTTCTGTAAGTAGGGATGAATTTGTTTATTTTCTATGGAAGAACACTCAGTCATATGACCTGCCTACCTGTGATTTAAACTGGCACAAATTTACTATCTGTAAGAAAGTAAGATGAACATGGTAATATTGCACAACAATTTTTTTCTGTACTGCAAGAATCGTATAAAACACAAAGACAATTAATTACCTACAGATGGCTTCTGCATCAAAGTATCTGGAGTTTCTATGATCTATGACAATTATTTCATGCTGTTTATCAAGAAAGCATTCAAGTGCTGATTCTGGTGTCCGAGCAATGTTACACCGATATCCAGCTCTATCACAAGCCCACCAGAAACCATCACTCTGTTTGTCTTCTTTCGCAAAGATCAATAACACCTATAAAACACAGAGGACAGTCTAACAATATACTTAAAACGTCTTCTTAACTGCAGACTTCAACCTAATAATGTTTAGCATTAAAATATTAGTGTCTGTTTTTAAAAGTACAATCCCCACCCTCACCCCCACATGCTTCCCTAACAGCAGAATTTAAATCGGACTTTTGAATGGCTGTATGCTCTAAGTTTATATAATGAAATACAAAAGTAGTATTTCCCAGTAGTATTTCCCAGAAAGAGACTCATATAGATGAGCCTGCTGGCAGTAAATTATGGGGCAAAAGCAATCAGACCCATTCCAATGTTAGTAATTATTGGTTATTGGTCCAAGAGTTAATATTACAAACCATGTCACCCCCTCTACCACGCAGTACAGCACAGGCATTGCCCAAACAGCTGTGTTATATTTTTGTGGGCTTTCTGCTTCCAGGAGATGTCTCCCAGGCATCATAAAAGGATTCTGTGGACTCAGCCTCAAATGCCCCATCATCTCTCTTCTCCTCTGATCTGCCTATCTCAAGGCAATGACAAAAGTGAGCGCTGCTTTCTGATGTGCTGAATTAGAAACTGATGCTGTTAATAATTCATGCTTTTTAATGGGAGCTCTTTAGGAAAAGAAAGTGTTTGTCAGCTTTATAACATTTATTTGTAGTTTTCAAATTATATAGCCAGGAGCATAGGTCATCGAACTGCTCTGTTTTGCAATTAAACATAGCAATCCATCACTAACTGTGCTGCAAATTAATAAAGAAAGAAAGCTTGCTTTAGAATAAATATAATCAAACAAAGAAAAGGCCCAGTGTTTATAAGGTTTGCCAAGAATCATTCAAACTCCTCAGCTAGAACTCCTGTAGCATAAAATGTCAAACGTTTTTGAAGCCCTGTTTATTTAAATATGAATAGATTGTCCTGTTGGTTTCCCTGGGACATCCTGTGTTGATAACATAAATATTTGTTCTAAAATGTAAAAAAAAAGGGGGGGGAAGCCAGCTTCCATCAGTGTTACTGTGCATAGCCATGGTGTCACCACCATGTGAAAGCCAATGTACTTAGTCCTGGTGGCTGGCAAGGTGATCCTGATTTTGTGTTATCTTGGAAAAGAGGCAAGTAAGGGGAGACATGATAAAGGTGTACAAAAGTATGCATGTTGTGGAGAAAGTGGGTAGGGATACATTTTTCTCCCGCTCTCATAATAATAAAACCTGGGGTCATCTCATGAAGCTGATTGGTGGGAGGTTCAGGACAGATAAAAGGAAGTCCTTCACATAGCACATGGTTAAACTGTGGAATTCACTTCTACAAGATGTAGTGATGACCACCAATTTGGACAGCTTTAAAAGGGGATTGGACAAATTCATGGAGAATAAGGCTACCAATGGCTACTAGTCCTGATGGCTATATGCTACATCTAGTATCAGAAGCAGTATGACTATGTGCACCAGTTGCTGGGGAACATGGGTGGGAGGGTGCTGTTGAACTCATGTCCTACTTGTGGGTTTCCTGGGGTATAAGGCAACTTCCAACATTACTATTTCTCAGAATGTATTCTTCAGCTTTGGTTTTTGTTTTGTTTTTAGTTTGTCTGTTTCCAGGCCTGGAATGAGAGTTAGAACTAATCTACACATAAATAAATAAATAAAGCCATACAACCCTCCAGAGACTGCACCACTTCACAGAGTAGGTACACATGTTTAATTCCTGTCACATACAAAAAACCTCCTTCCCATAGAAAGTTAGTATGGCAAGACATGCTAGCTTTTCACGAACAAGATTTACAGGAGGGGGTGGGATTCAAAGATGTGATTTGTCACCTGCATACTGAAATGGTACTGTCCCAGGTGGTCTGTGCCAGTTGCTTTTTTCTAAATGTGTACATTGGCTCTTATGTTCCTTAACCTAGAGCTCATTGTTCTTTTTTTGGCCTAGAAGGATTAATTAAAATAGAATTTGATAACTTTGCAAAAAAGGAGGAAAGGTATTCACTCCCTCAGAATACAAAACCTTCAGGATTACTTCCTTTGAGAGGCAGACAGTTTAGGTACATTTCCATACCATATGCAATTAACCTATGAAATGCATTGCCACAGAACGTTAAGGCCGCTAACAAGAAAGATATTGGATAGGCCAGTCTTTGGCTACTAGCCCTGCTTGACTGCTAGAACCATAACTTTGTAGAGAGCATGTCTGTGACTCATGCAGAAGACTAAGAACTGATGATGATTATTTATTTCATTTCTATATCGCCCAATAGCTAAAGGTGACAGAGAATACGAAATTTGCAGTTGTGCAAACTTTAACCATCATATGCCAGAGTGGCGTAGTGGTTAGAGTGTTGGACTGGGACTCAGGAGATCCGGGTTCTATTTCCCGCTCGGCCATGAAACTCACTGGGTGACTTTGGGCCAGTCACTGACTCTCAGCCTAACCTACCTCACAGGGTTGTTGTTGTGAGGATAAAATGGAGAGGAGGAGGATGATTATGTAAGCCGCCTTGGGTTCCTTGCAGGAAAAAAGGTGGGGTATAAATATAATAAATAAATAAAAATAAATAAATACTCATGGAAAATAATTTTAGTGGTTATATTTTGTTCAGTTTATAATTCTAGGGTGAGATAAACTGGTTCAGAATTTGATTTTCATACAGTTCTTTGAATCTTTGTGACACAGATTTCAGATCATGTAATGCTAGCTTGTAACTTGGCCATCATAAGAATGCTCATGTTTAAAATGTACAGTCTCAGCTGATAGATTGCAGACACTGGTTGAATTAAAACACTGAACTTGATAGTTATTGCTAAAGTTAAATGAAGTCTTACCTGAATAGGATCTTGTGTCAGTCTCATGGGCCCAATTTCTGTCTCAGTAGCTGATGCCTGCTAAATGAAAGCAGTGTGTAAGATAGCCCCCCAACAGCATCAGGCCATGTTAACAGTGTTTTGCTAAAGCTGGGCTCTCCAAAAATTTAACTGGGAGACTGACATGCTTCAAAGCAAATTACTGCCCTCCAGTGCCATCTTTATTTTGGTTGAAAAGAGTGGTTTTGGTGCCCAGACTCCACCTCTGCCCTGTACTTGAGGAGGATACTTTTCTTTTAGTCTCACCAGTTCGCCTTCTGGGAAAAGTGTATTTTGTGACCGGCCATGTCCACCATGGCAGCCATTTTACGAACTGGCAACCACCGCTATAGCAATCATTTTGTGGGAGCACTCATGACACACTTTCAAAATTCCAAATGTGCCCACTGGCCCGAAAATGTTGGGGATCCCTGTGCTAAAGAGATTAAACAAGACAGTGAAAATGTATTGATACCCCCCCCCCCAAATCACACGAATTTGATATGAGAGCTTGGTTCATACATGGTAGGGCACGGCAATGACCTTTGGGCACTTTCTCCCACTGCATACACATGGAGGCCCAGATTCTTATTGCAGGTTATACATGTGGTACAGGAGGGTATAACATTTATATACCATCTGCTAAAAAGCCATCAAGATGGAGTACAACAATTTAAAATGATAAAAACAAGAACATTAAAAACAGTAAAAACATTAAAGCCACACACACATTTCAAAAGGCTAAATTGAAAATATATGTCTTCACACAATTTCTAAATGCCAAGAGAGAGGGGGCTGATTGAAGTTCTTGAGGAAGCACATTCCATAGTTTGCAGGACAATGCAGCAGAAATCCCTTTCACATGGGCCCTCTGTAGGTAATGGTGCCTTCAAAAGGGCCTCTCCTGCAGAATTTAATACCCGGGCACATTCATAGCAAGACAGGTGGACCCAAGTCCTAAGCCATTTTGGGCTTTAAACGTTAAAACCAACACCCTGAATTGTACCCGGAAAGCAACTGGCAACCAATGCAAGTCTCCTTCCCAGTTTCCAGTGTCTGTCAGCAGGGCCGGTGCTACCATTAGGCCAACTAGGCAGCTGCCTAGGGCGCAGGGCTAAAGGGGGTGCCAGAAATAGGGAGGGAGGGCTCAAGTGAGAAGGGGGGGCGCTAAATATCTGATCTTGCCTAGGGCACCAAACTGTCTTGCACCGGCCCTGTCTGTCAGAACAAGGACACAACCTCTTACACTATAAGGAATCTTCTTATCCTCACAACTTACAATTTACTAGCTTTCAATGCCTAAGCAAGTGGCTTTTTCCTGAAGAACCTAAATTTCCAGTGTACAATTTTAAGATGACCCTGAATGTCTGTTAAAATGAATGGGTTTAAAGGCGAGCTAAATAGCCACATGACAGGCCAGGCTGCAATCATATTTGAGGTAAGTCCCATGGAACTCAGTGGTACCTATTTCCAAAAAGTACACAAAAACAAAAACAAAAAAATTGAGCTGCATATATTCATTCCAAATCAGCACAGCTGGGACTACCTTGGGCTTCAGAAACTGTACTTTATTTTGCAGCATTCTGTAAACTGCACCAGTATTTATACTGTATTATTTCTGTATGCAACCCTGATACACTACTGCAGCATGGATGGGTTGTGGGGAAAATACCCTTAAGGTACAATCCTATGCAAGTTTAGACAGAAAAAAGACCTACAGCTCCCAGCATGCCCCAGCAAGAGCTTGCTTGCTCCTCAAGGCTTCCCCTAGGAAGCACTAAATCTCCCTTGTGTAAGCAGTGGGTCCCGCTTGCGCAACGCAATCAGCAGGACCCACTGCTCACACAATGGAATTGGCAGGGCGGAAAAGAATCAGTGAGGGCATAAGTACCCCATTGGATACTACCCTTAGAATTAAAGAATTCTGAGCCCAAGCATTTGTTTTGAGACCAGAATTCACAGTCCTTCCATACAAAAATCTATTCTCAAGCTTTCTCCATTCCAGCAAAATAATTTAGGGCAGGAAGGGAGTCGTTTTGTTGCTGTTTTTGTTACAAATCAGGAGTTGGAAATCTTTGCCAAGGTATTGCAAATCAGTCACCAAAAAAACTACCAGTAGATCCAGATCTACTTTCTCTGCCAAGCCCTGTTAATCTATTGTAAACATTTTTTCTCGGTTGACTGTCCCAACTCTTTGTCCCATTGTTTCAGATAGATAACACCCTCAAAGAATCTTGGGATATTTTACCAATCATCCTGCTTTTCAAAAGGAAATGCTTTTCAAACAGTGCTTGAAACTATGCTTTTCAAACCAATACCTTGAAAGGTAGTCTGTATAAAATGTCTTAACTGGGGGGAAAAACCCACCACCTTGAAATAGAGGTACTGTATCTTATTATCAGTTTTATCCAATGACAATTCCTCATAATGAATATATTTTCCATTTAAAACTAATCGTAAAATCCTGAAATCTAATTGCTGACATTTTTATCCAATTTGTATAGCCTTCATAGAATCATCTAAACTGAAAACTCTAGGGGGGAAATCCGGCTGCCAATGATAATACAGATAGACTGAATACAGCTTTCAATTTATTCCAGACATCTATGCTAATCATAGGATCATAGAGTTGGAGGGGACCTTGGAGATCATCTAATGACTAGATTCTAGTCCAGTGGTACGCAACATGGTGTCCATGGACACCAATGCGACCCTGGACAGCTTTATTGACATCCACCAGGTCCCCTATGAAATCGATTTCTGTTGGCGCTGAAAACTGTGGATTCAAAGGGTTTGTTAAGTGTGTTTGGGCTCAGATCTTTGCCTTGTACTCAGTCTTCCGGGCAGTTTACTTGTCCTTTGCTACACTTCCCACGGCAGCCACCCTGTGGTGGTGCCCAGAACAGTTTTTCAAATTGGCAAATGTGCCCACGGCCCAAAAAGGTGGCCTACTCCTGTTCCAACTCCCTTCTCAATGTAGGCTCTGAAATGCAGGATGCAGCTACAGCATCCCTGACAGAGGGCCATTGGGCCTCTGCTTAGATACTCTAGCAAAGGAGAACCCACAATCTCTGAAGTCTATTCCACTGCCAAACAGCTCTCAGTGTTAAGACATTTCTCTGAATGTTTAGCCAAAATCTGCTTCCCTGCAACTTCCAACCATTGGTTCTAGTCCTACTCTCTTGAGCCCTCTGGGTTCTGAGCCCAAATCAGTTATTGTTTTGACCTATAAAGCTCTTCGCAGCATGGGACTTTGGTAGCTGATGGAATGCCCCCTCCTATATGTGCCTACCTATGCCTTAAGGTCATCTACGGGGGCCTTCCTCAGAGTACTGCCACATTCTGAAACTCAGAGGGTGGCTACTAGAGAGAGGGCCTTCTAGATTGTTCCCCTCCCATTATGGAACACTCTCCACACAGGGAAATTCACGTGGCACCATCATTGTTTGATTCTCACCGCCAAATTAAGACTGTTATGTTCTTCCAGGCCTTTCAAATCTTTGCTGTTTCAATCCCTATTACATGTTAGTGGCTTTAACTTCTGTTTTATTTCTTGACTGTTTTTAACTAGTAATATTTTACTAAATGTTATTGGGTTGGTTTTGCATTGTATTTTTTTTTATCATGCTGGCTTTTTTATTTGCATCTGCATTTGTACTGTGTTGGTTTGTCATGTTTTAAAATCTTTGTATTTTATTGTATTATTGTTCTATGAATCCAGAAGAACCCATTTTATAGGTGTTTTATTACGTAATATAAACAATAAATAAAGAGATAAATAAATAATAGATGTCCTCTTGTAGCCTGTTTCTACCTGCATAGCAGAGCACAAACATCAAAGGATTAAAAAAAAAATCTTTATTCAAACTAATTCTGCTGCTTCTCTTCCTCAGAAATCCATTGCTACAATTAATATAAGAATAACACATGCCAACAGAATTGAAGGCTAACCCCCTTCCCTAATTGATTTGATAACAGCATGTCTTGCAATTATCCAGTGATTGTTGGTCCAAACAAAAGCCAGAACCATTTTATCCATTTCTTTTAATTTAGTCGGTATCTCAATAGATAAATACTACACAAGAAAGACATTCTCCACATCTATGTCAGGTTCAGTGATAATTATCCTTCCAAGTAATTAATCCTAAATACATTCCCTGTACTTTTCACAATTTTGACTCTTTAATACTTTACCTCTGCTGCTTTAATTTGCAAGTTCCCTGAAACTGATCTTTTTTTCTTTCTCTCTTTAAACCACTTCTAAAAGTTCTGATTTGGTTTTCTAACAATGCAATCTAGGCATGTCTACTCAGAAGTAAGCCCCATGAAGTCCAATGGGACTTACTCCCAGGTAAGTGTGTATGGGATTGCAGTCTACTAAATGGCCTGGTTCACAGGTTCACTGTGGCTTAAACAAATAACCAATGGCCTGCTGTTGGGTTATCTGAGGGTTATTTTCTCCTCAAACCAGCCATGCCGCCCAGGTTCAGATGACATGACAAACTGTGTCTGGGCGGATAAATGGACAAATGGCGCCTGACACAAGCCACTGTGGCTTGTTTAAGCTGTGGTGATTGTGCAATGTGCAAACCTGGTCAACGTGGCTTACTTCTAAGTAGATTTGTTTAGGATTGCTCTGTTAACTCTATAAACTCAGACCTTTCCATAAGATTGAACAAGATTCCAAGAAGCTAACAAAGGATGCTTCCAGATGAAGCTTATATACCTGAAAAATCAGATGGGGCTAGAGTCTACTGATATTCTCATCCTAGGAGCACGGATGTGGGATGGATCAACACATCTTCATCTGGAACTCTAACAACAATGTATGTAATAGCTACACATAAGTGTTTACAGTAGTGATGTCACAGGGAGGCATCCAATGCTACATTACCACTAATGTAAATTACGTTGCAATAACGTAAATGACCCCTAGCGCAACGCCAGTAGCGCTTGCTGGCGCGACAGGTTTTCCAGGGAAACTCAAAGCACCAACAAGTGCTATTGCACTAGAGGTCATTTACGCTAGCACAACATAATTTACATTACTGGCAGTGTTGCATTGGAGACTGTGCATACCTTGCTCATTCAAGCAATGTCCAAGGGAGCAGACTCTAAAAGTTCAATTTGTATATTCTATACTACATGCTGCAAAGTTTTTTTAATTATCCATTTCTGGTCTATGTTCATGATACTGTGTTCATTTCTTGTAACTTGCTCTCTGGAAGCAAAGAAGGAAAACATGACCTCAGAAAAAACCGCTTCCCAGAACCTGTAGTGTAAAAGTAATACATTTAAATATTTTAGTCCTGTTCATGGCATTTTTATTAACACCATTAGAATCCCCCCCCCCACATCGCTTTCAAAGAGACACTGAAAAAAAGTCACCACTTAAGTAATGGATTTCAAACTGAAAGATGGCACATATGGCGCCATGGAGAATAGTTGAGATAAAGCAACGTTAGTTAGTAGAACCTCAGTAATGCATTTTCGACAGTGGAATACAGCAGTTCTGATGGCGGGAAGAAAAAGCAGAAGTCACCGTATTTTGTTTGCATGTGTGATTTAGGTGAACACGTTCCTGTTTTATTGCCCTACGAGGGAATTATACCAAGCCCAAATTATTTCACATACAAAGCAGCAAGTGTCTGGTCTATGATCAACAACAGTAAATGCTCCAAAATAAGAAGTCTATCACATGTGTATCCACCCCCACCCCCAATGAGTTCAGGGTGATATTAATCTGGACTGGGCAACCTGCGGTGCTCCAGATGTTGTTGGAGTCCAACTCCCATGAGCCCTGGCCAGTAGGTCCAATGGTCAGGGATGATGGGAGTTGGACTCCAACAACATCCAGAGAGCCACAGGTTGTGTTGTCCAACCCTGCTGTAAATAGATATAGGCTACCCTGCTGTATCCTCATAACAACCCGGTGAGGTTAGGCTGAGCGTGCATGACTACCTCAAAGTAATCCAGTGAGCTGAGCAGGCATTTTAACTCTGCTCTCTCAAGCCAAAGTCCAACACTCGAACTACTATACTGTATGGGCCTCAGTCATACATGGATGTGGGTTGCCTTATGTTATACTTACAACCCGAGAGTAGATCATGCTAAGAGTGTATGACTGTACAATTAAGGTGGTCACCCATTCACTTTCTACCACCAAGGTATCATTCAAAAGCCCACAGCCTGTAGGCACTATTACGTGGTAATTTAACAAAGGTTACTTATTAACCTTAAGATTAAAATTCTAAGGTCTTCAATCATTCTGGATTTCTTGTCCTTCTGTGACAACAGAGCTCCTAATTCAGTGGCCATGGAACCATGATCCCTACCTGTGCCGTAGTTTCAATACGACATCCAAAGCAATCAGCCAGCTAGCAGCAGCACTCATAACCCCTGTGTTATGTGAACATGCTAATGTAAATTATAATTAGTCAGCATGCAGAGGCAAACATTTTTCTCTATTTCTTGATTTGTATAGCTTCCCTTTGATGAAATCTTTGACTTGGTAGAACTCCTACTTAAAATTATTATGTCTTTTCTCCTCCTGTTAATTTTCAATTGCTTTATGAAAGCTTAGTGGTATAGCACACACCATATACTATTGGTTTTTAAAGACCTTTTATAGTCAGGTGTGCCACAATGAGCCTGTTTTCCCAGAAGCCAGGAAGTATTTTCTAATAATTCAAGTGTTACACTGCATATAAGAAGTCAATTCAAATGGCTTCTCCTACCATGAACAAATTTTACAGAACCATATCAAAAACAAATATTAAGGGAATTATACAACCAAACTGAAGCATATTTAACTCCCATTGATTTCAGCTATAGAGATTTAACTATGTACTACATTTTCCCGCTGAGATAAATGCTTAATTTTGGCTAGATTGTGCCCTAAGGCTATGATACACACTTACCTGGGAGTAAACTCCATTGAAAACAATGGAACTTAATTCTGGATAGACATGTATAAGATTGCAGTGTAATTCCAGCCCCCCCCCGAGAATCAATCTGACTTGGTTACTGCTAGTTTGCCCCTTTGCGGATCTTCCATTTATGTATATTATGATTTCTTGTAACACAAATCTTCATATTTTATGCAAAATGTCAGGACATGAAAAAATGAGCAGTTATTTAAAATGGCACATGCTTTAGGAAAGAAATACAGGCAATCCCCAGGTTACGAACATCCCAACTTACGGACAACTCATACTTAAGAACGGACCACCATATATATAAAAATCTGAGTTAAATACAATGGTCCGTACTTACAAACACACACACTATACTTTGCGACACTTTGAAAACATTGCATGGCTTCTGTTCCGACTTACGTACACATTCGACTTAAAGGCAGACTTACGAACAGATCTTGTTCGTAACCCGGGGACTGCTTATACTGAAGACTATTTTTTCTGTGGTACAAATATAATGAATTATAGCTAAGTAATATGCAGAACAAATTTTAATGTGTGTAGTGCAACATGTTAACAATGTAGCAAACTCTACATTTTCCAGCGTCTCTGTCACTACTGCATGATAATTCTGTGAAATAGCTGCCATCTTTTCTTAAAGCTGAAGCAACTGAAACAGTAGTTTGTAAAATAGTCCTAGTAGCATATTTCTAACAGAGCTCCTAAAAGCCATCCAAAACTGAACTGACAAGAAGCCAGAAAAGCAACTTAATAAAACATTTGACCAAAGAGTTACAGTAATACCTTGGATTACAAGTAACTTGCTTTGAGAGCGTTTTTCAAGACAAGCAAATTTTTAAATATTTATTTTTAAAAATTTGACTTGATATACAAGCGACGTCTTGCAATACAAGTACTGTAGTACGGCTTAAATTAAAAAGCTCTGTACAATTTGTGGGGGGGATTTCATTTTGATATAAGAGTGTTTTGGATTACAAGCACGGAATGAATTATGCTCTCAATCCAAGGCATGACTGTACTCATTTATATCTATGCCTTGCCATTATACAAGGAAGCAGAAACCTACCCTGAATAATACGGCTTTTGGAAATGGGGAGTCACAGAGATTATACATGCCAATTTTGAGTATAACGTTTCGACTCCAAACTAACTGGGATGATGCATCATCAAATGATTTGCACCCTACTCTCTGCTACAATCCTGAAGTTGAGGTCCACTGAACCAAACACATTTTACAACCTATGGGTAGTATCCAACGCTGCTTCCCTTCTGCAAGCAGGACCCACCACTTATGGAATGGAGATGTAGCGCTTCCTAGGGTAAGCCCCGAAATGAGCAGAAACACTTGTTTCAGGATTGGGACAGGTTGGCAGAACTCCCTTATGTGAGCTCTGCTGACCTGTCCTGTTCCAGAACTGAGTGTTTCCACTTCTCTTGGGTTGCCCCCAGAAGTGCTAAATCACCGTTGCACAAGTGGTGGAGGCCACTTGCGCAATGTAATTGGCAGGGTACAAAAGAATCGGCAGGGGTGCAAGTGTCCCATTGGATACTGCCCTATGTATCTAATTAGTAAACTGAGAAATGTGAGTTTCAAGACACATATGGTATTGGCAGTGCAAATATCCATTCTTTTATCCCAGGACCATCTCCCCCCGCCCTAATTGTACCCCTTCATCATCTAAATTCATTCCATACCCCAGTTACATGAGAAAAGCAGCATCTCCCTCAACATCCAATAGCTGACATTCTTATTTTATTCCATCAGAAACAGAGCCATTCTACTATTCATATTACTTTTCTTGAAAAAGCTTCCTAAGGCCAACACAGTTTGGCATCAGAAACCAAGTTACGACTGTGCTTGTGGCAAAATGAGCACCTGAAATAGTTCATCAGGAGCAGAGATTGCTACTAAACTAAACCCATGCTGGAGCTGATTGAGAGTGAAAAAACTCCTCATTCCATCAAATGGGTTTCAGCTGAGATGAGGCAACGGTTGTGAACTCTGTTCTACTCTAATGGCACGAGGAACAACATGAGCACAGCAGCCCAGTTTCAACAATTTAAAATGGTCATGGCCATTCAAATTGTTTGAACCAGTTCCGAAGGGACTGTGATGCTTCGTTAGCATGAAGCACTTGCAGTCATTAGGCTGGAAGTAAGAACTCTTCTTGTGTCCCCCCTCGTGGCTGATATCTCCCTCTTGCACAGTGTTGCTTTGGCTACAGAAGGGTCTACACACACCTCTGAACTTTGGACGCAGAGGGAATGGGTGGGGCCCTGCAACAAAATGTTGCAGTTGGAGTGCTTCTGTTCAGGCTTCCAGCTAATCCATTCCATTCCCCTTCTCATCCCCCATCCCCCGCCTTCCACAGGCAGTCAGCATTCTATGCCCACTGAGCATACTCATTTGGCTATTTTGGTAGGGGGGTTGGATGTATGTGGTGGAGACACATATGCCCAATCCCAGCTACATTAAAATCTTTGATTTTGTTGTTGATGTCTATGGGCAACTCTCACTTTCATCTCTGGGGACAATTTAAAACAGCCTTTTAGTGTGAACCACAAAATGACCTCTCCAGACAATGGCAGCAAGGTTTATTGTACCACTGAGTTTCTTATGGGGCTCTCTTTAGGGGGCGGGTTTAGTAGGATTTTTTCCCCTAAAGATTTTTGGAGTATCTGCAAACCATGGAGTTGTCCCAAGTCTGCTGACAAGTCTCTCTCTTGTGCGTGGCTGGTGCTGTTTTGGCCAGAGCTCCATGAGTACAGGAAGATTTGGAAATGGAGGGGATGATGGTTAGGTAGGCCTTCATTTATGATGAGCAATTTTTATCCCTTGCTCCAAGTTTCCTTTCAGTTGCCCTGACTTTGTGAAAGCTGTTTGAAGTTATGAGATAATGAAAAAGTAAAGATGGAATGGGAAACTTGATAATAAACGTAATAATAGCTACTATTGCCACATTTTATAGGCGTGAGCTATTTTCATTTCATTTTGGCACTGCATATTGCATATGAGGCTGTAATAAAGCTATACTTGGATCCAAACAATATACTATACATAACATGATTTAAGAAACAAAATTATCGTTGTTCTCTTGAAAGCCTGGTGAAAAATGCAGAAAAAGCATAACTACACAATAGTTTGTGAAGACATATAAGGGAGCAATCCTACGCTCCCGAGGAGAGCTGCTGAGGGGGCCATTGGATGCTGTGGACTTCCCCTCGTTGCAGCTGTGGAAAGCTCCACCACCACCTCTCCAGCGGAGGGCCTGAAAATGGGGCATGTCTGAGGAGCCCATGGATCCACAACATCTTAAGCTCTATTGTTCCCCAGATGCATCTCCCAAAGTACCCATTAGCTACACCAGCCCTGGTGCTGATATACCGTAGTTAATTCCCTTCCACTGACCACAATGGAAGGGAAAAAGAGAAAGAAAGGGTAATGAAAAACAAGGTAGGGAAAAACTACTCCACTACCTCCTGCCCTGGCCACAGTGACCCAGCAGGGGTTTGGATTTAGTGGTAGATCCACCAGGAATCCTCCCCCACCCACCACCCCATTAGGATTGGTCTGTGTATGTCCTAACATAAATGTTGAAATCAGTGATGTGAAACATGTGGCCCTGCAGTTGTTGTTGGACTACAAGTCCCATCACCCCTAGCCAGCATAGCCAAAGGTGAGGGAAGATGGGAGTTGCAGCTCAACAACATCTGGAAGGCCACATGTTTCCCCACTCTGGCTGAAATGTTTAAAAACAAAATCTCAGAAAGTAAACCAGTACCAAATTTTTTGTCACCTAAGATGATCAGGCTTAATGTTTTTCTATGTTTCTATTAAAATAAAGATTAGAGACATTCAAGTTATTACTGATAACTGAATGCATTTGGCATGAAGGTATGGAAGAGCCTAATTTTATGTCTAGTAAAGCACTCCAATGATTGGTCCTCTACCCTACACTTTTCATGATGGCACAAGGAAATGAGCACTTAAAATACACAGGCTCTCTAGTATGACAGGGTCCTTCAAAGTAGAGCCCATAAGATCAATCTGGAGAATTAAGCAATGCCACATTAAGGCTGCAATCCAAAACACACTTACTAGAGAGTACACCCCACTGAGGTCAACAGCACTTAGTTCTGAGTAAACATTGTACTGCACACCACTTCAATTATCTGATGCGTTTCTTTTAACAACTCATGTCCCAGCCTAAAGTTAACAATTATATATACTTAAAGGTGAATGTACTCCATTTTATTCCATGCTGTTGTTGCTGCTGTTGTTTCAAATTCAGATGCCAATGAGTTATAAAACATGGGTGTCAAGGCCAGATGATTACGGAGATTATAAATAGTACTGGCTCTTTTTTATTTGTACATCAATATCAATGTCCTAGCTTGCCTTTCTTTTCTTTTTTTAAATATGTGAGACTCTCTAACCTTGAGAGGTACAATCCAGAGAACCTGTAATGTCTTGCTGCACTTTTAGCAACATGGCAGGATGCTTCATGTCATGTAGTTTTGCAGCACTTTGATTCAGTTCGTAGATACACTGCTTTCAGGCAGTCGTCAGAGCTGCACCATCATCTCAAGGACATAGGAGCTAAAACAAAGCTGGGGCAAGATAAGTGTTTTGTTGTTTTGTATCTCATCAGTCTAAGTCTGTGTTCTGCATTTTCCTGAGCATTTTGTTATAAATAAATAGCTCCTCCTACTTATGCACAGGAATGCCACAGATTGTTACTACTGTTCCCGCAGCACAATAAAACCATGTGATTATGCCTAATGGGGCGTTGGGGATTTCAAACTACACACACACACACAGTAGCCCATTTCATTGCATTCAAGCCACATCTGGGGCTGTGAGTGGGGGGGGGAGTGATATTCCAAGAAAAAAATTAAAAGATAAAAGAGTCCCTCCAGGTGTATAGGCACCTGGACAAACCTTAAAGAACTCTACAATAGTGTTGTCTGTCTATATCTCCTTGCTCATTCTTTTAATTCTTCTTCCACTGGCCATGCTGGCTGGGGGATGATGGGAGTTTTAGTCCAACACCTCTGAGGGAAGGTTGGGGAAGGTGACTCTGTGAGCTTGTTTTGCATGGGCCCAGTTTGGAGCATGATTAGCCAAAGTTAAAAACTTTGAATTCTATGAGAAAGTTAAGTATGTGCTTAAATCTTTCTCTTTGAAAGTGATGGTACTTAAGAAGTGCTTTGGCTTCGGCTGAACTGCATACATCGTTTGCTTCTCCCACTCTTTTTTCTCTCCACAGTCTGCCAAGCTGCTTCCCCAAGGTCCAGCACATCAACCTGTGCCAAGATCTGTTTGGTGCCCTGTGTGGACTGGATCAAGAAATCAAAGGAAGATGCTTTTTTTTCTCCTTCTGTCATTCTGATCAGTGACAAGCACAAGGTGGAATGACCTGCATAAGCAAGCACTGGATCTTGCCTCAGTCATTCCTGCTCTGGTGTCATCCAGGCTGAGTTACTACTGTAATGTACTCTAAGTGGGGTTGCCTTTAAAGACGCTTTGGAAACTTCAGCTGGTGTAGGAAACAGCCACCCAGGTGGCGGCTGAGTAGTCTGCTCATGCGACGTCAATGCTGCTGCCTGAAACCCTGGAGTTAACACTGCTCGTCAGCGTAGACCAGGGGTGTTGAACCTCTTTCAGACCAAGGGCCAAATTCCATTTCAGAGTAGCTCTTGGGGGCCACATTCCAGTGGTGGATGGGACTGAAGGCAAAGGAGGTGGGACCAAAATGCCAGCACACTGCAGCTTAAAACTCTTCCTGCTAGTAACCATACCTTAGGAGAGGCATTTCGACCTTTTAGAAAGGGAAAAAACTGCACAAAAGCTGGGAAACCATGTAACGGTCGGGGGAAAGGAGATGGAACCAGGGGAATGGTGCATGGCTCTTGGGAGAACCTTGGCGGGTCAGATGGGACCGCAGGAAGGTCAGATTTGGCCCTTGGGCCTAAGGTTCTGAACCCTGGTATAGACAATACTGAACTACTAGTCCTGATTGGTCATGTGCTACCTCCAGTATCAGAGGCAGTATACGTATGTACACCAGTTGCTGGGAAACATGGGCGGGAGGGTGCTGTTACATTTCTGTCCTGCTTGTGGTTTTCCCACGGGCAGCTGGTTGGCCACTGTGTGAACAGAATGTTGAACTAGATCAGTGTTCTCCAACCTTGGGTCCCCAGATGTTTTTGGCCTACAACTCCCAGCATGCCCCAGCCAGCATAGCTGGCTGGGGCATGCTGGGAGTTGTAGGCCAAAAACATCTGGGGACCCAAGGTTGGAGAACACTGAACTAGATGGACCCTTGGTCTGATCCAGCATGGCTCTTCTTATGTTCTTATGAACTAGATAAACCAATGGACTGACATGGCATAAGGCAGCTTCCTATGATTCTGCGAACAGTTCCCTATACACTGATTTATATACCTGAAACATGCACCAGCTTTCACTAAAATGAAGAGTCCTTGTTCTATTATATTTTCTTCAGAAGGAAAGTGCATCATACCTCTTATTACCTCATTGCTCTTTTCTGTACCTTCCCTCACTCTACTCTCTTATTTTTAAAGAGTATGAGCAGGTCTGCACAGAGTTCTCAGAATGCATCCACAATGGTTATGGCATTTTCGGTGCTATTTTCTAGAGCCCTGTAGTCCAACACTATGTACTGTATGTTTAATTGGAAATAAATCTCATTTTGTTCAAGAGGTCTTACATCCAAGTAAAAGTGCACAGGATTGCAGCCCGAATCCATTTTTAAGATTATCTTTAGCTCTTAATTCTGCTGTGGGGGAGGTTTTAAAGTTTTTCAACTATTTTACATTGGGAGGGTTTTAAGTATTAAAATTGTTTTCTAAAGACACAGGCCTGTGGCTCACGCTGGCTCAGCTCGTCTGAGCATGGAAAGCTAAGCAGGGTCAGGCCTGGTTATTACTTGGATGGATGGAGACACCTCCTCTAGTTTCCTGCACTGAGCAGAGGGTTGGACTCGATGGCCTTGTAGGCCCCTTCCAACTATATGATCCTATGAATCCTAAAGTTTTTTTAAAAATTATGTTTTAATTATAAGTCACCTTGGGGGGGACTATTTGGGCTGAAAGGCAACTCATAAATTTATAAATAAATAATTTAAAATCCTAAATTCCACCATTATTACCAAACTGTGTGCCAGGACATCCTAGTTTGCTGCAATAGGGGATGAAGCTGCCCTGTTTGAGATATCCACAGCTCTATGTTCCTTGGATTGGGGAGGTCCCATATAATATTGATCCTCCCTGGTTTCCACCAATAAGGAGTGACATCTTCCCAAGGGACGGAATAAGGATGCAGCCTTCCCTGCCACCACCCATACCACACAGCTTACAAGTGCAAGGAAACCTCAGGACCACCACCATTGCTCAGAGGACAGCATCCCACCCATGAGTCTTAACTCGACAATGGAATCGTGGGATGCCTGGCAGGAAATATGAACTTGACTATGCCGAACTAGCAAGGAAGATGATCAGTGGCCTGTTGTTCTGGGAGCCAATGGAGACAAAATACACATTTTTTTAAATATAAGAGTGAAGCATGCTTCCAAGTTTAATCTAGAAAAAAACCCATTTGTCCTGGATATCAAACATTTGGGATATGAGGTCTTATACCACGGTTGGGGAACCTGTGGCCCTCCAGATGTTTCATAGATTTCATAGATCTTAATAGAGTTGGAAGGAGCCTAAAACAAGGCTACAGAGTCCAACCCCCTGCTCAATGCAGGAAACTAGAAGAGGGGGTCTCCCATCCAAGTAATAACCAGGCCTGACCCTGCTTAGCTTTCCACGCTCAGACAAGCTGAGCCAGCATGAGCCACAGGCCTGTGATAAGTTGTTGGACTACAGTTCCCATCATCTCTTACTATTGGCCATGGTGGCTGGGGCTGATGGGAATCTGCCTTACACACTACATCACCCTTTTCAAACTGTAATGTGCAGAGACAGTATCTTTAGATTGCTAAAGAGCATTAACTTTCCATCCCCTCTCTGCTGTCTTTTGAAAATAAAAAGTTTCTAGTCCTCATCAACATTAAGAAAACCTTGAGCCAATACATTTTGACTCCTAACCCTGCAAAGTGTGGAATATTCACCAGAATAATGAAACATTTAAGAAAACCCACTCCCCAAGGTGGCCTATATGCTGATGCATACAGCACCACCGTGCTGCTGTAAGGGAGCTGGGATTAGGCTTTATAAGCCACTCCTATGCCCCACCCTTCACAGCTGTGCTTTGTCAGCACACACCTGCCCACCCCAGGGCAGGAGGTAGTACAGGCTCTGCTGGTTGCTGGAAGGGGCCGAGTAGGAATTATTTAATCTAAAAGCCTGATTTGCTGGCGACTTTGGGTTTTTTCGCCTACTCCTTACTATCTGCTAAGAGAGGGGGAACTGGCTGATAGGGGTGAAGGTGTGTTAATGAGGTTAATTGGTCACAACAGGTGGGCAGTGCAGGCAGAGAAAGGTTGAGGGAGCACCAGTGAGCAACCAAAGGCATCTTTAAGGAGAAAAGGGGGTTCCTTGTACCTGCCACCTAGGGTCTAGGGACTTGGGGCAGGGAAGGACCCCTTTTGGGGCCTGTGTGGGTCACCCACCTAGAATATGGAGACTCAGGGGGTGGTGACTCTGGAAAGCACCCCTCAACACCTTAAGGTGTGCTGGGGGTGGGGGACAGTGGCTCAGCTACCTCTGCCTTAGGACTAGGTATGTGTTGGAATATGCGATGAGAAGATGTAAACTCTGCAGGGAGGGTGCTGTTGTTTTTAGATGACTGCCCATGAAAGGGTTAAGGTAGACTTGTGTAGTCTGGTTGAAGGGCAGGGTTCAGTGGACTGAACCACTTGATTGAATCAAGGGAGGGAATACTGGATGCTGCCTAGCAACAGGTTTGAATTCCATTCCATGACTCCTCTGACAGACTAGTCTAGAGTTAACGGACCGTAAGTGACATTTGCTGAGGTTTAGCCATGAAGGTTTGACCTGTGTGTTTTTCCTTACCTCAGAAGTATAACATTTACGAAACTGCACTACTGTAACCGTCAAGCTTTAGTATCTAAGTAACCTGATGTTACAGTTACAGTAATACCTTGGATTGCAAGTAACTTGGTTTGAGAGCGTTTTGCAAGACAAGCAAATTTTTAAATATTTACTTAATTTTTTTTTACTTGATATACAAGCGACGTCTTGCAATACAAGTACTGTAGTACAGTTTAAATTAAAAATCTCTGTACAAAGTTTTTTGGGGGGATTTCGTTTTGATATAAGAGTGTTTTGGATTACAAGCACATTTCCGGAACTAATTATGCTCTCAATCCAAGGCATGACTGTATTTCTCTTTTTAAAAGCATCTACTTTAAACAACTCCTGTGTATGCATGTGTTTGTCTGAGAGAAGTCTGCTGCTGCTATTGCACTCTGTCATCAGTATGCTCACACTTTAAGAGATCAGGATCCTGCACTGCCCTTCACTACTGCAGATCAGGTGATATTAACTTGATGTTACTTAATAAAATTGTGGCCCTAGTTCACCCAGTCTTCTGTGTGTTATCCCGTTATTTTGGGGTTTGGTTGCAATGTTTCTTGATCTATTGAACTACCGGTATATTTCACTGGAGTTCCTATTGTAGCAAGCAATGCTTCAGCATACAGAGTTAGGGTTGCAATACATGCTGTTCTAAATTCTTCCTGGCTCATCCTTGGTTATAATATGATGTGGGAAATGTTCAGACTGCTCTCTGTTCAGCTATAATGCTACATAAATGACTTTAATATTAGAAGAGAGAGAGAGGTAAATTTGCCTTGTTCCCCTCACAAAGACTATATTTCTAATCAAGTTATATAACTGGTGGCTAGATATGTTCAAAATGAATATAATTGGCAGGCCTTCAAATTCAGCTAGCAGCCCTATTTATGGAAATCCTACAAAAGCCATCTACATTATCTGCAAAGAAAAATGGTGGAGCTCAAAGAATGTGTAAAACTGGGTGTTTGGAAGAAAGCCAAACAGTTTCTATGAAACTGGCTAGTGCAGTGATGGCGAACCTTTTTGAGCCCGAGTGCCCAAACTGCAACACAAAACCAACTTACTGCAATTAAACCTGAATACCAAGGTTTTCGTTTTAGAAAAACAACTCATACAGTTGTCCGAACTAATTAACATCTTTTGTCTTAAAAGGAAAACACAATAACAGAGCTTTCAATGATACAATTTTTTGTTGGAAAAAAAATCAACTCAAAAAATTATTATAGTACTACATTGTACACATAGCCTGAAGGGAATTTATATAAACTTTTAAAATAATTAGTCACATGTATTTTTGGATAAGGGATTCTCAACTTGTAATATGATTATATGCCAGACTGAAATTGTATGGGGCAAGCTTTACCCTGGGTCCTTTCCCTGCTTCTACAGGTGTCGGATTAGTAAAAGTAAAAGTCAACCTGTACTAGGATGAGCAAGATAAACAAGAAAACTAAACTAAAGGGTGGCCGGTTGCCGGCCAGATGGGCGATAAATAAATATATAAATAATAAATGTGCTGAACACATTTTAAACACTTTATGTCTTGGACTGCAAACACTGCATTAGGTAAAATTTTGCATTGGGCATGCTTTTGCACAATTAATGTGATTTTTGCTATTGCATGCATGCTGATAATTTGTCAAACCTTGGCTCATACTCCGTTAGTTTGAGAGCAACACATGCAGCACTCAGGTCAACTGTTAGGGCTTTACATCCAAGCCATGTTCTGTGCATCATTCTTCAAAATCTTTTAAATGTGATAACAATGTAGAAAAGAATTCTGTAACAGGAATTCTAGAATAAAATCATTCTGTTCCACACTGTGAGAAAGAACAAGATCATTAGTGTTTTGCAGAAGGGGACAGTCTTTTCGCAATCTGGTGACCAATGGCTCGAGTGCCCACCGAGAGGGCCCTGCGTGCCAGCTGTGGCACCCGTGCCATAGGTTCGCCATCACTGGGCTAGTAGAATCCCTTTCACTTCTGTGTACAATACCCATTCAGCAGGCCTGTGCTTTGATTTGCCCTGACTGTAAAAGATGGGGCTTGTAATTAAACTATAGTTGAATAGGAACAACAAATCATCATAATGTATATATGCTGACTAAGGTGGCTGACATACATCCTTGATTTATACGGTTGCACCCAGACAGGCCTATTTTTCAGGGTAGCTACGAATGCGTTTGCAGCAGCCTCAGGGGAGCCAGATGGCATTGCAGTTGTGAGCCTATCCCACTGAAGGATAATTGGCCCAATACAATTCTTTGCAGAGTGCCACATCTTCTCTCTGCATGGAGAGGGGTGAGAGAAGAGTGGTATCCTCGCAGGGTCTTCCTGCACCTTAGCATTCCTCCCTGTACTATGCAACTTGCAATCAATTTTTTTGCAGAATGTGATGGGGAAGGAGGCAGATACATATCAGGCTGTAACCTATGCCAGAAGTATAACTGAGGTTGCAACTTGGTGTCATTACTTTGCCAAGCATGGCCGAAGTAGCGAGGCCAAGCGGTCTAAGGTGCTGGATTAAGGTTCCAGTCTTCAGGGGTGTGGGTTTGAATCCCACCACTGCCAACCCATAGATTTGGGAGCCAGTGTGGCATAGTGGTTGGACTGGGACTTGGGAAATCCGGGTTCTAGTCCCTGCTCGGCCATGAAACTCACTGGGTGACTTTGGGCAAGTCACTGACTCTCAGCCTAACCTACCTCACAGGGTTGTTGTGAGGATAAAATGGAGAGGAGGAGGAGGATTATGTAAGCCACCTTGGGTTCCTTGCAGGAAAAAAGGCAGGGGTATAAATATAATAAATAAATAAACATGTGAGTTTATATCCACATGATTAGTGCTTTCATTTGCAAAAAGTTATCTGGATTAAGCTACTTGCATCCTTCAGTACAATGATTTTTTCCCCAATAAATATGGTGTGCTAGATCACCAGATGGTCCCTTGTACTCACTTACCTACACAGTGGGAAAACACCATGTCTATAAACACAGAGAGAGACATAAGTGTGCATGTCAGGTCACAGTATCAGTTATCAGTTGAACTCAGCTGGTTCCCATTAATGTGAAGGAATTCTGAATGTGTGCTTTTCAGAAGTAGGAACTGTCCTAGCTGGGACTTTAATTTGCCCTTTGCCAAGTACAGTCTTGGACTGGTTTTATACAATCTATATTCTTTGCTTTGAATCCTGGCATCTCAACTCATGGGCACAGGGAATGGTATTTTTAAGAATATATCATGCTTCCACCCAGAAAGCTGTTCAGACCCACTGTTTGAATAGTATGTGAATCCTTTTCCAGCTAGCAACTGTAGCTTTATTTAATCAATACCCGTGGTTATTCTGTGGTTGGTCCATGCCTCAATTCATTGCTATGGCACTGCCTGCCTACTCTAGTCCTCCATAGCTCTTTCCACAGACTGTCTAATTCAGTGTTCTCCAACCTTGGGTCCCCAGATGTTTTTGGCCTACAACTCCCAGCATGCCCCAGCCAGCTACGCTGGCTGGGGCATGCTGGGAGTTGTAGGCCAAAAACATCTGGGGACCCAAGGTTGGAGAACACTGGTCTAATTGGTGCTGATCCTCCATTCTGGACATTCTTTCCTATTCTTCAATTCTAATTCTAACACCTTTTTTTTTTTTTAAATTGATGTAAGCCTTGACTTCACAGATCTGAAACAGCTAGAAACTCAGTAACTACACATGGTGTGTAGTTACTTGATGTGCTACATATTCAGTAACTATACAGGAGGGCTCGTGGCTCAGTGGTGGGGTATCTGCTATGCATGCAGAAGGTCCCAGGTTTGAACTCTGCCACCTCCGGGGTAGGGCAAGAAAATTCCTGCCTGAACCCCTGGAGAGCCGCTGCTGCCAGTCTGTGTCGACAATATTGGGCTGGATGGACCAACATCCTGACTCAGTATAAAGCAGCTTCCTATGTTCTCCTGTTGGTCTCCTTTGGCTTTCATCATTGCGATGCCTGGTTTCCACCTTTATATATTTCTCACAATTATCTTATTACCTCCAAAGGGTTCAGGGAGGTGAACATATGGTTACTCTCATTTTAGCCTCAGAATAGGCCTGTGAGGTAGGATAGGCTGAGAGACAGTGACGGGTCCAAGGTCACCCAGTGAACTTCATGACAGTCAGACAGGGATTTGAACTCTGCCCCCCCCCGGCCCAAGTCCAATACTGTAACCACTACACCATCCTGGCTGTGTATATGTTTGATTCTGCCAAATCTCATGGGTTCTCAGTCCTGCAGGGACTCTGGGTAACAGTTCTAACTGCTCACAGCCTAGTCACCTATTAGTATAAAGAAACTAGTAGCAGGTTTTCAGGAACAGTGTAGCATGACTCAGTGTAGCCCCAATGTCAGGGATGATGGGAGTTGTAGTCAAAAACATACGGAGGGAACCATGTTGGGGAAGGGGTGTGTGTAAGCTCTGCCTGTCGTTTAACCAGAATATTAAAAAGGTGGAAGGGGTTATAGACATACACTAACCTTCATCCCAACATATAATTTAGCTCATGCTTTGGTGCTTTTAGAATGCAGCTTTGCTCTTCTTACCCATCTTTTTCTCCTACCATAACTTTTAAGACTACATTCAAATAAATGCAGGCACATTTGGAGTACATTCTCATGGTTAAAGCAAATGCATTGATAAAGTTAGACATGGACGCCTACAGGATGTGCAGAACCTTGACTCTGAACTTCAACGTTGCTGCTGCCTGCCAATGTACGTGAGTGTGGTGGCCGATGTGCATGTACCAGAGCTTGGCCAGAAAGGGAGGAACCTGAAGCAGGAGTGAGTCATTTGGTGCCATGGCAACAGTTCCTTTCAGCTGCATCCCATGTGCATCTGCAGCAGCATCTCTGCTCAGCACTAGTGGCAGCTTTTCAGCTCCATGCTCCCTCCCCCACCAGCTTCTGTTGTGCATGGGAGGCTTTGCCACTGCCAGCCAAAACAGTACCATGTGGGAGACAAAACACACAGCCTGCTGTTGACGCTGCCTTTTCCTTAGGCCCTTATTGTCCCTTTGTGGTTCTTGCTGCTCATCTCCTGGGAAACAGATGGAAGAAACAGCCATAAGCGGCCCAAAGTGCCTTTTCAAGCTGCCATCACAGTGCGCTCCCACCACACACACAAAAGCACCCCATGTTCCCCTTTAGGACTCCAGCAGCCTCTACAGCCACGAGAGGGAACATGGGGGTAAACTTGGCGAAGCCTGAACTTTCAAGGAGCTGCCCCTTGTGAGACCCCTTGGTGAGGGGGCCCTGCTCAGCTGTTGGTTGCCTTGAATGGGCTGACGACTGTGGGCCAACATGTCCTGAGGGAGTCCCACTGGGGGGAAGAAAGCTTGCCAGTCCAAAGTTTCAGCCGCTGGTCAATAGGCCCTATTGTGGGGGACGGACTAATACATTTTTGGCCCTGAGGGCCAAGCCCTGGTGAGGGTGTCCTACTAGAATAGTTCCTTCCAGGGGCTGCCCTGACCCAAAGGGCGAGTCCTTGGTGAGGGTGCCTTACATTGGGGGCGTGGGGGGGGGGAGGCTTCCTTGTCTCCACCTGGTGGCTCCCCTTCAGCCTGGTCTCCCTCCTCCAGGGGCTGCTCTGCTCCTCTGTCCGCCCGAGGAGAGAGACAGATCCGCTATGCGGGGCTGCCGCCAACCCGCCCAGCCACTTTTTTTTTTTTTTTTACCTTGACGCTGCTCTGGCTTGTTTGGGTCTCCACCTCGACGCCACAGCAGTGGTGCACTCCGGCGGTCCTGCCTTCTCGGCCGGCGGGCTCCCTGCGCTGGCGGGCCGGGTAGTTTGGCGGCGGCGGCGGCTGGCGGCTCTGGTAGGCGAGCACCGAAGGGATGGAGTCGGCCGCGTCGGTCTTGATGAAGAGGCCGTGCAAGGTGGCAGCCGTGCCCTGCGAGATGGTGGTGGTCTGGTGCGGGGAATTGGATTCGTCCGAGTCCCGGCAGTAAATCACGCCGCTCTGCGAGACGTGGATGCTGGGAGCGCAGCCCATCCCTACGCCGCCGCCGCCGCGCCACGCCGCCACCTGGTGCACCAAGCAAGCCGGCCGGGCCACCGAAGCTGCCCTCGCAGTTCTGGAGCTCCGGAGGACGCCGAGCGAGGGGAGGGGAGACTGCCTTCCCGCAGAGCGCAGCCCAGGCTAGAGAGCCGCTGCCGGCGGCCTTGTGCTGCTGAGCATCTCCTCTCTTCCCCGCCGGCCGGAGCCACACGCGTTGCCTGCCTGCCTGCCTGAGGGCGCGGGGAGTTTCTCCCTAGGGAGCCCCATGGGCCCCCCGCAATGCCTGCCTCCTGCGGCGGGAGCCCCCGGCCATGCCCTCCTGCCGAACAGAGAAGAGCAGCCTGAGCCCGCTGCTTCTGCGCGCCATCAGGGCATCGTTTTTCACGCTGCTGCCAGGGAGGAGGAACCCGGCGGAACGGAAGGCTGCCCTTCTGGGGGAACTTTGCGCGCTGCTGCCGCCGCCTGGAGCAGAGCACGCCTCCCTCTCGATTTGCGCGGCCGGTGGCAGCCTGTCGCGCCTTCCTTCGACTGCCGTAATCCTGAGTCGGCGGCTCCCTCGGGTATCACTCTGGTTTCTCCTCGTCTCTCGCACACGCGCGACCCAAAACCGGCCAGAGCACAGCCGCCTCTCCCCTCCCTCCCTCCCTCACGCAAGCACGCTGAGTTCAGCAGCCATAGGTTAAGCGAGCAGGCTGCGGCAGTTGGCTTGGCTCTCAGGAAGAAGACCGAAGGGACAATGACGGGATGGATGGAAGTGGACCGGGCGCTCCTTGTTTTACACCCTCACTGCTACACACACACACACACACACACACACACGGGCGTGAATGGCACTGGCAGCAGCCATATGAGAAAGTAAGGGCCATGCTTGAGTTAACGGTGTATGCTTTTTATTTTTGTTTTCATAAAAGCAGCTGTGGGGGTCCCCCAAATTGGATTGGGGCAGCAGCGCTGAAGCAGGGGATGCTTCATGCTTTCACCCAGGTTGTTTTCCCTATCTAAGTCGCCTCCTCCGCCAAGGGGCTGTTTGCCCCACTGGGGAAAACACAGCTGCAGTGTAAAGTGTACTTTTTCAGCCCTCAGTTCCTGTCCCCCATGAATCCTTGCAGTCACATTCTCGAACAATTGAAGCTCCTGGACTGTCTTCAAGGGTAGCCCCACATAAAGTGGAATGGATTACAGTAATCTAACCTGAATGTGACAAGAGCATGAATGACTGAAGTCTGATTCTCCAGATAAATTGACATCAAAGATGGGGTTGGTAAAAAGCACTCTGGCCACTGTTGTCACCCAGGCATCTAGATGCAGGTATAGAGAGTGCTTCTAAATGGTGAACCTGTAGCTTCAAGGGGTATGATAGATTATCTCTGACACTATAGGTCTCTTTAGACATTTAAGTGGACATTCATTTAGATAGGGTAGCAATGTGGCAGCTGACTCACGTGCATCCATTGTGTAATATGTGTAGAGAGCCCCCACATGTACAGCTGAACGTACAGATGGCTATCTCTGTGCAGGGTTCCTGGTCCTGTGGAGGGAGCCCTCTCCATGTGTACGGGGGGCATATTACACAATGAATGAGCATAGGCTACCTTGATGCTGCTCCCGGCCCCGTCATTCTACCTGAACGTCTGTCTGACATGGTCAGAGAAAAGGCTGCCACATCTCCACCCATGGTATACCTTTCTATGCCTGGGTTAGTGACAAATGTGAATTCCTCCACATAGCTAATTATCATGTCTTCCAGATAATCAAGATCTTGTGTAAACAACATAGCTGCATTGGTTCCAAATCACCATAGGTGGAGAGACAACTCAGACATAAATAACCCAGAGCAGACAAAACGAAGGATCTAATGTTTGAAGTCACCAGGTGCATACCCAAATATAACTACCGTATGCAGCTTTTTTGCAAGCCTAATAGCTGCGGAGGGGACGGTACTGAAGAGGGGAGGCCACGGGATAGATCCAAAGGTGCAGCGGACAACGTTTGACCCATGGGTCAGCAGTTCTCTACCCCTGCACTAAGTGAAACCCTTAAATTCAAATAATATGTATCCGGCAACAGTGCTTCCAAGTGTCCTCTCGTTGTTCCCTTTGAACTTGTAGCTTTTTACAATAGACACATCCTACTTCTTGTTTATACACACATTTTAAAAGCACTTAGATAAAAGTGCTACATAAGTACTGTGTGTTCCTAATACAGTAAATGTATTAATGAAGCAGGTCCAGACATACAAATATAATAATGATGGTATGTCAACAGCCATTCCAAGAAAGATGCAGTGTTACAGTACATAACAAATTGAACAAGGAGCAACAAAGCAAAATGACTCAAAAGACTAAACCCTGGTTTAGTTTGCATTTAATACAAATATTTTCCAACTCTTGGAAGACAACAGTACTGTGCTGGAAATACTATGTTTGGAGTATTGTGATCTGTTTCAGATGTTTATTGATAAGATGGGAAAAATACAGAAGGGAGCTACAAGGATAACAATGCAAGGAGAAGATAAATCATATGCCAAAGTACTGACTAGGTTTAAACCAGATAAAATATAAGGGGGGGGGGATATGTGGATGGCTTCATATATTTAAAAGGAAGCAAGATAGGGAGCAATTGTCCAGCCTAAATAAAGAGAGTTTCAAGAACAGCAAGGTTAATTTCGATTCTAAGAATAATACTGCCCAGCATGATTTTGAGATGTTCTGCAAGAGGAGATTGAATGCATCTGGTGGGAATCATTGGGTTAAGAAAATCCTTTCTTAGGATCAAGGCTTTGGACCAGGCTAGATACCCAGACTAAACCCCACCTCTGTGATTCTATGAATAATTATTTTTGAGCCTTATTGAATTGAGGCCTGAGCCTGGTTTTGTTTTTTTAAAACTCAGCTCAGACCAGACTTGCCATCACTGCAGTTATAATATTGCACAACATTGTGTTTATGGGCCTGTTAGCACAGAGGGGGAAATAAGCCATGGTTGCTTATCCCCCCCCCCCTGATCATGTGAAGCCAGTGTATATATTGTTATGGGTTTCCTTTCAGAGTTTTGTATCAATGTGGGTTGCCCTCAGGCAATACCTCTTAAGACCTGACAAAAGACTGTTGATAGCCTATAATATTCAGGTGATCTGTCTCTATGGAGCTACAATGGCCCAAGAAAGCATAGGTCAGCCTTCCCCAACCTGGTACTGGCTGGGGATTATGAGAGTTGTAGTCTAATACCCCTGGAGGGCACCAGGTTGAGGGAGATTGACATAGGTGGTGCGCAAGGATGACTCATCCTTATTCCCCTCCTTAGGAAGGGTGGGGGTGTGAACCAGGTGTGTGCAAACGAAAACAAAAAGACAAGATTGCAGTTTTGAATCACACAGATGAAGGCCTAGTTTGCATGTAACTAAAACCTTGAGCATGGATTGTAATTGAATTGTGGGTTGTTACATGTGGACCCTGCACTATTAAAGAGGAACTTGCAATACTCCCCACTTTGGATGAAGTAAAAAAAGCCATTAATCAAATGAAGAACAACAAAGCTAGTGGACCAGATGGGATTCCTGCTGAAATCTTTAAAGAAGGGGGGCCCGAACTTGTACAACATCTTCATAAACTCATCGAAAAAATCTGGATAAGAGAAGAGATCCCAGAAGACTTCAGGGATGCCATAATTATCACCCTCTTTAAGAAGGGTGATAGAACAGACTGTGGAAACTATCGGGGCATTTCTCTCTTAGCAACCGCAGGTAAAATATTTGCTAGGATTCTTGCAAACCGTCTTCTATCTATTTCAGAAGAGATCCTCCCTGAAACTCAATATGGTTTCCGCCCCTCTAGAGGGACAGTAGACATGATTTTTACTGCACGTCAGCTCCAAGAAAAATGCCGGGAGCAAAATCAACCCCTTTATATGGCATTTATCGATTTGGCTAAGGCCTTTGATACTGTAGACCGTACAGCTCTCTGGACTATCCTTATGAAAATTGGATGCCCCAATAAATTTGTGAATATCTTGCGACTTCTCCATGACAACATGACGGCAACGGTTTTGGACAACAACGGCTCTCATGGTGCTCCATTTAAAGTGGGATCAGGTGTTAAACAGGGATGTGTTATCGCCCCAACATTATTTGCCATTTTCATCGCCATGGTTTTACATCTTGTCGAGGGGAAACTTCCCACCGGTGTGGGAATTATATATCGAACAGATGGAAAGCTTTTTAATCTCAGCAGGCTGAAAGCAAAAAGTAAGGTAATTACAACCTCCATTGTGGAACTTCAGTATGCTGATGATAATGTGGTCTCCGCACATTCAGAGGATGATCTCCAAACTATCCTAAATGCTTTTGCAGAAGCATACGAAAAACTTGGTCTCTCACTTAACATCAAAAAAACCAAAGTGCTTCATCAGCAAGTGCAAGCCAATCCTTTGGTGATGCCATCTATTCAGCTTGGCGGGACAATACTGGAAAACGTCGATCATTTTCTCTATCTTGGCAGCTATCTTTCTGTTACAGCTAACATCGACAGTGAAATCCAGCATCGTCTGAGCTCCGCAAGTGCCGCATTTTCTCAAATGAAACATAGAGTGTTCGAGGATCGGGATATTTGTAAGAAGACCAAAACACTGGTTTATGAAGCCATTGTATTACCAACTTTATTGTATGCCTGCGAAACATGGACTATCTATAAACGTCACTTCCACCTCCTTGAAAGGTTTCATCAACGTTGCCTCCGGAAAATCCTGCAAATTACTTGGGAAGATAGGCGAACAAATGTCAGTGTACTGGAAGAAACAAAGACTACTAGCATTGAAAAAATGATCCTTCAACGCCAACTTCAGTGGACCGGTCATGTTGTTCGAATGCCTGACTGCCGTCTCCCAAAACAGTTACTTTACTCCCAACTCAAGGATGGAAAGCGGAATATCGGTGGTCAATATAAGAGGTTTAAAGATGTTCATAAGGCTAATCTAAAAAAATGCAATATAAACATCGAAAACTGGGAAGCTCTGGCCCATGAACGATCTAAATGGAGGTTGGCCTTTCACAAAGGTTCCATGGACTTTGAAGAAGCCCGAGTGCAAGGTGAAAGGGAGAAACGTGCTAAGCGAAAAGCACGTCAAATGAATCCTTTACAGGACCATCTTCTATCTGGTAACCTGTGTCCTCACTGTGGGAAGCTGTGTGGATCTAGAATTGGCCTCCACAGTCACTTACGGACCCATCGCTAGAGTCTACACAATCTTCTTTAGAATTTCCTCCTTTTATCCCGGAAGACAATCTTACTCGGTCACGAGTGATCGCCTGATGATGGTTTGAATCTAGGTTGTTAACCATGAACGACCCAAGAAGAAAACCCATGGTTTGTTGTTGGGTTGTGAACTCTGGGTGGTTCCTGAAGGATTTGAATGGGGGAGAAAGTGAAATTGACAAATTTATTTATTTATTATATTTATACCCCGCCTTTTTTCCTGCAAGGAACCCAAGGCGGCTTACATAATCCTTCTCCTCCTCTCCATTTTATCCTCACAACAACCCTGTGAGGCAGGTTAGGCTGAGAGTCAGTGACTGGCCCAAAGTCACCCAGTGAGTTTCATGGCCGAGCGGGGACTAGAACCCGGATCTCCGTCCCAGTCCAACACTCTAACCACTACGCCACACTGGCTCTCATTCATCTCATCCATCTTATCCATCTCTGGTTAAGAGAAGAACTCTGAGATGGTAATCTCCAAATTAAATTTCAGTTGAGCCATGAACCTACTGGGTGGACTTTCAGCCCCATTCTCCCATGTGTACTATAGGGATAATACTGGAGTAACTAGTCTGATCCAGTAGGGCTCCTCATGTTCTTCATAAAACCAGTCCACCATACAGGGCAGTTGTAACAATTGCTCAGATAGTGACTAGGTTCACATGACATGGCAATCCATTGTGGGCAACTAGCCATGGTGAGTTGTCGTGTCACGGGAACCTGGACAGCTTCCCACAGGATGGCTGTTTGTGGGCAACAAACCACCCTGCCAAACCATGGCTTGTTGTAAGGGTTGTTGGACCCATGATGGGTTATCATAGCGTCCGAACCTGGGTGACTGACGCCATCATGGGTCCAGGGAAGCAGGGAGGGAGCCGCTCGGCAAGAGCAGCAAAAGCTCAGTGCTGCTCTTGCCGAGCTTGCCGGGGCCACCACCAGTGACAGCTGCTCCACCAAGGGCTCAAGCGGCACTTTGGAGCGACTGTCACTGGCTTGCTCTCCCCATTCTGATCTCGCCCCTTTTGTGGCTGCTGTGGCTTTCCCCCCACTTTTTTTTTCTTCAGAGATTGCTTTTAGAAAGTGACAGTGACAGACAGTGACAGCCCCTCTGAAGTGCCCAAGCAGCACATTGGCCAGCACTGGTTTGCCACTTTTTAAAAAAAATTGCACTAGAAATCTGCAGAAATGTTTTCTTTATTTTATTTTTTTAAAAAACTGTTGGTGGTTCGGAGTTGTTGTTGTTAATTTTATTTATATATCGCCCAAGGAGTTGTGCAAATGATCAACTCCAACTACCCAAAATGTGAAGCCTAGCCTGGTCAATGTCTTTGTAAGTGCCTGCTGTCAAAGCAGCCACCATCCATGGACACTGACAAAGCCAGGCTTCCAATACGTGACTTTGCTTTCACCTGACAGCTATCAAACAGTGAGCTTTCAAGTGCAAAGCCAAGCCGTGAGCATACCTTTGCTTGCGAAAGGGGGTGGTGACTACATCACACCCTCTGCAGCGAGATCCTCTAGGTCAGGGCTCTCCAACCTTGGGTCCCCAGATGTTGTTGGACTACAGCTCCCAGAATCCCTTGCCATTAGCCATGCTGGCTGGGTATGCTGGGAGCTGTAGGCCAACAACATCTGGGGACCCAACGTTGGAGAGCCCTGCTCTAGGTTTTAAGCTTGGAACTGACAGTTCTGTGTCCTCCATCTTTTCCACTATTTCCCAAGCCTCTAGTGCAGTCCACCCCATTTATGGGAGCACTTTTGACAGCTGTCAAAAACTCAGGCTTCCTTTTAAAATGTTTGGGGTTTGTTTGTTTTTTTGACAGAGCTAAGCAGGGTTGTTTTTTTTGACAGAGACATATGCAGCCATGAAAATAGAAACCACAGTCAGATAAAAACATAGTAAAGGATTAAGAGCAACCTTTAAAGCCATAAACCAATTTAAAAAGCCAAGTTAAAAAGATGTATCTTGACTCCCTTCCTGAACACAGAGAGAGTGAAGACCAGCTGCAACTCAAAGAGAGTGTTTCCCAGAGTTTGGGAGCAACACAAGAGAAACTAGAAGAGGATGCAGTACCTTTTTCCTGATTCCCCCCCACCCTTGTCCACCCTCCTTCCATGCCTGCTATGGGGCAAAAATAGAACCCTGCTGGCCACAGCAAACAGTGGAGATGGATATGCAAGGGGACCAGTAGAGGAATACGGCAGAATGTGTATTACAACTACATCTTTTCTTGGTGCTTTTCAGTATTCATAGGGATTGGCACCATCTCCAATGATTACCTGGCAACCACATGATCATGTGACATATCCTGGAATAAAAGCTATTTCCTCAAATAAGGGACAAATGGTAGCCTTATTCTGGCCTGCACGCCTGTTAGAAAAGTCTGGATGTACAAAACAGTCTTATGAGTCTGCTGACTAATAACGGTCTCATCACTATGGTTTTGTGATGCCTGATTAGGGTCTTGGATTTGACAAACAAATGTTAATGTTTCTTAATGGCTGTGGCTGGTCCACTGAAGGGGCAATTGCCTTGTGGGGGTGGGATCTGAGACAATACTTGACTGATTGTGTGAGAAATACAGTTCTCTTAATGATGAACCCCCAAAATCTTATATCCCCTCGAAATGGCATCAAAGCTTTGTGCTGGTTTTGTGTCACAAACCTGGAGTTTTGTGCTGCCACCTCTTTGTGTAGCTTTTCCGAACCTTGGGTCCCCAGATGGTGTTGAACTACAACTCCCATCATCCCTGACCCTTGGCCATGCTGGCTGGGGTGATAGGAGTTGTAGTCTAACAATATCTGGGGACGCAAGGTTGGGAAGGGCTGTCTAGTGTGTACCTCACAGATTTCAGGGTTTGTTGTTAGCTGAGAAATAACATTTATACAGAGGTTTTTTTTAAAAAAAATCAGGGCAAAGGAAGAACAGAGAGAGCTGTGAGTTGGCTGAAAGCAAAGCACCTTGGAGTGCATTCTCTCTCTCTCTCTCTCTCTCTCTCTCTCTCTCTCTCACACACACACACACACACACACCACACACGCACGCACGCGCGCGCAGAGGGGGGGGGTCTTCAGAGATGTGAATCTGCTGCCCTATAGGGAGTGTCTCTTTGCCTCCACAAGCTCTGCTTGTACTTTGTAAATAACAAAGATTGCAATGATGCTGTAAGTATCCTTTGTTCTCTCATTCAAAGGAAGCAAAACCTGGCAGTGCTGCCCCTGGAACTTCCCATCAGTGGGGAGTATGCAACAATGGTTTATGGGAGGGTTTCCTATATGATGAGATAGACTGAACAGAAACAAAGAAGCAGCAATGAATTAAAGGATTTTCATGGGCCAAAGCCCAACACCGTGCAGCAAACAAAGCTCACAGCAAGAGAAGCATTCAAACAGCATCTTTGTTGTTTTTAAGAGGTTCTATTTATCATTGATTTTACAGCCAGAAACTGCAAATGCATAACAGAAAATAGATCAAATAACAGAAGCAAAATAATAACAGTAACAATAACAACAACAACAACAACAGGTTGTATCCAATGGTGACTTTGCAGTAGCAGAAAGCACTTAGAATGCGGGATATCATTTCCCCCACCACAATCTTTACTGTTACTGCATCCTTCTCAGCCATATCGCACAGTGTTCCAGAGAGTCCTCCAACCCTCAGGAGCAGCTTATGGGGCTGGGGCTGTAGTGGGTAGGGAATCAGCGAAAATTGTGTGCCTTGCCTTGCATCAGCAAAAGTGCTTTCCACTATCACAAATACACCATTCGATACAGCAAAACAACAACAATAAGCATATCAGAATTGCATACAACCCATTGTGCTATTTATTGTAACACTTGAGTAGTGTTACATTTGCATAGTGTTACACTTGAGTAGTCTTACACTTGCATACAACCCATTGTGCTATTCATTGTAACACTTTAGTGTTAATTGCTCAGCATTTTCTTTTTGAGAGGTGTCAAATTCTAATAGCCTAAAAATGACAAATAAATAGATACCAGTGTTGGCTTGTCTAGTATATAAAATACATAATGCAAGTCTATATACAGAAATCAACCTGGAATCCAGCCTCGAGAGCCTATAAATCCCATTCATTACTTGACCCTTCCACTGAATTACTTAGCAGAAAAAGAAAAAAGTGTTGGGATTAATATATCTACCATCAGAATTTTGGATTTGAAGGTTATGTAACATCTCCTTGCCAACATAGCCAAATCTCTTTCACTTTAGTTTTCCTTCCTGCTTAACAGATCTCTAGCACTCTCTCTCACTGGCTCTTTACCTTCCACTGTGGTACATTCAACTTCTTGTGGCTACTTCCATTCATTTTAAAAGGGATTCCTAGGCTGATGCGGCACTCCAAGCAAAATTACAAGACTTGATAGAAATGGTTCAGTTCAAGTCAAAGTGGCTCTATCTTTTCTTTCAGCATTGATTCAGGTTAGAGTTGGCTTGAGCCACCTGATTGCAGCTCATGTTGTGGTTTTTAATCTCAGGAGGGAGTAGAAACTTCTCTTATATACTTCTACCCGGTGTTGATTATCTCTATACCTCCTCCTACCACCCTCTCTAATCTCCTCCCCCCCCCATGCAACTGCTGGTTCTCAAAGCCCCTCCTGTTTATGTCGCAGTTACAGTAAGAGCAACCATTACCCTTTCATGTAACCACTGTTTCCTAGGGATCCAACGGCACACGGCAACATTTTTATCAAACAATAGTACAGGGCAGTTTCCAGATTACTGTCTGTCTGAATGAATTAAAAACTGAGCAGGAGAAGCAATCTGTTTGGAATCATGTTATGCCTCACACAGGCAAAGATTTCTGTATAAGAACAATGTGAGGACTGGAGAATGGGTGTTACTGCTGAGTGAGCTCCAAGTTACCATAGCTGGGTTGCTGCTTTCCCATGGCTGCATCTGTTAACATGAGGTGATTCCAGGTGAAGGACTCCTAGCACTACAGTGGCCACTCACACATTGCCAAAAAAGAGGTCACACACCACCAAAACAGAGGACACATTTGCATATGTAAATTTGATGGGTAGCACTAGGTAGGGTGGCCAGGTGTCCTACTTTGCAGAGGACCGTCCTCGATTTTGAAGAGGTGGCGGAGGATTGTCCTCTGTTTAAAGGTGTGCTCTATTTGAAGAGGTGCCCTGTCCAAGTCTGGTTTACAGTCAAAGAACCATAAGGAAGATGCATAAGTGGCCACTCTACATGGGAGGAGGCAGTCCTTCAGCTAATCTGGTCCATTTAGAGCTTTATAGGTAGGACTTTTTTTGTCTAAACAGGCATAGGATTGCACCCTTATTGTAGCATAAACTTTCATGGACTAGATGCATCAGGCTCTAATCCACAAAAGTTTATGCTACAATAAATTGATTAGTCTTTAGGGTGCCACTAGACCAGCTTTCCCCAACTTGGTTCCTTCCAGTTGTTTTGGAGCACAACTTCTAGCATTTCTGACCATTGGCCATGCTGGCTGGGACTGCTGAGAGTTAAAGTCCAAACCATCTGAAGGACTTCAAGTTGAGGAAGGCTGCACTAAACCATTCTTGTCATAATCTGAAATGTTCTGGTGGCTGTGGAAGAGGAGCCAGCAGGAATAGTGCCCCAAAACAAATCAAAAGCCAGTGCAAAGAACAGAGGAAATATGTTCTGAGAAGCGAGCACCAGAAACCACTCTAGAGTTTCTGAAAGCCCCGCAGAGAGTGCATTGTGATAGTCCAATCTGGATGTGAGGAGGGCATAAGTGACAGTGATCAAATCTGCAAGATCCAGGAAATGGCACACAAAATGAAACTGAACTCCTGGAGCAAGGCTAAGTTGAGTTTAGGTACACTCCCAAACTGGTGACCTGATCCTTCAAGAGGAGTACAACCCCATCTAGCACAGGACATATCTCCAAGCTTGGATCAGCTCTCCTACTGACCAAAAATACTTCCATTTTATCTGAAACTATCTGTTGTGTGAAGTAGTACTTCTGTTTTCTGTCCAGGATCTCCTGACAATCGGTTCCCTTAACCCTCCAAGTTCTTACGATAAAGACAAATATTGTGGAACTCTTTCCCTAAGGAAGTCTATCAGATTCCATTGCTGCATGTTTGTGAAAACCACTATACAGTTTCTCTGTCTGGTATGGCTTTCAGTGTTTCGACATAACCGATATAACTTTTCTTTGTGATAATTTTGGATAGATTTGGGTTCAGAGCCAGCGTCATGGGTAGGCATGGTCGGGCACCTGCCAAGGGCCCACACCCCACCACTGATAAGAGCCACCCAGACTTGCTCCTCCTCTTCATCATTGCAACCTGCATGTTCACCAGCCTCTTGCTCTGGCCCAGACAACAGTGCTGCTGAGAAGGAGGAACAGTAGATGCCACTGCCTACTAGCTCACTGTATGTCAAGCAAGCAGATGGTAGCAATGATGAGAAAGGGGATGAAGAACAATCACAGCTGGTGACAATGGTGAGAAGGTGGTGAGAAGGATGACATACTGAGGTAGGGGAGCATTGGGGGTACCTTGCCGAGGGCCCTCAAAAACCTGGAGCTGGCAATATTTGGGATATTTTTATTCATCTATCCCTGCTGGCTCTCATTCCACAGCCACCAGAAACATTTCAGATTATGACAAGAATGGTTTAGTGCAGCCTTCCTCAACCTGATGTCCTTCAGATGTTTTGGACTTTAACTCCCATCAGTCCCAGCCAGAATGGCCAATGGTCTCAGGAATGCTAGAAGTTGTAGGTGCAAGCCTATGGCCCTCTGACCTTGCCTGGAGGGCCATAGGATACGGAGGAGTCACCCCTGCGACATCGGAAATCCCTTCCGAGGCCGTAGTGACTCTGCCTGCAGAGTGCCCTCCCCCCACCTCACAGCTGGGAACTGAAACTGGAAGACTGGCTTTGGTTCTGGCATGGGGAGGGTCTTCCCATGGAGGGGAGGAGCGAGGCACCACCGGCTACCAAGGAATCCAGGTGGTGCCTCAGCCTCTCCTCCTCGTGAGGAGAGGTAAAACATTTAGACGGCCAAAATCAGCCATCAAAATGTTTTTGAGGGTGAGGGGAGCCTGGCGGCAATCCTATCCACTGCACTCCTCCCCCACCCCCTCCATTGGATGCTCGTAATCCCCCAGGTTCGGAGGGTTACGGGCACCCACATTGGATGGGGCTGTTATTGTAGCATGAACTTCCGTGGATTAGAGCCCACTTCATCATATGCATCAAGTCCATGAAAGCGTATGCTGCAATAAGGGTTCAAGGCTATGCATGTTCAGACAGAAAAAAGTCCTCCAGTTCCGAAAGGCTATTAATTTGCCTTTGTTAAAGGATGGCATTTGTGCCATGCTGCTGTAACCATGCATGAAAAAAATGTGCCCAGCTCAATGAAGGGCAGGAGCAATCAATAAAAGCTGTATGTGTAAGTCATTAATATTTATAAAGCCTAGCGATGATGCGGGGAGGGGGAGCAAGGCACTGTTGTTAACAAAGTCTACAACTGAAATTTTCTATGCAGGTGAGAAAAGTCAATAGACCAGCACTGTATGCATTAAATGGTGGCACTTTACGTCTGACCATTACTATAACTCTGAGAGACCAGTACACAGCTCCATCTCTGCGTGTAGTTTGGAAAGAGATTTTCAAAAGGCCAACCTTAATATCCTTTCGGCACCAGGTCAATAGCATTTTATTTCCCCAGGCCTTTTAAATCCACTTACTGTAATGTTTTAGGGCACAATCTTATGCATGTTTAGACAGAAAAAAGTCCTACAACTCCCAGCATTCCCCAGCCAACTGGCAGTTGTAGGACTTTTTTCTGTCTAAACATGCATAGGATCGTGCTCTTAATCTCTGCATTTCACTGGGATTTAAGGATGGAGGTGTTTAGCTCGATGGGGATTATTTTGTGGCTCTCTGTAGTCTATGACACTTGTGCTAATCTCTACTTTGATGTGGTTGTTCTGTTTCATGGCATTTTTGTGCTGCTGTTGACTGGTGTTTTATCTAGAATTGTGATAATTTGTTTAAACTTGTTTGTCACCCAGACTACTCTGTTTACTGGGTGACTGATAAAAACAAACAAACAAACAAACAAAGCTAATCAAGTGTGACCTGCTGTGCAGCAGGACCATCCACATGCCAGAGCAACCCCTCAGAGAAGGAGAGAGGGGCCCTAGCTCAGTTGGTAGAGCACCTGCTTTGGCATGCAGAAGGTCCTAAATTCAATCCTCAGCATCTCCAGGTAGGGCTAGAAAAGAATCCAGCCTGAAATCCTGGGACGTGGGTGCCCGTCACTGTCAACAGCAGTACTGGGCCAGATGGACCAATGGTCTGACTCAGTATAAACCAGCTTCCTATGTTTCCAACCCACATAATCCAGGGCACTACAACTCCCATCATCCCCAGCCAGCACAGTCTAACAAACTCCAGACAGAAGGGGGAACCCTTTAAAACAGAATGTATAAAATATATTACTACAGAAAACTGACATCAAAACTTCCTATGGAAGCACTGACTGATGTCAAGGCAAATAAGTTGCAAACTTTCAGGATCACATCAGCATTACAAGAGAATGTTCCACAGTAATTTCATATTCCATAATGAGTTTCTGGTATCTAATAAAAAGATGCAGTATTTGGATATTTGGAAATAATATTTTTGGCATGAAAAGGGGGATGAAATATTTCCTGAAAGACCTCTGCCCACCCCCATGTTTAACGTTTCTGTGCTTGTTTGCTGCTGTTTGCTTCAAGTTTTCACCACCACATTCAATAAGGGAGCAAAGGGACCCTGCTCAGAGTGGGAAAGAGACACAAATAGCAGAGTTATTTCTACCCTGTTTTTCAATTATCACAGCCCTGTCTCTGTGGTGCTCTGAACAATACAGTTTGGAAGGGGCAGTGGGAAAGGGGCATTTGAGGAGTGGGGGAAAGGTTTGTTTGTTGAGAAGAGGCAGAGGATGGTTGAGATGGGCAGAGGAGAAAACAGACACTCATGTCCTCAGGTTGAAGCAGCAGAGTGAATTGAAAAGGGCATTGGTGTGTGTGTGGGGGTGTGTGTGTGTTGTTGTTGTTGGGGAGTTTGGGTTCACTAGTGGGAAATTAATGAGTGCTTGCGGGGGAGGGGGGAAGGATTTCCCCACTACTTTACATGTTTAAAACACCCAGAAGCCAACCCTCCTCCTCCTCCTCCTCCTCCTCCTCCTCCTCCTCCTCCAAAGTCACCAGCAAATCTGTCCTACGAAAAATGCCCTCTCAGTCCCAAATACGCTTGACTGATCAGCCTCTGAGCAGAACCACATGCAGGGTCCTCATATCACCTTTAACATTCTTAAACCTGGTGTGCGGAACCTCGGGCCAGGGGCCAAATCCAGCCATGGTATTTTTGGTCCCACCCTTTTTTCCTCCAACCCCGCCCACCACTGGAATACACCCCCCCCCCCCAGCAGCTTCTCCAAAATGGAATTTGGCCCTCCTCGGGCAGAAAGAGGCTCAAAATTTCTGTCCTGTGTTAAACCTATCTTCAGTAAATGGGGAGATAAAGAAGGCTTTCGAGGCCAGAAAAACCAGTGGAAGCTGGTAAGAAACAATACTTGGCCAGGAAGCAATGCAGGCAGTTAGTCACAGTGCTCTGTAAACGAAGATGAGGTCATCTGAGAAGTGCCAGTTGGTGACAGAATGGCCTGACTGCGGATGTAAACGTCAACAAGCAGCACCCATGGGTGCCTCTCATATCGCCTTCCCCAACCTGGCACCTTGCAGATGTGTTGGACTGCAATTCCCACCATTCCCAGCCAGCCTGGCCCACCTGGATGGGGATGATGGGAGTTGTAGTCCAACACATCTGGAGGGCGCCAGGTTGGAGAAAGCTGCTCGTGTTAAAAACCAAAGCCAGGTTCTAAGCAGTGATTTTTTTTCTACGTGGCATTAGTCCGCTGCTTCATGGGGTTCTAAAAAATAGAACCAGCTATGGATCCCTGCCCAAATCTTTTAGGGTAGAGGCAAATCAGCCTATTAGTTACGCCTTCACATTTTCTTGGGTGCCTTCAGAACTCTGGAATTTAAATCCTCTGTATCGCTGTAGTGAACTATTTTCCTGTTTTTGTTGTTCCTGTTTTCTCTCTCTCACTTCCAGCTTCATTGCTTGCAAGGGAGAGGTATAAGATGAAGTGGAGGAAGGTGCAAGAGTTTATTTATAAAACCATTTTTTAAAACAAAATAAATCAGAGTAGGGGATTCTTTTGCACAGAAATAACCAAGGTGGGGCTCAGGGTGAAGAATGGTAGACGCTCAGAGTAATGCACTCAGAGATCAGATGGAAGAGAGACAAATATCAAAGCAGAATTAGGAGCACTGATGATTATCTCATGGATGAGGATAGATTCCTAAGAGGCACGGCATGCTTGCTTAATGGGATACTACTAACACTGCAGTATGGGCACCCTCTAGTGGTAAAGACATGTCAATGAAACAAACCCCACTACAACATCGATCAAAATCGGGAAACTGGGTTATTGGCTGAGTATAACAAAATCTACAGGATCAGTGAACTAATACTTCTGTGAGGCCCAGCCAATGTTCCCAATGCAGTGTGTGAGTTTCCAGGCTACACAGAATACTTCCTCAGGGTGACTGTTCAAGAGAAAAAAGGGAGAAGGTAAACATGTCAAAGAAAGGGCATATGGTGCTAAGCCATTGCCTGCAGGTTGCATCTGTAAAGAAATACTCAGTGCTTGATTTTCATTAGTGAGTTTTCAGAAAACGCAGGAGCAGAATAAAAGGTGCCCCTTCTAAGGGTCTTAGAAGGCCCTAGGATCTCATAATCAGAAAAACAGACCAACAGTGCAATCCTGCCCATCCACCCCCCCCCAGTTGTTTGTTTGTTTGTTTAATAATTGTTAAATTGTTAATAATTGTTGATGGCTGGAGGGAATTAGGATAATAAGAACATAAGAAGAGCCATGCTGGATCAGACCATCAAAGGTCCATCTAGTCCAGCATCCTGTTCACAGTGGCCAACCAGCTTCCTGTGGGAAGTAGCAGAGGTGGCCCTCCACCAGCCTCTGCTTGCAGAAGTAACTCTGCAAGACTCTGCCACAGCGAAGAGGCCCCTACTGTGCCCAGGCAGGTGGAAAGTGACCGACCACTGGTGGTTCTCCCAGCTGCAGTAGCAGGTAGAACGCCCCCAAATGGGGCATTTCATGAGTGGTACAGGGGTGGGATGCTGGCAGCTTCTGCATTTGCTGCTACGCCGACCTGGAGCCCCCATGCAATGAGCCGTTGGTATGGTAATTGCTGCTGTCAGCGTGTGCCTGTCCTGGCCCCTCAAAACAGAGCTGCTTATCAAAAGAGGCTTCCTTCCTGGCTGGGCTTTGTGTACTCTCTGCCAGGCTCTGTGTGACATGCTCATGAAGCAGTGCTCGTGTGAGTAGCATAACGGGATTTGAACCCCAGCCTCTAGGGATGCCTGGGGACTTTCAGTAGAGGGGTTGCTGCTGGTTGGGCCACTTGGGCCAGTGGAATGAGGGCGCTGGCATATCATCATCTTGCATGCTGTGTGCAGCTGCCATCACAGTCCACAGTGATGGGCTGTGGCAGTGCAGGGATGCTGTGGGCGTGTCTGTAATTTTTTGCCAATTTTGTATTTTCTGATTATGTCGTCTCCCCCCCCCCCGGCTAAGCACCCATTGCATATGGAGGCAGTACCACTGGCGTGACTCTGGTCCTGGCATAATGTGAATATAGCAACCCAGTGCTGTCCAGATGTGTTGGACTGCAACTCCTATCATTCCCAGCCAGCAAGGCCAATGATGGGAGTTGCAGTCGAACACATCTGGAGGGCACCAGGTTGGGAGAGGCTGGAATATAGGATTGCTCTGTCTTGTCACCCAGGAAAGTGACAATATAACAATTATGTTTGTTATACATGACAATTGTATATGTTATGCATGTATACATGACAGTTACATTTGCCAATATAAACGAAGAAACTGGCCTGGGGATTACTTGCAGAGGTGCCGGCAATAAAAATAAATAAATAAATAAATACAGTTGTGACCTGCCATTATACCTTGTGTGTGTGCATGCGCGCACACAGAGAGAGAGAGAGAGAGAGAGAGAGAGAGAGACTGACTTAAAATCAGCTCTGGCAGCAGCTCTTTCTAGCTATAAATTAGCCCTTTCTTGGTCCCTATGCTGGAATTAAAAAGCAAAGCAAACCCCCAAGAGTTGTTAACAGCTGTTCTCTAATGAAAATGAGAACCCTAAATGAGAGAGGATGGGAACAAAAGGAAAATGTGCAGCTGTGGAAGCCTATTTTTCCCCCTCAAGTATTTTGCAAATTGAATGATGTGTTGCATAGGCAGATCTAGCTGATCAAGATAGACAAAGGATCTCATTTTTGATCAAGAAGACTGCTGACAGCGTGTTTGCCCAGCCTCAGCTGTACTCATGCTGCCTGCCAGCACCTCATGAGGTGATTGGCTCTTCCCCCTTTTCTGAGGAAGCAGAAGCCCCAAGGAAACTTAGCCATAGGGAACCATAACTGGTTGGCTTGTTTTGCTTTCCCTTCAGACTCAGGCTCAGCTCAGCTCTTCTTTAATAACATACTCTTTTGTATAAACCCTATCTTTCTGTCACACTTTCTAAGCAACCACCTTTTCTGTATGTTTCCAAATCTATCTGCCCCTCCCACAATGCTCTAGTAATCCAGTAAAGATAGTGAAAAATATATGTAAACTTAAAAATAATTGCAACAGAATTTATTTTTTGAGAGACTAGGATTAGAAACAACATACTGACAGTGACACTGTCCAGCTCTATGTGAAATGTTTTTTTAAAAAAATCTTTTCATCCCCAATTAAGCTAGCTTTATTGCAGGGTGGATGGGGTCACCACTCCAGGCCTCCCTCCATATCGTTGCTAAAGCCACTTCCCAGTCTCTGAGAATATGGGGGGAGGCATGTTCCAACCAAACAGGAAGTTACCTGGTTCCACTTCCTGTTGGATCAGAGCGTAGTCATTCCTGTTCCCAGAGCCTAGGAAGAGGCTTCTGTGGACAGTACAGTGACTTTGAAGGCCTCACTCAACACAAACCTATGGCTGTCTCCTTGGAAGTAAGTCCCATTGTGCTCAGTGGGTCTTACTCCCACGTAAGTGCGCATAGGCTTGCAGCCACAGTTAATTGAAGGGTGGTGGGCAGCATGGTGGAGCAGCCAGACAAGTGCTAGAGCGGTGTGAGGGAAAAGCAGCAGTGGAGGTTGGTGGCTCCCGTGTCAGTGTGGAGCGGTGTTAATCCACTCGAGGCGCGAGGCTTTAATCGAACTTTTAAGGAGCTATCCATGGTGCTAAAGCCTAGGCCCAAAATAGGTTCAGCACCATGGATGGCTCCTTTAAAGTTTGGACTAAAACCTGCCCCAGTGACATTGCAGCCACCAGCCACTGCTGGAAAGAAGTGTGTGTGCATGTGAGAGACGGGGCATGCATACAGAGAGTGTCTGGGGGCAGAGGGAGTGTGAGTGAGTGTGGGCTGGAGCTGGAGATGTTTATCAGCTCACAAGCTTGTCAGTATGACTATAGACCAGTGCTCTCCAACCTTGGGTCCCCAGATGTTTTTGGCCTACAACTCCCAGCATGCCCCAGCCAGCCTGGCTGGGGCATGCTGGGAGTTGTAGGCCAAAAACATCTGGGGACCCAAGGTTGGAGAACACTGCTATACACCCACCGAGACAGTTGACCAACCACTGTGGTGGAAAGTATGAAAATAGTCTCTTTGGTGGGAACAGAGTCGTGGGAAATGTTGTACTGAAGCTTGGTGGCTGTCATATTCTGATGAGTTTATTGGGATGTATAGGTCACATAACGGATGGATCTGGACTGCACAAAGTAATGGAACTTATTTATGCAGAAATTACTGTTCTACGCCTTCTAACAGGAAAAGCAGTTTCACGTTCTATCAAACCTCTTAATATAATTGACTCAAGGAGCAATCTAATGCATGTTTAGACAGAAAAAAGGCTTACAACTCCCAGCATGCTCCAGCCAGCATGGACTGGAGATATGTCGCAGTCCAAATCCACCCCAATTCCCACTCAAAAACTCCTTTATAAAGCGACCCTGAGTTTTGTCAGCTACCCTTTGGATAGTTTCCCTTTAAAAAGTGCAGGGGCGGGGGAAGGCACAAGGAATTGTCTCATTCCTCCCATGCTGACCTGTGGGATACCTGCGGAAGGACCAAGGGGGAAGGAGGGGGCCCACTACCCACGATGCACCCGATTGTCTTTCAGGTGCATTGTGGGTAGGTAGGGTGACTTATAAGCCACACTGAATAGCTTGCTACGCAGTGTGGCTTATCATGTTGTGTGAACCCAGCCATATTATGTTTCATGTGGGAAACACCAGTGTTCCCATGGCACAATTGCCAACTAGTGTCTCCAACACAATTGCCTACTAGTGTCTCCAGATCCAATGCACTAGTGATGTTACTTTGGCCCCTGATATACTAATACTGTTATTGTCTACATATAAGTTGGGTCATCTCAAGAAAAGGAACTGCTAGGGAGCTTTTCTTTGTCTGCTTAGGCTGCATAAAGTTGATTTAACAATGCAGATACAGGCAGCAATAGACATGTTTACCATTCTTGCTGTTTCTCCAGGAGAAACATACTGACATACAGCAGTTAGCAGCGCTCAGTGGGGGGAAAAGTGAAAATCAAGAGCATGGAGAGACGTGAAATTGGAAAGGAATTGGAAAACATGATCAGAGAAGCTAAATTAGAAAAAAATCAACCTTTTAAAAAATTCAATTTCATAGCAAGTTGTCTTTAGTTTTGCAGAAAGCACCAAAGTGTGGTGGAAAATAGGGAATCTCAATCAATCTAGATGCAAGTACTACACAGTATGGAAGTCACTGAAGTTGGACTAATGTATTTAATTACAAAATGCTAAGGAATCGGTGTGAGCTCTCCCAACTATTTGGCTGCATCAGAGATGGAAATAAGATTCCAAAAACAATGGGGACAGTGGAGGAAAAAATAGAATTCATTTACACAACCTGCTTTGGGCTACCCCAGGATACCAATCAAGAAGCGAAGAATGCTTCACACAGTGGGATATGTATGAATTAGCCTAAGAAGATTGAAACTTTTGCCCCTTGTTGATACAGGTTAACTACAGGCATGAAGGTAATGCAGTGCAAACCCTCCGTACCAGGTGTGACCCTCTTATGCTAGATGTAGTGATGCAAAACTATTTTATTCAGAAAAAAATAAGGTAAGCCATGTTAGTCCATAAGAAAAATGCCAAAATCCACAGTCAGGCAATACCGTTAGAACAGGGGTCGGGAACCTTGGGCCCGGGTGCCAAATCTGGCCCTCCTGGGATCCCAATACTGGCCCTCAGAGGTTCCCTAGATGGCCACACATCCTTCCCATGACCTCACCTCCTTTCCTCCAACCACCAATTGTGTGGTGGTTTCCTGGCTTTTGTACAGTTCCCCCCCCCCCTCTAAAAGGTTGCAATGCCTCTCCTAAGGCTTAAGAGGCAGGAAGAGCTTGAAGCTAAAATATTTATTTATTTTATTTATTTATTATATTTATACCCCACCTTTTTTCCTGCAAGGAACCCAAGGCGGCTTACTCATCACCATCATCATCATCATCATCATCATCATCATCATCATCATCATCTAATTATCGCTCATCTGGCCTGCCAACTGGCCACCCTGGGCGATGTACACAAGATAAAATACATTTAAAATCTTCCTCCTTCTCCCCATTTTATCCTCACAACAACCCTGTGAGGTAGGTTAGGCTGAGAGTCAGTGACTAGCCCAAAGTCACCCAGTGAGCTTCATGGCTGAGTGGGGACTAGAACCCGGGTCTCCAGAGTCCCAGTCCAACACTCTAACCACTATGCCACACTGGCTCTCATACTGGTACTTTTAGTATTTTGCCCCCACCCCTTTTGTCTTGGCTTTGCCTCCTTTGCCTTTCATCCTGCCCACTGCTGGAATGTGGCCCCCAAGAGCTTCTCCGAAGCTGAATTTGGCTTTCGGGCTGAAAGAGGTTCAACATCCCTGTACTAAAGTGTGCCACTGATCATGTGCAGATTGCCTTTCCTCTTTGTTATGAAGCTACAGCAAGTTGCGATGAATCTCAGATTAAGGGACAGAATTTCTTGGTCAGGGGGTGTAGTTACTAAGTACGCTGAGACAGTTCCTCTTCCTCTTCGTTTATAAATGATTGACTACATTGCCCCATAGGAAACACTGCTAGAGCAGACAATTGTTAAGGAGCATACAGGGAAGGATGAGGCACGGATACAACAGGCAGCTAGCAGAGAACCATCCAACTGGGATAAAAGCCATGAAGAATGTGAGTACTGGTTGGGAACTACTGCCTTCAGTTTTGGAAAAATGGTTCTTGACTGAAGCAGCATACCATCCTATAAACTTTTTGATGGGGAAAAAAAATGTAAATATCAGTCACAACTAGTGCTGAATCTTCCTGAAGAAATAGACTGTTAAGTTCTGCCTACCTGGAACCAAGCAAGGCAACACACTTTGTCAACAGAATGTATGTCTGTGTATTTGAACTCAGTAGATTATTGCATGTATGTGTTTTCAGATATCAAAGTCACACGATAACATGGAATGAATACTTGTCAAGAATGCAGAAATACTGAATTGCTCATGAGAGTACGTATGTATTCCCCCCCCCCGCCCCAGTTTACCACATCATGGGTTTCATATTATTCTCAAGATGGTGGGTAGAAATATTGCGAGAATACAAACATCAGGAGAATAAAGAATGCTTGTTGATGTAAAGAAGGAAAATGACCCCCTTCATAGACGAACATGTGGTGAAGTAAACCTTAGGAGAGGCATTCCAAGTCCAACCTCTTAGAAGGGCAGAGAAAACTGCATGAAAGCTAGGGAATCACCTGGTGAGTGGTGGTCGGGGGGGGGCAGGGGAAGGGGCACAGCCATCGAGGGAACCCGGAAGGCTGGACTGGGACCTTAGGTGTGCATGATTTGGCCCATGGGCCCGAGGTTCATCACCCCTGCTTTACACATACATAGAGAAATACATGCAAATAATGCATTATTAAGGGCACAACCCTATCATGTTTAGACAGAAAGAAGCCCTACAACTCTAATAAGATTGCACCTTAAAAGTGAAAAAAGAATATATTTTTTTTAAGTTGGCAGTTCCCATGATTCTAAAAAAAGTGTGCTGGATGCTGATATTGAAGTAAGAATTGCACAGTCCCAAAGTAAGCAGTGCTTTTCGAAAACAGGCTGCTTTCCTGTTACTTGAACATATAGCTGTCACTGTAAGGTGACCTTTTAAATCATTATGATTATGCCAACTGTTATCACAGTTACCATCTAACGTTCTAGCACTAAAGATCAAATCCGCTGACAAATGTTTCTATAAAGTACACAAATGTCTCATGGCCTTTTAAACACATCAGAATAGAATGTTCTTCCTCAGCTAATTACTGCAGTGTAGACAATGCAAAGGAAGGATTATTGCAAAGGGAAGAGATGTTTATTATTTTTTTAGCTTGACGTCATGTTCCTGAGAACATCAAACAGAAACAGATACTTTAATTTGCTCATAAACAGATCAGCTGCAGACTCCATGAGTGTTAGATGAGAATTGTCAGTCAACTGCAACACAAACTTTGCGGCTGAAACTTCCTCTTCAGATATGTACATATCTCTAAATATATTTCTCAAAGCTAGTGTACAACACAATCATATACAAGTCTATTCAGACATTAAGTCCCTCTGAGTTCAATGAGGCTTACTCCCAGGTATGTGGGTGTAGGATTTAGGGTGGCCAGTTTTATACAGAACAGTTCTCTCTTTGAAGGGCTGTGCAGTCCAAACTCCAAGCTTGTTTAAGGTCAAAGAACCATCATCAGAAGGAAGAGCTGGGCCTTGAAGTTGCCCATCAACAGTAAGCACTTGGACAACAGGCTGAACAAGGCACATAGGCCACTTGGTCACAGTCTTCCACATTATGGTAAGATGCACTGTATTTCTATTTAAATTATAATAATTATTTCTAAATTTACATATATACACATATAAGTTAGCATATGTAAATTTTATATAAATTGGTGTCCTCTTTTTTGGTGATTCGTAAGTGGCCATCCCAGTGGGATTGCAGCCTTAAAATGTTCCGTGTTTCAGATTCAGAAAACATTTAGCATAGGAAATGTATGAAAGCCTCATCTACATGGTCACATAAGACAATCACGGCATGAACTTTGACTGACTCTGGCCTCCAGTTGCATGGACACCTTGTGAATTTTGTGTGTGCCCTGAAATAGATATGTGAGTGACCCTCACACATAAAAAGCCACATGTGGTTTTCCCACTTTCCCCTACTCAAGGTGGATACAGATGACCATGTCATGAACAGGGGTGGCGTGCTGTGCAAAGGCACACCCACACTTTTTCTGCAGCACAGATGTATCTTTTGCAGTGTGGCGCAACTGTCCATAAAACCAGTTGATGGTTCATAAATTCTGGATGAATATGCAGGTACTTTACATTCCACAAGAATTCACTGAGAGAAAGAACTGCCTGCCTGAAGATGGAGCTAGAACAGCAACACACAGCTCTCAAAGATAATCAGGATTGCTTTACTAATCGATGCCTTAGTGAAACAGCAGTGCTGGTTCCAGGTTTTTTGGTGGCTGTGGGAGTTGGGAGAAGCTTTGAGCAGGATGCTCTCAGCGAACCTCCCTCCATGAATGGCCCCACCTCCTCCTGGTCATGATTGCAGGTACCCATTTGTTTGCCCCTCCTCTTCTAGGTTCAAATCAGCACCACCTCCCAGAGAGAGAGAGAGAGAGAGAAAGAGAGAGAGAGACAAAGTGTACGGAGGATACTGTACCTTGTCCTTTCTCCTCAGTCACTTGGAGAAGGTAGGAGAACAGGCTGCAACACCAAGGAGTAGGAGCAGATGGGCCAGGAGGCTCCAGGTATTGGCAGAGGCCCCCTACTGTGGTTTGGGCCTCGGCAGGGGCCCTATGATGCTGATCCAACTCCAGCCTTATGAACCATGACAGCATCTTTCAAAAAGAAATGGTCTATATGCACGGAGAAAATGCAGAGCATTTGAATGGCCCTTACCCTTCATTACTAGCCAGAATCCAAGGCCTGAAATGACCCAATAGAGGTATCAGTGAAACAGCAACTGAATGCTGGTCAAGAGCATAATAATAATGCTCCTGAGGAAGTTATGGGATAAAAGGACAAGTCCTCCTAAGGATCAGGAACTGGTTAAAAATCAGTGAAAGAGGGTAGGAATGAATGGACAGTTTTCATAATTTAGGACAGTAAACTGTGTGGTCCCTCAAGGATCTGTATTGGGACAGGTGGCATTTAACTTACTCATTCAAGATCTAGAGTCAGGGATAATCGGTGAGGTGCCCAAATTTGTAGATAAGACCAATTAATATTCAAGATGGTGAAATCCCAAGAGGACTGTGAATAGTTCTAAAAGGGTTTCTCCCAAACTAGATGACTAGGCAAGTGAATAGAAGACAAGATTTAGTGTAAGTAGGCATGAAGTGATGCACACTGGGACAAAAATCCAAACAACATATCTCTTGATAGTGTTTAATTTGGCTCTGACTACTAAGGAAAGAGATCTCAGAGCCATAGCAGGAAGCTCATTGAAAGCATCAATTCAATGAGGTGAGATAGTGAAAAAGCCATGTTCTGTGCTAGGAATTATTATGAAAGAAATCGAAAATAAAACAAGTAACAGTGCCATTGTATAAATCTATGGCCCAGCCCAGCCTTTTATTTAATAACTTGCCTGGTTGCCATACAGGAATTCAAAGCAATTCCTTTGCTGAAGGAACTGCACTGGCTACCTATTCGCTCCTGGGCCAGGTTTAAGGTTCTGGTACTTGTGTATAAAGCCTGAAACAACTTGGGAACAGGACACCTGAGAGAGTGCCTTCTCCCTTACCAACCTGCCTGGTCACTGAGGTCATCGGAGGACATTCTCCTGGTGGTTCCTTACGGACCTATGGCCCGATTGGAGCCCACCAGGAGAAGAGCCTTCAGTGTGGCAGCTCCATTTCTATGGAACTCCCTGCCTCTGGAGGTCAGGAAGGCTCTGACAATGACTGGGTCCACACGACATGGTAAACCTCAGTAGGTTAATCCTTCCTGAGGTTTAGTGTGTCATCTGACCCCTGTGGGGTGCTTTAGAAGCCAACCTGGTGTGGCTTCTAAACTACCCTGTGAAACCACTGTTTGCAGTAGAGTTATGCTAACCCTAGTAGGTTTAGCGTGTCGTCCGAACCCGGACAACACACTAACCCTACCACAAGCCAAAAGGGGCATAGAGCCCCCTGCCCAGAGTGGCAAACAATGGCTGCTGCTGTGGGCATGGGCCTCTGGCTGATGTCAGCTGGCTAAGCGCCCAAGCGGCACTTTTCTGGCTGTCATCGGTTTCCCTGCACTCCACAGCTGATGCTGAGAGAGCAGGATTGTTCTCAAGAGCAAGCCAGGCAGGCCGCTGGCCTAGCTCCCCGCTTGGCACTGCTGAGCCATACCACTGCCGAGCCGCTTCCCCCTGCCTGGGCATCTCCCCACCGGACTTACCGGTACCTTCTTCTCCGCCAGTGGCAAAGTTTGGCAGCAACAGCAGGCTCTGCCAGGCACCCCCTCCCCAACCAGGAGGAGACGTGCCAGCAGAGCCCCGCCTCGCCCCCATGCTATCGCTGACTGACCTGGTGATCGCATGGGGCCAAGACGCTTATGCCGATTGGCTGTGTGAGCTGCCAATCAGCCTAAGCACTGTCCCCACGTCACCAGAGACGTTAACGCTAACCGGGTAGGGATGGGGCACCCAGCAGAGCCTGCTGCCGCCGCCCACCCCTTCCTCACCCGGCTGTACCCGGGGCTTGGCAAGGAAGAGTTGTGCGGCAGTGGCAGCCACCGCCAAGCTTCACCACAGCTGCTGTTGGAAAATAAGGTAAGTCAAGGGGGGGGGCAGCCGGGCTCCGAGGCAGGATGAGGGGGGACCTTTTTGGGGGTGGCTGCTGGAGCAGCCATTGCGGAGAAAAGCCTGGGAACGAGCCCCATTGCACTGCATTTACTCTCGAGGAGTAGTGGCCCCGCCAAGGAAGGGGAAATGACAGCTGGCAAAAAGTGCCACTGGGGCACTTTTTGCCAGCTGTCATCCCCTCTCGCTGCCCTCCGTGCTTCTGCGTGGTGCCCCCTGGGATACCGGGCAGGAGGACTGAGGGAGGACGAGGAGACAGGCGGAGCCTCTAGACCCCCGCTGTGCCTGGGCACAGCCGGCGTCCGGGGCCACTTTAAACCCAGAGAGGTTCCAGAACCTCTCTGGGTTTAAAGCGATGTGCAAACCCACCCAATGTGTTGCTTTCGGTGCCTGCTGAAGCCCTCCTTGTTCCTGGAAGCCTTCTCTGCTGTCCAACCACCATTTTAATGTTACCTTGTTTTCAATGTATCGTTTATGTTTCTTTTATCTGTTCTTATCTTTTTATTGTTCACCGCTCCGGAATCTGCTTCGATATGCAGCAGTATACAAATACTGTAAATAAATAAATAAATAAATGAGTGAGTGAATTTCACACAGGTGAGTGAGTGGACTGGCTGCTTGGTTTCCATAGAAGAAAAAAAGGCGCCTCCTCTGTGACCAGTACAGAAACACAGTAGGCTGGTGGGAGAAGGAGGGGTCACACACTGGCTCTCCTCTGCCAGAGGACAATTGGTAGAAGGCAATTGTTTTTACTTGCTAAAAGGACTGTAGCCCACATTTCTATGCTTGCTGTGGATAAAGGGGTTTCTCCTCCTCTATGGCCTGCATAGTAATTCAGGCTAGTAAAAATACCCCTGCAGTTTTTGTGGGCTTATTTACAAGGCTGACACAACCACATTTCAAATACTGTGTACAGTTTGTTGGCCCATCTCAAAAAGATTATCATATTCTAAGCATATAGCTAAGACTTAGGACCAAAGTTTTACATAATGTGCCATAATTCTGTTAGGTTTTGCATAGGCAGAACGAGATTACCACCTGACATCAGGATTATCACCTGACATGGAGGTTGTCTCTTGAGATGAAGTACACAAGGTCTCTAGTCACGAGACATAGTCTCAAGATGATATGACTCAGCAACCTTGGACAGGTTAGCAGTAAACATGTTGATGAATAGGTTATACAACTGGGGTGAGTAATATCCTATTTATAGGTACAGGGTCTGTGGTATAAAGCTGACACACTTGTTGACAGCTTCTCCTTTCTCTTCTCATCTCACTCCTCTCGACTCGACTCGACTTGTCTCTTGTTGGAACGGAGGTGCCAGGCTGGCAGCTACTAGGCTGAAAAGTGAACAGCGCTGGACACAAGGATTTCGTTTTCCACAGCTTGCTGGAGTGATTGTTAAGGAGCTGTATCGGGCAAGGAAATATCTCCAGGAGGCTCTGTGTCTACTCATCAAGGCTACAGCAGGAGGATCATATTTCTTTTACAGTTTGCTTCTTCGCTCAGCAGTGGATCAGCTATCTTTTGCATTGTATCAACAAGTGGCTTGGATTACAAATGCGTGGATTACGTCTGACGTGGGTAAAGCGTCTGGAGCGTCATGCGCAGCAAAGTCACGTGTGACTGAAACGTATCTTGGGAAACTTGATACTACACGGGAGGCTGTATCAAACCAGCGGAGGCGTGGTTTTAAAACAGCAGGAGAAAAACAGTGCGGCAGTTTTTGAACAGAGAAAGCTGTGCTTAAAATGAGAAGCTATTCTTCAATTTTCTTCATGTGGGATCACAGAAGAAGGAGCTTGAAATCAGCAGGGGCGCTGCTGAGGGAAAACCTTTGTGCTTTAACCCAGGACATAACAAAATGGACATTATTTGTGTGTGAGCAGAAAACAGTGGATTGTTAAAACAAAGCTTTCTGTGTTGGACATGAATAAACAGGAAGAGGACTATGCAAATGGTCAGGAGTTTAACAGTCATGGTTTTGGAAATATATTTCTTGAAAGTTTGGATAACTTGGATTCAAGAAAGTGTAATATATGCTCTGAAATGTCAGGAAATGTACTGAATGTATATATGAATGCTGACTTGAGTATATTGTGGATTTTTCTGTAGCAAAACGTGAAATACTGCATAATTAGTAGGTATGTTTATATGGCAAAGCTAAGAGATGGATTATTTCTTTTATACTGTAATGATGTAATAAAGAAATGGAAAGTTGTACTGATGCAACTATAAAAGGTTAAATGCTTATATGTATGACATGTACATGCATGCATATCACATGATGTTTGGTCATTTAGATTCACAGGCCTGTGAAAGAAAATGCAAACTGTTGGTGGGGAAAGCATTTGGAAATTGTAATTTTCACATGAAAGGTAATTTTGTGCACATATACAAGGGATGCTAGCTTCAACAGGTAAACGGAAGGCAAGCTGAAAAACCAGTTCATTTCATTTCAATTTGTTCTTGGTAATCTTGTGGATACTCTGATGGTTTTTAGAGGAAAGGCACGTTATTTCATGATGTCAATTGATCAATACACGAGGTACAGGTTGTGTACATGTTAGATAGAAAACTGGAGTATTGAACAAAGTCAAGGTGTTTTGTGCTTGGATGGGAAACAAGCATATTACCCATGTTACCTATTTCTTTTGAGATATGGGGGAAGTTCAATTCAGTGCATGTTTTGATGCATTTCTAACAGGATGTGGTATTGAACACATGGATTGTGTGGAAGAGTAAACAAACAGAAGAGGTGATGCTAATTTGGCTAATGAGGTTTGGGTAGAAGCTCTTAAATGTTTTTGATTATGTACATGATAGAAGTTTTAGTTCTGTATTGAACTGTACACCTTATAGAAAGTAGTGTAGAAGGAAGAATCTTCTGGAAAAACATTTCAGGATCTTGGATCTGATATGTAGGTACATACACCTCAAAGTTAGAAGAAATCTGTAAGGGAGCTTACATGAGATTTTTCTAGAAATGAGAATATTGTGTTTTACATGAACAACACTTGGATAGTGAGATTATCTAGAAGTGTTGAGTATAATGCTGAATGAAAAGGTGAGATTTTTCTAAATTAATTCTGTTAATGCAGGAGATGCATCAAGCTCAGAGTCAGAATAGAAAAGCATTTGCTGAAAAGACAGGTAAATTTGACAATTCTGATACACATTTGGTTTAGAGGAGGCTAAACAAATGATTGTTCATCATTGGTGCAAGTTTATTGGAACAGGAACCTGATAACTAATAAGGTAAGGAACAGGTGAGTTAAACAACCTGTGAGATATCAGGATGAATTTGCAGGAAAAGCCATTTGAAACTTAAAAATTTCAAAGAGGTGAAAAATTGTCTGTTAAGGAAGCTAAACCATAGCTTCAGGCTATGTAAGCTGAGTTGAATTCTTTGGATAAAGAACAAAACATGGAAGCTGGTGAAACAAACAGCAGTTCATGGAACTCATTGTTACCAGATAGATTTTTTAAATGAAAACTAACCAGATTGAAAAGGTTATATGACAAATAGCAAGATTGGTTGCTTGTGATTTTGCTAAGTAAAGGAGCTGGATAATCATGAGATGAGTGCAACAACAATTTGCTTTGGAAACAGTTAGACTGATGTTTAAGAATGTGGAGAAGATGTATAAATATTTCACAGTTGGAAATATTGGAACATAAGCATTTTAAATGAGAGTAAGTATTTGGAAAACTGTCTGAGAACTTTCTGGAATTTTCTGTAGGAAAGCTAGAATCAGCTGGAGGCTGGAATTCTGTTTTGAACTCAAACATTGCTGAATTGAGATTTGCACAGAGAGGCAAATCAATGTTTGTTTGTTAAACAGGAGGAACAAGGACATAGACTGTATGTACTTTGTTAGTTGGATGATCTATTGTTTTTTCTGGACAGATAAAAGCAATATGATATAATTGATCCAGGGTTTGGAATTTCATTGAAAATGAAACTGCTTGGTGGTGGATCAACTGTTTATTTGTAAATAGAGGTTGAGGGAAAGGAGAACCAAGAGGGCAGTATCTTACTGCAACAAACCAGAGAAATATCATGGATGTGATTGAGAATTTGGAGATTGTTAACTCAGTGAGAGACTCCAAATAGTTGAGGATTTTCAAGCACATGCTGATGGAAAAGCAGTTTGAATGCTACACAGAAGCATTGGGCTGTTGAGCTTCATTGTACAAGCAACAAGGCCAGATATTGCTGTCAGTGTGATAGGCAGACTGTTAGACCAACAGGACATGCTTGGAGAGCTCTGAAAAGGAGTTGAGTGTTATCTGGAGGGAACATCACACTTCAGACTAAGATTTACAAGTCAGAGCACAGGTGGTTTACAGATTCACAGAAATGCCAGTTGTGGTTGTGATAGTAAGAACAACAAGAACACACCTGAAGTTTGTTATTTTTATAACCATACTTTGTTTGATTGATTTTGTTAGAAACAATCATTTAAAAGTTAGAGTTCAACTGAAATTGAACTGAATGCATTGTGTTATGTATTGTGCTATTATGCTATTGTAAAGCTTGAATAGTTATCGCATTTGTTTAAATAGTTTAAATTGTTAAAAATGTTTAAATGATGCTGGGATTGATGTAAAAAACCTATTACAGTTTTTTCAGGACACAAAGCCAGGATTGCTATGCTGCAGGCAGATAGCAATACACAACGTTTTGGGTTTGCAAATAAAACTGTCATAAGGAGGGATACATCAGAAGTGATTTGATGGTGGTTCAAATTTCTGGCAGGTAAAGTCATTCCTGCAGAAGTTTTTTTTATCAAAGTCCATAGATAAAAGAACAGCATCAGATGTCAACAAAACTGTTGCTGTTGTATGAGGTAAATAACCATGTTCTGCGACAAATGCAAAAGCAGGGGGATGTTAGGTTTTGCATAGGCAGAACGAGATTACCACCTGACATCAGGATTATCACCTGACATGGAGGTTGTCTCTTGAGATGAAGTACACAAGGTCTCTAGTCACGAGACATAGTCTCAAGATGATATGACTCAGCAACCTTGGACAGGTTAGCAGTAAACATGTTGATGAATAGGTTATACAACTGGGGTGAGTAATATCCTATTTATAGGTACAGGGTCTGTGGTATAAAGCTGACACACTTGTTGACAGCTTCTCCTTTCTCTTATCTCACTCCTCTCGACTCGACTCGACTCTTGTTCTGGACTTCACTTCATCTAGCCTTACCACTGGGGTATTGGATTTGTATCTGCAATCATGTAGTGAGTAAGAGATGCATTGTTTGCCTTATTCCCATGTAATTGGGTCTTACAAATAAACTCTTTAATCTTTATTAACTGCTGTTATCTCCTCCTTCCACCTGCGTGACTGGGACTGAGGGTCACTGGCTAGGGAAGCTTTTGAACCCGGGTCAGTCCAGCTCTCACAAATTCATCCTTCATTCTACAGCAAGTTCTATCACTTAGTAGTTTAAACATTCATGTAACACTCTTTGCAGATTTTCATTGCATTTTAAAATGCTTAAAATCCATTTCTCCCGATACTCTTAGATAAAGATGTTCCCCTTACAGTATTCGCCCCACCCCCACCTCTACCTCTGGAAGCCCTCTCTGAATACCTGAGATGACTAGTAAAACATTCTAAGGAAAATTTGCAGAGCAGTCCTATACATGTCTACTCAGAAATAAGCCCAGAATAAGCCCAGCTGATATGTTCAATGCAGCTTACTCGCAGCAGGTAAGTGGATATAGCCTTGATGTGCTTCATTACTGCATATTAAGCAGTGGTTAAAGGGCACTGGAGCCCTGCCAGAGAACAAAAAAGTGCCTAATTTTACTGCTAGGATGTGGAGACATGCTGCTTGCCTGCAGCAAGAGATATAAATAGCCGATAAGCAAATTAAATCGGAAAGGAGAGATGAGGGTGTAGGTTTATTTTTTAAAAATTGAAATAAAATTCAATTACGTATATAACCATGTGCATGATTATAATCTCTTAAATACCGAACGAAGATATTTGCAACTTCTTTTTGCCAAAGATTGCAAAACAATTTAGAAATGTTGCCGCAGAGAAAAAACGACATGCCTTTAAAGTTCTCAATTGCAATTTATTTTTGTACGGAATAGAGCAGACAAAATTGAGCACGGCTTCTTTAAGAAAGAAGCACGTGATGCACCGTACCTTTGAAGGAGAACAAGATGGCTCTTTATGATTTGGAGGAAATCCTGGAATTTGTAATGGCTTTCTTTCCTAAGTTTTTAAGAGGATTGTTTCGCATCAGATCAGACATAAGGCTTTTTGGGGTGGAGGATTAATCTATAAGCGCCCGAAGTTACTGGAAAGAAAATTAGCTGCGTCTGGTTTGGCAAATCCGCCACGGAAAGGGGAAGTAATTTGAAAGGCGCTCCAAGTATGAAACCGGACTAAGCCTAGACTGCAAACGAGAGGAGGTGGCAGTGGCGGGAACGGAACGAGAGTGGCTGAATTCCTCAAATGTAATGGGCGAATCCGGAAAAGGACTTTGGAAACGCTCCGCGAGACTCCCCTCTTTCTGCAATGAACAGAAAAGCGCAATCCTATCGTGTCTGCTCAGAAGTAAGCCTTGTTGAGTTCAATGGGACTTACTCCCTGGTAAGAGTGTATACAGAATTGCAGCCTTACTGACCAAGAACGCGGGGAGTCGGATTTGCAGATCGGCGTCAAATCCTATTTTGTGTGGGGGTATTTTCTCCTCTCTGCAAACTGGGTAAGTAGCTTAATGCAACCATTCTCAACCTGGTGTTAGAACTGCAATTCCCATCATGCCCAGGGAATAGGCGTTGGGAGTCCAGTGCTTTAAGGCGCAATCCTATGTATGTTTAGACAGAAAAAGGCCTACAACTCCCAGCATGCCCCAGCCAGCTATGCTGGGAGTTGTAGGCCTTTTTTCTGTCTAAACATACATAGGACTGCACCCTTCGTGAGTATCTACCCCCATCTCATTTTACAGCTTTTGGGGGGAGGGGAGTATGGCCAAGGCTTAAGTTAGGCCTCTGGAATAGCAAGATGCCTCTGACCACACGCAGAGTTCGTTTTCCTAGCTGATGGGCCCGGGACTCATGTGAATACGCCCAGCAGTAAAGCACCGCTTGCTTCCAGGGTAACGCGCGAAGCCCACACTAGGATCCCCCACCGCGCTAGTATTAATCCAGTTTCCCCGAAGGTAGATGGTATGCGGGGTGGGTGGGGTGCGGAGCCACGGGATGGTTTGTTCCCGCTTGATCCCAGTATTCTCGCGTTACTGGGCGCTTGGGAAAGGAGCCGCGCCGCCTCCAGAGTAACGCAAGAACCCCACCTATGGGCTGTTCTATGGCAACAGAACTTGAGTGTAGGGAGGCGATTCAAGTTTTGAACGCTCCCCAAACGTAATAAAACTAACACATCAGCGAGAAAGGGAGAGATTCTCGGGCAGGTCTTTGTGCTGCTGCTGCACTAATTTTCTACCTCCCGGGGGTTTTGATTTTAAGTGTAGGCAAGCATTCAAAAAATGTGATTCCCCCCCCCCCCCTGCGTTCCCGCCTCACTCTGCCCCGCGTGTACGCCAAGCTTGAGTAACGAATGACCAGGCCCGTACTTCTGGGATTGGGGCTTTCACGGCAGAGCAGGATGCCTTGAGCCCAGCAACTCCTAACTTAATGAGCTGGAGATGACAAAGAACTGAGCTTTTCAGAACTCCGTTGATCTTATAGAAAAAGTGCTTGCCTAGGATCCTGTTCTGCGTTGAAAGGTTGAATGGATGATACCCTGCTCCCGCTGGTGCTGCAGTTCATATTGAGCATAGATTTGATATTGGCATTAGTAAAACGAAAGGTCTTGTTGCAAAGTGGTCTTAAGGGTCGGTGTGTATTAATCATTTTGGCACGTCATAACTTTTTTTTTTTTTAGCAGAAACCATCTTGAACAGCATGTATAGAAGCTATAACTTCTAATTTCCAGAGGGGTTGCTGTGTCGCAGAAAAATAGAATCTTGTGCTACATAACTGTTGTCAGTTGCCCAAACAAGGAGCCACCCTGACTCCCAAGTTTTGCCTATGTGGTCTTTAGCAGTCCCCCCCCCCCCCCATGCTTTCCTATGCTGAAATTGGGTTTGGAAAAAGCCTTCCATTGAAGCTGAACCTAATTGGAGCTACACATACAGGTGATGCATGGGCAACACCCAGGATTTTAAAAAACAGAGATCATACCACCACTCGAGGTTACCACGTGCCAATTCTTCCATATTGGTAAATCAGATGCCTCCTATAGTGGCAGATCCTGGAGGGGTAGTCTATCAGTCTGTTGCAGGCAGCCAAAAAGAAAACAACCTAGCATGGGTGGGGAACCTCTGGTCCGGCCTGCAGGATGGATGCAGTGAAGCCTTCCCTCTCCTCCCAGTCCCAGCAACTAGGCTTGAAAAAAGCCTTCAATGATGGAAGGCTTCTTCTTCTGAGCTTAACTGCTGTGTGTGTGTCTGTGCAGTTGAGATGGGAAGGGCTAACCATGCTGTGAACTGCCCCCCCCCCTTGCTTTCCTATGCTGACATTGGGTTTGGAAAAAGCTTTCCATTGAAGCTGAACCTAATTGGAGCTTGGGGATGGGGGAGGATCTGTGTTACTATAGTGGGGGTGGGGCAACTTGTGGCCCTACAACTCCCATCATCCCTCACCATTGGCTATGCTTGTGGCCTTGCAGGTATTTTGGCCTACAGGTTGCTCACCCCTGACCAATGCATATGCACGCACACACACAAACAAGTCAGTGGTATATTGGTAAAAATCAAATATGGCAACTCTCACGGGGAATCCTTGTTGGTTCACAGATTTAACTTAGTTATGTCATTGGAAATCATATTCATATATTAGAATGTCACTTTAAAGCCACAGAAACCTGGCTGATACACCACTTGCAATGAGCCAGGCAACCTGGGCTCCTCTTAGATGCTTGGAGGCAGAGGGGTGGGGGAGGTAAGATGAACTCAGTAAACTGTAGGGCTTCCTTTACACCACCACCCCCGCCCCAAGTGTGAAGACCACAGGAGTATACAATGTAAGAATACTTGTTTTCCTTGAGGGAATTTTCAGTTCAAAGACATGCACATGTTTCTTCTCTGTGGGAAGATTCCTTTGTCCACTATGTGTCTGGCACTGTACAGTAAAACCTTGGATTGCAAGTAACCTGGTCTTGCAAGACGAGCAATTTTTTAAAATAAAATTTAACTTGATAAACGAGTGAGGTCTTGCAAATACTCAGTAGGGATGTCCACAAACCTGGTGGGGGTCCTTGCCCCGCCTCTCCGCAGCGCCCCCCCCCCGCTGCTCGATCCTCAGCGGCGTGGAGCGATTCTCCCTGCAGCTGGAGCCGGCCGTGCCGGTCCCGTTGCGTCACTTCAGGCGGGGCGGGGGCGAAATACACACGCACACACACACACACATCTCCCATCGCGGAGTTCCGCTGCCATCGGCTTAGCTACGCAAACTGACACTTCCAACCGCGGCGACGATCTTCTTTTATGCTCCCCGAGGAAGGTGGGGGGAAACGACACTCACTTTTTTCTTTTTCTGTTTTGAGCGCACGCGCACTCCAGCCCAAAGTCTGCAGGGGGCAGCCACTCTGGATCAGCTGGGGAGGTGGATGATGGGATGGAAGGGGAGGGAGAGAGGGCTCTGTCCTTCGCGCAACCGCCGGCTGGATCCTTCTCCCCGCATGATAATGGGGCTCCTCTCCGACTCTCTCTGTCACCCCTGCCTGCCTGCGGAGCGCAAACCCCGCCCCGGAGCCGGCACACTCGGCCCGATCTCTGTCTCTCCGGCTCCGGGCGGCCTTTTCAGAGGTCGGAAGTGGAGATTGGAGCGCCCTGCTTCGCCTTGGCCTACGGCCCAACAGTCCACCCCCGAAGAGAAGGAATGAGGAGGATTAGGTTTTGCATAGGCAGAACGAGATTACCACCTGACATCAGGATTATCACCTGACATGGAGGTTGTCTCTTGAGATGAAGTACACAAAGTCTCTGGTCACGAGACATAGTCTCAAGGTGATATGACTCAGCAGCCTTGGGACAGATTTGGGGTAAACATGTTGATGAATAGGTTATACAACTGGGGTGAGTAATATCCTATTTATAGGTACAGGTCTAGTGGTATAAAGCTGACACACTTGTTGACAACTTCACTTCTCCTCTCCTCTCCTTCTCCTCCTCTCGACTCGACTTGTCTCTTGTTCTGGACTTCACTTCATCTAGCCTTACCACTGGGGTATTGGATTTGTATCTGCAATGATGTAGTGAGTAAGAGATGCATTGATTGCCTTAATCCCATGTAATTGGGTCTTACAAATAAACTCTTTAATCTTTATTAACTGCTGTTATCTCCTCCTTCCGCCTGCGTGACTGGGACTGAGGGTCACTGGCTAGGGAAGCTTTTGAACCCGGGTCAGTCCAGCTCTCACACCTTTCGCCCCCGGGCCTGGTGGGGATTTCTTCTCCGCCTTCCACCTTGGCCACACAAACAGCACGTGGCTAGCAGCAGCCAGGCCAGGTGGAAGCGAAAGAAAGGGCAGCCCCTTGCACGGGCAGTGGACGGAGGAGTGTTGTGCCACCCAATCTGATGCACGTTTACTTGGGAGCAAGGCCCACTGCGTGCAATGGGACGAGGTCAGTGCGCTTGGGGGATTTAAAAAACCACAGAAGTTTTTTTTTTTTGCTGGGCTACAACTCCCATCATCCTCAGCCACCCTCTTGGCTGGGGACGATGGGAGTTGTGGTCTGACGGATCTGGAGGGCGCTGGGTCGGGGAAGGCTTGTTTTATGGTTCAGCTTGTTTTATGGTTCACTTAACAGCCCTGTTTTCTACAGAATATATGTAGAATTGGGGTCCCGGCACGTCACTTCCGGCCAGCCAGAAGTGATGGGACCAGCGCAGCTGGCTCGCCGCGGAGAGGCGAGCGGGCACCGGGACCTGGTAAGGCCCGCTCTCCTCTTGCGGGCGTGAGCGGGGCCAATTTCGGCCCGCTACGCCTGCACGAGGCGAGCGGTTAGTACGCTTTGTCTGCCGAGTCACGTCACGACTGAGCCAATGTTTCTTCTCTCTCTTTCTCGCTGCGGGATTGTGGGTAATCGTCTCCTGGTCTCAGTCGGCGTGCCTCACTCGTATAGTCAACATCTGTACTGCAACAATGGCCCCGATGAAGGGGGGGGAAGTTTGAAAAAGAAGGCGGTAAGAAGGAGATTATTACGGTGGAAGTTAAAAAGGAAATAATTGAGAAGCATGAACGAGGTATGCGAGTGGCTGACATCACAAGATTTTAACAAGTGTACGTCGACGATTTGCACAATATTAAAGAAGAAATAAGGGGGCTAGATGCAGCAAAAGGAGTCACGAGAGTATCAAAGCAACGGCCACGTGTTCTGGAAGATGTAGAAAAGTTGCTTCTCGTGTCCGAGAACATTATCTGTGAGAAGGCAAAGGCATTGTACGCCGACCTTGTAAGTAAACTGCCAGGTACGTCGACAGAAAACGGAGAAGGCTTCAAGGCGAGCAGGGGATGGTTTGATAACTTTTAAGAGGAGAAGTGGCATCCATAGTGTTGTGAGGCACAGAGAGGCTGCGAGTTTGGATGCTAAGGCAGCTGAGGTGTTCGCTGCCAAGTTCCAGAAGCTCATGGTTTCCGAGTGTTACCTGCCGCAGCAAGTTTTTAACTGCGATGAGACGGGGCTTTTTTGGAAAAAGCTGCCAAAGAGGACCTACATCACAGCAGAAGAGAATGCGATGCCCGGTCACAAGCCCATGAAAGACCATCTCACCCTCTTGTTTTGTGCTAATGCAAGCAGGGATTTCAAAATCAAGCCCCTGCTCGTGTATCATTCCGAGAATCCACGAGCCTTCAAGAAATGCAAGGTGCAGAAGAGCCAGTTAAACGCTATGTGGAGGTCCAACAGCAAGGCTTGGGTCACTCGTATCTTGTTCGTTGAGTGGATCAATGAGGTCTTCGCTCCTATAGTGAAGAAATACCTTTTAGAAAACAATCTGCCACTCAAAGTCTTACTGATAATGGATAATGCTCCTGCTCATCCTCCAGGCCTTGAGGACGACTTACTGGAGGAATTCGAGTTCATTAAGGTCAAGTTCCTTCCTCCCAACACCACTCCACTAATCCAGCCCATGGATCAGCAGGTCATTTCCAACTTTAAAAAGCTTTACACCAAAGCACTGTTTCAGCTATGTTTCAAGGTGACCGAAGGAACAAACCTTACCCTCCGAGAGTTTTGGAAAAATCATTTCCACTCGTGAACGGCCTGAAGATCATTGATAAAGCCTGGGATGGGGTCACCAAGAGAACCCTCAATTCTGCTTGGAGAAAACTGGAGAAAACTGTGGCCCGATTGTGTTCTTGGACATGACTTTGAGGGGTTTGCTCAGGAACAGGAGTGGCCAGTTGTCGATGAAATTGTGTCCTTGGGGAAGACCATGGGATTGGAGGTGAATGAAGATGACATTAAAGAGCTGGTGAAGGAACATGGCCAGGAGCTGACCACCGACGAACTGATGGATCTGCATCACGAGCAACAGCAAGAGGTTATGGAGGAGATCTCGTCTGAAGAGGAGGATAAAAAGGCAGCGGAATGAATCCCTCACGTCAAATGAGATTAGGGAGATGTGTAAAATGTGGGAAACAGTGCAAAATTTTGTAGAAAAGTGTTGGAAATTTAAGCCGCCGGGGGGAAAACAAAGTTAAACAACCTTGTCCCGGCAGCTGCAGAAGTTGCAGCGGAGAGAGATTGTGGCGTGAGAAGCTAGTGCTAGGCCAGTAGGCAAAAAGCAAAACACAAGTCTGTTTCTTTAAACACAAAGGTTTACTAAACTAAGACTTGAAAAATAGGAACAGAACATACACAGAGTGCTATTGTACAAAAGTGAAAGAGAACAGTATGTCAGACAAAAACAGATACAGTCTAGACATACATAAACTATCTCTTTACTTACAGAATGCTTTCTAATCAATAACTCCTATTCCAATTAACTCCTTATTCCCCCAACAAGAACACAAAGACTTTGCACACCTTTTATACAATTCTGTACAGTCACATGCATAGATGATGCAATGCCAGCTGCACCCATAGCATGATGTCATCCCAGCTGCAAGCACTCTATCATGACCCCTGCTCCAGATTCCCTGAAGATAGAAAAACTGTACACCCACTACACTGGGCCAAAGGTGACATTTAGCTCAGGCACGACCTTGATCATGTCTGCCAGTTCTGTTGCTTCTTTGCCCGAAGGAAACCTGAATATGAGACTCCATATTCCAACACCCCTCCTTGCCTGAGTGGCTAGAAGCTTTATTAACATTTACTAAACATTTATTTCACATTAGGACACCATAGCACACTTTGTAATTATTTCCTGGAATTTTGGCCTGGGCAGAGCCTTTGTCATCACATCCGCCAAATTCCCCTCTGATGGACAGTACACCAGCTTTATTACACCCGTTTGTATGTGGTCTCTAACATTGCAAAATTTCACTGCTACATGTTTAGTTTGAGCTTTTCGATTTTCTGAATTTGCCAAAGATATGCACAAAGTGCTATCACAAAAGACCTCAACCGGTAACTTTTGATTAATTCCCATATCTTTGAGTAATTGTATAAACCATGTTGTCTCTCCACATGCCAAAGAAACTGCTGCCATTTCTGCCTGGCAACTAGACATGGACACACTTGTCTGTTTCTTTGATACCCAGTTTACAACTGTATTTCCTAATTGCATAACCATACCACTGACTGATTTTCTGGTTAAAATACAATTTCCCCAGTCAGAATCCACCCATATTTGTAAATTCTCAGAACCTTGTACTGGTAACTCTAAACAAATATCCAGGGTGCCCTTGAGATATCTTAAGATTCTCTTTGCTGCGTTCCATGCTGGAACAGTGGGTTGTGACGTGAACCTGCACAAAACTCCCACACTGGCTGCTAAATCTGGCCGTGACCATTGTGCCAGATATAGCAAACTGCCAATCAATGATTGATACATTTCAACCTCCGGAAACACTTTATCTGTTGCACTCATGGACTTCACAAAATCTTTGCCATTGGTGTCAGTACAGGAGCACAATCCAGCATACCATATTTTTCTAGCAATGCCAACACCTTGTGCTTTTGGTTGAGACAAATAGATTCCTTTGTTCTAACCACCTGAACACCCAGATATTGTGACACTTCACCCAAAGATTTGACTTTAAACTTCTGTCCCAGTTGCTGTGCAAATTGTGATATCTGACTGCTGTTTGACCCAGCACACAAAATATTGTCCACAAACGTGATCAGCACCATGAAATCATTTCCTGAACCCTTAGTATACACACACGGGTCAGCTATACCACGTTTGAACCCATTTTGCACCAGTGTTTCATTCAGACACATGTTCCATGCTCTGGCAGACTGCTTCAAACCATATACTGCTTTCTTTAGAAACCAGACCTTGCCCTGCGCACACTCAAAACCTGGAGCTGGCTCCATGTATATTTCCTCCTCCAGAGGAGCATTTAGATACGCCGTGGTGAAATCTAAATGGTGCACCATTAAATTTCTTTTTGCAGCTAAAGACAGTAGCAGTCTCACTGTTTCAGCCTTTGCAGTTGGAGAGAAAGTTTCATCATAGCTCTCCCCCTTCCTTTGTGAAAAACCCCTGGCCACGAGTCTTGATTTGAAAATAGATTCGCCCGAAATTGACACCTTTCGTTTGAAAATCCACCTACTGCCAGTTACTTTCACCCCTGCTGGTGCAACAACCTCTGAATATACATAATTTTGTTTGAAAGAATCCATTTCATTTTTCATTGCCTCAAACCACCTTTGTTTCTCTGCGTTTGGCAAATTGTTTACATGTTCCAAGTTTTCTGGCTCAACATAATTCACATTGCAGACTCTTGCACCGCCTACAACAAATCTCTGGGGTGGAACACCTTTAGTACTTCTTTGAGATCTGCGTATCTCCATTTCAGTACTTTCCTCGGCTTGCCCTTCCCCAATTGTGTCGGCTCCTTCCGAAGAAGATTGTTTTGAATTCCCTGGGCTTCTTTCACCCCCCTCTCTCGCCAGCTGCTCTGACTGAGCTGGCTGAGAGGCATCTAGTGGAATTAACACCTCAGGGTTTGCGTGAATTTGTTGCCAGCCTTCCTCAACAAAAACAGCGTTCTGGGAAATTACCACCTTGGCATTACCACATGAAAACCGCCAGGATTTCCCAGTTCCTGCGTACCCAACAAAATGCAACTTTTGTGATTTTGGGTCTCCCTTCCTCCTCAATGATTTTGGAATATGCACGTATGCAAAACTGCCCCAGACTCGGAGGTGGCCAAGATCAGGCGTCCTCCCAAACAGTTTTGTATACGGTATATCGTCAATCACTGCAGACCAGATCCTGTTGCACAAATAATTGGCTGCCAGGATTGCCTCACCCCAAAAATGTGAGTTTGTACCCAGACCAGCATCAGTCAACAAACACCTCATTATGTGTTGTAGCGAGCGCAATTTTCGTTCAGCCGTGCCATTTTCCCATGGGGAATATGGGTTCGTGACCTTGTGCACAATACCATTTTGTTTCATAAACCTTTGGAACTCCCAGCTCAAGTACTCTCCACCCCGGTCTGTTTGTAGAGTTTGTACTTTTTTTGTTAAATTGTCTCTCTGCATAAGCAACCCAATCTCGAAAGACAGAAAAACATTGAGCCTTATTTTTCAAAAGATATACCCAAGTAAATTTTGAATATTGATCCATAACCAGAAAAACATATTTTGTACCACCTTCACTGGGCTTGAAGGGACCACACACATCAGAATGCACCAGCTCAAACAGTTCACTCGCTTGTCTGTTTGATTTCCTGCTTATTGGCTGCACCTGAGACTTTGCTTGTTTGCACACAGCACAGTTGAGAAATTTTCTGCACCCTTTCAAAGTAACACCAGTGCAAGACTCAGCAGTCTTCTGTATTACACTGAACCCGGAATGCCCCAACCTGTGAAATTTGTGTAAGCAATTTTCGTGTAATGGTGTATTTTTAACCATGGCAATGCTTGGAGACAACACGTATAGCCCATTAACCAGGGAGGCTTTAGCTGCAAGCTTCCCACCTTTCTGGATTTCACAGCCAGATTTTGTGAACAACACTTCATACCCTTCACCGGTAAGACATGACACAGACAACAGGCTATAATCCAAATTGGGGACACACAGAACATTCTCAAATTCTGTATCTAGATAGGGTACTCTACATTTCCCCTCACCCACAATAGGACATGTACTCCCATCTGCCAATATAACAGTATGACTACTATTTTCCTTAGACACTTGACTAAAAGACACAAATGGTAAAGACGAATTGGATATGGTCTTAGAACTCCCACTGTCAAGAATCCACCTTGACGTGGGCTGACTCACATTCACCCTTACAGTAGCTGACACAGAATTATTGCATTGTCCATCTTCATGATGCTTCTTCTTCTGTTGAAAGCCTTTCTGTAAGTTCGCTTTACAGTGTCTCTTGATGTGACCCGGTTTTCTGCATTTAAAGCATTTTTTCACGTACAAAGCTCTCTCTTCTCCGGCAAACCTCGGCTTTTCTGCTGCTCCGTAACTCGACACTCCGGCCCCTCCTCGGCTCGAATTCCTTCGGTTGGAGGGAGCTGTCGTCTGTTTCTCCTGTTGCTTTGCTTTTCTTCGCTCTTCCTCTTCGAGAAGCCAGCCAGCCAGATAATCCATCGTTAAATCATCTTCTGGTAGCGAAGCAACACGGTTCACCAGCAAATCCCAGCTTTCATCCAGAGATGACAAAACAATCTGGACTTGGTGAATTTGTTGGTATTTCTGACCCCGCTCAGCAAGTTTCATCAGCAACTCCTGGATTACTTGCAAGTGGCCAGACACCTTCTCACTGGGCAGCAGCTGTTTCTTGTACAGTTGCCGCGCCAACAATATCTTCGAGTTAGCAGAGTCCCGAACATGTATTTTCCTGAGAGTTTTCCAGCATTCAGCAGCATGCTCCAGAGACCGCACATGCATAAGCTGTGAGTCTGACAGAGACAAAACAATCAAAGCATGAGCTCTCTGCAGCCGCCGGCTCTCTTCAGGGGTTGGGTCGTCCGGGGGATCGTTAATAGCAATGTCCCACAAATCCTCCCGCATCAGTAGCATTCTGGTCTTGAATTCCCAAGCTAGGTAATTATCTCCCGTAAGCTTGTCCACCACCACTCCCGGATACTGCTGCATCACCGCCATTGGAACGCTGTCCACAGGCTGCACAGTGGGAGTTGGCACAGGAATTCTTCCTTCCTCTTCCTTCAGAGGATCACTCTGTAACTCCGGCTCGGACTTCACCTCCTCAGCCGTCTGTTCCTCCAGCTTTTCAGGGTATTCTGCTAGAGAAGGACCAGCAATACAAAGCCCTAGCCAGGAACTTTGCAGTGATCAAAACTTCTCTGCACCCAAACAAAAAACCTTACTGGACCTTAGCCAAAAACAAATTACTACTCAACAACCACATTCTCAAGCAAAACAACGTTCCCAATCCTGGGCCCATAACCTGTTGGAAATTTAAGCCGCCGGGGGGAAAACAAAGTTAAACAACCTTGTCCCGGCAGCTGCAGAAGTTGCAGCAGAGAGAGATTGTGGCGTGAGAAGCGAGTGCTAGGCCAGTAGGCAAAAAGCAAAACACAAGTCTGTTTCTTTAAACACAAAGGTTTACTAAACTAAGACTTGAAAAATAGGAACAGAACATACATAGAGTGCTATTGTACAAAAGTGAAAGAGAACAGTATGTCAGACAAAAACAGATACAGTCTAGACATACATAAACTATCTCTTTACTTACAGAATGCTTTCTAATCAATAACTCCTATTCCAATTAACTCCTTATTCCCCCAACAAGAACACAAAGACTTTGCACACCTTTTATACAATTCTGTACAGTCACATGCATAGATGATGCAATGCCAGCTGCACCCATAGCATGATGTCATCCCAGCTGCAAGCACTCTATCATGACCCCTGCTCCAGATTCCCTGAAGATAGAAAAACTGTACACCCACTACACTGGGCCAAAGGTGACATTTAGCTCAGGCATGACCTTGATCATGTCTGCCGGTTCTGTTGCTTCTTTGCCCGAAGGCAAACCTGAATATGAGACTCCATATTCCAACAAAAAGCACCACCCTAATAAGGCTGTAGCAGTGCGAACGATAAATCTGTTTAATGACAATGCAATGTCACATTTCCGCCAAATCCTCAAAAGGAGGCAAAAGCAAGTGTCATTGGATAGGTTCCTTGTTAAAAGTTGCACAAAAAGAAAGATTCCAGTGAGCCAACAGATAGCAGTGATCCCGTTAGTGATAGACATCCTACACAATAACCCTCCTCCTCCTCTCCTCTCCCTCACACCAGCCGTGATTCTTTTCAAAGCTGAAGTGCAGGTTAATTTGTTTTATTTTTACTTTATACTGTATTTTGTATTACTGTAATCATTTTTATATGATTAAATGGTTGTGGAACGAATCATCTGAGTTTCCATTATTTCTTATGGGGAAATTTGCTTTGATATATGAGTGCTTTGGATTACAAGCACGTTTCCGGAACAAATTATGCTAGCAATCCAAGGTTTTACTGTACTTTGCAGTTTCTTTGTGGGGAAGGGGGAAATAGAAAGATGGTTCTGTAGTGCCTGGGTAAGATGTCATTAGTAGTTGGGAACTTGGGACAAAAAAGACCTTTTTGCTATATCAGATTCTCATGGCTGCAGCCAAAAATAGCCACTGGTATATCAAATCCTTAAATATGTGAAATCCGTGCATAAATATTAGATGCATCTCTTGTGCAATCAATACATGTCAAGTTATGGAGGACTGAGAAAATAAGGCAGTTATATGTACTGTGTTTATTGGTTACAACCTCCAAAATCAAAACTCTGCAAAAGCAAGTCATGTTCCTTTAACCTGTATAGGAACACTGTTGCTCGTTGCATATATTTCCAACACTGTTTAAGGGAATATATCCTCTAGAGTTCTTAGCTATTCAGTGGCCTTATTTCTGCAAAGCTTCCATTAAGTTTAGGCTTCTGCACGCGGGGCAATGGACTATGTGTATTTAGACAAGACAAACCATAAACAGTTTAAAGATAAGTTTCTTTCCCCCACCCCCCATTAGGTTCAGCAAGAAGATTATGAAAAAGCTGGACACAGTTGAGAGCCTTGCAATACAAAAGATATGGATACAGTCTCAAAAAATGGATGCGCTACCAACACACCACAGGGTTTTTCTAAACCACAATAAGCAATACTATGTGAATGTACCTCTACTATCTACAAGTGTTAAATGGGTGTTAAGAAGACCTATCAGCAGTTAAATCACATGTCAGTGTAGAAAAATTTCCTTCAGCTCATCTTTAATCATCTTTTTAGCTATGTTACATTTGTAATTCTGGTTCTACTCATGTCTATACTACTGACCTGTGTGTTGAGAACAGTCTATGAAAGAGTTCAGTGTAAAAACTTTCCTCCTGAAATGTGATTAAAGTATCATTTTGTTCTTCTGCTCTAATGTTGTGAGATTCTTACATGATTTAAGGCAGTGTCAGTGCACTATTGAAAATGAATTGATGTTTATTTGCATTAAAACAGCTGACTACTACAGAAACTGGTAGTGGGATGGTAGCACTATGAGACTAAAAGGAACGTAAAGTGTCATAAAGGGCAATCTGCCTTTATAGCAAAGGTCACAGTGGGTTCAATAAATCTAGACTGCATCGTTAAATAAGCTGCAGCATAAGATAAGGGAGGGGACAAGTTTAAGCTGTAACCGGTGCCATTTGGGGGAATTATATTTCTTATCAGTTAAAAATTAGGTTGCTGAAGCAAACTGAACTCTAGCTACAATCTAAATTGGTTTCAAAAGGAACTTAAACTTGTTTAGTATTAACCTGCTCCCCCCATGCCAAAAGCTTAAATAGTGACATTTGTCCCTTTAAAGCCACTAGAGAAGGGCAGAAGATCAGAGGGAAAGCTTTGTATAGAGTAGTTGGGGCAAGCTCTTCAGTATCATGTTGTTAAATAACCAAATTATAACTGTTTGAGCAAGTTATGCTATCATAAACTACAGACCCTTTCAGTTACTGGCCAGTTGAAGTAACTCCCAAATCAGACTGGTCTACTCAAAGTACAAGTAGCATAATATATTAATACAAATAAAGCCTGATGTGAAACCCCTCCCCACACTCCCCTCTAGCTAGCACATTCATGAGCTAAAGACTCACACTGCATCATAAGTTGAAAGCACTGGTTTATTAACATTTCAATAAATAAGCATTCCAGTTTCTGCTCTGAAGCAGAAAAGAAAGAAAAACTTAGATTACTGGCCTAAATTCCATTGCCAGCAATGGATACATGACAGGCCCAATAGGTTAATAAATAGTGCTAGTCTGCTGAAAACCTTAGGCCATCCCATTGATTTCAAGAAGACCTACCGCAGCATAGCTTGAAGACAGCAGATAGCGGTCTACTTACTAAGGCCAATCTACACTTTAAGAATACTGTGGTACAGAATTCTACCACTGCAAAATACAATACTGAAATGCCTCTACCTCAGAATTCCCTGCACATACAAAAGTAGCACATAGTGAAACAGATTAGGCTAGAGCTGTCCTTGTATGCTAGCTTTTCAGAGAATTCTTTAACCCAGGAAGTATACGATCCCCCACCTGAATTCTGTAGTAGGTTCAAGTCCTAGGACTGTACCATGCAATTCTTTTAAGTGCAGAGCAGCTTTGAATATCATGGCAGTTTCTGAACATGCTACCTCAATAGAGTACTACAAGCTTTATACACAATCCTCACAGTTCTTCACAGAAGAAAAAAAAAGGTATTTACTGCAAAGTTTTGTACATTTCCTCATCAAAAACAAGTGATAGTACATTTAAAATAGGAGGATTGATATCTAATGGATTGTTAGACAATCTGGTAATTTCATATTAGGAATGAAGTGAGGTGTATCAGTGCTGCTCCTCTTTTCCTAAAAATCTAAAAAGTTTGAACATATACAAGGCATTTTTTACATCAGTCCACACACTGAGATCCATGAAGAGTCCAAAAACTGATTAATATTTCATTCACTGACCTGGTGGGTTAAAAAAATAATCAATGAGCAAGTGACTTCCCTCCTAAATTACCCACATATTCCACAATGTTAGACTCAAAATCCCTTCAATCAAGACCTGAGCCATTTTAATTCATGTATATCTTATGTTTAAAAGTATGCTTTTAACAAAAACAGAATGAAAACTGAACAATGAATGGAAGTTAATGAGCCTATACAACAGTCTAACAAATATACTACCAATAATCCAGGTTCCACTTTAGCATAAAATAAAAATCTTTTGACTATTTAAACCTGTTAAGAAATTAAAATGTGAACTTTATTCTGCTGTTTCTCTAACCCAAGGCAGATCCTTTGGTACATTTTTCTGTGTTTTAGAATCTTGGAAGCTTTCTGCAAATCTCTCTCTTGCTTTTTCCCAGTTCCTTTTGTTCTTAGTGTTGATTATCTGAACCTCTTCAGCAGAGAGAGGAGTACTTGCACCTAGGCCTGCATGCTTTCTGTGCAGCTGAAGTTTGATCTGTCAGACATTGAATGCATATAAATACAAATTCAGTAATAAACATGCATTGCATAACTTTATTATTTTGACAGGCATAAGAGAATCATTGTATGAGAGCCTGAAAACTGTTCTCTTTACTTTGCTAAAATAATATTAGGGCATTTGCGATGCGTTTGACACTCCAGTGTGTGTGTGTGTGTGTGTGTGTGTGTGTGTGTATACTTCTACTCTGTTAATAAGACAATAAACAATGTTTCCTTCAAGTTGGATAAAACACAAATTCTGGTTAGTTCAAGCCAGGATGTGAATATTTCCAATTTCCTTGCAGCTACACTGGAGAAGGAGAGTATGGGAACCCAAGGCTCATTTACAAAGTGCAAAACACTATGTCTGAAATGGACATATTGAAGGAAAACAAATGGTCAATGGCCATCATTCAATACGTATTGATAAATAGGTTCATTAATCAGCTCTTCTACATCCAGTAAAACAGAAATCTCTTTTAAAAACTCTATTAAGAGTATCACAAATCATCCTTTTAGTTAGTGTATGAAAACTATGCACATGTCCTCAGAAATCCCAATAAGTTAAATGGTCCTTGCTCCCAAGTAAGTGTGCATAAGTTTGTGGCCTAAGTGTATTCTACACACTAAAGCACAATCCTATAAATGTCTACCCAGAAATAAGTTGATTTCAATGGGGCTTATTCTCAGGTAAGTCAGTATAGTATTGGAGCCTTAATTTAATTTCTGTGGAATCTTTAAATTCAAGTAGACCTACCGGATCCTTTATTCCAGCACCGCTCTTTCCAAGCCCTTCTCCTTTCTTCCATCCCATCTTCTCCAACATTTTATGACCTCTGTTGCTCTCACTAATTTCACTTTAAAAACAAAACATAATACAGAGGATAATACCAGTATTTAACATTTTCATTGTTTCCCCTACAACCTAAGTAAGTGAAGATACATAGTGTAGTATGTACCCTTGTTTTAAAAAAGTTACTCATGTACAACTGTGCCTTATGTAGGGAAATATAAGAAACTGAATGTTCATGGTCCTGTTTTAATTTGTCACCATATTACACCATTCCTGTTTAATTTGCCACTAGCTTCCAATTTGTTATTCAGCCCAATTCAAGGTGCTGGTTATTACCTATAAAGCCCTGAATGGGCTGGGACCAGAATATCTGAAAGACCACATGAACATGCCCATCAGTTACAGTCATCTTTAGAGGCCCTGCTCCATGTTCCACTGCCAAGAGAAGTGCAGTTGCCCAAGATATGAGACAGGAACTCCATCCCAAGGGAAGGTCAACTGGTTTCTTTGCTAACTTTTGGTTCTGCCAAAGTCTTAGTATATTTTAATCTTTGTCTGTTGTGGAGTGATTATTTTAAGTTGTTTTAATGCTCTTTTATTTTAATTGTAAGATTTTATATTGTGTAAACAGCCTTGGGGGCCTCTTTTAGGGCGAAAAGGTGATAAATGTTTTTTATAAATAATAAAAGCAAACCAACTGCAGCACCTGTGATACAGGATAATATGTAAAAAGCACTGAAATCCCCCTAACTACTGTTTATATAGTCTTACAGTCCTAATCTTACTATCAGACTTTAAGATCATCTTCACAGGTCCTTCCTTGAGTGCCCCCACCAAATGAGGTGCAACAGATGGCTACTGGAGAGAGGGCCTTTTCAGTGGAATGCCCTCCCAGAGAGGCTTGCCCAGCATCCACATTAGTATTTTTGGTGCCAAGTGATTTTCCCAGGTGTTTTAATCTTAAGACCTTTTAGTGCCTTTAGCTCTGCTGCATTAATGTTTTGCTACTGGTAGTTTTATTTAAATTTACATTGTGATTTTATTCTTTTGATTTTCTGCTTGTTTGAATCTTTATGGGTTTAAATTTTTAACTGCCAGAGAACATCAGTTATTGGTCAGCGTACAGATACTATTAAACGTTATGAGCTGCCATACCAGCAAACTACACAGTGCAGATACTGGTATTGCCTTACTGACAACAGCCAACATAGCCAACCACTGCATAACACTATTGCACCAGGCTGCTAGGTGGCACAGGAGTTGTGCTGGGCATGAGTAGGCTTGAAGTCTCACCGATATGCCTTCCTGAAAGTATGTTGGTCACCTCCAAAAGAGCTATACTGGCACAGTTCTTTACACTTAATATGGAGTGGTAGTAATGTATTTCAATAGGAATGCAACTGATGGGCAGCATAGGAGGACAGAGTTATCCCGGTGCCGCTACAGCACTGTTAATTCTTTTGCGCATTGTTCGTACGCATCATATCTAGAATTGGAATTTAACCCAGAACTTTTCACAAACTGCTTAAGTTTTTCCTGGTGAATACTCACTCAGCATTAAACTGGAAATCAGTATGGCAACCTGATGGATACCAAGTTTTAGGATACCAAGTTTGGGTGGTTTTTTAAAAAGTAGTTTATATTGCACATTCAGTCCTATTCAGTGAAGCCTGTATCCATATTTTATATCAGTACCTAAATGTTTTCCTGTACTGTAGGAATATTTGCAAATTAAATATGATTTGTGGTTTAGAGAACTGGATGTATAGATTGTGAATGGCTGTGCATTGTATATGTCCAAGGATAACACCTACAGATTGTAATATTATATAAAAATCGCAGAAAACCATCCAACTTACACATGTACAGAGGCTGGAGCATCATCTCTGTGAAAATTTCCTTCACTTCCAACTGTCTCACGGCGTTTTCCTGCTCTGTCTTTGTAATTTGGATTTTTCATTACTTTGTCATTTTCATATTCTGTATTCTTTTTGAAACAAAAATCAACTTCATGGTTTTGTAAACTGTTTTTCTTTCCAAAGATGACATCTTAGGTACGTTAGATACACTTAAAACATGGTAGAGGTTTATAAAATATGCATGGTATGGAAGAAGCGAAGAGAAGCGCTTCTTCCTCTAATAATAGGGGGTCATCTAGCAGTAGATTCAGCACAAAAGAAGGTACTTCACACAATGCATAATTAATCTATGGAATTCACTGCTGAAAAATGTGAGGATGGCCACTAGCTTAGATGGCTGCAAAACAGAATTAGACAAGTTAGTGAGGATAGGTCTATCAATGGCTGTTTAAGAAACCCCCAGATTCAGAGGTGGTATGCCCCAAAATACTAGCTGTTGGGGAGCAACAGAAAGGGAGGCTATTGCCTTCATGCCTGTCTGTGGGCTTCCCAGAGGCACCTGGTTAGCCACAATGGGAAGCAGGATGCTGGACTTGAATCCTTGCTCTGATTCAGCAGGGTTGTTCTTGTATTCTTAATCCAAGTTGAGCACATGAGGACTGCTTTGTAAAGCAGTAGTATGTTAGCAGTTGTGGCATGGATAGTGTTCAAGACCCTGTCTAAAGTCTAAAAGACTGGGTTGCCATCTCCTTGACAATGAGTTGTCACTGGTACAACTGCTACAAGGTTACCTTGAATGCACAGACTCAGTGGAATTCCACTCCTATGTTTGATAAGAAGTTTCATTCAAATCCTACAAACACTTGTAACTTTCACAACTGTAGAGTACAGCATACAATACAAATGTTAAAAATAAAATCACAGGCCCCCAAATCCAATCATTCATCAGTTAACCAGTTTTTTTTTAAAACCTACCTGTAAGCCATATTTTACACGTATTTGTTTTAATGCTTTTCTTCTAACTAATTCTTTCTCTTCTTTTGTCAGTGCAGGGCAAACTGAAAGAATATAAAATATGGTTTCATTAAGGAAGAAAGCTGGTAGATAACCATCTACAGATGGGCATCAGGTTAGAGAAAAATTGCGTCAAGTCATGTTATACTAAGGCAGGGCTAGGCAACCTGGTGCTATCCAGGTGTTTTGGACTACAACTCCCATCAGCTCCAGCCAGCATGGCAAAGAGTAAGGAATTATGAGAGTTGCAGTCCAAAACACCAGGAGGGCACCAGGTTGCCTACTGTTATGCTAAGGCTAGTGTGTCAATTTACCCATATGCACAGGCACAAAATACCTTGCTCTAATTAAATGAAGTCACTAGCAAAGAGACAGTACAAAGTATAATAGCTAGTGTGCTAGGTTTGGATCTGGGAACCAGATTAGAATCTTCATTTAACTCTGGCAGTTTTCTAAGGGGCCTTCGGTTATTCACCATCTCCAAGCCAATTTACTTCAGAGTTGTTGTAAGACTAAAATGCTGTGCTAAGCTCTTTTGAGCAAGGGCAGAATACAACACAGTACTAATTCATCTACAGATGCCTTATAACAACATTTATATTGTTAATGTAACAGTCCACAACTTGTTATACTTTGTAATATAGCATATATTGAAATACAAATCAACAGCACCTTTCAGAAACAGCCTGACTAGCTCACCACATGAATCAACGACAACAGCTGAGCACCACTATACAGATCTGTCCTAGTGATGGGACTTTGCTAGTTCACAAAATTGACTTCTTACAAGATTACTGCATATTTTATGATTGAAGCATTTAATTACTTTCTTTGCACACAGACTATACTACTTGCATAGTTGTATCTCTACTTATTATGTGCCTATTCATATAATGGGAAAGCAATATTCCACCACTGTCAATAGTATTTTTCTTGAGCTTCAGCTTTTATTGAAGGAGTTCAGATGCAAAACATACCAGTATATCATTGTTAACTATGGACCATCTAAGTTCAACTCCTTGTCATACTATGTGACCCCTATTACCTACATCATGGATAGCCGCCTTCAGCTTGGGATGGGTGGGTGGGTGGGTGGGTGGGTGAGGGGTAGTTCCCAACCAAGCTGCCAGTCACCCCATGCATACTGGCACTGAAGCATCTGGGCTCCCCTCATTCAGCATTGAGAGGGGAGAAGCCTGCTGGGGAGAAGCCAAAGGGCAGCCATTTCCTTCCAGTTTGCTCTTTCAGCACCCTCCTGAGTACCTTTTTCCGCCCAGCACCTTGAGATGAAGCCACAGAAGGTATTGCTTCTCACCTGACAAGCATCCTCTGAATGCAGAATGACTAGTGTTTTTGTGCAGAGTATTACAGCATGCAAGACACCACTATTCACTCAGCAAGCACCCTGCACAAAATGAAGGGATGTCCAAGAAGCCTCTGGGATGTCCTTTAATTGCACTAGAAGTGCAGTTCTTGAATCCCTCCCAGCTGACCTGCACTCCTTTCAGCTGAGACGGGAGTTGCAGGAAATTAGGATGTGGTTTGATGCAGCTTGTCTATCCCTGAGCTAAAATACTCAAGTTCAGAGTACTGGACTGAATGGTAGTTTGCTAGTTTAACTGAAAACAGAGATGAAACTATAAAGTATGGAAACTTTCAATTCTTGGATTTAGTTTGGTTGATGCAGCTAAGATAGAGGCATATACCTTTAGGCTAAAGGTTGTGTTTTACTGATCATACACAAATGCTTCAATTCCAGGGGGTGGGGGACAACAACACCACAACTCTTTCAAAATGCTAGATATTCTTCAGTAAATCCAACTAACTACTAGACTTTATGTTTTCAAAAATGGTATCAGCCAATATGTGTTTGTCCCAACGGACCTAGTGTAACCTGAAATCATCATGACACCTAGTACTGCCTAATCCAGTCTGCACCTCTTCATCTTTTGACTCTGACCATGCAGACCTGATGTTGAAGTCATGAAATCAGCCTTCCCCACTCCTCTTAAACCCCCACCCCAATCTGCTTTTTGTAACATCTTGCCTGAGGAAGAGATCTTGAAAGCTTGCCCACAATTTTGTGCATATTTGATTGGTTCTAATAAAGGTACTGCATGATTGGGGATTTGGAGTTTTTCTTATGAACCAGCATGGCTTACTTTATTTTACGCTTTTTTAATGAATCATTTATTTTGTTAAGCAGCCTTAAACATGGGTATACAGCAGTATTTCCCAATATAATGTTTTAATCTATTTTTTCCCTGGAAGTTGCCAATGCCATTTTTACAACCAGCAATTTATCACTTACTATAAGATTCGTTTTTCTTATCAAGGCGAAGATGGGCTCTAACTTGTCCTGGTTCACATCCATCACAGGTTTCGCTGCCAGGGTGTATGTGAAAGGATAATACAGTTTCCCCAATCTTCACTTCATCACCGTGTTCCAGAACATGGGGCTCACTTTTTGTTTTAGGCTATAGCAAAATAAAATAAAATAAAATGGTAGACTGCAGAAAGTAAGTGCTGATAAAAATGTTTTGGAACTACTGCATTAGAGAGAAAGATCAAGGGATATGATATATCACAAAGCAGATACAAGCAGTAGCAGCACTAGAAGGACAGAGAGGAAAGGCCAGCACAGGGGTGTGACAATTTCCAGCGGTGGGCAAAGAGTAGACTAGCCATCAGCACTTTTAATTTCTGTACTCACCTGCAGAATTTGATTTCCATTAACCACGGTACCATTCTGACTGCCTTGATCCACAAGAACATAACTTTGCAATTCATGATCAAAGTATATTTCTGCATGAAACTAATAAAAAAATAAAATGTTTTATTTATTATTTAAAGCATTTTGATCCTACATTTCAGCCAAAAAAGGCCCCCAGACTAGCTTACAAAAACCAATAAACCCTCAGGCTTACACTCTTTAATAGCAAACGTATTTATCTCATTAACACTGCATGCAATTTAAAGTGCAGTAACCCAGGAATTAATTTTTGTACTAAATTAATAATCTCTCAGATTACATAAGAATTCCTTAAACAATTACCATATATACAATTACCATATATACTCAAGTATAAGTCGAGTTTTTCAGCACATTTTTTGTGCTGAAAATGCCCCCTCGACTTATACTTGGGTCAGCGCCCCCTCCACCCCCAGGACCCCTGCCGCCACCCCCGTACCTGCACCCGCCGCCGCCGAAGCCCCTCCCCCGCCGAAGCCGCGCCGCGCCGCAGCCCCCCCAGACACCCCCATGCCACCATGAATCTGGGGTTGTCTGGGGGTGGCGGCGGGAGTCTCCCCTCGTACATTTCCCACCCTAGACTTATACTGGGGCCAATAAGTTTTCCCAGTTTTTTGGGGTGAAATTAGGGGCCACGACTTATATTAGGGCCGACCTATACTTGAGTATATACGGGTAATTACCTTACTAACGCCAACCTCTGGGATCTGTAGCGTGTGTTCCATACCTTTCTCTCTGTAAAGAGAGGCAATAGTTAAAGCACATGAGGAGATATACTGTGAGAGACTGCCCTAAGTAAACAATAGTATTCTACACATATTGACTTGGAAGTAGGGCTGGCATCAGCACCTGGCATCCTTGGGTCAGAAGCGACTGCTGATGCTTGCTCAGGGTCTTCCTTTAATATTCTTTCCACCTCAGTGCTTTGAAAAGTGCTGGGCAGCTAGGTCTAGCCACCATTATAATTTCCCACAAAGCCCTGATATGCGGCTATGTCAACAGCATTGTGGGAAATTAAAATGGCATCAACCTAGCACTGCTTGGAGTGCTGCCGCCACTGCTACCACTACTAGGTAGGCCCACCAATTGAGGCAGCAGCCCAGAAGACACTTTGCCCAAGTCATTCTCAAATCTGGAACCAACCTTGCTCAGAATGGCATTGAAATCAATGGGACTTACTCCCAGTTAAGTGAGTATAGGACTGTAGCCCAAGATAGTCTTATTTGAACCCTAACTCAAAAAAGCATCAAGGAAGCCTTAAAACTGTATCCAAGAACTTGTTACAGCAGCAGCAGATATGTTATTAGGGGATGGGGATGGGAAATAATCAAGTATTGTGTCAGTAAAACATAATTCAACAAGACACTATGGCTGCAGGGATGTTAAGCTGGCAAAATAAAAAAATCAGGTTGCTAAAAACTTAAGTATTATAATCTACAGTATTTGTAGCCTTTTAAGGAAGAGTCCGACATCACACAAGCAGCCTACAAGGTCTGAAAACAAATGAATATGAACAGAAGCTTTGGAGATTCCACACAGGGAACTCCCACATTTCTCTCATTCTTTCACCCAGTGGTGCAACATGTTTTGCAAAATGTGAGAGCCAAATAGCAGGAGAAACCGGCTTTCTAACTTCTATAGCAATGGAGGTACCAACTGCTTAGATGCCAGTAACTACTGAAATATTGCACCTGTGCTTTAACCAATCTCAAAATTATTTCTAGAGTACAATGATACATTTTAGCATCAGACTGAAGACATAATTGGGGGAAGGAATTAAAACCATCAGGATTCCCAGATTCAAGTTAAGATATGTTTATGCTACCAATTTAATCGAATTTAAATTCTGATTAACTGTGTGGTTCCCATCAATGAAAGTGTAACTCTGTGAAGGTGATAGAAATCTCCAATAAGGAATTCTTTGCACTCTTGGAAAACTACAAATTCCCAGGAACTTCTGTTGTAAAGCCAGGACATTAAAACCATCTTCAAATCAGTTTAAATGCCATGCAGATATAGCCTTCTTGGATGGTAGTTTTACTGCTGATTGATCTAGACCAAATATATGAAATACTATTTACTGTAGTCCACTAATTCCCAAAGACCACATGAGGGTTGGATCCAGATATTTGCCTGTGGAAGAAGGCGGGCAGAAGCCGACTTACTTGCCCCCTCCACTCCCCTTCTGTCCCCAGAGTGCCCTCCTCAATGCTCCTTGACGGTCAGGGAACCGATGAGTGGCTTGTGGCATGGTGGGGCAGGACTGAGTCAGAAGGGGGAATTCATAGAATGCTGAGCAGAGACACCTTCTGTGAGTGGAGCAGAACGTGTCTCCACCTGATTTTCTGTGATCTCCCCCTTCCAGCTGAGCCCCCTGTGCAACAATCCCCACCCCACTCAGCAAGATCCCACAAACCCAGAGGAGTGGAGGGGGCTGGAAAGTCCGGTTCTGCCCGCTTGTTTCCACAGGTGGATAGCTGCATTCAATCCACAGTATTTTGCCTTTGTTTGGCACCTACCCAGACTTTAAATAATATTCAAACTCACCCTGGTTCTGTTTTGTACTGTCTTTAGCACCTGTTCCTGACATGCTACTACTTGGGAGTCAGAGAATATAATGTATTTGTCAAATAAAATTTTTGTATGTTCAGAAAACCACTGTTTTCGCAAAGGTGCTTGTAAATCAATGAATTCATTAAGGGCAATACAGATATCAGGTTTACTAGAACTTGGGGTCTTATCAGCTAACATTGTTTAAAACTTATAACATTTGAAGTAAAATAAGGAAGTGCAAGAAATTAACCCCAAAAACCCATGTATGTCTGGATTTCTCTTGTATACTAGGTTGTGTTACCTTCCAATTGTGGCAGGTTTGACAGCTGTGATGATAGACAAAGATCCCATCTGCAGCACTGGTGATCTAATTACAATCACTCTAATACAAGGTGGCCAAATCTTGTCACCAGCTAAATAAAAGAAAAAAATTAGGCAAAGCAAGGTCAACTTTTCCCATAACATCTTTGATTTTTGAATTATCAGGTAGAGTTTGGCCACTACATCAGTTAAACCAAATGATCCAACGTATCAAAACCCTGGAAAAAATGAAGTGTACAAGCACATCCACTAGAAAAAAACTTTGATTAGCATATTTTCCCAAAATTTGGACATTAAGAGACCAGGGTAACTGACAACCAGATTATTCTGTTATGCCAGAAAAACGTATCTTGATGACTGAAATTTAATTAAGAAGTAGATAGCATCAGTACAGTTACAATTGTTTACGGTAGCAACCAAGGCCAACACAGAGAACTCCCACTATTTCTGAGAGCAGAAAGAAGACTAGTGCTAAACTCCCAAAGCGATACAATGACACCATTGCCAGAGTAGGTGAAAGGGGCACTGAAGACAGCTGTTATACCTGAGAGGGCAGAATACATTGTAAGGAATACACTGGAGCCATTTTCAGGATCCAGACTTCTAGCAAACGATATGACAGCTACTAGATTCGAGACATGGAAATATGTTCAGATGAGGAAGAAGTTTCCTATTACCTACCATTATTACCCTGGGCCTGTGTTACCTATAATGAGTATGCCTGTCAATACCAGTTGCTGGGGAATACGAGTGGCAGGGTGCTGCTGCACTCATGATGTCCTACTTTTAGGCTTCCGATAGGAGTCTGGTTGGCCATGGTGGAAACAGAATGCTGGATTAGATAGGCATTCAGTGCAATCCAGCATGGCTGCTTATGTTCCTTATGTTCAGTGATTGCTGAGTGATGGTACTAACACAAGGATGGATGAGTCCTAGGCTCCTATATTCTAGAAGCAGGCAATATAGGACATACTCTGTTATTCACAGCCTTTGGAGCATCCTGGACCCGAGAATCTATACCAGTGATGGCGAACCTTTTTGAGCCCGAGTGCCCAAACTGCAACACAAAATCAACTTATTTATTTCAAAGTGCCTTAAATTTGGCAGGAAGGAGGAGGGGGCACTAGCTAATCGCGCCCCGCTCTGTCTCAGGGCATGGCTCTTCACCGGGCGCGCAAAGATTCGAGCACGCACGCGCTATGCTTCTGAGCTGTCTGTTCAGTTAGAAGGCGGGCTGGGTGCCTGCGCAGTTCGCTTCTGGGAGTGGAGATGTTGGAGTGTGCCTCCCTGTGGAGGCCAGTGAGAAATGGGTGGAGTTACTATGGAAACCCGACGCTGAATGCAGAAGGGGACGGTCTTTTCGCGATCTGGCGACCAATGGCTCGAGTGCCCACAGAGAAGTCCCTGCATGCCAGCTGTGGCACGCGTACCATAGGTTCGCCATCACTGATCTATACATATGTTTCTCAACTGCAAACCATGGAGATTAGTAAAATACTGATTTTTTAAAATGCTATTTCAGAAGCAATGTCACCTAGACATCTTAACTGACTAGCTACACAGCTATGTATTTTTATATGTATCATGCAAAAGAAAAAGTAGATCTATGCAGTATCTGAAGAACACAACTTTCCAGGGAGAACTGGAAAGTTGATCGCTGCTGGGCTACTTGGAGGAAGATAGCTAGGGAGGCTCACATGGGGGGGAAGTCTTTTCTGGAGCATGAGCCTGAAAAAGATGCACATCATGAATACTGTGTTTGATCAGGGAAAATGATTTGCTGATTATTGGATGGGATAAATGGTTTGACCTGTGTTAAGATAAAAATGGTTTGCTGATTATTTGATGGAATAAATGGTTGGACTTATATTATGATAATTGTTGAATATTGGGGGAAGTGGGAGGTTCTTATGAAAGAAGTAAGTTCAGCTTCCCAAATGGATTGGTGAGAGAAATTCAGATGGGATAAACCAAAATGGATTGCTGATAGTGATCCAAAGAAAATATATATAGATCTGAACCAGTAGGGGCTAGTGAGAGGAACCCCTTTGAGAGAAAAGGAGAACTTCCAGTTTGAGGTGGTTGTTATTGGTAAAACTGTATTGAGTCTAGATGAAATATAGCATAGAGAATAACTAACGGAAAGGAACCAACTAAATATGGAATAGAATTGGAGATGTGAAGTAATGTGGAAATGTGAAACTATTTTAAAAATAAAATAAAAGCTAGGTTGTCTGTTTATAAATGGAGGGAAAGAAGATAGAGAGATTTTTATTAAACATACCGTAAATAGAAATATTGAATATTGTTTAACTAGAAGGATTATTATACGTGCTTAGGAGTAAATTGCTGTAAGGTTTCAAGGTTTTGTGAACTTGTGAGGTTGATGAATAAGAGGGGGGGAAATCTTTCGTTTGATTTTTTTGTTTGTTTAAGGGGAAAAAGGAAGCAATTCCTTTATAATCATTATATAGAATATCTGATGTTACTTATACTTGGTTGTGGAGAAATCGGAAGTACTTTTTAGTTTAATGTTGTTTTGTTTTTGTAGTGTGTATGCTTCTTTGGTTTTTGTTTTGTCTTGTTCTTGGTATTTTGTTTTTATGGATTCTAAAATATAAAATAAATTTTTTTTACAAAAAAAAGAACACATAACTTCAAGGTTCATTTTCGAATATACATTAGTTTCTCTCCAGTCTACATATACAAAAATTTCTACTAACAAGTTATGCTCTGAAAAGATCCATATAAACAGGAACATCATAAAATATATCTTCACTGGTTGGCTTTTTAACAATGATATAATCCATATTTAGTTGTAATACTGGAAGACTAGACAATGGAGAGATCATATTGGGCAACTTCTTGCCATTTCACTGAAGACATCTATTTTGTAGATTTCAATTTCTGACATCATTCTATTTTGCTTGTTCCCCAAAATGCAAATATTTAAGAATACTTTGTAAAAACCCATAATTCACCTTCACTGTCAGTATCTTCTGAATATACAGTTTCTTCACTTGTTACTTCGTCTTCACTGCTATAGCTCTCCTGTTCAGAATCTGTAATTTCACCTTCTTCAGGCTCACTCTCGGTCTCTGTTTTACTGTCATCTATGATAGCAGTATATTGTGTGTTCTTGTTAAGATGTAAATTGGTGCCATTTGCAGTAATTGATTCTTTGGCTGTTAGGCTATTTTTTGTTTCAATGTCCACCTTAGCCTTTTTCACATTTGGAGACTCTTCCTCTTCTGGAGAACTTATTTCATTAGTTGTAGAAAGGCAATTGAGATTGCAGGATGATTTTTGCTCATCTGTGTTCAAGTCCTGAAGAAGATTTATAGAAAATCAAACTTGAGGAATAGTAATTTTTTTTTTTTTAATGACTGGACTTTTCAAAGCCACTAGATACAAATCCATAAGCAAGCTAGTATATTTAAAGATATTTTGTGTAGTAACAGGAAAAAGTAGAATCAGTTGGTGTCTGATCATTAATTTAAAACATTCTAAGGCATTATGGCTAACGGTCCTCTTCAGTGCTTGGATATTAGAGTCAGTTTACCATCAATCTTCAAATCCCTTTCAGAGGTTCTGTTCTTAGTTAAAATAAAAATAAAAATCAAGGGATGCTATCCATTTGAGAAATGCATTTGCAGAGATTGTTATATTGTTCTTTTCCTCTCTACCCATTCCCCAATTGCAGTTTCTATATTCCTGCCTTAGTTTTGTTTCAGTGGTCAGGCTACTGCACTGGCCAGGAGGTGAACCAACCATCATTTCCAGGTTGAGTCAGGAAGCATATGGGAAACAGAAAATTCCTTTTCCTAGAAGAAACCATATGCCTGCCTGGAAAGAAAGCAGGTAGACCAGTTGTTCTTTCTACAGTCTGCTAGTGACCTTCCTTGGGCCATATTTGTTTGGGAGGGAGAAGAGACTGCCAGCCATGGTTCCATTCATTCTTGACCACTGTTCTGCACACTTGAACCTATCATTTGAACTCCCACCTCAACATATGACAAAGTTTTTCTTCATCCCTTCAAATAATGTTCGTAAAACTATGCAGGTCAGCATCTCCTCTCCAGGCGAGGAATTGTATGTGTGGATCACTTGCTCCTTTCACATAGTCTTGCTTTACAGATCCCTGGCCTGGAAAACTAAGGCATGCAGCTCTGCACATGGGGCCCAGTGACTTCTGATCTAGCTCAGCAACAATAATCCTGGCATTACCCTAGTGTAAATGTTTAGAATAGGGGCACTTAGCACACATACACAGACTATTGCAGCTTACTTGTACCATTTTTTTCTTATTCTAAAATGAAAACATACTATGTAAGTATTGTCTCCATCATCTTAACTTTAATGGGAAAAAATCCATTCAGCACTTGATACTAACACCCATATTCTAGACACTCTTCTTTGGAAGCAAGTCCCACCAGTAGAAACAATGTTCCTTCACAGTTCAAACAGTGCCCCAAGCAGAACTGTTAGTAGAACTGTGATTCATTGCTGCACAATGGAGCAGAACTATAAACACAACTAGCAACTTATTACATCTCTGCAAGACAACTCATGTTCACAACACAAACCATCTTACATGAACACAGATTTACATGCCCAAGATAGCATAATAATGAACTATAGTTCATTGTTTAAGGCTAACTACTTATATAATACATTTCTGATTATTTCCCACTCAGCCCAACAGTTTGCTGATGATTCCTAAAAGTTTCAGCATCAATAAATCTACCTAGACATAAGAACCAACATGTTCCTACCATTCATCCCAAGCACATGAGAAATGCTAGTTAGCATTTTTCTTCCATAACAAACCCTAATTAGGAATCAGAATCACTTAGAATAAGCATCTATTCCAGTTTTTCTTCTCTCAATGAAATCCAATTTATTTATTGTATTTATATCTTTCACCATGTCATTCAAGAAGCTCAATCAGCATTGTTAAATACAATCACACTCTCTACTTAGCATAGAAAAAATGTGACGCTAATGTCATAAGTATTCCTCACATTCACACAGAACTGGTCTCTATGCAATATTTTCTTTTAACACATAAAGGGAACAAGCATAGTTTAACAGTGGGCCATATGGCACCATTAAATATGTCCTAAATAAAAGGAGAGGGGACTTTTGGTTTTGTATGTGAAAAATATCAAACCCACAGCACCTTTTCGAAAAGATATGAAGTGTAAGAAATTAATTAACAAGTTTCACTTAAAACAAGACTTTTTAAACAATTACAGTTATTCCTTTTTCACCATATATTTGAAATCACACATTCACTAGTTATCTGGTAATCCATCTTCCAACTTACATAAAGGCCTAGATTTCTAATATGAAAATACAAATCGGAAACAAATACAATCCATGAGCTATCAAGTCTTCTCTAAGCTTCTAATATAAACACAAAATTGCTCTGAGAATGGAAGTTAAAGATACAGTCACATATTTGAATAGCATTCTAATAGAAGATCCATATCTTGTTGAAAAAATACAAATAATCATGAAATCGTGATAAGAATAAATGAAGCTTTCTGGATTCATATAACTATGATCTTCTGGAAAATGCGAGATCTGCTGTGTTAGCCTTTTTTGCTACTGTACTTGGAGAATAAAACTTTTGTAAAAAGCCTATCAAAGTCATTCTCAGAGATGGACTTGTACAGCTTTTTGCTAAAGTAGCTCATGGCTAATATATCCAATACAGTTTGCCACTGGTCCTCTCCTCATGGGTAGGCAGATATGGCAAAGTACATTAAGTGCCTGCTAATCCCTCCCCTGCCTATTTTGTTTGCTGCTGCTGTGCCACCTTTTCTGCACTGTTTTTACTGCAGGCACCATTGCTGTTTCTAATTATAGCAAAGCCTGTAGTGAAAAAGAGCTTGCACAAGCACTGTTGCACCCCATTTAGAAATAGTGGAAATATAGAGAAATAGTAGCGCATACGGCAGCTGGGAAGGGGCAAGAGGTGTCTGTGTGAGCAGGAGACAGGGGCAGTGTCCCTACAACGTTATTTCAAGCAGAGTGGATTGATTTAAATCATGTAGATCACCAAGAAAAAAAGATGATTGGATCAATGATTTTAAATTCAAGTTTACCATTTTGAAATTTATATATTTCCGGAGCAAGTGCACATTCTAAGTGGTTGCTCAGTCTAACCATTAAAATATCATGGTTTGCAACTAAATGCAGACTTTATGTAACCTACAGGAATAATTCAAAACAATTGGCCATGCGACCCATATATCTTTTATACTGTAGAATTATGTCTACTTATAGACAAGCAAGACACTTGAAGAGTAGTTTTAATCCTAGGCACCCTTATTTGGACAAATTGAACAAAATGAAATACGGTATATTTCTGAGCAAACATCCATAAGACTGGGCTGTACAAGTATCAAGAGATGGCAGCATTTTTCTATGAGACAGGAAGTGAATGCCCTTGCATGCTAGTTGGAAGTAAAAAAAAACACCTTTAACTGAATACATTGCAAAGCTCAGGTAATTAAGAGTATAAGATGCTATGGGCTCAGTGGTTGCTGAAATACAGATGGCATCAGCTAGATTCTAGTGTCTGATGCCTTGCCAGTCTCTGCCCCCATAATATAAATACATGAACGAATGTGCTATCTGATGACTGAAGATGTCTCTCTCTTTACAAGGAAAAATAGCCCTTCATAAGAGAGTCATTGCTTGAATATATATATATATATATATATATACACACACACACACACACACACACACATATATCTCCCACTTTATATACAAAGTGGGATGGAGATATATCTCCTGCTTTAAAAAAAAAAATGCTGACTTTTATCCACGGAGTTTTTAAGGCACACCTAAACTGTTCTTAATCAATCATAGCAAATTTGTAAATTAGGATTTATCCTGAATTATATCTTGATGTGATCAATTTTAAATGTTTCTCAAGATCAATTGTAAACATCCATAGACTAATGTGTTTGGTGTCACAACTCTACCTGCACCAGAAGTTGCCAATCCAGAAGATGAAATCTTCAGATTAGCCATGGTTTCTGTCAACTGATGTACCTAAAGATGAACAGCAGTAAACAGTAAACGATACAATGTAAAAATGAAATCTGTCAAGAGTATAATGGAAACATCTTGCTTCTAGACTAAATTGTCTCCAAATGATAAGACTTCCCTTTCCCTTAACGCAAGAAAGAAAAACAAAATGCTATCATATGCTTCTCTCTCATACACACAAAAACTGCACAGCCACACAAACACATTCTTTGCAGCCAGTACACTCAATCTTGAGTGCCGTGCAGACACAGAGGGCCAGGAGTAAGGGTCCTAGCTCCAACACAAAGCCACAAGGGTGTCATTGAGCCAGATTTGGTACCCACCCAGTACCAATCCCCTTTTTCAACACACCAGCAGCCACTGACACTATTGATCCCTTCCTAAGACAACACCAACAGAGAAGTAGACTCCTTGTAAAACATCATATGGGCCACCAAGGCCTGGACGGTAAAGGCTGGCTCTCCCCATTTTCTAGACACTGGCTCAGATCCTGGCTTCAGCAGAGTAAATCACTGTCTGCATCACTACAACTAAACCCTTCATTTACAGCACGGGGTTTATAAACTATTTTAAACACAAACTATAAGATTACCAGGATTCAAACAACTCAACTGGGTTGGCCCAAGACTTCTTGGCCACTATGACAACCATGGAGCTACCAAATGTACTGATGAATCAACACATATGGAGGGTCACATGTTGGATTTGTTTACCTGCTCTGCCTATATGTAGGTCATCTGGTAGTAGAGAACATCCATACAAGACTTTTGTCATGGACAGATCATTAACTGGTGGATGTTCAGATTCTGTTAGCTCATGACCTACACACAGAGGTGGAGAACAAGTTCAATTGATCATCTTGACTTTTAAAATCAAGCTTGGGCAATTTGATCCCTTTTACTGAAGGAGTTAATAAATGCATCCTTTCAGGAGGGTAATATGCCTGCTCTGTTTGAAGTAGTTGTCATTTGTTCTTTACTTAAGCAACCAGGATGACCCCTCCAAAGTATCATACAATCTGCCCTTCCTGAGCAAGGTGATGGATGTGCTGTTGTATCACATATGCAACCATTCTTGGAGGATGCTAATTTACGTAGGTCATCCATTCTAATGTGGCATCTGGCCTGGTCATTGGACTACCGTAAGTGCATTATTAGCTGTTGTGGGCTATCTTTATCTAGACCTCTCAGAAACTCACAACATTCTATTAGGACTATCTGCAATATTTAGCAAAGAGACAGCTTACTTCATCAGATACACAACAGGATGGACAGAGAGAGTGGTAGATATTTGTGTTTATAATCTGGCTAGAGGTGCAGTGGAGGAAACACAGCTTTGAAAGGTGAAAATAAAACTGCGCACAGATGTTTATTTCTGTGGAACAATGCCCCCCTTAGTATAATTCCTTGACAACACTAGCCCTAATCCAGCATTGGTAGCTTGATAACAATACAAACATCCTGGAGGTAGGGGTGGAGAGGAAGAGAAAGGAAGTGAGCTGCTTTTCCTAGTGCCATTCAAGTCAGGGTTATAAAACTGACTAGTCTGGATTTCCTAAGGAACACATTTGTACTTTTCCCCCCTTGAAGCATGATTAAAACCCACAAGATTGACCAGACACCACAGCAGACCCCAAAAAAACCTGTTACCACAAGCAATGATAGCTACAATACTGCCTTCAGGTCTTTGAAAAGCTTGTCTACATGCAGCCTCAAAGACAAAGGGGTACAGCCTGTCTTTCTGATGTAATAGATTAGCACAACTACTCCTCTGGAAGCACTTATGGAAAAACTGCTACCAATACTCATTCATTACTTCTTGCTTACACTCAAAAACATAAAGTACAGAATTCAGTGAAGTCAGGGAAAAGTAACTGGTACATGCTCATTTTTCACATAAATATATTGCTGCTGAAATCTTGCTTATGTGGCCATGATACAAACTTAAACAGCTTTTTACAGACAAAGTTTTGTGTGTTCACCTTTCGCACTGTTTATTGTAAGGCATGATAAGCAAGGATCCTTCATATATAGTTTACTAAAACCAAACACTGAATTGTAGACTGCATGGACTAGAGAAGACAGGCAAGCACTACAGAATCCATTTACCCGGTGTTAGTATTTGTGAACTTCAGAGGAACATCTTAATCTGCTTATCTACCCAGGCCATTAAATGTATATAAAGCACAATGGGTTGAATCCAAAAACAATGAACTGAACAAAAACAGCTACCAGTGCCATTACATAAATACTTGTGCAAAGTGCTAGCAAAAGAGTTTGCGCATTGCTATTATAGGTAAAGCTTATAGCAATTCTCATGCTGCTGCTTACAAGCTTGCACAAACAGAAAACCTATTTCAATTAAGGGCAGTATTCAACTGTGTCATTCTGCTAGGTTCTGAAATATGCGCAAGGGGAGAATCCAACTAAAGCTCTGCTTATGCAACTACTTTCAGGAGTGGACCATGTGCTCCACTAGCACAAACTCTGCTAATGCAATGCACAAGCGCTTGCGTAACTGAAAGATTTGGAGGAGCTCTGCTAGCAGTATTTGAGTTTGTGGAATGACAATTGGATACTGCCCTTAGTGTCACTTTTCTCATGCAAGGCTTCTGGGACAAGGTCTACAATAGCTCTCATATAGCAAAATGCCCCTTCTGCATGCAGAAAGGAACCTGTGGACTGAACTCATTGCTGCACAGAACTCTAGATGAGTAACATACCAGTGTTAACAGCAACACTAGTACTGCCTTCCTACTCTTCAGCTTGAAGAATGAGCTGTATCAATTATATCCAGAAGGTATAAGAAAAACATATCCTATTACCCAATATTTATTTTAAACATTTTTATACTGCCCTTCATCTAATAGATTCCAAGGTGGTGAACAGCTATCATATCATAAAACTCTAAAAACTAAATAACACCATAACAGGGGGGGAAAGATGTCTTAACCTGGCACCAAAAAGAATTTAATGTAGGCACCAGGCACACATCTTTAGGGAAGGCATTCCATAACTGAGGCACAACTGAAAAGCCCTATCTTTTGCTGTTGCATAGCAAGCTTCCAATAAGGAAGACATTTGGAGAAGCTTTTCAGCATGGTGCATTCAATATTGAATGTTGTATCTCCTTTGTGAGTGGTAAACATTGCAGCTGAAACCTTAGAACTGCCATCCTATACTCAGGGATCCATAAACTGCCTTGCGGTTGAGTAGCCAATCATTTTCTAGTAGCCAGCTATCCTCAGAGCCCAGCAACATCTGCAGCCAGATGTGCCATAAGGGAAATAGCCAGCCATTCGTTCAACAAGAAGAATTTTGCTGCTCAGTTAAGTTTGGCTTCCTAAAGCAGCACTTATCTATACATTTTGGTTGTGCATTTTCTCTCAGGCATGTACATTTGGAATGGAGATAGGAGTGATTAGGTCTGTCTGACAATGTGAGGGTGGAAGACAGAGGAGGGACAACCCACCCCCAGCAAACCCCACCTCCCAGCACTTGTTTATCTTCTGTGAATCTGCCAGCTTGCTGAAAATGAAAATAGTATTCTGTGGAGGACCTTGTCTGCCTTCCTCCAATGGCTCTGCTTTGCAGGCAGAAGAATTTGCTTAGCACTGGCTAAGGCCAGGCAGAAGAATTTGCTTAGCACTGGCTAAGGCCAGCGCACAGCACCAGCAGGAGAAGAAACAGGCGACCACACACAGGAGAGCTCCATGTGTCTTGGAGCCCAAATTCCACAGGGGATGGAAGAGGACCACAGGTGTGCAAGCATAGAAATGGCGTGGAAGTGCCTGATCCTGCTACTGCTTCTGCCTTTGCCCCAGGACTGCCTGCTTTCCTTCAAAAAAATTTCTGTGGAGAAAAGGATGTGTGGTTTTTCTCTCCAAGTTTCATCTTTTGCAGGAGGCACCAGCAACAAGGGGAATTCTTGTGCTGAACATGTTGGAAGAATTGATGGGACACTTGCCAGAGACAGGAGGGGTTGTTACCATGGGTAAGGAGGCAACTGTAGGAATCCTGCCTACATGTCTGCATCAGTCAGTTGAAAAATCAAACTGTTATCCCAGAGACCTACTGATTATCATTGGAATGTAGAAAATGTAGTCTTCTTCATCACTCCACAAATTTTCCTACTAGAACTGTACAGTCGCACGTGCCTAGGCCTTTTGTGAAATCGCCTGGTTCCCCAATAGTACACAACCACTCCTCTCTCCAAATCCTTGTGGCCCTCCAGATGTGTTAACCTACAAGTTGCCCATCCCCACCCTATACTACCAAAAGAGCCAACAGAAAGATAAGTGCAATATAAAAAATGAATAGGGCTTCAACACTGTTCACTTATCTTTGCCTTTGAAGTTCCTCTTTAACAAGTTTGTAAGATTTTTATACATTTTTTTCTATAGGCATACACCCTTCTTTTACAAACCTATGTTTCTCTCCCCTCCTTTCAGCTTCTTTGGACCCATACAGAACAACTTCAAGGAAGAATTTGATATAAGCAATGAAACTTAAGAGTGCACTCCTGATTTCACCTCCCACAAGAACTCTTGTCTACCTCCCTTAAGAACCTGACATTTAACTAACACATGGGAATGTAGCAAAAACCATGCTTATTATTAGTGCTTGATGTTTTGTACAATTGCTTTATTTGACTATAGTCCTGTAGTTCCTAATCCTTATCCACATCTCCTCAGTGCTTATACTGGTGGAATCTTCCAAAGATGCACTGGGTATTTTCAGAATTCCCTTTGTTTAGCACTGAAAGCACCATTACTGGTTGTAATTTTGTTTTGCTACCTAAAGTACTTTTTAATTAGTTGGTCAGACCAAAACTAGCTGAACCATTGTTATGTGAACGTTCTTCTTTTCAAAAACATTTTATTGTGCACTCCAAATTAATTAAAATAAAATATTAGATTAAAATAAAAGCATCCACACAGCCACTCTACCTATTTGAGTATATTCAAGTCATGCTAAATAGATCAGAACAAACCTCTTGATGTAAAAAGCCTTTTTTCTATTTAAAAAGTGTCTATACTCCAGGCTATAACAGGTCTAATATATACAGTGTTGGGTAGCCAATATGTCAACTTTGTATCTCTCTACTCTTAACTGCTGCCAAATTATAAGCAGTAGTAATAGAAGAAACACAAACTATGATTTGCCTAATTCACATCATCAATGATGGTTGAGTACAAATTGAACTTTGATAGCCCTGCTAAGCAGATGTTCTCAGTAGAATGCAGGGCAGATTCATAGATCATAGAGTTGGAAGGAGCCTACAAGGCCATCAAGTCCAACCCCCTGCTCAATGCAGGAAACTAGAGGGTCTCCCATCCAAGTAATAACCAGGCCTGACCCTGCTTAGCTTTCCACACTCAGACAAGCTGAGCCAGAGTGAGCCACATGCTAGTTTACTGTTAAGTATTTATATTCCACCTCTTAGGATACAAATCGTTCCAGTTACATCACCTTTGTGATGTGCATAAGTCCTGAGTTTGCCATTTTACCAGTCATCTCACTGAGCATTGCCCAAACTACTAACTGCCTCAAAAGTAGGATAATCAGCCTCCTACATAATTTAGGACAGAGTATATCACATGTCAAGAAGAAGAAATATATTGTACAAGTATAATCTGCAGGAGCAGATAATTCTACATGACTCAAAACTAAGTGAACAAAGCCACAGTCTACAACAGGGGTGGGCAACTTTAGGAGGTCCAGGGGCCTTCCTCCCCCCGGCCCCTCTGTGGGCCACCCCCCACAGGTGGGAAAAAATAATTAAGTAATATTTTTTAAAGGGCATCCTTAGTGGCTATGGAGGCTAATTTTAACCCTTTTGGTGCTCTAGGCAGAATCCAACTGGGCGCATACGCCCCCACTAAATCCTTTCCACTCCACCAATTCCCTTCCGCCAAGTGGTGGGTCCCACCAATTCCATTGCGCAAGTGGGACCCACTGCTTACATAAGGGAGATTTAGCGCTTCCCTAAGGGAAGCCCTGAAATGAACAGAAACACTTGTTTCTGGAAGCAGACAGGTTAGCAGAGCTCCCTTATATGAGCTCCGTTGACCTGCCTCCTTCCAGAAATGAGCAGTTTTGCTCGTTTTGGGTTGCCCAGGAAGCACTAAATCACTTGCACAATGGTATTGGCGGGGCATAAGAGAATTTGTGGGAGCATAGGTGCCCCGTTGGATTCTTCCCCTAATAGCCACTATGGACACCTTTTTAAAATGATTTTTTTACTGAACTAATTGAATCAGGGGGCAGAGCATGGGCCACAGTGAGGGCAGCATGCAGGTTGCCTATTGCCTACCCTGATCTACAATGAGGGCAAAAACCCCATGTTACTAATCAATCAGACCAACAGGAGAACTTCCCCCCAATGGTCAGTATAAATCAAAGCTAGATCGATAGAAATTGTATTTGGAAGTATCTGACAAGTCCTTGCTCAGAAGAGGGAAGAAAAGTCCCAGTTGGCTCAGTGAGGCCAGAATAAGAGAAGGTAGTTTATCGATTTATCTAGATCTTCTTGAACATAGTAAACATAATTGCCCTCACAACTGTTCTGGGGAGACTATTCCAGAATGCTACACTTCTGTTCCAGAATATTGTATCTGTTAGACATATCCATTTCCAGCCTAAAACTGTATTAATGGCCAATTTGTAGCAACGTTCTGTACCCAGAATACTGTGGGTACAATAACAAATTGCTACAAATCTTATATCTAAAGTTTCCTCCCCGCCATTCCTCATTACACCCACCCCACACTTGATTGATTCATATTTATTTATTTATTTATTATATTTATATCCCACCTTTTTTCCAAGGAACCCAAAGCGGCTTACACAATCCTCCTCCTCTCCATCTTATCCTCACAACAACCCTGTGAGGTAGGTCAGGCTGAGAGTCAGTGACTGGCCCAAAGTCACCCAGTGAGCTTCATGGCTGAGTAGGGACTAGAACCCGGATCTCCCGAGTCCCAGTCCAGCACTCTAACCACTACGCTACACTGGCTCTCATATAATACAATTCTATCCCCACATGCGATAGAACAAATCTAAGAATTTCCACTGCCAGTATTTAAAAACCATTTAGAATTTATACTATATAAACCTTTCTTTTAAACATAGTTCATGCTTACCTGACATCAGAAAGATGGTAATTTTAATATAAGTGCACTACAGACCACATTTTAATTTACCAAACAGTCATTTGTTGAGAAGATACCTTATGCTCATTTACCTTAGGCCATTCTGCATCTTTTCTTTTCTTTTTTCCTTTTCTGTCTTTGCTGTGCTGAGTAGTTCCAGTTCCGTAGGACTGCAAATCCACTCGTGAATGGAACTGATATCGGCCATTCTCAACATCACAGTAGTAATAAATTCCAGTGGTTGGATCATAATACAGTTGGTTTTCCTTTAACAAGGTAAGTACAACACATCCCTTAAAACTATATAAACAGGCTGTGCACTAAAATACCAAGATCAGAAGTGAAAGTTTAGAAAAAGAAACAGAAACTTAGCAAGAACAAAGGCAAATTCAAATGAGTAAAAGCCACAAAGGTTTCAGTATACCAAGTAAGAGTTTATCATACATTACAGTATATCACACACACATACACACACATATATGATCTGTTTAAAAGAATGGTAAATCAGATATTCCAGGCAATCAAGACAGGTGAAATATGTATTTCAGCAAGACTGCCAAAATAACTTCTGATGTGTATGTATGCTTTTTCTTCTACATGAATACAAAAGAATCTTTAGCAAAAAGTTGAAAGTATGAATAAAAACCAAACAAGATAGATCTGGGTGAATTACACACATTCTGCTAACACTGAAGTATGTTTAATTTTAAACACATGCTTCAGTCAACCAGACTCTGGGACTGAAGAACACTGTGCATTTTAAAAATGTGAGCACTAAAAATGTGAGCATTTTGCAGGGAAATATGGTACATAGGAGTAATTGAGTTAATTGTCATTCCAAAGGCAAAATAAGGAGATAATCTTCCTAATGCTCTGTTTAAAACTGTGCCATACCAAAAAAAAGTGCCTGGTTTCCATTGCCCTCTGTCAATCTTTTGACAAGTTAACTTTTTGTCTGAAGCAATGCATCATAATTTTGAGCATTTCCAGGGTTAGGGCCCTTGTACTTTTCCACACCTTTGCTATTACTAGTCTTGCAGTCACTAGCATGAATTTAACTAGCTCCACAGAGACCACTGTTTTATTTTAGCCCTCAAATAAGTGTAACAGCATACGTTCCTTCACTAGATTTTTTCCTATAATCTTATTCATCTCTTCAAAAGTCTAATCCCAGAATATGGACAGTACCAAACAGTCCTGTCATAAGTATAGATATGTGCTCTTCTGCTCTGCCTACGGCCCTTCCAACATTTGGGTGAACATGAACTAGCAATGTGTGTCAGCTTAACTGAGGTCATTTACCAGACATTGAGAGTTCTCTAATATGTGCTGAAACAGATTTCAGGGGCTTGTCTTTTGCCTCCACTGTTCCTTTTTTTCCTAGTTCAATCCCCCCCCCACACACACACACACACACTAATCTGAGACCAACTAAGGAGTTTGTGGACTCCTCTATAAGCAATCAGTACAGTCTGGACAGCAGCCATCAAGACACAATTTGCTTTACATACTATTAGTTCAAACAGTGCAAGAGATCTAGCAGCGTGACTTTGTACAGTTTGGTTATTGATAAAGTACCATACCTGATGTATGTAGAGCCACATTCCCAATGTGTAGCTCAAGAATGGGTTTGTCACTCTTTGCACGTCTTTTAAGCACACAGGGTAGAAATGGAAGCAGATGCACCAAATGCTTTCCATTGCTTACTGATTCCATTTCCGCCCACGGCTTGTCTGGATCTCTCCTTATTATAGATACAAGATGCCTTAGGGCACAGTCCTATCGGTTGTGCCCTCAATGCTCATAAACTCCTGATGCTCATAAGCTCGGAGGTTTACGAGCATCCTATGCAGGGTGGGAGGAGTGGCAGAGGCGATCTTCACCTCCCTGTTGTTGCACCCTGCATTTTCATTGGATGGGCTTTTTTGCCCGTCTAGCAAAAGTGTTTCAGAGGGGGAGGGAAGGAGGCGGGAGAGGCCACAGGATAGCTTGTATCTTGGTCTCTCCAGTCTCCTCCCCTCCCACTGAAACGCCCCCTTTAAATCCTCTCCAAGGTTGTGTTCCTGACTTTAGAGAGGCAGCCGGCATGGTCCTTTTCACATCAGCTACAAGGGGCAGGGGGGTAGGAATGCTGGGAATCCGAAATATCCTATGGCCCCTCAGATTCTGTCAAGGGGCCATAGGATTGCTTCTTTAATTGATGTGGTATATATTTTTCTACATTTGGCGATCCCCAACCCCTTAGAGTACCTTTCTTGGAAAAGGAGTCCTTTACAGACCCTCAGACATTTATTTGGGTGTTTATATGGTTGTTCAGTATTGACTGCCAATGCATTAAGGTTTTTGAAGAGAGCACTTGAAAAAAATTAAACTTTTTAAAAAATTATGTCTAAAATGAGGTAACAGCTTAATTCTTCACTTCATTAATTGGTCTCAAAGGAGAAGTGCTGGGGAAAATACGCCTGGGATTTCCTCACTACACATCAATGTAGACCTGCTACATGCACAATCATGCAACCACTGATACCATCCAGGGTACCAACTTTTGAAATGATTAGAGCTGCATCACTCCAAAACATATTACCTAGCAAAAAGAGCCTAGCAAAATGTCGATCTCTTAAAAAAAAAAAAAAAAAAAAAGCTGGATTGCATAAATGCCCTCAACCTTCCTTTTAAAATTCAGAAAGTTATCCAGGGCAGGTTAAATTAGTTAGAATTTTGACTGCATATCTGCAATGAAAATTTTGGATTATATCCAATTGCTGTTATTCCACTATCAGAATGCACATTGATGCAGCAGTACAAATTGTGTCAGCAGAATGGGGAGGGAGGCGATTTTCAGCGATTCCCCCTCCCCCTGCAGCTCTCTGTGTCACCTCCCATGCTGTTCCAAAGTGTCCCAAACCTCCACAGCAGATGGGGAGGGGGGCTGCAGGAGCAATGGGGAATCCTCAAAATTCACCTCCTTCCGTGTTCTGCTGATGGAAGCCTCTGCTGGATCAAAGACCCTTCCATCAGCAGCCAGACATCAGTTGGATACAACCCTTTGAGTTGGGTCAATCCAGTATTTATATGGATATTACCCACTACTACTTTAAGAAAAAAACCATTCACAGTCAAATCGCAACATATTTCTCAGCAGAACTGATATTAACAAGTCCTATTAATAGTTTACATTTGTTAGTTGATAACTACGGTATGTATTTATTTTATGCGAACAAAGTATCAAATCAAATATTTACCGAGTTATAATAGAATCCAGTACTATGGTCATAATATAATCCGGTGCTTTCATCATATATAAATCCTGTTTGTGATACAGCAGCCTCTGCAGCAGCTCTCAAACTTTCTGCTAATGTACCTTCTGCCAATAAAAGATCTTCTGGTTTCTAAGATTAAGTGACACAACAAATGATATTTACGTAGCACTTTGAAGTACACAATTTTTTGAAAACTTTCTTTTATTCCTACTCATAGCAAGCTTATGAAGTACACTGCTATCTCATTCTATAGATGTGGAATAGCAGCACAAAAATAGTGATCTGCCCAAGGCAATGAGTCCCTGACTTACTTAGGATCCAATTCCAGGCCCAACATTCTGCCCACTGGAAGAGAATGACCAGGTTTGCATGATCGGGGAAGGAAAATAAGCCATTGTAGCGAGGGTTGGGGCAGTGGGTTTAAAAAACACCCCGGAACCCATGGCTTGTTCTAGGGTTTGGATGGCACAACAAACTGCGCCCACCGAGCATAATTATGGTAATTCGACAGCACGTGGTAGGCATGAGCAGAGTGGGAAAATAAGCTACAGTAACTCATTTTCCTTCCCCGATCGTACAGACTCACCAATTGCCTTGCCAAGTCCACATTTTCCACATTATAAATTACCATAGGAGCCAAATGTGAATCCCATCCCATTTGTGTTTTTAAAAACTATAATTCTATTCAAAAATGTTAAGGAATCACATTAATAAAACTGATGCTCATACAAAGAGTGCTAACGATTTAACCAACGATTGACTTACAAAACAGAACAAAGTTTACTCTCTATACACTTCTTAATACTGAACCATTAAAATAGGCATTGCACAACTGAAACTAGATGGGCGTTTGGACCATCAACTTCCCTACACAGGCATAAAAGCAATCATCAACGTAGTGGGAAGCTGCTAAATGGAGGCAAGAGGTTTTTGGAGGCAGGGAATAGCCTTTTCCTCTAGTGGTGGCACAATACAGCTAAAAAAGTTTTGAGACACAAGTGGGCCAAAGGCTAGCTGGACAGTTCTGTTTCTTTCCTCACACACTATTCTGCTGTTATCTTAAGCAGCATAAGTTATGATCAAGTTGCAAATCAGAATCAGTATCCAGAACCAGTGTAGTGCACTATACAGAGAATTTGTCTTGGATCAAGGACACTCAGGTTCAAGAATACCCACTCAACCATTATGCTCACTTGCACCAGTGAGCTTCAAGGATCATACCTCAGCCTAAACTAACTTACAGGGCTATCATGAGAATAACATGGCATACTGATTTATGCCACCATCAACTCCTTGGAGGAAGAACAAGATATCAATATGATAAACAAAACACAGCTTACCTGCACATTATGGATTACATTATCCTGTTCCCCATGCTCATCATGGTTTGTGCCATTAACACCTGGGTGATCACCTAATTGCAACTGATCTACACAATTAGGGCTTGATCCTTCGCTATGATTACTTGGCTGTATTGGTGCTCTGGGTAAATCATGAGGATCAGAACTGTTGTAATAATTATGATAATAGTAATAATCTGTAAAAAGTTACAAATTAAATGCATTAGCAAAGCTGTTTTACTTACTATAAAATAATTTTATATAGAAATGTAAATCCTGTTTTCTAATGCCCATGCACCACCCAGAGTTAGCAATTTAAAATTACATAATATAGAACAATACATTCAATAAAAATACAAAAGCAATAGAGAGACTAGGACCACAGATGAAACAACCTTTAAACAAAACACTAAGCAGGCAAAGGCCTGCCAGAATAGAAATGGCTTCACCAACCAACAAATGACATCCAGAGAAGCAGCCACCCATATTTCACAGGGCAAAGTGTTCCACAATACTAGTGCAGCCACTGAGAAGGCCCTGTCTCTTGTAACCATCAACTTGTCACCTCCACCCTAGCTGGGATACAAAGAAGGGCCTCTCCTTCTGAACTTTGGGAGCAAGCAGCTTGGTATGGGATGAAGCAATACTTCAAGTATCCTGACCTGTACTGAAGCCATTCAGTAATCCAATCTTGATGGAACAAAAGCATGCATTACCAAAGTCAGGTCTGTCCTTCTCAGGAATTGGCACACCAACCTAAATTGGGCAAAGGCACTCCAGGCCATTGCTGCCACTTCATCACCCAGATGCAAAGCTAAATCCAGAAGCACACACAAACTGATAACCTGATTTTTCAAGGGGAGTACTGCCCCATCCAAAACAGCTTGAATTCCTATTCTAGTCTGTCCCTCTCCTGAATAGGAGCACATCTGTCTTGTCTGGATTAAATTTCAGTTTGGCAGCTCTCAGCTAGCCCATTACTGCCTCCAGGCATCAGTCTAGATCCCCAACAGGAAAGAGAGAAATAGAGCTGTGTGTCATTTGCATATTTGTGACAACACACCCTCAGATGACCTCTCCCAGCAGTTCCATTAAAATGTTAAACAACATGAGGGAAAGAATCAGTGTCAGCAGGACACCATACACTAATGGCCAAGGCATCAAACAGGATTCCCCCAACATCAGCTTCTGAAACAGACCCCTGAAGGGCAAGAACCACCACAGTACAGTGTCTCGCAGACCATCCCCCACAAGTGGTCCAGGAGGATACCATGGTCAATAGTTTTGAATGCCACTGAGAGATCCAGCAGAACCAGCAGAGGCCTGCTGGGATATGGAAGTTAGTGTTAAGCAAGTAGGAGTAAATTGAATTCACTACATTTTTAGTTTTTTCATTTAAAAAAAACCCCCATAGTATTATCCTGAATGTCTGTGTCGGGGCTAGCTCTCCTAGCCCCTCCAGTTCTGATTCCCTAACTCCAAAACAGCACTGGGCAGATTCTGTGGGAATGGACGCTGGAACAGATGGGGAGGGGGAGGGGGAGGGGGAAGAGGAGGCCACAGTAGTGCCTTTCTGTGAAGATAACCAGGACCCAGCTGCCCTCAAGGTTACAGACAGAGGGGGTGGGGGTGGGGAGAGAAGACTCTCTGGAAACAGGGCAGGCAGAGCTGGGTGGAGGAGCTGTTGAGGGAAGGGGGTGGGAAACCAGCCTCTGTAACTGATGTCTCTTGGTTGCTCAGCTCAATTGGCTAATAAGACTTTTGACCGCCTTAGGGGCAGAGTCGGGTCGGTTCTCTAGTTTGAGGGTGAGGAAGCGCGAAACACCTCAGTGCAGAATCAACTGTTTAACATTCCTGACCTCCCATTGAGGGGATAAAGGGTCTGGAATCGCTTTCTTTACTTTTGTGTAACACTTTTCTGCAACCACCTGAGTTGCTCTGCTTTTGCTTAATAAATCTTTGCAAAGAAACTCGTGAGCTGTGCTTTCACGTTCTGGTTGCAGAGAGGGGAGTAGGAGAGAGAGAGAGAGAGAGAGAGACAGACAGACAGACAGACAGACAGACACACACACACACACACACACACCAGTCCGGTATCTATATCGACTTAAAGTTGGATCAGTTATACACTTAATGCATCAAGGCTTATTAAAAAGCTTATATAACCAAACAAGTAATTTATATTTGATAGAAAAATGGAAGGAGTTAGTTCAGACTGCCATTTTTCCACCTCTTAATACAAAATTATTTTTATCAATGAGATTTCATAGATTTCATAGATCATAGAGTTGGAAGGAGCCTACAAGGCTATCGAGTCCAACCCCCTGCTTAATGCAGGAAACTAGAGAAGGGGTCTCCCATCCAAGTAATAACCAGGCTTGACCCTGCTTAGCTTTCCACACTCAGACAAGCTGAGCCAGCATAATGAATGCAATGGACAGAGATCAGTTATCTGTTAGACTATTTTAATTATCACTGAAGTTGCATCATTTGCTATCTACCTGCATGAGACCAAACAGCAGAGTCTTCGGTTTGTACTTCTATGCTGGATGTTTTCTTCTCACTTCTTTCACCATCACTGATTTTCTTCTCAAGTTCTTCAACCTACAAAACAAGAGAAGTCATTATAAGTTGGACCTGCAGCAAAACATTGTATCCTCATCCCTGAACAGAAGTGCTCCCATTCAGAGTTTCAGTCAGCCATGACTTCCTCCAGCACACTATAAATAGTTCAAGCAGGCGAAGTCACACTTTGTCCCCTAAGTACCGGACTTCCACGTTTCTTTTCCATCTAACATTCAACATTCTGTGGCACCTGGAAGCCACCGAGCATGCTCAGTACTCTTTGGACTATTTGGGGGGGAGCCCCCCTTAATACACACAGACACACACACACACACATATATATATCTGCAACTCAGTGGCCCATTTTGGCTCTAATCCACCTGAATTTGCCATTAGAGGCAATTATTAGTTTACAATACTAGACCTGTGCATGTCATCAAAGCTAGCAGTGTGTCTTAACAGAAGTCTATACAACCAATAACTAGCCTGAATCTTTGTAGGGCTTTCTTTACCATGAAAACAAATGGTATTGCTCAAATGATTTGGAAATCAGTACTAGGGAATTTTAAACAGTGACAGGATCACACTGGCAAGGGAGAGATATTGTGTGTGTTCCTGCCTGTTTTGGTGCACCTACTTTTGCCACTTTCGCCCCCATTTTGGTGCTTTTCAATTGACAACTCCGCAATCGAACCCTGGCAACTGTGCACAAATTAACCTATATGTAGTCTCACCATGTCAATTTCCATGTATGTTACCTACTCCATTTTGCTGCTCTCTGTGACAGCTGAAACACACAAGAAAATTGACCAGGCAAGACCACAGGTATTGGACAACTGTAAGAGCACACTTGTGAAAGACTGACAAAAATAAAATAAAAAATTACGAACACATTTGTGCAATTTTCTGGGACTCAAAAAATAAAAAAATCTGCAAAAATTCTTTTAAAAACTAACAAAAAAATATGTGCAAATCTTGGGCGTGATTTTTTTTTTTTTTTAAAGGGTGGTGAACCAGTGACAGCCATTACCCTGCTTGGGCACCCTGAAGGGGCTGTCAGTGGCTGTCATTTCCGAGATTGTGAAAAGCTATCTCTGGGGAAAGGGGGGGGGGAGGGAAAAACCCATGGTGACCGCAAAAGGGGCTGTGGTCGCTGCAGGGAGACAAGACAAGATGGGTCCTGCCACAGAGTCCCCTGGGATACCCATGGGAGGACCAAGGGGGAAAGATGGGGGGATAACCTACGGCTAGCCCATTCATCTGTCGGGTGCACCGTGGGTGGTTCCACAAACAACCCACACTGTGTAGTTTATTCACAGGGTGGGTTGCCATGCCGTGTGAACTCACCCAATGTGTGAAAGGATGTAGCATTGTAGCAAGGTATTTAGGGACACATACAATGGAACGGGTGACAAAGGGAGTGCCAGCATACAGCAAGTTAAGAATTTAAGCAAGTTAAAGATAGAAACAAAAAGGAACAGGGCACAATACAATATCCAAGGAAGAGCTTGAACTAAATAGCAGTCTTGAGTGTCAGATAGGTGCCTGGCCATACGGTCACTTCCATGCTGTAAGGGGAGTCAGCTTATGCCAAACAAGAACCAGTATGGTGCAGTAGTTGGACTAGGACCAGGAAGACCCAGATTCAAAATCTCACCCAACCATGAGGCCCACTTAATTACCATAGATCAATCACCATCTCTCAGCCTAACCTATCTCACAGGGCTGTCAGATGGGGTGTGGAACCATGCACACTGCGCAGAGCAACTTGGAGGAAAGGCAAGATAGAAGTGTTAATGAATAAAGCAGAGAGTACTTAGGAAGAGTCAGATTCCTCCTGGTGGGGCTCTTTTACCTTTACCAGTTACATGACAGGCAAAAATTCAGTCACATAGCGTTTCCCGGGATGGGGGCCGATATGTAGCTGAGGAAAGCTGCACTAGTGTGGCGTACTGTTGGACTGGGACTCGGGAAATCCGAGTTCTAGCCCCCACTCAGCCATGAAGCTCACTTTCAGCCAGTCACCGACTCTCAGCCTAACCTACCTCACAGGGTTGTTGTGAGGATACAATGTAGAGGACGACGACTACGCAAGTCGCCTTGGGTTCCTTGCAAAAGAGAAAAAAGCGGGATATAAATGTAATAATAAATAAACTGCCTGTCACCAAAGGAGCAAACGTAAAAGGCGCGAGAGCGGGGGTGGGGGGCGTCCTGCGGCAGTCTCACCAGGGAGAGCGCGCTATGAGGGGGCGATGCTGAGGGGCGGCCTCGCTTCTACCCCCACTGACGCCTCCCTTCCTCCCAGCCCGTACCTGTCTCCGTAACTTGGCGGCGCTGGCCTGGCCTTTGAAGCGCAGCTTCTTCTCCCGCTCCAGGCGGCTTCGACAGGCGCTCAACTCGGCCTCCAGAGCAGCCACTTTCTCCTGCAGGGTCATCAGCTCGGTGGCCGGCTCGGCCATCCTTCAGCGCCCTCCGGCGGGGCGGGGCGGGGGGCTCCTCAGCGGCCGGGGCAGGGGCGCAACCGCCAGGCGAAACAGGAAGACCGAGCCAAGCGGCAGCAACGGCCGCGCCCCAGCGCCGCTGACCCCTCGGCGCCCCTCGCAGCCATGGCAGCGGCCGCGTGGACAGGCAGGCCACGCCCCTCCCGTCCCTTTCCCGCTACCTTCGTGGGTCCCCCTCACAGGGGCCGGCTGGGAAAATAATAGTTTAAAAAAAAAAACTTTCTCGGGGACGTCAAATGGCCCGGATGTTATGCTTACGGAAATAGGAAGTGACGCCATATTCGGGGGAAGCGACGGAGAGCATAGATGTAAAAAAATTCAAAACTGGATAGAGGATCACAGGGACCTGAACTTTAAGTCGCACATGGAAACGCTGCATTTATTTGAACGGAAGTGCAGGTTGAAGTTGCATTTAAACAGTTGGGGGTGGGCTGTGGGTTTAAATTTTATTTTGGTAGACTACTACAGATACATAGTTCTATCCTCGCTTGATAGACTATTTTGAGTGTAAAAACGAAGAGCTGTGCTGGTCCAGTGGTGTCGCTAGGGCTGGAACTCGGGGCTAAAGCCCAGGGCTCCCCAAAATGACCGGCATGAGAACGGCAGAAGCAAACTCCATGTAATTCCTGTAGTCATGAAGGTTCTATAACGTAACTGAGTTTAAAATGCAAAACTACACATGCCTAGACTTTTGGTGGTGTTTTTTTAAAATCAGGGTTGGCAACCGGTTGTGCTGTTCTAAGATATTAGTAGAGGTGGCTGTAAAGCATGGAATGGTGGTTGGGGGAGAAGCGCAATAGTAATACACATGACCATCTAAAGCCCTCCCTCTGTAAGACCGTTAAGTCCAGGGTCAAAGCTTACCTAGTTGTGCCCCTGTGCTGGGTCCATGAGGGAGGGGGGGGGATCCAAAATCACAGCTGGACAATACCTTTATTTGGACCAATCAAAGTTCCACAAAAATGTGCGAGCTTTCGAGTTCTCCAGAATTCTTCATCAGCCTAGGGTAGTACAAAAGATAGAGGATGGGGGACGAAACAGAAAAGTGCAAATTTGGCCAGATGTTGTGGCCATGAGGTCTACAGTTTAGATAGACTCAGATTACTAGGTATAATCTGATACCTGCCACTGACAAATTCATTCAGACTGCAAATCTCAGTTTTGAGACTGGGCCTAAACTGCAGACCTCATGGCGACAACATCTGGCCAAATTTAGGGAATTCTCTGTTATTTCCCCCATCCCCTACTTTTCGCCACTTAGCCTGATGAAGTTCTGGAGAACTGACCTGTCCGGTTCTGGAAATGAGTGAGCTTTTTAATATCCAGTTACCGAATGTGCTGTGAAGGAACAATTATATTTTTGTCCAATTTGGTTGTTGATGTACTAGTAATGGTTTCTTCTACCTTCAGATGTCTTGGTGTTTCCATTAGTATCCAGAAGGTGGTGGTGGTGTACTGTTAACATATGGTGGTGGAATCCACACGTATTAGCAAAGCAGCTGCATTCCTCCTAACTACTACCATTCTTTAAGCAGTATCCGTTTCAGACCAGCAAGAATTATTTTCATTTAGAAAATGTATTGAAAGAAAAGGCTGCAATCTAGAGATGATATGCTTATCTTTGAATGTACTGATCAAATGGGGGACAAGGTAGCTGCAGCTGCTGCTCCACATGTTTCTCCCCTGAGCCTTTCATATGTTTTCCTTCCCCACCTGCAGTAGCAAATGGGATCTCATGCCCTGTGGGAGGTGGACAGACTTGGAGCTTTTCTACATGAGGCATTTATTGTGTGTTCATGACTCAGAATAGTTTGTGGGTGCTTTACATGACGTCGTCATCCTCCAGGGCCTCTCCTGTGCTTTGCAACCATTTCTGCAGCTCTTTTTAGATCAAGGAAAGTCTGATATTATTTAGAAATCGCCCCATAAGAAGCTCCTGTATTTTTGCAATTTCACTGTACAGCAGCGCCACTTTGTGGTTGTGTAATGGAACATATAGAAAGGCAGAGAAAGAAACCCCCTGGGGAAAAAGCACCTGTAAAGGAGTCAATCTTAATCCTGCAAAGAATCCAGAAGCAGATGCCTCAGTAAAGTGGCGGGTTAAAAGCCTCATGGAGAAAAGCCCCAAAAGGATCCGGAGAAGGTCAGGCAGGACTCAGGAGCAGACACAGTTACCTCTGACTTGACCAGTGTAGGGATGGGGGAGAAATTTAACAGATTTGTCCATCCCTAGTAAACACATGTCCTCTGGCTTGCAATGTGGCAACTCAAGAAAGAGATTTTGTCCACAAAATTATACAAATATTAATATACTTGAACTAAAATGCCTCGTATTCCAATATTTAATCAATAAATGCCATTTTTGTGAAAGATTTCTTTTTGCCATCATCTCTCCTTGAAACTTACTTGAGATTAATCTTATATTAGAGAATTCTGCAGCTTTTTATACCATGCATTTATTACTGATGGTACTTTCCATTTTATAGGAATTTGTTGCAGCTTAATATTTGTTGACTGAATATAAACATATCCTTTTAAAGCATGTTATCTCATTGTGCCAAGGCCATATGTTAAGATACTGTTATGTTATTACATAGTAATAGTAAACATTACAAAATTGCTAATTCGTTCCATAAAATAAAATTTTATGATGGTAGGTACCAGTCACTGGCTGCCCCTTTTAGGGTGCAATCTTGTGCAAGTTTAGACAGTGCTGGGAGGTGTAGGACTTTTTTCTGCCTAAACGTGCATAGGATTGCACTCTCGGTTGCCAACCTATCCTCTGCTTCCTGCTCAAACTGGATCTCCAGTAACATTAAGTGCTGACCATATTACGTCCAACATGTTCCTTCAGATTGGAGTTTTGCAAGGTCCCTCATCAGCTTATGGAAGCAATCAATGTATGAGTCACCATACTGACTTGACTCATGCCATCTCTGGTAATAACAGAAGAAAGGAACATATGCTATGAATATTTTTATCATCAATTACAGATTGAACCCCTTTCTGCAAAAGGGCTAATTTAACAGAATTCGTTGTACTTTTTTTTTTTTTTAGTTAGTTGCTACTATATAAGAATAAACGTTTGTGTCCCAATGGTACAACTGCCTTAAAAACCACTTTTATTGCTCAGAGTTAGCACTTTTTGGAGTGCCAGGCACTAGGATGGGCTTAAACCACTCACTCTCTGCTATCTGATGTACCTGTTTAGAAAAAGCTGTACCACTTCACTATGCAGCTTGCGTGTGTGTGAGGTGTCACATGTTTGAATACGTTCCCACATTAAAAAAAACACCTACCTAGAAGGCTAGGCAGCTAGAATCTTGCCATTCCCCCCCACTTGCATTTTGAAATGGCACCCTCGCAGGGCTGTGCCATGTGCATTTTCTGAATATGTCACTTGGCTTTCAGCATCATGTCCAAGGCTGTAACAATGGAAAGAACAGTGATATACCTCATGGTTGTTGTGAGGATGAAAGAGATAAAGCAAAGCAATCTATTTTCTTGCCGAGCCATAGCTAGGGCTGTAAATCATAAACAAACTTTTAGAGCTGAGGGCAGCTTTGTTCATTATGCATCTCCCAAATGGGAGATGTGGGAAGGTGGTCTATTAGATAAGATATTGTTGAGGGGAAACAGGAAGCAGTGCTGGCTCCAAGTATTTGAATGCCCTTGGGCAAGACACTCTCAGTGTGCCATTCCCTCAGTGAGTCTACCTTTTCACTGCCATTGTCACCAGCAGCTATTACTCCTCCTCCTGTTGCTCATCATTGCTACCACTTGCTTCCTTGACCGGCAGAGAACCAGTGAGCAAGCAGGCAGTGGCATCTACTGCTCCTCCTTACCACCACCACCACTGTCTAGGCCAGAGTGAGAGGCAGGTGATCAAGCAGGTTGCAGTGGCGAAGAGGAGGAACAAGTCCAGGGAGCTCTTGTCAGTGGGCTCCTGCTGGGGTGGGCCCTCAGCAGTTCCTCTACCCTGCCGACTCTTGACACTTTTCTTCCCACATGGAGAGGTCATACCTAAAGCCACTCTCAGTTTGGAGCTTTTTCAATCTCTTCCTGCCATAATTTAGGAGGGCTGGCCTCTCCTCCTTTCCCAGATTGTTGAGCCATTAAGAATAGCCACAACTGCAGATAATGAAACAAGGACCCCCAAATATGGAAACTTAAAACATTCCTGCTTTCACTGGACTTTGGGCAGCTTCCAAATAGGAAATCTTGTTAATATAATAGCTAAGAAATAAAACAATACATGAAACAAATTAGAAGAGTAGCATGAGAAAAAGAATAAAATTACTAAGCAGTGATAAATTATCATCAAGTTAATTAAATTGGGAGCTCAATTTAGTTGACTCATATTTCCTGGGAAATTCTATGGGGATATCATTTACCGGTATTAAGGAACAACTGGAGGTGGTGTATCAGAATTTATAGCATTTATAGGCATTCAAAATATGTTATGTATTAATCTGCTAATACATTATTATCACAGGACTGTAATTTGGAGTAAATCAAGTGTAAGCTGTTTTTAATAACCATGTTATGTAAAGAGCCTGGCCCTTTAGTCAATATGCATTCTAATGACCTCAACTGTAAATTATTACTTTGAAGAGGGATGAATGGTTATCTCACAATTGTTTCAGTTGATAGCAACTGGAACTCTTGTGAATGCTGTTGCAGTCAGGGCATCCATGGGCATTAAATCACAGTAAACTGGATCAAAACAGGCTTTTCTGTAGATTTTAGGGAACAGACACTGAGCCAGCTCAAACATGACAAGACTGAAGCAGTAATGTTCTCCCAACACGTGACTGTACTAACGCAGACTTCTCAGTGGTGGTTGCCTACAGGAAATCTCCACTGCCACCTTTAAACAATGTGCCATGCCCTAAACTAGAAGCCCTCCCCATGATATATTAGCTTCACGTATGAGGGTGTGATGTGGAGTGCTCTTAAAGCTGAGCTGTAAACAGTGGACAAGCAGGAAGGAGAGGCAATGGCCAGCCAATGGTGGGTGGGCAGAATCATGTCACTTTCTGAGAAGTCTTTCATGTATGAAATGTTCCAGCCTATAGCCCTGGGGGCTCACCATATGGGACATTTATCAGGGCTTTAACCTTCATGCAAGCAATGTTCTGATTTGGTACAGTGGCTCACGCTGGCTCAGCTTGTCTGAGTGTGGAAAGCTAAGCAGGGTCAGGCCTGGTTATTACTTGGATGGGAGACCCCTCCTCTAGTTTCCTGCATTGAGCAGGAGGTTGGACTCGATGGCCTTGTAGGCCCCTTCCAACTCTATGATCTATGAAGGCTGCACGATATTAGTTTCTTCACATGTAAATTGACATAGAATCATAGAAATGTAGAGTTGGAAGGGGCCTACAAGGCCATCGAGTCCAACCCCCTGCTCAATGCAGGAATCCAGGTCAAAGCATCCCTGACAGATGACTGTCCAGCCGCACCTTGAATGCCTCCAGAGTGGGAGAGCTCACCACCTCCCTAGGTAGTAGGTTCCATTGTCTTATTGCTCTGACCGTCAGGAAATTTTTCCTGATATTTAGGTGGAATCTGGGTTCCTGTAATTTGAGCCCATTATTCCGTGTCCTGCAAACTGGGATGATCGAGAAGAGATTCTGGCCCTCCTCTGTGTGACAACCCTTCAAGTACTGGAAGAGTGCTATCATATCTCACCTCAGTCTCCTCTTCTGAAGGCATGATGATTTAGGTCTCCAGAATCAACTGATTGATGGTTCAGGGCTAGGAACGTCCTACTAGCAGTGTGCCCTAACCACAAGATTAGTTTTAGACACTGATTTGGTGATTTGGAAAACAGCCCAATTTGGCTTGGGCTGATTCAGAGACCACCTGCTTTGACTCAGGTCCAAATCCTTATCTTCATGTCATATTGACAGTCAATGGAAATCAACAAACAGATACAACTTTTTCTTCTTCTTGTCAGAACTGGATCAAATTCATAGTAGAGAAGTCTTAGCATGTAACTGACCCCTCTCTTGCTTACACTCTTACTTGAGAGTAAGTGCACATGACCCTGGTTTAGATTGGGACCAGTGCACAGGAGGGGAGGATTAAACATCCCCGTCATTTACTTCCCAGAATTTCCCCTAACAAACTCATACGTGCAAGGATTAAAAATAAAAAAAAAAAGAACAAAGCCTCCATTAAAGCCAGTAGATACTTTTTTTTTAACCCCTCACATGTGGGGGGGGGGGGGAATTGTGGGAAGCAGACAGCTGTGGGCATATGTGTGTGGGAAGGTTTAATGTGTAGTCTGACCATGACTACACCACAGGAAAAATCTAGGCTCCCATACCTCAAATAAGTTGCTCACCATGACCAAAATGGTTGTGTGAATTGCCACTTGTATTGCCAAATAACAGTAATTAGAATGAGGGTATAAAGGAGTGATCCGCTGGCCATCTACATTACTGCAGCTTCACATAGTCTTGCCATGTTAATATATGTAATATGTTCCTGGTCATAATTTGAATTCATTTTTGTTCTGCACCAAGTGTTGATGCTTGTGATAGCCAGAGTATGTATTATTTTTTCCTTAAAGGAGCATGCATTTTTACAGCTGTGCATATGGTAGGCTGAGCAGTAAGTGGTTAATGTTTTAAAAAATATGCTATGAATAGCCTTAATACTTATCTAATGAAAGTATGTCATAAATACACAATAGTATAAAAATGTACAGTGTCACTCACTGTCATGTCTATTTCCAACATGTTTCTTAATCACTGAATCATTCAAGCATTAGAATTCTGCAGCAAACACCTATATTTTTCTTCCCTTTGGGAGTAGTGGTCCGGAAGAGGTGTAAACTGCCTTGGCAGCCCGTATAAAACGTTCATCCTTCCAAAAAAATCTCATGGGAGCACAGAGATTTTCCACAAGCTCTAATTTTTGCCCCACCTGCTAGTACTGATCTCGCCAACCTTGGATATGGGTGTAAGGTGGTACAGAAAGCTCCTTACTCTCCTGTGGCAGCAGCTGCTCATCCTACAATTCCCATAGTTTCTTGCTGTGAATGTTAGTACCTCTTTAAAGAGGAACTTACTTTCCTGTGATAAATGTGGACAAATGGCTTGCAATATTCATAATTCCCGTGATTGCCCAGATTCTTCATCTTCTGTTACTTGTAAAAACTTATTTTGTACAAATATACACATTCACTCTGATACTTTGCTAATTTTAAGCCTGGATGCTTCATGATCTAACATAAATTTCTCACTCCTCTCTACTGTTGCCACTCCACTCACTTTTGCGCACTGCATCAAAGTAATAGTTGTAGACATGGCGGTAGGAATGCTGAGCCATAATTGTACACATTTAAATTTTGTTTTCACCTGTCTTGAGATTAAGCACGTTATGAGAAATGTAGCATTCCAAAAGGCTTTATGTGTATTTTTTTATGCCGTCATGTGCCATATTAGAGTTCCCTTGAGTATCTAGTCTACTGGAATACATAAAATGGAGTCCCTTGTGGACTAGGAGCACCCACAGCATCTCCTCTTTCTCCAGCCTAGGTCTTGGCTGTAAATGAACCCTTTAAAAAATATTGTTAGTGGAAGTAAGATATTTTTAGTAGTATTTATTCATGGAAATGGCAGGGCTTACGTACCACATATAGGAGGAGATGAGAATAACTACTTCAGAAAAAACACACACCTTTGCTTTATGAAAAGGGATTAACTGCGTCTTTGCAGCTATGTACACAGACAGTTTACTTTTAGCGTGTGACAATGATAAGTAGGAAACAGAGGTTTATGTTATGAGGGCACAATTTGCATATGAGGGGGCTGGCTGGGGTGCGTCATGCAAGTTTGGTGGGAGTTAAATGCTGTCATTGTGGGGAAAGCTACAATTTACACCCCTTCAGACATTTAACCTGAGGGAATTTGGGTTACAAAAGGCTTGATGCTTCCCTACTTGCCTGAACCGTGATAAGTTCTAGGCTAGCTTTACTGGGGTTTGTTTCTTTGGAGGAGGCAATGCTGAAGGTGGAGAATAATGCTGTTTTTGTAATATCTGTTTGTATACAAATATAAACAGAGAGAAGGGAGTTTTCTGGCTAACAGCACATAGGACTTCTCTACATTAGGCTTTTAACCTATTTTAACCTGCCACTTTACCCAGCCTGCTCCTTCCAGATTCTTTGAAGGATTAAGATTGGCTCCTTTACACATTTTTCCCCTGTGGTTTTTCTTTCTCTGCCTTTCTATATGTTCCATTTACACAGCCATTAGGTGGCGCTGTGGTATAGTGGAATTGTGAAAATACACGCCCAACTTGTAGCATTTTGTAGTGTACTATCCCTTTAATAGCTCATTAATTAGCTTGATTAGCTTCCGCCGGGTATTAAAAACGTGGCTTTTCAGGCGGGAATATGGGGTGGGTTAGGATTTTTAAGTTTTTTACAGTTTTTAATTGTGTTTTATGCTCTGTGTGTGTGTGTGTGTGTGTGTGTGTGTTTGTGTTCCCCCCCCCCATGTATTTTATTGGACTGTACATCGCTCAGAGTGGCTGGATGTCTGGCCAGATGGGCAATTCATAAATATAATAAATAAATAAACAAATTATCCTTGTTCTAAAGAAGCTGCAGAAATGCTCAGAAAGCACAGGAGAGGCCCTGGAGGAGGATGACATAGTGTAACGCACCTGCAAACTACTGTAGGTGAGGAATCACGAGAGCACAATAAATGCCTTGTGTAGAGAAGCCCTTACTGCTTAAGCCCAAGCATGCCTTGATATTTGCTATTCCCCATTGTCATCTGGGACCGAGCATTGGCCCTTCTGCAACTCTGCACAGGACAAACTGCTCTGCTGTTGTATGGACGAAGGCCCTGTTGGAGCCAATGGTGTCCCAGCGCTACTGCTAATGATGTTGCTCTAACGTTAGGGATACACGTAAAAGCAAAACTCAAGTTTGTCAAAGTTCTCCAAATTCCACCTCAAAGCTCGTTCCATCTTGTGTCTATATCAGATAGCGATCTTTGTTTCCCCCCCCTTTTCACATGAAAATTTGTGTGTATTTTTCTGCATGTTTTTCAAAATGTATGCATTGATTATGCACATCTTTGAAATGTACAGATTCTTCTCCCGTTGATTAAAGCATGTTTGGGTGCATTTTTCAAAAGTATGCATATTTTTATCTGCATTTTTCAAATGTATGCACGCTGTCGAACCTAAGTTTTGGGGTCTGCGAATCACACTGCAAGCTCAGAAAAGTTGAGAGTTCAACCGCAGATTGCGTTAGAGTTGATGTTCACTTTGGGAAGTGCAAACTGGGTAAATCCCAATAAAATACAAACCGAAACAAATTTCTCATACATCCCAAGCTAGCATAAACCTAACGCTTAAACCACGTACTAGCACAATGGGGAAAAGCGTCAATTTGTTGCCAAAATTCGGTAGTGGCGCTGAATTTTAACAATAAATCGCTGTTTTTTTTCTGTTGCACTAGCTATGTTGTGCAAGCATTGGTTTATGTTAGTGCAACATCAGTGCACCATTGGATCCTTCCCTGAGTGCCAAACTACACATTAACACTGACCTGCGTGAATGCATCTCTCTTAAAAGTTTTTGCAAATAGCCGCTATGGGTGTTCGTGTGTGAGATCTAGATCTCAACTTCAGGGGGATGGGGAATTGAGGACTTTTCCGCTTCTGCCTTTTCTCACGTGCCATTTTCCTGATGAAAAATTACATGTCTCACACATACACATATCCGAAGCTGCTATTTCCCCCTTAGCAAAACATACAGGCACACAACTGATGTGCCACCACACCTCTTGCTTCCCTCTATCAACTGGGACTGAGCACTAAATTACTGGGGGAATCAAACTCCATTTGGGTTCCGCTACTATTGTATGTGGCTTTTTCTCATCATGGCTGGCTGAAATTTGAAGTTGTCGTCTTTTATTGCTTCTGCTCATAAAATAAAACCCATTGGCCAAAAAGCTAGGGAAGAGGTGTAGCTCAGTGGTACAGCAAATGCTTTGCAAGCAGAAGGTCTCAGGTTCAATCTCTGGCATCTCAGGTTACAACTGGGAAATATCCTTGTCTGAGACCTTGGACAACCACTGCCAATCAGTGTAGATAATACTGAGCTAGCTGGACCAATGGGCTGACTCGGTATAAGACAGCTTTCTATATATGTTCCAGAAAACTGGAAGACGAGAGTAAGTTTATTCCTGGTGAACACTTGAGTAGAATACTGCCTTCCAGGACCGGTGCAGGGCAGTTTGGCGCCCCAGGCGAAAAAATATTTAGCGCCCCCCCCTCTCCAAAGGAGAAAAAAAAAAAAAACCTGCGCCGCCACCACCAACCTACCTTCCCCCCCGCCCTGGCTGCGGCGGCGGCGGCGGCTGCTGCTGCTGCTGCTGCTGCTGCTTCCTCCTCCTCCTCCTCCTCCTCCTGAAGCGACGCGACGGGACCCCCGCGCTGTTTTTTGCCGGGGGAAACCATGGCAACAAGGCTGTTTAAGCCCTTCTGCCCTGGTTCCTCCCGCCAAAACAACGCGGGCGGGGCTCCGGAAGCGACGCGACGAAGGTAGGTGACGGGGGGGTGGCGATGGCGGTGGGAGGCGCAGCGGCAGCAGGCGGGTGGGCGGGCGGGCGGGTAGGTGGGTGGGGGGAAGCGCAGCGGCAGCGAGCGGGTGGGCGGGGGGAGGCGCAGCGGCGAGCGGGCAGGCGGGCGGGGGGAAGCGCAGCGGCAGCGAGCGGGTGGGCGGGGGGAGGCACAGCAGCGAGCGGGCGAGTGGGCGGGTGGGTCGGTGGGCGGGGGGAAGTGCAGCGGCGAGCGAGGGGAGGCGCGGCGGCGGCAGGCAGGAGGGTGGGGAGGCGGAGGCCTGGCGGGGGCGGCGCAGCGGCAGCGAAGAGGAGCGCAGCGTTTCCGCGCCCTCTTCAGCCGCGCGCCCTAGGCAACCGCCTAGTTGGCCTAGCGGTAGCGCCGTCCCTGCTGCCTTCACAATTTCCCTTATATCTCCACATATAAAGGGGCTAGAGGCCTACCTATTTAAAGATAAATGCTGATAATTCAGGCATGGGCCAGGCCCCACAATTTCCCCCTCCCCTCGCTATGGCCCTGCTTGGGCTCTCCTGCTGTCCTGCATCTCTTGCCTATGGGTTTTTATTTTCTCTCATTTGATGTGTTGGGGGGGGGGTTTAGTGCCCTCACTCTATTTATTGCAGTCCCTGAAGGCCTTTTGCTTTTCCTGTTTATCTTTGACCTTTGTGTTCTCTTATTCTTTGGATTTTTCTAATAATTCATACGCATGATTTGCTGGGCAACTGAGAAAAATCAGTGGACCCTTTGCCTCCATAATAAGATTACATGAGCTTTACACAGTGCAAGATCTTGGTAAGGAGTTATATTGTGGAAGGCATAATTAAGGAGATTCAGTATATTGACTGTGGAATTTAAGGGCAAGGCAAGTAGAATATTATGAGGAACCATATAACCTCAGTAATTAATCTAAGAAATGCATTTCAGATGTCCCCCCCCCCCGCCCGAACACACACTCACACTTTCCCTTTTTTTTTATACTACTGTTATGGTCCAGCACCCCAGCCCCACATCCTCAGAGGATGAGGCCCCTGAGGTAACCAAACAGGGATGGGGCTTTGCTACAGAAGGGTGTCACGAAGTTTCCATCTCCTTAGGACCTAGTTCCCCAGGAACACCTCAGCCCCATGGTGTCCTGAGGAAGTCGCATTGCCATCTTCAGATTCTGAGGACTCAACCTATGAAGATACCAACATGCTGCAGCTACTTGTGTCTCGCTGCAGCCTGAAGCTGCTGAAACATACCAGGCCCTTTTAAGAGAGAAGGCCTCAGTTAGCATGGAGGCAGGGCTAACCAACCTAAATGAAACTGAAACCATACTTAAGGTTCATTCACAATCTGCTGCTTGTTGGAGCAACATACAGGCAAACTTGCCTAATTTCCAGCCCCAGCATCACTCAGAGGTTTCTGTGGTGCTGCTCTGTTCTTGTTCCTGCCTCTCTGGCAAACCTGACTTCTGCTTGGTCAAAATCCAACTGACTTGCCCCAACACCTCAGTGTGAACTAGATCCATAGTGGACACCCTGGAAACCAGACTTTGCCATGCTCAGCTATGCTAGGCCCTCACTCCAACAAGGCTTGCTAGCTGAAACAGAACTACTTAATTTTATAATATTCTGTTAAGGAAAATATGGGGAATCAGCTTTCCAATAAGCTGCTTGAGAAATTACCATTTAGTTCAATGGATAAATTAAGCAACTGCTTCCGTCTATCCCACTGAAATGGCGGGGACTGGAAGTGCTTTGGCTGGATCATATTTCTTTTTCTTTCTTTTTTAATTTAACATGTCATGGAGGAGGATGGAAAGGCAGAGCAGCAACATGTATTGAAACCTAAAAGAAAAAAAATTCTTATGGACCACCTAGTGCTAATCAGATTTATTAGTTAACCAACAGCATACCATGCAAGCCCTACTGTAGGTCAGAGCCTCCAAAGAAGTCCAATGAAGACTGAGCATGCTCAATAGTCACAGAACACTGGCTGACTATTTGTGTGTGGTGTGGGTGTGGGGGTGAGGAAATGGAGTGGGAATGGAACACACTATCCTGGAAGAGGGCATGGCTGGCTTTCTGGAACCCTGAACAAGAGCATTTATTTATTTGATGAGCACTCTGCCTTTCCACCAAGAAAATAGTACTCGAAAGAATTCCACACTGCAACATTTTGTTGCAGGTCCCAATGATCAGATTTAGCTAGTAAGACACTAAGGGTGCAATCCTATGCAAGTTTAGACAGAAAAAGGGCCTACAACTCCCAGCATAATGCTGCCAGCGTGGTGTTTTGGATTTTTTAAAGTTACATTTTGAAGGAACTCTTATCAGCCTCTACTGGTGACATCACAGTTGTTATTTCCAGCAGAAAAGTCAGCACTGCAGCAAATGTGAAATGGATTGTGAAGCTGATACTATGATAAAATATGGTGCTATATAAAGGTGGATGGAAGAGGCTTCATCTGAGGCATCAGTATTAAAGTGACAGCTAGGTGCCATAAGATACAGTATGTTGGCTTTGTTTTTAAAATCCTTGATATGTAGAAACAGAAAGATGAAGCAAGATCATATCTAAGACTGAGTCTAAAGAAAACATCTCGGTGACAAGAACATGTGACTGGTTTTACTTTTCCCTGGGATAAAAGCATTGTTTTTGCAAAAGAGACTGCAAAACCAAGAGATTTATTCAAAAAACATCTGGGAAAAGGCGTTATTAAATGACAAAGGATCAGAGCCCTATTGCATAATCTCCTTGGTAAAAGAAAATTCTAATCCAGAATTGTTTGTTGTTACTTACCCTATAACAGCCTTTCCCAATGTGGTGCCCTCCAGATGTTTTGGACTGCAACTCCCATCAGCCCCAACCAGCATGGCCGATCATCAGCAAAGATTGTAGTCTCAAACAACTGGAGGGCACTAGGTTATGGAAAGCTGGCCTAGAAGAACAAACACCCCCTGAACAAACACCTAAAGAGAAATAGGGGCAATTTTTCGAAAGAGGCTTATTCTCATCCCAAGCACTGGGTGGTGTGGGTAATAGAACAGGGGTGGGCAAAAGGTTGATTAAGACATCCTGGGAAATCTCTGAGTGATTTGCAGTAGATCAAGCAAGGGTTTCTGACTCCCAGTTGTCTAACAATAGCAACAATTTAGAAGTGTTTGCCCCAAAATTAGGTTGTTGAAAAAGAATGCCTGGGGACAAATCAGGAGTGGATTTTTGTGTGAAAGGACTTGTGAGCTTGGTTCTGGTATTGATCACAAATTCCTGGGCTGGGCATGTGCACTGAGGCTCCCTGTTCCTTCATTCTTAGCATACTGTATGTCTACCCACTTTAGCCAGTATTTTGCATTTGGGTCTGATTGGTGGTGGACCTCAGGTTTCTAATAAAAAAACAAAGTAGATCCCACACAAGCCCAAAGTCTGCCTGCCCCTGGGCCTGGTGTAGAAAGAGGGAGCTGTGGAGCCAGTAGTAAGAAAGGAACGCACATTACTGTCTTTAAAACTGCAAATGAAGTTTCTCATAAAAGTAACAAGAAAAAACCCTCACGAAAATGCCGCTTTGGAGTGCTTCCAGTTAAGGCTTCTTTTCATTCGCACAACCTGCCTCATTCACAGAATTTTGTGGGGTCTGGATGATATTGTCTTCACTTGTAACTTTCCCATGTTTTCCCACTGCTTCTTCCATTTATGCACCCCATTTTCAATTCCTCTTTGAGGCTTGCTGCATAGGTATCAGTTTGGGAGACCCCATAAATGGTACTGTTTCATTCTTGCTTACCGTATTCATTGCAGCCTAGCCATGCAATAAACAAGGTTGAAAACATGTTATTTATAGGCAGCTTAGCAAATGTTAGACCTTAAACAGTTCCACTGAATTATTATGGTGTTTTAATAGCAGTAGGAAATCTCTTGGAGATAGTTTTGAGAAAAGAGCTACATGAGAACTCCCAGATGATCCCTGTAGAACTCTGTTACGCACTCATTTAAGCAAGATATATTCTCAACCAAGCAGGGAGCGCTCAGCATTTTGCAGACTCGAAATGCAAATGCAATTTTAAAGCTTCAAGTTTCAATTCTAGACAAATGTATCTGGGAGTAAGCAAATTTATCAGGGAGCACAGTCGGCCTTATTTCCAAGTAAACACAGATAGGATTGCATTGTTAATTTTATAAAGGACTGATAAGAATTTGGACTCTTAATTGAGTAACTCAGAAATTATTCTTGACCTAAAAATGTTATCAGGGTTCAAATCTAGGACAAAAGGGCTTTCTCCTGTGTTGCTCCCAAACTATGGAATGCCCTCCCTGAAAAATTACAATTGGTCCCCAACTCTTGACCTTTAGAAAGGGTGTAAAAATGCATTTTTTCAATTTAGCCTCTTAAAGTGTGTCATTTTTAATGTTTTTACTGTTTTTAATGTTCTTGTTTTTATTGTTCTTGTTTTTATTGTTGCAGGGCTTTATTGTTTTAAATTGTTGCATACCACCTTGATAGCTTTATTTTTTTAACAGTTAAGGGGGTATGATGATGATGATGATGATGGATGATGATGATGATGATGATGATGTGGAAAAAAAGATAAAGTGATTTCAACTGTTCTATGAAATCCCTTATGATGCTCATCTCAAAATAAGTGTATGCTTGACAAAGACATTCCCAGGTCCCAATTAAGACTGTGTCACTTGGGACCTGTAACAGTGTCATGGCAACAGTCTTTAAAAAGCCCTTCCCAGTGGAGGTTTGTACTACTAATGTATCTCTATTTCCACTTAATTTATTTGCAACTTGTTGAACTGTTGTCCTGGTTCCGTGTTAGAAAAGTGAGGGTAAAATTTATGTTTTTCATGCTTTGGAAAACAGACACATCATAATAGCTAAACTCCTGTGATCTAAATCGATGTGAAATTATTTCCCAAAATCATAATGGCAAATAAATAAAGGGAAAATATCATTTGGCAGTGGAAGGAAAAAACGGATATCTTTCTGATCCCTACACCACAGAATAATTAACTGTTTAATTAATGCTAGCGATTATCCAGCAAGCATCTACCTAATCTCAACTTGCTTTCAACAAAATGTCACTAGGATGTAATTAAACTGCCTCTTTTATTGATATCTTACTCCAGAAAGAGGCTATTGCTAGTGGAATTTTTTCCTTCTTGGCGGTGGGAGGGGGCATGTTTGTTCCAAAATTTAGTTTTTTCAGCTGTAGACTAAACTGGGTACAAATAAAAATGCATTTGTCACTGTGAAGCAGGAGTAATTTTTCTGCATTGGTGTGCTATTCTTGAGTCTGATTTTGATTCAGGGGGAAAGTCTTGTGTTCCTCAGTGGCAGCCTTCCCAATCTGGTCCCTTCCAGAGGAGATGGACTACAACTCCCACCATCCCAGCCAGCGTGGCCATTGGTCATGCTGGCTTGGGATGATGGAAGTTGTAGCCCAACACCTCTGAAGACACCCATGTTGGATAGGCCGCCCAACCCATGTTGGGATAGGCTGCCCTATAGGGCTCTGGAATGTGCCACCCTGTCTTGTTATACTAAAAGTAATTTAATCAAAGAAAAGAAGTAAGAGGTAAGATTTAGAGAGAGGGCAAAGAAACAAATCGAACTGCATATTCAAGTTGGGTGCTTCTTTCAGACTCTTGACAATAATGCTTTTATCAGTTTCAAGAGCAACTAGAGACATCAATGACCACAGGAAGAGCCATTGTTCATTTGGGCATGGGGGAGTGCTTTCCAATTAAAAAAGCAAACCTCATAAAGAGACTTAGAAATGGACTTCATTGAAGAAGAAGAAGAAGAAGAAGAAGTGAATGAAGCTGCTCGAGATTTGACAACAATAGCTGCAGTGATTTATAATCATGAAGGGTAGAAGATAACATGTAATTTCCATTAGTAATAGAAGGATGAGTGGAATGTATGCAGTTCTCATCCTATGTGTGTGCAATGTCCTTTCTCAGCCGGCTCCTCACTGTAGGAAACCGCATCAGTCTCCACTCCCAGCTTAAGATTTGTCTGCATTGCCATTCTCAAAGGTGTTTGCTCCTTAGTTGTAAAACCTAATTTTAAAAAACCAAGACTCTTGTTTTCCAATGTGAGTCTCAACTGGACAGCCTTGCCTTGCCTTGCCTTGCAGTGTAAGACCCAATTCTAAACACACATCATGTACTGTATGTAGAAGACAGTGTGGGTGTTTCAAATGGAGGCTTGACAGAACAACCCTATGAAAGTCACTTGAAGGCTGCCTCTATGCCCATATAAACCTGCCTGAGCATTAAGATTTGCTATGGAATCCTTGCTCATTTGCCTGCCAGCAGAAGAGGTTACATCATCAGCAGGCACAAGAGACAGGACCTTCTCAGTAGTGTCCACACATTTATGCAACTCTCTCCCTTGGGAGATACAGAGCTTTTCTAGATGAGACATTTATGGTGAGCTCCTGATCTTTTACTCATTGTTGTTTACAGGTTCTTTAGATGACATCATGATTCTCCAGTTTCACTTATTTTTTTAAAGAGCTCTTTCCGGGGGGGGGCACTTAGAGCAAGGAAAATGAGATATTATTTCGGAAAGCGAAAGAAAAAGTATCTTCTTACTTGTGTTATTGTGATATGCTAAAATATGCTGGTATTGTTGTTTTTTTGGCCCTGCCCATTCTGTCTGGCCTCACCCCCCCACTGGAATGCAGCCCACACACCCCTCCCCAGAGCTTTTCAGAAATGGAATTCAGTCCTTGGGCTGAAAGAGATGCTGCACCCCTGCAGGAGAGGTTGCTTATGCTAGCACTTTGCCCATGGCAAAAGCAGAGTGGCTGCGTTGGATAATCTCCATAATGGATAATCTCCATACGTTTACTCAGACATATGTCCTACTATATTCAGTGGGGCTTACTCCCAGGTAGATTTGCATAGTACTGCAGTCTAACAGGGTAATCCTGTAGATGTATGTTCATTGAGTTCAATTGGACTTACTCCCTGGTATGTTTATATAGGATTGCAGCCTAAATCAGGTTAGCTCTTTTAACTTATAGAAATAAAATGTACATGAGAGCTACTGTTTATACTACTTTACTTTCAGTGCAATGCTATCCATGTCTACTCAGAAGTAAGCCCCAAGGAGTTCAGTGGGGCTTACTCCCAGGTAAGCGTGTATAGGAATACAGCCTTATTCTTGCATGAACAAGAACAGTCCTATGAGGAAAAACAAACAAACAAACAGCAGCACCAGCAGCACCAGCAGCAGAAATACCAAAGGAGTCTTGATCTTATGGGTGCTTCCACAGTAGGTATTTCATGTGGAAGATCGCCGTGCTGTTCATGTACTTTTTACAGGTCATCTACTTGACATCATCATCAAATCATTGACCTGCTGTGTTTTTCCCCATGCTCCTTCCAGTCTTTTTCTCAGACCACAGAAAACAAAACGTTTTTTGGAAAGCATGGAACAGCAGATTTGATCACCTTAGTGCTACTCTTCTATCTTCCTTGAAGAGATGTATGTGGCTTTCACATGTGAGGTGACATTCCAGACAAACGAGTATCACCTGCTGTATTTACACCTTTCATATTGGTAGTAGTATTTTTTTTTAAATCAGTCTTTTAATATGCACATTTCCACCTATTTTTGTAAATATGAAAATATTTATGAAATAATGCTTAAATGAAAACTCTTTTTTTTTTTTTTTTAGCATACATTGTTTAAAAAGATTGTTTGGGGGGGGGGGGAGATTGTTTTTCCCCATGCCTTTCCAGTCATCACCATTTTATCACTGTGTTTTAAATTACTTGAAGTAATCATGGAAGAGCACTGAAATTTTAAAAGCACTCAGAGAGCAATCCTGTGGTCTCTAAACAGCATCCCAGGGGCCATAGGATTGTTCAGTAAAAACTCTGGTGTTTTAAGGCTTCTCTACACAAGGTAGTTTTTGTGTGCTTGTGATTCCTCATTCATGGTAGTTTGTGGCACTGCTTTGCACAGTGTTGCCATCCTCCAGGGCCTCTCCCATGCTTTCCAAGCATTTCCGCAGCTTTTTTTTTTTTTTTTTAGAGCAAGGAAAGTCTGGTATTATCTGAAAATGATAGAATGAACTGGAGTGAAAAGCTTGTGTATTTTCACAATTGCGCTATACTGCAGCGCCACCTTGTGTTTGTGTAATGGAACATGTAGAACTAGAAAGGCAGAGAAAGAAAACGGGGGGGGGGGACGACGACACACACACACACACACACACACACACGGATCTGATTTTAATCCTGCAAAGAATCTGGAAGCAGAAGCCTTGCTTAGTGGTGTGTTAAAAGCCTCATGTAAAGAAGACCTTAAAGCTCCAACCTCACAGGGCTTTTTCCAATGTTGGAGTCGCCTCCTGGCCCCTCTTAGCCACCAAGGAGGTTTCTGCCGGCCTACAGCTCCCAGCATACCCAGCCAGCATGGCTAATGGCAAGGGATTCTGGGAGCTGTCCAGCAACCTCTGGGGACCCAAGCTTGGAGAGCCCTGCTCTATGAGGTAAGAAATCAAATGGGCATGTTGGGGTCATGCTGGTGGGTGGGGAAGGCGCGGCCAAGGATCCAAGGGATCCTAAGACCTCACAGTCTCCAACTATGCCCCCAGCATAGAGGGAAGGTTAGATGAGCTCTGAGGCTTATCTAACTGATTTTTTTTTTTTTTGAGGATGGAGAGGCAAAAAATGACTCCGCCATTCCTTCTGCCCTGCTGCTGGCAAGAGCCTGGCGGAGCTTTCATAATTCATAGATCATAAAGTTGGAAGAGGCCTACAAGGCCATTGAGTCCAACCCCCTGCTCAATGCAGGAAACTAGAGAAAAGCTAAGCAGGGTCAGGGTTATCCAAGTAATAACCAGGCCTGACCCTGCTTAGCTTTCCATGCTCAGACAAGCTGAGCCAGCGTGAGCCACAGGCCTGTAGTGGAGCCTCTGAGATCGGAGCGCTCTGTCACCAGCGCTCCTCAGCCTTAGGAATTAAAAATATATATTTTTAAAATTGATTATAAAAAGGGTTTTTTAAATGGCATTGTAGTGGATCTTCCCTTCCCCACCCACAGAGCTATGTCACACCCACTAGTGTGGATGGAATATATCGGGATGCACATACACAAAAAGCGCAACACCCCCTGAAGTGTAGAAAGTCAATTATGATTCTGCATATTGCCTACAGCAGAAGGGCAACAGCTGGCAGTGCTAGAAGCCTCTGCCAATCTGGAAGCACCCCACAGCAGTAAAAATGTTAACCCCTGACATTTAATTGGTTCCGACTAATTCAAGTCGACTGCCTGGCCTTTGTGACTTTTCAGTGTTTGTGTGCTAAGTGATACCTACTAGGAAAAGGTTAATTCAGACAATTTGTACACTTGAAAAGTCTTGCTGATATGTGGCTTACGCTGGCTCAGTTTGTCTTAGCGTGGAAAGCTAAGCAGGGTCAGGCCTGGTTATTGGATGGGAGACCCCTTCTCTAGTTTCCTGCATTGAGCAGGGGGTTGGATTCGTTAGCCTTGTAGGCTCCTTCCGACTCCATGATCTATGAAATCTATGCAGCACAGTCACAAGCAGGTTTACTCAAAAGTAAGACCCACTAAAATCAATAGGATTTACTCCCAGGTAATTGTGCATAGGATTGCAGCCTAAGAGGTTAGGCTTAGGCAACAAAAGTCAAGCCAGCAGCTAAATCCATACAAAATACATTCTATGGTACTATTGCATACCATTTATGCCTTTAGCATATGGAAAGGCCGCTAACAAATGATTTAAATAAATAAAATCCATCACAGGATGGATGGGTATAAATTGAGCTGGCATTTAATTTTAAAGCTCATTCATGCAATGTATCATCATCATCATCATCATCATCATCATCATCATCATCATCATCATCATCCCTACAATAATTTAAATAAGTCCATATACTAAGATCACCTTGGGGGCCCTTCTCTGGGTGGAGACCTTTGCTTTTGGAGGTCAGGTTACTGAGGAGGCCTCAATTCCCGCCCCCGCCCCCAACACACACACACACACACACACACACACACGATGTGGCCTCCTCCCATCAAGTCCCACACCATTCTAGGGAGTCCCTTCCTGGACCCTCAGGTGCGGCTTTTCAAGGGCACAAGGGGCTGCAGGTAAGAAGCAGGAAAGCCCTGGATTTCCACTTGCACTTTCCTGGATCCAAGCCAAAGGTCATGCCTTCTTCTGGAATAAATGCATTTTCAGCTTTAAAAAAATGCTGCATAGGCAACTACAGTTTTGCCATTAAGACAAAGCATTATATTAAATGACTCGATATTATTTTAAAAAGAGAGAGTGAGGAGGGGGGGAGACTTGAAGCCGCGCCGCGCCATGCCTTTTGTCATTCCGTAAATGTCAATTTAGTTTGAAATAGCGGCAGATAATGAAAGCTGTTCATTTTGTAGTGACTCACGTGTAATATACTGCATTGCCTTTTATAGGAAATGATGTGCGAACAAAATCCATAGCTGCTATGATTAGTAGTTGCTGATCTTTAGAGATAAGTAGCCAAGACAAAGTGGAAAAAGTGGGAAAGTGCGTCACTTTCTCAACAAGAAAATCTCCTCAGATACCAGAAGTAATGAGGCTGTAAATAAAAATGATTGTAATGAATCACTTCTTTGAAGTACAATCTAACTTATAGTATATTGTAAAGGAAAGCACAGCGGATGTAAGAGGCTGTCTTTGAGTTCATCAAGGGGAAGGAAATACACAAGGGAAAGGGGAGAAAATAAATTCTGTCTAGGCTTGTTTAGACAAACAAGTGCCACAAATCTAGAGGGTGTTAATTATGGTTCTCTCAAAGCTTATCTTAGTTTCACATGTCATCTCTGTTAGCCACACCCCTTGCTTATTGCTTCTGATAACTAAAGATTCAAGTGACCTTCCATGCTATGAGGAGACCCATATGAACTTGCCTGAGTTTTTAAGATCTTTGGGGGAGACTCGGGCTCTTCTCTCAGTACTGCTACCATCAGAGGTAGGGGACATCAGAGAGGGCCTTCTCAGTGGCTGCTCCCAGGCTCTGGAAGACCCTGCTGAGGCAGGCAAGGTTGCCCCCTCTCAGTTGTCCTTCCGCTGACAGGCAAAGACATTTTTATTCAGGCAGGCCTTTGACATATAAGCTGGTTTGTTAAGAACATAGTGTTCTTCCTTTGAATGTTTTTCTCCTTCGTCAGAACACTTTTGTGCAAACGAGATAGCCGAAGGATTTCTTCCTGAATATATCCAACAAAAGACTAGCGGCATCTGATGAAGGAAAAACATTTCTGAAACGCATTGGGCAATAATAAATGTTTTCCAGAGGCACCCGAGGCTCTTCTTTCTGTCCCCTGTCAGTTTTTGTTATATACCAGTGACTTCCCCTCTCGGTTTTTCATTTCTGTTAAGAACATAAGAATGTAAGAAGAGCCATGCTGGATCAGACCAAGGGTCCATCTAGTCCAGCATTCTGTTCACACAGCAGCCAACCAGCTGCCCCAATGGGAAGCCCACAAGCAGGACATGAGTGCAACTGCACCCTCCCGCCCATGTTCCTCAGCAACCGATAGACATGCTGCCTCTGATACTGTTGCTGAGGTGTTTTTTTTTTAATTGGTTGATACTGTTGATTGTTGCATTTTTAATTTATTTATTTTTATATTATTTTTAATTAAGAGTTTGTTTTTTAATCTGGATTTTATTGTTAGCCACCTTGAGCACCATTGTTGGCAGAAAGTTAGCATATTAATTAATTAATTAATCAATCAATCAATCAGTGGTAGCAAAATGCATGCAATCCATTCTTGTGGATGGGTTCATCACAAATCTGGCTTCCCTGTCACTTCCAGCTAAGCAGCACCCAGACACCCTTGGTGCGTGGGACAGCTGGCCTTATGATGACAATGAACCCATTCGCAAGGACAGGTCTCACATGCATCTCCATCATGAGGGACTTGACCAATCAAACATCCATTTGTGGTGCAGTAAAAAAATGTTTTGTGGAATTGATTACTAAAAGGGCTTGCTTGAGAATGCTTGAATCCTCTTAAACCATGAACATGTGGATTTGGATCCAGATTTGGTCATACTTAGAGTAGACCCATTGAAATCAATGGGACTAGCTTGATTTCAATGGGTCTGCTCTAAGTATGACTAAATCTGGATCTAGCTGGTGGGATCCATTAATGTGTCAAGGCACATTGATGAAGCACATGTTTTGGGCACTGACTGCAAACCACCTGGTAATTGTACTGAATCTGGCTTCCACCTGGAAGGTGGCCCGTGGCCCGGTGGCAGATAAGAATCTTGGAGAGGTACATTTACAGCACAATCCTATGTATGTTTACTGTGCTCAGTGGGGCTTACTCTCTAGTAAGCATGTTTAGCATTGCAGCCTTAGTTCAGGAACTGAGTTGTTCCAAGCTGTAACTAGTAACTAACAGGTTTAAGCATGCTCCAAGAGGTAGAGAGATAGGAAGGACCGGAGACAGGGAAATAAGAGTGTCAGAGTCAGAACCAAAGCCAGTGAAAATCCCTAGGCTTGTCCAATAAAGTCAGCAGTCAGCAGTCCAATCAAATCTAATAAAAGCTGAAAGACTGCTTCAGAAGGCTTGATGTCACAGGCTTTGTTTTGCTGGTGAAGGTCACCTAGCAATTAAACTCTAGCCTTAACACCGATGGTGATGATAGCTGTCACCTCTGGGTCAGGTGCTGGGCAAAGCCAGGATTCTGGGTCCTAAGGAGGGCTTCTCAAGAGAAGGAGTCACTGGCTTCAGAAGACATAGTGGGAAATTAATTCCAAGAGTTCATTGATGGATGAGTTGTGATTTCTGGTTTTGTATTTATCTTATCTGTGGCAAAGGACCACCCCCCGGCCAGTTTTCCCCAGTGCTTGTATTCTAGGAAAGCCCAGGAATTGTGTTCCCCTGAAATCTCAGGGGTTGGATCCAGATTTAAGCAGGATCAACTGTGCTGGTGGACGTTGACTTCTCCACCACTTCTTCCCATGGCAGCCCCTTCGGCCCACTGAAAATGCTACACATGGGGTGAGCTGGTGTGTGTGTGAGGGCGGAGGGGGGAATCCTCAGAAATCTGGCAGAGGGACCTTTGTCTCATGGAAAGCCCCTTCCTCTCATGGAAGGCAGTTCCTGGATCCCATCCCAGGTATTTTGCCTACCATGATTCATATTATGACAAGAGCCCTATTCAGGCATTATGCCTGGAAAGGATGCAGTAACACGCACAATCAAGAACCATGATAGGTTTCCTGACCGCGTGACAGCTTCTACTGGCATTGAAGTGAACATGAGTGGAAGCCCCATGCCTATCTCCCCACACAACACAGGTTTGGGGATGTTGGGGGTAGGGCTGGCATGCAGGGCCCCACCCTTTCTATATGTGTCCCTGTACTCTATTTAGGCATAACATCTGCATAGGGATAAGGAAGTTCCCGAATCCCTGTCTTACTCCAATTCCTGGGTCATGACTGATGGGAGAAACTGCAAGGCAGGGATGGAATTCTAACTCATGAGAGAGTAGGCCCCTCCAGAGGATATGATAGAAGGTTCTTCCCTCACCATTAAACAACATGTTTGCCTAGTCTCTTCATCAAAGGGAATAGACTAAATTACTTGCACAAATTTAACCCCACAGAGTACATCAAATTGTGGCACCTTGCAGGCCATCATTTAGCTTTGATCAGCCAGGCCAAGAGGTAAGCTAAACATACAACACGAATTCTGAAGTGTTCTGGAGCCAGATGTTCACCAAGTGTTCTGTGTGTGTGCATGTAGACAAGGGCAGAAAGCCAGGGTCCAAGTATGTATACCAGAGTAGGGTGACTAAGGGTGCAATCCTATGCAGGTTTAGACAGAAACAAGTCTGTAGGACTTTTTTCTGTCTAAACCTGCATAGGATTGTACCCTAAGTGTCCTACTTTACAGAGGATAGTCCTCTATTGGAAGGGCTGTCCAGTCCTAGACTGGTTTAACGATAAAGAACGATCAGAAAAGAGCTGGGCCTTAAAGTTGCCCATCAACAGTGCCTGGACAGCAGACTGAGCAGGCACACAGGTCACCTGGTCACACTCACAGTCTTCCCCACTATGGTGAGTTGTACTGTATTTCTATTTAAATGATAGTAATTATTTCTAAATTTGCATCTATACTTATTAACTAGCATATGCACATTTTATGCAAATCTGTGGCCCCTTTTCTGTTGACACGTAAGTGACTGTCCTAGTCTAGAGGCTTAATATTGCCTGCCAATTTCTGATATTACACACCCCTCTGTACTGTCCCAGGCCATGAAAGGGCTCTGAAGGATGACCATGCACAGTCTCAGTTAGTTCACCAGTCTCAGCCTTTGACCACGAAGTTCCTGTTCAAGACCCAGTTGGTAAGACTCGAGTCCTCCTCCCTCAGCTTGAGGCTGGGCACGGTGGGCGGGGGGGGGGGATGCTTTAACCCTGCCCCCATCCCAGTGATCCTGCGCAACATTGCGGCAGAGTGATTCTGATCGGGAGCGCAGCTTCCCTGCCACCTTCAGTGGAAAGGAAGTAGTGACTCTGGGAGGGAGGGTCATGGGGGCCGCACAATAGGCTTGTGTCTGGGTAAGCTGTGCACCCCTGGAATATAGCCTGTTTTCTCATTTCACCCAACGCATGAACATCGGGGCGGGGGCAGGGCCAGCAGGCACCATCCTTCTCCCGTCTACACAATGATTGAATGCTTGGACCAGAGTAGGAAAGGTTTTAGGTTTAGAGTAGGTATAAATGAATTTTGTTGAATCCATTCTGTCTGTGTTTTGTGGATTGTCAGGTGCCTTTTGTTCCGTCATCCACTTATAGGGATGTCCGAGAATTTTGTTCCACTTGCTCAATCTGCACTAGTGCAAGTGCAAATTTGCACAAATCCCCCCAAATATTAAAAAAAAATGGTCCACGGGTCCATGGAATCCATGCAACTCGGAAAAATCCGGTCTGCTGTGGAATCTGAAGGATGGATTCATAGAAATCTGAACCCATTTGAAGCCACTGTGGATTTTGCCGACATCCCTGGTTTAGAGGAGCTCATCTAAAGATAAATATTTTCTGCACTTGCAGCTCTGCTAAAACAAGGTGAGTGCACTTTCAGGTTTCCAGGGTCTACTTTGTTTTTTACTAGAACCCCGAGGTCCTCTTGGTGCAAAAGACATCACAGTTAGAATTAAAAGTATTCTGTGCCCAGGAATTTGTTTTGAGTACCAGAACTGAGTGGAGCTCCTTCCACACCAAAATCCACTATAATTTAGTTATAAATTGCTGCTAATGTTACATTATTGCCATTCAGAAGTCCTTGCCAATGTACTGCAAATCATCCAGAGATCTACCAGTAGATCCAAATCAATCTACCTGTGCAACCTCTCTTCTAAAAGATGTGAGATGGGCATGTTTGGATGAATCAAAGTAGTATGTGAGAATACTAACAATTAAGGGTATCTCTGGAAATATTATTTTGCTGCATTATCAACAGGACATCCACTTTGGCACACGTAGATCAATGCCCAGAGACAAACATACCTGTCTCTAAACATCTCTGTTCATGGCTGTTCATGCCCATGATTTTACAGAATTAAAAACTAGTACAAAAACCCTAGATTTTTCATATGTGTACAAGCTTAGTTGATATCTACATTAATGTAACTGCAGTGACCTACAGTCTTTTTTTTTTATTAAGAGAGATCCACAATGATTGTTTCTAGGAAGGCAACATACTAGTTGACAAGACTCACAAAGGGAAAAAAAAATACCAGTAAAATTAGATTTTGCCAATACTTTGAATGTATTTATTCATGTCTGAACCAGTAGAAGGAAAACCTTTTTCATGCTATAAATTTTATTAAAAACAACTAATTATACATTTGTATTGACAAGCAATACAATATTAAATTAACAAGCAATTAATTTTGCACACACTAATACAGAATGTTCTCTTATAAAATCGAAGTGTAATTTCTCTTTCTGTATCTTTTTAGATTTGCAACTGATGCAAAAGAGGGGAAATTGCTAAGTGAACTTCATGGTGTTCTAAATTTTGCATGTGCACTCAAAATAATTACAAAAAGTTGTGCAAGTGTTTGAAATCGTCCTTGTATTATTTGGAAACATGCACCCTGATTCAATGTGTGTGCTTGTCTTTTGCTTTGAATCATTGGATGTACATGTGCATAACTGTTGCTTTTGGAATCCAGATTTGTGTGTATTGGATATACTAAAAATACATTTAAAGAAAGGAGAGGAAAATATATTGCAAATGCTAGGATTAATACTGTTCTGATCATAGAAATAATGATTCGGTATGGAAAGATATGTGTTTATACACTAGAAAGGTATCATAAAGTTAACCGCTCAAAATTAACACGACATTACAACCAAGAGTGATTTGTCTGGCTTCTCAGACACTTGAAAGACAGAAATCTTCAAGGCTGTTCTCCTTTCTGTTTTCCATTTCATGTTGGTCCAGCTGATGATACTCAAATGTTACACGATTGATATGTTTGCCACTGGAGACCATTCTCAGTACAGTGTTGTCACAGCCAATTTTCATTTGGGCTAGTCAAAGAGAAAGAGCATCTTGTTATGTTTGGAATTGCTAAGAATTGATGTATTTTTAAAAATCATTTGGAAATATATATATATATGTGTGTGTGTGTGTGTGTGTGTGTGTGTGTGTGTATTTATTTGATTTGATTTGTACCCCGCCTTTACACCAAAAATGGCACTCAAGGTGGCTTACACTCACTAATAAAATAAAATATATGATTGTAGACCTGAAAGAACTCAAATGGACAGCGCCAATGCTTTACCATCCCTATGCTATACAGATAGAAATTCCCAAAATGCATGTGCATATGATTTCTTTATAGTCTATTGCCCCAATCCAGAATGGTTTGGTTAGAAGCTGCTTCCACATGGACTGAGTACCATGTATGTAGAGGTGGATGTGCCCCTAGATGAATATTTGTTTTGCAATGAGCACATGGACATGGTTCACCCAATGCAACACCTTATCATCATCCTACATTGAACCAGCCATACTACACCTCACTTGGGCATTACTGCAAGGGGGCAATTTTCACTAATATGTTCATCAGTGTCAAAGAGCATCCCACTTCAGCAATTTTTCAGTGATTGCTTCAAAAAGGGATTAAATGCTTCACATGTTGCAGAAAAATTGCCCTCACTCCGAATGGGCTTAATTTATCTTCAGTGACGTTAGCACACAGCCAAACTGATTGGCTATGTAACCGCTGGACATCATTCCCAGATGGGCTAGAACAGGAGTGAGGAACTTTTTTTTGCCTGAGGGCTGGTTTGCCACCCCAGGACATGGACAGCATCCATAGTGGGTTTGGCCACCCTCCCCCCGCCTCTTTCACACAGTGTTCACACACACAGACACACCCCATCCATATCATTCACACATACGCACGCCGTCATCCATCCTGCCTGCCTCTCGCCCCAGCCCCAGCCCCAGCCCCATGCCTGTCTCGTCTCCCCAGGTGTGGACAGGCTGTTATCCCCAATCAGCTCTTTCCAGTGCTGCACTTGCTTGCTCTGAATGCCAGGCCTCAGAACTGAATCATGAGAAGTAATAATCCAAGAATAGCATTGACATAATGTCATTCCATCACCCCTTAGGACAGCAGTGTCAGTACAGACAGCAACCCAGAGCATGACATTATGCCAGGGTTGCAGTCAAGTAACAGCAAAAATATTTAGAACTGGAGTGTTCAGCATAGGTTGTTTCCCACCCCCATATCAGTCTTTGGAAGCATTTGAACGAGAGGCATTAAAAAAGGAACTCACCAGGGCCATGGAAGGAGTGGCATAAATCAGCTAAAGGGGACATCTTAGAAGGATCTAACCCATTTCCTCCCAACAGCTCCACAAAATCTCCTACTCCGCCACAGCCTACAGAGGGTTTCTGTAAAAGAGAGAGGGGGGTAGAATAATGTGTAATGTTGTTGAAAAATCAAATATTTTTTGTATAAGTTTGTTTTAGATTCACCTAAAAAATCAGGCTGCTTTAGCTTTGGCCATTGGTTTCTAGTTTGAAATTGAGCACTCTATTCCCCATTAGAGATCTTAACATGCTGCTGCTAAGCAAGCTCCGCCAAAAAGAATAGGGATTGCAGGGAAGCCTTTCGAAAATGAAAGTGGGAAGGTAGAAGAAACTCTTTCTGCTGTTTGAGGGTGGGGTGGGCTCCTTGAAGTGACCACCCTCAAACAGGACCTGGATTCCTGCATTGAGCAGGGGGTTGGACTCGATGGCCTTGCAGGCCCCTTCCAACTCTTCTTTTCTATGATTCTAAGTGCCGTATGTTGTTTTTTTTCCTTTCCCTTCTTTGCTGTGAATTGGATGTGGAGGAGGCATCTTATTGTTAGGTCTTTTAAACATGAACTGTTTAGGGAACTGGTTTTAATGTGAGTATAATATTAATATTATTGTTAACTTATTTTGTTAACTGACCTATTGGCATGTCTTGTGCTTATTTAAATTTTTGATATGCTTTAAATGAAATGTCATCAAGTTACTGTTATATTGTCATTTGTTATCATTATGGCTATTGTATTTGGTTGTTTTGTGAACCGCTTTGAGCACAATGCATTGACTGACTAAATCCATACAGCATATCGCCAGAGATTATCCAATCAGGTTGGTTTCTTATATGGTGGAGTTAGTGGGAGGCAATGAACTGTTCCTAATACCACACTGTGCATAAATTTGGGTCACTGATGGTCTTTCAATGGTTTGTGGGGGTGGGTGGGTTGGTCAACAACAAAAAAGCACAGCTGTTATATTGTTATTACAGCAGTTTTTTCTTGAGAAAATATGACTGCCAACACAAAAGCACAGCTGTTTTGTGGCAATCATATTTTCTTAAGAAAGAACTTCTGTTGTAACAATATCACATTTCCTAGCATTCAGGTCAATATTTTTGTCACAGGGAAAATTCTCAGAAACTTCTTCCCCTCCCACACTTAGCACTCTCACGGCAACTGTGAGTGTTGTGCACAAATGTCACAGCAAAGTACCTATTGGACTGTGTCTGTGATATCCTCCCCCATTGCCACACCACATTATAAACTGCCTCCCATTCCTTAGCAAATGCTAACTGCTCCCCGAAATACCATTCAATGTGCAGGAATATTCATGTCACTCTTTAAGATTTATTTCCTTTTTTAAAGTGATGAGCCTCTAGGTAGAGACATATGCTTCTTCAAGTGGTCATTGTGTTGTAGGATGCATGCTGTGTAGACAGAGATCACTACTATCACCCTGTAGCTGTTGGTGCAGGGATGCTATGAACACTGGCAGCTGTTGCTGGGGTCAAGAGTCACAGCAGTGCAGCAGAGTTTATAGATCATACCCCATAACAAATAACTGGCATGGGTAAAATAATCTTCACAGGGTAAAACTACACATTATGTTAAACGCATAGCATGTAGTTGAGGTTTATCCTTCTTTTTTCACTCTAGAGTAAACGGTTGTGGGCCTGACCACCATGCACAGGGAGGAGAGAATTAAACTTTTATCCCCCACATTTTGCTTCCTGACCGCTCCTCCCACCCCCGCAAGGGAATTTTCTTTTTTAAAAAGCCTCCATTGGTGTCAATGGAGACTTTTTTCTGTTTTTAACCCACGCGTGGGAAGCAAACCAATCCTAAATTCAGACTGGGACCACCATGCATTGGGAAGGGAGGATTAAATCTCCCCTCCCAATGTGTGGTGTCGCAATCTGAATTGGGCCCACACACTCCAGAGTAAAAAAGAAAAAAGAAAAGATGAAGCCTCAGCTACACGTTACACAATTATTGTAATGTGTAGTTTCACCCACAGCCAGTCAAAAATAGGGTTCCATCCAACATCGCATGAGTGGACTTCCGTTTGAACAACAGGCCTACCCCTTCTACTCCTCCCCTGCAGCCCCCTGCACACCCACAAATCAGCTTTGGAGGGTCTCTCAAACCTCCAGAGCAGATTTTGGGGACTCCTGGGAGGCTGTGTGGGGAGGGGGAATTCATTGGTGAATGAAGACCATTGATGGATGGACACCTTTTGGACTTCACCCATGGTATGTATTTTGGCCCTGATTAGAAGCTTAAGGGTGCAATCCTATGCAAGTTTAGACAGAAAAAGGCTTACAACTCCCTGGGGCAATGGCTGGGGCATGCTGGCAGTTGTAGGGCTTTTTTTCTATCTAAACTTGCATAGGATTGCTCCCTTAAACTGGTAATTCTACTCCTAGTATGATACTAGGAGATCTCCCAACATACAAGAAGGGCATTTCTTGTGTAAAAGGTATTTTGCCAATTTGGAGAGCAACTATAGGCCTTGCAGCACAGTCTAATGATTCATATCATAGAATCATAGAAAAGTAGAGTTGGAAGGAGCCTACAAGGCCATCGAGTCCAACCCCCTGCTCAATGCAGGAATCTAGGTCAAAGCATCTCTGACAGATGTCTGTCCAGCTGCACCTTGAATGCCTCCAGAGTGGGAGAGCCCACCACCTCCCTAGGTAGTTGATTCCATTGTCTTATTGCTCTGACAGTCAGGAAATTTTTCCTGATGTTTAGGTGGAATCTAGGTTCCTGTAACTTGAGCCCATTATTCCGTGTCCTGCAAACTGGGATGAACGAGAAGAGATCTTTGCCCTCCTCTGTGTGACATCCCTTCAAATACTGGAAGAGTGCGATCATATCTCCCCTCAGTCTCCTCTTCTGAAGGCTAAACATGCCCAGTTCTTTCAGTCTCTCCTCATAGGGCCTTGTTTCCAGTCCCTTTATCATCCTTGTTGCCCTCCTCTGAACCCTCTCCAGTTTGTCTATGTCCTTCTTAAAGGACATAGACAATAACATAGACATAACATTGTTGTGACCGCTTATGATGGAGTTTGCAACTCACCTTTAAGTGGAGGCCATTCAAGTGTCCCAACATAAGATCAGATATTTTTATCATCACTGGGTAGATGATGGAAAAGCTGCAGTTTCTGTGCTGATGAGGAATGACCATGGTAAACCTTCCGGCGGGTGTCTGAGAGATGACATTGCAAGCTTTAGTACAGGGGAAAGATACAGAATTACTTAGTCACAATCTGTTCACCAAAAAGTAATGCAACTTTTTATTTGATGCCATAGGACAAACTAGATGAAGCTCATCTGTGATTGGGCTTTCTGTCTCCTTTATTTCTCCCCTGCCAAAGTAGACATGAAGTGCCTCAATTCAGACTGAGACCATGACACTGAATGGGGGGGGGGAGTTAACTTTGTCCCCCTCTGCACCATTTTCATGATACACCGGTAATCCCCCAACCTGCCATATGCTCCATTAGAGAAAACTTGTGAGTAGCCAGATTTCCCTCCTGATGGGGCAAATAGCAGCTTCAAGGAGTGATTTACATTAGGAAACTGGTACAGAGGGGGAAACAGCTAACCCCTCTCCCTTGAGTGCCACAGTCCCAATCTGCCCTCCCCCAAATGTGCATTTTGGAAAAATGTGAAGAGGCAGGATATTTGAACATCCCCAACATCTTGGGGGATATCAGGGGATATTTACAATTTGAACCTATATTGATGTTATGCCAGTTTAACTGTTACGGTTTCCTCAAAAGAATGTCCAAAAAGTATAGCTTTTTATGGGTACTGAAAGTGTTCTGTTACAGATCGCTATCCCCCCTCCTATAAGGGAAAAACTATTAAAGGAGCCAATGTGGCTACACATAACCCTCCGAACTCAGAGGAATTACAGGCATCCAATGGAAGGTGGGAGGAACCTGGAGGCGAGGATTACCTCTGTGCTTCCCTTGCCCTCCAACACATAGATTTTGGCTAAGTGTTGCACACCAGCTTGCAAGAGGAGCCGGAGGCACCGCCAGGATTCCTCATACGATGGCAGTGCCTCGCTCCTCCCCACCCTGCCCCCTGGAATGTCCCCCCAGCGCCAGCACTGAAGTTGGTCTTGCAACTTCGGATCCGCAGCTGGTGTGGAAAGAACCACGCTGGCTGCAAGGGCGGAGGGAGGGCGCTCCAAAGTCAGAGTCCTAGCTGCGCCTGCGACCTTGGAGTGCTTTCCCAAGATTGGAGGTGGGACTCTGACTTTTCCTATGGCTGTCTAGACGACATCTAGCTGCCATAGGATTGCACCCTTAACGGTTCAATGCTATACATGTCTACTCAGAAGCAAGCCCCATTGAGCTTCCAGGTAAGTAAGTGTGTACAGGATCGCAGCTTAAGTCTGATTTGAGCTGTGCAGTAAATCACGGGCAGGCTTCAGGTTTGCAGGATCTACTTTGTTTTTTTACATGAGATCCACCAGTTGGAACCAGGTACAAAAGATTAACACAAAAGATATACAAAAGATTTCATAGATCATAGAGTTGGAAGGAGCCTACAAAGGCTACTGAGTCCAAGTTCCAACCCCCTGCTCAATGCAGGAAACTAGAGGAGGGGATCTCCCATCCAAATAATAACCAGGCCTGACCCTGCTTAGCTTTCCACGCTCAGACAAGCTGAGCCAGCATAAGCCACAGGCCTGATATACACTTGGATCTCCCGAGTCCCAGTTCAACACTCTCACCACTACGGTACTCTTATTTTATCTTCAAGACAGGGATTCTATTCTTTATTGCATGTCCACCCAAATCTGCCCATATTCAAAGATGGAAACCAGCCCCTGGATCAAGGCTTGTCTGTGGAGATCCAGGTTCTAGTCCCTGCTCGGCCATGAAACTCACTGGGTGACTTTGGGCCAGTCACTGACTCTCAGCATAACCTACCTCACAGGGTTGCTGTGAGGATAAAATGGAGAGGATGAGGATTATGTAAGCCGCCTTGGGTTTCTTGTAGGAAAAAAAGGCGGGGTATAAATATAATGAATGAATGAATAAATAGCACCCTGACTTTGGAATGCCCTTCCCAAAGAGGCGTGATGGGCACTAACACTACCATCTGTTTGGTTTCGTACTTGCCCAGGCACTTTAGATGAAAGCTTTGTCTGCCCTGTCATTATTATTGTATTGTTATGGTCACTGTTGTTTTTTTAAAAAAATTATTTACTTTTGAAAACAAAATATAGCAAAATACAAGAATAACACAAAAATATAACTCAAACTACATACAATAAATCATAAAGTGCTCCCCCCCACCCTCCTAGGGACCAATTTATATACTTCCATCCCCTTGATCAAATGAATTCCAAATTCCAAAAATATAACATATCCTGACAAGGCATACTCCCCTTCCCCTTTATTAATACATAGTCTAATAATTGATTCCATATATCCATAAAATTATTCTTCTTTAACTGTCCTTTTTTGCATTTGATACTACAAGTTAGTTTATCATTTAGGGCTATATCCCAAACTTCCTTATACCAGTCCGTTATTAGGAAAACATGTTGTACTTTCCATTTTCTCGCTATCATTAGCCTAGCCGCAGTTAACAAGTTTACAATTAATTCCTTCGTATTTTGGTTGCAAATAAGTTTCTCCGTTATTGATAACAATGCTAGTTTTGGACAGATCTCTAAGTTAATACCAATAATTTCTGATATTTCTGTAAAAACCTCTCGCCAAAAAAACCAGTACATTTTTACAACTCCACCACATATGAGCATATGTCCCTTTTTCCTGACAATCCTCTTCAACAAAATGCAGAGCAATTATTATCTATTCTGTTTAATCTTACTGGAGTTGAGTACCATCTCCAAATTAGTTTATAGAAATTCTCCTTTATCCTAGTTGCCATCACTTTCACAATCTGTCTATCCCATATGTTGTTCCAACCCACCTTCGAGGTCACCTCTTCAAATTCATTATCCCATACTGTCTTTAGCTGGTCATCTTGTTCTTCTGCTTTTTTAATCAATCTATATAAATCCCTTGTTGTACCTCTTGTTGATGCATTGCCTTGTAGACCATCTCTAGACATAACAATCTTTTCAGATTTAGTTAAATCTCTCTCATACTCAGTTTTCCTTTACCACTTCTTTGACCACTGTTCTAACTGTAATAAATTTAACCACAACACTCTTCTTCTCCCAACAATTTCCAATATTTGGTCTCTAGTCCCCATCTTTTCCACCCAATCGGATAATCTAGTCCCCATCTTTTCCACCCAATCGGATAATCTAATAACCCTTTCTTTCTATATGTGGGATAGGGATTAGAGAGAAGATTAAAATAAATCTTTTTGCAGATAATACTCTTTTGACAATTGAAAACCCTATAGAAAATATGGATAGAATGGAGAATCACTTAAAGGAGTTCGGGGAAGTAACGGGGCTACAGATTAATTGGGACAAATCTAAGTTTTTGTTGTTTAATTATAGTAAAAGAGAAGAGATGGAAATGTGTAGGAAAGAAAGCAATGTTAAGATTAATAATGTAATTAAATACTTAGGAATTGTAATCCCAAAAGATATAGATAAATTGGGAGAACAGAAATATAGGAAATTAAAGAATGAGGTTAAGAAAAAAATAGAGGCGTATTAAAAAAATGGACTTTCCTGGTTTGGTAGAATTGCTTTGATTAAAATGAAGATTCTGCCCAAGATAATTTTTTTATTTAGGATGATACCAAGTGTGATATCAGATAAGGAACTTAAAGAATGGCAAACAATTATTAACACATATTGTAATGGAGGGAAAAAGTCTAGGATTACCAAAATAAGATGGTATAAAGCGCAAAAAGTAGGGGGTTTGGGTCTTCCAAATTTAAAATGGTATTATATAGCTAATCAATTAAGACATATAGTGAATATTATAGCACAACCTAAAGAAATAATGTGGTTGGAGTTAGAAACATCTGAATTACAAAATACTTTTGTTTGAAGGCATGCCTGAAAATCATTTTTTTCATCCCCAACAACTACAGCGGTATAGCTGGGGCTGGACTTGAGGCCGAGGTCCAGGGCCCTGCAGCCCAGTGCTGCCCCCCCCCCCCACCCAAATGACTACCCAGAAAGCAGCAGGTGCAGAAGCAAACTCCATTTTATTCTTGTAGTCATGACTGTACTATGATTTAAATGACTTTAAAATGCAAAACTGAACATGCTCAGAGTATTTAAAAAAAAAAAAATCAGGATTGTTTTTGTCCTAATATATTAGGAATGTAGAAGCAGTTTTAAAGCATGGAACAACAGTTGAAGGAGGGAGAGTTTCATAGATTTCATAGATCACAGAGTTGGAAGGGGCCTGCTACAAGGCCATCGAGTCCAACCCCCTGTTCAGTGCAGGAAACTAGAGGAGGGGTCTCCCATCCAAGTAATAACCAGGCCTGACCCTGCTTAGCTTTCCACGCTCAGACAAGCTGAGCCAGATGTTAGCTGCGTGCTTCACAACTGAAGTAATGCACATGGCCATCTAATGGCACATGGCCATCACATTTGCCGGCCAGATGGGCGATAAATAAATGCAATAAATAAATAAATAAAGCTGCCGCCACCACTAGCACCACCACCCCGCCCATAAGACCATTAAGTCCAGGTCCAAAAGTACCTCACTGTACCACTGATCAAGAAGCACAATACGAACTGAAACATAACCATTGAAACTGGTACATTTATCTCAATTTGCAGTGGATGGTTCAGGAAGATTTCGGGGGGGGGGGAATGTTTGGCACACTGATGCTAAGCATTTGCAATACCCTAATCGCCTGCCAGTGCCAGAATAATGGCCCTTCCTTGCCATCATACCATGTGAGAGCAGTCAGTGATGTATCAAATACTCTATGCATTAGCAAATACCAAGGCTGGCAGGGGTGGCTGGTGACTCCTATGTCAGTGGGGCTCCTTATCCATTTATGGGATCCCTTATAGGAGCTATCCATGGTGCTCCACGGTGGTGAATCTGTTTTGGGAGTGGAGTTCAGCACCATGGATAAGCCCCGGTAAAGCTCAGAATAAAAGCTGCAATGGATCAGGAGCCCCACTGACACAGGAGTCACCGGCCTCCCATGAAGACCAGGCCATAGGTTGCTTTTATCACAGCATTGCTTATGTAGATGTATATCCCTTCATTTTTCCTGAATCAGAGATCACCACCCCCTTTTGTTTCTTTCTACTCAGATGGTAACAGAAAACAAAGCTTACGGAACAGGTTGGGCTTTTTCTTTATTGTTAATGTGAATCCATTTCCTGGGTCATGAATCCTGAAGAAGATCATAGCCACATTCTGCGACGACCTGATGGTGCTCCTGATGCTGCCACCTTCACAAAAGTCTATATATCTTTCGGAGGTGGGGAGAGGATGATCCAAGGAGCTAGGAAACTTCTCACCTTTCAGTATCCAGCCGTCAAACACCTAGAGGGACGCAGCAACACAGAGGACAATTAGTGTTGACGTTCTGCCTGCAATTCCCAGAACCACAAAGTGGTTCTGTGCTCCAAGTGGCATCTGTGCTGCATTCACCTCATGCACAATCTCCATCCCTTAAATGTGAAGCTTCGTGCTGATCTTGCCTTGCAATGCACAAGGCGAGTTGTTTACAGTGCACAAAGCAAGTCATTCCAGAGAAATCCTGCTTACATGGTCCTCCTCCTCTCCCGTTTTTATCCTCACAATAGCCCTGCAAGGTAGGTTAGGCTGAGAGTGAGCTTCATGGCTGAGTGGGGACTAGAACCTGGATCTCCTGACTCCTAGTCTAGCACTCTAACCACTACACCACATTGGCTCTCTATTTAGGAAGGTCCTGAGCTACCAGTTAACCACCTGCAGCTGATTAATATACTTCAAGAAAGGATACAAAAAGGACCCATTGCTGAGTACAGTTCTAACCAGAATTAGTGAGGGAAAAATCTTTGAATTCATTTTTATTTAAAAAAATATATAGTTCATCCAATAAAACATCACATCAGTATATGGAATAGCCCAGCCTTCCCCAACCTGGTGCCCTCCAGATGTGTGGACTTCAACTCCCATCAGCCCCAGCCTGCATGGCCAATGATCAGGAATGCTGAGAGTTGCAGTCCAAAACATCTGGGAGGGCACCAAGTTGGAGAAGGCTGGGATAGGCTAAGCTAAAGAACAATAGTCCTTAAATATTTCTTATTACTAAAGATTTCAACATCCTAATACAGTAGTTTAATATGAGAGCACTTATCTCAGTTCCCGCGTCTTACCCAGCTGACCATCTTGAAAGTACCAGTTGAGGCTGGTGGCTCCAAATGAACCTATTATGGGGATATGATTCAGCACCACGGCACCTTAAAGGTTCAGACTACACCAGCCTCCACTGGAAGGTACAAAGGAACCTCCCCACCACAGTCTTGATGAAAATCTTCCCCAGCTAACATTTGTATTAGGAGGAAACAGGGCCGGGTCAAGGGTAGGCATGGCCGGGCAACTACCGAGGCCCACACCCCAGCAGGGGTCGACTGACAAGCGCCCCTTGAGTTGCTCCTCCTCTTCACCATTGCAACATGCTTGCTCACCTGCCTCTCGCTCTGGCGCAGACGATGGTGAAGAGGAACAGCAGCAGATGCCACTGCCTGTTTCCTCCCTGGCTCTCTGCCTGTCCAACAAGCACGCAGTACCAGATAAGAAAGAGGAGGAGGAGCGACAGCAACTGGTGACAATGGCACTGTGAAAGGTAGACTCACCGAAGGAGGGGCCCCATTGAAGGTGTCTTGCCCAAGGGCCCTCAAAAACCTGGAGCTGGCCCTGTGGGGAAAGCTCCCATTTGGGCAAACAGAACGTGAACCAAACAGAACAATACCAACATCTCTGAAAGGAATAATGGATTTGCATGTGTGTTTCTGTTCAGGGCTGGCCCTACCATTAGGTAAGAGGAAGTAAGCCATCTCCAGCAGCAGGTTTGGGGCACCCTGAAAAAGTAGTGAACTGCCCATTTTCCAGTATCTTTTATATTTTTATTGCTGCCTGGCTGGGGGGGTGGGGCAAGTGCCATTTGAATCTTCCATATCAGGCAGCAAAATCTCTTGGGTCCTTCCTGTTTCTGTTTCGAGCCTATAAGAGCAAATTTGTACACCGCTCATGATTGTTTACATCAGGCATTCAACAGTTTCTGGCATTTCCATGAACATGGGTAAGAAATACAACTTTAATCTGCGGGCTATACTTATCAGTGTGTATGAGGCTGGTTAAGCGGTAGGGTGGCATGAGCGTCTGCTCCAAGGGACATGGGGGTGCCACTGCCCCCCACCCCACCCAGATTCCAGTCATGGCATCATTCTGAGAGTAGCAGCAGCAGCAGCAGCAGCTGCTCAAGCTGGGTCTGCACCATCTCTGTGCTCCAGTTCCCTGCCAGGGGAGGTCAGTAAATTAAACGGGGAGCGGGGGGGGGGATTCCATCCAGCTGAGCTGAGAGCGGCTGCAATGCAAATGGTAGAATGTGGGCCTGGAAGGGGCAGTGGTGAGGCTGGCTTTCGGGCAGGCCCAACCAGATAGCACTTGGTTTGGTAGCATGCAGGAGTGCCTGTCTTGTGAAGCAAAGGGGCAGCAGCCATGGAGGCTGCTGGCTCCAATGTCAGCGGGGCTGTGTATCTGCTCCAGATTTTACCCTGACCTTTTAAGGAGCTATCCATGGCACTGAACCCTAGGATTCCCAACTAGGATCAGCACCGTGGATAGCTCCTTTAAAATTCAGACTGAAATTTGGAGCAGATACACAGCCCCACTGATATTGGAGCCAGCAGCCTCCACTGGACAGCACAGCGTGCCTGGCTCCCTCAATCCCTGACTTTTTGTCCTGTTCCACCTGGCATGAGGCCTGGCTGATGTCACCTTAACTGAAAGTGAGCCACAGGTGAGGCGAGGGAGAACACAGGATCGTCACCTGTGCCCATCTGTTGCTGCTGCTGCTTCCCTCATCCTAGCTTTGCTTGCTCTGTTACTGTGGCTGGTTGAGCTGGTGGAGAAAGTGAAGCATGGCTGGCTTGTCTACAGCAGCAGCAGCTTGGTTCTTCTTATGTGTGCCCCCCAGTTTGTGTGCCTGCTGGGGGTGGGTTTGGGATGGCAGGCTCACATGCTCAGCCCAACCCAATGCATGCTTACTCAGAAGTAAATCCTATTGTTTTCAATGGAGCTTTTTTCCAAAGTAGGCTGTAATAAGGATCTAGTCCAATCCAAAGAATATGTTCACACAAAGTCATTTCCACTGAATGCACAAGGACTTCCTTTAACTCCTAAGGAAGTATGCACAAGACTGCAGCCCTTTACATTTCCATGGGGCTGGTGGCATGATGAGGACAAGTTTTAAATGCAGTTGTTGAGAGGATGCAGGTCTGAGGATGCATCTACATGAACGCTGGCATTTGTCTCTGCCCCATAAGAATTGTTTTAATTCATATTTACTGCCAAAGAATTGTGCATAGGATTGCTGCCTTAAGCTTGATTCTGTGTATGTTTGCTGAGAAATAATTCATTGAGACTTACTTCCAAGTAAGTGTGAGATTTCATCACAAGGGATGCAATCCTTATGTACACTGGCTTTTTGTGGCTCCCCCCCACATAAACATGCATAGGATTAGGCTGTTAATGTTGGTATGTGACAGTACCTTAAAACCCTATGCTTTCACCCACAAAGGCTAGGAAAGTGCTGAAAGAGAACATAAGGGAAAGGGAGAGATGGCTGTTACATTACTAGGACAGGCATTGATTTCCAGCTTTCATTTAAAAAAGGTGGGGGGATGAGTAGTACATCCCTTGTAGTACAACTCGAGATAGGAGGCAAAATGTGCAGCCACTATTCTGCCTATTGATTTTATGAGAAACTAGCCTGCTCCCACCTTTTAGTGGTTTTAGCCAATCAATGAAATCACAGCAATGGTTAACACACCCACTATCTGGGTGTGTTAATCCTTTTGGGGTCTTCCCTGTTAGGAAGTAATTGCAGCCTCATAAAAAACAATTTAGAAATTCAGGAGTTTTGTGTAGCTGAGTTTGGAGAGTAGTGTGTCTACCAAAAAACAAAAGGTAGCAGCCATGGCAGGAATTCATAATCTTTTAACTCAGGTCTTGTTAATAATGGTTTTTTCTGGATTTATAGATATAAAAAAAATTACCCTGACAATGGGTGCAGATAAAGTTCATCATTATTATACCCATATTGCAGGAGGCTGGGCTGTGGCTGAGAAAGTGTGTGTTACACAAGTCCTGCAAAGTAGCCAGTGTTGTTGGTGTGTGTGTGATAGAGTAGTGTATGACAACTCTGCAGCGTAGTCCAGTGTTGGTGGTGTTTTAGGGAAATGCAGAAGGGGCATCTATTGAAATCTATTCTAGCAGCAGTGAAATTTATTAAGGGTTAGAACCAATGTTTCCATGATGAAGAAAATCATTCTAGAACAAGTCATGTGAAGTTGTCAATGTTATGATAAGGAGAATGATGCCATATAATATCCGATATGATATTCTTAAGACCGCTGTACTGTGTTTGTCCATTTGGGTTGGGGTTTTTCCCCCCGTTTGTTTTGTTTTTGTTTCTAGGTGTGTGTGTTTTTCTCCCTCACTCCAAATAAAATTTTGTTGGCGTTCATGATGTTCTTCTGCATCAGTGTTGTTCAATACCCAGGATCTTCTACTACTCTCTGTGTAGACTTCTAAATATCATGGAATGTGCTGCTAAGCAACAAAGAGCGCACACACAACAAAAGTGCACAGGTGTGTTGTAGCGGTGCACGCTATGCATGCGAATTACACAACCACAAACTGCTGTGTGGTTGCCCACCGCTCCCCCCCTGCAAAAATTCCTGCAGATGCCCATGTGGGGTAGTGATCCTTTCTGTTAAAGAACAGTCCCCTGTTATTATTTTTGGTAGCGGTAGGGTTGCTCCCTCCCCCACCCTCCTTCCTACCGCTACTCTACAATGTTGACCATCTGTTCCACATATGACTTGGCATTAACATCAATCATAAGTCACCACAGCAGTAGTTAATTACTTTGACATTCTCTGTAGTGTTCCTCTTCAAATGTTTTAATAATTGTGCTTAATTAGAGGGGACACATTTCTGAAGCCTGGCATTTAAACTTAGCGCAATCAGAGTGATCAATATGCAGTATCAAATGGGTGACACTACTAGCGTGGCAGGCTCCCTTTCAGCTGTTGCTCTCTTTTTTTTGGTCTCACTTTGAAGTTTATGCCAGACACAAAGGAACAGGCGCTGGTTCTTCCTGCTCCCTTCCCCAAAGATTCTCTTGAAATCTTATATTGCCATCAGTGGCTCTGATCCAGATCACCCATTGTCCTTAGGGCAGCAATCCTATGCATATTCAGACAGGAAAAAGTCCTACAATTCCCAGCATCCCTCAGCCAGCATGTAGGACCCCCCCCCCCATTTTAACATGCATAGGATAGTGCCCTAAAATGGGCAGAGAAATGTGTGAGATACTCACCCTGGAGGATCAACCATTAAGCAATATAAGCACGTGCTGAGGGCACCAAGGGAACGGGGGCACCACAAAGTACCAGAGTACTACAAATGTTTGCATTTACATTTCCCCCCTTATAACAGTTTTATTAAAAACTGCATAAAACAGTGATGAAAATTTGAATTTCTTTCTGTTGCCCTAGTTATAAGGAAGTAATTGGCTTATATTGCTTGCTGCTATTTAGTGTTAAATAAATATAATAAAAAACAGTTTATATTTAATATAGTTGTGTGTTCTGGTGTAGGGGATGACCTTGAAGAAGACTGAGTTCTTAATGTCTTATTTCACCTTCAGCACTTATTGAGTCTTAATTTCTTGCCAGCTAAGCAATGAAAGGGCAGAGGATGCTGTGCTTAGGGCATCCGCTGGCCTTAATCCGACCCTGGACACACAGCCCTGGACAGCATGGCTGGCTGGGGCATGCTGAGAGCTGTAGGACTCCCCCCCCCATCTTAACATGTATAGGATTGTGCCCTAAAATGGGCAGAGAAATGTGTGAGATACTCCATCCACACTACCGCACACTACCAAGGCCAAATCCTCTCTTTTTCAAAAAGGAGTCAACTTGTGGTCAGTTCTGGATATTGGTTTCTCTTCTGCCGTGCTGCACGTATTCACACACACTGTCTGGAGAGTCCTGCTTGGATAATCACTTATTGCAAACCTCCTACCTTCAGAAAATCTCCTGCTTGACAGTCGATGTTGACAAAATCAAAGTCGAGAGTGATGAAGTCCTGTGGGTCCCCTATGAAGAAGGTTGCACAATGCAGCTGGGGCTGCTCTGCAGTGAAGGTGAAGCGTCCGTCCATGCTCAACATGTCGATGCACCCTGCAGACGAGAACAAAGACAACAGAGTGGTTTCTCCTTTATCTCAGGGTCTGATTCGCACGTCACATTTTATACCCATGCGCAGATACCAGAGTACAAAATATGCAAGCTCCTCATCAAGTATGAGATAAATGCATGTGAAATGAGGGGTGTATCTGTTTAAAATACTCAGAGGTGGCGATAGAGAAAGAATCCCTGCTTCTGATTATTTTAAAGCAACACACACTTAGTTTTAAACATGTGCACACACTACACACTTAATGAGTTTCATGAAATTTACACTGGAGTGTCAAAATCCAAATACAAAATGTAAAGGGGGAATCAGCCCCTAAACAGCTTCCTGGTTCAGGACTCAGTTACATGCAAAACTATGGGACAAGCTACATATTACACTAGGCTTAGCTGATCTAGTGCCCTCCAGATATTTTGGACTAAAACTCCCATAATCCCTTACCCTTGGCCATGCTGACTGGGGCTGATGGGAGTGGTAGGCCGAACCATCTGGAGTGTACCAGGTTGCCTACCCCTCTATTACACACAAACTTACGTAACCGGAGCTTGGTGACCATTTCCGAGTCCAACAACATCAGTCCTCCCCCCACTGCAACAACTTCTCTCCCTGTGGGGATTCAGATACACATTTGAAACTCTATGGGGGGAAGGCCACTGGGAGGATGTGATTTGGAGTAGGGAAAACATTAAATCACCCCCTTCCTGCCCACTGCTTTCCTGGACCCAATCACACTTTCGAAGTGACTTTCCTTCTTACAAAAAGGAGTTACAGTTACCGGTATACATGTTTAGGTCTAACACGTAGCTTGGCTCTCATGTGTAGCATTTGTACCAGGGGTGGGGAACCTCAGCCTGGGAGCCAAATCCAGCCCTCCGGGGTTTGCCTTTCCTGCCTCCCCCCCCCCGTTATTTAGTGGGTTTTGTGCAGATTTTCCCCCATTCTAAAAGCTTAAAATGCCTCTCCTAAGGCTTAGTTACTAGTAATAAGAACTTTAAGCTAAACTATGCTGGGGTGTTGTTGTTTCTTGGTACTTTTTGCCTTCAGCTCCATCCCTTTTGCCTTCAGCTCCACCCACCACTGGAACACAGCCCCCAAGAGCTTCTCCAAAATTGGATTCAGCCCTTGGGCTAAAAGAGGTTCCCCAACCCTGATTTGTACAATGCTTTTGAATTTTAGAGCACTTCACATGTTATCTTAGTAATCCTTTCAACAACAGCCCTGTAAAGTAGGTCTTTACTATTATCTCCACATTGCAGGTGGGGGAGGAGGGTGAGAGATAATGGCTTAGGGCTGCATAGTACGTTCATAGCTGATGTGAGATTTTATTTATTTATTTATTATATTTATACCCCGCCTTTTTTCCCTGCAAGGAACCCAAGGCGGCTTACATAACCCTCCTCCTCCTCCTCTCCGTTTTATCCTCACAACAACCCTGTGAGGTAGGTTAGGCTGAGAGTCAGTGACTGGCCCAAAGTCACCCAGTGAGTTTCATGGCCAAGCGGGGACTAGAACCCGGATCTCCTGAGTCCCAGTCCAACACTCTCACCACTACACCACACTGGCTCCTTTCACCTGTGACTGCCATCACACAACCCACAGGAACGTAGGAAGCTGCCTTGTACGGTGTCAGAGCATTGGTCCATCTAGCTCAGTACTATCAACACTGACTGGCAGTGGGCAGCAGCTCTCCAGAGTTTCAAGCAGGAGTTTTTCCAGCCCTAACTGGAGATACTGAAGAATCGAACCTGGGACCTTCTGCATGCAAAGCAGGTGCTCTACCACTGAGCTACGCCCCTCCCCTCACACCATGTCTCATGCAGATGCAGTGGGAGGGGGGGAGACCCACTGATTGGGAGAAATGTCCTTTTGGAACCATTACCCCACTTGCTTATCATCCTAAAACTGCACTCTGAATGGCAAAGGTGAAAATAAAAGAGACAAAGAAGGCAATATTGGACTCAGTTGTTGTAGTAGTGCAATAGATGACAAGGTTGCGACAAGCTTCCCAGTCTTCCAGTCTCTTGCAGTGCTCTTTAAGCATGCATGGGAAAGACATAAAGTGTACCTTGCTCTCTCGCTCTCCCCCCACTTTTAAAAACACTTGGGGGTGGGCCTGATGCACCCTGTATGGCTTGAGAGGCTGCACTTCCTCATCTATGGCAGATGGATGTTGGGGAAGGACCACAGCTCAGGGATGGTGTCTGTTCTTCGCTTTGCATGCAGAAGGTCTTGGGTTCAATCCCTGGTTGGTATCTCCACTTAAAAGGAACTCTGGTAGCAGTAGATGGGAAGGACCTCTGCCCAAGATTCCAGAAAAGCTGCTTCTAATCAGAGTACATATTACTGGGCAAGACAAACTGTCTGACCTGGGACAAGGCAAGTTCATGTGTTCTTGTTCAATAAAAAGTCTACTTTTAAGGTACACTGTACTTTCCTTGTACACATTTAAGCTTTACATCAGGGTTGGGGAACATGTGGCCCTCCAGTTGTTGGATTGCAACTCCCATCAGCCATAGCCAGCATAGCTAGTAGTGAGGGGTGAGGGGAGTTGCAGTCCAACATATTCCCCATCCCTGGTTTACACTGAATTGTTGCAACCTGTTTCTCTTGCATTTCATGGTCCTCTGGCCCCATTGTTTACAATTTATTTCCTCTATACCCATTCCTCCCTCTCTCTCCCTCTCCCACTCCTCCTTTATATGTACATGTATATATATGTATGTATATATATGACTGAGAATAACGCTTGATGAGAATAACACTAGAAATAACACTTATTTTATGAACTGGGCTTTCTTACATGATCTGCCTTTTGTCATGTCTCCATCCATTGTCAATGAACAAATCACAATTCTCTGCCCCAAAAATACTCTCAGAAAAATGCCACCAACTGGAATAGAACACTGGAACATCTTTCTTCCCCATCACTGCCTCTTTCTTCCTCCTCACTCTGCCCTGAAGTGTCTCACTCAAAATCCTCCCTTTAGAGGAATGGTTTACAGCAGCCTACTCCAACCTGTTGCCATCCAGATGATGTGGATTCAACTCCCATCAGCCCCAGCCAGCATGACCAATGGCTAGGAATGCTGGGAGTTGTAGTCCAAAACATATGGAGGGCACCCAGTTGGGGAAGGCTGGTTTACAGTTTTGCTTCTCAAATGGATCCCTTCCATCCAAGGCTTCATTTGAATGTGGGATCACCTGGAACGCAGCCTGGAACATGCATTCAGTGCAAGGGCTTGGCACCGGCATGTGTAAAACAATGAAGAAGACCATGCCTCAGAGCATGTGCAGAGTGATTTCCTCTCAACACAAAAGAACCAAACCAAGCCAGCACTGACAGAGTTGGGATAGGCAGTATGGGAGTTTCAGAAGAGATAGCTTGATGTCTAGGAAGAGATGGACCTGAGCATCTCATTACAGAGAATTAAGCAGTACTCCCAGTCTATTCCCTTTGCCCAACTTCTGCTGCATCCCCTTCCCTTCCAAAGGGCACCATCATAGCTGTCACCAGCCACATCTCTCAACCCAATCTTTTCTTCCTCCCCTTTCCGTCTGCCTGGCGCCTTCTCTCCTGCCAGACTTCTAGGTTTGTATCATCCAGGCATCAAATCTTTTCTCCAACCTGGTGCCCTCAAGATGTGTTGGACCACAACTCCCAGAATCCCCCCAGCCAGCTTTCTTTCAATCCAGGGCATTCTCCAGCATCCCTCATTCATCCATCAGAATAAGCCCATCACAAACATTTCTGCATTCTTGCCTGCACTGCAGGGAGGGGAGCTGGGTTAAAAAATAAGATCCCATCTTCATATTTTGCTTCTCAAATTATTTAATCAAAGCGTATTTTAACAGTATTCCTTTGTAAAAATGGGGGTGGGACGGGACAGAGAGATGCTGGAGTATGAACCTATCCTGGAAGTGAGCCCTGTGAACAGGAAGCCCTGACCTCCCCCCCCCCCATTCCAGACACATACACCCATTTCAGATGAAGGGATGCCAGCTGTGGATGTTTATTGGTAACGGAAATGCACGGGTGGATCAGATGCCAAAGAGGACAAGAGTTTTCTCATAGCTGACTAGAAGAGGGGATTTCTGCAAACTGCTCCTACCAAAATGTTCTCTTCTGCTGTGCAGCTACAAAACTATCCACGTAGCAAACCTCGCCTAGAGAGGCATTCTGCACATGCTCAGAGGCACTTTCAGCATCATTCTTACCGAGGCTAAGCTCAGACATTAAAAAAGGGGCTCCATGGCTATTATTTCCCACTATTCCTCACCAGAGACTTTAGCCCATCCGTCCTCCAAGGAGCTTGGGGCAGCAGCAGCACACATATTTCTCTCCCGCTCTAGGGTAGGCTGAGAGATAGTGGCTGACCGGCTCAAGGACACGCAGAGAATTTCGTGGTTGAGTGGGGATTGGGAGGACCCGGGACTCTCCAGTCCTAGTCTGTCTTCTAGCCATTACACAAGCCTTCCCCAACCTGGAATGCACCAGATGTGTTGGATTACAACTCCCATCGTCCCTGGCCAGCGTGACCAGGCTGCACTACACCATACCAGGCTGGGTTATTCGTTACACCCATTACCAAAGAACCCCCAATCCGCTCATCTCTCTCCCCACAGGGTGGTTGACTGGCTCGTCTTTCCAGTCCCCTAACCCAGCTTTCCCCAGCCTGGCGCCCTCCAGATGTGTTGTACTACAACTCCCACCATCCCCGGTCAGCATGGCCGGGGCAGTGGGATTTGTAGCCCGGCACCTCTGGAGGCCCGCAGGGCTGGACAAGGCTGCCCTAGCAATCGCCAGCGCTCGCACAGCGCCCTCCGTTCGCCCGGGAGCCGGAGCGCCCCCCACCCCGCCGCAGCTTGGCTCGCCCGACACTCCCCGCCTTCTCGGACAGAAACTCACGCAGCGCCCGGCGATAGATCTGCCCCTCGGAGAGTTCCCTCTTCAGCTCCGCGTTGAGCAGCAGGAACGGCTCCTCCTCGCCTCTCACCTGGAGACACAAAAGGCAAAAAGTCAGCCCCGAGGAGGAGGAGGACGACGACGACGACGAGGACGACGAGGACAAGTCTCTCCGGCCAAAGCCACGAGCTGTTCGCCCAGGCAAGGCGCCAAGCCAGGAAGGGCCAAAGGGGGCGGCCGGGTCGTGGCCACGGGGAGACCCGGAGCGCTGAGCTTGCAGGAGGGAAAGAAGGGGCGGCAGAGCCTTTTTGCTCACCTCGAAGAACCTGCTCTCTCCTTCGAGGGCCGCCAAGAAGATCAGGAGGAGGCGGCACTGGAGCTGGAAAGCCATGCTGCCGCCGCCGCTGGTCCTTGCCTCGGTCACTCGGTGATGCTGAAGTTTCCTCTCCTGCCTGTGCTGATAGGCGGCGGCGGCGGCGGCAGCAGCTTGTCTGGGGCTCGCTCCCCCCTTTTCTTTGACAGATCCTTTTTATAGAGCACTTGGGAAGAGGAGGCACCCTGCCCCCTGACTGATAGGGTAACCCATGGTAACTGCATGTTTGACAGGGCGGCAAAGTGCGTGGCGATGACGAGGGTCCACATTTGCAGCTGCCTGTGCTGCTCGGGTGCCGCTCGTGCCCACTCGCTTGGTCGAGAGGGTTGCAAAAAGCCACCGCGGAAAAACTCCTTCCGCTTCCATTGTCCGTTTTCAGAATTTCCCAGCGCTAGGAAGTGTGTCCCAACACTGGCAGCCCTGCTTAACTTCTCAGATGAGAGTTGCTGGCCTACAGGTCATAATCTCCGACCTGGCAGCATTTCCCCCTAATCCTAGATGTGCAGAGGAGCTTTTCTCAGTGTGTGTGGTGGGGAGGCACTCTTCATATGCTCAAAGGCACTGTCTTCTTAACTATCAATCACATACTCCCAGGCTATGTCTTGGAACTGAAATCAGATCTGGGGCTAAACCTTGGTTCAAATTAAGTCCTGGTTTTCACCTGCAAAGGAGGTACAAAGAAAGCTTTTCTCTTTCCTAATGTTTGCTCTGCACTAGACATGTTTTATAGGGCACAGATTAGCCTTGCCATTGGCTGATTGCGTGGCCTTGGATACCCCCCCCCCCTTTTTCTCATCTCAGTTTCCCATGCTGAAATTCATCTATGGGTTTCCTGCTTCTTGTCAGTATACATGAAAATAATTATCCAAGCATTTTTTCCCCATAGTAAATATACTATAGTATTTATGGATAATAAATACTCATTATCTTAAACAGCATGATGCTTGTCCAATCTCATGTTCTGATAAGTTTGCAATTCCTGCATGGCTTAATAAACCTTTTATAGTAATCATCAAAAGACCAGGTATACAAGTCTTTGTAAATCCCTCCCACCTACCCCCTTTTCCTAAGTTACTTCTTCCTCATAACACTTTCCTGGCGAAAGAAAAAGTGTATAGGAAAAAAGAAGGTCCCATATAGAACATAGAAAAAAATAGAGTAGGGCTACAGGCCATCGATTGCTTGCGAATGTAAGATTAATTTGTCCAACCTATGCCTCCAGATGGAAGCCCCACCACCTACTGGATTCAGTGTCTTAGTGCTCGCACAGTTTTCCTTGTTTAGTGATCTGGTTCCTGAACTTGAGACCATTATTCCGGTCCTGAAACTGGATAACCCTGCAGCTATGAGTCTAGTCTAGTCTATTCTTCTAACCCTCAACCTGTTAGATATTTTCTTAATATTTTTCCTGCTTTTTCAGCATTAATTGCATTCTAAGGGCATGCACAGAGGACAACTTCCTAGGCTCTTAGGACTTGGGAGCTGAACGAAGCATGGGGAACCAGCAAATCCAATAACTACAAAATACAGGTTCTGTTTTGTGCTGTTAGCAGCAGGCCTACCTGGACTGCTCAGCCTGCATGGCCCATCTTGACCTGGCCCTTGCAAAGGAGATAGCTGAAGGATTTCTTCCTGAAAATATGCAACAAAAGACTAGCAGCCCCCAACAAAGGAAAAACATTTCCAAAATGTGTTGGGCAATAATAAATGTTTTCCAAAGGCACTTGAGACTCCTCTTTCTCTCCCCGGTTGGTTTTTGTTAGACACAAATGCCTTCCCCTCTTGTTTTTTCATTTTACCTTGCTCAGATGAGTCTTCTCTTTTGTCAACACTGTCAGGGGGAAGCACTTCCAAGTGGTGCCAGGCATGCTCAGGTGCACAGCCTTCCTTGAAGGTCACTTTATGGAGGTACCATCTGGACTGCCATTATTACAATGGGCTGAAGCAGGAAGGCCCAGGAGCAGCATTTGTGAACAAACTTTGTCTCCAAATTACTTTACATAGCACCTGTAATAATAAGGAGCATTAATTGTTATGTCCCCCAGTACAGGGAGGGAAGAGGTCATTTAATGGCAATTAACCTTTGAATGCCCTGCAAAGAATCAAACTGTTGCAAAAAATCTGAGCTGTGGATTTTGCAGGCAGGCAGAACTGCTTACTTGTGAGTAGACATGCAGAGGCTTGGTATTTGGGATGCTATTTGAAAATGCTGCTGGGTGGTTCAGTTCTACTTACTTCTGAGTAGACATACTTACTTCTGAGTAGGCTTAAAATCAGTAAGAATCACATTTGGCCCCACCCACTTTGCCTTTGGCTCCACCCATAGATGGAATGTGGAATGTGCCCACCTGCACCGAGACCCCTTCCCATTTTGCAGTTTGGCCCTTAGGCTGAAAAAGGTTCCCCACCCCTGTTTCAGGCTGAACTTCGCAGAAAGGTTGTCCTGTTCAACATCCATTTTGGCCTGGCCTCTCCCCTAAGAGGTCAGGCCAAAATGACTTTCACTACTTGGGTTCTGATCACCAACTTGATTCTTGATCAAGCCAACCTTGGCAGATGAGACACATTTGTACCCCTTTGAAAATGCCATCTGGCATCTTAAAGGGGTAGAATTTCAGAGACGTTCTAGCTCAGCCTTCCCTGGCCTGGTGCCCACTCCAAATGTTATGGATTACAGCTCCCAGCATTCCTGTCCATTGGCTGTGTTGGCTGGGGCTGATGGGAGTTGCAGTCCACAACATCTGGGGGGAACAAGGTTGGGGAAGGCTCTTCTAGCTAGATTTCAACTCCACAAAGACAATTTCTCAATCATTCTGATGAAGATTCTGGGTATCAGGGAGTGTTCTTTCACCCTGGAAAACTGAGGCAGGGTGGCTGCAAGCACCCACAGACAAGCTACTCAGAGGGGTGTGGTTCCAATAGTTTGGTACATGAAAGTTGGACATACAGTAATACCTTGGATTGAGAGCATAATTCGTTCCGGAAACGTGCTTGTAATCCAAAACACTCATATATCAAAGCGAGTCTCTGGCGGGCATGAGCGGGGCCGATTTTGGCCCGCTACACCCGCTCGAGACGAGCGGTTACATCCCTACGACTTGTCTTGCAAGACCTTGCTCATTTATCAAGTCAAAATTTAAAAATTTTTTTGCTTGTCTTGCACAACGCTCTCAGACCAAGTTACTTGCAATCCAAGGTATTACTGTACTGGGATTGCTTTCAGGGCAGAGATGGGCTCCTTAGGTGTGTACCAAAGGGGCCTTGGCACAGTCTTGATGGGAAGCAGGGGTTAAGTGGAAAAAATTGTGAGATGGAGTGTGTCATATCACAGAGGAGTGACCTCTAATTGCAAATGTGACCAGCTATTATTCACTCCATCTGTTTAACTACAGGGATGACACCAGTTTAGGAGTTGGGAGTTGCATGTGCAGCTTTAAACAGTATAGATGAGGAAGATTTTGGAACAAGGGAGTCTTTATGGCTTAGGGATATTATCTGTTGAATGTGAAAGAACTGGAAATAAAATAAAATTAGGACAAATTATTTTTTGAACAAAAGAAATACAAAATGATGCTTAGATTTATGCGAAGAAATATTACTATTATACACTTACAAGCTAGTTCGCAGATGGTAGCATTCTTGATGATTAAATGTAATGAAGTGTTGTTGTGCTGAACAGTTGAAAGCCTGCTTCCATTGTATTAGCTACGTTCATGTGCTACAACTGGTGGAAAGGAATCCATACTGAACAACCTGCAACAAAGCCTGTTTTTCTCTTCCTTTGTTCGCCTCCATTCCTGGTTTGCTTCTTCATTATTCTTTCCACTTGGGGCTGATTGATAGATTTTAAGGATGGTTCATGAGTAAAACTACTAAATCCATCTGATTTTAATTGACTGACAGTGTAATCCTATTCAGGTTTACTCAGAAGTAACTCCCACTGGTTTCAATGGGACTTACTCCCCAATAAGTATGCCCCGGATTGCAGCCTGAGTGGATTTCTTTGCTGTTTCCTCCAATACAGCTTGTGGCTTACAACAAATAAATAGGAAGACACAACAATGGCATAACAACCACAGATTTGCAGTGTTAAAATTCTCAAAGAAAAGAAAATACCAGAAAAACATTGCAAAATTGCCTGCCGGGACAAGTTTACACCCCACAAATAAAACAACAACAAATAGCATAAAAATCACACATCCTGCTGTAATAACCTGTGACATGGAGAAATTCGGCAAGGTCTTGGTGGAAAATGGTGCAGCAATATAAAAATATCTTCTAGTTTGTGCTTGCTTCTGCACATCTTTAATGTCTGCTCAACCAGTAAGTTTAACAGATTATTACAAACATCCCGTAAGATGCCAGTGTATTTTCCTACAAAGGAAACTGCCCAAGTATTGTAAAGGCTTCCTTTAACTAATTGCTGTTTGGGAAAGTGCATACAAAAAACACAATATGACTTATATAACAGAACATGTATTAAATTCTGTGCTGCATCTCATTCTATCTCAATGTGAGGAAAAGGTCACCTTATTATCTGTATGCCACACTGCTGTTTAAAGGCACAAAAGCAGCAACTGTGAAACGTATTGGCAACCCATTACATTTTTCATAACTGCCTATTGATTATTTTTACCCAAAAGCACCAAATAATGTTGTGAGCTGCCTACTCAGGTCAACCCTTGAGACACTACTGCACTGAAAAGCAGAAAGCCAGCTATGTGGAGTCGACTCCGTAGCCTGCACTGGACTCACGATGGTCCACATCAGCCAAGTGGATGGACAGGAGAAAAGTCAAAGTCACTGGGATCATGTTGGTTTGATTTGCTCTCACAGTGCTTAAAAAGGGATCAATGTTTTCCAGTTTTATTTTGCAAGCCATGTTTTTCACAAGCACAAGTAAAAACAAAAACAACCTCATCATGGTAAACTATGCCCCTTCATGCTGCCCATATCCTTAGGCAAAATAGATAAGGTGTCACTTATCATTCATTAAGATGATTCTTGTTAGCACTTTTGGGGAGTCTCATTTGTTAATATTACACTATATCATCTAACAAAACACATTAAGAGACTGACATTGCTGCAGGCAATTAAATAATCTTGTTTGCCCCTCACACACACACACACACACACACACTATTGAGATCTCATCAACACTAAGAAATTGCACCTCAGTAACTTTCTACTGTACTAGTTGGTGGTGCAGCTCCAACATGTTTTTTTGTACATTTCCTGCCCTAGCTCCCCATATGTGGCGCAATGCATCCCTTACAGTAGCCCTCCAGACGTGTTGGGTCTAGGGACGTACAGATAGTGTTAAATCCATTCCATCTCTGTTTTGCAGATTGTCAGGCATCTTTCATTCCATCATCTGCTCATTGCCGGAATCAGATTTTTTTAAAACCAAAATTTCGTTCTACTTGCGCCAATGCGCACTTGCGCAAATCTGCATTAGCTAATCCTGATTAGTTAATGCAAATTAGTGCAAACCCCCCCCCCAGTTAAAAAACGCTTACTGGTATATTATTGTAACAAGGAGTGAGAAAGGAAATACTAAAGATGCCTTTTTGTTCTAACACTGAGAGGTAGCCTTTGTTTATTAACCATAAGTTATCTTCTTTCAATATATCAACAAGACACATTTTCAGGATTTGGTGATGTGCAAATTTATTTAAATATAACCTATTTATTAATCAGTTAATAGGTTAAAAGGCAGGTGGCTAATCAACTAAAAATTCTAACCTAAAAATAGGTTGACAGCCCTACTAAAAAGGAATACATTACACCAATAGCACACTATCAACACCTTTTTACCCAATTACGTTTGTGTTATTTGATCATCTATATGGCCTTAGTAGCATCAAGGTGACCTTTTCACCACTTGAGTTCCATGGAAGGCAAGTTACAGATAAATGACCCCTTGTCAAATACAAACTCTGGGGCCATTAAAGCCACTTTGATTTGTTTTTGTTGGAGATTAAGCTGAAGATTTGGGGAAATGTTCATGGCACCTACAATAAATTCTCAGAAGCTTGCTAGTAGGCGGTATTATAAGCTCTTACCTCAAACATGAGATCTGAATTGTTGCAAGAGGAATGGGAAACATATATCTGAATTTTACAAATCTTGAAACAAAACTCGGTTATCATCTTCCTACCTATGTAAAGTGACATCTCATTAGAGCAGGGTTCTCCAACCTTGGGACCCCAGATATTGCTGGCCTACAGCTCCCAGCATACCCCGCCAGCATGGCTAATGGCAAGGGATTCTGGGAGCCTTAGTCCAGCAACATCTGGGGACCCAAGGTTGGAGAGCCCTGCATTAGAGTAACTGTATTCTAAATATATATTGACTGCCAAGAAACATGTACTTGTAGTAGGAAAAGAACAACAGCAGCAACAACTACACTCGTTTCGCACTTCAGATGCTACACCCCACCCCATGGAGTTTGATTCATGTGTAGGAAATTGTAATGTATGAATTGGCCCACTGGCAGGAAAAAAAGAAAAAGAAAAGGAAAATTAATATCTCCTCCCAATATAGTCTCATTGTATACTGAATACAAATAGCACTGTGACATCTTAAGATATTTCCACACAATGCAGTCGCTCCAGGGTCTCCAACATGTTGCCCGTGGGTACCAATGTGATCACGTAGACTCCTCTCTTGGTGCCTACCAGGGTCCCTGCCCCTCCTGATTTTTATTGTATTTCTTAAGATTTTTTAAAAATTAAAACATTTTTAAAAAATTGGAAGTCTGGCTTGCTGCAAAGCGAAGTGCTGCTCTCCAGCGCATCTTTATTTAGGTTCAAAAGAGTAGTTTTGTGTTTTGGAGCTCCAACCTCACCTCTGTCTTGTACTTGGGTTCTTGGGCAAGTTATTTTTCTTTTAGTCTCACCCATTCGCACTGTGGGAAATGAATGTTTTGTGACTGACCATGCCCACCAGGGCAGTCATTTTATGAATGGGCATGCTTCCCCATGGCCCTCTTTCAAAATTCCAAAAGTGCCCACTGACCCCAAAAAGTTGAGGACCCCTGCAGTAGCATTTCCCCTGTTCAGTGATGCAGCTGGGGAATTTTAAACCCTGGACTTAATGGTCTTTTTTGGAGCTCCTTAGGTGGCCATGTGTGAAGCACATAGCCAGCATTTCTCTTCTCTCCAGCACCACCATTCCATGCTTCACAACTGCTTCTATGGACCTGATAACTTAGAAAAAAACCAGGATAACTGCTAAAACACCATTTGCGAACCCTGATTTTAAAGTAAAGACATACGCTGAGCATGTGCATCTTCACATTTCACACTCATTTAAAGCACAGCCCATCATAACTACAGGAACAAAATGGAGCTTGCTTCTGCTGCCCTGATGCCTTCATCACCTGCTGCTCTTTGGGTGGTCACTTGGGGCTGCCCCACTGCACTGCGAGGCTCTGGAATTCAGCCCCAAGATCCAATCCTAGCTGCAGCAATGGTGTTTGGCTCAATTTGTCAGTACGCAAACTTCCTATGACCCTTTTTGCTTTCTGTGATAAAACACAGGAACATAAGAGTTGTCATGTTAGCTGTCACACCTATGATCAGTCTTGCTCAGTTTCTCAGCAGTGGCCAACCACTCACCCCAGGAAAATTCATGAGCATTTCTCTTTGCTGTGCCCTGAGCTATGCTAATTCTACATTTTTCATCAATCTGCGTTCATTTTTATTTCTCACTTCTGAATATACTGTGTAGACTTTCACAGTTGAGTCAGAGAAAACATTATTAAAGTACAGTCAAACATGATGATAGCCTCCCAAAGGGTTATATTTGAGTAATTTGTGTTAAATTGGAAACCTCACTAATTTTTATATTCCAATTAGGCTGCCACAATATTTTTAATTCCATCCTTATTACGCAGATATTCAGGATGTAATTGCATAAGTGAGGGTTAAAAAAACACACACAACACCTCAGTTGATGGCAAGAATCATACCCCTTTGATTACATTATCAGGTACATTATCTTTCTGCTTATAAAAATTGATCAATCTGAACAGTGAAGGGAATTGAGGGACAAAAGAAAGCTATGTGAGAGCTGGTTTTTGTAAGACCATCCCTCATGCGCACACACCACTTCTGAATTTCCTTTTTAGTTTCAGCCAGAGTAAGGATCACATCTTACAAAATATTTTTTACTTAGGTTACTCTACTAGAATACAAAAGTATATGCATATAGCATCCTGCATAAATCATACATTTTTCTTTCAAAGTATACATGAATGTCCGCCAGGGTTGTATATTGGCTCCCTTTTTATTTAATTTCTTTGTCAATAATATAGTACAGGAAATGGAATCTCCACTTTTCTTCCCCCCTACTCTTGATTCAAGTAAGGTCCCAATTCTGATGTATGCAGATGATGTAGTTCTCCTGTCACTCAACCAAATAGGCTTGAGACGAATGTTAGTTAAGTCCAGTGCTTTTTGTAGAAATGAGCAGCTTAGTATTAACTACTCCAAAACCAAGGTAGTGGTTTTTGGGAAAGGACGTAAAAAGCATAAATGGACAATGGATGGTCATCCTATTGAGCAATGCAGCTCATTTAAATATCTGGGTATCCACTTCAATGAAAGAATTAATTGGAAAACACATTATGATGCAATCAAATTGATGGTATCTAGGTCCATACAACAGATTTTAAAATTTTTCTTCTCCAAGGGTGGCCAATTAGTAGAACCCATCCTAAAAATATTTGCCGGGAAAGTACTGTATTTTTCGCTCCATAAGATGCACCGGACCATAAGACGCACTTACCGTATGGTACCAAAAAAAATATTTTTTTTAATCAGCTGTTCCGTGGGGAATCAGCTGAGAGGTGGGGGCTTCCCCCGCCCTGCCCAGGAGTCCTCCACTCTTCCGGACCAGCAGAGGAAAGTAAATTTTTTTAATAATAATAATAATAATAATAATAATAATAATAATAATAATTTTTTTAAAAAAATCAGCTGTTCCACGGGGAATCAGCTGAGAGGCGGGGGCTTCCCCCGCCCTGCCCAGGAGTCCTCCGCTCTTCCAGACCAGCAGAGGAAAGTAAAATAATAATAATAATAATAATAATAATAATAATAATAATAATATTTTTTAAAAAAATCAGCTGTTCCACGGGGAATCAGCTGAGAGGCGAGGGCTTCCCCCGCCCTGCCCAGGAGTCCTCCGCTCTTCCCGACCAGCAGAGGAAAGTAAAATAATAATAATAATAATAATAATTTTTTAAATCAGCTGTTCCGCGGGAATCAGCTGAGAGGCCGGGGCTTTCCCTGCCCTGCCCAGGAGTCCTCCGCTCTTCCCGACCAGCAGAGGAAAGTTAAAAAAAAAATTTTTTTATTTTTTTTTACTGTATTCACTCCATAGGACGCACAGACATTTCCACCTACTTTTTTTTGGGGGGGGGAGTGCATCTTATGGAGCGAAAAATACGGTAATTGCTCAAATATGCTATGGAGCTGAGATTTGGGGTGAAGGAAACTTTGCTTCACTGGAAACACTCCAGAATGGCTTTATAAGGAAAATACTTGGTCTATCCCCAGGCACACCAGCAGCCCTGTTAAGAGCGGAGTCTGGTCTGCCCTCTATCGAATCTAAAGTCAACAAAAGTATGATACGATACTGGTGCAGACTGAACGAAATGGATGACTCTAGACTCCCCAAGAAATGCTGGTACGAACAACTTAGACAAGGGGGATGGGCAAAGATATGTCAGCAAAGAATGATAATATATTCAATCACTATAGATTTTGCAGCTACATCTGGATTCCAGTCCAGGATAAACCAAGAAATAGGAAAATTCCATCTTCACCTTGATAGGGAGATTATCAATAACAATCGTTCCTCACAATGGTTTGCTGTAATTAAAAAAGACCATCAGCTCCCAAGGTATTTAAAAACTATTACTTATCCACTCTTGAGGAAGGCCTTTACAGAGCTAAGATTTCAACAAATGCCTTCAGCTTATCTGGACGGCAGGTACATCCACATTCCTGCAGATCAGAGATTCTGTATTTGTGGAAATGGTTGTGTGGAGGATCTAGTACATTATTTATTGTGCTGCCCATTGTATACTCATCCTAGAGAATGTTTCCTGTCTTATCTTGTGTCACAATGCAGTGGATGGCCAGTGCAGAATATAATAATCCACTTATTTTCTGATAAGCAGGAGTACGTGTCACACCAAGTTGCTTCGTTTACAATTGCAGCAAAGAAAATCAGAGCAAGAACCCTGAACGAGATGGCAGTAGACTGCAAGGGAGATTCAAAGATCTGATAAGGTTACCTTGCTAGGAACTAACAAGTTTTAAGTCCCATTTTATACCGGAGCATTTTAAGTTCTATGTGTATTTTACTCTATCTTATGTTACTATTTTTACTACCATTTTATAGCTTGATTATGAGGATAACCTTAGTAAAATCAGGGCCTATTATGAAAGGGAATGTTTTTAAAGCGTATTTTAATTGTATTGCTTAAATGCCATGTATGTTTTCTCTTTATCATTATATTTTTCTGTTGGATGCTGTTTTGCTTGTACTTGCAATGGCCTATGGCTAAAGCAATAAACATATGATGATGAATGTAGACTGGGAAAGGGATCCAGTCCCATCTTGTATGGATTTTGAAAAGATATGCTGCAAATTAAATATGCACATGCCCTTTTGGGAAGGACCATAGCTTAGCGATAGAGCACATGCCTTGCATACAGAAAGTTCAAGCTTCAGTCTCTGGCATCTCCGGATAGAGCTGGAAAAGACACCTCTCTGAAATCCTGGAGCATTCACTGCCTAACAATGGACAATAGTGAGCTAGATATTCCAGTAGTCTGACTCAATATAAAGAGTTTTCTATGTTTGTAACTTACTCTACGCATGGGCACGTTGTACTTGGGTATTGGAACTTGAGCACAAAATAGCTCCAAACCAAAGAAAGTTGGTTGTTTTAAAGTCCCATTAGGCTTATGATAGTCTTGACTAGCCTGGGCCAATTTCAGTAGACCTAAGAATGACTAACTTTCTCTAGCTTGAGGCCAATGGGTTGGGTTGGCTTGGCTCCAGGATCTGCCTTCCACAAGAGGAAGGGACCTTCCATGAGAGGAAGCGCTCCCCTTCGCAGGTTTCCCTCACAGACAGAGGAAGGTCCTGCTGCCCAATTTTGGAGATCACCCCTACTCCCCACACCAAAGTTGACCCCATTCAGCAGGGTCTTTGCATAGGATTTTCAGCGGGCTGAAGGGGCTGCCGTAGGGAGGAGGGGAAGAGGAATCCCATTCCACCAGTGCAGCTGAACCAGCTTAAATCTGGATCCAAGCTTACATCTTGTAAGAAACAAACCTGAATGTAAACAACAACAACAAAAGAAGGAAAACTTAGAGCTCAAGTTTTAATTTTGCTCATACCCTTCTACTAAGTAGAGTAAATTTAAAAACACACAATAGATTCAGAAAGATTCATTTAAAACGTATTGTCACTGAGCTGGTGGAATAAAATTGGATCATATGCATAATGCATTGGACCTGATCTTAATGGTAAAACAAAAGTTGCTTTGATATCTGTGGACATAATCTTCATTCTTTAATGTTACATGCATGTGGAACACACTTACACTCAGAATTTAGTCAATTTTCTATAGCTTTTTAAAAATTCCTCCCAATGGAAGTCTTTCCCTACTGTAGGGTTTTCACTTACCCAGTATTAATTTGGTTCTAAGTGGGATTTTACCTGCTCTTTGAAGATCAGGCAGTAGTTTTCCGCATCCCAGGGGGAAAAACCTGTGATTGAATGGAAATGCTCCTGTCCTGGACTATATATATATATATATATATATATATGGGAGAGAGAGAGAGCGCGCTAGAGAGAGCGAGCACTTTCTTATCAAATGCAATGCAGTGTACTGGAGTGTTGAACATAAGCTACAACTACTACTTCTACTATTGTACAACTACATCTACAAAACAATATAAGCAAAAGATGGGTCCCTGCCCAAAGGAGTTTACAATCTAGATTTCATCAGAGGAAATCGAACAGAGGAATGGGAAGGAAGAAGGTGAAAGGCAACATGTGATGAACACATGCAAATTCAGTTATATATACTTGTCCCAGCTGCGGGTGAGGACATTGACAAAGGGGTTAAGCCCAAAGCCACACAGAAGAAATGGAGCATGAGTTGGAGTTTAAGTGAGAAAGAGAGAAAGAGAGATGGCGCCAGGCATTCTGGGACTGAGTTCAAAGCAAAAGGGGCAGAAACGAAGAATGGGTGGGATTCTGCTTTTTTAAGGGGTGCAGGAGACCTTTAGGTAGCTCATGGTGGTGGTTCTGGAGGAGCAAAGGTAATCATGGGTATATATTGTGGGTAAACAGCAGAAAGGAAAGAGGGAAAGATTATGGAGACTTTTAAAAGGGATGACAATGATTATGTCTTTGGATCAGTTTTACCACTCCAGGCAAAACATTGAAATCATTTCATTGAAATCACTTTCCCCATGCCAGGTAGTTGCCTCCATAAAACTAGTGGCATGATGCAGAATCAGGCTGCCAAATTTTAGCTGATACATTCTGGTTTGTTCCTATAATTCCAATCTTAACTGCATTGGTTGGCTATTCACTTCTGGGCCCAATTCAAAGTGCTGGTACTTACCTTTAAAGCTCTAAATGGCTTGGGACTGAAATATAAGTTGGCCACTGAAGCGTTGCCAAAAAAGAGGAAATGCATCACCAAAACAGAGAATGAAAGAAGGCACCATTTTGCATTTTTATTAATTCCATGATTCAGGAGTGTAGTATGTTACACTGTTCCCTTCTACTCAGAGGTTTGTTTACTTTGCTCCCTTAGGATGCAATCTGTCACTGGAGCCTAAGGTACTATATCACTCTAAGCAGAAGCACCAGACTCCAATGGGCCGAGAAAATAAACTAAAGAACATAACAGACAAAAATATATCTTTCATCTAGTAACATGTGGCTAAACGAAGATAACATTGACAGTATTACTTATTTTCATTGGAACAATGAAACCACAATACAATGGTGTGCAACCGACTTAATTATCTCTGAAGAATGGAGAATTCATTAATAGTTACATTGTCAGTCAAAAACCTCTTATTAGCTATGGGGATGATGACACATCACCATACAAAAAGAGTCATCTTATCAATCAACAGCATAAACCATTTTGAGAACAACTTACTGAAATGAGATATGTAAATATTCTAAGTAAATAAATAATATGCAATGGGTCTTGATTCACCTTTTTCTGACATCCCAATGCTCTCTCCAAGAATGACTGAACAATGTTTTTCTTTCTGTTGAAGCTAAAACATGCTGATGACGGATCTTGGCTACTGCGGACGCATGCAGAAAAAATGGCTGGGATCAAACAGAGGCTTCCTTCCGTGGCTTGTTCTCTGGTTCCTACCTTCACTACAAGTTTGCAAGTGGCCTTTAAGACAAATACTTATAGCTTGAAATGGTAGCCTGGAGGACGTATATACCTAGTAACAGTTGATAGTATTCCAGCCTGTTCACATGGGGATGGGTGACACGGTGTATTTCGCAGACACCATTTACTTCTCCTTTTGATATATAGTTAGAGGAAGACAAAAATAAGGCTCCTTTTGGAATAGCTTTTACACCTGACCTGTCACATTACAGGTTACTACTAACATGGTCCTCCATGCATGTATGTAGCACCAGTATGTTTGGAACTGAAGAAGTCACAGAACGTGTCCCTGCAAAAACATGATGGGTTTTTCTACAGAAGGCGTTTATCATGTGCTCATTATTCCCCCCTACTCACGGTTGTTTATGGGTTCTTTAGATTTCATAGATTTCATATATCATGGAAGGAGCCTACAAGGCTATTGAGTCCAACCCCCTGCTCAGTGCAGGAAACTAGAGGAGGGGTCTCCCATCCAAGTAATAACCAGGCCTGACCCTGCTTAGCTTTCCACACTCAGACAAGCTGAGCCAGCATGAGCCACAGGCCTGTATCACAACATGACCCTCTAGGTTCACTTCTGTGTCTAACCAGCACTTTTGGCGAGTGTTTTTAGAGCAGGGGAAATGCAGCATTTAATATTGAAAGCAAAAGAAAACATGATTTCCTCTTGTGTATTTGCACTATTCCGCTATACCTCCGTGCCACCAGGGCTTCTCTACATGAGACTTTTAACCCACCACTTTACCGAGGCTTCTGCTTCCAGATTCTTTGTGGGATTAAGATCGGCTCCTTTAAACATGTTTTTTTCTTTCTTTCTCTGCCTTTCCATATGTTCCATTACACAACCACGTGGTGGTGCTGCGGTATAGCAGAATTGCCAAAAATACATGAGCTTTTCATTCTGGTTCATTCTGCCATTTTCAGATAATACCAGACTAAGTCAAAGTCAGTTTATTACAGTCATAGACCAGCAGGGATAATACCAGACTTTCCTCGCTCTAAAAAAAGCCACGGACGGAAATGCTTGGAAAGCACAGGAGAGGCCCTGGAGGATGACAACGTTGTGTAAAGCACCCGCAAACTATCATGATGAGTAAGGAATTACGAGGGCACAATAAATGCTTCGTGTAGAGACGCCCCTAGAAGTTACATAGCAGAAAAACAGGAAACACTGCTCGTGTAGTGCTCAGATCTCAATTCTGCTATGAAACTGAAAGTGGATACTGCAGATTAAGAGCCTCTTGTAGAAAAGCTCTATATCCATTCTTAGTGGCAGCTGGTGAAGTGGAGTAGAGGGGGTAAGGGGATGCTGCTGGATGACAAGTGAGGGGCCATTCTTTTGCCCAATGCCCATAGGCATCGCACGGTGACAACAGAGGCAGTGTCAATAGAGGCACAGAGCTGCTGAATGGCCACCAACAGCAGAGCTGGCCCCAAATGTTTTGCTGCCTGAAGCAGAGCAGCAGGTGGCACCCACCCACATCCAGGTGCATCAGTACCCAAAGTCAGCCATGTTTATTTATTATTTATTTATTGACCGTGGTTTTTTCCTGCGCCCCTCAGACAAAAAAGGCTCCCAGAGCAGCTTATACAGCTTATACTGACGAATTGGTTGCCCGCTGCCTACATTGCAGGGAGTTTGGGCAACACCCTCTTTCTGCCTTCACTGAAGGCCTTCTTCACACAGAGCATGAGTAAACTATGGGATTCACTTACACACGATGTAGTGATGAGCATGCACCAACTGGGACAGCTTTAAAGGGGGATTAGACAGATTCATGGAGGATAAGGCTACTAGTCATGATGGCTGTATATTTCCTCCGGTATCAGAGGCAGTGTGCCTCTGTATACCAGTTTTTGGGGAACAAGAGCAGGATGATGCTATTGCATTCATGTTCTACTTGTGGGTTGCCTACAGGCAGCTAGTTGGTTACTGTGTGAACAGAGTGCTGGACTAGATGGACCCTTGATCTGATCCTGCATGGCTCTTCTTATGTTCTTGATGTCCTTAACATGAGCGGGACAGTGCTATTGCTCTCAGGCCCTGCTTGTGGGCTTCCCAGAGGCATCTGGTTGGCCACTGTTATGAAACAGGATGCTGGACTAGATAGACTTTTGGTCTGATCCAGTAGGGCTCTTATTATGGTTTTATGAGACACATTACAAATGGTAGTTTCTGGAATTTTTGCTGATATACAACTTTACTCAGTGATCTCTTTCAAAGCAATATACAGGCCTGTGGCTTACGCTGGCTCAACTTGTTTGAGCGTGGAAAGCTAAGCAGGGTCAGGCCTGGTTATTACTTGGATGGGAGACCCCTCCTCTAGTTTCCTGCATTGAGCAGGGGGTTGGACTCGATAGCCTTGTTTTAGGCTCCTTCCAACTCTATGATCTATGAAATCTTTCTTGTCAATTAATGTCAATAACCCAGTATCAATAAGGACCCATCCACATGTTGTTGTTTAAAAAGTAGGTAGTGCAAGCCTTTTTGACATTACCCTTTCAGAATGAGAGGAGGAGGAGATCACATGATTATATACTTTCCTCCGTAAAAATCTCCCTGTGCACAGAAAACCAGCGTGTCGTGGACATGGGTCCTTGACTAGTGTTCATGCTAGCTATTTAGTGAGTTTTTACCATTAGGGGTATTCAGTCGTGCAGTCCTTTATCTGAATCTTGAAGTGGTTTAGACGAGCTTTGCCACTATAGGCCTTTAAGCAGAAAACAAAAGTGTCTATCATTTAAAAAGTTATCAGATTATAAATATAAGTGAATTAGAGGAAGATTGTTCCTGCATGAGCATAACATGTATGCCCAATTATAACATTTACAAGGAGACACAGTAGGAGGCTTTTAAGGATCTGGGGAAATAAACAGGCAAAATGAATCATAAACACGTTCTGTAATCAACACAGACCTGCTACCGCGTTATTTTCATGTGCGTAACAAAACTAATTTCACAGCACAGTGGCTGAGAACAGCGCGTGTATGGTGCGCTCCTTTAAATGCAAGGCAGATTCATTCCTGTAACTACTGCAGCAGCTTCATGACTGTCATGACAAAATACGTCTCATGCATTCATTTTTCAATTATTTTAATGATACTGAATTGCTGTACTAATGTACTATAAGTTATCTAATTGGAGGGTGGTGAAAATGAGGCCTGCCTGTATCCCTTCAAACACACTGCCGCTTTCTTCTTCAGCTACCACCATATCTTTTGTGTCTATAGTGTCAAAAATACGCATTTGTTCCGGTTTTTAATGCCAGGGTTGAATGATGTGTGTACCAGTTCACTTTGAACAGTTTGATTCCCTTGAGCCATTTGACACATCCACAATGCTACTCATGTAGGAGGATGAGGAGGTGCTGCCTTGAAACAGATGTACTTGGAGAGTCAATGCATGAAAGGACTACAGGATTCAGAAATTAGCGATGGCACATTGACGTCACCAGGCAACTTATCATGATCTTTGATTGGGTATAGCATTTGATGATGATAAAGGCCTTATTAACACCAGCTTGCCACATACCGGAATGCATTAATCTAGTAATTTCCCCAAGTGCTACTTAAAGTTTCATTTAAACAGACATAAAAGCAAATGTCAAATTCAATGCCTGTAGGCTTAGAAGCAGCAGTATGATTTGTTTTCTAAGCAACTTACGGACATCTAATGCAACCAAAATCTTGCAAGAGTTTAAGAAGCACTCGTTTGGCATTGCTGTATTTTTTTTACTGGTCTCGCATGTAAAGGGAAGGATATTCGACCATAAATAGCCCTTGCTTTTCTATTGATTTTTCAAGAAGACTCTCCCATATAGACTACTTTCTTAACTTTAGTGTTTAATGGTAGAGCTGAGGATGTTTGGATAAGCCCACGCGGCAAGGACGCTTTTCATTGTTCAAAGAGGGAGGCTAGTCTAAATTCATGATCATGGAGCAATTTAATTAAAGACAGCCAATAAATCCCCAGTCTCTGTCTGACTTTGCCTCCTTCATTCCATCTCTTCAATTGATCCCGCTAATAGAAAAGATAGCGTTGTTATGTCTAGAACAAAGAATTATGGATTACACCTTTTCTTTTGAAGACAGTGTACACAAATATACCTGCCCCTTTCCTTCCAAATATAGCCCTTTTGCTATCAATAGTGTAGCTCCATCCTGGATACTAGAAGTGGGATTCAGGGCAGACCTGTCACCCTGCCTGCTTGGTTATTTTAAAGGGCGGGCCTAGCCTACCTGGTTGTTATTATATTGTGATCTTAGTATTTAACCTTTTACTTGTATTATGTTAACAGAAAATGATAAAAAGTACAGTAATACCTTGGATTGCAAGTAACTTGGTTTGAGAGCGTTTTGCAAGACAAGCAAATTTTTAAATATTTATTATTATTATTTTTTACTTGATATACAAGCGACGTCTTGCAATACAAGTACTGTAGTACAGCTTAAATTAAAATTTTCTGTACAAATTTTTTTGGGGGAATTTTGTTTTGATATAAGAGTGTTTTGGATTACAAGCACGTTTCTGGAACGAATTATGCTCTCAATCCAAGGCATGACTGTATCTAGAAAATTAAATGTCAATTTATTTTCAAGTACTATCTGTTTTTCTTTGGTTTAATCCAGGATCTGCCTTCCTTGCGAGTAGGGCCTCTGCTCATGGGAGGCCCTTCCACCCAATTTTTGGGGATCCCCCTCACATACCACAGCTCACCCCATTCAGCAGGGTCTCCTGACTCTCTGTGTAGCATTTTCAGGGGGCTGGAGCAGCTGCTGTGAGAAGGAGGGGGGTGAGAGAAATCCATTTCTGCCAGCACAGTTGATCCAGCTTAAATCTGGATCCTGGAATCTTTTATAATGTTCCTTTTATTTGTTTTTAGTTTGATTTTAAGCTGCTTGGAGGTTGCTTGGTGATAAGATGGGATAGAAATCCCATAAGCAAACAAATAAATAAATCTGTTGGTAGCCAAAATACCGCCCCCCCAAAGTATTCTGGTTGCATAACAGTATACCACTAGAATGATTGGATACAGTCATTGCCAGTTTTAATCTAACACATCCAGCCAAAAGTATGCAGGACCATATTCCACTGCTGATATTGCAATATGTCTACAGCCAAAGATTTGTTTATAAGAGTATAAGCTCCAGTTTATCTAGTAAAGAGACGTTGACTTGTTTTGAGGTTATTCCTGTGATACTAGGTCCCAGGGATGGGGACTCGGACTCCACTCGTGAGTCGGACTGAGTCCCCCCTCTGACTCGAGTCCCACTCGAGTCCCAATATTTTTAATGGGACTCGAGACTCGACTCGGGACTCGAGACCAAGGACTCTTCAACATCCCTGGGCTGTGCCAGAAGGAGTGGAGAGAAGTGCGATCGCCGGCGAAGATTTTATTTTTTAAATGCAACCTTTCAGACATTTTGGGTTTGGCTGCCTCTGCCTGCCTTCTTTGGGGTTCCCTGCCTCCTCTGCCTGCCTGGTTATTTTGGGTTTGTCTGCCTGGTTTGTTCTTGTCAAAATCAGTTGCAGAGTTTTGAAATAAAAAGGCACACTTGTGCCTAGAATTTATTTAAGCCACACATCTGAAGTAGCCTTATTTTGTTGGGAAACCCCCCCCCCCATTGATTTCGTGGAGTCAGCTTTGGGAGTGACTCAGGACTCGGGACTTGTGAGTCACCATTTTGGACCAAGGACTTGGACTCGGACTCGTGACTCGACTCGTGTCTTGACTCTTCAACATCCCTTCAAGGACTCTTCAACATCCCTGCTAGGTCCACACAAAACCAGGTGCTGGCATGGGGAAAGCCTTTGCTGCTCCCATAATCAGTCCACTGAGATTGCATAGAGAAGTGGTGTTTATTATAGACAAAGCTAAAGGGTCCACTGCCAAGATGGGCAAGAGAGAGACTTCTCCCCTCCCCTCGTCGTGTCTTATCAGGGCAGGCAGCCATGGTAACTAGTGTTGCGCCGAAAATTTCTCCCACATTTTTTTTTTTTTTTACCATTCTCATTCAATTTGATTGAAAAGGAATTGCTTTGAAAAAGAAATTCAAAGGAGAAGAAAATTTCGGAGAAATTCTCATGGATTGGGTTTGGGATTCTTGTACTTATTTTATTTATAAGGTGACCAAAGAGTGTGCAAAAGTGTCCAGTCTTTCACTATACAGTCATCTCTCCAGCAGCCTGCCTGTAGCCTCCTTGGCTTCCCACACTTCAATTAAATCCCAGGGGAAGACAACTCCACCCATAGGACTTTTTCAGATCAGAAAGCGCAGGCAGCCTGGTGGGCTGCAGAGCAATGGGGACATGTGTAATAGAAAGAAAAAGCATACACAGCACCCTTGGAAATTTAACATTTGGAAGGCTCTGGGGAATGTGCTGAACCCCGAAGAATGACAACTAGAGCTGAGTAAAAATAATAATACCGTATTCGGAAGACATTTTTCTCAGAAAAATTCTGAGATTTTCCTTTTTTCTTTTTTACCCCTCTAGAAATAAAAGGCCACTTTGCAGAATTTTCTCAAAAATTTCTTAACCATTTTTTGGGGGTGGCCTCCTTTCCTCTCCCCCACACCTCAAGTGCCCTGGAATGATGCTAGGCATGGGGTGTTATGGAAAATGCAAAGCATTGTGCAAGCTACAAACGATCCCAACCACTCCCCATTTCAAGCCCAATTCAAATGTGTGAGAAGGCAATGGAACTTCTATAGCCCAACATTCCGTACCCCGTGGCTCTTGGTTTGCTCTGCGCTAAAGAACTGATCTCTATCATGCCCCACATTTTGACCACTAGATGTCCCATTTGCAGACTTTTCTAGTAACAAGGCTATCTTGGACTATGTCAGGTGTGTAGCAAATTTCAGCTCACTGGCTATTTTTGAAGTACCTCAGCCATTTGGGCCCTTTGTTTTGGGACCAAAATGGGAAAATGTCGCATTTACAGGCTTTTCTAATCATCATAGTGTCTTCAACTGTATGCACACCACATTTCAGTTTTCCAAGTCATGTGGAGGAGGTACACGAACCCTCCCACGCATGCACGTAACATACTAAGGGCGCAATCCTATGCATCTTTAGACAGAAAAAAGCCCTACAACTCCCAGCATTCCCCAGCCGGCCATACTGCATTGTAGGGCTTTTCCCTGCCTAGCCATGCATAAGATTGCGCTATAAGGGTGCTTCCAGACAGAGGATTCCTTGTGCTACCAATCAAAAGGCGTAGTGCAGCTAGTCTGACTTCTCTTCCTTAACATTTTTTTTTTCCTGGCAAGAAAAAGACAGAAGTAGTGGTGGGAAAACATGGAAGGGTTACAAAGTGAAGGCAATGTAATCTGGACCCTCTGTAAAATTCCATGAATAAGACAGGGTGATAGCACGATAAAAGCCTCAGCTGGCAGCATGTGCATGTGCACACACACATTTAATGTTTATCAGATGGATCATCCCCAAGGTTGCACACCTAGGTTCACATCTGCTTCACATTTTAAAATACATGGTTCTAAGAGTGGGGTGGCAAGGGGGCTGTGGAACTAAAGAACTAGAGCTTCTCAATGGTGGCACCCCATTTGTGGAATGCTCTCCCCAGGGAGGCTCACCTGGCACCTACTTTATGGTCTTTTCAGTGCTAGGTGAAGACCTTTTTATTCTCCCAGGCATTTTAAGAACTGTATTTAGTGTTTTCACCACTTCATTCTGCTGCTAGTTTTAATTTAGTTTTATGTGCTGGAATGGTTTTATCCTCCGCTACTGGTTTTACCTTGATTTTATTCTACTCTCTCTGTGTTTTTTTAATTTAATGTTTGTATTATGTTTTTAATGCATTGTACACCAAAGAGAACTTTAGTTATTGGGCAGTTTAAAAGTTCAATCAATCAATCTGCTTTTCCATTTTGTAAGCATGTCTTGCCATTAAGTATCATATGCACAAATCCCAAAATTGAAGTCTCTGTCTAGTATTTTATTGCCATTTATTTAAACTACAGTAAAAGTAAAGAATATATATATATATATATATATATATATATATAATGTCAGTGGGGGAAATAGTCATTCAACAGAACCAGGACCATCCTTGTAACATCAGCACACTAAGGGCACAAACCTATGCATGTTCAGACAGAATAAAAGGCCTACAACTTCCAGCGTGCCTGGGACATGCTGGGAGTTGTAGGCCCTTTTTCTGTCTAAACATGCATAGGATTGTGCCCTAAATCCAATAATTCTAAACACAGACTAGCTTTCCCCAACCTGGTACCCTCCAGATGGGTTGGACTGCAATTCCCATAATTCCCAGCCAGCATGGCAAATGGGAGACATCTGGAGGACACCAGTTAGGGGAAGGCTGAGCTAGACCCACAAATGATTTGTGGAAACCTTTTGGATAGATTTATGAAGCAGCTGGAAGTGTACACTCAGAAAAATGTAAGATGAAGACCAACAGAGAAAGGAGACTTCTGGGCCCGCCAGGTGGACAGTGTGGCAGGTTTCTCTCAAATAAACACACAGAATTCTTTAGGTGAGCATTGAGGGGGGGGGAGCTGGGCAATACTCAGCCATTGGCAGGGTACTATGAAGCATGATCGTGCTATGGATGATCCATTCTGGAGACATGTGGTCAGACCCCTGGCCAGATGAAGCACTTAAGAGGTGCTCATGTCCTTGACATTGCTCTCTCCTCATCCCTAAATATTTTCACCAGGAAAGAACCAATCAGGAGTTGTATTTTCCCTATGCCCTTACAGCTGTGCTAGCAGCTTCTGGAGAAACTGAAAAGTTCTGTTGCTGTTTGCGGATACACTTGGATCTCTGTATTATGCATGGATTCAAAGGGTCATGTAAAAGTTTAGCCATTTAAAACTTTGCTGTGAAGTGCCTGCACCATGTGGGGAAACTGTTGCTTTACCTCTCCACATCTGCTCAGAATGGTAGGGTGGCATGTGTCTTCTTTTACAGAGGACAGTCCTCTGTTTGAAGGGCTGCCAGAGGACTGTCCTCTATGTGAAGGTGTCCTGTCCAATTCCAGTTTAAGGATAAAGAACCATCAGCACTGTTGCCCATCAACAGTTAGCACCTGGACAGCAGACAGAACAGGCAGGGACACAGATCACCTGGTCATAGTATTCCACACTATGGTGAGATTTATTTTTATTTATTTATTTATTTAATTATATTTATACCCCGCCTTTTTTCCTGCAAGGAACTCAAGGTGGTTTACATAATCCTAATCCTCCTCTCCATTTTATCCTCACAACAACCCTGTGAGGTAGGTTAGGCTGAGAGTCAGTGACTGGCCCAAAGTCACCCAGTGAGTTTTGCACTGTATTTCTGTTTAAATTATAATAATTATTTCTAAATTTGCATCTATCCACATAAATTAGCATATGCAAATCGTATGGAGATCAGCACCCTCTTTTGTCCTCCTTTTGGACGATTCATACATGGCCACTCTAGTGCTTAACCTCAAGGTGAAATCACTGCCACCCCACAGAGTATAGGCACCACTCAGTAAACTTTTAAGCAGCTACTCTATGGTTCTGTTTCTGAGTCATCTCTTCCACCCTTCCTCGGGACTCAGTGGAGTGGAACTGGTTGCGGTGGCCTACAATACAACACCCAAGATGCACTGTGGTGACAAATTTAAAGGTACCGCACATAGAGCAGCCCTATTTACAAATGCATCCACAACTGCTGTAAGTATCTGGCTTTCTTTTAAAACCCATTTAGCCTATGAAACAGCTCATTTTAAAAGACAGCCAGTTACTTACAGCAATTGTGTGCAGTGATATTAAAACAACAACAACAATTGAGGGAATCTTGTTAGGAAAACTTGAACTGCTGAAGGAGAAAGGGAAGTGAAACACCAGCACTGAGGAGGAAAAAAAGGTGAAATCATGGTTCAGTCGAAGTTGCTGTATCCCATCCTGTCCAAAGGGTGATTGCAACCTGCCAATGCAAACAGAGATGTAATAGGTATTAAGCAATGAAAACATCCTTAGGAAAAGGAAATTATTGTCCACTTTGAAGAACATGTAGAGGTACCATTGTGTTACCTAAAATTGGTGCGTTCATTAATGTGAACACTGTTACATTACATTCTGCATGCCAAATGTATTAAATTTCACAAATAGTCCAATTGTAAAACCTGGTATACTCACATAGAAATTCTTAGGCTACAGCATCACTGACACCTGGTATCCTATAGATACAATAGTAAAGTCATTGATAAGGAGACAGTGGTGAACTTCTGATATCTGTGTGTCCTACAGCATTGGTTGGGACCCACAGCTGGGTTGCACCCCAACCATAGGTGGTAGCAAAGAGGTGTGTGTGTGTGTGTGTGTGTGTGTGTAGTTTAGGATTAGGACCGGGGAGACCTGGGTTCAGATCCCCAGTTAACCTTAAAACTCACTGGATGATCACTGGCTCTGAGGATAAAACTACACATTATGTTTAATATAAAAGATGCAGCTCCATATGGCTTTCCCCCCCCTTTCTTAAAAGTAAGCCTGGGGCCCCTGATCTGGATTGGGCCTGGTACACAGGGAGGGGAGGCTTAATCCTTCCCTCCCCAGCTGCACCCCCATGAAAATCCTCCTCTGGTGTGTGGCAGCAAGCAAGAGTAAAACAAACAAAAAACACCACCCTCCCATTGGTACCAATGGCAGTTTGTTTGTTTTACTCTTGCTAACTGCTGTGCTGGGGTGGGGGGATTTCCAGGGAGTACAGGGCTGGGGAGGGAAGGATTAAACCACCTTGTGCACTGTGGTTCCAATCCACACTCAGGGCCGGTGCTACCATTAGGCCAACTAGGCAGCTGCCTAGGGCGCAGGGCTAAAGGGGGCACCAGAAATGCCTTGAAAAAAAATACAGCGCTCTCAAGTGGGAAGGGGTGTGTGCTAAATATCTGATCTTGCCTAGGGCACCAAACTGCCTTGCACCGGTCCTGTCCACATTTTCTTTTAAGTAAAGAAAAAGCCCATATGGAGCTGCACACAATGTAGTAAATGCAATGTGTAGTTTGACCTTCAGCCTAACCTATATCACAGGGTTGTTGCAGGGATAAAATGTGTGTGTGCGGGTGTGTGCGGGTGACCCTGTTCCCTATCACTGCCCTGAGCTCCTTGGAAGACAAGCAGAATAAAACTGTAATAATGACAATAGAGATAGAAGACAAATTGAGAGTAAATAGATGCAAAGGAAGATAGAGCTCCTTTACCTTTAATAGTAATATAAAAGAGGGAATTTTAGTGGTAATCTAGCTTTACATGACAAGCTGAACTGGCCAAATCCCCACTGCTAGATGGCTGTTACAAGTATCCATTTGTGCTAGCTACCAGAGAGGAGAAAATTAAAATATGCCTCCCATGTTTCAAGTTGGGGATCTTGGATCCTGGATCTGAAAACAAATATATCTTTGGACAGTGGGCAAGACAGATAGCAATATCTTCAAGCCAGGTTGCAACAGGATGCCTAGGCAGTCTCCCCCAACCTGGTGCCTTCCAGATTGGATGTTGGACTGCAATTCCCATCATTCCTATTGGCCACCCTGGCTGGCAAAGAAGGGAGTTGCAGTCCAACACATCTGAAAGCACCAGGTTGGGTCAGGCTACACTAGAGCAGGGGTAGGCAGCCTGATGTCCTCCAGATGTCTTGGACTACAACTCCCATAATCCCCAAGTATTGGCCATACTGGCTGGAACTGATGGGGGTTGTAGTCCAAAACATCTAGAGGGCTCCAGGTTGCCTAACCCTGCCCTAGAGGAATCCAATCCACACACGCATGGACAAGCCCAGCAGATGTTTTGGCTTCCTATTTGGAGTCCAGAACATTCATTGTAGAATTCATACCCATCAATCTTAGGGTGGTCATATATGCATCGCCAAAAGAGAGAAAATTCATCACCAAAGAGGACAAGAAACCTGTATATGCAAATTTATATGTATAGATGCAAATGTGAAAATAATTACTATAATTTCAGATAGAAATACAATACATTTCACTATACCGGGGAAACCGAGACCTGTGACCTGTGTGCCTGTTCAGTCTGCTAACCACGGTGGGCAACTTCAAGGCCCCTGCTCTCCCTTCTTATGGCTCTTTAATTTTAAACTGGACTTGGACTGGGCAGCCCTTCAGATGGAGGACTGTCCTCTCCTCTGTAAAGTAGGACACATGGCCACCCTAGTTCCAGAGAAAATCCAGTGGTAGCACAGGTAGGGTGACTTGCCAGCTGCTATTTAATTTATCCTCCTAACAATTCTGCAAGGTAAATTACATTGGGAGAAAGTGATTTGCCAAATGCCATCCAGTTTCTCCAGCTGAGCGGAGATCTGAACCTGGGATCTGCACATTGCAAACCTAACAATCTAGACATTGATCAGCCACACTGGAGATAATTCACATTGTTTTTGTAGCATAGCGCTAAGGCTCAGCAGTACACCGAAATACAGTACTGCTACTGCTCCTTTTCTAAATCTAGGCCTTTGGGTTGGCTTGCTGAAAAAACTGAGTGAATTACGTAAGTGGAGAATGAATTAAGAAACTGTTGCTGAACCTGAGCAACTGGATGAAATATAAAAGCCTTGCAAGGCTTCTGAGGGACAAACTGCATAGCACACAGGCTGGATGTTCTTCTGCTCCTGTTCCTCAAAATTACTTTTCCCCACCACAGGGTTCCAGACAAGTGTTTGCAAAGGCACATCCACTTCTGGGACCCTGCCTGGGGCAATCAGCTGTTGGGGAGCAGAAGGGTGGCCAGCAGGGAGACTTCTTTCTCAGCATCCCTCTTCCAGCTTCTCCAGTCAAAATCACCCCATCCTGATATTGCTTTTCTCTACAAAAAGCAGCTGTCGGGACTTGGCTGAACACATTTGTGTATAATTTGCTGTTCACAATTTGTATTTAACATTCAATATTTATATTCCAAATATCCACTATATTTAAAGAGATAAATAGTCAGGCAATACTTCTTTTTAGGACCACCCGAAACATCGCAGTATTGTTTATATTATTTTTTTATTATAAGCCACTCAGGATGATTAATGAGGAAGGGTGGTATAGAAATTCCTAAGTCAAACATAAGGACATAGCCCGGAAGAGCCCCACTGGATCAGACCAAAGGCTTCTCTAGTCCAGCATTCTGTTCCCACAGCGGCCGGCCAGCCAGATGCCCAAATGGGAAGCTCACAAGCAGGACATGAACGCAACCGCACCCTCCCACTTGTGTTCCCTGGCAACTGGGATATACAGGGATTACCTCCGATCCTGGAGGTAATATATAGCCCTCATGACTAGCAGCTATATGCACCTTAACCGCTACGAAAACAAAAAGTGTGCAGATGGGTTGTGAGCTATCAGTTCAAATTTGCCAGCGGACTCTTGCAACCAAATGTCAAGGAAGGGGTAGCGCAGTGCATAGAGCGCAAGGGGAGGAGGAGCAGGGCATGGCAGGGACAAAAAGGAGGGTTGTCGTTGTGCCGCTTTGCTTTTACCTGACCTCTCCACAGTCTACCCATGCTTTCTGCGCGTCCTCAGCCACACCTCTGTTTGAGCTGGGAAGTGTCCCACCTCGAGCCGAAAGAAGCTACAGCAACGCCAAACCTGTCCCCATGGTGCTTTCAGGGGCTGCAGTGAGCTTGTTCCTACCCTTTCGCCCTGAAGTCATTGTGAAGGCTTGCCTGTTGCTAAAGACACACACACACACACACACACACACACACTGGGGCTGAAAGAACATGCCCCTCTCTCTCCTTCAGCCATCAAAGTCATTATGCAGAAGGGCATTTGGCGTGGAGACCTGCATTCACTGAGACATCTCCCTCCCGGGGTGCTTTAAAATGCACGTCCCCTTGGCCATTCAAAAGATATTTGTGGGGAGGGGTCCAATGGGGCGTCCTCCTCTCCTCAGCCAGCCTGTTCCATTCACCTACTTCCCTTCCTCTCCAGTCACCCAGCTCCCTGCTCTGTTCACCTTCTTCCTTCACCCAACCCTTTCCCAGCTTTCCTCCTGTTCTCTTTCCTCAGTTGTTGACAGTCCTCTATTTAAAGGGCTGCCTGAGGACGATCCTCTGTTTAAAGAAGGGTTGTATTCTATTTCCAGTTACATCATAGTAATTGGGTTGGATCTAGATTCACACTGGATCAACTGTGCTGGCAGAAGTGGACTTCCCTGCCCCCTCCTTCCCACAGCAGCCCCTGCAGCCCCCTGAAAATGCTACACAAAGAGTAAGGAGACCCTGCTGAATGGGAAGAGCTGCTGTGTGTGTGTGTGTGTGTGTGTGTGTGTGTAGATCCCCCAAAATCGGGCAGGTGGACCTTCCGCAAGCAGAACCCTTCCTCTCGTGGAAGGCCAAACCCCTGGATCCAACCAATTATTTCTAAATTTTATTTAGAAATGCAAATTTTGTGTAAATCTTGCAAAACAGACAAATTTTATGTAAATTTGTGTTGCCTTTTATCCTCTTTAGTGATGGAGGATTTCCTCTTTTTTGGCAATGCATAAGGTGCCATGCTAGTTGAAAGATGCCACAGGGTTTCTTTGCCTGTGTAAGAAATCTGGCAGCACCTTTCTGGGGTAGGGAATTGTCCTGGGAACACATCTCCCCAATCATTTCTTCCTTCCCTGTGATCCCTTAAGTTGGGAGGGTTGAGTCCTGTCTCACAGTTTAAGGGATCTCATCAGGGGAATATTGGGCTTGAAGGATGTGCACCTGGAAACCTGCATTCCTCCAAGGCCAGCCTCTCTCCCCTCCTGCTGCCGCCTTTAGGTCCCCGTCTGAAGGGAAGCAGCCTAATGGCCACCCAGTATTTGATGGCTTGTACCTGTGCACTGCTCTGCTCTCAAGATTTCATGGGTGCATGAGGACAGCGCACCGACACAGCCCACAGTCTTTGGGTGGCTTTGGAACTCTGCAGGGGAGGGGGAGAGACTGGCTTCTACTAAGAGCTTTTCTACACTACGCTGTTAATTGGCTGTTAATCTGCCATATCTACTTTTGGTTTTGTCACAGAACTGAGATCCAAGCGCTACACAAAGAGCTTTTCCTTTCCTGCTTTTCTGCTACATAACCTCTAGGTGGCACTGTGGTATTGTGGAATAGCGCAAATATACAAGTGAATTCTTTCCCTTTCACAATTAAGTGCTGCATTTTTCCTGCTCTAAAAAACTCGCCCAAAGTGCTGGTCACAATGTCATCTAAAGAACCCATAATAAACAACTGTGAGTAGAGAATGACAAGAGCACGATAAATGTATTGTGTACAAAAGCCCTACGTTCACTTTGGTGCTCATTCAGGGGATAAGAAGGATCTTTGACTCTCTTTGGGCCATTCTGTGCCTAAGCTGAGCACTTCACTCCAAGTGGGCTTAGAGCCTACAGAAATCCTCTTCCAATTTCAGTAGCTGCTGAGGTCCCCGAATGAAACACCAGGCCTAAGTCCTATGTGGCAGCTTCTGCTCTTGAAATTAGAGGCCACAAGCAAAGGATTTAAAAGGTTGTCACTTAGACCACAGTAGGCTAAGAAGGAGAAGGGGGAACAGATGGACACAAGATAATTCCACCTGTCCCCATTTGGACTGAATGCAAGTTACCTAGTTGTCTGCTATAGTTTCCCCATGCTTGGCTTATGCAATTCCTGTACCTCTCCAACAGGAAACTCAATTCTCATTCCAGGTGCCTTCACCCAAGGAGTAGGAGTTAAAGTTCAAGCTTTACCATCCTTACTTGGGCCAGGGCTCTCCAACCTTGGGTCCGCAGATGTTGCTAGCCTACAGCTTCCAGCATACCCAGCCAGCATGGCTAATGGCAAAGGATTGTAGTCCAGCAACATCTGGGCACCCAAGGTTGCAGAGCCCTGGGTTAGAACAGCACTTTTCATGTGGGCATTATATTTTCCATAGTATTGTCTTTCTGTTGTCTCATCTTTTATATGTTTGGCATGTCAGGCTTGGATGAATATTCTACACAAAGAAGTGAGAGAAAAATGTCCCCAGGATAACTTTTCCAGTAATTCCATAGTATCCAAAATCTCTGTTGGTCCCATGAGATTAACCATTAGACATAAGAAACATCCTGCACCATGATAATTAAACATTTGTCACCTACCATTTCTATTCTCCCCTTTTCCTCATTTGCTCCTCAAAGAAATCATTGCATGCAACAGTCAATGCAGCAACCAGAACCACAAATTCATTAAAATCCACTTCGTTGTCTTTATTGCTATCAAGATCTTTCATAATCTTATCAACCAACTCGGGATCCTTTTGACACTACAAAGACAAAAAATAGATATTCATATCAGTCTGATATTGGTTACAGAATCTTCTGAGAGGTGGGAATTACATTAGAGGTTTCTTTTTATTTCCTTGAGGGCATGTGCAGATGTTATCTACAATCCTTAAGGGAGTTTTAACATGAACAGTGACATTTACCATTGCCACAACAGTATCTGCAGCATGTATTTCAACAAAAAGATGATGTGGCTTTGCACAATGTTGATTTGTGATAAGCATCATGTTTATTTCTAATATTTCCAACAGTTTAATTCTTTAAGAAGCTAAACGTTAATGCATTTCCCCCCTAGGACTGTCAACTAATTAAAACAATCTTAGTTGATCAACCATAGGAGCTTTAGTCATAATTGTTTTATTGTTTTATTTATTATTACATTTATATCCTGCCTTTTTTTCTCTTGCAAGGAAAACCCAAGGTGGCTTACATAGTCCTCCTCTTCTCCATTTTATTCTCACAACAACCGATGGGTGAGAATTTCACTTGTTTTTTTTATAAGAACTTACAAAAATCCAGACATTTCTTCAAAAAGGGACTGGAAAGAATTTGAGGTCAAAGAAATTTGAATGTGGGAGAAAGCGAAATTGACATATTTGTCTATCATCCAGGCAGAGGGCCTTCAGTGCTTAGCTCTTAAAAGTCTGGATTTGAATCCCTGTGCATTCAACCATGTTTGTAGTGCTGTATTAGGATTGCCACCTCTTTTTTTCTTACAGGCTTTTCATCCCTAACAGCTGTATGGCAGGCAGGGACAATATGTTCCTCTCTATGCTGCGAATAACTGTGCATATTGAATTTGGTCAGTGCAGATGGGTGAGAATTTCCCTCAGTTTTTTTATTTAAAAATTGCAAATAAACAGGATGGAAAGAACTTGAGATTGGGGGGGGGGATTGAATGTAAGAACATTCGGATTTGTCCATCCCTACAAAGAGGTACATAGGGGAGAAGAGGGAATATCTCTTCTAAGATTGCCCCTGCCACTTAGGATTTTGCACCTAGAAGAAAATATTTAAAATCTGTTGCCTAACTAATTGGAGGCAATTTAGTTGATCAAAAAGTTTTGAATAAATTAACCTAACTAATGAAATTGATTCGCAGTGCACTCCTGCATGTGTCTACTCAGAAGGAGGGATAGACCTGGATTTTGTTGGGTCTGCATTTTTCAGCATACCGACCTGATTTGCACCCCTCAAGCTAATATGTGGATCTCCTTCAGTTTTCACACGTCTCTGAATTTTGTGAAAAAGTTCTCACCCCCCCAAATGTATGAAAATACTTATAAAATGTGTATTTTATGTTAAAAACTGTACAAAATGCATATTTTAGGATCAAATGTGTACAATACAGTGAATCTTTGTGCCTTAAAAAAATGCAGATTGATATGGAAATTGGATGGAATGTACTTATGAATGAACAACCAGAAAAGCTAACATGGACTGGGAGTAGAATGATCCATCCATCCCTACTCAGAAGTAAGTCCCATTGAGTTCAATGGGGCTTACTCCCAGGAAAGTGGGTACTGTATAGGATTGCAGTCTAAATGTTGCAGCCTGGGGTTTTCAGCTAATTCCTCAAAGTAAAAATACATTATTGTAAAAATAAAAAGTACTGTAGTAAAAATATTGTAGTAACTTTCATTATCTGAATCCCAATTAATCTAAACCTCTGATTTATCAGAGTTCACTGCATCACCTTTGTAGATGACATCAACCCTACTGCTTCCATCAGTGGAACAACACCGTTGGAAAGAACCCTTTGAATGCACCTTAGATCATTCATTCTGATAAATGAGATTCTACTGTACTTGTGAAAGTATTCCAAGGACATTTCCACACATGAGTCTTAAATCTGAGCCTCTCTGTTGTTGTTGTTGTTGTTGTTGTTGTTATTTTAATGTTCATAAACTGCCCTTCGTCTACTAGAAAGCACAGAGCAGTATAAACAAATAAATTTTAAAAACCCGATATAAAAACCATATAGTTACAAATTAAAAGGCTAAAAAAAAAAGTAACAACAATTCTTCAACCAGCAAACTAAACAAAAAGACACAATCAATTACATTTACAATCTTTAAATGTTAACATTCTAAAATGCCTGGGCAAAAGGGAATGTTTTAATTTGGCACTGAAAAGAAAACAAAGCCGGTGCCAATCGCATCCCCTTTGGGAGGGTATTCCAAAGTTGAGCTGCCAAAAGAGGAGGCCCTCCCTTTGTAAATGTACAGTGTATTTCTCCCAGTGGTAGTACTTGGAGAAGGGCCTCCCCTGAAGACCATAATGCATGGGCAGGCAAATATGGGAGGAGGCAGTCCTTCAGGAATTAGGGCCCCAACCCATTTAGACAGAAAAATGTCCTACAACAGTCAGCATCCCTCCAACCAGCTGGGCACGCTGGGAATTGTAGGACTTTTTTCTGTCTAAACATGTATAGGATTGCACCTTTAAAGGTGATAACCAGCACCTTGAATTGGGCTTGGTAGCACATAGGGAGTCAACCTAATTCCATAAGAATTGGTGTAATATGGCTCCTTCGGGATGAACCAGTCAGAATTCTGGCTGCTAAATTTTGCATAAGTTGAAGCTTCTGAAACAGTTTCAAGGGCAGCCCCACATATAATGCATTACAGTAATCCAACCTAGGATGTTACCAGAGCATGAATTACTGTGGCAAGGCTACCCCTATTTAGGAAAGGCCACAGCTGTCAAACCAGTCATAGCTGGTAAAGGGTGCTACAAGCCACTGAGGCCACTTGTGTTTCTAGTGACAATATTGGATAAGGAAGCACCCCTAAGCTGCACACTTGCTCCTTCAGAGGGAGCACAGCCCCATCTGGAAGAGGTTGAACACCAACTTCCCAAATCTGGGAACTACTACCCCACAGTGCCTCCATCTTGTCAGGATCCAGTTTCAGTTTATTGGCCCTTATCCATCCCATTCCTGAGTCCAGACAGCTGTTCAGCACTTCCATAGCCTCACCTGATTCAGATGACACAGAGAAATAGAGTGGGGTGTCATCAGCATATAGATGACTCACTCCAAATCCCCAGATGACTTCACCCAGCAGCTTCATATACCTGTTAAAGAGCATGGGGGACAAGATGGAATCTTGCAGGACCCCACAGCACAGATGCCATGGACTCAGGTAGATTATGACTGTTGCTCATGTATAAGGGAAAGCTGAGAGAAGAGGCATTTGTAATGTGAATTAACATTCTGGCTAATCTAATGAAGTTTTTTCATTCATATTACAAACCTGACAGAAGCAGAAGCTGCTTTAATCCACATGTGTGAAAAATGCCCTACATACCAGTACAAAGGTAGGAGCATTGGAAGCTCACATGTGGACTTGCCCTTAAACCAGGGGTGCAGAACCTCAAGGCCGGGGGCCAAATTCAGCTTACCTGGGGTCCCAATCAGGCCCTCTGGAGTTCCCCAGAAAGCTAAGCCCCCTTTTCCCGACCATAGATAGTTTGGTGGTTTCTCAGCTTTTGTGCAGTTTCCCCCCATTCTAAAAGGTTGAAATGTATCTCCTAGGGCTCAGTTACTGGCAGAGCTTTCAGCTAAACTATGTTGGTATTTTGGGGGCCCGCACTTTTGCCATTGGACCTGCCCCTTTTGCAGGGGCACTGGAATGTGGCTCCTGAGAGCTTCTCCAAAATGGAATTTGGTCCTTGGGCCGAAAGAGGTTCAACACCCCTGCCTTAAACCATATGAGATGCTATTTTTGTCTAATTTGCAATGGTCTGCAGCAAATTGAGCTTGCACCAGCCGATTACATTGGGCCATCTTATTACGGATTAATAAAATGGTACACAGGACAAAGATAATCCAATCTAAGAAAATTGATGACAGGTTCCTTTTTCTCTTTCTTTTCCCCTTTTACTTACAGAGCTGCCAGTTTTTAAGATTGCGAGGTTCCTTAGGATTAATAGACTATAGGATGCCAGTTCTATATCAGATCTTTCTTTTTTCCTTTCTTTCTTTTTTCATACAGGAATTTCAGTAGAGTATAATTTAGGAACAAAATAGAGGGGCACAAATCACATAGGCGCTGATAATATGTCCCGAAGCAAGAGCTCTGGTCAGCAATCCCTCTGCTCAGCACAGATAAGAAACTATATTTAGAGTTCACAGGATTTCCAGTCAACCTGTGAATAAAATGCCACGCAGCTTCAGGCCTGAAGAAGCACTTAAAAAACAAGAACATTTCCAGGTATCGGCCAATGTTCACCTGCACATTCTTGGGCCATCTTCTATAACAGCCTTCCCTAACCTGGTGCTCTCCAGGGATGTTGGACTGCAACTCCCATCATTCCCAATGGCCATGCTGGCTGGGAATGATGGGAGTTGCAGTCCAACATCCCTGGAGAGCACCAGGTTGGGGAAGGCTGTTCTATAATAATGTGCCACACACCTCTGTCAGTCTGGCCGTCCATCTGCTCTTGCTGAACCACTTTGCTCGTGTGGGCAGGAGAGATACCCTCAGAAAGCGGAGATGGAGGAGGAGATTGTGATTAGGGAACCTGTACACTTTCAACAAGAAAAATAGCCTAAAGGTCTCTTCCCCCTAGGCAAAGTATCAGGGAACAATACTTCCCCCTGCTTAAGAGGAGCATAGGTACCGTTGAGACATTGGCAGCCATTACTGCAATCCACACCCTCTTCTCAGATCTATTTGCACGCCTAGCAACCAACACACCGCACACTAAGGAATGGGGTAAAGAATACTATGCTTAACATGGCAACAGCTAAATAGGACTGAAGGGAAGAAGGGAAGGACTGGAGGAAGCTTAGGAGTGGCACCCTGTGGCTATGACGCAACTTCAAATATGATGTAGTGTAGTGGGCACAGAGAGGGCCCCTTGGACATGGAGGAGGAGTAAGAAGGAACCAAGGGAAAGAAAAGTAAGGAAAAGTCAACTAGGAAGGGAACCTGACACTGGCACTCACCTACCAGTTTAGTTACAGCTTATTTAATAGATACATCTCTAATACATAGGATATCATAGGATATCATAGGATCATAGAGTTGGAAGGGGCCTACAAGGCCATCGAGTCCAACCCCCTGCTCAATGCAGGAAACTAGAGGAGGGGTCTCCCAGTAATAACCAGGCCTGACCCTGCTTAGCTTTCCATGCTCAGACAAGCTGAGCCAGTGTGAGCCACTTTGTATACATACTTAAACTAATGACTCTCACCTTTGCATTGTCCGTCTTGTAGATATAAAATTAACATTGATGGATAGACCCATAACAGATTAATTGGTAGCAAGATATCGAACCATTAGTTTTTATTACAGCTAATTGGCCGTACTATTAATTTCTGCTTTGGAATGGCTTTATCTACACATCATTAATGAAAATGGACTCTCCCTTTGAAGTGAACATCTGCAAAGGTAATTTTCCCCAGAGCTGATGACAGACCTTCGAACATCCCAGTCCCAGACAGGGCTTCAACACTGTGTGATTTAGTTGATCTGAGTCAGATCTAGAGGATTTTAACCAGTTGGGGATTGTGCCCTGTGGCTGCATTGCAACCACAACCCAGCAGCCTTCTAGCCCAGTTTTAGCAAAGTGAGCTAAACCATCTCCTGTGGTTTGTGTATTGGGATCAATAACAGGAAGACATTGTGATGAGGAGTTAGTATGAACTGTGCACAGTGTTCAGCACAGGCCTGTAGTGTACCCATAAAAACAATGGACATTTGTTAAGTTTAACTGCTATGAGAAACCTGCAGGGTAATGACGGGCCTCAGCTACCAGCCGCTGTGAACTCTTTACCTCATCCTTGAGATAAAGATGTTTACACACCTTTCTGCAGAAGTTAATTGGGATTTCTGGGTCTCCTCTTGCCCTCCCTCCTTTTTCCCACTGGCAGCTTTTTGCAGCTTCTAGCAGCCTCTGGCGTGCTCTGGAATTTGGGGAGACCTCTATAAAATCCTTAGCTTAGTTTGCACTTTGGCTTTCTGCTTGGGACAAGGCGTGCGCAGCTTTCAAAGCAACTTAGTGCCCCCGGGGTGGCGTCCATCCTACTAGAAAGCCCCCCTGTGACTGGAGGGATGTGTGCAAGCCTTGCTTTGCTTGTTTACTGATAACCTGCACCCGTATTTCATCAATATATATTCAATAAACTGTATGTTATCTTTCACGCAAGTGATCTTGTTTCTTCCTGACTATCCTCGAATCTAAATTGAGATGCCTTGGCTGGACCAGGCCCTTGGGGGAATACAGTCTGTTCCCAGCATCCGGACATAACTGGCTTGCTGCCTCTGAACAGCAGAGTTCCACGGAGACACAGGCAACAATAGAACTACCTAGGAAGCTGTCTTCTATTGGTCAGAGTCTTCATCCATCTTGCCCTGTATTGCCTACTCCAGCCTTCCCCAAGCTGGTGCCCTCCAGATGTTTTGGACTGCAACTCCCAGGATGGATGCCTGACCATTGGTCATACTGTCTGGGGCTGATGGAGCTGAAGTCCAGAACATCTGGAAGGTGCCAGGTTGGGGAAGGCTGGTCTCCTCTTAGTGGCAGTGGCTCTGCAGGGTCTCAGGCCTTTCACATCACCTGCTACCTGGCCCTTTTAACTGGAAATGATGCCAGGGGTTGAAACGGGGACCTTCCGTGTGCAAAGCACGTGGTCTACTATGGAGATACGCCATGCGTTAGGCCAGCCTTCCCCAACCTGGTGCCCTCAAGATATTTTGGACTTCAACTCCCATCAGCAAAAGGGTAGGAATGCTGGGAGCTGTAGTCCAAAAACATCTGTAAGGCACCAGGTTGGACAAGGCTGTGTTAGGTAGTACAGGCATACCTCGGAGATATTGGGGGTTTGGTTCCAGACCACCACAATAAAGCGAATATTGCAATAAAGCGAGTCACACGATTTTTTTTGTTTCCCAGTGCATATAAAAGCTATGTTTATACCATACTGTAGTCTATTAAGTGTAGCAATAGCATTATGTCTAAAAAAAACAATGTACATACCTTAATTAAAAAATACTTTATTGCTAAAAAATGTGACACAGAGACACGAAGTGAGCAAATACTGTTGGAAAAATGACGCCGAAAGACTTGCTCGACGCAGGGTTGCCACAAACCTTCAATTTGTAAAAACCGCAATATCTGCAAAGCGCAATATCTGCAAAGCGCAATAGAACGAGGTATGCCTGTATAGCTGCAAGCACCAGATGCTGAAAGCAAGCAGCTGAGGATGGCCCTCATTTTCATGCTGTGGTTGTGAACTCACAAAGGCATCCAGGCTGACCACCCTTGGAAACAAAATGCTGAACTCAATGGACCAGGGTCTGACAGAGCACAGCGGTTCTTACATTCTTAACCTAAACAGCTGAGTAAAGGTTGAAGAAAGCACCCACATGTGCATGGCATGGAAGCAGTGGCAGGGTCACCAATCAGCTGACCACATAGGCATAGCACCACCTGCAGACCCAGCACCAATGGCCCGTGTCCTACACATTCAGTATTGAGGCTGGCCCTGTCTGATCGACAGAAGGTATTTGGCTAAGATGGGGGTGCAGAACCTCAGGCCCAAGAGCCAAATGCAGCCCTCTGGGGTTCCCCAGTTGGCTACGCCCCTTCCCTTGGCCCCACCCCCTTTCCCCCAACCACGAATTGTTTGGTGGTTTCCTGGCTTTTCTGTGTTCTTTCCGCCTTTCTAAAAGGTTGAAAGGTCTCTCCTAAGGCTTGGTTACTGAAAGTGAGAGCTTGAAGCTAAAATATGCAGGGGTGGGGTGGTGGTTTTTTTTTTTTGTATTTTGGCCCCACCTCCTTTTGCCTTTGACCCCCTCCCACCACTGGAGTGCAGCCCTCGAGCATTTCTCCGAAATTGAATTCATTTTGGTAAACATACAAATTGGTCCTCTTCTAATCTAGGAAAGGCTCTGCAAGGAGTATTTTGAGGAGGAATTTGAAGGAAAGAAGGACGCAAGTTAGCTTCACAAGTACAAAAAGAAGAGACTGTTCTAGGCATTGGGAATTGCACAGTAGGAACCACGAAGATGAAAACAGGGAGGGAGGTGCTCCCATTTGCTTTGGGTTTATAAAGGAAACTTTAAAAAGCAGTAATAGAATTTTGAATCTCAAAACCCCTTTTATTCTGACCATAATGAAAGTATGGGATACCGTAAAAAAAATAAAAAATAAAAACCAAAAAAAAACCTTGAGTCCATTTATATCCCCCTTACCCACCTTCATTTATACCAATGTTTTCTGTTGCTGGTAAAGATTTGTTATAGGTAAGATATGGTATTACAAACTTACTGGGACATGTTAAGATGAAGACAATGCATGAGTTGGGATGAGTTAAGAACAAGAATGCATCCAGATCAACCCCAATGGTTCCAATATTGGCAAATTAAGAACTACATAAACATTCAGTCTAGGACAGGCACTCTAAGAATGCGGCTATCTAAATTTGAGAAATTAATTGTGGAGACAAAATGTTTTAAAGGTTTATTGGCAAGAATATATTATTTATTGTTAGATCAAGACTTAAAATGGGAGATTAAAAAAACCTCATTGGGAGACAATGACAGCATTAAGAATCAGTGAAGAAGAATGGAAAGTTGTTTTTATGAGAGGAGTAACCAATTCAATCTGTGTTAATTTAAAAAAAGAATTATTACAAATTGATTTATTGTTGATATCTAACACCTCATAGATTAAATAGAATATATAGGAAGAATAATTGTGCATGTTGGAAATGTGGGAGACGATTATATACATATGTGGTGGACGTGTCCAAAAGTTCCAGATTTTTGGAAACAAGTTAAGAGGGATGTCTCCAGGATGCAACTTGTCTTTTAGTTCCAAAACATAGTTATTAAAGCTCTTTCAATCTGAGATCCCAAAAATCAGCCAATGGTATATATTTTGTTAATGGCAGCAAAAATGAGTATTGCCAAAATCTGGGGGGGGGGGGGAATCAGTCACATATAAAGAATGGTTTATTAAAGTTTGGCAAATTGCACAATTATTAAAAATCAGTGAAGTAGTTAGATTGAGAGATGCTAGATAAAAGAATCCCAAATTTATGGTGGAATGGAAACCTATAATTGAGTATTGGAAAAATAATTATGGCATAGAAATTAATATATATTCCTGTTTTGTTAGATCTTAAATTATTGGTGTGAAGATATGGAAAATGTTTTGTGCTATTTATTCTATTTGATATTTAACTTAATGATCTGTGTATAGATGTGGTGTTGAAAGGGGCAGGGTTTGGTTGGGTAGCTGGTGTGCCTGGGTGTGTATATTGATTGTTATGGCAAAAGTTGTCTTCTGGGCTAATTATTTATTAAATTATTTAAAAAGAAAAAAGAAAAAAGAACAAGAAAATGGGGAGGTGGCAACAGGGAACAAGGGATGTGCTTGGCATCACCTCCAGCTTCCTTTTACAGCCCTCTACTTTCAGGGTAGAATCCCCACTGAAGTGAGATGGATACCGTGAAATAAAGTGACATTCAATCCCAACCTCAGGCAGCTGGTGACCAGAGACAGGGCTTTCTCTGTTGTAGCACCCCGCCTTTAGAACTCCCTGCTCAAAATGGTTTGCCTGGCACTGTCTTCATTTTATTTTCTGCACCAGATGAAAACTTTCTATTGGTCCAGGTCTTTTAGGGTGCAATTGTATGCTGGCTGGGGGATGCTGGGAGTTGTAGGACTTTTATTCTGTTTAAACATGCATAGGATTGTGCCTTTGGTCTTGTTTTCTCTTATGCCTGTTTGTTTGTTCGTTTTGCTGAATGTTAACTGCCTGCTGTGATTTGTATGCTGTGTGGGATTTTTTAATTACGTATTATTATTTATTGTTCCTTTGTGGTTTTATTGTAAGCCACTCTGAGAGTCATGGCTGAACAGCGGCCCATAAATAAATAGAAATAAAGAAATAAATACAATGCTCCATATGAATCACTTTTCTGTGTAGAAAGTATTTTACAATTCTTACCATATTTATCCCTATGACAGCCCCATGAGATGGGTTACAGCTGGTCTAGATTGAGACAAGACTATTGGGGGATCCCACCACCACCACCTTTTTGGTTAGCAGGATTCTTGGAAACAATATTGGATTAGATAGATCTTGGTTGGAAAGAACAAGGCACTTCTTAGCTTCTTAAGCTAGAACATTACACTCAAGGTCACTTAGTGCAGGTGAGTTATGCGTTAACTGTTAAGAGAGCTTGAGTGTGCACATTTGCTTTGTGAATGAATTTCTGAAGCTCAGCTATCAGTAGACGAAAGGGATTCCAAATTAACAAAAGACAACAACAAAGTAGACCTTACCTGACTGAAAGCACCCTACCACTAGTCAAGATGTTATGTTTGGATTGCCACGGGGATCGCCATGCCCAGTAGAGAATTTCCTATCCACCCCTTCGCTGTACCATATAAACTGCAGCCATCATGTAGTGAGTTTCTCCACTGTTGATCCATGTGAATGGCATTTGCAAGTGAAGGCAAGGAAATAGTGGAGGCTGCTGGTGGTTCCAACAGTCAGTGGGACTGTGTATTTGCTCTGGATTTTACCATGAATGCTTAAGGAGCTATCTATGGAGCTGAACCTATTTTGGGGGCTAGGGTTTGGCACCATGGATAGCTCCTTAAAAGTTCAGAGTGGAATTCAGAGTGGATACACAGCCCCACTGACGTTGGAGCCACCAGCCTCCACTGCAAGGAAACTCACTGTGTAATAATAATAATAATAATAATAATAATAATAATAATAATAATGGAGAGGAGGAGGAGGATTATGTAAGCCGCCTTGAGTTCCTTGTAGGAAAAAAGGCGGGGTATAAATGTAATAAATAAATAAATATAATAATAATAATAGCAGCAGCAGCAGCAGCAGCAGCAGCCCCAACTCAGGGCCAAAACAGACATTACTTTAAATCTGTGCCTAGCAGCTATATCCTTTGTTCATTTTTACTCTAGAGTAGGCACAGGGGCCTGATCCCCCTACCTTCCCATGCTAAGTTCCCAGTCTGAATTGGGTTCCTGCACCTACTCTACAGTAAAAATGACAACAAGACATAGGTGCTAGACACAGATTTAAAGTAATGTCTGTTTTGGCCCTCACACAGTGAGTTCTGTTATGCCAGATATTAGGCAAATGTAACAGCTAGACTATATACTCAGATGAACTGAGGCATTAGGTTTCCCCAAAGCTAATCAACATGTTTCATTATTCAAGTGGGGCTTGAACCCAAGTGTCTCCCATCCCCATCAAAACACAACATGATATCTAGGCTGGCTGCTACATTTTTAAATAATAATGTACTCAGCAGCTCTAAGCGGGAGCACCTTCCCCTGAATGTGGCAACAATTTGTGTGCACAGTACAGCTGCTGTTGCAGAAAAGGCTTGATTGCATGTCTGGGTGAACAAAGGGTGCATGAAATATTCTTCAAGGATCCTCCAATAGCTATTCCTGCCTCCCCAGTTCTCTTTCCCAATAAATAATCAGTGAAAAAAGATTTAACGTCTTACCGAAAGGAAGTCAGTAAGTTCGCTGGTAAGGAGCTGTTTGAGTTCTCCTTTATTGAGTTTATATTTATCCCCTTCTTTTGCTGAGTAATGGTGAAAGACCCTGATTAAGGTATCCATTGCACCCTCCAGCTGCGTCGGCATACTGCAAAAGGATAAGGAGCAAAGACTTATGGCAACCTTGCATGAAATACAGTCATTTCCTGATATGCAAAGAAATAAACACAGCTGCCCAGAAAGGCAATAGATAGGATCCAAACTTCTCTGGTGCTGAATAGTGTCATCTTACCAGGCACACAAAAATGTGTTCTTTCCAATGCTAATTTAGGAGAGCACTTTTTACAGATACATCCATGAAGAAAATTTCACCCATTGGGTGCTGCATTCCATGGATGGGCATAAGGTAGATCAAGATCTACTGGCCATAGATTGGCAAGGGATTCTGACTCCCAGCTGTTTCACATCAGGAGCATTTTTTTTAAAAGTCTCTTTCTGGCTGCTGAAACAAAGGAAAGTTGCAGGGTAGGCAGGCATTGAATCCAGGATCTCCTTCTGCAAGAGGAAGGGGCCTCCACAGGACAGGAGGAAGGTCTCCACTCATGGAAGGTCCCTCCCCCGCCACACCACAGCTCACTCCATTCAGCAGGGTCTCCTAACTCTCTGTGTAGCGTTTCAGGGGGCTAGAGAGGCTGCTGTGGGAAGGAGGGGGCAGGGAAGTCCACTTCCACCAGCCCAGGTGATCCAGCTTAAATCTGGATCCAACCCCAGGAGTGTATTTGTGTGTGAAAAGGCTGAGAGCTCAGTTCTAGTAATAGAATACAAATTCCTGGGCTCAGCATATGCTCAGAGGTACCCTTTACCCTTTTAAAATTCTAAGTGTATATCTGCCCCCGCTGAACCACTTCGCAAACACTTGGCTCTAGTTGGCAGATCTCTAGGATCTAGTAAAACACACACACACACACACACACACACACACACACACACAACCAGGAGTGGATCCCACACGAGACTGAAGTCTGTCTATCCCTGCTATAGTCAGTACTGAGCTGCTATGTTTTCTTGATAGGGGGAGGAAAGAAAGGCATACAGCAAGAGCATTCAAATACAGCATTCTCCCCTACCTGTTCAAGTGAAAGCAGTTCCAAATAACGTATTGTCTCCAGCAGGAATAGACTATATTCATTCAACTTTATCCTGAGTATCCCACCTAGTTTACCAATTTCCCCTGAGCTTCTAGAGGGAAATCACCAATGATCAATGCCCTGACGCCTCACTTCTTTCACTTTATTTGTGACTGCTTGTCAACAGGTGTAGGTGTCTTTCCCCAGGTGGCCTTCCTGAGGCCGGCTGCCTTCCCTGAGCATTTGGTAAGGAGCTGAGAGCAGAAAAGCTACCACTTCATTAAAACAAGGGGAGGATGGAAATCCAATTAGTTGCTAGGAGGAAGCCAGCCGCTGGGAATATAAGTACCACAAATACAGAACAAGAGGGTTGCAGTGCTTGGCCTTATTGTTACATTTATATCTCACTTCCCCCAAGCCACTCAGGTCAGTGGATGTGGCTCCCTTCCCCATTTTATCTTCACCACAACCCTGTGAGGTAGGTTAGGCTAAGAAATAGTGACTGGCCCAAGGTCACCAAGAAGCTTCATGGCTGAGTGGGGACTTAAACCTGGATTTCCACTGTCCTAGTCTGACACGCTAACCGCTAGACTAGGGAGGTGGAACATGTAGCCGTCCAGATGTTGCTGGACTGTAGTTCCCACCATCCCTCACCAGTGGCTATGCTGGCTAGGGCTGATGGGTGGGTGGGTGTGCAGTGAACAATATCTCTAGAGGCCACATGTTAAGAAGCTGCCTTATCCTGAGTCAGACTTCTGGTCCATCTAGCCCAGTATTGTCAACACTGACTGGCTGTTGACAATACTGCTCTCCAGGGTTTCAGGCAGGATTTTTTTTTCCTAGCCAGGCCAGCCTACCTGTAGACACCAGGGATTGAACCTGGAACCTTCTGTATGCATGTGCTCTACCACTAAATTATGTCTATGTTCCCACCCTTGTACTACACCATGCCTTTGGCTTATTAAGGTATTGATCTAAATTAAGGTATTAAATGTAGATGAATCTAAATTGTGGCTGGTCAGCAAGGAAGGCTCCCTATTTGCTACCAGACCAGGTTTAAGGTTCTGTACAAAGCCCTAAACAACTTGGGACCAGGATACTTGAGAGAGCGCCTTCTCCCTTACCGACCTGCCCGGTCACTGGGCTCATTGGAGGACATTCTCCTGGTGGTTCCACATGGATCTTTGGCCCGACTGGAGTCCACCTGGAGAAGAGCCTTCAGTGTGGTGGCTCCACTTCTATGGAACTCGCTGCCTTTGGAGGTCAGGCCAGGCTCTGACCCTGTGTTGTTTTTGGCGCCGGCTGAAGACATCTTTGCTCCAGGAAGCCTTCCTTGCTGACCAGCCATGGATTTAATGTTATCCTGATTTTAATGTTATCCTGGTTCTTTTATCTGTTTTATCTTTTTATTGTTCACCACTCCGGAATCTATCTAGATATGGAGGGGTATACAAGTGCTGTAAATAAGTAAATTCATAAATGTAATGGTGAGATCCTTAACTGTACAATGCTTCAGAAGTGAAGCATAGCCTCCAGTGAATTATTTTCAGACTCCAAATGTAAATTTAGAGACGTACTGGTGCTCAATGGACAGGTGTGCCACTGAAATATCTCCCTCTACATGAAATGATTGAAGGAAAATTTACACACACAATGTGCCTGGAAAACAACCAATCCTCTTTCACTGGACATGCTGTCAGCAAACTTACTGCTTCACTGGGAAGGAAACACTAAAAATGGCATTCCTCAGATGGCCCTGTGTGTCCTACTTTAAAGACACAGCCCTTTATCTGAAAGGGCTGTCCGAGGACAGTATTTGAAGGGCTATCCAGCCCAGGAACCATAACAAGGGACAGCAGAGGACCACGAAGTTGCCCATCAACAGCAGACTGAGCAGGCACATGGGTCACCTGGCCACTGCTTCCCCACTATGGTGAGATGTACTTTATTTCTATTTAAATTATAGTAATTGTTTCTAAATGTGTATCTCTACATATAAATTAGCATATGCAAATTTTATGTAAATGTGTGTTCTCTTTCATTGGTGACATGTAAGTGGCCACCTTAGGTATTCCTACTAATTGGCACTTAGGGTTGTTTGCCCCCTACCCCTACCAGTAGTTGCAGTTGAAGCTCCAGCAGGGATGAGGGAGAAGACATTGAATTTAGCCCGCAACAGCATGTTGCAGTTTGAGTGCTAGAAAAATGCAATTTCCCCACACCCACTAGTTCAGTGATCTACAGTTGTAGGCCAAAAACATCTGGGGACCCAAGGTTGGAGAACACTGCAGTTGGTCAAAGAAGTTTGGATCTTCCTGCAGCAGTTGGATTAAACTGGAGAACACATTGTTTGCTTTCTAAACAACTACAGTAATACCTTGGATTACGAGCATAATTCGTTCCGGAACCATGCTCGCAATCCAAAATACTCATACATCAAAGCAAGTTTCCCCATTAGAAATAATGGGAACTCAGATGATTCGTTCCACAACCATCTAATCACTGCTTTGCTGGCTCCCTCTCGCTCTGCGCCGGCTCCCGGGCGGCTCCACATAGCGTGGAGCTGGCGGAGCAGGGCGAGGCGCCGAGCCAGCGAGTAACCCGGTGTGCTCGTTTCGCAAGACCTCGCTAGCTTATCGAGCCAAAATTTTTGAAAATTTTTGGCTCGTCTTGCAAAATGCTCGCAAACCGGGTTACTCGCAATCCGAGGCATTACTGTACTTCATTAAGACAGCATACCGCTAGTGTGGGTGTGGAGACCCTCATTGGGAAAGGACAGAGCACTGAAGCATTGATACTTAAGAGTGTGGCACAAGAGGATTCTAAAGTTGGTAAAGTTTGCAGGTAGTTTTGTAGCTGGAAATTTTGTTTGGAGTGTGGCTCCCCCTTGTGTGTGGAATTGTTTACTGACTACTTCAGATTTAACTGGTGCTATGGAGAAAGCACGTAAAGCTTTCTTGCTGGAGGCAAACACAGAGAAGTAAAATCTGTCTGTCTACTTAAAACCCGGAAACCACCACCTAAGTCCTTTAAGCTGCCAGGAGGACAGCAAAATCAGCAAGAGAGTCATGGGAAGTACTGTATGCGCCCTGTGGGCTTTGTTCGCCTCCATCCCAGCAACTAACTTGGGACAAAGCTGGGAGAACAACTGGGCTCGCTAGCTGCCTCCCAAGTGAAAGGGCTCCAACCAGCCTCCAGACGGTGATTCTCAGCAGGGCCATTCACACAGGAGAGAAGCTGTATGAATGTTCTGAATGTGGACAGAGCTTGAGCAAGAGCACACACCTCAATCATGGGAACACCTCTGCCAGCTCAGTACCCAGCATGGAGGGGCAACTTAGCTGCTCCCCAAATTTGCCGAGCCTCATGCTGTGCTAATAGTTTTGCATGCAAAAATCAAGGAAGGGCCATAGCCCAGTGGTGGAGCCCTTGCTTTCCACACTGGGGGTCCCAGGGTCAATCCTTGACATCTCCAGTTGAATGATCAGGCAGGTTATCTCCGCCTAAGTTCCCAGGGAACTACTGCCTGTCAGTGCACACCGGGGCTAGGCGACCTGGTGCCCTTCACATGTTTTGGACTCCAACTCCCATAAGCCCCAGCCAGCACAGCCAATAGTCAAGGATGATAGGGGGTTGTAATCCGAAAATTCTGCACGGCACCGGGTTGCCTACCCCTGGCCCTGGCGCAGACAGTCTGATGCAGAATAAGACAGGTCCCTACAGTGGCACCCCCAGGGCCAGACTGTGGGCATAGGTCTGGGGCTCTGTAGTCCAGATAGGCCCCCAAATGACCCCCTGAAGGTGGCAGCGGCTGCGCAGCCATGGCAGGCAACACCTCCTCCTCCTAGCCCAGCCCTGCCTACAAAAGGAAATGTTGCAGCAGCAGCCAGCCAGGTAAGGCTTCCGCCCTACAGCATGCCATTTTGAATGAACAGTTTTCCTGCCGCTTAATGTCTGAGTAGCAGTGATTCGAACCAATCAGATGGTGCCTTTGTGGGGACATGACCAATGAGGGCACAGGAGCAATGTAAAGACTGCCCCTTTGCTGCTCCTGTGCCCTCACTGGCCATGTTTCCCCAAAGGCACCATCTGATTGGTTCAGATTGCTACTACTCAACCACTAAGAGGAAAAACATGTTGAATTAAAACAACATGCTGTGGGACTGCCACAGGGCTTCCTTTTGTCAGCAGGGCTGGTTGGAATCTGCAGCTGAGTGAATCAACTGCAAACTCTGCAGGAAGGCAAATTAAGCATGCTAATAAGGAGGAGGGTGGAACAGGCATCACTAATCCCAAGGTATGGCATCAGCTAAAGAGGGCGGACCAGCTGAGCAGTGTCGGACGTTTAAGTGATTGGCCCTGAAGCAAGAGGATCCGCCTTAGAGGCGGAGTGTGGGTAACTTGAGTTTGGAAGAGAGGAGGGCAATTCAGTTTGGAATCAACTTTCTTACCTATAGGTCACACTTTAATGGCTAGTATTCTAACTATGCTTGTTTCTTTTGTTATTGACTTCTGCAATACGCTTCATTTGTACTTTTAAGTCTGTCTAACTGGCTTGCATTAACATAATAAAGCTTTAGTTAAGAAGCCATTGCCTGTGTCTGCCTGGAAGGAGGGAGAGAAGGACGGCCTTCTACACCCAGCTTGTCATGTCATGCAAACCCAGTGAGGGTGTGTTGTTGGTGTGGCTAACAAACCACCCAGAACCTAAGGGCTTTAGGGTTGTGGGTGGTTTGTTAACCACGCCAACAACCCACTGTCGCTGAGTCTACACGACACAGCCAGCTGTGACCAGGGCCTGAACAGGCAATCTGGTGGCCATGGGCGCCGCATTGCAGAGATCGTGTGAAGCTGGCCATTAAATCCAAGTTGAAAGGGCATGTTGGTCTGTGGGCAAACCTTGCTGAAGCTACGCAGATGTAGTTCTACTCAGTGCCTGGATGGGAGACTGCCAGGGAACCCCATGGATACGGCCCTGAAGTTCCATGATGGAAGGAAGGCAGGACGTAAACATATTAAATAAATAAAACAATAAACGTTATCTAGTTTATTGGATTAGCCTTGCAACTGAGAAATCCTAGGCAGCTGCTTAGGACAGCTTATTGGTAGGTGGCAGCAGCTTTGCTGCTGTAATGGATGGAATGAGGTTTCCCTTCTCAAAACCATGGGATGTATGTAGTCTAGTGGTGGGCAATCCTCCCACCACCTGACTTGCGGTGTGCTCGCCGAGCGCTGCCACTGCGCCTGCCAAGCCAAGCCAAAAGTGAGCGCCAGCCAAGACGCTCGCCCGACTTCCAGGTTCCCTCTGGAGCGCTTTTTACGTCGAAAGTGGTGTAAGATACATTAAAAGCAGCTGCGGTTTGCGTCACTTGTGGAAATCGCAGCTGTTCTTAACCGATCTTACGCCATTTTCTATGTAAAAAGCACTCTGGAACCTGGAAGTTGCTTCCCCAGCTTGGCTCATGAGCCGGGGAAGCAGGTAGGTCTAGAGGAGCTCGGGGGGGTCGAGCCTGGCGAGTTCGCCGGACTTCCACCCCCTGAACGAGATCTGCACACATCCCTAGACTGTACTTCCACTGCTCAGGGAAGGGGTAATTTAAACAGGAAGAAGAAAGGGAATCCCATAGCAGGAGGCAGGGTGGCCACAAATCAGGGCTGGCGCTATCACTAGGCGAACTAGGCGGCTGCCTAGAGCACACGGCTAAAGGGGGCGCAGAAACGCTCAGCAGCAGCCCTTTAATTTTCTGCGCCAAACAGCTTATCTTTACCCAGCTGTTTGGTGGGAGTCTGGGACAGCCGATTGGCGGCACTGCCACCACCTCCTCTGCCCCACCCCCATCGCTACTTGTGCTACTTGCGGCCAGCCCACCAGCAACCAGGCTGGATCCGCCGGCGCTGCTTCCCCCACGCGTCGCAGTGGCTCCTCTCTCCAGCTCCCTGGGCGCGTGCGCCGCCAAACACCAGGCTGCTGCGCAGAGGGAATCACCTCCGACGCTGCTTTTCCCACACGGTGGCTCACGCGCCGCCAAACGCCAGCACCGCCACCGAGGGAATCACGCCTCCGCTGCCTGTGCCTGTGCCATCTCCCCCTCTCACTTCTTTCTTTCTCTCCCTCCCTCCGTCCCTGGAGGTGGGTCTCCTCCGCGCCACCACCAGCGGCTTCACCAATAAATCAGCCCCCTCGCCTACCGGAGCCTGTCTCTCTTCTCCACCCCCCACCTAACCCCAAGCCAAGTTCTGCAGTGTGGGGAGGGGGAGGCAGGCGGGACGGACGTAGCCCTTCTTACTCAGGCTCTCCGCTGAGGCTCAGAAAGAAAGCGCCGCTTCGGAACAGCTTCACCGCCGTAGACTGCCCTGCGCCCCATCTTATGGACCTGAAAAGAAAATAAATGGGGAAAGGAGGGGTGGGGATTTGTAAAGAGTGTTCTTGCATTTGGATCTGTGGGCTGGAGGGAGGGAGGGCTCAAGTGGGAAGGGGAGGGGGCGCTAAATATCTGATCTTGCCTAGGGCACCAAACTTCCTTGCACCGGCCCTGCCACAAATCCCACTTCACAGGGGACAGTCCTCTATCTCAATGTTCTCCAACCTTGGGTCCCCAGATGTTTTTGGCCTACAACTCCCAGCATGCCCCAGCCAGCATAGCTGGGGCATGCTGGGAGTTGTAGGCCAAAAACATCTGGGGACCCAAGGTTGGAGAACACTGCTCTATCTGAAGGTGTCATCTATTTGTATGGCTGTCTGCTCCAAGTCCAGTTTAAAGATAAAGAACCCTAGAAGGGAGACCCCAGGGGCCTTGAAGTTGCCCATCAACAGCACCTGGACAACAGACTGAGCAGGCACACTGTTCACCCGGTCACAGTCTTCCTCACTATGATGAGATGAGATTGTATTGCTATTTAAATGATTGTATTCCTATTTAAATTATGTTTTAATAGAAATATTTATATTTAAATTATATTGTATTTCAATTTACGTTATTGTAATTCTTTCCAAATTTGCACCTATATGTGTAAAGCAGCATACGCATATTTTATGCAGGTTGATACCCTCTTTTTTGTTGATGCATTTCCTCTCTTTTGACAAAGCGCAAGTAGGCACACTTCAGAGGCAGTGTTAGGGGGCGACCCAGTAGGGCTGGAGCCCTGAATCTTCCATTTGGAGTCCGGAATCTCTGGGAGGCCATCTGCCCCAACACCCTGCTGTCCATGGGCACTTGCTGAAATAAAGGTACAGGGGCCCTGATGATCTCTGTTGCATCTGATCCCCCTGGGCTAGCAGGCTTTTTGCCCACATGTGCTTCACCTCCTGCTCCTCGCCCCCCGAATCTTTTCTGCCTGAGGGTTTGTTCTGAAATTAAATGCCCTCTTCTCCCCTGTCCATACGTCCCTTTTTACAAATAGGGGTGTCCTTAGGAGACAGGATCCTTTAAAGACACACACACACACACACACACACACAACACACACACACACACACACACACACACAGGCTTTAGAGCATATGTAAATTAGCATGTTGAAATTTGTGCTTTTTCCTGTCCTGTGGGCCTGAGCCCCGGATCTTTTCCGTACCTAGCACTGTGCCCCTGCCATCCTTGTCAGATTTGTACAGTACAGATTTGTACAGATCTTGTTTGTACTGTGCCTGGTCCAAATCTGACAATCTGATTTGTCAGATGAGATCTGCTGTGCCTGGACCAGATGCAAGAAGCGCATTAGTGAGCAGCAAGTGTGAGTCAGACCCCGGGGAGCCGGATTCCTTAAGAATCAGATAAGGAAGGTGGTACGTGGGATTTTTAGCTAGGGGCTGAGGAAGTTACAGGTCCAGGATGGATAAGTGAAAAGGGAACCCCAAGCACACAAGCTCATCACTCTGGTGGAGCAATGAGCTGTTATATGTTGAGAACTTTGGCCAAGATGTGAGATATCAATCTAAGGACGAAATCGTGCCTAGGTCATTAAGGGCTCAATCCTATGCAAGTTTAGACAGAAAAAAAGACCTACAACTCCCAGCATGCCCCAGCCGGCTGTGGCATGCTGGGAGTTGTAGGCCTTTTTTTTCTGTCTAAACTTGCATAGGATTGCGCCTTAAAATACCTAAGTATTGGAAATTATAATTATTTCCTACAGGCCTTTTTTTTTTTGTTGTTGCAAGGGATCCATAATATAAGATATAACCAGAAGAGGAGCTCTTATGACATATAAAGTGGATGTGATAGTGATGAACTCTGACTGAATCTGACAATTTTGTTTTCTCTCATTTTCTCCCTATCCCAGTCTTAAGTTCAGCTCCTACTGAACTTTGGAGCATTTTTGGAATCTTAAATTGGGTTCATTTCAAACTTTGAGAATTTTTTTTTAAGTTTCCATGAAAATGTATATACATTGTTTGTGCACATTCCTACTAACACATGCATTTTTATATATAATTTTGCCTAAATTTTGCAACCAATCTTCCTAATTAATGCATTTTTAATGTTATTTTCACTAATATACATATGTATGTGTACATTGTTTGAATGGAGAATTCCGTTTCAAAATTCACTCGTGTTTTAACTTAGTAGATAGTTGAATATACTATACTATATACTATACTAAGTGTTGGTGTGGTGGGATGTGCAGGGAGGACCCTGACGCAGGGACCCATGGAGGTGGTGCTGCCATCCCAGTGATTTGGGGTTCCACAGCCTGGGAGCCGCCACTGAAGGCCTCTTCACCCAGGCCTTCTTTGACTGCTTGTGCTGAGCATGGTGTGGAGAAAATGGACAGGGAGACATTTTTCTCCCTCTCTCATAATACTAGAACCCAAAGGGGTCATCCCATGAAGCTGATTGGTGGGAGATTCAGGACAGATAAAAGGAAGTACTTCTTCACAAAGTGCAAAGTTAAACTATGGAATTCACTTCCACAGGATGTGGTGATGGCCACCAATTTGGATGGTTTTAAGAGGAGATTGGACAAATTCATGGAGGAGAAGGCCATTGGTGGCTACTAGTCCTACTGTGCTTCCTCCAGTATCAGAGGCAGTATGCCTATGTACACTAGACTAGTTGCTGGGAAGGATGGGCAGGAGGGTGATGTTGCACTCATGTCCTGCTTGTGGGATCCCATGGGCAGCTGGTTGGCCATTGTGTGAACAGAATGCTGGAGTCTGGACTGGATGGGCCCTTGGTCGATGGGGGTTTGGGTTAGGGTCAGACATTTTGGGTTTGGCTGCCTGCCTGTTTGGGGTTCCCAGCCTCCTCTGCCTGCCTGGTCTCTTCTTGACCTGTTCAACAGTTGAATTGTCCAAGACAAAGGCCTCTGCCTGCCTGCTTTGGGGTTCCCTGCCTCCTCTGCCTGCCTGGTTACTTTGGGTTTGTCTGCCTGGTCTGTTCTTGCCAAAATCAGTTGCAGAGTTTTGAAATAAAAAGGCACACTTGTGCCTAGAATTTATTTAAGCCACACATCTGAAGTAGCCTTATTTTGTTGGGGGGAAACCCCATTGATTTTAATAGGGACTCGTGGAGTCAGTTTTGGGAGTGACTCAGGACTCGTGACTCGTGAGTCACCATTTTGGACCAAGGACTCGGACTCGGACTCGAGACTTGGGTCCAAAGACTCGTGACTCGACTCGTGACTCGAGACCAAGGACTCTTCAACATCCCTGGTCTGATCCAGCATGACTCTTCTTATGTTCTTATCTTAAATTATTTTTGTAAACTGCTTTCAGTGCCATTTTTTGGTAGAAAGGCAGGATATAAATCAAATAAATACTTAAAAAAAAAAGATATGAGTCTTTACAGGCACCTAAAACACATCACAGTTGGCACCTCCCAAATACCAGGTGGGAGGGCATTCTACAAAATGGGCAGCACCTCGGGCACAAGGTGGGCATCATGACTAATGTAATTCCCGTTTATTTCAATGGGTCTGTTCGAAGTATGACTATGTTTAGATGCAATCCTGGCTGTATTGATAAGGACATGAGGCTTGTAGCAAGGAAACTTGCTCTACAACATTCTTGCTTTGACAAAGTAAGTATAGAGCAGCTGCCTGCTGCTTTGTGTAATTCAGAATCCTCCCTTTGCTTTCTGCAAGCAGGCAAATCTGCATAATCCTGTTAGGACAGACAAGAAAATTTGCTGGACCCAGAAAACTTAAGACTGTAGAATTAGAATGATATCAGGTAGCAAAGAGCCTGAGCAGTCAGGAACAGGACCCTTGGAATGGCTCACTTCAAGTGTCAAATTCCTCAGGCTTGTGTGTGTGTGTGTGTGTGTGTACATACATGTCACACGTTGAGGCTGGCATGGTAACCATATAGACTTGATAGCAGAAACAGCTGAAATTCGCCCTTTCATACATGCACAAATACGGGTGGTGGGGAGAGGCATGCATAGAAAAACCATAAACACAACACTGACAAATTTTGGCACAAAGTAAGTGTGCCAATCCACTCATATTTCCTGACCATAGGAAACTCATTTTAAGACACCTACAGGGTAACATTAACGAATATTTAGCTCAATTGTGTGTTATAGTAATTAACAGCCTAATCCTATGCATGTTTACCAGGGATGGGGACTCGGACTCCAGGACTCGACTCGTGAGTCGGACTGAGTCCCCCCTCTGACTCGACTCGGACTCGAGTCCCAATATTTTTAATGGGACTCGAGACTCGACTCGGGACTCGAGACCAAGGACTCTTCAACATCCCTGGGCTGTGCCAGAAGGAGTGGAGAGGAGCGTGATCGCCGGCGAAGAGTGAGGGTGAGACCTCACCGTTCCAGAATGGGGGACAAACATTTAGAAAAAATCATGTTCCTCAAATGCAACATGGATAAGTTTTAGGAAGTACAGCAAGTTTATTTTTTAAAATCATTTTCCTAAAATGCAACCTTTCAGACATTTTGGGTTTGGCTGCCTCTGCCTGTCTGTTTGGAGTTCCCTGCCTCCTCTGCCTGCCTGGTCTCTTCTTAACCAGTTCCACAGTTTGAATTGTCCAAGACAAAGACCTCTGCCTGCCTGCTTTGGGGTTCCCTGCCTCCTCTGCCTGTCTGGTTATTTTGGGTTTGTCTGTCTGGTCTGTTCTTGCCAAAATCAGTTGCAGAGTTTTGAAATAAAAAGGCACACTTGTGCCTAGAATTTATTTAAGCCACACATCTGAAGTAGCCTTATTTTGTTGGGGGAAACCCCATTGATTTTAATAGGGACTCGTGGAGTCAGCTTTGAGAGTGACTTGGGACTTGGGAGTCACCATTTTGGACCAAGGACTCGTGACTCGAAACCAAGGACTCTTCAACATCCCTGATGTTTACTCAGAAACAGGGCTGGCTTCAGACAGTGGCATAGTGCTACCATTTCTACTCTGCACGGAGTTTCCAAGAAGATCAGATGCAGCCTAAGAGAATTCTTAGTTTATATGTCCCACCTCTTTCAGATTAAGGGTGCCCACTGAGAGTGCCAGGCCAGAGGGCCCCAAAAATCTTGGGAGTCAGCACTGATCAGATGTCAGTCCCATTGAGTTCAATGGGCTCAGTCCCGAAAAATGTACAGAGGATTGCGGCTTACTCATGTGGATTGTTTGGGCCAGATGTTCCCAGTTCAAATTTCACCTCAGTCATGAACTTTCTAGATAGGTTTAAGGAAGCTTCTGTCTCTTGGACTTGGGGCTGCCAAACCCTCTCTGCTATATAGAATTAACGCTATCTTACTGGGCCATTGTAAGGATCACTGAGATAATGTTTATGAAACACTTTGCAAACTGAAAAATGCTAGATAAATCCTACACATTTAACTAAAATGACATGCAGAGGGAAAACACCCTCAGTATATTGTACATTATGTGTGAGACAATATTTGGAGCACAGTCAGAAAGAAAAGGGTTTTCAGCATCTAACTAGGTTGGCCACTTACGCATCATCGACAGGGCTGGCCCAAGACATCCAGAACATAAGAAGAGCCATGCTGGATCAGACCCAGGGTCCATCTAGTCCAGCATTCTGTTCACACAGTGGCCAACCAGCTGCCCACGGGAAACCCACAAGCAGGACATGAGTGCAACAGCACCCTCCCAGCAACTGGTGTACATAGGCATACTGCCTCTGACACTGGAGATAGAATATAGCAGTCAGGACTAGTAGTCATTGATAGCCTTATTGTCCATGACTTTTTCCATTCCTCTTTTACAGCCCTCCAGATTGGTGGCATTTTTGTGCCTGAGGTTTTCTGCTTGAGGACAAGATGCCCCCCCCCCTCTCATTCCATATGCAAAAGCCAACTGGACTGGTAGCTGAATATTTCTTCAGTGCTGGCAATGGGACAGCATCTACCACCATAACTGAAGGCCACTTAGGGGGTGCAGGGCAGGCTGCTGTGGCCCACAACTTTGTCCTCCAACACCTTGCTGCCACCTCCCAACATCTGCCGCCTGCGGCAACTGCCTCATTCTGCCTAATGGGAGGGCTAGCCCTGATCACCAAAAAAGAGGACAGCAGAGGACACAGAACCCTAAATAATTTGGTATCATGAGCATCCTTAACCATCCTAAATAATTTAACCATCCTAAATATTTTGGTATCATGAGCAAACTTGGCCACCTCTCTGCTCACTCCTAATTCCAGATCATTTATGAAGAAGTTAAAAAGCACCGGTCACAATATAGATCCTTGTGGGACTGCTAAATTTGCTCAGGAGTCTTGGTGACAGATTTTGTCAAAAGCATTTAGGACAGTGTTCTCCAACCTTGGGTCCCCAGATGTTTTTGGCCTACAACTCCCAGCATGCCCCAGCCAGCTATGCTGGCTGGGGCATGCTGGGAGATGTAGGCCAAAAACATCTGGGGACCCAAGGTTGGAGAACACTGCTTTAGGAAGTCGAAGTAAACAGTGTCTGTCCACATCCCTGCCCACATGTTTACTGACACTCTCAAAGAAATCCAAAAGGTTAGTGAGGTGCCTTTTTACTTCCTTGTCTTCAGCAAAGCCTTTGCTAGCCTTACCTTGCCTATCCCTGTCTCTGTGGCCACCACTCGATTAAGTGGGAAGATGTTCCAGGGACATAAAACAGCACAACAAAAAGGTTGGGGAAAAGAGCTGGAGGAGAAACAGGCAGGGGAGGCTGGCGAGTCCTATTTTGGTGGGGCTCCTTTTCCATTACAAGTTTTGCAGCTTTTCTTTGGAGCTTCATAGGAGCTATCCATGGTGCTTGAGGAACCCATGGGGGGTTCAGCACCATGGATAGCTCCTATGAGGCTCAATAGAAAACCTGCAATGGAAAAGGAGCCCCACCGAAATAGGAGTCACTAGCCTCCCCTGGAAACAGACCAGCCAAGAGACATCCATATATGGAGCAGGAAAGCTTGAGGAAAAGTAATAAGAAAGAGAAAAGCAATGGCATTCTTGAGAAAGGGGCCAAATTACTTAAAGAGGACCTCTGATGAGATTAATCTTCATGGCATACCTTCAGGGCTGGCCTTACCATTATGCAGGCTAATGTGCCCACATCAGGTGGCAGAGTGGGAAGAGCAGTGAATTGTGCGGCTCTCTCCCCATGCCCCTGCCAGGAGGGCCTGCCGCTGCCTCCCCGCCACCTCCAGTAAGAATTCTGGAGAGCCTCGCCAACCACTTTCCCACTGTGGCATTTGCTGCTGCAAGAGAGCAACTGGTGGGCTCTCTAGAGCAGTGTTCTGCAACCTTGGGTCCCCAGATGTTTTTGGCCTACAACTCCCAGCATGTTGTAGGCCAAAAACATCTGGGGACCCAAGGTTGGAGAACACTGCTCTAGAGCAACTGGGTGCATGGCCAGCCACTGCCACTACTTCTACTTACCATGGGTGGTGGTGGCACCCCTACCTACTGTTGTGAGCTCTATTTAGTTAGAGTTAATTTAGGCTATGTCCAACCGGACTTCGGGCTCCAATAGAGAATAGCAAGACAACTGGAATGGGTCTTCAAACTTTATTGCAGCGCTGGTCTGCCTCTCCATGCAAGAAGAGACAGCCCCGCCTAAGAGTAGAGCAATCACTTTTATACTGTGATACAAACAAGTTTTCAATACAGGATGCTGCTGCGCGCATACTTATAGAATGTGTACGTGCACTTGTCTTGATTGGCTTATCTGCCTGTTGCGAGGCAAGCTGACTAATTTTGGTCTGCTAGGGACTTTCCAGGAGACTTCCTCTGGGCGCCATCTTACAACTTCTGCCCAGGGTGTAGCCTTTTTGCAGATAAGGACCTTATTTATAACACTCTTTCCTTTTTGGACCTAAAACCTGAGCAGAAGGTTTGTTGGTCCACTCACACAAACAGGTGTTTCCTGCTGGGGTTGTTTTGGGGAAGTTGTAGGTACATTTGATGTTGTACTTCGCGTCTTTACTGCGGTTTGTATGATTGCAAAGCAGCATTGCTTGAAAGCAGGGGGAAACAGCAAAGCAAAAACAGCAGAATTAGCAGAGATACTCCTAGCACCAGCAGAAACCCTTTGTCTCGACTATTACGGTCAGTTTGGCAACCACAAGGTGAGCCAGCTGTAGGCGTCTCAACCTGTCTAGGTTTGCACTGGCACATAGGTGACCTTCCGGATTTCTTTAGCCAGTTTGCGGAGCACTTGGCCATTGTCAGCTATCTTCAGACAGCAGTTGGACTAATTGAAATATGAGGTAATCAATGCCCACTCTGTTTTGAATAATAGCTTGGCGCATGTTATCTAACTGTTCTGCTGCTGCTTCAAACCCAGCTGCTGTTTGGTTTGCAAAAATTTCTACTACTGCTTGCAAGTGGACTAAGCAATTTGTAAGGGAAGTGGGTTCTCTTTACTATTTTTTTTTTTTTTTTTTTTTGGCTGGCCGGCTGGCTGGCTGGCCGAGGGGCCTTACCTCTCATTTATTGTTGGGGCTGCCCGGGCACCACTTGCTTAGCTTGCCACTTTCTGCCTGCCTCACTGTAGCACTGCTTTGCGGTCTGGGAAATACATAATCGGTATGGGGCTGCTGTGGTTAGCTGGACTACAAACAGCTGCCCCAACTTGGCTAGGGTTTTCCCACTTAATGTTACTTGGACATTGGTTGTGGCTGGCAGACCCACAACACTTAACTGTCACGCTTACTCTTTATAACAATGATGAATGTAGGCAGACTTCAAGGGTTTTTGTTCCTTCTTTTAAACTTAGACATGACTTTGGTTTTGGGGGCATGAGTTTTTGGTGAGAAAGGCTTGTCCCCTCCCTCTTGAAGCGCATGGCTTTTTCAATTAATTTTTGTGACTTACAGTTAAGTGATGAAGATTTGGGGGCATCTCTATAGTTGTAACTGTACCAACCTGCTGTGGCCTTGGTATAATTGGCTGGCCCACACAAGGGGGGCTGTTGAGGAACAATTGTCAGCTACTGAGGCTAACAGTTCACACAGACAACTCACGGGGAGCCACATTTTGTCAGTTTGAGTTTTTACGGGAGGGACTTTCGACGGCGTAGGTTATATCTGGGATGTGGTTCAGGCGATGATGAGGCCAGAGTTTCGGATTCGTCTGCTTCTGGTCCCTTTTCATCCTGGAACTCTGGAGAGGGACACGCGTAGCTCCTTTGGCGGGCGTTGCTCTCGCTTTTTGCTCCTTCTGGAGCACTGGAGCTTGGTTCCTCTTCTTCTGGGATGCTGGGGAGGGAGTTTGTCTGGTGTTGAGCTCCCCGTCCTCTCCCTCTAGGACGAGGTCTGGTTTTTGCCACCGGGAAAGGCTTATCTGGATCGGCTGAAGCTGCGGCTGCTGCTGGCTTTGGTGCCTCTCTGCTGCAGTGACTGTAGTGGATCCAGGGGGGACTTCTTTCACTCGAACTGTAGTGTGGCTGGTGGGGCGAAGTTTTTTACTCAGACTTGGTCGCCTGGGACAATGTAGTGGGCTGGCACGTCGAGTGGGAGCGGTTGGTAGTCACACACGTACCTGCGGAGAAGTTCGATTCGAACTGACTCTCTGTAACTTAATGATAAAAGAGGTTAACTCATCCCCCCCTAGCAGGGAGACGTGCAGTGAGCCCGTCACTCTGCTCACCGGAGGAGGACTCTCAAAGAGGACTTCGTAGGGTGAAAGTCCAGTTTGTCTTCGGGGAGACGTGCAAATGGAAAACAGGGCGAGCGGCAGGGCTTGGGGCCACTTTAGCTGAGTCTTTTGGCACAATTTGACAAGCTTTGTCTTGATGGTGGCATTCATGCGTTCGACTTGGCCTGAAGACTGTGAGTGGTACAGGGTGTGCAAGCGCTAATTAGTTTTGAGGCACAGCGAAATGTGCTGCTTGATTATTTGGTTGGCAAAGTGAGAGCTGCGGTCAGAGTCAATGTCTTTTAGCAAGTACTTTCCAGCTTTGGCTGCTGTGGCACTCTTGTAGAGGAAGCATTCAGACCAGCCTGAGAGCTGGTCGACAACTACTAGGAGCTACTTGTATTTTTGACAGGTGTTGCCCAGGCGGACTGGGACTGGAAGGCTTTTTGGAACTGTGTTTATTAGGCTTTTGACTTTCATTACTGGAACTCTGCGTCCGGAATTTGAGAGTGTAATATTGTTTACTAAACTTTTTCTGCTGGCGCCAGTTTCAATGAGACATTGTAATTTGGATCCATTTATGTCTAGAGTCAAGAATGGTTTTTCGAGGGCTAATTTTTAATTTGGCTTTGGTGTGGGGATGGGATTGGGGCCCTGGCTTTCTTTCTTTCTGGTACACTGTCATTCACTGTCTAGAGCGGCTCCTTGCAGCCACTGTCCCTGGTTTTTACCAGTGTCCTCAGCACAGGGGCACAGTGCCCTGTTTTTTGTATTTGGTTTGTTTGTTTTTGTTTGTTTTGTTTTTTGCTGGAGGCCATGGTGAGTGCCTGTGCTCTCTGAGTTGGCCTTGTAGTGGAGGGGTGGGGCAGGGACTGTCCTGTCCCGCTCCTCCCCACGGCCCGGGGGCGGCGTTTGCGCCGCCTCCCTTTTGGCCGTGGCTGCCTCTTCTTCTTCTCCACCCACCATTTTCTCTGCCGCGCCCTCTTGGGCCGCCTCCCCGGCCCCTTCCTTTTTCTCCCTATTGTGCGTGAGTGCTGCCGCGAGCATGGCCGCTTTAGCCTCTTTTTCTTCTCTCTCTCTCTCTCTCTCTTTTTTCTGTCGCCTTTTCTTCTCTACCCTGGTAGACGTGTCTAGCCACAGTTAGAATTTGGGCAATTGTATTGCCCTGCCAACCGGGCTGGTGTTTTGTGAAGTACTTTTTCATGTTTGGTGCAGCCTGATCTACAAAAATGCTAACTACCAAAGACTTGTTTTCTTTCAGCCTCAGGGTCAATTCATCCCCACATCTGAAGCGCTTTTTGCAACTGAGACATATTTGGAACACATTCTTGACTTTAGACCAGTTTACTATTTGTTGGCCCATTTCAACTAGGACTTTGAGGGCCTTTTTTCTGAAGTTTGTTATGGGGGTTATGTGATCAGCTTGACAGAGGTCAAAACGATGGGATCTGAACCTTTTCTAGGTGGCGTGACCTCTCTGCCACTTTGGCCCAGAGGAACCAATAGTCCATTTGACCCGGCCTCTTGTCCTGTAGGACGACTCGGAGGTCTCTTAGGACGTCCGGATCAAAGGAACCTGGCCAAGTTGAGGAGAGAACTTGCCATTTACATGTGCAAGTTTTATGAGATGACTTTTAAACAGGCCTCCTGTTCCAGTGTCTTTACACATGACATCCAATGGGGATCCCCGGGGGATACTGGAACCTCCCCCCATTTATTTCTCCGGCTTGTTCCCCTTTGGAACGCCCTTTTGGAGAATTTTGGTCAAGACCCCTTTGTCAAGACCCTTTGTCTAGACACCCCTTGTCAAGACACCCTTATTGTTGTTGCAACAACTCTACAGGCGGAAGACTCCTTTGTCAACCTATTGTACCTGGGATTTCCTAAATAGGGACGACCTAGGTCTCCCAAGGGGCCCCAAATGGATGTCCATGTGACTTACCTTGTCTTGCTGGGCGAGGAGTCCGTCCTTTGACGATCAGCGTCCGGACCCAAGGGGATCAGGGGAGCGGTTTCCGTGGCTGTTAAGCCTCTTTGCCGGCATTGAGGAACACGGTCCGTTCCCCCCGAGGGGCCGGCCCGATCGGTTGGACGAACTCCTGGCTCTTGGCTCACCAAATGTTGTGAGCTCTATTTAGTTAGAGTTAATTTAGGCTATGTCCAACCGGACTTCGGGCTCCAATAGAGAATAGCAAGACAACTGGAATGGGTCTTCAAACTTTATTGCAGCGCTGGTCTGCCTCTCCATGCAAGAAGAGACAGCCCCGCCTAAGAGTAGAGCAATCACTTTTATACTGTGATACAAACAAGTTTTCAATACAGGATGCTGCGCGCGCATACTTATAGAATGTGTACGTGCACTTGTCTTGATTGGCTTATCTGCCTGTTGCGAGGCAAGCTGACTAATTTTGGTCTGCTAGGGACTTTCCAGGAGACTTCCTCTGGGCGCCATCTTACAACTTCTGCCCAGGGTGTAGCCTTTTTGCAGATAAGGACCTTATTTATAACACTACCTACCTGCTTGGCCAGCCGGCTGCTCTCTTACTTGCTTAGCCAGCTAACCCAACTGGCCACTCGCTTGCCCACTTGCTTGCTTGTTCTTGCCTTGTGCCCCAGCCGTGGGGCTCCCGTGAGAGGTTGGACAACTTCTCGTGATACTTCGGCTGACCTCTCTGGAGAGCCCTGCAACTGAGACACAAGTCAGGGGTGAGCGAGCGGGTGGGAAAGAGCGAGCAGCCAGCTGGCCAAGCAAGTGAGGGAGTGGCCAGCTGGCTGGCCAACCTGGGGGGCTGGCCGGGTGGGCATGCAGGCAGCAGTGCTGCTGCCTCGCTTAAGGCAGCGAAAGGCATTGGGCTGGGCATGCATACCTTGATATATTAGCCACCTTGTGCTTTCTGGCTAGGACATGATCCAAACTTAAAGAACTAGCCAAAAAGCCAAGGCAGTAGTGTGCCATTATTCTTTGCTCCTTTATGAATAAAAGAAAAGGTTAACTCAATCTCAGGTTTTAAGGGAATGTTTTGATGAAAAACAATACCACTGCAATAATCTCATCAGGAGTACTGAACTGTGCAAGAGCCCATGGGCAACTCTGAAAGAGTTATTTAAATCCATTCGCTCCCTAAATTGGAAGAAGCCATAATCCAGTGGTAGAGCATATGCTTACATGCAGAAGCTCCCAAGTTCAATGTTCTTTTTCACCATGGAGGAAGTCTACCAATGGCTACTGGTCACAATGGCTGTATGCCTCCAAGTACCAGTTGCTGAGCCTGAGGAGCAACAGGAGTAGAGAAGACTCTGGCCTCCAAGGCCAGATTGTGGGCTTCCTGGATGCATCTAGTACAAGATGCTGTACTAGATGGGCCTTTCTTTGATCTGATCCAGCAGAGCTATTCTTATGTTCTTAAATGTTCCCCATTTCATGTCTAAGATAGTGCCAGACACACAGCAATACCAGCAAGTGTTTCAAAACTAAAAGTGCTTCCTATACTCCCAAGGCACATTTCCTCTGTGAATTAAAATTGGAGGCATAACTCATTCTTACAGTACAAGGTGGTTTTGCCTTTAGACTGAGAAAGAGAAAGAATTACCCACAGAACCCACCCCTTCCTGCATTTCTCCATGAGTCATGGTTCTGAGCACGAGTATCATCTAGAAGGAGGCATCCTGAAGTAGCGAGTCATGCCAAAATGCAGCTGGCAGTCTCCTCCAAGGGTGGGTGGGTGGCTCTGCTGTGTCCTTACCACTGGGAAGGGTTGAATAATTCAGTCACTGCTGAGGCCAAGATACATCGAAGTCTCCAGCAGCTGATGAAAATGAGAAAAGGTCAGAGCAGCAACACATACAATGGTCAACTTCTGTAGATGGAAGGCTTATGGAAGCCTTTAGGTTTTTGCTGCACACAGTTTGGGAATGACTGCTTTAAGGGGTCAAGAAAAGAGAAGCCAAGAATTGTAATAATTACATCAGTGTAAACTGGGCTGAACACAATGGGAGGGTACACATAACACTTTAACCCACACTGCATCGTAAGCCGTTGGGGCTCAGGGTGGCGGCATGCAGCAGAGACTAGGGAAGCCTCTGACAGTCGTCCCCAAGTGCTGCTTGGGCACTTTGGGGGCAGCCATCAGTGGTGCTCTCCCATCAGCCACTTGGGCACTTTGGGGGCAGCTGTCGGTGGTGTCTGCCTGGCAGCCACTTGGCAAGAGCATCAAGGGCTTCTGGCTGCTCTTGCTGAACGGCTTGCTCGCAGAAGGGCTTGACCCACAATGAGTCGTGTAGTCCAGGTTTGGATGACATAACAACCCATCATGGGTCAAACAGACCCTACTACAAGACGTGGCTTGTCAAGGGTGGCTTATAAGCAATGGTGGGCTGTCGTGTCATGTAAACCCAGTCAATGGGTTGGATCTAGATTTAGGCATATTTAGAGTAGGTCCATCAAAATGAATGGGGCTTTTATTTATTTATTTATTTAATTTATTTATACCCCGCCTTTTTTTCCTGGAAGGAACCCAAGGCGGCTTACATAATCCTCCTCCTCCTCTCCATTTTATCCTCACAACAACCCTGTGAGGTAGGTTAGGCTGAGAGTCAGTGACTGGCCCAAAGTCACCCAGTGAGTTTCATGGCCGAGCGGGGAATAGAACCCAGATCTCCCGGGTCCCAGTCCAACACTCTCACCACTACACACTGGCTCCTTAAGTCATGACTAACTTGTCCCATGGATCTCAGTGGTTCTACTCTATGCATGACGAAGTCCAGATCCAATCCATCATTACCAAAAATTTTGTTCTGTGGCTCATACAGACAGTAAGGGAAAGGGTTTTTTTAAAATCTAAAACAATTGAACATGAATTCATTTTTCAAAATGCAGCCCTTCTTGTGGTTCCCACCACTGTGAGAAGTTTGGTTAGAGTGGCCAGGTTCACACGATCATGGATGGAAAATAAGCCGCAGTGACTACTTTTCCCCCCTCCCTGCATATGCTGGTTGCGAGCTACATAATTAGCATAATTACCCTTGCCAGGTGCAGGTTGTTGTGCTGCCCAAACCTGGTAAGGATGCTTGGCTGGGGTGGTTTACAAATGACCCTGAAACCTGGAACTGTTGTAAACCGCCCAGAGAGCTCCGGCTATTGGGCGGTATACAAATGTATTAAATAAATAAAATAAAAAAACAAGCCATGGATGTCAGGGTGGTTTGTAAACCACCCCATCCACCCACCCTCACTGGGTTTGGACAGCACAACAACCCATGGCTGGCAAGGGTAATTATGCTAATTAGGCAGCTCGCAGCCAGCACGTGTGGGTAGGGAAAATAAGCCACTGTGGCTTATTTTCCCTCCTTGATAGTGCAAACCCACCCAGTCCAGGGGAACCCATTCAGTGATTTTATGTAGACGTTAAATAGCATGAGGGACAATACTGCTCCCTGAGGAGCCCCATGCTGGAGAATCCACAAGGCTGAGCAATATTCCCCAAGCACCACTTTCTGGAGCTGGCCATCCAAGTAGGAGCGGAACCACTGCAATGCTCTCAGCTCAGTCACCCCAGAAGGATACCATGGTTGATGATATCGAAAGCCACCGAGAGATCCAGGAGTATCAACAGGGTCACACTCCCCCGTCCCTCTCCTGACATAGGTCATTATACAGGAAAAGCAAGGGGGTTTCCATGTGAAAACCCAGCCTGAACCCCAAATGGATCCAGATAATCAATCTCATCCAAGAGTGCCTGGAGCTGGTTGGCCACCACCAGCTCAAGGACCATGCCCAGGAAAGGAACATTTGCCACTGGCCTAAAGTTAAGATCTTCTGGGTCCAGAGGGGATTTCAGTTTGATACAATGAGGTATCTTATTGTTAGGTTTCTTAACATGAACTGTTGAGTGGGTTGTTTAATGCAAATATAAACCTGCTATTGTTGTTGGTGTTATTAAACCCGATATTATTGTTAACTGACTTACTGGCATGTCTTATGCTTATTTAAATTTGTTGATGTTTTAAATGAGTTAATATTGTAATTATGGTTGCTGTATTTGGGTTTTTTGTGAACTGCTTTGAGGGCCAAGTATTGTAGAAAATGCAGTATACAAATAAATTGACTAAGGGTGCAATCCTATGCATGTTTAGACAGTAAAAAGTCCTACAACTCCCAGGATCCCTTCAGCCAGCCATACATAGGATTTCTTGCTGTCTAAACCTGCATAGGCTTGCTCCCTAACTCTAGTACAACACTGGAAGGAGCAAAGGGACTAAACACCCTTCTGCACAGAAAGTACCATTAACAACTAAAACAGAACAGCGTTTTTGCTCCATCATAATAATCCCCCCACATCCCTAGTATTCAGCCACTCACTGCTTTGAGTGAATGTTTCTTAAATCCTCACATTCAGTAGCAGGTGCGAGGAGAGAAATGTCACAGTAGACTCGAGAAAGAGGTTTGGCAAAATGAAGCAGAGTTCACATTGATCATCCTATCTGTAAGAGCTCTGCAAGGCAATATTACAGTACCTTAAAATGGTACACAATATAACTGGAGTCTATTAAAAGTACCTCTTTATAAAAAGTTTAACAATATTGCTGCATAGTACAGTTGTGTGTTTTTTTTAAAAAAAAGCATACATATACTACATTAAGACTACATATTGGTCACATTGCATATTCACAGCATATTTAAAATAAAAGGGTGTGTGCATCAGTGCAAACAACAGCCACATGGGCATCAATAATACAGTATTCCAGGGCCTTCATGCATTCTGGATTGGCAATAGACAGGTTTGGCAAACACGAATGAATGGTTTACATACTCCTGCACATTTTTGTTGTAAGACAGGACTTGTCTCTCATGAACAAGGAGCCTGGCCCTCAAAACTCCAACCATTTCACTGTTACATAAAGATCAGCTGTTATGTAAGACTGCCACTATCTTTTGATACAATATGACTGGGTATTAGTAGCAGTCCATTGGACTATCAGCATTTATATGGAAAGTTCTCTTACAACTGACTGGTCTGCAAAAACAGAATCCTCCTGACTTGTGTGTGTTTAAAAAATAGTACCTACATCAGGTCTTCTGCTACTTTATTTTTTCTGGAAGCATGCTACTATATGCCATTCCAGATCCCAGAGAAAAGAAATAAAAAACAGCAGTTTGTCAGTTCTGATAGAATTCTACTATGAATCAAACATGATGACGAGTTCCATTTTTAAAATACACAACTTTGCCAATGCCAGTCCAAGCGTTCCTGCCTCCCACGTACAAATTTAGTAAGTTGATTTAGTCGTGTTTGAGCTGGAGGAATAAGAGGGGGATTTCCTTGGGTATCTATTTGAAGAGAGTGAGACTTGCATCCTCTTTGTAGTACGCACACTTCGACAGAGGAGAGCATTTTTCAGGTTATCTCTAAAGTCTTTTGAAACAAAGTAATAGATGAATGGATCGATGCAGCTGTTTAGAGTAGAAAGGCACAGTGCTGTGATGTATAATGCATATATGTTACTGATGCCACGGGTTTTGATCTGGGAGTAGTGCACCACAAGCAGAACATTGCTAGGCACAAAGCAGATCAAGTACATGGAAAGCACCGTAATAATGAGCCTGATGGCTCTTTTGCGTTTCTTCCCAATGTTTACATCCATAATTGAAGCATTCAGAGTCTTTATCATGAGAATGTAGGCAACAGCTGTGAGAATGGCTGGGAATAAGAAGACTCCAATGGCTAGAGAGAGGAAGTAGTTATACATGTCGTGCGCCAACAGCGCATGAGGCAAGACATCATGACAAGTGGTGATGTTGAGCTTAGAAATAAAAACAGTTTGGTCAACAATATATAATGGAATGGTGCCGAGGAGAATTAGTACCCATATTGCGGCTGAAACTCCAATAGCAATTTCTGACTTCTTTCTTGAGTGCAGTATAGGGTTCACAATGACCCAATACCTTTGTACACTGAGGCATGTCATAAAAAGAATGGAGCAGTACATGTTTCCATAAAAGAACCCAACAAGTACTTTGCACAGGCCTTCACCATAGATCCAGTTGTTGCCATTAATATGGTATGCAATCTTCAGAGGGAACCAGATCACAAAGAGGAGATCTGCCAGGGCCAAGTTAGCCATATAGATCACTGCTGGATGCTTCTTTTTTGTTCTCAAGAAGAAGACCCAGAGGGCCATTGCATTGCTCGGTAAGCCAATGATGAACACTACAATGTAGATGATGGGCAGGAAAACTGTAGTCAACTTTCCAGTAAGGATTTTGGTTGCAAATTCATCTATAGTGTATTCTTCTCTAGAAGTATTGCTTCTATTGGTTTTATGACCAATAAAACTTCTTCCTCTTGTCAAGTTATTTCTCACTAAAAAGAAGATAAAGCAAAAATGTTAGGCTTGCTACTCATTGGTTAAGCGTGCGTACACGCACGCATGCGCACACACCATGTAGCCTACATAATGAAACAACATATAAGAATACTTAATTTGATATTACAATTCCATTTACTATTAGAAAATACTACCATTGAACAGAGAGGGACATTTGGCAAGCTTGACTCCAGTAAGAGAGCCAGTAAACCAAGTTGTGTGTCGCTGGGTAGCAAATATTTTGGAGTTGCCACATTTTAGGTTCTACATGGAAGGAAGAAGACTGCCTGGAGTAGCCAAGTGTGGGTAGATTAGGCATGGAAGGGTTGAGCAACTCTCTCCCATGCTCTCCTTCTACTGTGCAAGATCACAGGTGGTGTCGAGAGCACATAATGCAGCCCACATGCTGAAGCTAAGTAGGTATGAGCCGGGTCAGTGCTTGGATGGGTGACTGACTGGGCTGCCCACATCTGTTCTCCTGCATTGAGCAGGGGGTTGGACTCGATGGCCTTATAGGCCCCTTTCTATGATTCTATCCTCTTGTGTATAGGATACATGAACAATGGGCCCCTCACATCTAGCACAGCCCAGAGTAGCAGACCTGAAAGAGCAAACACTCTTTTAAAAAATCAATTCACTATTTAAAAGTATTACATTTGGTACACACAGAGAGATACCAGCAGCATCCCTAGTACTACAATAGGATGCTTTTTAAAACAAATTAATTTTCTGTTTGTTGTCTGATGTTTTAGAACAGCATTCTCCAACCTGGCCCCAGTGATGTGGGTTTTCCGGAAAATTTTGAATTGAAAAAGTTTCCGATGCAAATTAGGCTAATTTGCATAAGGTCATTTGCATTGGGAACATTTCAGTTTGTATTGGAAAATCACTAGAGAGTGATCTACTTTAGCATGTTTACTAAATACAAGTAAACAACAAAGCTAAGAAAAGTAATTTTTTGACTCAGTGCACCAGCAAGTATGTGACTTGAAATATTTGAGGGGGGAGAATTAAAGTACACAATGCAACCCTCCAAACTCCCCTCTGTGCTCCTCCCACCAGGAAAACACACTAAGACAGATGATTTTGGCTGTCTAAGTGTTCGGCCTTGGAGGCAGCAGGAGGGTGTGCAAGGCGCCACCAGGATAGTACTTTGTATCCTGGCAGTCCCTGTCTTCTCCCCCCTCCCTCGCTCCAAAGCCTGTCTCTGAGGTCGCTCTTGTGGCCTCGGAGCTGCGAGGGCGGAGTGAGTGAGTTTCCAAGGTCAGAGCTGGGACTCCGAAAAACCCTATGGCCATAGAACATTTAAATCACATGGGCAGTGAATCCTATTATATAGACATTTTTATTGGAATACGTACAAACTTAAAGACAATAGCATATGCTTCCCTTTCTGTTTAAATGTAAGTAAGAAAGAAAGACTGAAAACTATTCACACTCTCATTCAGTCTTGCCCAACCTGGGGCCGTCCAGATGTGTTGGACTACAACTCCCAGCATCCTTCAGTCAGCATGGAGGACACCACATTGGGAAAGGCTGCATGAATTAATTTGAGCAACCCAAAGAACTGTTCATGATATGCTGAAAACCACTCATCTGTTTCGACAGAGTTCAACTCTGTTCCACTAAGGTTGTTGGAGCACCTTCACTACCTATTACCGGTACTAGTTCCATTTCACCGAGACGTAGTTGTATTTCAATGATATCCACGTATTGTCTCACATACTTGCTAGGGATAATCACCTGAAAAGCATCAATTACAACTTCAAAACTGCCTAGCTTGCCCAATACAGTATTTGCAATTGGCAAAAGTTCATTTTTACTAAGGAATTTATGAAATGGAAAATTCTCCATGGAAAAAGTAAACACTGGGGAAAAAAGTCCTCCCCACACCACTACATTTTACACTATAAAATATAATGTAATAATAAATTAAATAAAATACCTGGCACCCTCCAGATGTGTTGGACTACAACTCTCATAACCCTGCAGCCAGATTGTGGGAGCTATAGTCCAATACATCTGGAGGGCACCAAGTTGGGGAAGGCTGGTCTAGGAGGCCCCCAATAGTTACGGAAAACAACTAAGCCAATGAAATGTAGGCACAAGGTTTGCAAGTGTGCAGTAACTTAGTTCCCATTGAAGGTGGTAAACTTGTGTCTGGGCTACACCACTTCAACTGCAGGTGGGGACAGGGCCACATGATTAAATGCTCCTTCACACAAAAAGGCCCTATTAAAGATGTATGCCAAGGAGAAGCTTTCTGTAAAGGAGCAAGCATGGATAAAACTACACATTACCTGGACAAATGCATATTCTCAAACCTGTATTTGCCAAGATATTATACAGACATTGGTGGGCAGAAGGGCACACATCCTTGCTGTGCCTGCCAATCATCCCCACAAAAGCCCTCAGTGGTTGTTTTGACTTTATCTTACGCACTTTTATCATATCTTTCCTCCAAGGAGCACAGCGTAGTGTCTCTCACTCCCCATCTCATTTTATCCTTATATGCAAGGATGTGATGTAAGTTAGGCTGAAGGACTGGCCTAAGATTGCAACAATGAGTTTCATGGCTGGGCGGGAGGGGGGGGGGACAACCTATGAATTGCTAAAAAAAAGATGCAATGCGCCACATACAAGAAAGGACACTGATTTGCATATGCTAATTTATAGGTATAGATGCAAATTTAGAAATAATTATTATAATGTAAACAGAAATACAGTACATCTCACCATAGTGCAGAAGGCGGCGACCAGGTGACAGATTGATAGCTATTCTTTATTGATTAGTTATTTGACCATATCAAAACTACAGTACATAAAATAAAATAAAATTTGATAAAATCGAATTGAGGTATGGGGTAGGATAAAATAGGTAAAGGATCAATAATGATTAAATAACTAGGTGATTAAAAAGAAGAGAGACAGATGCAAAACTAGGGTGACAGGTGTGCCTGCCTGTTTAGCCTGCTGTTCAGGTGCTAACTGTGGATGGGCAACAGTTCTTATGGATCTTTAAACCAAAATTGGGTAAGAGGATGATCCTCTGTAAGAAAGAGGATACATGGCCACCCTATTCATGCCCGAGTGGGGATTTGATCCCAGTTCTCCTCAGTAAATATTGCCCAAAAATATTGCCCAACACTCTAAAAGTGCAATCCTATACAAGTTTAGACAGAAAAAAAGGCCTACAACTCCCAGCATGCCCCAGCATGCTGGGAGTTGTACGTCTTTTTTCTGTCTAAACTTGCATAGGATGGCGCCCTAACCCAGCTTTCCCCAACCTGGTGCCTTTCAGATGTGTTAGCCCGCAGCTCCCACTATTCCCAGCCAACATGCATGGCTGGGAATGATGGGAGCTGTAGTGCAGCAGATCTGGGAGGCACTAGGTTAGGGAAGCCTGCTCTAATCACTACACCTCACTGGCCCTCAACCAGTTATGCCCCAGCTAGGCTTCTTTATTTTTACCTGCGAGTCTGGGAACACAAGGATGGGCAGGAAAAGCCTGTTAGACTTCCTTGCAAGTGTTCCACCCCTGCAGCAGTGTTGTACAACAAACACAGCATTGGGAACAGTGTGTTTGATTCATAACATGAAGTTCCACACAAGCAGATGGAAACTAGGTTGCTCTTCACCACCTGCTCTTCACCAGCTGCTCCCAAGCACCGAGCATGATTAGTCACATGACCAAACCTCATACAGTAAAGTTGTCACACACCTAAATGCGTAGTTTTAGTGTGGTTAGACATTACTACAGGATGCTAACTGGACCCACTGGGTCAAAGGCTCAGCCATTAATTAGCTATTTAGGCAAACCCAGTTTCCTTCTGTTCATATGAATAGGTCATGCGTTGCTCATGCATGAAACTAACTGAAAAACCAGACTGGAAAGTCTGCTTTCACTTCCTAGTAAGTGTGTGCACAAATAAGAGTAGAAGTGTTAAAGGGAGCTTGAGAAAAATGCTTCTCCCACCCCACCTCATGTTCTCATCGACTCTGGAAATATTGCTCATGCCTTCACTGAGCAAGTCCCAACCTGAAGTTACTCCAATTCCAGTTATAACATTTCCCCCTCCCTTTCTCCTTCCAATATAAGGAATTTATGTTGCTCCTTTTTAAAAATTAACTATTGTGAAATCCTCAAGAACCAGGGCTGGAGTCTAGCTTTTTCCATATTAGCACAATGCAGAGCTTTCATTACACCTTGGTCCAGCAAGACACCTGCGCCCACCCATTGAGTGCGTTTCCACTGAATCAAATATAGATGCTTAGCACTAGGAGTGAACATTGGTTCACCATTCCACGTAGAACCAGAAAATATGATGCACAGTTGTCAATGAATCCCATCCACTTGCTTTCAATTCTAGACAAAAATATATCTTATCCCCCAACCACAATAAAAACCGAGTAATTCTCACATCCTTAAGTTCTCTTCCCACTGTCAAATAGTGCCGCAGGTCAGTGGTAGAGTACATGCTTTACATGCAAGGGTCCCAGGGTCAATCCCTAGTATCTCCAGGTAGGTCTGGAAATGACCCCTGCCTGAAACCCGAGAGAGCCACTACTGAGCTAGAATGACTAATACTCCTAAGTTATAGATTGTAGGCTCTTTGGAGGAAAGGGCCTGCCTTTTTTGGCCTTATGCCCAAAAGCTTTGTGTGCGCATCAGTGGCATGGAATAAGTATGCCTGCATAGGCAACATGTCAGACCTCCTAGCCACCTTTGTTGGCCTTTGCTGAAAGAGATGATTATATCAAAGAAAGTGTGAAAACACCACCGTGATAGAACTTTCTTTTATCTATTTTTTTTTAAAAAATTAACTTTTTAACAATACATGTTCAATCATTACTTGAAACCACCCAGTACATGTTAAATTTAGGGTAACCAAGAAATATATGAGAAATCAAGGGTGGGTAAATCCTCATGAATATCGTTGAGTATAGTGCAGGGTAACTCCTAATAATACTTAATTAATTGTAATAACCCAGAGGGAGTATCAATTGGTTCTGCTGGAATGATTTACAGCTGTCCATAGAGTATATACATGCATGCAACAGTATGGCCACTAGAGGATGTAAATGGAATAACAACCCACAAAAAAGAGAACGTAAGTGAAAATGTTGGGATTTATGGTGGTTGACTGTTTTGGAAATATGTTTGGCAACACAACAAATGTTTTTGTATTATAGAGGGTAATGAAATTGATATAAGCCCGTGACTATCCTTGAAACCCTTGAGAAAGGCAAATATTGCACGAAACAAGAAGTCCAAACCGGTTTCTTGTTGGGGAAAAAAACAAGTGAGGATACGGAGAATATCAGGCTTCTGGAAACCATTCCAAGGAGAAATAATGCTTTAAGCCACTCAAAAAGAAAAAACGGAGAGGAAGGCTCACTTGAAGGCCATCTCAAAAAATAAGAGTAAAGGCTGCAGCAACTCCATGAAGACAAAGAAAAAACAAAGGAAGGTTTTCATTAACTCTATAAAAATACAGCAAGTTTGGTGGATGCTAAACCCCTGAAAGATATGGGGGTGATTACCATTGGATATAATTATACATGATGTATACTCTGTTACAGCATGATTAGTGAACAGTTTGTAAAGTTTGATTATTGAAAAGTTTTTAAAGTTTATATAAATATTAAATCAATATGTGTTGTAAAAAAATGTTAAAAATTCCAAAAATAGAAAAAGAAAGTTTAAATATAATGATTGAACATGTATTGTTAAAAAGTTAAAAAAAAATTAAAAAATAGATAAAAGAAAGTTCTATCACGGTGGTGTTTTCACACTTTCTTTGATATACTCATATTTCCGTGATTCTCCTTTGTTATCAGCTGAAAAAGAGATGATAGCAAGTAGTGGGTGCCACACCTCTAGAAACACATGACAAAACCAACTCTTAGATCCGTAGATATTGGCCTGGATTGCACATAATGCTAATACACATTATGGGTTGTTGAATTCTGGGTTGTTGGGATGTGTGAACTTGGCCGCACTAACAAACCATACTTTGATAACCATGAACAACCCAGAAAGAGAACTCATGGTTTGTTATTGGGTTATGAATTCTGGGTTGTTTAAACCATGGGTTGCTGTTACGTGCGAACCCAGGACTGTGGGCTCTTCATGGGTTGTTTGGGCTACAGAGGTGGCAGGCAGGAATGGCAATTTAAAAAAACCCACCAAAAAAGAAATAAATACCAGCCACTCTACAAGCCAGTACTACAGTGTTGCAAAGGGATCTGGGATACAAGGAGGGAGCAGGCAAAGGAGGAGAGAAACAAACAATTTAGGGATTGAGAAAACAAACCATGGTTTGTTTGATCATTTACCAGACAAACCCTGGGTAGGGCAACAAACCATGGGTTGAATAAACCATGAATTAGCATTATGTGTGAACCAGGCCATTGACTCATGTTTCAAAATAAGATTTTTTTTCTGGTTAGATAATAGCTCAGGTTGATTAAAAAGAAAGTGTAATGAAACCACAATGAAAATCAGGGGTGCAAAAAGTGCAGCCCACCCAGCCATTTCTGACAGCCTGCTAGGCCACCCCCCTGCATCTGCTGCTACAACTGAAAAATCTGTGGCAGCGCTGCCTAGGGAAATCCCTTCTCTTATCTCCAAATTCTCATTAGAGATAAGGAAGGGATCCCATTGCCTGTGCTAGCTATGGAAACTCTGCTCTTTGTTGAGAGATTGGAGACAAGGGAAGGGTTTCTCTTGCTAGCACTAGCCAGGCTTGTATGCATGGATGCTTGCATGTGTGGATGCATGAGCCCCCGAGTGCATTCCAATGTGGCCCTCAGGGACAAAAAGGTTATGCATACCTGATCTAAATGCACAGAAGCTATAGAAAATTACCATCCACTAGATCTGAACTAACTACCCTCCTTATGCTTCCTGCATCTAAGTACAAGAGGCATTTAGATTCAAATAAAGGTTTTAAAATGAGAAGCAGAAGGAGCAATTAAGAACAACAATTAATAGCTGCAGAGAAGCCTTCCTTTTTAAATAAATTTCCTAAATTTTTCAAATATACAAGAGAAAATCCTAACTAAAATGTAAAACATCCCCAGAAAGGTTAACTCTAGATGGGAATAAAACAAAAGCAAAGTATGACACAGGGATGCAACAGAAACAAAAGTTGTCCAAATAACGATGGTAATGCCATGGATTTATTCTGCCAGACATGACTTAAACTTACTTCCATTTCAACACTGGAATGTTTCAAGATCTAATCTCGTTCTTTTGGAGAATTAGTATAGAAGAAAAAGGAAAGCTACATTGCTAGGAAAGATGGTTATTTTCCTTGTCGTTGAGCAGTAGAACCAAACACTTTAATTTATGTATGATTATGACCTCCCATACTTTGTTTATCTAGAGATCTGAACTGCCTCCATCTTGCTGCTCAGGCAATATTTGCAGCAAATAGTAGGCAAAAGAGGGAGTCCTTATGAGGACAAAAAAGAGTAGTTGGTTCAACAAGTTACAATAAGACCATTCTAGAAGATTTTCCTAGTGTGCAATTCAAGATTTCTATAAGATTAAGTCCCAGAATGTTTGCTCCTCAGGATATACCCAGCAGGCATGAAAAAAGTCCCAGATTACCCATACTTTCCCAGCTTTTCAGGTTACACATTCTATGCAAGTTAATGAAAGTTACATACTGTACCAAAGCCTAATACATCTATAATGCCTACAAGTTATCCCATGTGAAATCTCACTTATCCTCTAACTGGTCTCCAAAATCATCTCTCTGTATCTTAATATATGATCAAAATTGTTTGCTAATAACAAAAAGATGATAGTTTGGTAAATTCAGAAAATGAGATCTTTAGAACTAATGGTTAAGAGTTAAAGATTCAATGGGTATTAGATTTTGCATCTGTGTTCCTCAGAATAGGTCAGCCTAACAGAAAAATAACACCTTCCAACTTTGTACAGTATATTTCTTTAGCCTGAGCCTTCAGAAAGAGATAAGAATAGAAAATCACATCAAATTGCTCAACAATGCAATTTGCTAATGGCTATTAGGCATATAGTATATAATATATATATAGCATATAGTATAACACACTCCACAATCAGCAAGGGCTTCTTGCTTTCTGCCCAGATACCACTAATTCCTCTGAGAAATTTACACAACTAAACATGCTTTATACCAGTCTCCCCAACCTGGTGCCCTCCAGATGTGTTGGACTACAACTCCCATCACCCCCCTGCCAGCATGGCCAGGTTGGGGAAAGCTCCTCTATAACTAATAGCTCCTGGTTCCATATTCACTGGCAATTCTACATTCAGACTTCTAAAGCAAACAGGGTTGTTGAAGGGTTTTAAGCAGTTTTTACCTGTAGTGAGCAATTTGACAGATATATTTGAAGTGAGCTCCACAGTTCTCAAGGGACAGCATTGGGAAGATACTGGGGTTTACATAAGGTTGCTAACCTTCAAAGTTGCAGTGAAGACTTTCAGAGATGTCTTTTTGAGAAAACTTAGGTTTTTTTCTGCCTAAACATGCATAGGATTGTGTCATTATTGGATGCCTTGCCAAGAGAACAAAGCCGTGCATAACAACCAAGTCCCATTCACAAGATAATGCAGATAATCCCGGTTTGCGGAGTAACAGGAAGTGAGAAGTTAACAATGTTCACAGTTTTTAAGGGTTTCAAGTGTTAAAGTCAAGCATTTAGAGGGCAATCCTATGCATGTTTAGACAGAAAAAGGTCCTACAACTCCCAGCATTCCCCAGCCAGAATGCTGGGAGTCGTACGACTTTTTTCTGTCTAAACATGCATAGAATTGCGCCTTTAGTGCCTTTGCAATGAAATCCAAAAGGTGCCAGTTTGCTACGAGTTCGTGATTTTTCAAGCTGCGTTCCAGGAAACCTCGAGGCTTGTCCTCAACGCAAACGGACCAAGGTGGAGAAGATGCCGCGGAGTGAGGCATACCCTTGCTGCTTGAGATCTTTATTCAGACGCCACTTAGGGCGACTCGGGAGTCAAGAAAACATCCCGCCTTTGCTCGGAAGAACTTTTCTTTCTTCCATAGCCTTGAGTCGGGAACCAGGTCCGGGACCTGACGGGCGGGTGAACGTATTACGCAGCCGATGAATAATGGTAGCTTCCACAGGAGGGAGGGAAAGTCTGGGCCAACACAGCCCCTGCGCAGCTACAACCCCCTCCCTGCACGCACGCCCGCCCGCTTGGGAATCAGCCGCTCCGTCGAAGTTAACTTCCGTCCCAAGTAAATAAGGGCTCCGATCCCGCGGCCAGGAGGAGGAGCAGAGAGGGAGGCAGCCTCGCTTTACCTGCCCGAGAAAAGAGCAAAAGGAGATGCGGGGGTGGGGTATATGGACCCCTTGACTTCCCTCCCTGCCGCGTGCTCGCCCTCGCCTAGCGCCTCCGGGCTCTCCCAGTCCCTTCCTCACCTGTAGCAGATGCGAGCACCAGAGCGCTACCCAGGACCAGGCAGCCCAGCCCGGCCCGGCTGAAGCACCCCATCGCCACGGCAGGAGTCTCGCCAGGCGGCTGCAGCGGGCACCGGCACTACGCTGAACTTCCTCCTCGTCTCCGCTCGACGGCGTCTCTGGACTTTCGTCGCTACCTAAAAGGGAGAGGGAGAGGATAAGGGGGCGGAGCCCGAGAGCACCTCGGTGACGCCGGCGTCGCGGCCCCGCCCCTCCGCCGCGCGGCCAGCCGCGCTTCGCCTCCCCGGGCCGGGGGCGAGGCTGAGCTCAGCGCTCGGGAACGCCGCCGCCGCCGCCGCCACCACCTTGGAGGCAGCGCCAGGAGGGGTCCAACAGGGGCCCGCCAACAGCAGAGCCGGGGCTCCGTGCTGGGCGGCCCTTGAGAAACCGAGCCCCAGTGGGCGGCCCTTGAGAAACCGAACTACGGCGCAAGTCGATGCACGTCAACTGAGAAGGAAGTCCCCTTGCGTTCAGCAGGGCTTCCTCTGTAGAAGGAGTAAGCCGCGTTGAACTCGATGGGACCCGCTCCTGTCTGTCCTGAGTGGACAGGTCTAGGATGGCGCCTTTAGCTACTTACCGGTACTTACCTACTTGGGGTGCAATCCTATGCATGTTTAGACAGAAAAGAAGTCCTACAATTCCCAGCACGCAGGGAGTTGTAGGACTTTTTTCTGTCTAAAGACATGCATAGGATTGCGCCTTTTGACAGCGATTCTCTACACGCTTTACAGTGGTGCCGGGCTAGGGCTGGACCGCGAGGTTAACGTCCAAGCCCACGTAGGTCAGCCCCCCGCCGATTACCCCTCCCCGAGAGTGGCAGGTGATGAGGGAAGTGGCAAACAGGCCAGGTGTCAGCACCTTGGTAGTCATGGGCATCCCAGAGCCCACCAGGGCTGAGGGTGGTTGCCACAGCATCCTCTCTTACTTGTTTTCAGGAACATGTTATAGTTAGGGGGTGACTGGCTGTGTATGTGGTTATCAATACTCATTTTGTGTATGATGCTCATTTTATTATTTTCACTTTAAAATATATTATCACTTTCCACAACAAAAAGGTGCTTACTCCCAAGGGAACTGGGTTGTGTTTTGTTTTTTTTAGCATCAGGACAACACAAGCAAACACAATTTCATTCCTGTAGTTTTGGGGCCCATGATGTGTTAAATAAGATTAAAACATGAAATTCTGCACATGCTCAGAAATGCCTTTTTCTGACAGTCCCTTGCCTGCAGGCTTGCAATCTAATAAACAGGACACACAAGGAGAAACCGATAGGAATGGAAGAGGGGGAAATGAGTAGTCTTACATTTAATACAGCAGGACTTAAACATGCATAGGATCCTGGTGTTAAGGCTTAATGAAGAGAGCAGGCTAGGAGATTTGAGGGGAGGAGCACAGGGAGATGGTGTTGCTCAACTCCTTTCTCTTTTCGAAATTCCCCACCAAGGACAAACACAAGGGTAAACATCCAGCTGCCACCTCATCTGCTGAGGGGGAAGGGAAAGAAGGAGCAAAAAAAGCAGAAGGAAAAGGGTTAAAAGGCCTCCTCTTCCCCCCCCCTAAATTGCAGCCTCAGAACTCTTCATTTTTAAAAATGCTAAATTTTATTTCAATTTATATTAGCTTTCCTTAAACACATAATGTGTAGTTTGTCCCTCAGGCAACATTCAGATGAATAATAATAATAATAATTATTATTATTATTATTTATTTATTTATTTATTTATTACCCGCCTCTCCATCCAGATCGAGGCGGGGAACAACAGAAAATATAAAATACCTAAACTAAAACAACACAATATATACTATTAAAACATCCTTAAAACATCTTAAAAACATCTTTAAAACATCTTAAAAACATCTTTAAAACATCCTAAAATTCCGCCGGATAGGCCTGCCGGAAGAGTTCAGTTTTTGAAGTGCTGGGATCTCATAACATGATTCCTGTACTTTTAGCCTGCTGTTGCTGAGATTTTTTATTTTTTTAAATGGTGCTGTTTTTATTGCTCTGTATGATTGTTCTTGATGTTGTTGTTAGGAATGTTTTTAATTTTGTTATTTTTATTTGCAAGCCGCCTTGAGTTTGGTTTTAATCACCAAAAGCCAGGATTGATTGAGTATACATAAATACCTTAGGGCTTAGGTGTATCAAATCAATCAGTCTGAGGCAGGAACCACATGCATATTTTAAAGCACGTCAAATGATCGGTAGGGAATCTCTCCTCCCTCCCCCCCCCCGCCCCACTTCAGCAAGTGCACACAATGTACCACTGTCCACACATTGTGCCTTTTCTATTTTAAATGCCACCATGCCCCATGTGGCTGGGGGGGGGGTAGAGAAGACTCACCTACCCTAGATGCTGGCCTTTGGACAGGTTGCAGTGTGATCCCATACATATCCTTCTAGCATACCTTACTGCCATTTTCTTCTCTGTCCCCTGTACTCCAGTTAAAGTTTAGCTTCCCCCCTCCCTGTGTGGTGCTGAAGCAGGCAGAATCATGGGAGAGGAAGCTAAAGCCACCCCAGTCCCCTTCCCTGAGCAACCCGGAAGCAGCCACGATTGCTGGAGGGGGAGAGACACTAGCCTCCCCCTCGCTCTCTGCATGACCCAAAGCAATTATGCAGACTAGGTTCATAAGGAGGAGGTGGCCCTTTCTCAATGACCCAAAGCAGCTGGGATGGCTGGGAGCAGGAGAAGAGGCTTTAGCCTGCCCTTCCCCCAGCAATCTTACCCGCCCCGTTATACACATGTGCCTGCATGAGCCCATGCGGTCCCCAACCCACTGAGAGCCAGTGTGGTGGCATAGTGGTGAGAGTGTTGGACTGGGACTCTGGAGATCCGGGATCTAAGCCCCACTCAGCCTTGGAGCTCACTGGGTGACTTTGGGCCAGTCACTGACTCTCCGCTTAACTTACCTCACAGGGGTATTGTGAGGATAAAATGGAGAGGAGGAGGACCATGTAAGCCACCTTGGGCTCCTTGCAAGAGGGGGAGAAAGGCGGGATATAAATGGAATAATAAATAAATGAAATAAATAAACAAAAGTACAGGAAGGCTGAAATGCAATTGCAAATCCAGCTTCCTGATCAATCCATTTTACACTGACTGCATTTTAATTGGCTGTATTTTTTTTCCTGGCTGCATAGTTTTATTATCTACCTCCTCTCAGGGTTATCAGTACGATGTTTGATTGCTTTTAGCATTGTATCTGTAACATTTGTATCTGTGATTTTTTTGGGGGGGGCTGGATCCAATATCTTTGTTGTACCTGTGAAATGGATCTTCCCTTTCCTTTCCTCCACCCTGCAGCCCCCTGCGCACCCTCCATGTCTGCTCCGGAGGGTCCTGCAACCCCCCCTCCCCAGTGCGGACTTGGAAGGAGCATGGTGGGGAGACAGCAGGGGGGAGGACAAGGAAGTCCTGTTCCACCAGTAGTAACCATTTCCCTGGCGGAATGATAATTTGGACTCATCCCTCTATGTTTGCACACCACCCTGGAAAACATTTTTGGATGAAGGACCATCTAGGATTTTTTTTACAGCAAACAAACATTTCAGCACTGGCTCAGATCTATCCTTTGACTTTTCTCCTGTTGCAGAAAAATCACCCTTCTGCAGAGAATAGAGGGACTCGTACCACCTCAGGCTTGGAAAACAGCTTTATTTGCTAGCAACCGGTTCAGGGGATTACATCGCCATACTGAACAGCCTATACAGAAACAATCAGTTCCTTATATCAAAGCATATTATACGTCATCAATTACCGGTACTTGTCGCTTGCTCCCTTGGCATGTTTGCTGGGTGTTTCCTGTACTTGTGTTATTCTTACATTCTGCTGCGTGGGCACTCTTACTTCTCTAAAATACGGCACGACAGTAATTTATTGCCATGTAAGCAGTCTGTTCTCAGAAGGGGGGTCTATCTTCAAGCGGTCTGTTCCCAGGAGGGGGGGGGATCTTTTTCTGCCTCAGTTTTCTTCCCACCTTTTTCCCACTTCATTCCCTCCCTTTGAAACTCTATCTTACTCTTCACATTGAGTTTCACTCATTGGGATGGGACGGTATTCCCACATTGCCAGGACTTGCGCAGCAGCTTTTCTTTCGGCTATTAAGCCGAAGCTGTTTTGGAGGGAGCGTATGAGCATTGGAAGGATGCATGGCAGGATTATGCATCCTGCGGCCACTAGGCCAATCAAGGCAACTATGGCCTGTAAGCCTGGCAACTTGGGAAACCACCCAGCGAAAGCTTCTCCGAAGTTGAACCCATCCCAGGTCTGCACTGGAACATGGGCCAACGTTTCAATGCGTTTTGTGATGCTTTCGATTATTTCTCCTTGGTCATCAATTTGCAAACAACAATTACTTAAATTGAATTTTCCACAGACACCTCTTTCAGCTGCTAACAAGTAATCTAAAGCTAAGCGGTTTTGATAAATTGCATCTCGGAACTGTGTCTGCTGCTTTGCTAAGATTTTAAGCGCTTGCGAAGTTTCATTAGATATTAGTTCTACTACAGCCTGTAACCTGATTAAGCGATTCAGCATAAAAATGGGAGTGCGATACCCATAAGTTCCATCTTGTGCCCATGATGCAGGATCATAATACTGTATGATACGTTCTGGGGGCCATTCATTGTATTTCCAGTTTCCAATTTTTATTTCACGTTTTTGCCGTGTTTTTGAGGGGGTCTCAAGCGGCAACAGGAAGAATGCTGGATTTATGTGGCCCAGGGTGCAGCTCCCAGTCCAGTTGGTGGGGAGATCAGTTAGGGCTAGCCTTTCACAAATCCAGTAGACTCCCGGTGGAGCCCTTGTTGCCTTTGTGTATTTCTCCAAGGAAAAGTTTTTCTACTGCTGTGTGGAGTTGGGCCAGAAATTTTACTGTGGGCATTCACCTTGTGCCAACCGAGCTCTGCACCACATGTGGTTGGCCAGTGGGCCATTTTGCACAGGTCAAATATTAAAGACCCTGAGCTTGTAGCCGACTTTATTTGTGTTTGAGCTACTATGTGGCCTTGGGCGGAACCTCGTGCCCGTGCTATTAACCATGTTTGGGCCGGATCTACCTTGGGGTCAAAGCAGTGTCCAGTTTGAACACACACTGAGTACCATACATTTTTGTAACAACACCTTTTCACTGGCCCTGTTTTACACCTGTAATGGGTGTGGTACACTAAGGTGGTAGTCAGGGTCTGTCCTTCTAGCACTTGCTTTTGACAACTGGTACAGTCATTGGTACATGCCCATCCTATTGCTACTATACTATATAGAGCAACCCATTTTAAAGCGTTTGGCGCCGACATCCTCAGGCTTCTCCCGAGCGATGGACGTCAGCTTCTGGGTGTGACGCCTGCTAGGGCTAGTTGTCTGGTACGCAACTTTTTGTTTTCAGGGGAGAAGTTTCTAGCACTTGCACCCTGAATTGCTGGAGGCGTTATTATGGCCTCGCGGTTCTTTAACCGTACAATTCTTTGTCTATGTACAGGCCAACTCTGGCTGGGGCTTTAGGTTCAGGCCTTCGTCGGAGTTTCAGCTTCAAGGCTATTTCACCTTCTGGGACTGGCTGGACTTTCCACACTGGTTTTGATTGAGAAGCGGGTTTCACATGCGTCCAGTGGAGCCAGGGTTTGATTTCTGCTGCCTTAACAGCAAGGGGAGAACACATGACAACAGTATACGGTCCTTTCCAGCGGGCTTTTAAAGGCTCAATTTTCCAGTCTTTCACCCACACTGAATCTCCTGGGTGGAATCTGTGCACTTTTATAGTGAGCAGGGGTTTTCTTTGGCTTATTACATACTCTTGTATGTCCTCCACGACTTGAATTAGGCCCTGTATGCTTTGCAGAGTTTGTGTGACTCTTAACTCCCTTTCATCTACCCACCGGGGCCTGACTAATTGTGGAGGCTTTCTGTACATGAGCTCAAAAGGAGACAAATTGAGTTTTTTTCGAGGAGTGCACCTGACCGCCAACAGAGCCAGGGGCAAAGCGTCTGGCCATTTTAGGTGCGTTTCTTGGCATATTTTTGACAGTTTTGTTTTTAAAGTTCGGTTCATGCGTTCTACGCGTCCGCTTGACTGAGGGTGGTAGCTGCAGTGCAATTTCCACTTAATTTTCAAAGTTTTTGCCACATCTTGCACTACCTTTTGGGTGAATTCTGGTCCATTGTCAGACGACAATCTCGAGGGAATTCCATATCTCGGGATAATATCTCTCAACAGGGCCTGTGACACTTCTCTGGCTTTCTTTGTCCTGGTAGGGAAACATTCAGGCCATCCTGTATAATTACAAACAACCACTAGGAGTGCATTCAGTCCTCCTGCCCGTGGCATGTCGGTGAAATCGATGGTGACTGAGTCAAATGGCAAGTCTCCCTCTGGTTGCCTGCCTGGCGGAAGCAGGGGCCCTTGGCGAGGATTGTTGCGGGCGCATGTTAGGCATTTCTGTGTAGCGTAATTGGTTAACATGTGGATTTTATCTATGAGTACTTCTCTGTTCAGGGCCTGGGCGAGTGCGGTTTTTCCCATGTGTGTTTGTTGGTGAGCAGTCTTGACTACTTCCCACCCAAGGGCCTCAGGAATCCACACTCGTTTGTCAGGCAGTACGTACCATCCATCCCTCAGGGTGGCTTGTAATTCTCCTTCGGCTTTAGCCACTTCTTTCTGGGTATACACTGGTTGTATCTGAGACTCTGGGTTCCACAGAAGTAGGCATCGGGCTTGCGTGTCATGCTGTCCTCCGTTGGTTTCAAATTCTCTCCAGGGCTCGTGAGCTGCCCTTTTTGCTTCTTGGTCTGCTTTTCGATTTCCTCTTGCTACTTTGTCATTTCCTCGCTGATGCCCTCGGCAGTGGACAATGGCCAGTTTGGTTGGCTTCCACACTCCATTTAGGAGAGCTTGGATTTGTTCTCCGTGTTTTATAGCTTTTCCTACTGAGTTTATCAGTCCTCTTTCTTTATACAAGGCTCCATGTGCATGAGCTGTAAGGAATGCGTATCTGGAATCTGTCCAAATGGTCATGCGTCTGCCTGCTCCCAGGTGTAGAGCTCTTATCACTGCATACAATTCGGCCAACTGTGCACTTGTACCTGGGGCTAAGGGTCCACTTTCTAGCACCTGGTCACAAGACGCTACTGCATAGCCTGCTTTTCTGAGTCCATTTTCTACGAAACTTGAGCCATCTGTGAAGACTTCTAAATCAGCATTTGGCAGGGGAGTGTCTTTGAGATCCAGGCGCGACGCATGAGTCTGGTCAATGACTTCTACGCAGTCATGATTCATCTCTCTTGCTTGTGGCTCGGGCAACAAAGTGGCGGGGTTGAGGGCTGTTGACTGTTGGAGTTCTACTAATGGATTGTGTGTAATCATGCTCTGGTATTTTAACATACGGGGGTCTGTTAGCCACAGGTGTCCTTTGGCTTCTAGAACGGCCTTTAATGCATGTGGAGTTAGTACAGTTAGTGGCAGTCCAAAAGTCAGTTTGCTGGACTCTTGGACTAACAGAGCTGTCCCTGCTAGCGCTTTCAGACAATTTGGCCATCCCTGGGCCACTGAGTCTAATTGCTTTGATAGGTAGGCCACTGGTCTTTGCCAAGATCCTAGCTGCTGGGTAAGAACTCCGACTGCCACATTTTTCTTGGTGTCCACGTATAAGTTGAAAGGTTTGTCCAGATCTGGAAGGCCTAAACTCGGGGCCTTTAGCAAAGCCTCTTTCAGCTGGTTAAAGGCTTGGCTCTGAACTTTGGTCCATTGAAATTCCTCAGTCTCTTGCCCCCTGGTAGCTTCATACAGGGGCTTGGCGATTAGACTGAAGTTTGGTATCCATATTCGGCAAAACCCTGCCGCTCCTAGAAAGCCTCTCAAGTCTCGACGCGAGATGGGCGTTGGCAGCTGGCAAACCTCTTGCTTCCGTTCAGGTCCCAAAGTCTTCTGCCCTTGTTTGATGTTGTATCCCAGATATCTCACTTGCAGCTGCACTAGTTGGGCCTTTTCTCGTGAGGCACGGTATCTTTTTTCATCTAACAGTTCAAGGAGTTGCTTGGTGTTTTTCCAACAGGTATCTTGCGTGTTCCCTGTCACTAGGAGGTCATCAACATACTGCAACAAGACTTCATTTTTGTGGCATGGTTTATATTCTTCTAGGTCTCCTCCTAGATCGGTCCCAAAGAGGGTCGGCGAGTTCTTGAACCCTTGTGGGAGCCGTGTCCGCGTGTACTGAGTTTTTCTTCCGGTTTTGGGGTTTTCCCACTCAAAGGCAAACAGTCCTTGACTCTGCCTGTGGATGGGTATGCAGAAAAATGCATCTTTTAAGTCTATTACCGTGAACCATTTGGCGCTGGCCGGCAACAGACTTAAAAGAACATATGGGTTTGGGACTACTGGGTGAATGGTCACTACAGCTTCATTTACAATTCTTAAATCTTGAACTGGTCTGTATTTTCCATTTGGCTTGGGAATTGGTAGGATCGGGGTGTTCCAGAATGACACAATGGGTTTTATAATGCCATGTTCTAAGTAGGAATCGATGTATGATTGGATGGCTTGCATGATGGGGCGTGGGTAAGGCCTTTGCCTTATTCTTCTGGGCCGTGCCTGGGGCTTTACTTCAATTATTAAAGGTGGCAGGTGTTTGGCATAACCTGGTGGATTGTCTTCTGCCCAGATGCCGGGGACATCAAACGCTTTCCACTTGGCTGTCGCCTGTGAGTCTGCTTCGAGTGGAATAGATGCCAACATTATCCTCCACATTTCATTCATTGGAGCTGTAACGTTTACTGCTGTTGCTTGGGGCACATGCAGCTTCATGTTTTGGTTCTGGTCAAAGTAGATGTGGGCTTGCATTTTGCACAGGAGATCTCTTCCTAGCAGTGGAACAGGGCATTCTGGTATGTGCACAAACTGATGGGTCACAGTTTTGTGGGCCAAATCACATTCCAGGGGCTTGAGCAATGGCCGGTTACTTGGGGTTCCGGTAGCTCCCTGTATTTTAATAGTCTCGCCGGAGCAAGACGCCAATGGTTGTGTAAAAACAGATCTAGTAGCTCCTGTGTCTACTAAGAACTTGACTTTATGGCCCCCTACTTTTAAGGACACCATGGGCTCGTGGGGGCCCATGTTAGTCGAGCCCAGTGTGTTTCAGTTGCAGTTTTCCCAATCTTCCATTGATGCCATTCCAACCATTTCTTCACCAGTTTCGTTGTCTTGCGGGACGGATGGGTATTGGTCGGGGTGGCCACCAGACGCCTGGGTCACTTTCTGATGGACCTTTGAGATGACTTGCACCCTACCCGCATAGAGGGCCATTATACTTCACATAGGACTCGGAGTTTCTGTTTGGTGAGCTTTTCTCCAAAGTCCCTATTGAATCCTCTTTTAAAATTACTTAACATACATTGCAGGGGCGTCTGAGGGACGCTGCTGCCACCTCCCATTTTCTTCCCTTGGACACAGACAATTAGGGTGGGGAACGGACAAGGAGTAAGGGGTCTCCTTGTTCAGACAAAAGGGAATCACACCACTCACGCCCTACTGACCTAAGGAGCCGGACGTTCCAACGGTCTCCTGTAGGAACTGCAGCAGGCTAGCACGTGCACACACACACCACACTCACTCCACAAACTTCCAACCCTTTTCTCTTACTTTACTTAAGGATATCTCTCAGTTTGGACTCACGTTCCGCCTCGTAGAGAGATCTCCTGTCAGGAGGGTCTCAGTTCGGACTCACGTTCCGCCTCGTAGAGAGATTTCCTGTCAGGAGGGTGATCAAGCCTCCTCTTCCAGTCTATTATGACTGGGCTCCTTTCCTGTCACCCGGGTGATATTTCATACTTGCCTTTCCTGTAGATCCGGATACACCTTGTTGCTGAGTTCCAGCCCGAGTCTTGTGGTTCTTAGGCTCGCTGTCCGGTCACCCGCTCCGCTGGGCCCCTCATTCGGAGATCCCCAAAGGGAACAGTCCTTTGTGCGCGCTGGGACGTCCGCGAGGCCTCACCCACGGGGCTGGGCACGGAGAACGGCCCAGAAAGCCTCAGGGCTTCCAAGTCCCACCAGAGTCGCCAGAAATGTTGCAGAAAAATCACCCTTCTGCAGAGAATAGAGGGACTCGTACCACCTCAGGCTTGGAAAACAGCTTTATTTGCTAGCAACCGGTTCAGGGGATTACATCGCCATACTGAACAGCCTATACAGAAACAATCAGTTCCTTATATCAAAGCATATTATACGTCATCAATTACTTGTCGCTTGCTCCCTTGGCATGTTTGCCGGGTGTTTCCTGTACTTGTGTTATTCTTACATTCTGCTGCGCGGGCACTCTTACTTCTCTAAAATACGGCACGACAGTAATTTATTGCCATGTAAGCAGTCTGTTCTCAGAAGGGGGGTCTATCTTCAAGCGGTCTGTTCCCAGGAGGGGGGGGGATCTTTTTCTGCCTCAGTTTTCTTCCCACCTTTTTCCCACTTCACTCCCACACCAAAAGAGTATACTTACACCGCAATCCTATGCACATCTACTCAGAAGCCAGTCCTTTTGAGTTCAATGGAACTTACTCCTGGATAGCTTGTGTATAGAATTGCAGCTTTACAATAGTGATGATTAATTTAGCTTGAAGAAAAACCCTGACATTCAAATATGTCAGCCCCAAGAAAGTAGAAAGAAACAACAGTTGTTGTTTTAACATGTTTTATCATTACTTTTAACACATGTTTTATCATTAGCACATAATGGAGCTCTGGTAGAGAGATAATTGAGCTGAAAGGTGTCAATGGCATTGTAAAAACCACAAAGAAATTAGGGTTTAAGACATTCTTTCATTTTAGAATCCAGTTGATCTAATCCAGCTAGACAACAAGATGACATTACAGGCCTGTGGCTTATGCTGGCTCAGCTTGTCTGAGCGTGGAAAGCTAAGCAGGGTCAAGCCTGGTTATTACTTGGAAGGGAGACCCCTCCCCTAGTTTCCTGCATTGAGTGGGGGGGGGGGTTTGGACTCGATAGCCTTGTAGGCTCCTTCCAACTCTATGATCTATAAGCACACCTATGCTTGCTTTCCTTCTAGATTTTAGGGAGGAGAACTCTCTTGTGCCAGTCATCCTATATACTGATCGTGTTCTCCAAGTGTGGATCATTACAGTATGTAGCCAAAATGGCACCACTCATGCACTAGTGGGAGGTATCAGCTGGTGTGCGGGATCCAAAACATTGGCATAGAATAGGGCATAGCAGGGTGGTTGGCATCCTGAATAGGAGCAGTCCATACTGCAACATATTGTTGCAGATCCCACTTGCACACATTATATTCTTCATGCAAAGAGACATGTGCAGTATTCCACATAGGCATGATCCGAGTTCTAGGTTGCATGCAAGCACATTTTTCAGAACACAGTATGCCAAAAGAATGATATCCTACAATACATATTGAAAAGGGGAAATAAAATTCTGAGTAAATAATAATAATAATAATAATAATAATAATAATACCATACTTATTACTTGCCAGCTTAAAAACAAATGTGGATAGATGAGAACCCCAGCACAAACTAGAGGGAAACACCTCTGGACTCCACAGAATTACAAAATACAGTAATACCTTGGATTGCAAGTAACTTGGTTTGAGAGCGTTTTGCAAGACAAGCAAATTTTTAAATATTTATTTACCGGTAAATTTTTTTTACTTGATATACAACAAGCGACGTCTTGCAATACAAGTACTGTAGTACGGCTTAAATTAAAAATCTCTACAAATTTTTTTGGGGGGGATTTCGTTTTGATATAAGAGTGTTTTGGATTACAAGCACGTTTCCGGAACGAATTATGCTCTCAATCCAAGGCATGACTGTATAGTAATAAAATCATCCTCACCATGTTGTTAGGGCGGTACCCTTGATCTGTATTGCCTTTTTTTTTTTAAAGGGTGGATGACCTACAGAGCCATGCTAAGTATGTTTACTCAGAGCTAAGTCCACCTAGTATTAATCCTTACAATAACAGTTATAAAACACACCCTCCAATGAAGGAGCAAAGCAAAGCATATTGTTGATCGTTAAGAGTTGGAGCTGCCTTGCTTGCTTTCTCCAACCCAAGATAAAAATTTGTGGTGTTCTTCAGGTTTGAATGAATCCTGAACGAAATGGGGCTGATTTGAACAGGGGGTGTCCAAAGTGAAGTAAGGCTCGTCCAAAGCAGACTGAATTTCAGTCTGAACACTTGTGAAGATTTGGGATTTGGAGGGCCACAGTGAGACAGACAGTGTCTCCAAAATTTGATACATTTCTCCCCAATCTCACCATATAAGGAAAACACCAGGGTGGGGAGAGCAGGTGGGGACAGAGGAGAGCAGAGGGTGAAGCTTTGTGACTGGCAGCTCTGTCTTCTAATCACAGTGACTGGTTTTATCAGGGCTCTCTCCAAACCCTGTGCTTCATAGGAGGGATGTTGAAGTAATATATCACAGCTCTTTGCTAGGTTTCTTGCAGGAACAGGAATGTTAAAAGTGGTTTGGTGGAATCTGTGGGACCTGGGAGGGTGTTGCATTGGATGCTTGCTTGGAAAATGCTGGATGTTCAAGTCCTTCTGCCCCTGCTCCTGTATGCTCAACATCCATCATCCACCCCTGTCCTATTGCACTTCCAGTGATTTGGGGCCAACTGAGCAGAAAACATACAACCCCGCTTTTCCCATTCATCATGACTTCTCTAAGCAAAAATCCTTCTGAAATTCTTGCCTAGGAACACTTCTATGACATATGCCATTTTCATATAAATTGCCTCCCCCCCCCCAAAAAAAAAGCCAGTGGAAGGGGCTAAGGGGAAGTGTATCACTTACCCCCCCCCAATTTGAAACACACCCCTTACACAAAAAATGCTGCACCTATCCTTCTGAAATTCTGTAGGTCTGTTAATGAGGGCTACCTGTATTCTGTATGTCATTTTCATTACAATTGCCCACAAAAAGCACAGGGGGATAAAGACATATTCTTTTTGGGGAAACCCCAGACTGTAATGGTTGCTGTTGCACAAAGCTCCATGCAACTATTCATCTGAAACTTCATAGGTGTGATCCCCTCAGAAGCAGCAACTATCCTTGATAAATCCATCCAATTCTGCCAAGAAATAAAATAGTTATTGGCAGTTCCCTTTAAAAATAATAAAATCAAAATTTAAAGGCACTTAGCACAGAAGTCCCTGTACCTATTTGTAATGTGGCATATGTACCGTAATCCCTACATAAGGTATTATTACGGCTGAAAATGTCATCCAATTGTGAGAAACACAAAAAAGATATATTCATTTGTTGATTTCCAATGATAGTCAATAGGAGGCATGAAGATTTGGATTTCCAAATCTAAATTCAGATTTGGATCTGAATCTCAAAGCTTGTGTCTCCAAATGCTTCGACCAATAGGCTGTTTTCTGACACACCAAATTGGGATTTGAACTGAATCTTGGTACACACCCCTAAAAAAAACCCTTAGGTTGGAACTGACTTGTTCCAAATGGAGATTGTTCCTTCCACCTACACAATGCGACGATGGAGGGATACTTTTAACTGGCCCCCAGTCTAAGATTTGCAATGGGTACAATCCAATTCTATACACATCTATGCAGAAGTAAGTCCCCTTGAGTTTATTTATTTACAAGATTTGTATCCTGCTCTGCATCCAATAAAATAGCCAAGCGGTGAACAATAAATAGGACTTACTCCCAAGAAACTATGTATGGGAGAGCTAAGCCTTAGCGTATTTTCTAACAATTGGAGTGAATCACAATTTTTGAAGCAGGTTTGAGAAGGCTTCTTGCCTTTACTTAGACATATCCATAACAGTCTTTTGCAACAAAGCTATTGTTTATACTTTTTGCAGTGGTTTCTATCACCTTTGTTAGTTGGAAAATGAAATCACCCCATAATAGTATTATAATTTCAGGGAAGATGTGGTATCTGTATGTTTTTCTCCACAAAAGGCTAATAGCAGCAGCGGGAAAGGGAAGAAGGTGATTCAAACTGGGGAAATGGCATACTTACCTGGGGGCGGAATAACAACATCACATCCTCAATGTTCAAAGCAACCACCTGGGATTGCTGAAATGTACCACAATTTGGCACAATAAAACAAAGTGGTAACAAAAACAATTGCAATTTGGAATTTAAGTGGTGGGCAGCGCCATCCAGTGTGGCTGCCCGTAACCCTCTGAACTTGGAGGATTACTGGCATCCAGTCGAGGACGGAAGGAGCATGGAGGTGAAGATCGCCTCCGTGCTTCTTCTGCCCCGCAAAACACTTGGCCATCTAAGTGTTTTGCCCCTGCTCCTGAGGAGCAGGGGCAGAGGCACTGCCAGGTTAGGTTGTATCTTGGAGAGCCTCACTCCTCCCCTCCCCGCTCCTCAGAATGCCCCCCCTCCCAATGTGGGCAAGTGCAACTTCGGAGTCACAGCCAGCACGGAAAGACTGTGCCGACTGTGAGGGCACAGGGAGAACCCTCCGAGGCCGGTGGTCCAGCTCTGCTCTCGAAACACATTTCTGAGGTCAGAGCTGCAGCTCCAACCTATTCTATGGCCGTCTATTTATTTATTTATTGTATTTCTAGATCACCCATCTAGCCGGTACCTGGCCACTCTGGGCGATGACAGTATCTAGTGGCCATAGGATTCCGCCTATAGTTATATAAAATTCTGTTAACCAATCAAATACCATAAGATTTTCCAAAAACCCAGACATTCTGGAATGTATAGGTAGCACTAGTATTTATTTTCAATTGCCTATTACTGTTTTAACCAGAGCAAAGTCAAGTTTTCTTCTTGTTACATTGAACTATTCCTAAGTATAATAATATAATATGAAAAACCCCCACCAGAATTTGAATACTCTGGATTTCTCTGTTAACAGAGCAGTCAAAAATCAGTAATTTAAAACAGATAAAGCTTAATATTTCATAATTAAAAAGAAAGAAAACTGCTGATGCATAGCACATATATAGTTTAGCAGAATATAGAGTTTTTCTACATCACATCCCTGAGTCTGTTAAAGGAAGATGGCATGGCAGCAGTGATGCCTTCTGTTGCCTAGAAGGACATGAAAATAGGATTGGTTTTTGGTAACATCAGCTCAACACTTTTTCTTTCTAGAATTAAAGCAACTATAAGGACATAAGAAGAGCCATGCTGGATCAGACCAAGGTCTATCTAGTCTGGTATTCTGTTCACACAGTAGCCAACCACCTGCCAGCAGGAAACCCCAAGGAGGACATGAGTGCAACAGCACCCTCCTGCCCATGTTCCCCAGCAACTGGTGTACATAGGCATCCTGCCTCTGATACTGGAAGTAGCATATAGCCATCAGGACTAGTAGCCATTGATAGCCTTATCCTCCATGAACCAGCTTTCATGGACACCATAAGGGAACAGAGCACAATGCCTATAGAACCTGTGTGATATAATTTATCCAGAAACAATGTGCCCCAAGTACTTTGACATATTGAAGAAGGTAAAGCAATAGTTTAGGCTGTGCCACAAAGTTCTTTTTAGGTGCATCCTTTGTACAACCCCTCCCCCCAAAAAACCCTCAACCACAATGTGGAATATCCTGATCCTAGATCTCCCATCTAATGTAGGCAGATTAAAGTAGATGATTTCTGACTGAATCAAAATAACCCAACATGGGGACATGATGTGGTTCTAAATTGCTGTCTAGACACTTAGTGGAAAAGGCAAGCCATAAATTCCACTCCAACATCCTCTGAAGTTCACATCTGTGTTTTATTATAAATTAGTTATCTGCTTAATCACTGTTCAGAATGACTAATACAAACTTCTTCTCTATTTAAATCATGGGTGGACAAAAGCTGCCTGGTTGACTCATCTGGTCTATTTACCATTAAACAGCCTTCTTTGCTTCACCTGAATCCTGAAGTTACCCAAAAACTTTCTTTCCCGCTTCTATATTGTATTCCTTAAACAGCACTACGGTGATGAAATCACTGAAAAGTATTCTTAAGTAACTCAAGTTTGGCTTCCTTTCCTCCCTAATCCTATAGATTGACATATATTAAACAGTTAAAACCTGCTGTTTATGTTAACGGATAACTGATTACCATTAACAATAAATTGCATTCCTTGCTTATTAACTCACCTCAGCATATTCAGTAAGCTGGGCTGTCTAAGGAGCAAAGTACACATTATGATTCAGCCTCTTATAAGGAAGTCCAGAAGGTCCCTTTTCATTTGCATCATAGGCAATGAGAGGGAAGGGAGTGCTTAGTGCTCCCAGTCCCACCACTGGTGGGGTTTTTTGCATCTCTGCCAGCCTTCCAGCTAACTCGCAAACATGGCATTGGAATGCCACAGGGGTAAAAATGTGTGTGGATGGATGGGTGTGGTAAGTTCAAGGCCATCCCAAAATATTTTGCTGTCTGAGGCACAGCAGCAAATGGTGCCCACCCCCAAGCCAGCTGCATAGTACTTAGGCTGGTCAAGTGATTTTGGAAACTGAGGCAGAAAATCCCACTAGGATCTCTCCCTCTTTCTGGCAGTAAAAACACAACAGCAGTAAACTGAATAATTAACCATTTGTCTGTTTTTTTCTTGTAAACTACCCAGGGAGCCTTTTGGCTGATGGGCGGTGTAGAAATATATTAAATAAATAAATAATAAATAAACCATTTGCTGCCTGAGGCGGTACCTCACCCTCCTTAATGGTAGGGCTAACCTTGAATGACTGTCAGGAGAAGGGTTAAGCATTGCATTCTTTCCATCCCTTCTCCAACGCCAATTACCCCCTGCTAAGGGTACCTTTCAAGAGGGCCTTAGTTTGACCCTAGCTCTTTACACATTCTCTCCTGAACAGGGCTCTTTGGAGAATCAGGATAGGTAAGGGAACAGAGCACAATGCCTATAGAACCTGTGTGATATAATTTATCTAGATTCTTCTCCATCTCAAGCTGCATGGGCTTCTAGCAGCAGGGCTGGCCCTCCCACAAGGCAGGGTGAATCCACCACCTCAGGTTGCAAATCTGGAAGGGTGGTGGGTCCCGTGGATCCTGTCCACCCCACCGTGGGAGTCCCAATGCCTCCACCTGCCTTATGCCTCTCAAAGTGAGGCATTGTTGGGTGGCCCTTCTAGACAGCCATGCCAGCCACAGCAAGAGAGTGCCCAGCGTGGGTCTTCACATTGGTAGCCTTGGTAGGGGGGTGACCCTGAAGACTGCCTGTGCTGCCACGCACAGACAGTCTCTAGGCCACCTCCCCGCCAATGCATCACTCTGAAAAAGGCCCCGTAGAGTGGGTGGCGGCAGCTGGCAGTGGCTCGCACTCCTCTACCCTCCCCCCAGCAGTGGTACTTGGTGGATCATGCTCCCCCACCCCAGCAGCAGCAGTGGCTCACAGTCCCCCACCCACCCATAGCAGTGGCACATGGTGACAGCTTGCACTACCCCGCCCTGGCTGGTGGCAGGAGAACTTGTGCTGGCCCTGTATAGTAGGTTACATTATATTATTTTCTAACCTTATCCTCACAGTAACTCTGTGAGATGGTGACTTGCTCAGGCTACCTTGTAGGCAGCATAACGGTGGAAGGAACTGAAACCAAGTTCGTTCATAGGATAAAATTATGGTAAATGAGAGCTGGAAATGCCAAATACTCATTTAACCTGGCTATAGTAGATCTACAGACACTGAGACTCCATCCAGATATGAAAATAAGAGCTATTATATGATGGGGGAAAGTCAGGTCCTGACACCACAGTGTAAATGTTGCTAAGGGCTAGTAAAAAATTATTTGGGAACCAGGCTGTCCCCATTTTGTAACAGCTAAACTAACTAATCTATCTGGAATCTATCCACCATCAGTACAGCACTCTTGTGAACCCATTGAATTTCATATTATCTCAAAGATGTGAAAGAAAATGTCATCCAGCGAATGACGCATGTCTAAGCTTAGAGTTAAAAAAGCATAACCAGAAGGGCACTTTTCCCATAATGGCTTGTTTATTTCTAGGTACAGTACAAAAAGAACATCCACCAGCTGTCAAGTATCAACAAGAACCAGACCTAAGGAAATGATGTCATGTTGTTAGTTAAAATGCCCTTCAGAAATGCATTTTGGAAATTCCTTTTCCAGATAAGATAAGATCTACTGTACTTAGTCTGCAATCTCCTGGAACTTCATATAGCATTGGGATGATGATGTTAAAGCATGCAAAGATTGCATCTTTTATGCTTTAACATCATAAAAGCACAATTGTCTGTAAAGATTATGGTTTTGTCTGCAGAGATTATGGAGTAGTGACCTCTTAGTGACATTTTTGTGGATTTACTGGCAAATCCAGTTCTTATACCTTTCACATTTAGCATAGAAGAAAGGTGTGATTAATGTTCTTGAACATCTCCCATTCATTTTAGCAGGTCTTGGTATTTCGGACAGACTGCAGTCAGTTACTTTACATATTTCTAAATGTCCTACAGAGACAGAAATTAGAGATATTTGTTATTGGTTTGATGAAATATATCCAATAAGATATTTTTTTAAAAAAATACTTCTTCCAACCAAGGCTGTTAAGCAGCCTCATTTCCCCCTCATTACCAGTGATTTTAAAATAGAAAAGAGCTTCTGCTGCTTTATTGGATTTATTGATCTTACTGGCAGCTATTTTATTGACTCTTTTGGCAGTTTGTACCTGTTTTATCTGTGTCAGTGGGTTTTAAGCAAGTTTTATTGCTTTAATTTTTGATTTACTATTGCACTTTTTACTGCTTAAGACAATTTTTTTAAAAATTTAAGAACATAAGAAGAGCCCTACTGGATCAGACCAAGGGTCCATGTAGTCCAGCATTCTGTTCTCACCAGGACCGGTGCAGGGCAGTTTGGCGCCCTAGGCTGGCTTATATTTAGCGCCCCCCCTCTCGTGCTGGGGGGGGAGGGCTCCGGAGCAAAGCAGCCGGGAAATGCCTGCTTGCCCAGCGCCCCCCCCCCGCCCGCCCGCCCGCCGCCTCCAGCAGCCGCTTTCCCCGCTGCCAACCAGCCACCGCCGCCGCTGCGCACGCTCCTGACCCGGCCTAGCTCCAGGCGCAGAGGAAAGCCGAGCGCGAGCGCGCCCGGCGCCCGCAATCCCCCCCCCCGCACAAACCTGGAGGTTGTGGACTGGTGCCTTTGTCGGTGAGGCGGCCAGGCGGGGCAGGAGCGCAGCATTTCTGCGCCCTCTTCCGCCACGCGCCCTAGGCAGCCGCCTGGGTCTGCCTAGCGGTGGCGCCGGCCCTGGTTCTCACAGTGGCCAGCCAGCTCCCCACAGGAAACCCAGGAAAGGAGGACATGAGTGCAACAGCACCCTCTTGCCCATGTTCCCCGGCAACTGGTGTACATAGGCATACTGCCTCTGATACTGGAGGTTCATATAGCTAATCAGGACTAGCAGCCATTGATAGCCTTCTCCTCCACGAATTTGTCCAATCCCCTTTTAAAGCCCTCCAAATTGGTGGCCATCACTACATCTTATGGAAGTGAATTCCATAGTTTAACTGTGTGCTGTGTGAAGAAGTCCTTCCCTTTATCTGACCTGAATCTCCCACCAAACAGCTTCATGGGATGACCCCACTGGGTTCTAGTATTATGAGAGAGGGCGAAAAATGTCTCCCTGTCCACTTTCTCTACACCATGCCTAATTTTGTACACCTCTGTCATGTCTTCCTTTACTTGCCCTTTTTCTAAGCTAAACAATCCCAGCTGCTGTAACCTTTCCTCATAAGGGAGTTGCTCCAGACCCTTGATCACTTCAGTTACCCTTTTTTGCATTTTCCCAGCTCTACAACATCCTCTTTTAGGTGCAGTGCCCAGAATTGTACCCAGCATTCTAAGTGTGGTTGCACCATAGATTTGTATAAGGGCTGTATGATCCTGGCAGTTTTATTTTCAATTCCTTTCCCAAGTATGTCTAACATGGAGTATATTTAAAGGCAACATATAAATAAATACTCTGAAGGAAGAAAGGACTATTTTTGCACCAAAACTAAATGACAAGTGAATCCCAAACAGCAAATCTCCCAACAACAATCTACCCGTACACTACATTCAACATCTGGGGCCTTCCTCCGACTGCTACCTCCACGTGAGGCTAGGATGGCAGCAACAAGGGGGAGGGCCTTTTCTGTGGTAGCCCCCCAACTGTGGAACAAGCTCCCCCCTGAGGCCTGCCTGGCGCCAATTCTATTATCTTTTCAGCGCCAGGTTAAGACTGCCCTCTACATTGAGGCTTTTAATAATTAAATGGTATACGACAGGGTGGTACGGTAAATTGTTGTGTTTTATTAACTTGTTTTAGTGATATTTTAAAATTGGTTTTAATTTTTTATAATGTTTTTATTGTTTATATTTTAAACTGTATTTTATTGTATTTTTTAATTGATTGTTGTACACCGCCCAGAGAGCTCCGGCTATTGGGCGGTATAGAAAATGAATGAATGAATAATAAATAAATAAATAAGTTACAGAATGTAAGCACTTAGTTGGTAGTGATAGCCAACACCCATGCTTTCTCCAGATCAGTGATGGTACATTAAAAAAACCTATCAGGCAAGTGTGATGCAGTGACTGGAGTGCAGAGTGTGGATATTTATTTATTTATTTATTCACCGCCCATCAGCCAAGAGGCTCCCTGGGCGGTTTACAAATCAAAGCAACAAATGAAAGCAATCATCCTAAACAAAAGCATCAACAATAATAACATAAAAATACAGACATATTAAAATATAACATGAGAGGGGGCCGTAGTTCAGAGGCAGAGCACCTGCTTTGCATGAAGAAGGTCCCGGGTTCAATCCCTGGTATCTCCAGGTAGGGCTGGGAAACACGCCTGTCTGAACCCCTGGAGAGCCACTGTCAGTCAGAGTGGTCAGTACTGACATAGCTGGACAAGTGGTCTGACTCAAGATAAGGCACCTTCCTATGTTCCAATGACAAAGTCAGGGTCACATCCTCAGTCAGCTAAGAAGCACACTAGGAATTCCTGAACAAGCTCCAATGAAGTGGGAAAAAGATGGGAAGAAAACTGAGGCAGAAAAAGATCCCCCCCCCTCCTGGGAACAGACCGCTTGAAGATAGACCCCCCTTCTGAGAACAGACTGCTTACATGGAAATAAATTACAGTCCCGCCGTATTTTAGGGAAGTAGTTAAGACAGCCCGCTCGGCAGAATGTAAAAATAACACAGGAAGCTTGCAGGCAGATTACGTATAATGCTTTAATATAAGGAACTGGTTGTTTATGTAAAGATCGTTCAGTTTGGCGAATTAATCCCCTGAACCTGTTGCTAGCAAATAAAGTTGTTTTCCAGACCTGAGGTGGTACGAGTCCCTCTATTCTCTGCAGAAGGGTGGTTTTTCTGCAACACCTCAGCATAAACTGCCTCATACAGGTGTCATGCGGCTGAATACATTGCTGAACAACCTGGAGGAAGGACAAGATGCACATGTAACAAAATCAAACTTGGCTTGGCTGTAGGAATGCCTCTCCATGTATCGGTGCTTTTACTACCACTGCAAATAGCTGCTGTTTAGCAATTACAGTCAAAATGGTCATATATGTGGAGTTAGGAGCTGAAATACACCCTCCTCTCAAGTGAATCACACCAGCAGTTTTCTGTTTCCAGAAGAATTATTTCTGAAACAACACCTTGTTGTGTAAAAGCGGGGTTTCTTTCAATATTCCGCTTAGTTTTTAAGGCATTTCCACAATATAAAGCAGCCTCACTCCTTGAATGAACTTTGAACTTGAGCTGACAGTAAAATGACCTCTGGACTTCATATGGTGGACAGTTTATTTCTTTCCCTTGTTGTGTCTGTCGGGAATTGAAGGATCAGCCACAGGCCCTGACTGACAAACTGGTAAAAGGGAATGAATATGGAAGTGACTGCATGATGCGAGGGAGAGAAGACCAGCTTGGCTGACAGGAAGTAGACTACATGCAGAAATGAATCTAACCTAGTGTCAGCCACATACACATGTTAAGCTTTTGACAGATATAGATTAAAGTCCAGCCTTCCCCAACCTGGTGCCCTTCAGATGTGATGGGCTCCAACTCCCAGAATCCCCAGCCAGCCATGTTGTAGTCCAACACATCTGGAGGGCACCAGGTTGGGGAAGGCTGGTGCTGAACGTCACCTCCCCCAAATAGGTTCACCAGCATGGCACACCATGGATAGTTCCTATAAAGCTCAAAATAAAACCTGTGATGGATAAGGAGTCCCACTGACACAGGAATCGCCAGCCTCCTCTGCCACATCTGCAGCACACCAGGTTGGGGGAAGACTGCTGGTATGCCCACTGCCCATGGGCAAAGCATTATATCTGTTAGTATGTGAGGGGAGGGGGAGTGTGAGAGGAGTGTAGAGTGTTGAGATGTCTGCTGATTGGCTGAGAGAGTGAGAAGTGGGGGTGAAGCCTGTGTTATAAAAACTGTGGGCGATGCTGTTCAAGAGGGGAGTCTGAGGGAGGAGGGGGGAAAGACAGAGTTAAGAGCCAGAGTCTAGTCTGGAAGGAGAGAGGGAGGGAGAGGGTTTTCAATGTTTAGAATCTATTAACATGATCCATTTCCCTACCCTTAATCTATCTATCTATCTATCTATATATAAAAGAAGGTGTCCTGACTGACTGACTGACTGACTGACTCATCAACGCCCAGCTCAAACAGTTTAATCTAGGAACATGAAATTTTGAAGGGACATTGCTTTTATGACGTAGACCCCAACTAAGGAAGGATTTTGGGAAATTCCATCCCTAAGGGGGTGAAAAAAGGGGGCAAAATCGCCCCACTCTCATATCTGCAGTTCTGCAAATAGGCCTCACCTCATAATTGCTGCAGGAGCCAACTTGCTGCAGGAGCCAATAGCAGCAGTTATGCAAATAGCCCATAGAATGTTCCTATGAATTCCTGCAAGGGCCAATAGGGCTGGGTATGCAAATCTCCCCTAGGCCATTTAGAATGTTCTCTGAGGGGGTGAAAAGTTTACATGATGGGGCGAAAATGGAGGGAAACTTTTTAAATGACTGACTGACTGTTGTGTGGGGGGCATCGTCGCATAGGCTCCATCACGATTAGACGGATCTACCCCAAACTTGGCATGCTCACTCTTCATCACCTGTAGACTCTCAGGATCAGTGCTTTTTTTCTGGAGAAAAAGGTACCGGAACTCTTGGATTATGTTTCCTCGGGAGTAGATGGCGATTAAATTGTAATGAAATTAATAGAATAAAAGGTGCTGGAACTTAGTTCTGGTGAGTTCCACCAGAAAAAAAGCTCTGCTCAGGATTAACCTGATTTTTCTTTAAGAACAGATATTTCTGTCACAAAAGATTTCTGCTGCCAGCACCCAGCCTAAACGTTACACTTTCAGTCAGAGACACTGCATCTTTTCCATACATGTTTCTTTTAAAAACAATTATACCAAATCCTAAAATCCATGTGAGCGCAGCCGCAGGCAACAGCTAGTGTGGAGAAAGCAGAAAGCAGGCAGGTTTGGATGACACTTTAACCCCCACTGAGGCATAAGCAGTGTGGGCAAGCCCTCTCTGCCGAGATCGGCAGCAGTGGTACCAGACAGGAAGAAGCCAAGCCGTGCTGTGCTGTGCTCAGCTGACTCGCAAGTTGGCTGAGCACAGTGTGGCTTCTGACAGCCACCCCCAAGTGTTGCTTTGGCACTTTGGGGGCAGCTGTCAATGGTGGTCACCTGCTAGCTGCTTGGCAAGAGCAGCAAGCCTTTTTACTGATGTTGCCAAGTGGCTCTGTAGCCATTTGACTTAGCCCAGGGGTTGTTGTGCCATCCAGGTTCAAATGACACAGAAACCCCAGGGTTGACTAACAAACAGTATAACAAACCATGGGCTATTGGGGTTGCTTATAAGCCAAGAAGCCGGGCTTATAAGCCTTACTGAATAACCCATGACAGGTTCACACAACACGACAACCTCCTATGGCTTATAAGCCGGCGGGGTTGTCGTGTCATGTGAACCCAGTCATAAACTTTACACATAATTAAAATGGAATTTGCTGCCGCAGGAATGTGGTGATGGGCACTGGGTCAGATGGCTTTGAAAAGGGACTGGAAAAACTCCTAATGGATAAGTTTATCAATGGCTAGTAGCCCTGATAGCTAAATGGATCCTCCATGTTTAGAGATAGTCTTCCTCTCAATAACTGTGGGGGGAAAGCCAGGGATGGCTGTTTCCTGCATGTCTTACTTTGGAGGCATTATTGGAAACACGTCGCTGGGACAGAACTGTGGAAGGCTGGTTTGGGACCCCTGGAGGGCCTCCCCTAGAGGCATGCTAAAGATGAACAAGAACTCACCTTTTCCACAGTGTCTGAAATGGGTTCTATAAAAATGCTTGGTATAAAAATGGTTGATTAATTGTTCATGTGTGTGTAAGTATGATCTAGCTAGCCTTGGTATATATACTTGTCCTAAGAAATACGGTGGTGAATATGTCATTCTCGGTAGATAAGACAATGAAGCTAGTGTGGCTGGAGAAACGTCACTGTGCAGTTAGGAATTACTGACGCTTGCTTCCTGTTTTCCAATACCTTATAAGGAAATTAATCTCACAGAGTGCAAGGTTTGAAAGCACAATAAAACTGCTCATGCATTACATCCATGTTGGGATTATAGCTTTTGTGGCGCTTCCTGTCCTCTGCTAAGTAAAATTTGCTTCGGCCCGGGCCTGCACACAAAAATGACATGTTGATTAAATGTGACCATTATGCAGCAAGAGTATTTGAGATCTTAAAATAAGAATGTGACTTTGCAAACAAACTTTCATTCCTTCTCCTTGTTCACAGGACACTGCTGTGTACAATTGCTCAAAGTTTGCAATCCCTGTGGCAAATCGTTTTGAACCTCTGAGTTTAACTGTTAATGAGGAGATACATGGTGAGCCAACACCAGAAGAAATGAATAACAAGGATTAGTCCCTTAAAGGAAACAAATATACTTCACAGGGGGAACTTGAGTTATTAGACATGCTAGCAAAACAAACTATGCTAATCACCAGGACCGGTGCAGGGCAGTTTGGCGCCCTAGGCGAAATTATATTTAGCGCCCCCCTCTCGTGCCGGGGGGGGGCTCTGGAGCAAAGCAGCCCTGCTCTGCAAACCACCACCACCCGCAGCCGCCGGACCCCCACCCCCCGCCACCTACCCTCCCCCCGCCACCTACCTTCCCTCCCGCCACCTACCTTCCCCCCACCCCGCCACCTACCTTCCCCCCGCCCTGGCCTTCCTTCCGAGGAGGAAGTGACGCGACGGGGGCCCCGCGCTCTGTTTTTGGCCGGGGAAACCAGGGCAACAGGGCTGTTTAAGCCCTGTTGCCCTGGTTCCTCCCGCCAAAACAGAGCGCGGGTGGGGCTCCGGAAGCGGAGAAGGTAGATGGCGGGGGGTTGTCTGGCGGCTGCGGGGGTGGCGGGGGGTGGCGGCGGCAGTGGGGGGTGGCGGCGGCAGCGGGGGGCAGCAGCAGCAGCATTGGGGGGGCAGCGGCGGCCAGGTTCGGCCCCACCACTACCTCCGGGCGCAATCCCCCCGCACTGACCTGGTGGTGCCTTTGTCGGTGAGGCGGCCAGGCGGGGCAGGAGCGCGCCGGCAGCGAAGAGGGGCGCAGCATTTCTGCGCCCTCTTCAGCTATGCACCCTAGGCAACCGCCTAGTTTGCCTAGCGGTAGCGCCGACCCTGCTAATCAGCCAGACAGTTCAAAATATTTACCAAAAAATGGATGTAATTACCAGGAGGATGGACATCATAGATATGAAGCACAGAGTCAGGCAGTCAACTGCACACCTGCGATGGCTGCTGGACTAAGAACGATAAAAGTTCTAAGGTCCCCACAGTCAGCTCAGCTACGATCAAGGGAACCATGAGTGTGTACTTGTAACATCTCTAACTTCACACCAAGGATCCTGTGGCTCACGCTGGCTCAGCTTGTCTGAGCGTGGAAAGCTAAGCAGGGTCAGGCCTGGTTATTACTTGGATGGGAGACCCCTCCTCTAGTTTCCTGCATTGAGCAGGGGGTTGGACTCGATAGCCTTGTAGGCCCCTTCCAACTCTTATGATCTATGATGCTGAAGGGTCTTCTCTGTTTGCTGCATGCTGTATTCACTACCTCTGCAAATGCCGGAGCTGCGCTGGCTTCAGAAGCAGGGCATCTTTAAAAAACCAGTCAAGTGTTACAAAAAGCCAGGATTTCTGCTTTGATGGTGAAGTCATGTCTGCATGTTTGAAGTCCCAAGATGAAGTGCGGGGGGAGGAGGAGTCTCTACAGCCATTCAAATTAAGCTCTGTAGATCATGTGATGGTTACAAGGTTGGACCAGAAGCTGCCCCTAGGGTCGCTGGGAGCAAGAAAGGGGGAAATGTTGGATCCCCATTTTGGAAATAATGGGTTGAATCTAGGAACTGCCTTCCATAAGAGGAAGGACTCTGCTAGCAGAAGGTCTCTCCACCCAAGTTTTGGGGATCCCTCCTCACACCACATCTCACCCCATTCAGCAGGGTCTCCTGACTCTCTGTGTAGCAATTTCGGGGAGCCGGAGGGCGCAGCTGATCCTTGATAAATCTTTTATGGATCCAGTCCATAAAGATGAAGTGGGGGTGGGAAAGGGCTCTGTAGCCCTTCCAGTGAGGCTCTGCAGATCATGTGATGGGCCTGGAGCTGCCCCCAGGTCCTCCAATATTAGATCACCCATTTTGGAAATATAAAATTCAGCTGTTACTCAGATGTGTTTTCATCTTGGTCAAACTTGTTCCTGGTAACCCAAACAGGAAGCTCCTGCTATTTCTGCAAACCAAAAGCCTTTATGCAGCACAAACCATGAACAACCACGACTAATGTTAACCACATTAACATTAGTTAACCACATTAACTAATCATGTTAACCACGAACAACCCATGAGGAGAACCCATGGTTTGTTGTTGGGTTCTTTACCTTGGTTTGTTATCTCAGCTGGGTTCGGACAACACGTTTCAACAACAACGCACAGTTCAATGACAACCCACACTCAATGTGTTGTTATTATTATCTGACTCCACATTCAAGTTGTCGCAGTTCACATTTTATTGAAGGAGATCTGAAATGAAATAGGACACAATCTATCCCTTACATGTATGGTCTGGAGTCTTCTACTATGGTTAGAAGAGGAGGAAAGGTCTATCCAGACAGGCCCAGTGCAAGGCAATTTGGTGCCCTAGGCAAGATCAGATATTTAGTGCCCCCCCCTTCCCACTTGAGCCCTCCCTCCCTCCAGCCCTATGCCCATTATGAAATAAATTTCCCTCCCTGGGAACTGCCGAGCCCCATAGAAAAACTTTGTGGACTTTGAGACTTTTCCTTTGTGTTCACGAGGAAAGCAAAGAGGCAACATCAGCCCAGCTATGCCAGGAACTCCCAAGGGCCTTCTCCTCCATATATATGTAAAAGCCTGTCTCCTCCTGCAGGCAGCACAAGGGATATGAAAAAAGGATGTGAGAGAGGTGTGGTGGCGCTACCTGTGAGGAATAGAGACAAAAGGGCATCTTGCAGCCTGTCCTACCTCGCAGGGTGGAGGTGCAGAGACACCGGTTTGACTCGTACACCTTCTGGGTTGCAGGGGGGGGGGATGCATGTAGTAGAAACATAGCAAAGAGAGAGCCCGTGGATCATCTGGTTCAAATTTAGGAGGGGATTTACGAAACTTGCTACTTCCCCTCCTCTCTCTATCACTTTGTTGCAATATTTCTTTATCAGAATAATGTATATTATCCTGTCTTTCCCTTTACCAGCCTAGTGCTCAAGGCAGACAACAATATTCAAAGTACAGTAAAGAAAACATCAACAGCTCAGGGCACAATCCTAAACACGTTGAGGCAGAAAAAAGCCCCGCAACTCCCAGCATTCACCAGCCAGCATGGCTGGCTGTTGGAACGCTGGGAGTTGTGGGGCTTTTTTCTACCTCAACGTGCATAGGATTGCGCATGGCTGGCTGGGGAATGCTGGGAGTTGTAGGATTCCCCCCCCAAACACGCATAGGATTACACCCTAAAACCATTTAAAACCAAAACACAGAAACAGCATGGTAAATAATTAAAACATTGGAGCCCCAGCTAGCTTAAAATACCTTTCCCTCCCTCCCTGGTTGCTGGAAATAACTGCTTTCAGGGGACCTTGAGCTGAGGAACCTGAGGCTCACGCGAGGGAGGGAAGGCGAAGGAGGTGTTTGCAGGTGCATCCTTGAGAGGGAAGGCGAAGGAGGTGTTTGCAGGTGCATCCTTCCAGCCGCCCACCAGCCTCCCATCATTGGCCCCTGCCCGCCTCCCCTCCTCCAGTCTGTAGCCTTCTCTGCCTCTTTTGATGCTGGTTGTGAGGAGGAGCCTGCCTGCTGCTGTTCCTGGTAATGAGCTGGAGGAGAGAGAGGGAGGGGTGCGCTTCTTTCGCCTTCCCTTCCCCGCCACAGAACATGATTGGTAAAACAAACTTGGTAAAATACATGATGTATTTTTTTTCCCCCAAGGCATTTCTGGTGCCTCCTTTAGCCCGGCACCCTAGGCACCGCCTAGTTGGCCTAATGGTAGCACCGGCCCTGTATCCAGATTACCCCTAATGCAGGTGTTCAGGAATCTAACCCCCAGGGCCAGCCTGCCCCCAGAGTGTCTGTTCTTCTGTATATACCAGAGGTGCAGAATCTCAGGTGCAGGAGTCAAATCCAGCACGGGGGGGGGGGCAATCCTGCCCTACAGGGTTCCCCCAGATGGCCAGGTCCCTTTCCCCAGGCCCCACCCCCTCCCCCAACCACTGGTCATGTAGTGGTTTCCTGGCTTTTGCACAATTTCCCCCTATTCTAAAAGGATGAAGTGCCTCTGTTAACGTCCAGTTCCTGGCAGTAAGAGGTTTAAGCTAAAACATGCTGATATTTCTGGTATTTTGCCTCCACCCTTTTTGCCTTCAGCCCTGTCCGCCACAGGAATGTGGTCCCTGAGAGTTTCTCTGAAATGGAATTTGACCCTTGGGCTGAAAGAGGTTCTGAAGCCCTGGTATATACAAACAAAGAGCTGGATCATGCCTCAGCCCTACCAGCTACAGGTGAAACCATGAGTGGCCGCTTTTAAGCATACAGTGCCCCAGTCTGATACATGTTGGGTTCACTCTGGCAGGTATTTCCTATATGGGGTTTGCACTGAAGAGACACTGAACAGCTTTCCTCTGGAAACATATTATGAAAAAGAGTTCTTCTAGATCAGTATTCTCCAACCTTGGGTCCCCAGATGTTTTTGGCCTACAACTCCCAGCATGCGTAGCTGGCTGGGGCATGCTGGGAGTTGTAGGCCAAAAACATCTGGGGACCCAAGGTTGGAGAACACTGTCCTAGATGCAGATTTTATTGTGCGCTCGTCATTCCTCACTCATAGTTGTTCATTGGTGCTTTAGATGGCATTGTCATCCTCCAGTTTCACTTCTGGTTTTGAAAAGCAATTTTGTGTGTGGGGTAGGGGGTGGGGGGGAGTGGGGTTGGAGTGAGGAAAATACAGTATTATTTGTGAAAGCAAAACAAAGTGCTAGTCCTCAGTCCTCACTAGTGTAGTTTCATTATTCCTGTACACCACAGTGCCACCTGGAGGATGCATAGTGGAAAGTATGGAAAGGAAAATAATCCATGTAGAGCTCCGATCTTAATTCTGCAACAAAACTGGAAGTAGAAACAGCGGATTAAACAGCTTCATCTAGAAAAGCTCAAAGGGTCTTGTGGCACTGTAAAGACTAATACATTTATTCTGACATAAGCTTTCATGGACTATAGTCACCCACCCAGTTAACAGATGCATGGGGTGTTATGGAGAGATTCAGGTCTATTTACACCATGCATCTGATGAAGTGTCAGGATGAATTTGTTAGTCTTTAAGGCGCCGCAACAGTCTGTTGTTTTCGCTGCAATAGATCAACACGGCTACCCTCTGGAAATGATTACATTATGACAGAGATTCTGGAATGCAATTCTGAATCATGGTAATATGTTTATTATTTTATTTATTACAAATGTGGCTGGCAAGCTCTATGGTTGCTGGACTGTCAAATAATGAGGCTCCCTTTACAGACTGGCATGCACAAGAGTACGAGTGTGACTTCTGATTAACAAGTTGTTCTATTAGTAGAGGACTAGCCCTGCAATTTAATTAAGAAAGATAAACAGCAGATAAACTGCCCTGCTGCCTAGGATCATGGCTGTGTGTGTTATATAGCTTGCACTCTGTAAACTCAATTCTGCAGCCATCTAGATCACTCAAATTCCCAGCCAAGAAAACCTGTTTATATTAGGCAACTCTGAATGTACTTTGCTTATAATTCATGCTGCTTCTCCTCATTGTGGAGGCTGTGAAGGCAATTGTGGCCATTGCGGAGGCTGACAATGCAGGACTCCATTATCTACGTAATAGAAATGCTGTGATCAGAGATCTCAGTTGCCTCATCCAGTTTGAGACATTGACCTGGTTCGCCTGATCACTGCAGCCCACGGTGGCTTATTTAAACTATGACAAGCCACAGTGCCTGTGGACACCAGGTTGCCTATTCAAGCCCCGACTGCAGCTTGTCTTGTCATCCAAACCAGGGCAACAGGGGTTGCTTGAGGGTTAAACAACCCTCAAATAACCCATGGTCTGTTGTAGGATGACACAACAAACCATGGCAACTCCCCACCGGGGGCTGAATATTCAAAAGGGCCACGTGCATAATTAAATTCAAAAGGGCCACGTGCATTAACGGTGGGATGCGGTGTTGTTTCCGGAGGGCAGGAATGGTGGTTTGATGTCTGTTAGCTAGGCTCTCGCTCAGCGAAGAGAAACAGCCTGGGGTAACCAGATAAAATTTCTGGCACCCAATTTGCTTCTGATAAGAGGCAGATCGAAGGATTAACCTCATTTGCTCCGTAAGTGCAAGCTCCTTGTCAGAGGCGGAATTTTTCGATAGAGAGATTCCTCCTCTAGCAAGTTTTGAGCGGCAGGGGAGCCGAGGTGTAAACAGCATCCTCAGACCAGGTTTCGTATCTCTGAATTAGGGCTTATGCTTTGATTTATGAGACAAGATCCGCAAGCCTCCTTGTAACATCTTTTTAAGAAGAAAAATGTATGACTTAAAGACCCCTGCATCTGGCAGACTTACCATTCCAGGTCAGGGTCTATTTTCTGTATCGGAGAAGAAGGGGGGTGAAGAAATAAAACTGCTTAAACCAAAACCCAAATAACTAAATGGACAAGAAGTAATTAAGAAATAAGGAGTATATACTGGAGGGGAGTTTCAGAAGAATCAATTGGACTGTGCATTTTTTGGACTTAATGTCGATTCGAATTGGCACTTGTTATATTTTTGCTGTTACGTTATGGGAAAGAAGCTCTGCCTGTTTTGAAATGCCAAGAACAAGATAAGATTAGGAGCTCCTGTAGCAGTGTTAAATATATATATACGTATATATTGCATGATGCCACCAAAAAAGGATGTAAGGCAATTGGAAGAAAGAAGGAAATCTTTCCATGTGGAAGAAAACCAAACAATGGCTGAGAGTTTTAATTTAATGATGACAAAGATGACAAGTATGATGGAACAATCTCAAAAGTCTTCAGAAGAGCAAACAAAAATTTTTAATGAACAAAAACAATCTTTTGAGAACCTAGAGAAAAAAACTTGATGAAAGATTGACAAGTTTAGAAGTAACAATAAGATGCAAATATCACATAGACAAGTTTCACAGGAGTTGGGTCACACAAATCAGAAGGTCTTGACCTTAGAAGCCAAATGTCAAGAGACAGAACAACAGTTGGAAAAATGCTTAGATGATCTGGCTTTGATGGAGTTAAGACAGAATGAGTGTTGTTTAAGATTGAGATCAATTCCAGAACAACAATCAGAAGACATTACAAAGAGGATTATTGAATTGTTAGCAGAATTTTTGAGTATGGAAATGAAAGATATCCAAGCTGAAATTGATAGAGTCTACAGAATTAATTCTCGTTTTGCTGTTAAAAATAAAGTCCCGAGAGATGTCTTGATTTGGTTTGTTAGGAAAAGTTTAAGAAATCAAGTTCTTCAACAACACTATAAGGAGAAAATGATGCTGAATTATGATGGGAAAGATGTGGAAATAATTGTTTTGAAGGAAATTCCATCAAGGATTTTGCAAAAAAGAAAAGAATATATATTTTTGACTGAGAAGCTTAAACAGCAAAATATTTAATATAGATGGGAATTGCCAGGAGGAATTAGTTTTATCATCACTCAAAGGAGATAAACAGCAGATAAACTGCCCTGCTGCCTAGGATCATGGCTGTGTGTGTTATATAGCTTGCACTCTGTAAACTCAATTCTGCAGCCATCTAGATCACTCAAATTCCCAGCCAAGAAAACCTGTTTATATTAGGCAACTCTGAATGTACTTTGCTTATAATTCATGCTGCTTCTCCTCATTGTGGAGGCTGTGAAGGGAATTGTGGCCATTGCGGAGGCTGACAATGCAGGACTCCATTATCTAATAGAAATGCTGTGATCAGAGATCTCAGTTGCCTCATCCAGTTTGAGACATATAAGTCTCAAATATAGATATAAGTTCAGTACGGTGGAGGAGGCGAGAAACTTTGTGGAAAAGTGGGAAATTAAACCATAAGGGTTTCGGGATGAGACTGGAGGTGCAGTTTAGAAACTCCTATGTAGACTACAAATTAACCTGATTAAAAATGGATTACAAATTTTTGTCTTGGAATATAAATGGTGCGAATGAACCCCAAAAGAGAAGAAAAATATTTCATTATTTGAATAAATTGAAATTGGATTTGATTTGTTTACAAGAGACACATATAAATAAAAGAGATTCAAAATATTTGATACAAAAGAAACTTGGAGAAGAATTTATTTTGGCTAGTACAAAGGAAAAAAAATGGTGCGGTTTTATATAGAAAATCTGGAGTTGGTGGACATTTGGAGAACTAAAAATGGAGACTCCAGAGAATTTACATTTTTTTCCTGATAGACATAAATCACATGCAAGACTTGATATGATTTGGTTGTCAAAAGCTATGGCCATGGAAATTTATCAAGCTGAAATATTGCCAAAAACGTTTTCTGACCATAATCCAGTTTCTGTGACTTTCAAAAGGAAGAAGGGTACATTTAGATGGCGATTTAATGAATCACTATTGAAACAAGAAAGGGTAGTCCAAGACTGTAAGCATAAACTGAGAGAATTTTTTGAAAATAACTTAGATAAAGGTGTGGACTTACAAATAGTTTGGGATACAAGTAAAGCCTTCATCAGAGGGCAATTTATACAACATAACTCCTTTCTTTAAAAAAAGAGACAAGAAACAACAGAAAATATTTTATTGGAAATTAGAGAAAGAGAAGGAATTAGAAAGATCTCCAAATAATACTAATATTTCATGGCAAATTAAAGCACTGCAGAGTCAGTTATCTATGTTGATGACGCAAGAACTGGAAATGAAATTGAGTTATGTCAAGCAAAGGAATTTTGAATTTGCTAATAAACCAGGGAAATGGTTGGCATATAAACTAAGGAAAGAGAAAGAGAAGAGAGTAATACTTAAGCTGTTGGATGACAATACTGAAATAACAGATAATTCGGGTACGAAAAGAGGGTTTTTTCAATTTTATTCACAATTATATAAAGGGGGGGAAATTCCGAAAAAAGAATAGAAGATTATTTGCAAAGGCAAAATTTACCAAAGATCACAGAATATCAAAGACAAATTATGAATGGCCCTATAACTATACAAGAATTATCTGAAGCAATTAAAAAATCTAAAAAAGGGAAAACACCGGGCCCTGATGGATTGTCAGCAATTTATTACAAGTGTTTTGAGGATGAGTTGTTACAACCACTACAAAGGACTATGAATAACATTCTACAAAATGGGAAGTTACCAGATACATGGAGAGAGGCTAATATTGCATTGATACCTAAAGACTTTATTTATTTATTTATTTATTACATTTATACCCCACCTTTTTTTCCTACAAGGAACTCAAGGCGGCTTACATAATCCTCCTCCTCCTCTCCATTTTATCCTCACAACAACCCTGTGAGGTAGGTTAGGCTGAGAGGCAGTGACTGGCCCAAAGTCACCCAGTGAGTTTCATGGCCGAGCGAGGACTAGAACCCGGATCTCCTGAGTCCCAGTCCAACACTCTTACCACTACGCCACACTGGCTCTCTGACTTGACTTCTGTTAAAAATTATAGGCCAATTTCATTATTGAATAATGATTATAAATTATTTACAATGATTCTATCTGAAAGATTAAAGAAAATTTTACAAGAGTTTATCCATCAGGATCAATGTACAGTAATATCTTGGATTGCAAGTAACTTGGTTTGAGAGCGTTTTGCAAGACAAGCAAATTTTTAAATATTTATTTAATTTTTTTTTGACTTGATATACAAGCGACGTCTTGCAATACAAGTACTGTAGTACGGCTTAAATTAAAAATCTCTGTACACATTTTTTGGGGGGATTTCATTTTGATATACGAGTGTTTTGGTTTACAAACACGTTTCCGGAACAAATTGTGCTCTCAATCCAAGGCATGACTGTAATTTTCTGCCTAAAAGACAATTAAGAGATAACATTAAAACTGCGTTGGATGTGTTGGAATATTTAAATTGTCATAATGAAAAACAAGCAGCATTGATTTTTTTGGATGCTGAAAAAGCCTTTGACAACGTGAATTGGAGTTTTTTATTTGGAGTTATGAATGAAATGGATTTTGGAGAGAATGTTATTAAAGGAGTAAAATCGATATATTCAACACAAAAAACACAAATAATTGTTAATGGTGAATTGACAAAGCCTTGTATGATACAAAAGGGAACAAGACAAGGTTGTCCATTATCTCCACTACTGTTTATTTTAGTTTTAGAAGTTTTGCTTAGAGATATTAGGCAAGATGGAGGAATCCCGGGAATAAAAATTTAAAAAGAATCATACACGTTGAGAGCTTTTGCAGATGATTTGATGATAGTCTTGGAAAATCCACTACAAGGAGTGCAAACTCTGTTGGATAAATTAAATGAGTTTGGAAGGTTGGCAGGATTTAAGGTAAATCATGAAAAAACAAAAATGTTGGTGAAGAATATGAGAGCATAAGACCAACAGATATTGATGCAAAAAAATGGGTTTTAAAATGGAAAAAAGAGTAAAATACCTTGGTATCATAATGACAAATTCGAATTCCACCTTGTTTCAAAACAATTAGGTATGTTAAGATATGGTCAGGAATTAAAAATGATATGTTGAAATGGAAGAAACTAAAATTGTCTTTGTTGGGTAGGATTTCTGTGATAAAAATGAATGTTTTACCAAGAATGATGTTTTTATTTCAAACACTGCCGATTATAACTAATGATGTGCCCTTTCAAGAATGGCAAAATGACTTATCTAAATTTATATGGCAAAGAAAGAAACCACGTGTTAAATATATAGTTTTACAGGATGCAAAAGAAAGGGGTGGATTGGGTGTACCTGATCTGAAATTGTATTTTAATGCTTGCTGTTTTGTTTGGTTGAAGGAATGGGTGACATTGAGAAATAATAGACTTCTAGAATTAGAAGGGTATGATCTAAGGTTTGGATGGCATGGATATTTGTGGTATGACAAAGCTAAGGTTAATGTAGATTTCAAGAACCACTATATTAGAAGAGCGTTATTAAGAGTTTGGAACAAATATAAGCCTAGGTTATGCCCAAAATTACCCTTATGGATATCACCCCAAGAGGCACTATACAGGAAAGAAATGACAAGCAATGAGAACTGGTTAAAATACCGAGAAATATTGGAATCGAGTCAGGGAACACATTGGATTAAAACACAGGAAGGTTATAACTTACACTGGTTTTCATACATGCAATTATCAGAGAGATTTAATGTGGATAAAAGAATGTATGATATAGAACAGGATAAGTCTGAATTTGAAATACAATTGTGTACAGGTGATGATCACATAATTGCAAAAATGTATAAATTTTTGCTGAAGTTTGGGACAGAAGAAGAACAAGTTAAGGACTGTATGATTAAATGGGCAAGGAACTTTGGATATAATATAATGATGGAACAATGGGAACGTATGTGGACTAAAGGTATAAAATTTACATTGTGTTCTGATCTTAGAGATAATTTTTACAAGATGATGTATTGTTGGTACCTAACCCCTGTGAAATTGGCTAAGATGTATAAAAATGTGTCAAATGTATGTTGGAAATGTCAAAATCATGAAGGAACATTTTATCATGTTTGGTGGACATGTAAAAAAGTGAAAACATACTGGGTACAAATACACACATGGATACAAAAGATTTTAAAAGTGAATATTAAACTGAAACCAGAAATGTTCTTATTGGGTATAATGGATTTACAACTTGAGAAAGACTATGGAACATTATTACAATATATGATGACAGCAGCAAAAATAATCTATGCTCAAAAATGGAAAGAAGCAACAATACCAACTATAGAAGACTGGCTGTTGAAAATGTTGGACTTAGCAGAGATGGCGAAATTGACTTGTTTAATTAGAGAAAAAATCTATCTCCATTTAAGAAAGACTGGAAACCCCTGGTGGACTTCTTGGGGAGGAGGGAAAGTGACTCAATAACTTTGGGTTTTGATTTTTGAATATTGGTAAGGCGATAGAAATTATTTTTGTGAAAATAGAGGAAACTTAGATTGGATAAGAATTGGTAATGTTTGTCAGACAATGAGGCGGAAGCCAAATATGATTTGTTGTTGTTTTGGAAAATTAAATTTAAAAATTAAATTTAAAAAAACGGTGGGCTGCGGTGATCATGCAAAATGGCCCATCCAGTGGGACCCACGTGTCTTTGTCAAAGGGGAGTGATAGAACTTTCCCCTTTCCGAAGGCTAAATAAAACCCTGAACAAATTGGGACAAGTGAATATTTGTCTCAAGAAAGGTAATGAAAAACACGATTTAACAAGTAAAATAATTTTACAGCGATGGAGACTATTTACATGTGGTCCCCATTGGAGTAAACTGCAAATCTGGACAGACATTATTTTAATTTTAACTGCAGTTGTGGAAAAAGCATGGTTTGAACTAGCCATTGCACTATAAATGTAAGAGAAATGTAAATAGTCTTGAGCAGAATGTCTTCCAGAGCAATGGCTGAATCCCATTTTGGAGGAGCTTTCAGAGGCTGCATTTCAGTGGGGCTAAAGGCAAAAGGGGCGGGGGGCAAATTACGCACAATACCACATATTTTAACTTAAAGCTCTTCTTACTGCCAGAAACTAAGCATTAGGAGCAGGGTTTCAACCTTTAAGGATGGGGGGAAATGCACAAAAGCTGGAAAACTACCAATCAGTAGTTGGAGGAAAGGGGGTTTGCCCTGGGGAAGGGAATGTGACTATCTGGAGATTGGGACCCCAGGAGGGCCAAGATTGGAACCCAAGGCCTGAGGTTCTGCACGCCTGCTCTAGAGAAGAGCGCAGGGACATTTATTCACGCTTGTGACATGCGAGGCTATATTTATGCATGAGCATGTGCCATCAGATTCAACTGTGTAAAGTGCTTGAGACAAATGATCCAAAGCACTAGACGTGGTTGCTATAGTACCACGTTGTCTTACTGTCTTTTTCAAGATCAGAATGCTTTTTATAACACAAGAGATTCCAGAGCTGTTTTTGACAATTTGAGGAAGCATAATAGTAAATTAAAGGATCAAGACAGCAGTTAAGGGTACCAATACAGACTGCCAAGATGTAGGCAAAATACAGGTTCTCAAGGGGTTGCTCAGGTGAAAAGCAGATATTTTGCACCAGCAACCAGGGATGTTGAAGAGTCCTTGGCCTCGAGTCACGAGTCGAGTCACGAGTCTTTGGACCCGAGTCCGAGTCCGAGTCTCGAGTCCAAGGTCCAAAATGGTGACTCGAGTCTCGAGTCCCGAGTCACTCCCAAAGCAGCGGCCCATGGAGGGAGCGGGAGGGTCTCCGCGAGAGGAAGAAGAGCTGCCCTTCCTCCCGCGGAGACCCTCCCGCTCCCTCCATGGGCCGCCGCTGCCGCCGCCCCCACTTACCATGGGCGGGTCCTTCCCTCGTCCCTGCTCCTGCCGCCGCCGCCGCCGCACCAGGGATGCATTACGAGCCCTCCCTGGGTTTGTAGTTCTCCGCGGCGGCGCGGCCCGATCTCGCTCTTCTGAGCGGCGCGGAGAGTGTTCTCCATGCCGCTCGAGTTGCCGCCGCCGCCTGCCGCCGCCACCTGCCGCCACTTCGCCGCCACCTCGCCGCCACCCGCTCGCCGCCGCCGCTCACGTCACCGCCGTCGCCGTCTCCCTCGCCGCCACCCGCTCGCAGCCGCCGCCATCGTATGCCACGCCGCCGCCATCGCACGCCACACCGCCGCCATCGCACGCTGCCGCCCGCGCCGGTCCCATCATCACTTCCGGCGCGGCGGAAGTGACACGCCGGGACCCTGCTCCGGCGCGCTTGGCCGCCGCCGCTCTGTTTAGAGCGGCGGCGGCCAAGCGCGCCGGAGCAGGGTCCCGGCGCGGCGGAAGTGACGCGCCGGAGCAGGGTCCCGGCGCAGGCAGAAGTGACGCGCCATCGCACGCCACTGCCGCCATCACTTCCGCTGTGCTGGAAGTGATGATGGGACCGGCGCGGGCGGCGGCGTGCGATGGCGGCGGCAGCGTGATGGCGGCGTGGCGTGCGATGGCGGCAGCGGTGGCTGCGAGCGGGTGGCGGTGAGGGAGACAGCGACAGCGGTGACGTGAGCGGCGGCGGTGGCGGCGGTGGCGGAGTCCTTGGGCTCGAGTCCCGAGTCGAGTCTCGAGTCCCATTGAAAAAATTGGGACTCGAGTGGGACTCGAGTCAGAGGGGGGACTCAGTCGGACTCGCGAGTCGAGTCGTCGAGTCCGAGTCCCCATCCCTGCCAGCAACAGGACATTTGTTGGACCAAAACAAACAATAAAAGAACACAAGACAGCTGCGGACAAGAGGATGGCACGTCTCCTCTTCTTTGGCTTTGCAGCACCATCAGATGAAGAAAGCCTCCTTATAATGCACACATAACAGGTCACAGAAATTAATAATGGTATAAAAAAGAAGAAAATAGATAATGCAGAAAAATAATACCGAAACATCTTCATAATAAGTGGTGTGGTTTGCACATAATGCTAACCCATGTTTGAGGTTGTTGAATTCTGGGTTGTCGTGATGTGTGAACCCAGCCATGCTAGTAAACCATGGTTTGTTAACCATGAACAACCCAGAAAGCGAACCCATGGTTTGTTGTTGGGTTGTGAACTCTTTGTTGCTTAAACCATGGGTTGGTATGTGCAGACCCAGAACCATGGGTTCTTTTGCCAGGCTAGAGAGGCAGTGGGCAAGAGCAGTAAAAAAATCCCAGCTGCTCTACATGCCAGTACTACAGTGCTGCAAAGGCATTTGGGATACAAAGAGGGAGTGGGCGAAGGAGGAGGGAAACAATCAACCTAGGGATTGAGAAAACAGATTGGTTTCTTCAATCATCTGCCAGACAAACCCTGGGTAGGGCAACAAACCATCGATTGAATAAACCATGTGTCAGCATTATGTGCAAACTAAGTCAATGGAATAAAAATCAATTAAAGCACCTTAGCAAGAGAATTTTTTAACCCAGGAATTGGCGAGGCACATGGGAATGAGCAAGCAAACACACCACTCACCACTTCCATTTTTAATAAACAACTCAGAAACCATGGGTTGTTGTGTGATGTCCAAACCTGGAAACTCTGGGTTGTTTATGGGTTAGAGACAGAAACCGGAGGAGAAGAGCATCCAATGGCAACAAAAAAAGAAGAGAACTAGGTTCTCAGGATGCAAACTTTATTAAATAGAGGAGCCCGACGCGTTTCGGCCTGTGTTTTTTTCTAAGGCCTTCCTCAAGGGGCTGCAAAAGTTCAAAATACATACAATAAGTTAACATGGTGAGGACAACACATAATAAAAATACTTTCTCATTACATAATGAATTTCCTTATATTTTGAATAGAAATCATTTTAAAACATTTTCTTAAAAATGAGAAACAAGTATTGCTTTTAAATAAAGACATACGTTTTCTTTATATAAATTGTATCTTACTTGTAAAAGAGTCTGCAGATTTCTTAAACAACTGAAGTGTCTTTCACTGTTTTAGTGGCGACTGAAAAGATGGGTCTTTTTGAACGTTATTATATTTTGGTACAGTTTTTTTCTTTTGGTGGTGTTATCCTGTTGGCAAATTGTCAAGGACATCCAGTCAGGACACAGCTTCTTTGTAGAACTGCAGTAATTTACAGAGCCACATTAATGGGAACAGTTCCAAATCCTCATTGAGACCCTTTGGTTTTAAAGTATCTAATTTAATAATCCATTGTATTTCCCTTCTTAATAGTTGTTTTTCATTATTGGTGTTAATTTTATCCAGAGCCCAAAATGTAAGATCGGTAAAGGAATGTAGCTGTTCTGCAAAGTGTTGAACTAGTGGTGCACCTTGTCTGTTGTTTTTTATATTGCTAAGGTGCTCTCCTATACGTTTTTTTTTAAAGGTCTAATCGTTTTTCCTACATAAATTTTTGGGCATTTACACTGGATGGCATAAACAACAAAGGAACTGTTGCAGGCGGTATTTTAGAAAATACTTTTGTTGATCCGAGGGATTTACAAATGCTGTAGTTTTATTGGTGTATTTACAATAGCAGCAATGTCCACAAGGGTGGTGTCCTATTGGCTGGCTATATATATGCTGGCTGCAGAATGCTGGGAGTTGTAGGACTTTTTTTGTCTAAACATACATAGGATTGCACCCTTAGTGATCTTGTTGAGGGGTGGGGGTTAGATAGCCATATGTATTACTTTAGCTGTGAAGCGCATAACTAATATTTCTCTTCTCCACCCACCAACCAGTATTCCATGCTTTGCAACTGCTTCTATATTCCTGATACATTAGAACAACAACAAAACTGTTTGTCAACCCTGATGAAAAACAAAAAACCACTCTGAGCAGGTGTAGCTTGCATTTTAAACTCACTTAAATCATAACACCAGCATGACTGCAGGAATTAAATGGAATTTGCTTCTGCTGCCCTGATGCCTGCATCACCTGCCAAACTCGGGTTGGTGGTGGGACCTCAAGGTCCAGCCCTAGCTGTGCCTCGGCTCCTCTTCTCCCCTGACCCTTTTAGCTTGGTTCTTTTTCCACAGACATTAATGTAAGGTGATTGACTTGATGCTAAAGGTTCCTATATGCCATTTTATTGTTGCCCTTTTATCCTATTTTAAAAGTTTAATACGTATTTTATAGTTTTTCTGTTTTAACTTTATGTGTATTTTAATATTGTAGTGCAAGGATCTTTAGATTGAGCAATAAACGTATTCTTCTTATCTTGAACCCCATTCTGGTGCCACCACAACATCCACTGCTCAGAGGAGAAAGGAAAGGGTGCTCAGCGAACTCTCCATGATATTCTGCAACATTTCACAGTTGGTAACAGGTGCGTGCTATTTTCAGAAGAATGATCACTGTCCAAGGCAGTCTTTGCTAACTGGGGATGATGGGAGTTGTAAGCGAACACATCTGGACAGCACCTGGTTGGGGAAGGCTGCCGTTCCGCACCCCCACTCTGTGTTAGCCTGTCCTCCACTGATTTCTCAGTGTTTGCGTTTTTGGTCAAAGATATAGTCGAAAAAACATAGCTCTCCTACAGTATTATTAACAGTTTGAAATATGGCTCAGCAGCTGCAGCGTGTGAAGTATCAGGCAGTGTGCTGCACGGTGCCCCTGTGTTCACGCATTGTACATGCATTATATGCCTGCCTGTGCTCCAGAGATAAAATGCCTCCACCGACCATTCAGAGATGTAAGTTCTCAAACTAACCAAATATTTTACACAAGATCTTCAAAAGGCAAGCATGTGGACCGACAGTGACTTACCAGGGGCAGTTCAGGTACAAGAAAATAGGGACAGTCAGAAAATATTTTATGCTCCATGGTCCGCCTGAAAATTCATTGTAAAGAAGAGTGATTTGTGCTTTTGTGTAATAAAAATATTTGGAAACTGTGAGCTCAATGTTTCCTAAGGCAGGACACCCACGATCACACCATCTCCAGAAAGATCTGATGTCAGGCCTCTGTGCATCCAGCCTATCTTAGCTTTCATTAATCAGTTGGGCTGCCCTTACAATGTTGGCCACATACAGTCATGCCTTGGATTGAGAGCATAATTCGTTCCAGAAACGTGCTTGTAATCCAAAACACTCGTTTTGTTTTTTTTTATGTATTACATTTATACCCCACCTTTTTTCCTGCAAGGAACTCAAAGCGGCTTACATAATCCTCCTTCTCCTCTCCATTTTATCATCACAACAAGCCTGTGAGGTAGGTTAGGCTGAGAGGCAGTGGCTGGCCCAAAGTCACCCAGTGAGTTTCATGGCTGAGCGGGGACTAGAACCCCGATCTCCTGAGTCCCAGTCCAACACTCTCACCACTACGCCACAGAGATTTTTAATTTAAGCTGTACTACAGTACTTCTATTGCAAGACGTTGCTTGTATATCAAGTTAAAAAAATTAAATATTTAAAAATTTGCTTGTCTTGCAAAACACTCTCAAACCAAGTTACTTGCAATCCAAGGTATTACTGTAGAATAGGACAGTGTTCTCCAACCTTGGGTCCCCAGATGTTTTTGGCCTACAACTCCCAGCATGCCCCAGCCAGCATAGCTGGGAGTTGTAGGCCAAAAACATCTGGGGACCCAAGGTTGGAGAACACTGTCCTATTCTACAGTAACACTGGAATAGGAAATGGCAATTCCTTTTCTTCAAGCACATTTGCTAGTTATTGGCAAATATAAACAACCTGAGTGTCTGGAGCCAGGATCTGCCTTCCGCAAGACAAAGGGCTCTGCTCACGGAAGGTCCCTCTGCTCAATTTTTGGAGATCCCCCTCACCACCCACAACCACAGCTCACCCCATTCAGCAGGGCCTCCAAACTCAATGACTGGGTTCAGACAACATGATAACCCATACTCAAGGGTTGAGTGTGGCTGGTAGCTGAACTGTGGGTTGTTGTCGAAATGTGGGTTATCATGTTGTCTGAGCCCAGCTGTGCTAACAAGCCATGGTTTGTTAACCACAAACAACCTATGAAGAGAATCCATGGTTTGCTATTGGATTGTGAACTGTGGGTTGCTCACCATGGTTTGTTAGCATGTCTGGGTTCAGACTATATGATAACCCACGTTTCAACAACAACCCACGCTTCAATGACAACCCACACTCAACCCATACTCAACCCTTGAGTGTGGGTTACCGTGTTGTCTGAACCCAGTCACTGTGTAGTATTTTCAGGGGGCTGGAGTGGCTGCTGTGGGAGGGGGGGCAGGCAAGTCTACCTCCACCAGTGCAGTTGATCCAGCGTAAATCTGGACCCAACCCAAGATTGCCTAGTGTTAAGTAATTTGCTATGTGACATTTTAAAGCAACGTGCAGCCTGGTCTTATTTTTTACTTGGAAGAAATACACCAAATAAATGTGCACAGGGGGCTGAAGCTTTAGCATTTGGTGCCATCTAGTGTTGTTTTATATGTACCAGGAGCATGGAAAGAGACTCTAGAGGGCAGTCGGTTTTGCAGATAATAATATGCTGTCACAACCAGCCCTTCTCAACACCACAGAAGGTTTAAGGGAGCCTTCTCCAACCTGCTATGTTAGCTGGGGAGTTATGGGATTTGTCGTCCAACATACCTAAAAGGCACCAGGTTTGGGAAGGCTGGTTAAAGGGGTTATTTGTAATGTGAGCTTGCAGAAATTATTTCTCGGCATCATCTCCATGACAGCATTATAGAACATGAATAAATGGCAGGAGAGTGAAGAAGATATATTTATTTTATTTCTTCCCTGCCTTTTAGGGCCGGCCCTCACATGGCGACTTAAAAATACTATAAACAAAACAAACAAACAAAATTGAACAAACATACTAAAAACAACATCAGATAAATATATATGCATGGATATGGCAGGGGTGCAGAACTTTTTTGGCCCCAAGGGCCAAATCCAGTTTTGCTGGGAGGCCTGAGGGCTGCATGTGCATGCACACTGGGACACACACACACACACACACACACACACACACATATAATAGGGGGAGACACACACATGCTTTGGGATTGCTGGAGAAGGGAGGAAGCTGCAGTCTCCTCCATTCCCCCGCGACCCTACCCCAACCCAGGCTAGAAAGAAACGTGGACATTGACGAGAGCTGCTGTAAACTAATATTCACATCTGTGACATGAAAGGCTCAGGCTTGCATTCAGCTGTAAAATACTATGCTTGAGACAGATGATTCAAGCCACTAGAAAAGGTTGCTGTATTGTTGTTGTTCTCCGAAGGTCTTTGTCAAGATCAGAATGTTTCCTTTGGCACAGGAGATTCCAGACCTGTTTTTGACATTCTGAGGAGGCATAATAATAGATCAAGGGGTCAATGCAGCAGTTGATGGTACCAATACAGAGACACAGCATGCGGGCAACAAAGAGACTCCACAATTGTTGATTTGGCCAAAAGACGTGAACTAGCAGCAGGACATGTGTTGGACCAAAGCAAACAATAAAAGAACACAAGACAGCTACAGTCAAGAGGATGGCACGTTTCTTCTTACCTGGCTTTGCAGGGACATTGGATAAAGCAAGTTTCCTTATAATGCACACATTACAGGTGGTAGAGATTAATAATGGAATAAAAAAGAACAAAATAGGTAACACAAAAAAGTAATAGTTAAAGTTCTTCATAACAAGAGAAACAGCCCGGGCATCAAAGCAGGTAGTAATGTTTAACTGAGGTATTGCATTTGTTTGCTCAGTGATCAGTGGAGGGATCACCCCAACTATGGATACAAGCCAGATGGCAACACACACCACAGAGGCACGCCTTAGAGTACGCCACGACAGAGACTGCATCGGGTACACCACGGCCAGGAAGCGATCGATGCTTATCGCTGTCATCAGCAGTATGGAGCAATACATATTGCAGTAGAAGATAGCAATGACAAAGCTACACATTTCAGGTCCAAATGTCCAGTTGTTTCCAGAAAAATGGTAGAGAATCTTAAAAGGCAGCACACTCACAAGGAGTACGTCGGCAGAAGCCAGGTTGAGCATGTAGACTACTGCTGGCTTCTTAAGCTTTGTTTTGACCACAAACATAAGGATTGCCATAACGTTTAAAGGAAGACCCAATATAAGCACGAGAGTGTCAACGGTAGGAACAAAATGAGTCAGCCATGGATCAGTCAAGTACATTTCAGTGTCCTTTGATGCAGGAATGTGCTCTCTTTTTTGATTGTGGAAGTTCGAATCATTCCCATTTGGGGGGCTGACTAAAATGGGCAAAAGGCTCTTAGGCTTATATGAAAGAATACGTTTATCTGATGAATCTGAAAGAAGGAATATACAAACGCCACTATAAATTATCTTACAATTTACAACAGAACTCTTTTCATCAGAATACGGTTGAGTAAGTTATAGATTTGCATATACAGATTTGGGTTTTAAAATGTACATGTGCTGATAGAATTAGGGCACAGTCCTATTCATGTTTAGACAGAAAAAAAGTCCTATAATTCCGAGCACTCCTCAGCCAGCCATGCTGGGAGTTGTAGGACTTATTTCTGTCTAAGCATGCATACGATTGCACCTTTAATGTTGCTGAACGTTCTCAAGTTGGATTTCTCTACTTTGAGTCAATAATTTCAGTTAGTTGTACCTGCTGAAAACATAGTACCCTTAGGCTCAGCCATAAGAGTGGCAGAATGCATTGACTGCATTCTTTTGCTCTTATTAAGCCTCAGAACAGATCTGAGGGTCCTTCTAATTCAAACTCTGTGCTGTGGTCCAAACTCTAGTCTACACGTTGAAAGCCTTTCCATTTAGAGTATTAAAGTACCTAATGAATAGTGCTGTTCATAGTGCTGTTTCTTGAGAAATTAGTTTCATGAGAAAGCATGACTTCCATTTCACTTTTATTTGATATATGATCCTTCCTTCAGGGAGTTCAGTACAGCGTAGCTGTTTCTGCCCTCCCATTTTATGTTCACACCAATGCCAGGAGGTAAATTAAGCCGATGGATAGTGTGAGCATCCCAAGGTCACTCATAGCACAATTCTTCCTTGAGGAGATCCTCAGCTGGATGAGCTGCCATAGCCAAAGGCCTGCTGGGCTCATGCTGGCGGGGTAGGAGCAGGGCTTTTTTTCTGGTGGAACTCACCGGAACTGAGTTCCAGCACCTTTTCTTCTATTAATTGCATTACAATTTAATCACCATCTACTCCCGAGGAAATGTAATCCAAGAGTTCCGGTACCCTTTTCTCCAGAAAAAAAGCACTGGGTAGGAGTGAGGGTGAAGCAGAGGTTTGTTTTCCCTACCCAGCTTTCTTTGTTTTTACGAATTTTCTCCTGTTGCCTTCAGTGGGAGGGAATTAATGTCATAGATCTGCCAATGCTTTGGGGGTGCCTCTGGGAACTGGGAGGGCTGGATCCTGCAAATGTACAGCCTCTTCTGGCATGACCACAGCACACCTCCATCCGACCTTTTCTGAGATCAGGGTTCCAGTGTCAGACATGAACCAGCCATGCGGGGTTCCATAGTGGGGGTTTCTGGAGTCAAATCTCCTCTCTAAGGGCAGATCTTTCTCTCCATCCTTGGAGGGGGAGATCCAACATATCTTATGGCCCCTGGGATGTCCTCCCACAGACCTTAGCATTGTATCCTCAGTGAACTTTGTGGCTGATTGGGTATTTGGACCTAGGTCTCCCAGTCTGATACTTGAGCATTCCTACATGAGGCATTTATCATGTGCTCATTATTCCCTACCCACAGTTGTTTATTTATTTAATATATTTATTCACCGCCCATCAGCCAAAAGGCTCCCTGAGTGGTTTACAAAACAAAACAACACTAAAACAAAACATCAATAATAATATAAAAACACAAACATATTAAAATGTAACATGATAAAAACCCAAGCAGCCAAAATAAATTCAGTCCAGAGGCACAGTGGCAATAATAAAATGAATAAAATCAACCATTAAAATATTGGGCAAATAAAAAGGTCTTCACCTGGTGCCTGAAAGAATAGAGAGTAGGCGCCAGGCGCACCTCTTTGGCAAGCTGATACCAAAGATGGGGTGCCACAACTGAGAAGGCCATTCCCCTAGTAGCCATCCTCCTAGCTTTTTTTGGAGGGGTCACTCCGAGAAGGGGTTCTTTAGATGATGATGTGACCCTCCAGCTTCACTTCTGTGCCTAACCAGCACTTTCGGCGAGGTTTTTTTTAGAGCAGGGGAAATGCAGCATTTAATTGTAGAAGCGAAAGAAACCGCAATTTCCTCTTGTGTACTTGTACTATTCTGCTATACCACAGTGCCACCTAGAGGTTATGTAGTGGAAAAGCACGAAATTAAAAGCAGGAAAGAAAACGCTCCTCTTGTAGTGTGCAGAACTCAATTCTGCAATGAAACCAGAAGGAAATTCAGCACATTAACAACTGATTAACAGCCTCATGTAGAAAAGCTCACTCTCTATGGCTACATCACAATGGCTCTCCATTTGAACAATGAATGCCAATGAAATGAAAGTCAAAGGTGCCTGTGCAAGGGAAGTTCTCAGGATCTAGGTTACCATACAACTCACTTTCTTAAATCAGATTACAATCAGGGTCAACTGAATGCGGGTTGCTGCAGGTACCCTTGAAAGCACTCCTAAGGCTTAGTCTCTTGATTTGGCAGCTAGTGCATAAGGTCATACCCAGATCACCACTTTTGTCCCATTTGATTTCAATCTTGCCCTTCTGTACCAGAACAGAACTTTGCATGCTTCCCATACATACATTTCCCCTCCTCCTGAAATGGAAGGCTTTCCCCCATTAATAAAAGCAGAATGTGCACAGTTGCCTCTGTAGCCTATATAGTTTGAATAATCATGCCCCCCGTTTGCTGAAAAAGTGTGTGCTGGAGAGGAGAAGGAGGGTGGTCCTGAGACCAGATTGTGAAGGAGACAGGTGGCTCCAGCATTAGTAAGCGCAAAGACTTGGCGAGAAATGGCTAAAAAGCTTAGAAGTATTGCATCACTAATGAGATATAATATTTTGTGTATGAGTGTATGTGTGTGGGAGTTGGGAATCCTTTGAAGTGGAGCATATTTTTTTAAATAGACATTTATTTATTGCAAGGATTTATATCCCACCCTTAAATGTGTTCCAAGAGTGCCTTAAAGAATAACAAATACAGTCATGCCTTGGATTGAGAGCATAATTCGTTCTGCAAACGTGCTTGTAATCCAAAACACTCTAATATCAAAACAAAATCCCCCCAAAAAAATTTGTACAGAGATTTTTAATTTAAGCCATACTACAGTACTTGTATTGCAAGACGTCGCTTGTATATCAAGTAAAAAAAAAATTAAATTAATATTTAAAAAATTGCTTGTCTTGCAAAACGCTCTCAAACCAAGTTACTTGCAATCCAAGGTATTACTGTAATGGATTTTATGGGGACTACATGTAATCTCCTTGTTCAGATGGTGCAAAAGAAGAAGTTGTTGATTTGGGGAGTATACTAAAAATTTTGGGACTAGAATGGCACCTTTTCAGATCGGAATCTAAATATATAATGCACATCTATCTGAAAGCATCCCAAAAGCACTGAGAAGCTAGTCTTCCTTGTAGAAGGATATTATCTTCCTCCCTTACTCTTTGAACACAATATTTCAGACATGGTGAAATTCCACCCAAAAAGAAAAGGGTGTAATAAATAAGAATTACAGCGGGGCTCCCCCCACCCACCCCCACTTTGTCTCAAGGCAGCACATGTTGAACCATTGACAAACCACAATGACATGTACTCACTGTTTGCTCTTGCCGTGCTAGATAAGGTGCAGAGGATACTGAGTAGAGAAAGTGATATCCTGAGAGAGAGCTCCATTTCTCCTCCAGAGAGTCTCTAAGAGCAGGCTGCAGGGATTTACATGAAAAGAAACTGGCTCTGCCCCACCGAACAAGGATTCAGAGAGATCTAATTCCACTCTTCATTCCTTCATCCAGTTTTGGCTTGAATGTTAGCTTAAAGCAACCAGAGACTCAGAGTCAACCACACCACTTCAACCCACTAAGAGACAAGACTAAGAAAGAGGCAGCAGTGAGTTTTTAATTTCTCCCTTCTGGCTCCCCCTTCATGATGGTAATGTAATGAATGGTTTTCTAGTAATAAGGAGAAATGTCTAGATGGTTTCTCAATTAAGGCATTCTAAAAACAAAATATTTTTGTTAATCAGTTTTTGATGGGTGTAATAGATACAGATGCATTTGTTGTGGTTTTGAACATATCCATTTCCAGAAAAGAACAATAAACCCCATTATTGAATTTATTGTTGTCCTTGCCCTGAGCACTTTCTCAATGCACAAAGTAGTTTAGTATTAACCTCATTTCTCATCCTAATAACGCTGAGTGAACGTGACTTGTCCAAACCCATCCAGAGAGCTTCATGGCTGAGCAGGCATTGAAACTATATTTCCCCTTCCAAATGCAACAACCTATCCATGAAACCTCAATAAGGTTCCATTTTACACTATTTCAAATACTGTTGCCATTGTCAGAAAATTTAGGCCAGATATAGTATTTAAATGTATTGGGGCAGGAGTGGGCAGAAGGTAGATTTCCAGACGTTTTGGACTTCCAACTCCCAGAAGCCCCTGCCAGCATGGCCAGTGGTCAGGAATTGAAGTCCAAAACATTTGGAGATCTACTTTCTGTCCACCTCTGTATTAGGGAAAGACTCCTAGATATGGGGCTTCTCTACATGAGGCATATATCCCAGTGCCTTACCAAAGCTTCTTGTTCCATTTTCTTCGCGGGAGTAAGATTGCCTCATTTACATATGGCTTTTTTTCTTTCTCTGCTTTCTATATATATTCTATTAACCAACCACAAGGTGGCGCTGTGGTATAGATGCAGTATACCAGCTTTTCAGAATCAGCTGTACACAAGGCTTTTGCTCTGGGTTACAATTTAATAGCTGATTTTCCTCACTCTAAAAAAAAGCTGTGAAAACAGCTGGAAAACACAGGAGAGGCCCTGGGGGGAGGAGGATGTTGTGGAAAGGCCCTGCAAACCTCCGTGAGTGAGGGTCCATGAGCGCACAATAAATGCATCGTGTAGAAAAGCCCATGGTCTGAGGAAACAATACAGCAGGGGTTGGCAGACTTCAGGCTTGTGGGATCTACTTTGTTGTTGTTGCTTTTTACTAGATCCACAAGATCCACCAGCTGGGCCCAAGTATTTTCATATGCTTAGAATTAAAGGAGGGTGAAGGGTAGCTCTGAGTACATGATCAGCCCAGAAATTCTGTTTCATTACCAGAACTGAGCTCTCAGCCTTTTCACACAAATCCACTCCTGGTTTCTCCCCAACCTTCCTTTGTTTTAGCAGCAAGAGAGAGATGTTTTGTTGTCGCTATTGTTAAGGAGCTGGAGTGAGAAACCCTTGCCAATCTACTGCAAGTCCCCCAGAGATCTACCAGTGGGCAGTGTCCTGTTTGATATAAGCACTAATGTAAATTACATTGCGCTAGCACAAGCAACCTCTAGAACAAATGTCAATAGCATTGGCTTGCACAATGGATTTTCTGGAGAAAATCCAGTGTCGAATAGGACGCTACCCAACAGATTCTGATTTACCTTTTGCCAGGGATGGATAAATCTGTAACTGCAGTTTACCTCATTCCAAATGGATTTTTTTAAAAAAATAAGCAAAAATATATTTCAAATGGAAGAAAGTGATAGTATCATCTTATTTTATTTAGTTATAGAATTGCCAATTCCCATCAGTCCCTGTATTTATGTCTCTGAGAGGAAGCAAGAGATCAGGGGTGCACAACTTGTGGCACTCCTGATGTTTTGGTCTACAACTCCCATGATCCCTCACCATTGGGATATGCTGGCTAGGGCTGATGGGAGTTATAGGCCAAAACATTGGGAGGGCCACAAGATGCCCACCCGTGCAATAGATAAATGGATAGCATAGCCATGACACTGTACCACTGCTTCCACGGCTATTTTTAATGGCTAACCGCTCCACACCATTCCCTTCATTCCCTTGGTTCAGCTTGGCTGGTCAGCTTTGCTGAAGCAATGGCAACCTCTGGCAGGCAAAAGGCACAACTACAGCCAAATTCGGTTGTTTGAAAAAAAAATAGAATCTTCAAATCCAGTGATTTTCTCATATAATCAGGCGTTCACCAGAACACACACATAGGCAGGATCTGTGATTGTACACGTCTGTATGTGCATAAGCTATTTCAGATGTTACACCAACTGTAGGGATGCAGTTATGATCCCATTTCCCCCTCTACACACACAAATATCTGAACAGTGCTAGTACTTTTTTTCTTTTTGAAAAGACATGTAGGGGAAACTTGGAGCAGATCTGGACATTCTTAAAGCAGCATTGCCAGTTAAAGGCATGTTTAACTGGTGGCACTTCTTGTTTGAAGAAAATTGGCATCTCCTTCCATGTGTTCAGATATCTAAAACACATGGGAAGGTAGGTTGGTGGTGGCGGCGCAGGGTTTTTTTTTTTTGCAGAGCAGGGCTGCTTTGGAGAGGGGGGGCGCTAAATATTATTTCGCCTGGGGCGCCAAACTGCCCTGCACCGGTCCTGATTGTGGGCCTATTTTCTGGTAGGGGCCTGGAGCTGCAGCACCAATAGCCCCTATCTTAATCCGGCCCTGAAGGTGCAAGCTACAGCTGTTAATATCCAACCAATGGTCATGAACCAGAAGGAATGGGCAAAAGGTATGGTGAGAGGTGAAGTAGCAGCCAGGACATATGAAGGAGGGCAAGTGATCTGCAGAATCAGAAAGCATTTATAATCCACAAGACAGAATACCCAGAGATATCCTGTAGACAAACAGATACTAACAAGGACTGAAGAAAAAGAGACTTACCCTGAAGTGAACTCAGCAGAGAAGGAATAGGATCCCCAAATAATGGGAGAACTAGACACAGAAACCATGATATTCTCAGTATGAAAAGACCAGAATACCTCAAAGACTATGTAACCTAACAAGTTTCCACCATGGAGAATTTTTAGGAAATTATATTAATAAGCACTGGAAGGTGATTGGGTTGCAGATTGTTGGTTGTTTTTGGTTAAAATTATTTGTAAAATAGGGGGAAATGTAACATGATTAGTGGAACTGAAGCTAAAGGGGCTCCCAGCCACATGGGAGCTTTTACTTTCACTTTCAATAAAGCTTTGGTTGTAGGCATTCTGTTGTTGCATCATTCTATTTACCGCATAAACAATGGGTTCTCTTGAAATGACCCTCAGTAGTGCTGAAGGTAGCACATTCAATCACACTCTAGAAAAAGCTCTTCTGTACTTGGGAATGGTTAGCTCTTGCAAATAAGATGCTAGTATATCAGGAGGAATAGATGGAGACTGTTTTATTAAATGCATTATGCACTGCACTAAGAGTGAAGGTTGGCACAGAAATTGTCTAAATAAGTAAACAAAACATCATGAAGACTTGCATCTTTTACCATCTTCTCTCCATTTTACTGTATAGAAATATACTAGGGCTGGTTTCTAGGACTAGGATTAAAAATAATAAGCACCTTGTTGCTCATGAGTAGAGATTTGGGGTTTGTGAAGGGCACATGGGGCCAGGCAACCAAGAGTGCTTTCTGTTGGGTTTGCAGCGCTTGAGTTGTTCCTGCTGCTTTGAACCCCACTGAAGTTCACAGTGGGGCCCCACTAACATAAATGATGCATGTTGAATTGTTTGCAGCAGCGTTGCTGGGGTTGCTCCAGCAAGTGTGGTCACACACACACACACACACACACACACACTTGTGCATTGGTGACCTCTGCCAGCATTGTGCACCAGACATCACCTGGGCTTGCTGGACGCTCCGCAGGCCTTTATCTGCCGGCCCGGAGCAGGACTCAGGAGTGACTGAAGTCTGCAGCAGCCAACACCAACGCCTGGACGTGGTCACTCTCGGGAGAGGAAGGTGAGAAGACCTGGGCTGCCTTTTCCCATCCTGCCAGCCTTCCTACCATCCTGCCAGCTGCCTTACCACCTCGTCAGCCCTCTGTCTTGGCTGACGCTGCTGCTGCTGGCTGGATTGGGCCCCTCTCCTGGGAGAAGCTCCACTGCCAGCAGGAGGAGGGCGACTCCCCCAGGCCTGCCTGATTGAGACGCCTGCCACCTGGGCTTGCTGGACGCTCCGCAGGCCTTTATCTGCCGGCCCGGAGCGGGGCGGCGACGCCCCGGCGGCGACGGCCCCGAAGGGGACGACACCAAAGGGGGGGTCGCCCCTTTTGGGGGAGCCACTTCGGGGGTGCCACAAGGGCAAGGGCCACCCCCTAACACTGCTATTCTTGCTCGGTGCCCTTGGTGGGGGAGATTGTTTTTCCCTGTCTAGGGCCTGAGCATGTGCCTTGGAGGGGAGTCATGTGGTCAAGTGGGGGGTTCTGTGGGGGCCCCGATTAGTGTAGTGACGGGTAGAGGGAGATATGGCGTTGGGAGGAGGACTAGCCAGGTAAGGGGAACACAGCCCAGACACTTAATGGCTGTGCCGTATTCCGGCCCTCCTCGCACCCGCAGGTTTGTTGGTTGCCCTATCAGCCTGCCCTCGGGTCTCCGGATGCTGCTTCTAAATGCCAGATCGGTGCAAAATAAAACCTCCCTCATCCACGATCTAATAGTGGATGAGGCGGCTGATCTGGCATGCATTACCGAGACCTGGGTGGGAGAACAGGAAGGAGTTAGTCTCTCCCAGCTTTGCCCACCGGGGTACTTGGTGCAGCATCAGGGTAGACCTGAGGGCTGGGGAGGGGGGGTTGCCGTGGTCTATAGGAATTCTATCTCTCTCTCCAGGCTCCCTGTCTATCTGACTACTGGTCTGGAGTGTTTGCACCTTGTGTTGGGCCAGCGGGACAGATTAGGGATTCTGTTGGTGTACCGCCCACCCCGCTGCTCAACAGACTCCCTGGCTGAGCTGACGGAGGTGGTCTCGCTGGCGATGCTGAGGTCCCCCAGGCTGTTGGTCCTGGCGGATGTTAACATCCATGCTGAGGGCACCTTGTCTGGTGTGGCTCAGGAATTCATGGACTCCATGACAACCATGGGACTGTCCCAACATGTCATCGGCCCAACACATGTAGCAGGGCACACTCTAGACCTGGTTTTTTCAGCCGGACATGGAGATAGTGATCTGAAGGTGGGGGACTTTGAATCGGTCCCCTTGTCATGGTCAGATCACTACCTGCTGAGATTTAGGCTAATGGCAGCTTTCCCCCTCTGCAAGGGTGGGGGACCTATTAAGATGGTCCGCCCCCGGAGGCTGATGGATCCCGATGGTTTCCAGAGGGCCCTTGGGGGTTTTCCGGCTGATATGGCTGGCGGTCCTGTCGAATCTCTGGTCAATCTCTGGAATAGGGAGATGACCCGGGCGGTTGACACGATCGCTCCTGAGCGCCCTCTCTGTAGCAGAGCTCGTACGGCTCCGTGGTATACCCCGGAGCTGAGAGTGATGAAGCAAAACAGGAGACGGCTTGAGTGCAGGTGGAGGAAAACTCCTAGTGGATGCAATCGAGCCCTGGTATGTGCCTATAGCCAGGTATACCTAGAGGCAGTGAAGGTGGCAAAGAGACAACATCTCACTGCTTCTATCCAAACATCTCTCTGCCGCCCAGCGGAGCTCTTTAGGGTCGTCCGGGGCCTGTTATACGCTGGCCCCAGGGACATCATCGACCCATCTGATGACCGCTGTGATATATTCGCTAGGCACTTCCAGGAAAAAATCTCTTGCATCCGCAGGGACTTAGACTCCAATGTTATAGCAGTAGAATCAGGAGAGGTACCCGGAGCACAGCCTGGTCTAGTTATTTTGGATGAGTTTCAGTTGGTACAGCTCGAGGATGTTGACAAGGTGCTTGGACGGGTTCGTGCAACCACGTCTGTTCTGGATCCTTGCCCCTCTTGGCTTATAAAAACTAGCAGGGAGGGAACGGCCGGCTGGGCCAGAGAGGTGATCAATGCCTCCTTGCGAGAGGGAGTGGTCCCATGCCACCTGAAACAGGCGGTGGTGAGACCACTCCTGAAGAAACCCTCTCTGGACCCGGAAGATCTTAACAACTTTAGGCCGGTGGCGAATGTTCCTTTCCTGGGCAAGGTCCTTGAGCGGGTGGTGGGCAACCAGCTCCATGTGCTCTTGGATGAGACTGATTATCTGGATCCATTTCAGTCGGGGTTCAGGCCTGGTTTTGGCACGGAAACGGCTTTGGTCGCCCTGTATGATGACCTATGTCGGGAGAGAGACAGGGGGAGTGTGACCCTGTTGATACTCCTGGATCTCTCAGCGGCTTTCGATACCATCGACCATGGTATCCTTCTGGAGCGGCTGTCTGAGTTGGGGGTGGGGGGCACTGCATTGCAGTGGTTCCGCTCCTACTTGGATGGCCGGCTCCAGAGGGTGGTGCTTGGGGAATGTTGCTTGGCCCCATGGACTCTCCAGTACGGGGTTCCTCAGGGGTCGGTCTTATCCCCCATGCTATTTAATATCTACATGAAACCGCTGAGTGGGGTCATCCAGAGTTTTGGAGTGCGTTGCCATCAGTACGCTGATGACACGCAGCTCTATTTCTCCTTTTCATCTTCAGCAGGTGAGGCTGTGGATGTGCTGAACCGGTGCCTGGCTGCGACAATGGACTGGATGAGGGCTAACAAACTGAGGCTCAATCCAGACAAGACTGAGATGCTGTTAGTGGGTGGTTCCTTTGACCGGATGGAGGGTGTTCAACCTGTTCTGGATGGGGTTGCACTCCCCTTGAAGGAGAAGGTTCGTAGCTTGGGGGTGCTCCTGGAGCCATCTTTGTCACTTGAGGTTCAAGTGGCCTCAGTGGCAAGGAGTGCCTTTTACCAGCTTCGGCTGGTGGCCCAGCTACGCCCCTATCTGGACAGGGATAGCCTGGTCTCAGTAATCTACGCTCTGGTGATCTCTAAACTAGACTACTGCAATGCACTCTACGTGGGGCTGCCTTTGAAGACTGTTCGGAAGCTGCAGCTAGTGCAAAATGCGGCAGCCAGGCTTATTGCAGGGACCGGAAGGTCCGAGCATATTACACCAGTTCTGGCCCGCTTGCACTGGCTGCCAATATGCTTCCGAGCCGAATTCAAGGTGCTGGTTTTAACCTATAAAGCCCTACATGGCTTAGGACCACAATACCTCTCCCAACCGTTATCTACCCAGACACTACGCTCAACATCTGGGGCCCTCCTCCGATTGCCACCTCCAAGAGAGGCTCGGTTGGTGGCAACGAGGAGGAGGGCCTTCTCGGTGGTAGCCCCCCAGTTATGGAATCAGCTCCCCACTGAGACCCGCCTGACGCCAACCTTACTATCTTTTCGGTGCCAGGTTAAGACTTCCCTCTATGCCAAGGCATTTAATAGTTAGGAGCTTGGAATAGCACAGAGGGGATTGTTACCTGTAGGCTCAGTTTTATTGGCTTTTTGTATTGTTATTTTAAATTGTGTTTTTAAATTTGGTTTTTAATTTTTTAAACTGTTTTAATGTTGTTTTTATGTATAGAGGGTTGTGAACCGCCCAGAGAGCTTCGGCTATGGGGCGGTATATAAATGAAATAAATGAAATGAAATCATGCACAAGAGATGCGATGTAGCTGATTTATGCTGTTTTTATTGTATTTTTTGAATTTTATTTTACTGCATGAATTGTTGTAAAGTGCACAGAGAGCTCCGGCTATTAGGCAGTATAATAATAATAATAATAATAATAATAATAATACAGTTTTGGTGTGTTATCTCCTATACATTTTGGGGCTAGGATCCTATGTAGTTGTACAAACATCAACTCCACTTCCTTAACATGGATTTATACCTGAAAAACCAGACAGCTCTCTTTTTCCAAGAACCATGTATGAGCATGTGCTTTTCATTCTTGACCTGCAATGATAAGGAAGTGTGAGTACAGTGTTGCTGTCTTGGCTTGTGGAAATATGGCTGATTTATTACTCGGCTTACTATGGAAAGGGTTTGTTACATACAATATAATTCAGTTTAATGTTATTCTAGGAAAAACACTATACATAAAATATAAGAAAATGTTTTTCCGTAGTTCAGGTTTTCAATAGGCTAAGCTAGTTTCACACGTATTTCAGTGTTATTTGCACAACACAAAAGGGCAAACTGGTGTAATTCAATTACCACAGAAAAATAATTGAAGAGTGATATAATTCTGTTGGCTCACATTCACACTCTGACACTGTAAGACTAACACACACACTGACATTATGACACACTCTTTGAAATCTTTTGTACTCCAGGTAGAAATGATACTGCAAATACGACAGGAGTCCATTTTCAGCTAGGTTAATTCCTTGTTTGTTTCTTGTACAAATAGTTATAGAAACCTGTTCTGGTATCAGTTCCAAAATGTACAATTGATCAACACTCTTGAAAGGTTACAAGGAAGTTTGATCTAGGAGGGCAAGGTTTACAATAAAGCAAGCCACATAGTTCAAGGGTCACCCCATTATCTTGATTGGAGCTGTGCACAGAAGGTCTCTCAAAACTTTCCACCCTATTTGTGGGCAGAAAAATGGGGACACACACAATTTCACTGGATTTCTCCAAAGCAAGAAGGAATTCTCCAAAGGTTTCTCACAGGTATGGTTCACCATTGGCAGGGCTTGTAGCACAGTTTTTCTTTTCCTTGAAGGGTTCTTGTACTGCCACTGCAAGTGGAAACAGCAGCTACTGTGTTGGCTGCCTGGTCTCATTTTACATCCTCCACAACCCCCCATACCTATTTGCTCAGGTGCAGTGTGTGTGTGTGAATACAGAAAGTGGCCTCCTCCAAAAAAATTGTTAAGAAAATTCTGACACATCGCCTTTTATATCTAGGAGGTGGGGAGGTAAGAAAAGAAAAATCTCAGAACTTTTCTGTGAAAAATGTATCCTGAGAAATTTTTAGCTCAGTTCTAGTTATAATTCTTCAGGTTCAACACCTTTCCCAGGGTCGTCCCAACATTAAATTTCTGAGGGGTGACTGTGGATATATCTTGCCTCTAATGCATGAGCTTAGAATACCGCTCCTTCCCTGAAAGTCCTGTAGCAGGTATTAAGGGGGGGCAGTGTTGTGTCCAGCTCCAGGGAAAAGGTAGAGCTAATGCTGTGCCAAGATCTGTCCTCAAATTTCCTGAAAGTTTTCGTTCCCCATAAAAGAAGCTTCATTTTTTTCTGCCTCATTCTCAAGTCATTTTATAATTTACTTTGAATTGCTTTTAGTGGAGTTTTTGGTTACTTGGTTGAGGGTGCTGTATGTGTGTTTTTTCTTTCTGTTACACATCTCATTGCTCTGCAGCCTCCCAGGCTGCCTGCACTTCCTGATCTGAAAAAGCCCTATGGGAGGAATTACTGCATTATGTCTTCCACAGAGCTTTAGCTGAAGTGCAGGAAGGCTGAGGAAGCCCAGGAGGCTACAGGCTGCTGGAGATAATTGTACAATAAAAGACAATTCACAATTCACAGACACTACTCAGCCACCTCATAAGTAAGGTAAGAATAAGAACCCCAAACTCAATTCATGAGAATTTCACCAACATTTTCTTCTCCTTTGAATTTCTGTTCAGAAACTATTTCTTTTCTATCAAATTGAATGAGAATGGTGGAAAAAAATGTGGAATAAATTTTCAGCGCAGCACTAACCCTTACCTAGCCCGACTCATGCAGATACAATAAAAGAACAACAAAAAAGGCACAAGACATAAGAGCATGGAAGGTGTATATAATGAAATGTGTGCAATGTAAGCTAAGTAATTTTAAAAAGCACACATGTAATAACTCAGATGTTCTGTCGTATTGGTTCAGATCACAAACTTTCTGTTCTTTCTGTAATTAGTGTTATTGAGGGTAGATTAGCCTTATTGCTTTCAAGGGGATATTCACGGCCAAAATGGTTGCTGTGTCACTCTGCAGTAGTTAATTATTTAAAAGATTTTAAAATCACTTTGTTAATCTAGCATACAGGCAGTAGAAGATGAGTTTTAAGCAAGATGACAGAAACTACAACTCTTTTAGCAGTAATTTAACTACAACTCAGATCAGTAATTTTTAAGTGAACAGATATCAGATTGGAAATATATATGGCAAACTTGAATTATGGATTAACACATGAATCAAGCAGATACAGTTCATAAATTTATTATTAACTAGGCTTAATTCAGTTTTCAAAAATAAGAAAATAACACATAAAGCATCAGCATTATAGTTTAACAAAGCAAAACTACAGAGTAATTTATATGGTTAACTCAGGAATATATAATATTATTTACAAGACTGCAAAATATTTATACATTTTTAATGTTAGTACATCTATAGAAATGAAAATATGTAGCTTCATAAAGTACAGTAACATTACCTTACATAAAGTGTATTTTGATGTATAGTTCACCCAACAGGAAAGAAAATGGGACTCTATGGGAGTCAATTTAAGATTCCTCCTGTAACATGTCTTTCTTTCCTTACCAAAATGAACTAAACACACGTTGGGTGCAATCCTATGTCCCTCCAACCTTGTCTGGGAGGCCATAGGATTTGGCATAGAAGGCGCTGCGACCTTGGAAATTCCTTCTGAGGTCGCAGCACTGCAGAGTGCCCCCCCACCTCGTAGCCAGCATGGTTCTTTCTGTGCCGACAGAGAACTGAACACAGAAGACTGTGCGGTGTCCCCGCCCCATGGGGGGGACATTCCTGGGGGTGAGAGGGGGAGGAGCAAGGCATTGCTGGATTCCTCCTCCTCACAAGAAGAGGTAAAACATCTAAACAGCCGATGTTGTTGAGGGTGATTGGATTGCGCTGCCCATGACTTTTAATAGTAAACGAATAGAAAACAATGCACTCCAAAGAGTAATGCAATACTTCCCAAAGAAATTGTTAGTATGTTGTGAGCATCTCCTACATTACAAGCAGATACTTCTTTTCAGCTTGGAGGCTGAAAGATAAGAGATAAGCCCAACTGAACTGAGATGGTCTGAAATAAGCCCAACTGAACCCAATGGTACTTACTTTTGAGTAGACGTGTACTGGATTGCATTGTTATTGGTACATTGTAAGTACCTATGGCACTTACTTCTGAGTAGTCATGTATAGGATTGCATTGTTATTTTTCATCTCCCATTTGGTGAAGCATACATTATATTATCCTCACAAAGTAGCAAAATGTACATTTAGAATTCTATATTTATGATAATGAAGATACATATTTAAAATATCGATTTTCAATTCATATATATGGCTACCATTCCTGTTATGTCCTCATTTATACTCAGAGAAAGCATAAACTTCACCCCAGTTAAACTAACTAAGTTTTTATGAGATTAAATCTTAATACTTTGTTCAAAGCATTCCATCACAAAGCCAGTTCACAGCATTCCATCACACTGTAGCATGACCAAAAATAGAACCAGGATGGCATTATGCCAGGGGTTCAAAAAGTGGGGTGCACAGCCCGCCAGGCTGTCTCTGGCAGCCTGCCAACCCCCTACATCTATCGCCACTGAAAAAATTGTACTAGCATTGACTCGGGTTTCCCTTCCTAGCACTGGGAAGGGAATCCCTTCCCTAACTCCGATATCTGCTGAGAGATCAGAAATAAGGAAGGTGTTCCCTTGCTGGCATTAGTGCTAGCAAGAGAAACCCTTGAAATCTTTCAACTCCAAGTGTGTGTGTCTGTGCATGTGAGAGCATGCATGAGTGCACATGCCAAAAAGGAGCCAAAAAGGTTTTGCACCCCTGCATTATGCTAGTGAGGTGGTAGGGTTTTACAAACAGTTGCAGGTTTCATTCAAAATGACTAGGGTCACACGGGATAGGTTTTGCTCAGCCTGCAATGATAAAAATAAAGCGCTGTGGTTACCTAGCTTTTTCTAACAGAGATACCACAGAAAGATCCTATACATATTTGGCTATAAAGTGTGCATACAGAGGTGCACGCACCACACACCACACACACACACACACCTTCCTTCGGGTCCTTGCTTTCCCTTCCCCACACACTACATCTCTCATAATGACAAGTATTATGGTAAGAAACATATACTAATCATGTGTGCATGCAAATATTTTTCAGTACAATATCTTGAAAACAGAGCACTATAAACCATTAGTGCACAAAATGTGCATTTGTCCATAAAAGATTATGTTAACAACTTCCTGTAGACACTGTTATCAACCGTACTGGTGTGAGTTCCCCTTCGGCTGGTCCTAGTCATTAGTTGGTCACTGGTGGTACTGCAGGGTTCAGAGCTCTCTTTGCAGCACAAGAGATTGATAAGATGTCGCTGACATTCAGAAGAGGCATAATAATAGATCAAAGGATCAATGCAGCAACTTAAACTGCTAATACAGACACAAATAAGATAGGCAAAATAGATATTCCCCACATAGTTTTTGTAAGAAAAATGGATGTAATGAACAAACAAAAGAATATTTGTTGGACCAAAACACATAATAAAAATAGTGAAAACAGCTACAGATAGGAGTAAAGCCCGTGTCTTTTTACTCTGCTTTGCAGCAATGTCTGAAGAGCTAAGATGCCAGATGATACACACATAGCAAACAGAACAAACAATTAATGGCACAAAAAAGAAAAGTGAAGAGAAAATAGTGAAAAAAATAAGGTAATATCCTTTAAGATACTTTTCATCTAGCACATCATAACAAGTTGTAATGTTTAACTGAGGTATTTCCTGTGTTAGGTCACTGGTAAGCAGAGGGATCACCCCAATTATGGCTACAAGCCAGATGGCAACACACACCACAGAGGCACGCCTTAGAGTACGCCACGACAGAGACTGCATCGGGTACACCACGGCCAGGAAGCGATCGATGCTTATCGCTGTCATCAGCAGTATGGAGCAATACATATTGCAGTAGAAGGTAGCAATGACAAAGCTACACATTTCAGGTCCAAATGCCCAGTTGTTTCCAGAAAAATGATAGACAATCTTAAAAGGAAGCACACTCACGAAGAGTACATCAGCAGAAGCCAGGTTGAACATGTAGACTACAGCTGGCTTTTTCATCTTCAGTTTTATCAGGAACACAAGAATTGCCATGATGTTCAGAGGGAGACTCAATATGAAAACTAGAGTGTAGATTGAAGGAACAAAAAGGGTCAGCCATCCATTGGTCAGGTATTGTTTGGTGTCTTTAGACATACGATGCACCAAGCGTATTTGTTTTCTACTTTGATTGATAGATCCTGATCCAAGTTCCAAATCATTTTCACAGTCAATGTCTTCCAATGGAACTTTTTCAAAATCATCTATTGAAATGGGAAAGGATCTTGGTATACTAACATTCTCGGGAAAAGATCCTAAGAAATTAAGATTATGGTTATTAGGTGTGGCATTCAGTTAACATACACAAATTAGAAAATAATTTTGTGAACTATAATATGTATGGTTTAGAGTAGAACTTCAGTACCACTAACATTCCATTTTCCTGCTTTTCAGATCTCCTGTATGATTATCATGTCACTTCCTTTCTACTACCCTTTTCTTTTACTTCTGCATTTATGATTGAAGCTTTTAAGTAATTTCCATGTTGATATGTGTAATAGACATACTTTTTCTTGACCTTGTTTGATTTATTAAATGCCATTACAACATGAAAATAGGAATTCCCCTCCACCAGGTTTGGAATTCTACCATGAGTATTGACACAGATCCTATTATTCACTGAGTATTAGTTAGATACTTCTCTAGACTATTTAAATGAATGTTTCAGTGCAACAATTCAAATCCCAAAAATATTTTTCTTGATATTTAAACAAGGCCTTGCAGAGAATTAGCTTCAGAACCTAAAGATGAAAGATAAAACACATAAAAGAATAAAACAACAAGTTAAAAACAAGATCAATAAAAATCGTATCAATAAAACCATGGCTGGTTAGATCAGGAAGGCTTCTTGAAATAAACGTGTTTTCAGGAGGTGCTAGAAAAAATACAATGTTGGTGCCTGCCTGAGCTCCAGAGGCAGAGAGTTCCAAAGAAATGGAGCCACTACACTGAAGGCTCTTCTCCGGGTGGGCTCCAATCAGGCCATAGGTCCATATGAAACCACCGGGAGCATGCCATCCAATGATCTCAGTGACTAGGTAGGTTGGCCAGGGATAAGGCGCTCTCTCAGGTATCCTGGTCCCAAGTTACTTAGGGCTTTATACACTAGTACCAAAACCTTAAACCTGGCCCAGTAGTGAACAGGCAGCCGGTGCAGTTCCCTCAGCAAAGGAGTTGCATGCTGAAAAGGGGCAGCTCCTGACAACAGCTGGGCTGCTGCATTCTGTACTAGCTCCAGCTTCCGGAGCAGCCTTAAGGGAGAGCCCCACATAGAGCACATTGCAGTAATCCAGTCTTGCAGTTACTAGCACCTGTACCACTGTGGCCAAGCTATCCCTGTCCAGCAGAGGCCATAGCTGACAAACCAGTTGAAGCTGGTAAAAGGCACTCTGAGCCACCATGGTCACTTGGGACTCCAGAGACAATGATGGATCTAGGAGTACCCCCAGACTATGAATCTGATATTTCAAAGGGAGTACAACCCCATCCAGAACTGGCAATGAACCTATTTCTGAGATTCAGGAAGCACTCAACCACAGGGCTTCCATCTTGCCAGGATTCAGTTTCAGTTTATTGGCCCTCATCCAGCATATCACTGAGTCTCTAGACACTGATCCAGGACTTCCACAGCCTCACCTGATTCAGATGTCACAGGGAGATAGAGCTGTGTCATCAGCATACTGATGGCACTTGACTCCAAATCCCCTAATGACCGCTCTCAACGGCTTCATAAACAACACTGGGGACAAGATGGCACCCTGCGGAACCCCGTTGCTCAGTTGCCAAGGGGGCGAAGAATATTCACTCTCTGAATGTTACTCTCTGAAATTCACTCCGCAGGCAAGATTGGAACCATTGTAACACAGTGCTTCCAATGCCCAGCCCACAGAGTTGATCCAGGGAAATACCATGGTCGATGGTACTGAAAGCCAATCAAGAGATGGAGCAGAATTTACAGGATCGCACTCCCACATCCCAGGGATGTTGAAGAGTCCTTGGTTTCGAGTCACGAGTCAAGTCACAAGTCTTTGGACCCAAGTCTCGAGTCCGAGTCCTTGGTCCAAAATGGTGACTCACAAGTCACGAGTCACTCCCAAAGCTGACTCCATGAGTCCCTATTAAAATCAATGAGGGGTTTTCCCAACAAAATAAGGCTATTTCAGATGTGTGGCTTAAATCAATTCTAGGCACAAGTGTGCCTTTTTATTTCAAAACTCTGCTACTGATTTTGGCAAGAACAGACCAGGCAGACAAACCCAAAATAACCAGACAGGCAGAGGAGGCAGGGAACCCCGAAACAGGCAGGCAGAGGCCTTTGTCTTGGACAATTCAAACTGTGGAACAGGTCAAGAAGAGACCAGGCAGGCAGAGGAGGCTGGGAACCCCAAACAGGCAGGCAGAGGCAGCCAAACCCAAAATGTCTGAAAGGTTGCATTTTAGGAAAATGATTTTAAAAAATAAACTTGCTGTACTTCCTAAAACCTATCCATGTTGCATTTGAGGAACATGATTTTGGAACACGAGTCCTTGGTCTCGAGTCGAGTCTCGAGTTCCATTAAAAATATTGGGACTCGAGTCTGACTCGAGTCAGAGGGGGGACTCAGTCCGACTCACGAGTCGAGTCCTGGAGTCCCGAGTTCCCATCCCTGCCACATCCCTCTCTCAATAAAGGTCACCCACCAGGGTGACCAAGGCTGATTCAGTCCTGTAACCAGGTCAAAACCCAGACTGGAATGGATCTAGATAATCAGTATCCCCCCAGGGTGCCTGCATTCGCTCCGCTGCAGCCCTCCCTTCACCTAAGAAAGGGGTATTTGCAACTGGGCGGTAGTTGTCAAGTACCATTGGGTCCAGAGTGGGTTTCTTCAGGAGTGGTCGCACTACTTAAGAACACCAGGAACCACCCCTTCACACAGTGTGACGATAACGTGGCTGGTTATTTACCGTATTTTTCCGTCTATAAGACGCCCCCCACTGGGCAGTTTCGCAACCGCGCGGTTCTCTCCTTGGCTTACTTCCGTGTATAAGACGACCCTCAATTTTTAGTCTAAAAATTTTAGGAAAAAGTATAGTCTTATACATGGAAAAATACTGTAATTTCATTTCTCTCACTACCACCTGGCTGTTAGTTGACTTTCTTCGCTAACCCTGTGGCTGAGATATGGTAGCTCCAGGGTTTTTAGCTCACCCCATTTTAAACTAACACTGTTCCAACTCTGTCACAAGTCTTCACTCACTCCCAGACAAACCCGAGCGGACAATCTGTCTGTGGGAGATAAACTCTGTTAAAATACCACTGCTGGTTATTGTGGTGTTTACGCTGGGTAGATATCTTTCTCTTAGCAGCTATACCAAGTGATTAGGTGTGTGTGCTTCAGGATGGAACCAGTTATAAATCAGTCTCTTCATTAACCCAACAAATCGTTCTTTATTTTCTTAAGTAAAACATTTATTCAAACAGGAACAACCTCTTTTCCATAAAGGCAATAGTTTATGTTGAATTAACTTTATGACTCTTATCTGACTGACTGACTCCCCCTAACTCACTTCCCTCCAACTCACTTCTCTCATCTCTCATCTCACATCTCTAACTAACTCTAACACTCTAACTACCCATGGTTTGTTCATGGGTTAACTTTGGGTTGTTTAACCCACAAACAACCCATAGTGACTGGGTTCCGATGTCACAGGAACAACCTACAAATGCCACATTCGTAGGTTCTTGCTAGAAACTGGAAACAGCTCTCACACAGCAGGTGTTCCCGCAACTTGTGGGTTAATTAACCCACAATTTACAACCTAATGCCACCATCGGCAAATCAGGTCCTCCCACTGGGGTCAAAATGAACATGCAGAACTAGGAATCTATTTTGTAAAAACACACTGCAAAATATAAGTAGGGCAATCTAAAAGGTGGTACTTTAAAAAAAATTACACTCTCCCACAGAGGGAGAGTAATGCAGCCCACTCATTCAAATCAGTAATTTTGGAGGTGACAAGGAGGCCTAGAAACTTTAAGGCATTTGTCAATGCAAATGGTCTTTGTGCCAGGCAGGACCCTCTAGCAACCTGGCCTTACATCACCAATTTGGATTTTCAGCTATAAATTCTTTACACACACACATATCTCACTGCCCACAAGTTGGATCTGCAAGGCTCAACAACCAAACCAAAACCTTTTGGAAGCTGGGGGAGGCTGCTAATGAGCTGCCAGGGGTTGTCCAGTCTAGACCTATGGTACGTGTAGCTCTTATCAATGGAAGAGGATCTCTAACAGGCTAGAGATGGCGTCTCCAATGTAGAGCGTGGGCACACCAATGTACCCACGGACACCGCTCTTGGCACCCACCAGGCTCCCTGCACTTTCTGATTTTTATTTTATTTCTTAAGATGTTTTTAATTAAAACATTTTTCTTTTATTTGGCTTACTGTAAAGCAGTAGTGCTGCCCTCCAGTGCCATCTTTATTTCGGTTCAAAACAATAGTTTTGTGTTTCAGAGCTCAGACCTCCACCTATGCTTTGTACTCAGGTTCTTGGGCAAGTTAGTCTCACCAGATTGGCTTCTGGAAAATGAGTGTTCTGTTACTGGCCATGCCCACCATTGCAGCCAGTTTATGAATAGGAAAGGTGCCCCCACAGCAGCCATTTTTTTAGAGTGTCCATGACACTCTCTCAAAATTCCAAATGTGTCCACTGGCTCAAAAAGGTTGGGGACCCTTGAATGTACTGGAAGTCTCCCCTTTTTCCATCTTGTAAAAGGCAGGCTGCTTGGGGAAAAAGAGAAGTTAAAAGTTATATCTACTTTTCTCTTTTATAAGAATAATAGGAAAAGAAGAAAAAGAAAGTGGCCCAACAAGCCAGAGAGAATGAAAAAAAGATGGAAATGTTAAGTCATTGTTGCCAATATGGCTCCACAAAAGAAGTATCTTCTTTAGGAGGCATAATTAACATTATATATTGTGAAAAACCTAGAAATGTGTATGGTACATGAAAAGTAACTAATGACAAGTCTGTTCCCCTAAGGGGATTTGCAATTTAGCCTGTTGACTAACCCAGTGCCCATCAAACTACTGAACAGCCATGAAAGGAAAGCTCAGATCATGGATAAGAATGGCATTCATACTAAAAAAAGGATTAAAAATCACATGCCTTCTCACCAGCCTCAAAGTATTATTGCGTTACTAAGCAAGTTCAGTATGATGTAAACTGTGCTTCGGTCATTCAGCAGTAATCATACATAAGCATGGGTGATCCAGAAACATGATCTCAGTTGGATGGATCCCCCCCACCCCTATGAGTGATAAAGGCCTAGATCTACAATACAAAACTGTTCCAACATACACACACCGAAATTATGAGGCTAACTTACTTAAGTGAAGTTAGGCCAGAGGTGTGTGATACAGAGTGACATGTATCTATTGTTTGAGTGGAATTGGCAAGACATGATTGTGATGGACAGCTGGCGTTCTGCCCCTTCCTCCTTGAGAGCACAGAGCCAATCACAGCTCTCGGAATGTTGGCAAGGGGCAGAGAGCTGTGACAGGCTGTGGAGCAGTGGGTGTGTGGGTTGAGGGTGGATCTGGGAGACATCCAGAGCAGCGCTCAGAATCAAATAGTGGAGGCTAGAGGAGTTACCTCAGCCTGGAGCTGAAATAGTGTAACGGCTTTTAAGAGAAGCAAGCACCTGAATGTAACTTATGTTTCCATCTGTTTCCATAAACCTGTTTTGATTTACTGTTAACCCTTAGTGTGGGAGTGGCTAAGGGAAGGGACACACACATCTGAGGGAACAATCTCGGAGAAGAAAGGTGGCAGCGAGGGAAATAACAGTATTCAGGTCATTACCCTAGTTCAGTGTTCTCCAACCTTGGGTCCCCAGATGTTTTTGGCCTACAACTCCCAGCATGCCCCAGCTAGCGTAGCTGGCTGGGGCATGCTGGGAGTTGTAGGCCAAAAACATCTGGGGACCCAAGGTTGGAGAACACTGCCCTAGTTAGTCGAGGCGGTTGGGGCCAAAGGCTTGTGAGGAGAGGGGAGTGTCCCAGGTAACTGCTGGTGTGTCTCTGAGGGATTGGGAAGGGGAGCCTGAGTGAAAGAGGCTGAGTGTCTTCCATGAGTCCCGGGTGGGAGGCAAGCAGGATACCCAGGGAAGTGTAGTGACCTGGGTGTGGGGCCTGAGTACAAAGGCCCGTAGCTCGAGCAAGGGAGCTGTATCAGGGATGGGGACTCGGACTCCAGGACTCGACTCGTGAGTCGGACTGAGTCCCCCCTCTGACTCGAGTCCCAATATTTTTAATGGGACTCGAGACTCGACTTGGGACTCAAGACCAAGGACTCGTGTTCCAAAATCGTGTTCCTCAAATGCAAGATGGATAGGTTTTAGGAAGTACTGTAAGTTTATTTTTTAAAATCATTTTCCTAAAATGCAACCTTTCAGACATTTTGGGTTTGGCTGCCTCTGCCTGCCTGTTTGGGGTTCCCAGCCTCCTCTGCCTGCCTGGTCTCTTCTTAACCAGTTCCACAGTTTGAATTGTCCAAGACAAAGGCCTCTGCCTGCCTGTTTTGGGGTTCCCTGCCTCCTCTGCCTGTCTGGTTATTTTGGGTTTGTCTGCCTGGTCTGTTCTTGCCAAAATCAGTTGCAGAGTTTTGAAATAAAAAGGCACACTTGTGCCTAGAATTGATTTAAGCCACACATCTGAAATAGCCTTATTTTGTTGGGAAACCCCCCCATTGAATTTAATAGGGACTCGTGGAGTCAGCTTTGGGAGTGACTCGTGAGTCACCATTTTGGACCAAGGACTCGGACTCGAGTCCAAGGACTCGTGACTCGACTCGTGACTCGAAACCAAGGACTCTTCAACATCCCTGAGCTGTATAAAATGAAAGAGGAAGGTGGCTAAAACACCTGACAAACATGCTACTGAGGGCTTCCACGAGTGTGGGGGCAGAGGCGGGTGTGTCACATTGAGATGTGGTGGCAAGTGGCAACGGTACAATGAAAAGGTGGTGGTGGTGTTGCCGCCACGTGAGAATGAGGTTATGTTGACCTGATACAATCTACCGGTAGTTCTTACAAAATAATCACTTGTTTATTGAAGTTGAAACTTAAACACTGATATTCCTTTCTTTTCTTTTTTTTTAAAAAAAAAAAATCAAGTTTAAATAAAGCACCATGTTAACTAAAATATGTTGACACACCATTTCATTTTATTCCCAAATTCACACACAATCCCCAGAACAGACTAGAGGACTCAGAAGAGAAACCATATTTTAATAATTTGTGCTTGACATAAAACAATAGCCTCTGACAGTAGCATGCTCTTGTTTGAGTCAAATGACAACCAGAATTTGGCACATTCTTCTAACCCGATTTTTTACATTTAAGTTGTATTTGCTTTTAATTACTCCTAATATTAAACGTACTCCAGATGTATATGATGTAGATCAACTCTCAAGAAGAAGGCTTTTAAAGAAAAATACCTTAGGCTGCAATCCTATACTTACATGGGAGTAAGTGTCATTGAACACAATGTGATTTATTTTGGAGTAGACATGCATAGGATTGTGCTATTTGACACTGCAAAAAAGGTATTCTCAGGAGTAAACAGTGCCATGAGTAAACAGAAATGATGAAGTGCCTACCCCAATTAGCCGAGCTCAGTCTTCCCCAACCTGGTGCCCTTCAGATGTTTTGTACCTCAGCTCCTATCAGCTCCAGAATGGGGAATGCTGGCCTAGCTGTTCATGCTCCAAAGACCTATCTGTTTTGTACTGCTTTTAAGCTCTCTGTTGAATTTGTGTAGGAGTAAATTATTTAGTCCAAGCCTGCACTGCAAGGACTGATGGAAAAGGGTAGTCTTAAGGCCCAGCAGGTCACTTGTAAGTTATAACCAAGACTCTAGGTCCCCCTTGTTTGTCTGGACATGAAGCACTGATTCAAAATATAGTAACCAAAAATAGGGGCAGGTTCTTTTGAAAAAGTGTAGGTGCAGACAGACATGCCTGGACTTTTAACAAAATGCTTATTAAAATAAAGACTGTTTATTATAGAGGAAGAAGCAAACAAAAATAGTTTAATAGGAAAACACAAGTATAGCTGGGCAGCTGCCTTCCTGAATTATTTGTTGAGATGGGAACACCAAACAGAACTGAAGACTAGCCTACAGTTGTGAGAGCCCGTTGTTTCAGGCTATTCAAAATGATGTTGGCCACATGTTCCATGGGCTTTGGAGAGGATCATGCCCAGCATGTCTTCTGCAGGCATTGCAATGCCTATTCCTGCAAAAGCATAGAACATTGGACTAGTAAAGGGAGGGACATGGAATATGGAGAGCAAGGGAAGAAAAGTTGGTTGGGTGACAGTTGGTAGAATTGGAGAAAAAAGCCCTATGCAGGCATTTGCCTGTCCATATCTTCTATCTATCTATCCTCTCTATATCTAAATAAAAATGTAAATGTTTGTTTGTTTGTTCAAAATCTTAAATCTCCAAAAGTTCTTCACCAATTGCTTTGAAATTTTGACACAACGTTGCATTCGAATACACGCGTGTTTTTATCTACCTATTATATAGATGTCACACCTGTGACAGGTAAAAACATGTTTTTTTGGAAAAACAGCGCCATCTGGAGGACGTAAAGGCAACACACACTATACTAAATATTTTACGATTCCATTTCAATGTTTCTGATTTCCGATCCATTTACGATTTCCAAATTTCCAATTTTACGTGTGTGTACGTATGTCTCAATGGCTCGCGTGCATCGCATTGGCTCCTACCCGGTTGGACGGATCCGCCCCAAACTTGGCACACATACTCCCCATCACCCAAGGACAAAGACTGGCGGGTTCAAATCTTCGAAAAACCCTCGCCGCGCCTGTATGGCCCAAAATAGATGAGAGCCAATGGTGTCACTTGGAATGCTCGCAGGGGGCATTCAGGAGCGGTTATGCAAATTGCTCCAACGGCATTTAGAATGCTGGTATGCACTGCCTCAGGGGCCCAATCAGCAGTGGATATGCAAGTCTCTCCTACGTCCAAACAGAATGTTCACATGAACCACAGCTGGGGCGGGGTCTTCATGGGGGGGGGATTTCAAACAAATAGTGCCTATAGGAAAATGACAACCTGTGCAACACCATTGTGTAGTCCAGGGGGGGGGGGCAGGGATTACATTGTGTAGTACTGGGGGGGCGAACAGGGAATTCATTGTTGTGCAGTCCCGGGGGGGGGGGGGAAGCAGGGATTTGGTTGCGTATTCCCAGGGGGGAAAGCAGGGATTTCATTGTGTGGGCCAGACACACACACAGAGGGAATTCATTGTTGCATAGTCCCGGGGGGGGGGGGGGAGGGAAGCAGGGATTTCATTGTGTAGTCCCGGGGGGGGGGGGCGAGGCAGGGATTTCATTGTGTAGTCCAGGGCGGGGGAGAAGCAGGGATTTCATTGTGTGGTCCAGGGACACACACACAGGGAATTCATTGTTGCATTGTCCTGGGTGTGTGTAAGGAAACAGGGATTTCATTTTCAACCAAAAACTTAAGCTCATCAAGCAAGGAGAACACACAAAAGGTTTTTCCTATGACACCCATCAAGGCTACCATAGGCACACAAAGGACAGAGTAATTAACAGTGATTAAAGAACATCAGGGAGACAAGGACAGCCCTTGCCCCTCCCAAGTAGCAAGAGATTCAGTGGAAAAGTATAAAAACTCAAACTTAGCCCATAGAAGTCAGCAAGCAAGAATGCACACATCTCTTGCTCCCCTCTGCTATGCAGGATCCCTTCTAGCGCGGGACCAACAACAAGCCGGGAGCTATGGATTCTTCCCTTCTTCTTCTTTTCCTTGCCAGCATGGGGTGGGGGCCTTCTCTCCCGCCCCCTCCTTGCTGTCTATAAGCTACCAAGGGCACAGGGATCTTTTCTATTAAGATTATAGAGTATGATTAGAGATGCAGCAGGTTTATTTTGCTGCCTGAATTACTGTGTAAAACATGTAAGACCAGGAACTAAGACACTGTACCTGCTCTATATTTCTTCTTAAATAAACAGCTCTTCTTTCCTTCTGAACGTGTTGTGTCTCAGTTTAGTGCTTTTTTGGTCAAGTCTACGTTTAGTGTTAAAGGGCAAAGTGCATACTTCACCCAACTGCGCACGTCTTTACTCCAGCCAAAGATCCCAAACCTTTTGCAATAGGGTGGGGTTAGCCTCTTTCCTTGGAGGGAATCTAATGCCCAGCAGATTATCTGCTGTAACACTATACCCAAGTTAGCATTGCCACATTGTAGGGATAGTGTATGTGTGGCTTGTCACTCCTCCCCATCTCTTGACTCTTTCAAACTTAGTTACGGCAATTAAATGTGGACTTCCACATCATACTTAATAGTAAAAATTGCAGGGGGGGGGGCTCTGCAGGTACCTGATATTCTAAAGTATCAGGTACCTACAGACATCTTTCCTGCCACACACACACACACACACACACACACACACACTTTTTACTAGGATTTGTTCTATTATCTTTAGCCCCAAATGTCTGACAATCTTTAACAATTAGGTACAGTATTTTTCCATGTATAAGACTATACTTTTTCCTAAAATCGCTAGACTAAAAATTGAGGGTCGTCTTATACACGGAAGTAAGCCGAGGAGAGAACTGCGCGGTTGCAAAACTGCCCAGTGGGGGGCGTCTTATACATGGGGGCGTCTTATAGACAGAAAAATACGGTACTATCCTTCCAGAACTGTTTTGGGGAGACTGGTAAAATGGCACCCTGCTAAAGGGCTAATAGGCCTTCTTGTGACCTTGAACTTACATTTAACTTCAGTGTATATATTATGTCCTCCTTGCACCAACATTCTTCGTCAAACTATGTAACTCCAGTCTCTTCATATCAACTGTGTCCTTTTCTGCACATACACCCAAATGCACTGATGTCCTATAACAGGACTCACAGAGACTGGTGGTAAAAGCTTTAAACTATTCATACAACATGCCTTTTTTTGGTCATAGGAATTCATAGTCAAAATTAACCAGTGGTAGGAAACAGGACCAGCGTGAAGTTACTCTTCATACCCGTGTATGAATTATAATTGGTATCCTAAGGAACAGCCAGTAATGGCCAATTTAAGAAAAAGTCCCTCCCTCCCATGTTTAACAAAAAGAATAAACATGTAGTAAATGTTTATATGTACGTGTGTGTATATATATGTGTCCAGGGACATAATAAATATTGCCTTCTACCAAGAGAAATGGCAAAGGGAGGGACAGAGTGATCCATTCCTCCCCTGCTTGCCTGCTACATTTCTGAGGATGGGCGATCTTTTCTTTGAGGCTAGCACAGAAACCAAGTGGGCTAGTGGAGGAAGAGAGATAAGTGATGCAGGCTCTTGCCTGCATTGAATTTCTGGTGATAAAGTTCATCTGTCATAAAGACATTGATGATAAAGTTCAGTTTGACCCACAAGTTGTTTTACTGGAATGAAATGTTCATTGGTCATAAAGTGACTCACCAAAAGCAGTGCCAGCTTTAAAAAAGTCAACATTTTGTCTATTTGTCAGCAATGTAAAAAAAAAAAAAAAAGCAATAATAAAAGAAGGTAAGAAACTAGCAAGATTCATCTTCCCTATATCTCTGTACTTTCTGTCAACAAAGACAAGAGTTTGGATTAAAGTTCCTGTTCAATATATTTAGGCAGTGCAAAAAATATATATATATATTAGGCAGTGCAAATTTCCCCCATAGTAGACCAGTCTTGTAAATAAGCCCACAAAAGTTACTAGTCTGCCAAAAAAATAAAGCCTGCTAAGAGGCTAGTAGCCCCAGTCGCCATGCTGGCCATGGCGGAGGAAACAGCATGGGAATACTGGTGAATAGCCTCTTATCAGGTTAATAAAAATTAACTGATAGGCTAGCACAGAAACCAAGTGGGCTAGTGGAGGAAGAGAGATAAGTGATGCAGGCTCTTGCCTGCATTGAATTCCTGGTTGCCTACTGCTATCAGGTGAGTTGTTAAATACAAGGCTGCAGTAGATGAACCTACAAAAACTTTTTCAAGTCATCAGAAGGCAGCACAAACGACCAGCATATGATCTATTACACTTACAATCAATGATTACAGTAATCATACATGAATATGACAAAAATTGGAAAATATTTCCTAAGCAGAGTAATATTACTTATTCTGATGAAGAAAATCAAGCATAATGAACAAGTTATAGAAGTTACTCAAGTTAAAAAAGAAATTAAGTAGCAGGCAAACTACAGATCTCATGTTCTGTAGCTTTCATTCTCTGCATCCTTTTCTTTCATGATAGTGAGTAGTAGACAGTAACACTGCAGACTGGCTGCTTATCTCCCCTGACATTAATGAGATTTAATGCAGCCTAAACACTGTGCAGGACTTCAACCTTCCTTTGTACTTATGTAGTTATGGAAGTTATTCCCTAACAACCAAAACATAAGAGCAGCCTTGATAAATCAGCAGGGATGGGGACTCGGACTCAGGACTCGACTCGTGAGTCGGACTGAGTCCCCCCTCTGACTCGAGTCCCAATATTTTTAATGGGACTCGAGACTCGACTCGGGACTCGAGACCAAGGACTCTTCAACATCCCTGGGCTGTGCCAGAAGGAGTGGAGAGGAGCGCGTTCACCAGCAAAGAGCGCATGGAAGCGAGGTGTGCCGCTGCTCGGCCACTATGGACGGCTACCAGGAGTGCAGCCCCAACAGTGTGTCAAGATTTATTTTGATTGATGTGTTGCGTACTTGGGAGAGGCAGAAGAAGGACCTGAGATTACTCTGTGAGGCTGCTCTGAGTGTGTTTCTGGTTCCAGCAAGTTCATCACCAGTGGAGCGGCTGTTCAGTGAGGGTGGAATTGTGATGAGATCTCACCGTTCCAGAATGGGGGCCAAACATTTAGAAAAAATCATGTTCCTCAAATGCAACATGGATAAGTTTTAGGAAGTACAGCAAGTTTATTTTTTTAAATCAGTTTTCTAAAATGCAACCTTTCAGACATTTTGGGTTTGGCTGCCTCTGCCTGCCTGTCTGGGGTTCCCAGCCTCCTCTGCCTGCCTGGTCTCTTCTTGACCAGTTCAACAGTTGAATTGTCCAAGACAAAGGGCTCTGCCTGCCTGCTTTGGGGTTCCCTGCCTCCTCTGCCTGCCTGGTTATTTTGGGTTTGTCTGCCTGGTCTGTTCTTGCCAAAATCAGTGGCAGAGTTTTGAAATAAAAAGGCACACGTGCCTAGAATTTATTTAAGCCACACATCTGAAATAGCCTTATTTTGTTGGGAAAAAATCCCATTGATTTTAATAGGGACTCGTGGAGTCAGCTTTGGGAGTGACTCGGGACTCGAGAGTCACCATTTCATAGAATCATAGAAAAGTAGAGTTGGAAGGGGCCTACAAGGCCATCGAGTCCAACCCCCTGCTCAATGCAGGAATCTAGGTCAAAGCATCTCTGACAGATGTCTGTCCAGCTGCACCTTAAGACTCCTGACTCAACTCGTGACTCGAGACCAAGGACTCTTCAACATCCCTGTAAATCAGACCAAATGCCTATCTAGTCCAGCACTGTTCCTACAGCAGCCAGCCAGCTGCCTGTGGGAAACCCACATGCAGGACATGAGTGCAACAGCACCCCCTCCCCCTGCTCATGCTCCCTAATAACTGGTATAGAGAGGTATATTTTAGTTATTTATTATTATTAATTATATTGTCTCCAATACTGGAGGTGATATATAGCCATCATGACTAGTAACCATTAATAACCTCCTCCATGAATTTGTCCAATCCCCTTTTAAAGCCATCCACGTTGGTGGCCATCATGATAGCTTGTGGCAGTGAATTCCATAGCAGAACTATGCACTGGGTGAAGAAGTACTTCCTTTTGCCTGTCCTGAATCCCGCATAATTGGGTGCCCCGAGGGATCTAGAATTATGAGGGAGAAAAACTTCTCCAAAGCCACTGTTTTCTATGAGAATGTTGACTGCAATCCTATACGCTCTTACCTGGGCATAAATCCCACCGAACTCAATAGGATTTACTTCTGAGTAGACATGCACTAGGATTACGCTGTAGGGCAGCCTTCCCCGACCTAGTGCTCTGCAGATGTGTTGGACTACAACTCCCAGCCAGTGCTGGGAGTTGTAGTCCAGCACATCTGGAGGGCACCAGGTTGGAGAAGGCTGCTGAAGAGCGTCTACTAGACGCAATGTCATAAATCTAGAAATGGCGCGGAGACGTGCGGCGGCAAAATGCCCCTCTCCCCGCAACCCCCAAGTAGCACTGTAGCAGGTAACACGATGCATTCCTGCCGCCAGCTTTGCTCTGTCAGGACTATTTACTTCATGTATTGTAGCAGGCGCGCCGTGAGCAGCGCCTCTCTTCTCCTCGGGCAGCTGAGAAAGCCGCCGACTTTTGCGCGCCGTGAAAAGGATAAGGAAGAAGGATAAGGCAGGGAGGAAGAAGACCGGTTCCGAGTTGGACCGCATCCCAGACCGACGACGCCCCCCACCGCTCCTATCAAGGGGACTTTACTCTCCAGTAAACGTGGACTATCCATTCCACTCAGGGCCGCAGCTTGAGTTAAGGGGCAACTTCTTGGCTTCAGGATCAAGAGGAGTCCCGCTGGGGTGGCTGCCGCGGTCCCGACTCGCCCCCAAGCAGCGCTGGACTCTCGCCCGGAAAGATGGCTGAGCTGCCGCCCCTTCCCTCCCTCCCTCAGCGACCACCCAGAACTCCGTTTCCCCCCACCTCATTCCTACCATTTTGCGTCCGGGGAAGGGAAAGCGCCGCGCTCCAGCCCAGCAGGAACAGCAGGACGACGAGCGGCTGCCCCATGGCCGCCGCCTCCTCACCCGGCAAGGACCGAGCGAGCGGCCCCACAGATGCGGCTGCAGGCGCCTCAAGAGTCGTCGTGGGCGGCGAGCGTGCTTGTGACTGAGAAAGGCAAGGCGAGCGCCTCAGGGAGACCGGGGACGCGCGCCACCGAGGCGCAGGAGGCGGCCCACGCCGACCGACCGCCCCAAAGCCGGAGTGGAGGACGGGGGCTGAGCCTGAGCAGAATCCGCCTCCCGCGTTCGGTCTCTCTCAGCCACCAGTTCGCTCACCACCGCCCCTCTCAAAGTAGACCCCTACTCGGTTTGAAATGAGGACCAGAACGGCATATTTATTTATTTATTTCATTTTCGTCCTATACCGCCCAGTAGGCTATAGCCAAGCTCTCTGGGCGGTTTACAACAGTTCCTAAAACAGGACCATGACACAATAAAACGCCATTAAAAAAAATTCAAGCTACACAATTTTAAAAACAATTTAACAGCTAAAACAGCTGATTCTTTATCAGTATTTGTATACTGCCCTTCCATCTTATTCCCACAGAGGCTTGCAAATATATATAACAATTAAAATGTAACTTCTTTCAAGAGGAGAAATGGGGGGGAGGATAGAAATGTAATAAATAAATAAAAATAAAAGCCACAAAATGATAGAAGCAACCCAGGGCGTCTGAAAGGAATTTTATCAGGGGGTAGAAAGTTTATTTTGGGCCCCTTCTCCATTAGTCATTCTGTTTTTATCCACTATGGTTTTATGCCATGAGCTGTAGCCTGTAAGGTCAAAAAGGGTATGGAAGAGGAGAGGGGTGGAGTGGAGCGCTCTGTTAATTTTCTGCATTTAAGGCCTTATGCTCTTATACTCCCTCCACGATAAATATAAATAAGTATAAAAGAGGATCAGAGATATTTGCCCCATTATCATAGGCTTGAACTCTACAATCACTGAGAGGAATAGCATATTTTTTCAATGTATCAGTTATCAGTTCTTCCCCTCTTTTGTTGCTACAATCTGCAAACTTGAGAAATCTTTCTTATTTATTATATTTATGAGTCGCCCATCTAGCCAGACATCCGGCCACTCTGAGCGATGTACAATCCAATAAAATACAAGGACACACACACACACACACACACACACAGTATAAAACACAATTAAAAACAGTACAAAACTTAAAAATCCTAACCCATCCCATATTCCTACCTGAAAAGCCACGTTTTTAATGCACGGCAGAAGCTAATCAAGGAAGGGGCATGGCGGAGGTCACTGGGGAGAGAGTTCCATAAATTGGGGGCTGCCACAGAAAAGGCCCTCTTCCTAGTCCCCACCAGCCTGGTTTCTCTGGCTGATGGGACAGGGAGAAGGCCGTCCGTGGCAGATCTTGTTGAGCAGCCTACTCGAATCTCATACTGCATTTCTTTTAAAAGTATGTATCTCAAAGGAAATGTTTATTCAATATGGGAAGAATCTGGTGTGGAATCTACTATTACTGCAAAGTACTTTGCAGATTGCCTCTCAAGCAAAATTTGTTGTTTTACAAGATTCGAGCATTCTGCAATAAATTCATTTTGTGAGTCAGGGGACAGATAATGAACTTGATGCCGCCCACTCCTTTTCTGTGACTCCTCTACACTTAGCACGTGTTCCTGAAGGATGGGGTCCCACCTGGGGAGCAGTTCAATGAGTCCTAAAAAGTTTCCATTGTTTGAATCACCAATTTGATGGGATGAACCAGTAAATGCTAGACCATGTTCTCCCAAGAAGAGTACAACATAGATGATGCACTTTAAAAGGTTGTACCATTTCACAGCTTCAGTTTTGATTGACGCTTCTAAGATGTCAACTCTTGCCCCAAACAGCAGGCACCTTTCTAGTTCTCGCCAAGCTAGGTAACATTCTCTGTGACTATTGCCTTTTTCATGTTTTGGGATCCTGTAGGAAAGTTTCCGCCACTTCCCATTAGAATCCCAGCCTTCAGCAGATACCAGACACAGAAGTGCTAATCTTGTCTGTCTTGTGCCAAAATAATCGACATGGCCTGTGGCTTATGCTGGCTCAGCTTGTCTGAGTGTGGAAAGCTAAGCAGGGTCAAGCCTGGTTATTACTTGGATGGGAGACCCCTCCTCTAGTTTCCTGCATTGAGCAGGGGGTTGGACTCTATAGCCTTGTAGGCTCCTTCCAACTCTATCTATGAATCTATGAAAGCAATATAAAGCTTGCTTCTGTTGACTCCAGACAAGCCAGTCTCTTACATGTAGTTCTCCATTAGTGCTTTGAAATTTCAGTATGTTTTCTGGGAAAACTTGATTGTAGGCGTCTTTTGGGAATGTTTTAGGTAGAGGGATGTGACCATTTATAACATATTTCTTTTGAGATGGAAACTGTTGTGATACATCCAGTGTCACGGCCTACATTATGATTACTCCTCTCACCTTCCAAGTTCACTTCCACATGTGTCTGTATGTCTGTTTCTTTCTGTTTTCCATTTCCTGCATCTGCCCATTCATCAAAATACTGTGCATGATTACCCAAATCAACTGCTCCTTGTTTGAGGCTGAGGTTTCCAACAGTTTCTTCTTGCTCCAATTCTATAGGTGAAATTTTTTTGAAGCTGCACTTAATCCAAATTGAAAGAGCATTTGTTGACCCCCCTTTTCATTGTCCTCTTGTTCTTTCTTGTCTTTTCTTTTCTGGGCTCCTGATTTATGAGAATATATTTTGGAGAGATGGTTTATAATTTATACTTTTATATCTGGAAAAAGGGGGGGAAAGACAATAAGACAAAAATATTATATACTAATAATATAGTGACCAGCAAGATGGGCGATTAACAAATATAATAAATAAATAATAAATAAATTTAGTAGTAGTAGTAGTAGTGGTAGCAGACTATTCCTACTCCTACTAGTAAATATGACCTCACTGATCCATTTAAGGGTTACCGTAAATCATACTGATGCAGTGATGCAATGATGAAAGTAAATATTATTCATTATACCTCTACATTTCCCAATACTACATAATCCCAGGAAATTTCCGGGTCCCCTCCTTTGGCTCCCGGGCCCCCTTTTTGACCCTGGGCCCGGGTAAGATGTACCCCCTGCACCCCCCCCCTCTCATGGGCCCTGGAAGCAACATAAAACAGTGGACAGCATCTCAAGAGCTGAGCAACATAAAAAGGTATTGGGGCTGAAGGAAAGTAAGGGAGGCACTGGCCAAACCTCTCTGGGGAGAGTGGCCCACAACTGGGGCATCACCGCATAGCCTTCTCTGGTAGACACCCATCTCAACTCAGATGGCAGGGCACTCACAGGAGCCCCTCCATTGAAGTTCTTAGTGTACAGATAGGTAGGTACACATGGAGACAGGTGGTCCTCCAAGTACCTTGGTCCTAAGCTGAGCAGGTCAAAAGCAGGTTTGACCTGAATATCCATCCTAGAGTTCTTAAAGAACTCAAATATGAAATTGCTGATCTAACAAAAATATGTAACATTTCCCTAAGATCAGCCCCTGTACCAGAGGACTGAAGAATGGCAAATGTAACACCAATTTTTAAAAAGAGATCCAGGGGGGATCCAGGAAATTACAGGCTGGTTATCTTAATGTCTGTTCTGGATAAATTGGTTGAAAGCATTATTAAAGATAAAATTAGTAAGCATATAGAAGGACAAGCCCTGCTGAGAAAGAATCAACATGGCTTCCACAAAGGTAAAGTCCTGTCTCACTAACCTTTTAGCATTCTTTGAGAGTGTCAATAAACATGTGGATGGGGTGACCTGGTAGACATTGTTTACTTGGACTTCCAAAAGACTTTTGATAAGTCCCTCACCAAAGACTCCTGAGCAAACTTAGCAGTCATGGAATAAGAGGAGAGGTCTTCTTATGAATCAGTAACTGGTTAAAGAACAGCAAGCAGAGAGTAGGAATAAATGGTACATTCTCCCAACGAAGAGATGTAAACAGTGGGGTCCCACAGGGTTCTGTATTGGGACCAATGATTTTCAACTTATTCATAAATGATCTGGAATCAGGAGTGAGCAGTGAAGTGGCCAAGTTTGCTGATGACACCAAATTATTTTGGGTGGTGAAAACAAAAAGGGATTGTTAGATGCTCCAAAAGGATCTCTCCAAACCGGGAGAATAGGCATCAAAATGGCAAATGCAGTTCAGTGTAAGCAAGTGTAAAGTGATGCATGTTGGGGCAAAAAATCCCAACTTCAAGTTTAAGCTGATGGGATCTGAGCTAGTGGTGACTGCCCAAGAAAGAGATCTTGGGGTTGTGGTGGACAGCTCGATGAAAATGTCAACCCAGTGTGCAGCTGTTGTGAAAAAGGCAAACTCCATGTTAGGTATAATTAGGAATGGAAATTAAAACAAAACTGCCAAAATCATACTCTCCTGATGCAAATCTATGGAGTGACCACACTTACAAAATACTGTGTACAGTTCTGGTCACCGCACCTAAAAAAGGATATTGTAGAGTCGGAAACAGTTCAGAAAAGGGCAACTAAAATTATCCCTATGAGGATCATTCAACTCCCCTATGAGGAAAGATTACAACATCTGGGATTGTTTAGCTTAGAAAAAAGGCAAGTAAGGGGAGACGTGATAGAGGTGTTACATAACGATGTGTGGTGTGGAGAAAATGGATAGGAAGACATTTTTCTCCCTCATAATACTAGAACCCAAAGAGGTCATCCCATGAAGCTGATTGGTAGGAGATTCAGGACAGATAAAAGGAAGTACTTCTTCACACAGGTAAAATACGGAATTCACTTCCACAAGATTATTTTATTATTATTAATTTTATTTCAATAGCTGAAGCTCTCAGCCGAAGATGTAGTGATGGCCACCAATTCGGATGGCTTTAAAAGGGAAATAGACAAATTTGTGGAGAAGGCTATCAATGGCTACTAGTCCTGATAGCTATATGCTGCCTCCAGTATCAGAGGCAGTATGCCTATGAACACCAGTTGCTGGGGAACATGGGTGAAAGGGTGCTGTTGCACTCATGTCCTGCTTGTGGTTTTCCATCTGGTTGGCCACTGTCTGAACAGAATGCTGGACTAGATGGACCCTTGGGCTGATCCAGCATGGCTCTTCTTATGTTCTTATAAGTAAGGTCAAAAACCTAGTGTCCTACTTTTTAGCTGCCCACCCAAGATCACATTGTACGCATTTGAATCCCCATTTAGCAATAACGTGGGATAACTATGATAGATTCACCTCATGCATATACTTGCATATATATTCGCCTCATACATATACTTGCTAATATTGATTAGAAACCATATTCAAGCATACATACAGAAGCTTAAATGCAAGGAGAAACTTTTACCACAATAAACCCTTCCCAACTGCAAGTATAAAGCAACCCATTCATGCTTGGTCATCTTGAGTATATGCATCCCTAATCCAAATCTATTTTGAAAGCTTGCAAAGTAAAGATGCAAAATGATGGGCTCGCATGTTCTCTTCGCTACTGGTAACAATCCAGCAGCTGACCAAAGACTTTCCAGATTTCACAGTGGATTCCAACAGTCTCTCCCTGGGTTTGCTGTCAAGAAATTAGACATGCCTCTAACACAGGGACATCGTTTTGCTTCATATTAAATTCAGAATAGTCTGCCAATTAACTTAGTATATCATTCTCCCATTTTTGCCATACTCTTGTCAAGTCTGACCATGAAACCTTTAACTTGCTGAAAATGCACTGTGGATAGTAGAAAAGGAAGGCCTCAATCCTTCTCTTGATGGTGGATTCTGTCCCTCTTGATAAACCAAAACCTCCTCCCCTTATCCCAAATCAGTCAATCAACATATCTTTGCAATGGAGAATATCTGGAGCAGTAGATCTGTTTCCTCCAATCTGCTAGAGATCAGAATGCTGCTAGCCAGTCAGTTGGAAAGATATATTCACATATCCACTGATCAAGGTTATTGCCTTGAATAGCCTGAATCTTTTGTTAATGCTTACATTTTTGGAAGGAATGAACTTGGGTGTGTGCAAGTGTATTCTAGAGAAAACATTCACTAAACCAGGGTTTTAAGCATAAAGCCTCGGAGTAAGTTTCATGTTATTCCTACAATTGGAAGGATAATGCCACCCCTCAAACTTCTGGAGAGGCATCTTGCACCCACTGATCTTTTTACCATCTTTAGCCCCTCACATGTTTCTTTTGCCAAGTTCCGAAGGGGCTTATGCTTATCCAACTGGGCAATTTTAATGGTTCTGTCTTATATCCTAATATTATGTGAGAGAAGAGTCCCTTTGAATTTCTTTCATTTGATCAGTCTGATGAAACCATACACTCAGGTGTCCCAGAACCAACACAAGTAGCTTCTCAGAACACACTCTCATTTTGGGGCAGCAATTCACTGTGAGAGAAGTAATGCAAGCATTTGGTGATGGTGGAAATACTACCCTTGCTACAGGGAGATGGAGGACACTACCTGGCTTTGTAGTCAATCCCCACTCCCTCCAAGCCCCTTCAGAATTTAGGGGATGTAGCTCATATTTGGAAATGGAGTAGGAAACTTCTTCAGTCAACTCCTGAGGTTTCTACTCTCGCAGAGCCAGGCACAGCAGCACTACACAGCAATTACTAATCACACTCACACACGTTAGGAATGAAAGAACTACACATAATATTGAAAGGAAAACATTTATAAACCAACTAGATGCTGATTTATTGCATTTTATTTGTGGATTTTTATCTTTTCTTACAAAAAAAGACAGGCACAATTTATTTATTTAAAATACCTCAAGTACATTGCAAAAAACTGATCACTTTTCAAATTGCCCCTTTACACTTAAATTAAAAGGCTGTGTATAGAAGGTTTCAATGAGGCAGTAGTGCATTTTTAGTAGGAATGAATTGCAATATATATATTTTTATACAGTAAATGTTAAATTTATAATTACCTATAAAAACTTTGAATTGCACAATAATTCACTTTACAATTGACAGGTATCTGATAAAAAGCCATAGCATTTAAGAAAGATTTGCTTCAGCTATTCTTCAGAGACACAAATTAGGATTTATTTTTCCTATGAATAATCATATAAGGAGAACTATATTTGGTAACTGGGGTATGTCAATTTTATTGGAAAGGATTCCTATATATACTGTTCAAATAAAGGCCCTGCATATTTAAAAAGATCAGACACACAATGTTTGGACGCCACTAAATTATATCTTTTTTAATTGAGTACCAACACCACAGAAATCTGGAAGTGTTTGTTGATTTGTATTTTCTTATTTTACTACTGTGTTATCAAAGGATGAAAAAGGCACATAAGTACATTCTTCTGGACTTCCTTGAAGAAAGATCTGCTGTATAATAGCTTCAAATAATTAAAATACAAAGACCCAAAACTTGGACTTGATTTGAAGGAGAGTCCATGATATCATCAGTCTTCATTTTCCATAGAATTTCTTGTTCAACAGGAATATGAGGAGGTTTACATTCACTTTAGCTTTATCAAACATTTTCATTACAGAGACACCGTCGTACTGCATTTGAAGCAAATCCTACAATAATGAAGAAAATTATTTAAGAATCTTTTTAGAAGTCTAGATATTTTCACAAATTTTAAATTATGTTGCCTTAAAATGCATACAATTACCCATAAGGAAAAGTAGTAAAAATGTAAACAGTCAAAACCCCCAAGCCCCTGTCATCCCAAGCACTGCATGTGTCAAAATTCAACACTTATTTGAAATCTAGAGAAAACTAAACACAAAACAAAAGCCTCAAAACCATACACAATGGATACAGCAAGATTAAATCAGGTAAAGATGCAGATTTATACTTTCCTGTTTGGGTTCCACTTTGAAAATTACTAACTAACTGGTAAAAACAACAAAGAGCCTTGCGGCACCTTAAAGAGTAACACATATGTTTTTGAGAAGTGGGTGGTGATCCATGAAAGCATATGCCATAATAAATGTATTAGTTTTTAAAGTGCAGCAAGACTCTTTGTTGTTTTTGCTGCAACAGACTAACACGGCTACCCCTCTGGAAATTCACTCCATGAGCATCCTCTCAATAGTAAGATGGCAATAGGCACAATCCATTCAAATGACCTTGATTTGAGCAAGAAATGGTGTAGTATAGTGGGTATAAACAGGTGAGCTGAGTTCCCCAATGAAAGTAAGATCAACCAAAAACTCACTAAGGGGCACAATCCTATCAGAAGTAACATCAACCGTAAACTCACTAAGGGTGCAATCCTATCGAGGCTTCCGAGACTCCTATGTCTCGCTGGGCTGAAGCTGGCAGAGTGGGAAGAGTGGAGGCGATCCTCGCCTCCCCGACCCCCATGTTTGGTGATTTTCGCTAGATGGGACTTTTCAGCATATCCAGCGAGGGCATTTTGGACAGGGAGGGAAGGAGGCTGGAGGAGGCTCAGGATATCTCATATTCTGGCCTCTCCGGTCTCCTTCCCTCCCACCTGAACACCCCCTTTCCTCCTCCTGCTCGGTTGCTTTTCCAACCTCAGAGAGGCAGCCGACGTGGTTCTCTCCATGCCAGTTGCAAGGGGTGAGGGTTGGGGGCTGGGTTGCCAACTCCGCCTTCTGAGGTTAGAGCTGTTTCCAACCTTGGAGGGGTTTTCTGAGCAATCCTATAGTTCCTGGGACGCTCTCCCAGGGACCATAAGATTGCTCTCTTAAGGTGCAATCCTATGCATGTTTAGACAGAAAAAAGTTTTACAATTCCCAGCATTCCCCAGCTAGGACTCTTTTCTATCTAAACATGCATAGGATTGCAGCCCAGGTAGCTTCAGGGAATCCACTAAGTCTCAGTTGCAGTGTCCTTCCCTCCATCTGCAATATCGGGGATAATAATGGCTTAACTTAGTGCTGTTGAAATGTATTACTATGATAATATATATGTGAAATGCTCTGAACACTCCACATGTACTACATAATTCAAAGATTAAAGTGCCTATAAGAGTGCCTTCATTTATAGCACTTAGCCTCCATTCAACTTCCTATGCACCTCTCCTATTACTAATATGTGAAGACGGTATAAAAATGTCCATCTCTTCCTGTACTTGGAACACACTGGCACTTATCTAGGAAGGTAGTCAAATGGTCCTGGATAGCCTTTGCCAGAATGGGTGGTAGATGTGTGTTCTCTGCTCTTTCTTCTTTTATCTGGCCAAGATATCTGCTTCAGCATTGGAAAGGGGTGGGTGGGGTGTTGTCTGAGCAAGAAACCAAAAACCAAAGTGCTCCCAAAATAGTGAGGCATTGTGAGTGGTAACATTAGCAATAGGGTATTGCTGATTTTCGACTGTTTTAAAAGGGGAACAAACTCCTGTGCTTGATTGATATAGGGGGAGAGCAGTCCACCTTTAAAAGAAAATTGTGCAAACATTTTTGGAAGTTCACAAAATAGCATTAGCATTGGGAGAAGATAAAGACTGTTGCTAGCAATGTCTCAGGAGTTATCTACCGTAATCAGTGCCTATGACACTTGCACAATTTCTTTCTACACAGTGCACTATAATATGATGTTCTAGTCTAGATGGAAGAAAGATGTTTGGATGTCTCATAACAAATGAGTAACAGCCATGGCAAAGAGCTACTTTGGGCATTGCCAGTGGGATTTTGACTTTTTATTTTTCAAAAAGGAGTCCTTTGTACTAAAAAGCAAACTACTTTGGAAAGTCTTCATTTTAAAAGTGGCGTGGGAGCTCCCTAGGCACACAAGTTGCATGGCCCTTTGGATCCCGCCCCCCAATAAATTCAGTCTAGGAAATGAAGCACACTGATTGCTTACAAGACATTTTATGATTAAAAAACAAGATTTACCTGAAAATGGAGCTGTACCTTTTCCATCTCCACGCCCAAGAATTTAGCTTTGATATCAAAGTCACCCACCTCTTCACCAGGTGTAATTTCGAACATCACATTCTTAAACCTTAGTAGAGAAAAAGTTATCACTTACATGGGTGAATATATTTTATGCTAAAAGGTTACTGAGTTAAAAACCACAAGCACAAATGGAATTAAGCAATTCTTAAATTCAAAATCCCCCCAAAAAGTTATTACATATATCATCCAAGCAATTTAACAGGTAACTAGCAGAGCTAATACTCTGAACAGATTCAGTGCAAAACCTACTGGTTAGGTTGAAGTTCATCAATTCCTAGTATAACCCCCTTTTCATGTAGCCTTGCTGCTGTGTACTTCAGTGAAATATTCTTAAGCTTGTTTACTTTCTCCTCTTGTTTTCCATTTATTTTGATTGATCTCCGTGAATTTCTGTAAAATGGAAATGTTGTAAGCAGAGGTTAGCCCACATAGGCAGCATATTTTCCTTCTCCTAGCTAGTAAAGGTTGAAGTTCTTAGGTTCAAGTTTAGAACAATTCATCACGCCAATCTCTCACCTACATCCCATCATTAAGAACAAAGGCAGCCACAATTTGTCACATAAGGTTTACTTGGAACATCGTTGGGAATATAATATTGATGAGTAAAAGCAGTACAGTAATACCTTGGATTACGAGCATAATTAGTTCCAGAACCATGCGCATAATCCCAAACACTCGTATATCAAAGCGAGTTTCCTCATAAGAAATAATGGAAACTCGGCAGGGAGCCATGCGCGCCTCTACGGGGCTCCCTGCTAGGGAGCCGGCTTGCTTTGCCTTTAGACAAAGTATCTCAAAGCAGCTAATGAAAATTTCAGAGAGAGAGAGAGAGAGAGAGAGAAGGAGAGAGATGTGGAGGATCAACAACCTGCAGAGTGAGTGGCGGCTCCCTGCCCTTAGGCAAAGCAGTGGGAGAGCGAGGCGACCGCAGAGCGTGTGTGTGTGTGTGTGTGTGTGTGTGTGGCTCGTGTTGCGAGATTTGCTCGTCTTTCAAATTTAAATTTATGCTAAATTTTGCTCCTTTATGAGAAGCTTGCATACTGGGTTACTCGCAATCCCAGGTATTACTGTATTATCAAAGGCCTGGGGAATGGATCATTACCCCATTCCCATGCCTTCACCATTCACCACTGTTGCCTGAAAGAGCAAGGAGCTGCAGGATGTCCAGGTGCTCAGGTGACAAAATGTCCTATCCCATAGGGCAGGGATGGGGAATATGTGGTCTCCAGATGTTGTTGGAATGCAACTCCCATAATCCCTTACCATTGGCTATGTTGGCCAGGGCCAATGGGAACTGCAGTTCAACAACATCTGGAGGGCCACAAGTTGCCCACCCTGCCCTAGGTGAGGAACCTGTGGCCACCAAGGTTTTTGTTGGACTCCCAACTCCCATCAGCCCTAGCCAGCATGGCCAATGGTTAGGGAAGATGGGAGTTGCAGTCGAACATCTGGACAGCCACAAGTTCCCCACTCCTACTCTAGGGCATCCACCAACTAGGGCTGCACCACCACACAGATGGCTGGCACAATCAGCTCTTATTACTTGCTTGGGTGCTGTGCTGGATGGAATAACCAATTCCTGGCAACCTGTCCAATAGGTAAGCACTATCAGAGATCATAGCACAGATCAATTGCTTCAATGAAGTTATTTATTTGAAAAATACACAGTATGATCCTAAAGTCTTATCGTTAAAATATTTTTCGTTGCATTATTCAAACGTTCAGTAATCTATTTTGTGATGTCCAGCCCACTTCATATTTTCTGACCAGCACAGGACAGTTTTAGTTAATTCTATAGCTTGTTAACAATGAAGCTTTCCATCTGTGATGGTAAAGCTTTGAATTTTCTTTAAAATCAAAACAATACTTCACTCACTTTCTTGTCAAATTATCTAAACAGGTTTTAATGTAAGTGTTGTAATAGTTTATTTGATCTTCATAAAAAGCTTTCTTGGAATTGAGTGCATTCAATGTCTGCTGGAGTTTCACCAGCTCTGCTTTTCGATGTTGTCTATATCTTCTTTGATTTCTGATATCCTAAAGAATTTTTTTGGGAGAAAAAAAAGTAATTCATTTATGATTTATCTCTTTAATCCTGCAAACCTAACCTACAAAACAAATAAATAATACTGTTTTTAACCTTTACAGACATAGTTGCTGGGGAAAACTACATAAAACACAATTGTGTACTGAAATACAGCTCAGTCATGTGCAAGTACCACTTGTATTAATTCACCTCCCCTACTCAGATACTGTGCTTGGTATTTCTTTATTTTGAAGCTACACAGGATTTAATTTGTGCCAGGGCTCAGCCAGCATCCATGTTATCTACTGATGCTCAATACTGGGACTTCTGAAGCAAACATACATGGAACTGCCATTGTGCAGTTACTCAGTGGCAAGTGAAATGCATTCTACAACTGCAAGAATCTTCATGCATCGGGTGGGGTGGGGGGCTTCCAAATAAGAGTGTTGCTTCTAAACAGACTTGAGCTCCAGCATCCCTTTTCGTAGAAATTAAGTACCAAAGCTACATTATACTGGCCATTACTCTGATTTCTTCTCTCGCCAATAGTTTTTCACCCAGCTCATTAAGACATCACTGCAGTATGTACGTAGATAGAACTTGCAGTCAAAGCTGGTAGAACTATAGTAGAAATATAATTAATGGTAATATATTTGAAAGCTGACCAACAAATACACTTTGCATGCATCTATATCTACCATTTATTAACTGAAGTTAACAGAACTATCCTCATGTCTGCTGTAATATAGTTTTCTCTATAATATAGATCGCAGTGATTTTGGACAATATTTTCTCTTTAGCATGGACGTCTATACAGGATGAAAGGGCAGAAATAGTTGGAGAAATGTAACAATATTCCAACAACCTTTGCTATTTCATTGATGATTTCTTGGTACTTATTTTCTGATGAAACCAGTCCAGCCTGTTCCAGTGTCCGGAGGTTCCTTTGGATTTTCCTTTTCTTTTGCTCCAACGGTAGCTGCCCTTCTTCAAGAATAGATCGACTGTGTTTCATTTTCTCTGGAGTTTTAGAATCCAAGATTGCACGTTTTTCTATTACTTTTAAGTGCTCAGCATCCTAAGAGAAAGAGCAGTTTACGCTTTTATGCAAATAAGGAAGCACATTAACTATGTATAATTCATAGACTTGCAGGTGTACCACCTTCCTACAAGGATTAGAAAGCTTCTGTGTTCAGGTCAATGCTTGGGACTGACCATGCAGTTTTCCTGCTCCATGTGCATGTAAACCCAATAGCTGGAAGATATATAAAGCATCATCTAGTCCAGTGAAAGCCAAACTTTTGGCAAGGGCACCAAACCTGTTTCTGCTGGCAGAAGTGACCCAAGCAAAACTCTGCTCAGGGGTGCTCTTGCTGATAGAAACAAAGTCTGCATCCAATCCATTGTTTCTTATCCTATTCTGAGGAGGACAGGATGAATAATTGTCACTCTCCTTCTGACATCTACAGAAAACCTGCCAACTTATCCTCTCTTAACTTTCTTTTCTTTGGTTTAAATGTGCCCAGTTTATTTATCGAACTATTGAATTTATTTATTTATTCTGCTTTTCAGCCAGAACTGGTTCCCGATTTCCTGCAGCCTTTCCTGTAATGACTCACTGGTCTTCTAGAAATGTCTCTCCCACTCCAAATCCTTTCCTGCTTTTGTAACATTCCAAAAATACATCACAAGCATTTCATTGTATGTTTACTTCCTTACAGAGATTTTTCAAGATTTTGAAGACTAGCAGTCCTGAAAGTATGTAAAAGATTTTTAAACACAAATATTCTCACATAGTTCCCACAACATTTTCCCAGATAGTTATGCTTTTGCTACATAATCAAGTAAACTCAAGTTCAAACTGTTTCATTTCATGTACAAACCTATCAAAATATTATCCTGGAACACTCAGTGAAGTATCAACATGGGATTTCTCACATATTAAACCAAGCATTTTGAGGTTATACGTAGGAAGCACCTGCAGTCAGCTGTGATCTGAATCCCTAAAGGTTTTTTTTCCCTTCACTTATTAGTTTTATAATTCAATCTTAAACACTTGCGTCTGGAGAAATCGCAACAGAAATCACTAAAATACTAGAGCTGACATTCTACAATGGGAAAAAGTTGTGGATCCAGAATAATAAAAAAGTTATTTACAGTAGTTACATTTGCAAGCTGACCTATATAGAAAGAGGTTATCCAAACTTTATCAAGAACCAGTGTGATGTAGTGGCTAGATTCCCTGAGCCAACTGACAAACCCAGGTACATCCCCACTCAGCCATAAAGTCTGCTGAGTGGCCTCAGGCCACTTACATTCTCTCAGCCTAACCTATCTCACAAGGTTGTTGTAAGGCTAAAACTGGGGTGGTGGGGGAGAAGAAAAGAATCACATCTGCCACCCCAAATCCCTTGGAGATAGGGCAGGCTAAAGTCCAAAAGAACAAAATAAAATTTTGGACTTTAAAATTCAAATAAAAAATTTACTGAGTGATAGGGCAGGCTAAAAATGTAACGGATAAATAATGTTCAGTTACAGTCATGCCTTGGATTGAGAGCATAATTCGTTCCGGAAACGTGCTTGTAATCCAAAACACTCTTATATCAAAATGAAATCCCCCAAAAAAATTTGTCCAGAGATTTTTAATTTAAGCCGTACTACAGTACTTGTATTGCAAGACGTCGCTTGTATATCAAGTAAAAATAAATAAATAAATATTTAAAAATTTGCTTGTCTTGCAAAACGCTCTCAAACCAAGTTACTTGCAATCCAAGGTATTACTGTACATTTATGCACTGGAAGGGAAATAGCTACTAGCTTTCATTAACCATACATTTGTTCTTTATAATGCTCTCTCAGGATTCAGAATCATACAAAATATGTTAGTTACCTGAAGTTCAGATGCTGGCGTTTCCAAGATTTTTGCAAGAGACTCTCCTGGCTGGGCTCGTATCACATCAACAATAAGCCTTTTTGTCCTTAATGGAAAAACAATGTTGATTTAATAGAAAGGCATTTTACAGTGCAGTCCTATGCCTGTTTACTCAGAAGTGTCCCAGTGACTGGGTTCGCATGACACAACAACCCACCGTGGCGATGGGTTTGTCAGGGTGGCTTAAGTTTGGCTTAGAAGATAGGTTAGTCATCATCACTCGATTCTTTGAAAATCAGCCCCCACCAGCATCCGTATGAGGTGCCCCAGTCGAGGGCCATAGAGGTAACGATTGTGCGAACGTCGACACTGCTGGAACTCTTATTGATTTAAATTGGTCTAAAGACCCTGTTTCACCTAATATCCAGCTGGATACCTTGAGGCCAGATTTGAAAGAATTAGCTCCTACTTTTGATTTACAGCAAATTGATATAGAAAGTGCTGGTATTTTTAGTCCCGTGGAGGAAGCTCTATTGAATTCATTCTGGTTATTGCCAGCAACTGCACACGCGGAGATTCTAGAAAGATTAGATTGAATGAGAAATCGTTTAATGGAAAAAACAGCATAATGTCATGGATGAAACGGTAGATTTAAATGAGAGAATGGAGGAAGCAGATTAGTAAAGAGAAAGATGGGAGAGTTGAGGAGGCTTTAGTAGAAATAAACTCCTTGGCAAATGACAGGGGCACAAATCAAGCCAAGAGAGATCATGCTGTACTAATTAAGCATGAAAACAGGGGTCTTTTTAGTAGTTCAAATTGGCTTGCAATGAGGTATTTAGAAGAGGAAGAGTTGGGAAGTAAATTGGAGTTAGAAGAGGTAGAGCAATTACAAACAGATATTATCCATCCAATAAGATCAAATGTTAGTAAATTAAGTCCATTTAAAGATGAAATTGTGAGTTTGGATTTTGAAGGTGATCAATTAGTTGCACAGTCTGAAAAGTCAGTTAAAATGGGATGAGATAGTGGGCCACAGTGGGTAAGAAGGGGGGCTTTGTCATCAGTTTCCCCCCCTCATATCTCAGAGTATGGTGAAAAACCACAACTGTCATCAAACAGTAATAGATTGCACACTATAATTTTGCCAGTTGAAATCCTTTCTTGGAATATAGCTGGTTGGAAGAACCTGTTATCACGGCAATGAACTGACTAAATTTTTTATCTAACTTTGATTTGATCACCCTCCAAGAAACATGGCCTACAACTAGAGAGGAGACTTTATTGTCAGGATATGGAACCTGGTTCGATCCAGCCTGGAAAATCAAGGATAAGGGAAGAGCAATAGGTAGTCTGGTAATTCTGGTTAAAGAAAACTTAGGATGGAAAGGTGAAAGGGTGACTGATATTGATGTCCCTTCAAACTGTATAGTAGTTAAGTACTCCAAATTCAATCTTAATCTTGGTAAATATTTACATTCCACCAGTGAATTCTCAGTACTATAATTCTGATGTTTGGCTTCTTTTTTTTGGAACATATGATGGAGGATTTAAGCACAGGCAGTCCCCAGGTTATGAACGAGTTCTGTTCTTAAGAATGTCTTTAACTCGAATTTATATGTAAGTTGGAACAGCATAGCATTCTATACGTTAAAATCGGCTTTTACGCAAATTGCATAAATTACGCAAATTGCGTAGTATACTACGCTATCTATGTACTCTACGTAAACGACGTAGCGCTGGGGAACCCAAAAGTCCGTTCTTAAGTATGGGTTGTCTGTAAGTCGGACGTTCTTAACTCGGGGACTGCCTGTAAAAGATTTCCGAATGCACTTACTATCATGATGGGTAATTTCAGTGCTAGAATTGGAGCAACGGGTTTAAAATTTGCGGAGCAGTGGGGACTCCAGAATGAGTTTCAAGAGATGTATCATTGGCTTTCCAGTGATAAGAAAGGAAATACTGCTGGCTGAAGTCTGCTGAGCTTATTGTATACAACTGGGTTACAGATACTTGGTCCTAGTGACCCCAGATCTTCACATCCCTGTATATATTTCACCCATAAGCAATAGTGTTATTGATTATATCTGTGTGACAAGACAAAACATACGTTTGCCAGTATCACAGTAAACATTAGAGAAGATAGTTAGCTATCAACACAGCTAACTTTGGAATCTGATTTAAGAACGGTGTCTCAGGTAGATAAGTGGGTGATACAGGGTTTGGAAGTAGTGCATAAGAAAAGACTGAGATGGCATCAAGTGGATACATCAAATCTTAACTCCTTTTTGAATTCAAATGTTGGAAGAGATCTGGGGAGCAAAGTCTTTCCTGCATGCATGTCAGGCCATCTGTTCTCATATGAAACCCTTGTTAGTAACCAGGGCTAGACTAAACAGTTCAATGGGAAAAAAATCTCCATGGTTTAATATAGAGTGCAGAGAGCTCAGGAAGCATTTGAGAAAACAAATGAGAAAAGTATGTGATACTCCGGATGACAGAGTTTATACTCTCATGCTTAAACTCAGGCGAGAGTATAAAAAGTTAACTGAGGTCTGAGGTCAAGAAAGCTAGTTATGCTGCTACAAGGTGGGCAGATTTGGAATTGGAGGCCCGGAATAAAAATTCAGCACGTTTCTTGCTGTTAGTCTCTGGAAGGCTAAGTGAATCAAGTCACACTTTTGAGATACCTATATCTGACCTGGTTTGGGAAGATTTTTATTCTGATTTATTTAATAACAAGAATCAAAAGACAGTGGAACAATGTATGTGGAATCATATTTTGGGAATATCAATGATTTCCCCAAATGGGCTCCTGTTACTATGCAGGAAATAAAGCCCCTCAAACAGTCATTAAGGAACAGTAAAGTGCTGGGTGAGGATTTCATGCCACCCAAGCTCTTTAAGGACAATGTAGATTGGTGGGCCACCTTATTAGCTGGCCTGTTCACTCATAATTAATACAGGGCAATTGTAATCATAATTAATACAGGGCATTTCCTGGCTCTCCAGGAAATGTATAAATGAACAGTTGGCTAAAAATACAGAAAAATCTTGGTGGTCTAATTTTTCAAAACTGTTGTTAAATTATGGTTTTAGTGTGGAGGCTCTAAGTGATCTTAGTTCTAATGTAAGAAACGTCTTTAAGCAAAGAGTCTTAGAAATGGACCTAGCTGCTTTGGCGAACACAAAGTCTATGAAATGGTTAGCGAGGGCTAAAATCCAATTTCAGGAAGAAAAATATCTTTTGTTTCCAATGAAAAGGGGTCATCATATGGCATTTACTCATCTCCGATATGAGCAAATGGACTTGATGATGCAACAAGGAAGATTCAAGGGCACTCCAGTGCAAGATAGACTGTGTATTTGTGGTGCATCTGTAGTGGAAGACCTAGCACAGTGTTTATTGGAGTGTCGGCTATACTCCAGTTGTAGGGAACATTATTTATCTCCATTTCTTGGACGCATGAGAAATTGGGTGTCTGAGGCTAAACTGATTTTTTTCCTTCAAGGATCTAACCAGTGTCTGTTGGGGTGCTGATGCTATGAGCTTTGACTTATGCTCAACCTGTATATGTGTGTCAATAAGCCATATATTTAAAAAAATGCCATAAGCCTCTAATAACTACATTCCAAGGAAGCAAAACCTTGGGTTAATGCTTGCACCCCTGGAGTTCTCACCACTCAGAGAAACGGGGTGGGAGGGCATAACACTACATTTATTGTTGATTTTATTGTTTATACATTGTATGTTGCTGTGGGTACTTTCAGTAGAACTGGCACTAAAATGCTACGAATAAATAAAGAATACTCCTCAGTCCTGCTTAACTGATACTGCCCAATTTGATAGGTTTAGGTGAGAGGCTGACGCCCTTTTATATCTCCAGACCTTTATTGACTGTAGATTTGATACTGCTGTTTGTAGGTTCTATTGTTGTTTTTATTGTTTTATTGCTCTCTGCTATTTTATTAACTTTATTGTTAGCAATTTTTTTAAAAATGGTGCCATCTGTTTATTGTCATTTTGACTGAACTCATGGAAGCCAACTTGAAATTTGTTTAGTTATAAGGTAGGGTAGAATTTTTGAAAAACATAATACTGCTCCTAGCAGCCACCAGCACGGGCATGGAACTGGAGTGTGGGCAGGGGTGAAGAGGAATGAGGTAGAGTGATAGACAAGGCTGTCAGAGAATCCTAGTTCTCCCTTATCACAGGAAAATTATTAAAACACAGTGTGTGTGTGTGTGTGTGTGTGTGCACGCGCGCATGTTGGGGAGACTTTAGAACTTGTAAAAATTATGTGGGACACAGCTAAACAGCCCTGTTCTCTCTGCTTGTAAATGACAAAAGGAAAAAAATCTAAGTTAATTTTGGCCATATATACTCAGAATATGTGTTTGTGTTTTTAAAGATAGTACTTCCAGTACCCTTGTAAGATCATAAGCAGATGTTTCCTTTGGTTTCCAGTAATGTCTTATCTATATCCTGCTATTCAAACAGTTTCTGTTTCATAAAACCTTATCATAAAACAATTACTGTGTGTTCTTTCCATGGTTTTTCCAAGAACATCCTACTATAAAGATGCATTTGAATATAATCACAAACCCAGTGTTTCATTTTGAGTGATATATATTGCTGATCATGCAAATATTGCTTCAGAATATATAATAGGCTATTATCCCTTAATTAAATTATTTGCTTATTTTGTGTTTGCTGTCTAGCAATTACATCCATTGTGCTGAGCATACTTCCATGCAAGTTCTATTAACAAATACGTGTCACTGCATGCTTAGGGCCTGAACCAAGGGTTTGCCTCCAATTAAGAAATACAGGCAGTCCCCAGGTTACGAACGAGTTCCGTTCTTAAGAATGTCTTTACGTCGAATCTGTATGTAAGTCAGAACAGCATAGCGTTCTATACAGTTAAAATCGGCATTTACGCAAATTGCATGAATTACACAAATTGCGTAGTATACTACACTATGACTATGTACTCTACGTAAACGATGTAGTACCGGGGAACCCAGAAGTCCATTCTTAAGTATGGGTTGTATGTAAGTCGGACGTTCTTAACTCGGGGACTGCCTGTATTGTAAAGCTTGATACTGTATCATACAACCCCCTGAATGGGTTCAAAATCTTCCATATTGTGTACGTCTCTATTTTTGGCTAAAACCTCCATGAAGTTCACATGCAATAAAAGGTTTTCTGTAGCACAGGGTGAGAAATTGTTAAATTAATAAGACATTTAGAAAATAAGAAAATAAGTACTTAATTTTGACAAGCCTTGCTAATACTACATTTTATTTTTAAAAAATAATACTTCATCATCAAGCCTCTGATGTCCTGTTCTTCTCCTTCCCGTAAATCATATTTCCTGGTCAGTGAAAGAGAAATCTCTGTCTTAACCAATTGACTTATAGTGCTTTCCTTGTTAGGGTCATTGGGATCAACAGCTCCTTCCCCTGCAGAGGGAAGAAAAAGAAATGTTAATGCTTCTAAATGTATGCTCATGGTCATAGAGAGATTAATGTTGGAACAAAACAAAACAAAACATAAGAGAAATATGACATTATACAGCCATGACTAAATGTACTCTGTGCATTAAAAAAAAACAATCTGTACCAAAACCACCCAGATCCAGCAACCATTATGTACAAACTACACAAATGAAGCAGATTTGCTTATAGTTGTATAACCTGCACAAGTTATTCTGCTTGCGCTAGTCATGAGCATGGTAAGGGGCTAGGAGCTGTTGGGCCCTGAAGCCCTGTCCCAATTGTACAAAGTCTTCAGCATGCCTCTGCCTTCTGTTATTTTTGCCAGCTGTGCCCATACACTTACACAAGAATATTTTTGCAGTAAGAAGGACTAGATTTTTTTTTCTTTTCTTTTTAAATCTGGTTAGTGAATATTGCACTAAATACAAAATTCTGGGCTTTTGGTATGATTACATGGAATTGTGAAACACATTCTACTCTGATTATAAACACAGTAACTGGGTTTGGACAACACGCCAAGCAAACAACGATAACAGACAACCTGTTTGCTTGTTGTGTCGTCCGAACCCAGGTCGTTGTGAGTCACAATGGTCTGTTTTGTCCTCAGAAACAATATTTTTCCTCCCACCCACTTGCCGCTTCCGCTTTGCATCCAGGTTGGTGAACAACCCAGTAATGCCCTGTGACATGCGAACCCGGAACTCTGGGTTGCGGAGGGGTAAACAACCCAGAGTATTAACCCATGGTTTGTTGTTGGGTCAAAATGCTGGGTTGTTCACCTTCAACAACCCAGAGTTCTAGGTTTGCACGTCATGCCGAACCAGATGCAAAGCAGAAGTGGCAAGATTGCTTCCTCCCTCCCGTGCAGGCCCAACCAACCATGGGATAGTTAATTAATTAACCCACCCAGGGTTGGTAGTTACGTGTGAACCAGGTCAGTAACTTTATCAATATAAAGTGAAGTTAAACAGCCACAGTAAGTAAACACAGAGATATTTAACAGCCTGTTATAAATGCACATGTGCTATTGCTAGTAATTAGCCATTTCCTGGAATGCTCTGATTTGCACACTCAAGACATATATTCACACATTTTTAAAGAGCTATGGAACTGGGTCTGTTCAAAGTGGTGTAGCGTCACTTGCAATTAGGAAAAAAAAATGGGGAAAGATGGCTCCAATTTTAGAAACAAATGGATCCAGCACTCTTTACATTAATACACAGGAATTTTTGGACCCTTCAGCCACACAGCCTGATAGAAACAAGAAGTTTCATTCTTAGTGTAGCTCTACCAATCCCACTCCTCAAATGTGTACAATGTAATGCAAGTTCCAGGGGGAGGGAACACATTTTCATTTAACTGCAACACTAAAATATATATATAAATCTAAATCTAAATCTCTCTCTCTATATATATATAGGACCACGTGAATAATTCCACTGACTCCATCCTAAGGACTAGGAGCTGATAGTTTAAAAATATATATCTGAAGATGTGCATTCACCAAAACTACCCTCTAGATTCACTACCTGTATTTCTTTTACACCCATGTATATATTAGGTCCAATCTTTCAACCACGTTTTTGTTGTGATGTGTTAGCTTACCAAGGAAGGTCTCCACATCAGGAACTTCCCCCAGCCCTTGCAGGAGTTCATTTAAGACGTCATTTTGGTCGGGAGCAATGGCATCCTGATGCTCTATCAATAACTGTAAAGAAGATGGCCTTTGTTGAAACTATTGAAAGCAATCTGACATGTTTCCACATGCCGATATTTACACAAATACATCATGACAGAAGCAGAATTGCGAAAAAGAAAAATGCTCTGGAGGGTTGAAGAACACTCCAGAGCAGAGTGAGTGAGTGAGTGAGTGAGTGAGTGCGTGCGCGCACACAGGTCTGCAGAGGGATAGAGAAATGACAAAAAAAATTGCCCCCTCTCTATTCTGCTAACAGATGTCTTCTGTCAGAAAAGGGACACAAGCTGGATACTGCCCTCTATATTTTGTCTTTAATTATTCTATTTGGCAGGCTGCCATGTGCTTTTCATACCAGAATCTACAGGATTATCCCCAAAAGTAAGCAAAATATGTTAACCTCTTTAGTTTCTGCAAGGTTCTAAATGTGTAACTGCAGAAATATTTCAATCATATTCAGGAGACCAATTAATAAACCTTCCAAACTCAGAATTATTTCTGAGGATAACTCTGGACAATTGCTAGGATTGCACAAACAGCTATATCTGAATATTCCTTTCACTCATGATAGGAGTAAAACAAAGATCTCAACCCAGTGTTTTTATTAAAATGTTATCTGTTAACTTTTCATCCATATTTTTCCTACGTCAGCAACTATTAGCATTCTCATCACAGGAACTACATCAGACTCTATAAATAGCAATTAGTGCAGCAGCTGTGTTTCCTCAACTAAGAATTGGTTTTTGTTTTTTTTTAAGAAAGTGCTCTGCAAATCATCAAATCATAGAAACACATCAATAAGGAACTTATTTCTGCATCCAATTATTCTAACGATTCTATTAAAAACAGTTTCTCAACACACATACGCAACTGATGTTGTGAAGGCAATTATTTGAAGTTTAAAACTGAGAAACTGGTTTATTTTACTGCTATGCAACAGTCTGCTGCTTTATTTTATTTCTATACTACCCAACAGCGCAAGCTCTCTGGGCCGTTTACAACAATTATAAAATAAAATACAATATAAAATACAAACAATAAAAAACATCATTAAAATTTCTAGTAAAATTTTAAAAAATGAATTTAAAAATGACTTAAATAGATAAGAACAAGTTAATACAATTGGACCTGTTGAAAAGCTGACACACACCCCCATGTGCTACTTGGTGCTGTTAAATACCTCGGCATAGAGGGCAGTCTTAACCTGGCGCCAAAAGGATGGTAAAGTTGGCGCCAGGCAGGCCTCAGTGGGGAGCTTGTTCCACAGTTGGGGGGCTATCACAGAAAAGCCCCCCCCCCCTTTGTTGCCGCCTTCCAAGCCTCCCTCGGAGGTGGCAGTCAGAGGAAGACCCCAAGCATTGAGCATAGTGTCTGGGTAGATTGTGGTTGGGAGAAGTGTTCCGTCAGGTATTGCAGCCATGTAGGGCTTTATAGGTTAAGACCAGCACCTTAGTACTTTCCCCCCATGCAACTGTTGTATGGAGATAGAGATAATTATTAAATGTATGAGTACAGAAAAATTCATGAGAGTGAGAGAAATAAAAAGTTGCAGTTAAGCTATTGTTTAACTTTCAAAGTGTTTTACACGACAACATAAACATATGGCTAAATTTAATCATATAGATTCATGCTGAAGTAGCAGTTTAGTCTGTATATCTTACTCAAGCCTCAATATACACAGACTGAAAAACAGAACATCCACTGCATAGTTGTACTGTTTGCAAGATAGTCATTAGGATATATGAGGGAAATATGCACACTATTTAGTACCCTTAAATATAACCAAGTGATGGAAGGCGCTCAAGGGTTCCTTATTGTTCTTATGAGTAATTGATTCTAGGAGTTGTCATATTGTGCAGATCCTTTGAAAGGACCATATGGTACAGATCTAGATTAAGATGCTATGAGTCATGGTTAAAAAGTGCAATTCATCTGTTCCCTATCCAACACAAACAATTCACAGGACACCAACTTTATCCTAAATTATCAGTTTCCATGATGTACTCGCAGTTCCAAAACACAGTAGGATTTGAGAAATTTGTTACAGTAATACCTTGGATTGCAAGTAATGGTTTGAGAGCGTTTTGCAAGACAAGCAAAGTTTTAAATATTTATTTAATTTTTTTTTACTTTATATACAAGTGACGTCTTGCAATACAAGTACTGTATTACGGCTTAAATTAAAAATCTCTGTACAATTTTTTTTGGGGGGGTTTCGTTTTGATATACGAGTGTTTTGGATTACAAAGCATGTTTCCGGAACGAATTATGCTCTCAATCCAAGGCATGACTGTACTTCATTTTTTCAAAGGAAACATCACTTTTCATGTCAAGGCACTGGGAAGCATTATACAATAAAACGCACAGGGATTTATTAATACCAGAGAAAGAGATTCCTGCAACCACTTCCAAAATTAAGGATGATGGACACTACTGGTCTTTTTGATATTCAAAAATTGTAATTTGTACATTCCTGACACTGAGAAAAAAGGAAATGCAAAACCCAACCCAGTTTCTCCTGCAATGTACTGGGCTATTAAATACTCTCGAAAACTTCTGGATTGATATGGTCAAGTAAATATTACAACCCCACCAATGTTAACACATATTTATTAAAATCCATTCGTTTCAATAGGGACTTGCTTCCAATTAGATGTGTTTATTATCAAGGTGTTTGTCAACCTGTACATGTCAGTTTAACTTTGCAACTTCTGGTCTCCCATTCAAAAATCCGCCACAACTCAGATTTAGTCATTACTATTTCAAAGCTTTCTGCTTCTCTTTTGCATGCACTTACTGAATGAGTGTTGATAATTTCTTCGATAGAAATATATATCACTGGCTTGCTAAGAGTCACCATATCAGAGTATTCATCAATATTGAATTTTTCTTCAGGTTCAGGAACACCACAGGCTGCTTGAAAAAAATTCCTATGGAAGGGGAAAAAATGTAATTTTGCAAGACAAAATTTAAATAATACCAATGTCTTAACCCAAACCCAAACTTAATATTAAACTTGCAAACTGTTCCCCTGTTTTCTGAATGCGGCTCTGCAGGTTTCTATAGGCTGCAGTATGATAGAGACACTACAGTCAGCAGTGCAGCTTTTGCACATATAATCGCTTACCTTGCCTTCTAGGGATTTTCATATGTCAGTCCCATTTCCAAGGTCATGCAACTAGATACAGCCATGTATATGTAGCCTTTTGCTATTCCCATTGTGTTCTAGATCTGAGTGCATGGCTAAAATCCATAAATTGCAACAGAACTGCACGAATGATGGAAATACTCCTACCCCAGAGCTAGCATCTGGACCACAGCCTACATTTGTATTTGTATCATAACTTATGATATTCACACTGAAATTCAAGTATGAAGCTGTCAATACACATGAGGTCCAAAGAAGGTTATTTCTACAGAACCTGATACTGTATTAGTTTCCCTTGTTACTAAATGACTAAGGGAAAAAAAACCTGGTATATCTTGAGTATATTACAATGTGATAATTATTAGATGTTAATAATCCAGAAGGTATATACACAATGGCAATCATATTTGCAATTACGACAGCTGTAATGTATTGTGCAGCCTACAGGCATTTTAGAGACCATATGGTCATAAGGCAGGGTAGAAATATATATTTTAAATTAAACAAAATACTGCATCACTTAAGGTTTCAAGCAAGAATATCAAATGCAGTGAAAATCTAGTTTGAACATAAAACAAGAAATTGAGTGGCTGCCAACTGGTCTATTATTCAATTTTAACAAAATTATTTCATACAACTGTTATTAAAATTACAGTTTATTGTAACTCAAGGATACTCTCATGTAGTGCTGACACCACCCAAACAATAAATTTACTTTGGTCAAAGAGCATAATATTCCCAAAACATTTCAGCATAATATCTATGTACCACTTCCTACTATTGTCTGAAGAAATAGCAAAGAAATACACCACTCTTCCCTGGCAGGGAAATACTCCCCTTAATATATAACAGTATGTGGTTATTATGCCCAAGGAGAGCATAACTTGTGTAATACCTGATAATTGCCAAGGTGTGCATGTTGGGGGTGGGGTGGAAATTTGTATTTAAAAAATCAGTGCAAATGAATTGATGAGTTGGAATAATGAGGAAATTATTTATTTATTTATTTATTATATTTATTTATTTATTATATTTATACCCCACCTTTTTTCCTGCAAGGAACCCAAGGCGGCTTACATAATCCTCCTCCTCCTCTCCATTGTTATCCTCACAACAATTGGTTTTAAAATTGGTTTTAAAAATTTCATAATGTTTTATTATTTATATTTTTAACTGTATTTTATTGTTTGTTTTTAATTATTGTCGTACACCGCCCAGAGAGCTTTGGCTATTGGGAGGTATAGAAAATGAATGAATGAATGAATAAATAAATAAACAACCCTGTGAGGTAGGTTAGGCTGAGAGTCCGTGACTGGCCCAAAGTCACCCAGTGAGTTTCATGGTCGAGCAGGGAATAGAACCTGGATCTCCCGAGTCCCAGTCCAACACTCTAACCACTACGCCACATTGGGCAGGTTCACATGACATGGCAACCATCGGGGTAAGTTAACACAATTGCTTGCCGGAACCCGCAAAGCAACCACGATAAGCCCGACAGACGATTTGACTTATTGTGGTGGTTTCTTCCCTCGCTTCCCCTCTTTACCCCACATTCCTCCCAGCGATATCCCAGGGGACACCGTGGAAGGAATGAGGCTCCTCTCTTTGACAGCTACGATCACGAGCCAATTTCAGCTCGTGGCGGCTGTCAAAGATTGTTTTGTCGCTTCCCCTCTTTACCCCACATTCCTCCCAGCGATATCCCAGGGGACACCGTGGAGAGGAATGAGGCTCCTCTCTTTGACAGCTACGATCACGAGCCAATTTCAGCTCGTGGCGGCTGTCAAAGATTCCCCGTTGCACAAACTTGGCTTGTGCCCTGAAGTGCAGTGGGGAGGGGAGGGGGGAGCCTCCCGTTTCCTCATTGAGACAGAGGTCTACTCTAAGGCAGGAGACTGGGGTGCCAGTTCCACTCCTTGCTGCTGCTCTGTGTATGGAGCAGCAATGGAGAGCGGATCACCGCCTCCTGCCTGAGAGGTTTACTCAGAGAGTAAACCTCTCAGGCAGGAGGCTTGTGGAGCAGAGGGGGAGTGCTCCTCTCTGTCATTGGCACACCGGTGACAGAGAGAAACGCCTGCACCCTCCCCTCTCTGCTTTCCGAGGAACTCCTCAGAAAGCAGAGGAGGGCAGCACTTCCCGCCATCACTGGTGTGGTGCCAGTCAGCAGGAAGCACCTCCCCCCTCTGTTTTCTGAGGAAAGTTCTGTCCCTCTGGTGACAGAGGGAAGCGCCCGCCCCTGCTGCTTTCCGAGGAGCTCCTTGGAAAGTGGAGGGTGCGGGCGCTTCCCCCTGTCACTGGCGCAGCTGCACCGAGGACAGAGAGGAGTGCTGCCCTTCGCTCCGCGAGCTTCCTGCCTGAGAGGTTTACTCCATGCACTGAGCAGCTGCGGGCATCGGATCACAGCCTCCTGCCTGAGAGGTTTACTCAGAGAGTAAACTTCTCAGGCAGGAGGCTCACAGAGGGGTGGCGCAATTCTCTTTGTCATTGGCGTGACAGAGAGAAGCGCCCCCACTCTGGCTTGTCCCCTGCCCCTAAGCAGATTGCCGCCTCCCACCTCCTCTTCAAGAGGTCTACTCTAGAGGAGGAGGCAGGGGTGCCTGATCTGCTCTGTGGTTGAGGTGAGAGAAGCCTCTTGACAGCTGCCTCCTAGTGCCGTTTGGAAACCTTGTGGGCAGCTGTCAGCTGCACTCTGTGGCTAGCTGCTTGGCAATGTCCACTCATGCCAAGCGGCTCGCTTGTTCTGGGGATTGTTCCACGATGGGCTGTGTTGTCCGGGTTCAGATGACACCACAAGCCATCATGGTACAAACCCTAGAACAGACCATTGTTTGTTATCGTGGTTGACAACCATGATAAGGCACAGTGGTCAGTCACCACAACTGGGTTCACATGACATGGGGAGCAAGCAGTGGTAAGTAACCACCGTTGCTTGTTTTGTCGTGTGAACCCAATCACTGACTGGGTTGGTATGACGTGACAAGCCACTATGGGTTGTTACCCACAATGGGTTGTCGCGCTGTGCAAACTTGGACCGATTCCTGCGGGGTGGCTTGCTCATGGTTAACAAGCCACCCTGACAACCCATGGGTTGTTGTAGGGGTTGTTGTACCCATGATGGGTTCTCATGTTGTTTGACGTGTGTCATCCAAGCGGCACTTGAGGGCAGCTGGCGTTGGCTCGCTGCCCTCCCTGCTGAGATTGCAAGCTATTTTCAGCATGCCACGGCTTTCCCCCCCATTTTGACAGCCACTGACAGCACCTTCAGTGCCCAAGCAGCACCTTGGAGGGTCTGTCAGTGGCTGCCAGACCCTTTTTTTTTTTTTTAATTTGCACACACAATGTGTGCAAATAGGTTCGGGGTTTTTGTCTGTTTTTTTCCCAGCTGCACTTGCACAAGTGTGGAGATTCACAGTTGCGCAAGTGCAGAAATTTGAAGTCTTGGCTGGGGCAATGTCCTGGGGGATACCTGCTGCCAAGATGCATGCAGCAGGTACCAACCCTGGACATTGCCCCAAAGAGGCTCCAAATAGGTTTCCCCCCACTGGCCGCTCAAAAAACCCTTTTAAGGGGGACCGTGAAAAAGGGGGTGGGATGCACTTTTGCACTTTCCTGAGCAGCTAGAGTCTCAGAAAAAGTGCAAAATGTGCTTCACCCTGAGGACTGCTGGGGTGGGGGGAAAAAGATGAGGATCTCAACATGAAGGGGGTGTAAATCACACCACTCCCTTTTCACAAGTTAAGATCACTCGCACCTTTGGTTTCTCTTGATAGCTTGCCTTTTGACAGCTGTCGAGAGAAACCAAAGCAGGGGAAAACCTTGGCAACAGGTACCCCCGCCCCCGGACATTGCCCCAGCCGAGACTTCAAATTTCCACACTTGTGGAACTGCAATCCTCTGCAGCTGTGCAAGTGTGGCTAATTTTTTTTAATAATATCCTCCCCCCGAACTTATTTGCACACATTGTATGTGCAATATATTTTTTTAAAGAATGGTCTGACAGCCACTGACAGCCCCTCCAAGGGGCTTCTTGGGTACTCTAAAGGGGCTGTTAGTGGCTGTCGAAACAGGGATCGCAAAACCTGGCTGTCAACTGGCTTTTGCAATCTCCAGGGAAAAACAGGGTAAATGGGGAAAAAGCTGTGGAGAGCCAAAAATGGCTTGCAATTGTGGCGGGGAGTGGGGAGACAACTCGATCCTGCCATGGTGTCCCCTGGGATACTCTTGGGAGGGGGAGGGGGAGGGAGGGGGCAGGAGGGAGCCAACAACCCAGGGTGAGCCCTATTTTCTGTCGGGTGTACTGTGAGTTGTTCGCAGAACAACCAACCCACTGTGACTTATTGCCAGGGTGGGTTGGAGTGATGTGCAAACTCCCCCACAGAAGATAACATATGTGGTTACCTACAGCAGAAAAGGTGAATACTAATAAGTCTACAACACCCATAAAGCAATGCAGCTATCCATGCAAAATAGGTTCCTCTCACATTTTACTGTACAGGCCCCTATTTGCTTCAGTACTGACCTGAATTTCTCATATGTCTGAGAGAGGTAACTGTTCATTGATGAGAGATGTGCGTTTTCTCCTTCAAATAGGTTATTTGAGGCAGCGTGTTGAAGGACTTTGGCCACACAACCTAAATTTCTCCTCTGATCAGAATGGACCTGGCCTCCAGCTGTCATGTCAATTATGTCAAAACCATCAGGGGCAACAATGGCTGGATTCATAAACCGATAGTACAGGAGATTTCCAACAATCTATGGGAGAAAAACATTTTTAGACGGAGCTTCTGCCTGGTATGTTTATTCAAAGACTTGATCCTACCCAACTGGTAATACTCCTTAAGCAAAATCATTATTGGCTGTAAAACACAAGCTGGGGGGGCGGGGAGCCCTATTGATACAGCAAAAGCCTTACTGGGTCAAACTTGTGATTCATATAGCTTCATAATATATCTGAAAACAGTATGGGTTCTTTAGAACAGCATACAATACACCACAGAGAAAATATAATCATTCCCAGGAATTCTTCCTGCATTTCTGGCGATAAAGTCATAGACACAGAGGATACCTGTATGAAACACAACGTTTTGCTGGCACCTATGCTGATGAATGGGAGGCTCCACTCCCTTCCAATCTGCTGATCAGCTTTAGCCATTTGTAATGTCACTGTTGACATTACAGCCATTGCAACACATAGCAAAACAAAGCGGAAAGGCACAACTACACTGGTGGATGGTGCCAGTTTGGTTTCACAATCCTCGAAAATACCGCAATTTTCCCATTCAGAAAAAAGCTGGGAAAGTGGTTAGAAATGACAGTGGAAACACAGAATGACAATGTTGTCTGTAAACTTCTTGTAAACTTCTGCAACTGAAGCATGCCGAATGCACAATAACAGCCTTGTCTAGAAAAGCCCTTTGTGTCCTTTTTAAAGGGAATTTACATCTCCTTCCATCCTTGAAACATGCAAATGCTTAACATCCTTTTTAGGGGAAAGAATACTCTCAGTGAGTCTTATTAATGCCAATATATATATGTGTGTGTGTGTGTGTGTGTGTGTGTATACACACGCACACAGTTTTCGTTCAGCCCCAGAATGTTATGGTTTGTTTACTCAGTTCTGGTACTAACAAGTAGAAATTTCCCTTTTACTGCTTAATACAAGCCAAAGTTTACTGAAAACAAATAAATGCTTACTGAAGAACATTTCAGTTGGCTCCTAAGTTCAAAGGTTTGTCAAGATTCTAGCATCCTGACTCCATGCATGCTTATCTGGAAGTTAGTCTTACCGTGTTCAACAGGACTTACTCCTCAGTAAAAATACATACAAACTGTAGCCTTGAAGAATACACAGAGATTGAATTTCCCCCCAGTACTAATATACAACTTTCAGGAAAACAGCATCCTGCTGCCCATTTGTTGAGTGTGGCAAGGCTGGCCTTATCGTAACAGAGTCAATATTGTCTTTGAAGTTTTAGAAAATGCATCTTGGAAGCAAAAGTTCTGTACAGATTGATTTTAAAACAAACAAACAATACAGACAGCACCATCTTCACCCTGATGTACATATTTTGAGTTGAGTCAAGCGCTGATCCTTTGAGAGTGCAATGTTAGGGACTGCGCCCTGAGCAGGGCAGCTATGACCAGTTATGGAAGTAAGTCTGTGTCAGGAGTATTCTGCATCAGTTCTTCAGCTTGGATAAAATGTCACATTCCCATACTTTTTACAAGTATCTTCAAAACATGTCAAATGGAAGAATGCATTTATTTATTTGTTCTAATGCCACTATTAGAGTTATACTTTTAAAAAAGTATTTTTAGATAAACCAGCTTCAAACCAAAACGCTTATTTTCACAGCACAGATCTACAAGTAGTAGCTTATCCAATTAGGCATTAGTGTGCTAGAACAAAGGCATTTCTGCTTCTCTCACACTAGCACTGGAACTCATCCTTTTTCCTATCATCAGTGCAGGAACAGCCATTGTGATCCTAAGCCACCTCCTACCCTGGCCACAGCACAACCAGATTTAAGCTGCATATAGAAGAAACAGGGCATGGACGTCGATTCAGGCTCCTGGCACTTAAAGAACTGGATGCTCAAAAGTGGAGATGTGACAAGTTAGGGAGAAAGTTACGGTACAACTTATTTAAAAGAGAGAGAAAATGTGCTCTTGGAAATTCGATAGCTTATATATTTATTTATTATTAATTATTATATTTATACCCCACCTTTTTTCCTGCAAAGAACCCAAGGCGGCTTACATGGTCCTCCTCCTCCTCTTCCTCCTCCTCCCCATTTTATCCTCACAACAACCCTGTGAGATAGGTTAGGCTGAGAGTCAGTGACTGGCCCAAAGTCACCCAGTGAGTTTCATGGCCGAGTGGGGACTAGAACCTGGATCTCCCGAGTCCCAGTCCAACACTCTCACCACTACGCCACACTGGTTAGTAGAACCCTCTCTGAGAAAATATTCCATATAAGCTGTCAAGTCTCCAACAGCATTGATGAGAAACCTTCAACTCAGTCACCTTCTCCCTGTCCCTCTGTCATACCTGTCCCCAATGCAAAGCAATATCCCTCTCACCATAATTAGAAAGAACAAGGATGCTGACAAATCACCCTCACAAATCTACCTTTAATAGCTCATCTTCTGTTGCATCTGGGAATTTTTCATGGAGCGAGTTCTTCAGAACTTTGGCTATATATCTCATTCCATAACTACATGCAAAAACAGATGCAAAAGAAAAATAATGGAGAGAGACTTAGGATGAAAAACAACTAATTCAAGTCAACCAAAAAAAAAACCAAACAAACCCCAAAACAAAACATTGAATTTTGCATTAGAAACTTTAGAACTAAACAAGATGGCACCAAAACAAAATACAGATACACAAAAGAAAGTTACATTATGAGTGCTTATTAAATATAAAGTATCTGGGTTTGATGATGTAGAGGGAATACTCCCCTCTGCTGGTGAAGTGTCATTATGAATCAAAGCATATTTAAGCTAGGTTGTTTGAGAAAATATAAGAATGCATAAAAAATATATTGTATATCTACACCTATCTCCCCACCGCTCTCTCTCTATTCTCTCTCTCTATATGCAAGCATTTTGAATGCACACACACATACTGCAAGTGTGCAAAAGTGTGTGTATGTTCCACCAAGATTCTCCTAGGTCCCTACACTTACGGCATTAAGTTCAGAGATGAGAATATGGAAGCAAGGACTTTATCAGTTACTGCTCTGAGGCTTTGAATTGAGGACTCCAGTCGATTTACTACTTCAGGATGTGTCAATGCTTGTTCTGTTGTTACATCGTAAGGTAATTTGCTACCAAAAAAGAGAAAAGGAGACAAAGTAAACTATACAGAGCACAAAAACTACTTTTCTAATAGTACATTTTTAAGAATTACATTTAAAAGATTTGGTATTGCTCAGTCACTCTGATGACCTAGCACTAAGACGTCTACTCTCTCAAACTGCCCCTGAAGAAGGAAAAGTTGCATTTCTGAAACGTGTTGGACTTTAATAAACTCAGACACTTTTGAGGACTTGTTTCTTGCCTTCTTGCTGTACTCAAAAGGACCATATAGGAGTTTCTATTATCTTATTAGACCTCATACTGAATGTCCTGCACTTTTATTATTTTATAACGCACAAGAGTATTTCTTTTTATCTGAATTTAAGTTACTTTTTGAGACCTTTCTTCGAGCAGTGGTGCCATCAGGGCAGGACTTGGGGACAGAAGTCCAGGGCCCCACTCAGCAGAATGAGCAGGAGGGTCCCCGAACCCAGCAAGTCTGGATCACCACATTTTGAAGTAAGCAAATTAATACACATTACCATCTAAAGTGCCCCACAGCAATACCATTAAGTCCAGTCTAACTTTACCGAATTGCTCCACCGTCTTTGTTTTAGGCTAGTCACACTAGCTTTTTTTAGTCTTGCTTGAGGGGTCCTTCCTTACGAGCAAGGCATTGGTGGGGAGGTGTAATGGGAGTTGCGGAAGATGGTGAGGAGTGCAGTGTTGCTCAACAGTCCTGCCTCAATGCCCTGTATTATGCTTTGTATGATACTATGCTCTGTATTATGCTCTGTATGGTATTATACCCTGTATTTTGCTCTGTAATAGCAAGGCATGACCTTGCTTAAATTGTGAGTTGGCTGCTAGCCAGGCTGATGCAATCTTTAGCAACTTGCTGGCGTGTGACCTGGCTGCAGGTCAGAGGAATGACACTGCACAAAGCCCAGGTGCTACCAATTAAGCATGAGGTCTGCCGCCCATGGAGTTTGGTGCTAGAAAAGTATATAAGACTAGCAAATGCAGACTAAGGTGGTGGTTGTTGGTAGTGGTGATGGTTGGTAGTGGTTGGTTGGTTGTGTGTGTAGTGGTGGAGTGCTGAAGAATCGGAAGGAGCAAGGAGGAGCAGAGGAAGCTGTTCAGAGAGCCCTGCAGAAGCCCCAACGCTGAAAGCTGATACCCAGGCGGATTGCTGCTGGAACTAGCAGGGTTGGTTGGCAATAACTTGGAGGAAGGCATAGCATTGTTATATTTCATGCTCAGCTTTGCAATAAAGATGTTTGGCTTTAACTTCCTGGAGGAGTATTTATTATGGTCTGAAAATCCTTTAAAGAACCTTTGCCAATCCCTTTCGGGGAACCTGTGGCAAAACAGGAGGTGGCCCTGGAGACTGCCTGCACTGCAGCAGCACAGGCAATCTCCACAGCCACCTCCCTGCCAATGCCTTGCTCTAAGGAAGGGCCCCTCATAGCGAAGTATTTGGGTCAGGCTCTCTAGAGAGCTATGCTGGCTGCTCTCTTTTCTGAGCAGCTGACGGGGCTTCCCAGAGAGTCTACCCACCTGATGCTGTACTTGGAGGGGTCCTCATAGCAAGGCATCAGGTGGGGGGTGCTCCAGAGAGCTATGCCAGCCGCTTTTGCCACAGCTGGAGTGCAGCCAGCATGGCTTTCTGAAGTGCCAGATGGGGTGTGCAGTTATCCTGGGGGCAGAATCTATTGCCCATTGGGATCTGCCGCCTGAGGTGGGGGATTCACCCCACCTCATGGAAAGGCTAGCTTTGCATAGCTATAATTGAGATTATATATATATATATATATATATATCCTATTAAGTTTGCTTAACATTGTTCATCCTTCCATGCTTCTGAATATGTTTCATGACTGTTATTTAGTAAATACCTTGAGTTCTTTGTGCAACATTTGTTACATATCTTTCATCTGAAGATCACATACTTATGATTTGTTTTTAACACTTCATATTAATTTTAGTATCTGTCAATATTAACAATTTATCATTTTAGTGCCTGAGAAAGTACTATGGTTGAAAATGTTGGGCATTCTTCATAATAATTTACTGCTTTCTAGTAGCTTCAGGCAAGCCTTTTTTTTCTTTTGTTCTTTGGTGGGGGGGCTGCCTCCTCCCACCCATTCTCTTGTGCTCTCATAAGCAACCTAAATAAATTTGAAAAATTAAATTCAGTTTTATCTATCTATGTTGGACACTTACCTGGCCTCTCCAGTTTGCATTTCTAATTGGTTTACCCATGCTTTATATACTTCCACAGGACTTGTGTTGATGACTAGGGATTTGTCATCCATAATATCTTTCACCACTGGGGCCAACAGCTGACGCAAAGTATTCTGCCCCCGAGCACCTCGATTAAAACTAACAACCATCTTGATAACAGTAGGATTTCCTGTGACAATATCTTGGATCTGGTCTACTTTGGAACTGCAATAAAAATAATAATCGGCATTTACATTCTGATTGAAGATATCAACCCTATGGGCAGTATCCAACAGGGTCATTGTGCAAGTGGCGCCTCCCACCGATTCCATTGCACAAGTGGGACCCCCCACTTGTGCAACAGAAATTTAACACTTCCTATACGAAGCCCCGAAAAAAGTGGAAATGCATTTCTGGATCAGAAAAGGTTGGTGGAGCTCCCTTATGCGAGCTCCACTGTCCCATCCTGTTCCAGGAACGAGCATTTCTGCTTGTTGCTGGTTGCGCCCAGAAACTCTCAATCTCTGTTGCGCAAGCAGTGGGTCTCACTTGTGGAACAGAATCAACGGGGACATAACAGAATCGGCGGGGGCACAGCGCCCCATTGGATACTGCCCTTTGTCAGTGACTTTTGAATGTACAAACAGTAAACTTAATGGCTTGTTAATGGCAGTAAACTTAATAGGTCCGTTCAGTAGGACCTATTGCTTTTTAAAAACCCAACACACAATTTTGCAACAATAGTATTCCATTCGAAGCAAAGCAGACTAAAATGAAGGAATGCTTTTGAAACAGAAATACGGAATACGTCTTGTGGTGAGACCATTTCTGTTAGGATTTACAGCTTGATCCTGTAAGTCTGCTTTAGTTTACTATGATGCAAACATACTAAGTTTGTTAACTAGGATTCAAGTATCCAGCTCTGCCTGCCACAAAAAAAAAATCCACTGTGTCTACAAGAGAAACTAGAAGGAAAATTAACAATTTACAATTTGAGCAAATAAGATATATATATATATATATATATAGAAAAAGTCTTATAAAAAGTGGAGTTGAAGATGGCCTTTTGTCATTTAACATACGCACTTTATTTCTTCTTCTAGAGCAGTTTTAAACAGCTTCAGAAGCAAGTATTCTTCTCGCTGATTAGAAGCATAGTTGTACAATGTGAAGATAACTGTGTCCATGAATTTGGTAGATTTATTCTGGGGCATCTGGAAGATCAGCTTTGCCAGGTAAGTTGGATTAGTCTATGGAAAGAATATTAGAATGATTGTAATGGCACATTAATAAAAATTTCATTTCATTTCATTTCATTTATTTCATTTCTATACCGCCCCACAGCCGAAGTTCTCTGGGTGGTTCACAATTTATACATAAAAACAACAATAAAAACATACAATATAGTTAAAAAGATTAAAAACCAAATTTAAAAGCACAGTTTAAAATGACAATACAAAAGTTAATAAAACTAAGCCTACAGGTGACAATTCCGCCCCCCATATGCTATTTTGAGCCTTTAACTGTTGAATGCCTTGGCATAGAGGGAAGTCTTAACCTGGAGCTGAAAAGCTTATTCCATAATTGGGGGGCTACCATTGAGAAGGCCCTCCTCCTTGTTGTCACTAACTGAGCCTCTTTTGGAAGTGGCAGTCGGAGGAGGGCCCAAGATGTTGAGCGCAGTGTCTGGGTAGACTGCGGTTGGGAGAGACGTTCCGTCAGGTATTGTGGTCCTAAGCCGTGTACGGCTTTATAGGTTAGAACCAGCACCTTGAATTCGGCTCAGACGCATATTGACAGCCAGTGCAAATGGGCCAGAACTGGTGTAATGTGCTCGGACTTTCCAGTCCCCGCAATAAGCCTGGCTGCCACATTTTGCACAAGCTGCAGCTTCCAAACAGTCTTCAAAGGCAGCCCCATGTAGAGTGCATTGCAGTAGTCTAGTTTAGAGATTACCAGACCGTAGATTACTGAGACCAGGCTATCCCTGTCCAAATAGGGGCGTAGATGGGCCACCAGCCGGAGTTGGTAGAAGGCACTCCTCGCCACTGAGGCCACTTGAGCCTCAAGTGACAAAGATGGCTCCACGAGCACCCCCAAGCTATGAACCTGCTCCTTCAAGGAAAGTGCAACCCCATCCAGAACAGGTTGAACACCCTCCATCCGGTCAAAGGAACCACCCACTAACGGCATCTCAGGTTTGTCTGGATTGAGCCTCAGTTTGTTAGTCCTCATCTAGTCCATTGTCGTAGCCAGGCACCGGTTCAGCACATCCACAGCCTCACCTGCTGAAGATGAAAAGGAGAAATAGAGCTGCGTGTCATCAGCACACTGATGGCAATGCACTCCAAAACTCCGGATGACCCCACTCAGTGGTTTCATGCAGATATTAAATAGCATGGGGGATAAGACCGACCCCTGAGGAACCCCATACTGGAGAGTCCATGGGGCCGAGCAACATTCCCCAAGCACCACCTTCTGGAGCTGGCCATCCAAGTAGGAGCAGAACTACTGCAATGCAGTACCCCCCACTCCCAACTCAGCCTCCCCAGAAGGATACCATGGTTGATGGTATCGAAAGCCGCCGAGAGATCCAGGAGTATCAACAGGGCCACACTCCCCCTGTCTCTCTCCTGACATAGGTCATCATACAGGGTGACCAAAGCTGTTTCCATGCCAAAACCCGGCCTGAACCCCGACTGAAATGGATCCAGATAATCAGTCTCATCCAAGAGCGCCTGGAGCTGGTTGACCACCACCCGCTCAAGGACCTTGCCCAGAAAAGGAACATTCGCCACCGGCCTAAAGTTGTTAAGATCTTCTGGGTCCAGAGAGGGTTTCTTCAGGAGTGGTCTCACCACCGCCTGTTTCAGGTGGCATGGGACCACTCCCTCTCGCAAGGAGGCATTGATCACCTCTCTGGCCCAGCCGGCTGTTCCCTCCCTGCTAGTTTTTATAAGCCAAGAGGGGCAAGGATCCAGAACAGACGTGGTTGCCCTGAACCCGTCCAAGCACCTTGTCAACATCCTCGAGCTGTACCAACTGAAACTTATCCAAAATAACTAGACCAGGCTGTGCTCTGGGCACCTCCCCTGATTCTACTGCTATAACATTGGAGTCCTGCGGATGCAAGATATTTTTTCCTGGAAGTGCCTAGCAAATATATTGCAGCGGGCATCAGATGGGTCGATGATATCCCTGGGGCCAGCATATAACAGGCCCCAGATGAAGTTTTCCGGGAAATGTTGGGAAATGGCAAAGTTTTCCACTGCCTACTTTATTAGCCCTGAGAAACCTATCCTTAATGCACCTGAATTTATATTAGCACTAATTCAAGATTGCTAATGATTGAAAGCTTTCTTATAGAAGATTGTAAGTACCACGGTAAAGAATAGATGCCAAAAAAACCTAATATCAACATGTTGTTCTTTTATATTGTGCCCCTGCTAATGCATATTATCTCCCCAAATATGACCTTAATTTCATATTTTGTACAAATGCATCTATGAGGGCAAAACCCTTTGTAGACAACATGATAATAACAATGTCATTAGCTCAGTTGCCATTTATGCTAATTGATGTCAAGCTTTTCTTTCAAAAACTAAATCTACTGTGGAAGTAATTATAGCAAGCCCTAAAGTTCACATGAACAAACTCAAGCTATTTCAAAGGCATAAAACTCAAATGGTTTAGGACCAAATGGTTTAGGATCCCGGAGTCCCTACACAGAAGATATCCTGGGGCCACACCCTTAATTTTGCACAAAATGCCCCATCAGTTTTGAAAAGGGACAGTGCTGGTGGCTGGCTTCTAAATGTTTTCCACATCATGCCTGCCAAAATCCTATTGCCAGCATTGTCACTGTCTGGCCTGAGCACACACCTGCAGCTCTCAATGCTCCACTTTTTAAGCCTCCTTCCCACGTATCCCTGCATGAGCTCCAAAATGCGCACACTGCCAGAACAGTGGCCTTCCCTGCTCCTGCCGGACTAAACATCCCTGTTATCCAAGCCTTCTTTGCACTGACTAGAGAGGATCCTTCCCCTTTAGCTGCAAATGCTGGCAAACTACAGATTTACCACACTCCTGGACACCAGCACTCTTAATTCAAACAATGTTGGGGGAAAAGAGACTGATGCTATGGCAATTTGTGTGGAATGTGGTAAGAAAGCCACACACCAGAACAATAAGGCCTCCTGCTTTGCACTGGATCCTAAGAACCTTGAGTGCAAGGAAGCCCATGGAAGGGCATTTGCCCTCACATTCCCTATGGAGCTGCACCTGAGGGTCAGGTGATTGTCAGGTATGGGGTGGCATGGCTGGCTGCTTGGAGGTGGGCGGACTGGCTGGTGTAAGGTGCTTCCATCCAGTTTTGGCTAATTCCCTCCTCGCCAGCAGCGCCTCTGCCCTATGCCACGCCATTCTGGAGGGTCCCATGAGGGGAGCACAGGGGGCTGCTGTGGGGAGGAGGGAGGGGAAGTCCCCTTCTGCATGCTTCTTTCCACTCTTACAATCCAGCCCTATGTTTGACAGCCATTTTAAAGATAGTATGATGAGAAAGATTTTCATTGAGGTTTGAACAATGTCTGCAAAGTGTATGAGTGAGCAGCCTTCAGGACAAGAGAAAGGGGAAGATAGGTATGGTGGTTAATGCATACCACCACAGAGCACTAACAAGCGCTTTATTAAAGCAAAACAATATAACTACAAAATCAATCCATTTAGGAATTTGATTTGCCGCCTTACTTTGTTTTTCTAATAGTAGTAGTAGGCGATCACTCGTGACCAAGTAAGATTGTCTTCCAGAATAAAATTACAAAAAGAAAATTATAAAAGGAGGAAATTCTAAAAAATTGTGTAGACTCTAGCGATGGGTCTGTAAGTGACTGTGGAGGCCAATTCTAGATCCACACAGCTTCCCACAGTGAGGACACAGGTTACGAGATGGAAGATGGTCCTGTAAAGGATTTGTTTGACGTGCTTTTCGCTTAGCACGTTTCTCCCTTTCACCTTGCACTTGGGCTTCTTCACAGTCCATAGAACCTTTGTGAAAGGCCAACCTCCATTTAGATCGTTCATGGGCCAGAGCTTCCCAGTTTTCGATGTTTATATTGCATTTTTTTAGATTAGTCTTAAGAACATCTTTAAATCTTTTATTTACCACCGATATTCCGCTTTCCATCCTTGAGTTGGGAATAAAGTAACTGCTTTGGGAGACGGCAGTCAGACATTCGAACAACATGACCGGTCCATTGAAGTTGGCGTTGAAGGATCATTTTTTCAACGCTAGTAGTCTTTGCTTCTTCCAGTACACTGACATTTGTTTTTCTAATGCAGAGCCAATAAATGATAGCTTCTATTTCATTTACACTGTAACAATACCTGCTACAAGCGAACAGGAATTGAGGGCATTTGTCAGCACTGGTTTAATCTGTGTTTGGAGTCAGAAAGTGCAATGTAGCAAACTTTTTTCCTCACATGATAAGAAAATGGGGATTTGGCATCTTCCAGGTGGGAGACAAGTTATGAAGTGGCTTAATCTGAAACCTTAGCCACCAGACTACTCACCTGGAGAAGGTAAAACAAGTGCTGATAGGCTTCCAGCTTTTTTCTCCTTTCTTTGCTCAGGCCTTTGATGCCCTGCTTGTCCCCAGTAACCATCTCTTCCACCTGATTTTTGCTTTTTTTGTTCAACTTCTTGCTATGTGACACAACATCCTACAAAGAAAAAGGAGAACCCAAATGTTGTGCCAAATAAAAACTGCAGTTCCACAAGAACCCTACAAAGTATGCCAACATTAGAGATAAGACATCTGGGGCAACTCTACTACACTACAGCCAGATAATATTTAGCCATCTTCATCATCAGTTTAAGTTTGTGTTATGAGAAAAGTGCACGCTATGGTTCTGGGTGCCTCAACAATGATTTAAAAAAAAACAACTAAAGAGACAGGGGGTCACTGCATGGAGTCTGGCTAGAGACTGCTGCCACAGGCATTCACCAGCTTATTAGTTCCAATTGGGGGAAGAGAGCCAGTTTTACTGGGGGGAGGGTGGAAATGGGGAAGAGAAAGAGGCACTGAATGGGTTCGTACAACATGACAACCCACCACAGGCAGTCAGCCATGGTGGGTTGTTGTGTTGTCTGAACCCAGCGCATTCTCCGCAGTGTGGCTTAATTATCACGAACAAGCCACCCTGAAAACCCATGGTTAGTTGTAGGGTTGTTCATACCCATGGTGGGTTGTCATATTGTCCAAACCCGGGAAAATGATTTCATAGATTTCATAGATCATAGAGTTGGAAGGAGACTACAAGGCTATCGAGTCCAACCCCCTGCTCAATGCAGGAAACTAGAGGAGGGGTCTCCCATCCAAGTAATAACCAGGCCTGACCCTGCTTAGCTTTCCACACTCAGACAAGCTGAGCCAGCGTGAGCCACAGGCCTGTATATTTTTATCATGGGTTGCCAGGATCTGCTACACAGCTGCTTGGGAAGAGTGGCAAAAAAGCCCGTGCCGCTCTTTGCGACCTCGCCAGTGTCTCCTCCAGCCTCCTTTGCCAGTGACTGCCCCTCTGCCGATGCCCAAATGGCACTTTGGAGGGGCCGTCACTCATTTGCCACTTTTTTTTTTTTGGTGCTTTGGGAGTATGCAAATGTGTTCGTATTTTTATTATTATTATTATTTTCCCCCCTTTTGTAAGTACACAAGAGCGCACTTTTGCCTGTCTGATATGTGTAGTTTTGCCTGGTCAATTTCCTTGTACGTTGAAGCTGTCAATGAGAGTGAAAGGAGGATCCCTATATTATCTAGCGATCCTGTAGGAATCCTCCTACTGGAGATCTTCATTATGCCTGCAGTTCCTATTGTCATTACATCTCTGGACTCTTCAGAACCCTCCCATATCTTGTCCTTCTCACAGACCAAACTTTCGCCTTGCTGGTGCAGGAGGCTGCAAGCAGCCAGTCCTAATGATGGTCCTCATTCCCACAGGATTTTGAATCAGGAAAATTCTAGTGCACTAGCCATCTTGCTACAAAGGATGGGGGGAAAGGGGCTGTTCAGGCTGATGTCATTGTTCATGGTTTGTATTGAACTCTGGGCGCCAACTGATACCACAAATTCCTTTACCAAATCTCTCTCTCTCTCTCTCAATCTCTCTCTCTCTCTCTCTCTCTCACACACACACACACACACACTGCTGCCAAGGTCAGGAAACAGGTAAGGATTCTCCAGAAGACCCCAGGGAAGTCACAGCCACTCTTTCCAGGAAAGTATTAACCAAACTTCCACGCCTTGAACTATATTTAAAGTATTTTTTTACTTTGCTCTTTAGTTTAAAAGACTCCCATGGCAGCTTTCATGAAATCAGTAAGAAACAAGACTCTATTTGCTTGCAGGCCTACAATCTAAAAGACAGAAGGAAAAGGTGCTGGTGGGGAAGCAAACTCAGGCACCAGTTCTTAAAGTTATGAAGTCACCAAAAGTTCACTAACCTGTAGAGTTATTCTATTTTTAACCAGCAATCCTATCTTGATATCCATCAGGTTCAGATCTTTCTCTAGCTGCTGACTAGATCGGATATTTGTGACTACCTCTTCCCTTAATCTTGTTACTTCTAGCTCTTCTTGGAAGTCTAAATCACTCTGATCCATAAGGTAAGCAAATTTGTGTAGGACATTCAAAGGAGGATTTTCAGAACCAGCTATAAGTCAAGTAAACAAATAAGAAATTAATCTCAAGGACTTTAAACATTTCATTCTAACCAAAATTCCTCAAAACAGTTGCAACATGGGTGCTGGTGTTTAAAAGACATGCATCTGCCCTCTTATGTTCAGAAAATACTATTCAGCACTTACTCAATATTCTGTAGTCTTCTCTAGCTTTGTTTGCTTTAAGGAATGCTTGAATTTTCACAATTTCTTTATCCTGAAAGAGACCCAGATTTTTAGACATCACTGTGCAGGAAACAGTCTGGATATAGTTTTTATCTACCTGTACGGAATGCAAATTCAAGCATGGTTTTTCATCTTTTCCCCTCTCCCCTCCCCCACCCCATGGTAAAGGGGAAATGCCTGATCTATGATAAATCAGTAAGGAATAGGAGGTAGGGGGGAAACCTTACATGATCTTTGAAATATTGCATCCGTTGCTTGTATGCTCTTTTTGCTAACCACATTTTGACCCATGACTGAATCTGAAAGTCAAATAAGAATGAAGAAATATTTTGTAAAAGCTGTGAATACTTTTAACTTTTATTCTGTTTCTCTCTCTCCAATTTATTAGTTTAAAAATAATGTGTTCACAAACCACACACTGGCATGTCATTTTGTACAATTTGCATAGATGGTAACATATGTATGTGTCACATCTCAAGTTAAAAAACAGCTAAACGTAACACTGCTGCACTGAAACCTCTTGCATGTTAAGGAGAGGCAAGTTCTCCTGCTTCAATTCATCAGCTTACAATCCTAGACGGACATGATTACCACACGTGAGATTCTCAGGGTTCTTCTTGACTATACTTTGCACAATTGTGCACATTTCAAATAATCTCCACAATAAGAAGCAAGCGGCTGATTGATAAAGTTCTCAAAAGTATGACCTGCAGATGCAATAAAGCATGCTCTGCCCAACCTTTGCCACATCTTCAGTGACCTCAGCTCACATGTGCAAGTCACACAGCACCTGTCACATTTACAACAGGAGGATAAAAAGGAGCTAAGAGAGTGATGTGGGCCTCCCTGAGGCAGAGGCTGTACCGGAGGAGAGGGACAGAGGTTCAGCTGAGACATGTAAAATGGAACAGACTGCTGAAGGCGGTCATGACCTTTCTAGTTCACTATGCAGAGCCTCACTTACTCAGTATTTATTTTCCAAATGAGCACTGCAGGTATCCTGTGTGTTGGAAGTATAATTGCACATGTACAAGATAGGCTATTAGATATAGACAAAGCACAAACAAAAACGGCTTCTCGACCTCCAGTAATATCTGTGCCATTTAAACAAGTTTCCCCAATACTGAATTAGAAAAAAGCTAAAAACTGGAAACTAACCAGACTTCCTTATGGAGAGCCCAGTATGCCCAGAAAATCCAAGCATAGTTGCAGATGCAATTAAAATATGAGGTTCTTTTTGAGATTACTGCTAGATACATATGAACTTACCGGATTGAACAAACAACACACTTATTATTATTATTATTATTATTATTATTATTATTATTATTATTATTATTATTATTTTCATTTCTATACCACCCAATAGCCGAAGCTCTCTGGGCAGTTTACAACAATTACAAAACACAATAAAATACAAGATAAAATACAAACAATAAAAACATTGAAAAAATTTCACTGGACATTTAAAAACAATTTTAAAATTACTTAAATAGCTAAGAACAAGGTTATAAAAAGGAGACTGGTTAAAAAGGTGACATAACCACCACCCCATGTACTATTTGGAGCTGTTAAATGCCTCAGCATAGAGAGCAGTCTTAACCTGGCACCAAAAGGATAGTAAAGTTGGCGCCAGGAGGGCCTCTGTGGGGAGCTTGTTCCACAGTTGGGGTGCTACCACAGAAAAGGCCCTCCCTCTTGTTGCCACCTTCCAAGACTCCCTCGGGGGTGGCAGTCGGAGGAAGGCCCCAGATGTTGAGCATAGTGTCCAGGTAGATTGTGGTTGGGAGAGGCGTTTCATCAGGTATTGCGGCCCCAAGCTGTGTAGGGCTATAGGTTAAAACCAGCACCTTGAATCAGGCTCGGTAGCATATAGGCAGCCAATGCAAGCGGGACAGAACTGGTGTTATATGTTCAGACCTCCTGGTCCCAGTTATTAATCTGGCTGCCGCAAATAAATAAATAAATAAATAGCAAGTTAATCTAAAGTGTGGGCACCTAAAGAGTTATGTGAGCAAAAGCACCCACTGGATATGGTCTCCCATATGAAGGCATTACTACTTTGATAAATACCATTTCTAACCATTTCTAACAACCATTTCTAGCCATTTCTAACAGCAATGCTAGTTTTTTCACCAATGGTGTGGAACCTGACATACAATGCTTGGCAATTTTCATGCACTCTCCAATTTGATTACCATCATACCCAATCACTTGATCAGGAAGCATCTCTTACTGTAGTTCTCCCTCCCACAACACTTCTTGAATGGAGCTTCCATATGGAAGGAGGCACAAGATGTATCATCATGAAGTTAGCATTGCAGGTCTCCAAATATAAGAAGTACTTACTTTGATAATAGAAGCAACATTTCTTTGCAACATCAGAAGTCTTTCAGAGTAGATTTTCCTTTGCTTATATCCTTTCCAGGCTGCCTGTTGTTTTGTTTTTTAAAAGACAAAACATTAGTAATATGACCAATTCTCAAATCAATTCTGAAGCTACACTGAGCATATTTTTTTTTTTTAGCAGAAAGGCAAGATACAAATATTTAATAAATGAACGTCTGATATTCTTTGTGAATACCTTTATCTGACTTCCCTGCTAATACACACCTCAAGTATTCATTCAAGGCTTTCTATTGTACTGTTTATGATCAAATAGAGAATGGATAGAAACTTTTTCAGAGTTGAAACCCACCCACCCACCCAAGGGCTTTGAATGAGCTCATAGAAGGGATGCAGCAATGCACCTCCATTAAAAATTATGGAGGAAATGCCTTTTCCAATAAACAAAGCTGATTTGTTTATGCAAGCTGTTTATGTCTGCTTTTACTGTTTTCCAGTTCTTAAAAAGTGGAATGGCATTTAAAAAAAAAAAACTTTGTAAAACACAGCATAAGGGATGTGTGAACTGGGAAAGTTCACTATACTACCTGTTGAACCTTAATAGCCTCCTCGCCATTCTTCCGGTAGAGCCCATCTAATACAGGGTGCATAGTGCATCCTCTGTCGGTATGAACCTTAGGCTAGCACACAAGGCACAGCATAGAGATCTATCTGGGTGAAGGCAACTGTAGTGACTGCCAGGATGACTGGAGAGGTCCACTAAAGCCAGCAGCTAGCTGTTCAGTTTTCAGTGATCTCCCTGCAGACCCTGAGGAGGGTATATCCATCCATACCCTGATTGTATTCAATCAAAGCAGCTTTGTTCATTGCACAGTCATTAATACCCAGGGCATTCACGTGTATAATTTTATGGAATGCTCTCGCCCCAAGGAAGCTTGCCTGGTGCCAACACTATCATCCCTTCAGCACCATTCAAGGACATACTCATTTTCCCAGTCATTTGGGCATTAGTTATGGCCCAATGGTTGTGGACTGTTTTTGTAGTGTTCATTCTAGGTTGGAGGTGGGGGAGATTTTGTGTATTGTGGATGAACACTGTACATATTGTATTGATTTTACATTATGTTTTTTATGGTGTTTGTTTTTCTTTGTATTAATTGTACTGTTTATGGTTTATATTGATTTAGATTTCCCCCCGTTATATTAATTATGGATTTCTGAATGTGCGTCGAGACTACTTTTTGCAGTGGGAAGTGATGCATAAATATAATAAATAATAATTACAATCTTGTTTACACAAATGAGAGGCCACTGGGGTGGCCATTTTCCTCCTATTAGGATTAATAGTTATTAACAGCCAAAAATAGTAATGGGGCTTTAGTGGATGACAGTACCTGTATTTTTACAACTGATGGCTCCTGGGCATGGAGATAAGCTTTTCTTTCCTTATACTTTTTTCTGAGTAGGAATCCCCTTGCTTTAGCTTGCAGCTGAATGATCAGGTCCTCATTTGCAAACCACAGCTGTTCTCTGTTGTAATCTGATGTAATTTGGCCGACAATATTCTAAGTGGGGAAAAAGATAACGTAAGGGGTCAGGCATAACCTACGTAGCCAAGCAAAAGCCAAACAATTTCAGCACCTAACTGCACTCCAGCTTCTAACCAAGCCCTAACATTGTCCATCTTCCCACCCCTGCCTGCTTGATTGCATTCTAAATTCCCTGTGGATGTTTATTTAAGAACTTAGAGCATATTGCTTATTTATTTATTTATTACATTTTTTAATCGCCCATCTGGCCGGTCACCCTGGGCAATGTACATTCCAACAATAATCCAACATTTATTCTGAAATTCATGTTGCTTCACTACGGATTAGCACAAGGATTCTATCAAAACTGCAGTGATCATGAGGACTCCACAAGGGAGTTTCTACTATGAGGCTCTTATTTTAAAGATGCTGCCAAATGATTTAGCAATACACCCTGCAATTCCATGCTTCTCCACTGTGTAAAATGTCTTTCATGCTTTTCCAATTGGGAGAAGAAGAAAAAAAAGTCTAGCAGAAGCCAGACTTGTGGTCTGTTGCTTTTGCAGCAATCTTTTGCTATTTCAGAAGATATCATTTGAGGACATAATGAACACATATGTGTTAATTTGTGCTAATTTGCATTAACACTAATATGCACTTGCACAAATGCGTTAATATGCATTAGTTAATGCAAATTAGCTCTAATGCGCATTAACTAATACAGATTAGCACATTTGCACTACAGCACATTAGTGCTAATGCTAATTAGTGCAAATTTCCCCCCAAAGCGAAAAACCGGTCTGCAGGTCTACAGAATCCGTGTGACTCAGAAAAAGATGGTCTGCTGAAGAATCCGCACATTGGATCCATACAAATAAGAACTCATTTGATTCCGTTGTGAATTTCTCCAACATCCCTACGACTGCAATAACAATCCAGCATAGCAGCCTCGCAGCAGGTGCAAATTTATTTTTCATTACAATGGATGCTTGTGCAGGACTCCCCTCACGCAAGCTGTACTAGAATAAGAGAGGATGTTCACTAATAGCGCTTGCTGGATTGCATTCTAAGTTCCATGGGGATGTTTATTTAAGAACTTAGATCATGTTGTTAGTTCCCAATTAAAATAATAATAATACGAAGCAGTTGCCTTGTCTATTAGCTCTCAGAAATTATTGCTTAGATCTAAAAGACTTACCTCAAAGATATTTAAAATGTTAATGTTGTAATTAGAACCGTGATAAAATTTACAGTTCATTTCTGAGTTTCCCCTCTGGGATAGGTTTTTAAATAAGCATTTAAGAAAATTAAATGTGCATTGCTAAATATGAAGGCATTACTACTTTGATAAATACTTGCAAATCTTAGAATGCATAATTAAGATTAAATATACAGAAGTAGAACCCCCTGAGTGATACAAGTTGTATGGAAATAGCAACAGAAATCATGCACTGAGGTATTTATTTAGAATGAAAGAAAGTTATCCTTTTTGCCACTGAGTTTTAACCCTTGCCCCCCTCCACCTTAACAGTATTCTTGATAACTATTGGCAGCAGCATTTTACTAAGAACAAAACCCCCACAGCCCATTATTTCAACAATGTTCTACCTGAATCTCTTCACCAGTCAGCCAAGATGTTTTTGGTATAATTCCTTCAGGTGGGACACAAGTATCCTCTCTAGTTTCCACATTAAAGTAATAATTGTAGCTGCCTTGTATTAAAAATTTGATCCACGGGCCTTCATCAGGATCTAAAGGTGTTTAATGGCAGTATTGTTATTGCATTCATATAGCCCAAGTGCTTCCATCCTCCCTTTTATACACCTTTAAGGCGCAATCCTATGCACATTTAGACAGAAAAAAGGCCTACTACTCCCAGAATGACCCAGCTAGCATAGCTTGCTGGTGCATGCTGGGAGTTGCAGGCCTTTTTTTCTGCCTAAACGTGCACAGGATTGCACCCTTAAGGTATCATTCATTTATTGATACATTGTATTTCTATACAGCCTTTCTTAAGCCAACCAAGATGGTTTACAAAAATTTCAGAACACTAAAACCATAACCAAATAAGAACATAGTGAAACATTAAAACAACCTTTAAAAGCTGTAATACATTACATCATTACATTTAACATCATTACACTCATCTGTCTGTGGTGGCAAGTACAAAAGTGCACAATCGGTGGAGGATTCATGTGACAGGTAACCTTCACACCACTTTCTGGGGCTTAGCATGCTACAACCTGACTGAGATATGTAAATATTTGTTAAGAATTGATAACCAGTAGTGTAAACAGATCCAAATGGACTGGAGCAGCTTTGGCGGAGAGGGGTATTAGCAGCCATTAGCTCCTGTTCTGCCAGAGCAGCCTTCACTCCAGATGTTTCATAGATTTCATAGATCATAGAGTTGGAAGGAGCCTATAAGGCTATCGAGTCCAACCCCCTGCTCAATGCAGGAAACTAGAGGAGGGGTCTCCCATCCAAGTAATAGCCAGGCCTGACCCTGCTTAGCTTTCCACACTCAGACAAGCTGAGCCAGTGTGAGCCACAGGCCTGTATATATGTGTTGGACTACAACTCACATCATCTCTATTGGCCATGCTGGCTAGAGCTGATGGGAGTTGAAATCCAAAGCATCTGGAAGGCACCAAGTTGGGAAAGGCAGCGAGAGAGCAACCTTCCTCAGAGCACGAGCTTGAGCTCCCTTAGAAAGCCACCAATAGCGGTCAGGAAAGATGCAAACTCTTTCCTAACTTACCTCTCCTTAGCATGTCTCGATGGATTCCAAAAACTCTGTCTACTGGCTCAACCTATACAGTTGTGGTGGCTTTGTATCCCTTCCCTTATATCTACTGTTAATGATAGGAGCAAAGGCTAATGGTCTTTTAGTAAGGTTTTTATTTCCTCCTACTCCCTGGTTCCTCATTTGGTCTGCTTACTTTACAAGAGGGAGTCTTAGGGCCAGTGCCTATGGACATAACAAGAAGTCTGCTTTAAACTGATCTGCACTGCAGCCCCCACACTCAAGCTATTCAGCTGCATTGATCTGCCAAGTGGCAAAGCCTTCTGCCTCCATACTACCACAAACCCACATTATGTGCAGGCAGACTCCAAAGTTACTTATGGAGTTTATTTGTTGCACATATATCTGTTGTGATATATATCACATTTATAAGTTGGAGTATATTGTTTATATATAGAAGAGACAGAATGGTAGGTAAATAGGTTTATTATGTCTCTTTAGAATTTTGTGTTTTTGTAAGAGTTATTAAAGTGTGAGAATAATATGAGTTGGTTATATGGTTTGTATGTTTTGGTGATGTATTAATTTGTTTTTTTGTTTGAAGTTATTTTAGAGAGGAGCAAGACTTTTTATTTTATTTTATTATTATTGCTTGCTAGACTTATGCAACAATGTAGCGTCTTTGCTGAGGTGGGGTAAAGCTTAACTTGCTCTACTAAAATAAATGCTTGTTATGTATTGTACTCTGCATATAGACTGTAATTAAGAAATGTATATTCTGTAGAATATTACTTTGCTAAGTAAATAAACAAGTAAAATAGATTTGTAGAGTTACAGAGGTTTTTTTTGCTATTTGCAAACGGGGGAGCTGGCTGCTAGAGTTAAATTACAGGTTAGAAAGCTGGCTGGCTAATTATATTTAAAATGCTGCACGCTGCGCAGAGAGAGGGGGAGAAAGATCTAGATTTCTGTGTGTAGATAAATAGGCCTCTACACACGAACAAGATTTTTAATCTCCCATCTCGCACACACGGGGCTCTGCTGTCACTCACGCGCCATCAATATCCTGCTCTTACATCGGGCTCCCAGTGGTCTCCCATCCAGATTACTGATCAGGCCGATACCTGCTCTGCGTCAGCAATGCTGCAGCAACAGGTGTTCTCAGACCATTCACTAGGACCCTAACTAGGGAGTTATACTTAAGTGAGAAAGGCTTCCTGTGACAAGGGCCCTGAAACTGTTTCTTGACATAGGTTTGCTTTAACACAGAATGTGAGCCTGTAGCTCACGTCTGTCATGTAGCTAACAGAAAATGAAGAATTGGGTGCCTGACTCACTCTTGTTACAGGCATGGAGTAGGACCACATTAACACTGTCATATGTAGGGATCTTTTCTATTAGCCTTCAGCATCAAATACCACAAGGGAGTAGGCACAGAGCTGCCCATACTATGTGAGTTGAATAGTTAGGGAGACACACAGATGGTGCAAAGCAGGAACAAAATGAAGCTGTTGCCTCATAGCTGCTTGCCTGCACCTCTATTGAAGTCATGCCTCAAGCACACTTTAGAAGTCACGAAGGACAGTGTGACATTGCATGAATCCTCTGCATCACTTGCTCCAGATGCTTCACAGGAAGCAAACAAGTCACTGAGAGAAACAGGATGTTAGGCTTGATGAATCACTGGTTTGATCCAATAATACATTTCCCATACGTTTAAACAGTAAGAACTGTTCCTCAATTTTGAGGATCATAATGTTTTTATAGTGTTCATATAAAACACACACAACCCACCAACAACAACCAAAGGCAGTACTATAGGAGTGAATGTAGGCAAGAACAAACATAGTTGTGCAACTCTGTAATGTAGGAATCTTGGGAATGCCAAGCCTCCTCCAGAGGCAGCTTTTCAGAAACAAACTTAAAATGAGCAACTCCTGAGGCACTAGCAATTTATGTGGAGCACTGTTCTAGTTTGCAACTGAGATTAGAATGCCCAAAGCACAAACAAATGCTCTACCCTCCAGTTTCTCCTTTTTTTAATTAGAAACTGAAATTCCCCCAACCCAAAGCATCCAGGAAGGCAGTTCAAAATTATTTTCAGTGTTGCTATCAGACACAACAGCAAACACAAGACTTATTTTTAAATGTTCATATAAGTGTATGTCAAAGTAACACCAGAACAGATAGGCTGCTTGTGCAACATACAAAATATTTACAAACTAGACATTTCAATATATCCTGTGTTGAGCTAGGCTCGGGTATTACCTTTGGTTTTTAGACTCTTGGCTTCCAACAGACTATTGTAGTAGCTTTCAGCACACTCTGGGACAGCTCTTAAATGGAAGATAGGAGCCTCTAAGATGGTGATGATCTGCGCAGAGTCTCCGTCTTCTAAACACTGGTTTACCATTGTTGTCCCAATAGCCGCTAGAAGGACAGAATCAAATTAAACATGACTAATTATGCATTTCCAACTCTATGTTACAGATACAACAATAGTATTTTCCAGGGAAGCAGAGGACGACCTATATCAGAGCAGGAAGTACTTGTGAGAACTACAACACATGCAGAAAACCTTAATATGGCTGTGAATACTCCTTCCCTCTTGCCTCCACCTTGCCCCAATTCACATTACCACCTTCCCTTTAGGTCAGGGATGCAGAACGCCAGGCCCGGGTGGGGTGGGGGTCAAACCTAGCCCTCAGGGGTTCCCCAGACGGCCAAGTCCCCTTCCCCTGCCCCCCTTTCCCCAAGCACTCAATAATTTGATGGTTTCCTGGCTTTTGTGCAGTTCTCCCCCCCCCATTCTAAAAAGCTGAAATACCCATCCTAAGGCTTAGTTACTGGCTCTAAGAGCTTTCAGCGATAATAAGCTGGTATTTTGCCTCGGGCTGTGCCCACCACTGGAATGTGGCCCCCAAGAGCTTCTCCGAAATGGAATTTGGCTCTCGGGCTGAAAGAGATTCTGCACCTTTGCTTTAGGTGGTCCCATTGAGGCAGGCTATTTTGGGATGGACACAGGCACTCGTTTTTCTCCCCAGAGTCGAAGGAAAGAAGAATGACTGTTCATGGCATATATACTTATTCCATTTTTACCTCTGGTAAATCTAACTTTCACACATGACAGAAAGTAACAGCTTTGTGTAGGTTTGTGGCACAGGATAAACACACCATTCCCCTAGTAATTAATGATAACTGACAAGGGAGAACCGATGCATGCATGGGTTTCTCTGACCACAAGGGCTCGCCACTTGATTTCATTTGAGAGAACTGATTTGCACACATTAAGATGAATGGGGAACCCTCCCATGTACACTCATGCTCAGTACACTTACTTTACATCGGAATATGTTCAGAGTATTGTGTAAACAATAAGTTTATTTAGTGCGATATACGGATTTCAGATGACCTTCAGTTTTAAGCCCACACAAAGGGAAACAATGGGGACAATTGTCCATTGTGCAAATTCCTCTGGATATGGGAGATGCTGATAACTCAGAAGTAGTAAAGACATTCACAAGACATTCTTCAAGGGTTTATATTAAAGGTTGCTGAAACTCACTGGAACATGAATTCCCATGGAGGAAGTTGCAGATAATAGTGAAATGTCCCTTAAATAGAAATGTTTTGAAATACTTCAGACTGGCTGGGACCAGGGCCAGTGTCAAGGATAGTCGGGCACCTGCCAAGAGCCCACACCCCCAGCAGGGGACCACTGACAAGAGCCCCCTGTAATTGCGCCTCCTCTTCACCACTGCAACCTGCTTGTTCATCTGCCTCTTGATCTGGCCCAGACCACAGTGGCGGTGGTCAGAAGAAGAGCAGTAGATGCCACTGCCTACTTGCTTCCTGCCTCCCTGCCTGTTAAGCAAGCAAATTTTTTTAAAAAGCACATTTGTGCGTGCAATTTTTTTTTTTTTTTTAAATGCTGGGCAGCCACCGGAAGCCCCTCCAAGATGCCGATGGGGCACTTTGAAGGGGCAGCTCGAGGCTGCCCACACGGGGATTGGGAAAGGCAGTGTCAATGAAGAGAAAAAGGATGAGAAGCAGTAGCAGCTGGTGACCATGGCAGTGAGAAAGTAGACTCACTGAGAGAGGGCCCCCCACTGAGGGTGTCTTGCCCAAGGGCCCCCCCAAAACCTTAAGCCAGCAGTGGCTAGGACTGCTGAAGATTCCTGATAGTTCTGAAATTTATTGGGTTATTATTTTTGTATTATGATCGGTCACTTATTGTTTAATTCAGAGGGAAAAAACAGTAGAAACCATCTTTGGTTAAGTGGGTGATGTGTTTGTGCATTGCATTGCATTGCATCGAGGAGGAGAAAGACACTAGCATTCAAGAATCCAAACAGAATTTGACTCACCCCACCCCTACCACCACCACCTCAGGAGAACTGGCTTCAGAGTATGGTAGTGGTGGTAAACTTGCCTGGGGGTCATTTGTAATTTCTAAGTAGTAAAAAAGGGCTTTGTTGAAGTCAGAGGAGATTTCCCCTCCAGCACCCATGTTCAGTGTCAGGACATGTTACAGCTAAGTGCGTGCTGAGCATATGCAAAGTGCCTTTTCCTAACCCTGAATAATTCTGACCAGTCCGGAATGTGACCAGTGCAGAGGGCATGACTTCAGACAAGCATTTTAAAAAACATTTTAATAAACATGTAAATCAATAGAACTTTTGAAAATTTCATATGCATGTTTTTTTTTATCCCCACATCATCTCCCCAACCTCACCTTCCTCTTCCACACTGCCTTAATAGTTCCCTTGAGTGCCACAGTCCCTTGTTTTAGAAATAAAGATCTGAGTTGCAGTGCTACCATGGAACTGTTCAGAGCTGGGCACAGCAGTTGTTAAGAAAGAGTAGAAAATCAGTCAAGGAAGGCATTGCTTCCGTGTTCCTTTGAGGCTTTGTTCTCCCTAGTCAAACAGGCGTGGCAGATTTTAGTAACAATGCTAAACCTTCAAAACCTGCTTATAAGTGTCAGAGTTTATACTTGGGGGCCACAAGATTCAGTTTGGCCCCTGACTTGGCACTTTGGAAAACAACCTGATTCTACTTGGAGTGATTCGGATGCTGCCCAAATTGACTCGGGTCTGAGCCCAAAATGGGCTTCAGAACTAATGACTCACTGACTACTTTGGGAAATCCACAAGCAGCTCCAATGATTTTACTTTTTAACAGAATTGGATGAAATCTGCAGGCATGGTAGACCTGTCTAAGAGGCTGAAGCCTGCCAAATTTCAGAGAAATAGGTCTTTGGTACTAGGCTCCCTTAAATGTTAGGATTTTTAAAAAAAGAAGGAAAGTGCCTAGAACATTTGCTTTTTGACAGGATTAGATGACATGTATGTATGTATGTATGTACAGTAATACCTTGGATTGCAAGTAACTTGGTTTGAGAGCGTTTTGCAAGACAAGCAAATTTTTAAATATTTATTTAATTTTTTTTTAACTTGATACACAAGCGATGTCCTGCAATACAAGTACTGTAGTACGGCTTAAATTAAAAATCTCTGTTCAAATTTTTTGGGGGGGATTTCGTTTTGATATAAGAGTGTTTTGGATTACAAACACATTTCCGGAACGAATTATGCTCTCAATCCAAGGCATGACTGCATGTATGTATGTAAATAAATAAATTATGTAAGCCGCCTTGCTTCCTTGCAGGAAAAAAGGCGGGATATAAATATAATAAATAAATAAAATAAACTACAGATGCCAGCTACAAACAATTCCTCTCACACAAAGCTCTTTAACATGTTACTGCTGTCAAGCAAGGCAGAAATAGCAAAAGGAGCAGAGAGCAAAGGATGGTATAAGGCTCAAGTGTCAAGTCCCTCCCTACAAGCACAGTGATCGTTGATCGGAGAGCTCCCTGGTACACTGTTCCATGCGGTTACCTGTAAGTCATTCATCTTCTCCACCTCCACCCACCTTGGCATTTTCCATATATGGTAAAGCAAAAGCAAGGTAGTGACTATTTTTTTTTGCAGACTGCCTGCCTGCCTGCCTTTCTGCAGCCCCTCTGAAGCACCGAATCACATGCAAAGTTTTCAGCTCTAGGTCACTTTGGAGGGAATCCCACTTTGCCTCGGGAGCCTCAGAATCTCACCAAAGCAGTCTGGTTCAATTTGGGACTCGGCCAAATTCAGTGCAAGTCTCTAGTTTACACATTGTTTGAAAAAATATTCAATTCCGTTTCCAAAATATAAGGAGTAGCTTTTATACAGTTTGTATGGTTTTTAAATTGAATTATCCATCTTGAGCATATACAAACATTTTCATTAAAAACAACAATTATACATTTCATTTTTGCTTAGATTCTCTCCCCTAAACTTGCCTGCTCTTCATATTTATGGAGATTTGATTTTATTAGAAACTATATACATATATAAAATCACAACAAAACCATTAAAAGGAAAACATTATTTTTTAATTTTCAGAGTGCCCGCAAAACCTTATTTTTTGGATAGGGGCGAATGCTCCTTTCTAGTCCTCCTCGATCTCTCGGCGGCTTTTGATACCGTTGACCACGGTATCCTCCTGGACCGCCTGGAGGGGTTGGGCTTGGGAGGCACTGTATTGCAGTGGTTCCGGTCCTTCCTCTCTGGAAGGTACCAGAGGGTAGTTCTCGGGGAGGAGGCTTCGGACCCTCGGCTGCTCACTTGTGGGGTGCCGCAGGGTTCCATCCTCTCCCCGATGTTATTCAACATCTACCTCAAGCCGCTGGGAGCTATCATCAGGAGGTTTGGGGTGCGGTGTCATCAGTATGCGGATGACACGCAGCTCTACCTCTGTTTCAAGTCCTCACCGAGGTTGGCCGTTGAGACCCTGTCCAAGTGCCTGGAGGCAGTGGCTGGATGGATGGGAAGGAACATGCTGAAGCTGAACCCCGACAAAACCGAGGTACTGCTGGTGGGGGACAAGGGGAGGTTAGGGGATGTTGACCTGGTGCTGAATGGGGTACATCTACCCCTGAAGGACCAGGTCCGCAGCTTGGGGGTCATTCTAGACTCCCAGCTGTCCATGGAGGCTCAGGTGGCAGCTGTGAGCCGGGCAGCGCTGTATCAACTCCATCTGATACGGCAGCTGCGCCCCTACCTTCCTAATCACCTGCTCCCATCAGTGGTTCATGCCTTGGTCTCCTCTCGCCTAGACTACTGTAATGCTGCTCTACGTGGGATTACCCTTGAAGACAGTTCGGAAGCTGCAGCTGGTACAGAACGCGGCAGGCTCGCCTGGTTAAAGGCAGCCGCCGGCGGGATCACATCACGCCAGTGCTGAAGGATTTGCACTGGCTACCAGTTGCTTGCCGAGCCGAATTCAAGGTGTTGGTTTTGACCTTTAAAACCCTATACGGCTCTGGTCCAGTTTATCTCAAGGAGCGTCTCCAGCAACACCAAGTGGGCCGCTCAACAAGATCTGCCACGGATGGCCTTCTCCTTGTCCCTTCAGCCAGAGCAGCTAGACTGGTGGGGACGAGGAAGAGGGCCTTTTCTGTGGCGGCCCCCGTACTGTGGAACTCTCTCCCGAGTGACCTCCGCCATGCCCCCTCTCTGATGAGCTTCCGTCGCTCATTAAAAACCTGGTTGTTCAGGCGGGAATATGGGGTGGGTTAAGATTTTAAAATTTTTATATTGTTTTAATGTATTTTATTGTATTTATGTATTTTATTGTGTGTACATCGCCCAGGGTGGCTGGTTGCCGGCCAGATGGGCGATAAATAAATATTAATAATAATAATAATAAATAAATAATATGCCAGAATAAATGTGCCACAAGACTAATTTTTAATATTAGTCGTCGTCAGTCATCATCATCATCATCATCATCAGGCGATCACTCGTGACCGAGTAAGATTGTCTTCCAGGATAAAAGGAGGAAATTCTAAAGAAGATTGTGTAGACTCTAGCGATGGGTCCGTAAGTGACTGTGGAGGCCAATTCTAGATTCACACAGCTTCCCACAGTGAGGACACAGGTTACCAGATGGAAGATGGTCCTGTAAAGGATTTGTTTGACGTGCTTTTCGCTTAGCACGTTTCTCCCTTTCACCTTGCACTCGGGCTTCTTCACAGTCCATGGAACCTTTGTGAAAGGCCAACCTCCATTTAGATCGTTCATGGGCCAGAGCTTCCCAGTTTTCAATGTTTATATTGCATTTTTTTAGATTAGTCTCAAGAACATCTTTAAATCTTTTATACTGACCACCGATATTCCGCTTTCCATCCTTGAGTTGGGAATAAAGTAACTGCTTTGGGAGACGGCAGTCAGACATTCGAACAACATGACCGGTCCATTGAAGTTGGCGTTGAAGGATCATTTTTTCAACACTAGTAGTCTTTGCTTCTTCCAGTACACTGACATTTGTTCGCCTATCTTCCCAAGTAATTTGCATGATTTTCCGGAGGCAACGTTGATGAAATCTTTCAAGGAGGCGTGGAAGTGACGTTTATAGATAGTCCATGTTTCGCAGGCATACAATAAAGTTGGTAATACAATGGCTTAATAAACCAGTGTTTTGGTCTTCTTACAAATATCCCGATCCTCGAACACTCTATGTTTCATTCGAGAAAACGCGGCACTTGCGGAGCTCAAACGATGTTGGATTTAACTGTCGATGTTAGCTGTAACAGAAAGATAGCTGCCAACATAGAGAAAATGATCGACATTTTCCAGTATTGTCCCACCAAGCTGGATAGATGGCATCACCAAAGGGTTAGCTTGCACTTGCTGATGAAGCACTTTGGTTTTTTTGATGTTAAGTGAGAGACCAAGTTTTTCGTATGCTTCTGCAAAAACATTTAGGATAGTTTGGAGATCATCCTCTGAATGTGCGGAGACCACATTATCATCAGCATACTGAAGTTCCACAACAGAGGTTATAATTACCTTACTTTTTGCTTTCAGCCTGCTGAGATTAAAAAGCTTTCCATCTGTTCGATATATAATTCCCACACCAGTGGGAAGTTTCCCCTCGACAAGATGTAAAATCATGGCGATGAAAATAGCAAATAATGTTGGGGCGATAACACATCCCTGTTTAACACCTGATCCCACTTTAAATGGAGCACCATGAGAGCCGTTGTTGTCCAAAACCGTTGCCGTCATGTTGTCATGGAGAAGTCGCAAGATATTCACAAATTTATTGGGGCATCCAATTTTCATAAGGATAGTCCAGAGAGCTGTACGGTCTACAGTATCAAAGGCCTTAGCCAAATCGATAAATGCCATATAAAGGGGTTGATTTTGCTCCCGGCATTTTTCTTGGAGCTGACGTGCAGTAAAAATCATGTCTACTGTGTCCCTCTAGAGGGGCGGAAACCATATTGAGTTTCAGGGAGGATCTCTTCTGAAATAGGTAGAAGACGGTTTGCGAGAATCCTAGCAAATATTTTACCTGCGGTAGCTAAGAAAGAAATGCCCTGATAGTTTCCACAGTCTGTTCTATCACCCTTCTTAAAGAGGGTGATAATTATGGCATCCCTGAAGTCTTCTGGGATCTCTTCTCTTATCCAGATTTTTTCGATGAGTTTATGAAGATGTTGTACAAGTTCGGGCCCTCCTTCTTTAAAGATTTCAGCAGGAATCCCATCTGATCCACTAGCTTTGTTATTCTTCATTTGTTAATGGCTTTTTTTACTTCATCCAAAGTGGGGAGTATTGCAAGTTCCTAATTTGTTTTTGCGGGATTTGCGAGAAAATCTCTTTATCCACCTTAGATTTACGATTTAAAAGGTCATAATAATGCTCTTCCCAACGCAGTGCAATGGACTCTTTGTCTTTTAAGAGTTTGGTGCCATCTTTTGATTATAAAGGGTTTGTACCATAGGTTTTTGGTCCATAAATGGCCCTTGTGGCCTTAAAAAAGCCCAGTGCATCATGAGATTCTGCAAGTTGTTGAATTTCTTCAGCTTTCTTTTTCCACCAAGCATTCTTAAGTTCTCTTGTTCTTCTTTGGAGCTCAGCCTTTGCGCTAGCGTAGATTTTTTTCTTGGCAGTGCAGTTAATATCATTTTGCCATATTTGGAAAGCTTTCCTTTTTTGGTCAATTATATATTTAATCTCATTATAATTTTCATCAAACCAATCCTGATGTTTCTTAGTTTCATATCCAATAGTTTGTTCACAAGCTGCAGTAATGGAGGTTTTCAGCTTAGACCAATGGTACTCAATGTTGTCAGGAGGTTCCGTAGGTAGATGTTCCTTAAGAAGTGATTGAAGACGAGTTTGCTTAATAGGATCTTGAAGGGCGTGGATGTTCATTTTACGCCTTGGTTTCCCTAACACGGACAATTACATAATCCAGAAGATGCCAGTGCTTTGACTGTGGGTGCTGCCATGATGTTTTAAACTTATTCTTTTGTCGAAAGAGCGTGTTTGTAATAGTGAGATTATGCTCTGCACATGTAGACAAAAGTAAGAGTCCGTTCGGGTTGCTATTACCAACTCCGTCTTTTCCAATAGTTTCTGGCCATAAATCAAATTCACGCCCGACTCTTGCGTTAAAATCGCCCAGGAGGATAATTTTATCCTCCTTAGGTATCTATGACAGGAGAGTGTCCAACTGGGTATAAAAACTTTCCTTGATGTCATTATCAGCATCTAATGTTGGCGCATAAGTGCTCAAAGTGGTTACCTGCTGGTTATTGGCGAGCTTTAATCGAAGAGTTATCAGGCGTTCGTTGATACCAGTAGGAACTTCTGACAAAGAGTTCACTAGTTCATTTTTGATGGCAAAGCCTACTCCATGTATTCGCTGGTCCTGCTCAGGTAGTCCTTTCCAGAAGAAGGTATAACCTCCTTTTTCTTCCTTCAATTGTCCCTCTCCTGCCCTTCGAGTTTCTTGAAGTGCTGCTATGTCAATTTTAAACCGTTTCAGCTCCCTTGCAATAATAGCAGTCCTACGCTCAGGGCATTCACTATGTTATCCAGCAATGTCCATATATTCCATGTTCCAAAATTCAAATGTCTTTTTTGACCGCTAAAGTGGTGACCCCACTGGACGCGGTAATCCAATCAGGGAAGAAAGAGGTAGACTATGTTTAGGGCACCTTTTCTAGCCCCCTCCCCATATGGGGTGAGCAGAGTGGATCCTAAATAGGGCTGCTTAGTCATGGATACAGCTGCTGAGCTGTTCGACTACCTTGTTCCTTGAACAGGGCGACTGAGTCTGCATCCATCGCCCATGTGCTGGTCCATGACTAGGGGCTTCCAGATTCACAGTCCTGCCCCCGTCGCCATTCGCCATGGGACTTTTTGTTTGTTTGTTTGTTTGTTTGGGTTGGGTTGGATGGGTTGGGTTGGGTTGGAAGACGCCTGTGCGTGAAACTGTTTTATGTGGGGAGATCGGTGCACAACGAATCACCACACAAACTTGACAGAGTACAGCAAAGATCCAATGGCACGGTTACCCTGACGACTGGAAAACCATTCTCTGCTGCAGCCTTCATCCGCCTTCACAGCCGTTGTAATTTAGGTTTAATTATCTTCCGCCTGTTCTGCCGTTGAGGACTTTATGTTTTGGATCGTTCTTTGTCTGGTTCCTCTCCCCGGACCTTACCGCCATGGGTGACCCTACTGGGAGTACATAGCTCCCGACGGCATTGCTCACAGGGTTCATTGGAACACGCAAGCCCACCCACCACTTCAAGGTGGTATAAATGTGCCACAAGACTAATTTTTAATATTAGTATTAATATTACTATAACCAACAACCGCTTCATATCTATCTATCTATCTATCTATATCTATCTCTCTATATCTAAATTAACAGAGAGTGTTAACATTGCAGACATTATAGAAACCTGAGGTACAGATAAACAGAACAATGCAAAACCTTGCCAATATTTTAACTTAATTTTTTATTTACATAATAATTCAACTTAATTCATGTTAAAGCATATGTGTGGGCTTTGCATTAATAAACTGTGTTTATAGAAATTGACATACAATCTATGAACGTATCCCATTTTTGACCATTTCCCTTGGTTTTTATATATGATGTTAGTTTGGCCACTGTCGCGGGGGTCCCACATCTTTGCCACTACAGTTCCAAAAAACAAGTGGGAAAGATACATAAGCCAGATGCATGGCACAATGTTTTTTAGGTGCACCTATGATAGTAGCTTTAGGGTGTGCCTGCACATTTAGAAGTAGCACAAGGTATGAATCCCCCTTTCGGACTGTATCATGTCAGAATGGAGATGGGAAATGGCATAATTGTTCCTCCCCACCCACTCTGCAGGCAAGAAAAAAAAACCCTTTCCTATAGAAAGCTAACTAGCCAAAGAGAAGGAATCTGTCTTGCCAAGCTTCCTCCAAAATATGTTCGTTTTCTAGGTAAAGGATTGCTTTTCTAACAGTGGTGTAGTGATAAATTTTGAATTGCAGACACTGATCATGACAGTCCCCAAGGACAGTCCAAAAATTCAGACAGTTGTATTGGTCCATATCAACAAACCAGTTTCTATCAGTTTTCATCTCCACCAGGAGCAGATCTTTTGTAAAGAATGTGACTTGCTACTAGGTGTGTATTTGGCTTCCACTTGGGAGCAAAGTTCCACACAAACAGGGATAAGTATTTTGTTTCAAAGTTCATGTCTCTCTTTTCAGGAAGAGAACAGCAGGTCAAGCTGCAGTCTTCTGACTATCAAGGTACAGGGGTTTGACACACAAGAGTACTAAGATTTAACAACCTCCATTGTGCAGCTATCATGGTTTTATTCAAGTTGGTAATTCCATACCAACATAGCTTGGCTCCAATTTTCTTTGTTTTGTTCGGTTCAAAAGTGCTAAGCCCAACAGTGGTGCTTTTAACTTGCCAAGTGCATTACAATCTTTACTGCATTCACCTTCACAACAAATGTATGAGGCAGGTCCATATTGTTCCCATGTTAGGGCCTAGGAAGAAGTCTATGTGGCAAATGTGAGGGCATGAACACCAAACTCCCCAGCTCCAAGGCAAACTTTTTATCCACTGTATGGCCACTGTACCATCGAAGCCAGTATGGTGTAGTGGTTAGAGTGTTGGACTAGGCCTTGGGAAATCTGGGTTCTAGTCCCTACTCAGCAATGAAGCTCATATTGTTTAGAAAGTAGAAAGAGATGTGGTGGCATGCCAAACTCTGACACAGAATAGGAAGGATCAGCTGGTTCAGGACTGAGGGTTGAAACAGGAGGAGCTGGAATGCAACAAGTGTCTTTTGGAATGTACTTCCAGAAGTTAAAGATGTATATCAATAGAGTTTTCAGTTTGGGAAGTAGAGCTCAAATTAATCACCCATCCCAAAGCAAGCAACACTATTCCCTCCATTTCCTTCAGTAGTTTATGCCCATTAATTTTTCATTCTGTGTAGGGTTGTATGAATGTATGGCTGTGGTGGGGGGTGGGGTATTAAATGCAGAATTTAAGAATTGGAACATTTTCTCAACTGGTGTCATTTTTTGAGAAAACCACAAACTCTGAATTTTCTGAGTTCAGCTGACTGAGCTTGGTAAAAGCCTTCAAACAACACTGGCAGAGAGGCTGGGGACTCAAACTATAGCCAAACCAGCATGTTTAGATTCAGATCTGCCAGTGCCATGTAGAAAGAGGAGACAGTCTGGGATCCAATTTAACAAAAGGGGCATGTAAGTGGGAGAAGCTGAATCCTCCTACCCACAGCTCTTCTTGAGAAGCACTTTTCTCCCTGCCAGGGCTATGGTACTGGAAGTGAGCCTAGCTGAAGGAAAAGTGCTTGGGGAAATGAACATCAGGGAGCTGAGGTGTGGGCAAAAGGTTCAGCTCCTCTCACTTGCATGCCCATTTTGCTCCTTAAAGTGGACCCCATCCTTCCCCACCCTACACAATCATGGTAGATACGGGTTAAACAAAATGGATGGATCTATCACCACCACCATGTCTAACTTGCTATTATAAGCTTCAACTAAGAAGACATTGTAGTACAAACTCAGTAAGAGTGCAGGACTAGCCCAAAATAACACTGCTACTACAAAATGCATGTTATTTGACACAAAAGCACAAAAAATCTACTTTAGAGTTCCTTTACAACTTGTTTAACAAACAAATACTATTTTGCAATATTTAGTTCAGAAAAAACTCTTATTCCTCTCTGTGAATAGCTTATCAGCCCAACTAATAAATCTTTGCAAACAATCATCCTGCAAACAAAAAAAACTGTGGTTAAACTTGGTATTTCAAAACTGTTAGTCATAGAGTTAAAAAGGTTTACTGTATGTGCAATACTGACACACCCTTATTTTTCTCCTCACGCCTAGTTATCAGAATGGGGAACAAAAAGTCTAAATCAAGTGAATTATAATCTAGTTTAATTACAGAAATCATGATGCTAGTCTCTGCTTTGACTGACTGCTCCTCCCATTTCTTTGTTATTAAAGTATTTATGGACAGGGGACATAGATCATATTACATGTAGAGTCCTGTCTTCTACATTCTGTGTAGTCTCTCAAATCTGCTATATCAAATCTTTATCTGTATGACCTCAGACAACAAAACAACCTAATTTACAAATAAAAGGTACAATCCTCCAGCAATTTACTCCAGAGTAGTTCAAATGAGGTCAATGGCATCAACACCGAATGTAATAAGTAGTCCTATGCTGCACAGATTTTTAACCTAAAGCAAATGATTTGTCCCCTTAAATCAGTGTCTGTGATATTCTTCCACATGTCAGCATCACTGGAATGGCCCAGTGGTTTCCCAGATCTCTTAAATAATTGAGTTATTTTGGAACTGGAGAGCAGAAGGGAAGCACACTCTGGCTTCTCCCATCAGCCAGGGGACCAAGGGCCACTGGGAGGCTGTACCCCGTTTCCCAGGAATAACATTAAACCAAAGGGGAGACCAATCTGGTCCATACATTGGCCAGAGAAGGAGCATCTATAGGGAGCTCGCTTCCCCATCCCTGAAGAAAGAACGCTCGGCTCCCAAGTGACAGTTGCCCTGCATAGGTGGGGAGAAAGAATGCTGTGGCCCCATCCATCAGCCAAAGGAACAAGAACCACCATCAATTGCTATTCAGGAAAGAACACCAGCAAGGGAAGATCAGCCTGGCCTGAAGTGCATTTAAATACTGCTTATGTCCCATCTCTTTGTTCTGGCCTTGGGAAACTGATCTCCGTCTTGTTCCCTTCCTCTCCACTCCCCTTCCCTTGTGTGTCTTGACATTGGGGCTTATAAGCCTGATGGCAGGTCCTGCCTTGCTTTTTTTACTGACAATAAAAAAGACGCTTTGGAAGACAATAATTGTCCAAAAAACAGGATAAAAATACAATAAAAGATAAATAAATTTATCTTTTACTGATCAGTCATATTCTCTAGACCTTAAAGCCCCACTTAACTTCTCTTTAGTCCCTTGTGCTGAATCATCAGTAAGAACCGCTGTTAGCTTGAAGATCCATCCATAATTCTGATATTACTCGGGTAGGAAATGAGTAAATATTTGGGTCACTGAGGACAAATTCACGTTGGGTAATAACTTGATATGCTTGCCTCAGCTGCCAGGCACTAAGAAAGCTTTGTGAAAGCCACTTCACTCAGTCACGCTATAATGATTGTCTTCACAAGACAGAATGGTCAGATGAAGCATTCTGTCTTGATTTTCAACGACCTTGTTGAAATCAAGAGTGAATCTTCTAATACCGATTGTAAAATAAAGATAAACAAACCAATGTAAGGATTCAGATGAGTGCTTACATTTTGATGCATCTTCCAAATTTCTGTTAGCGTCATCAATTCCTTTCTGTATCTCACCTAGCCAAAGGAGTGATGAATCATCTTGAGTTTCCTGGATCAGAAGACAGAGAGAGATGCACTAAAAGTTAAAAATAGTTTATCAAGTCTTAATTCAGTCAATTCAAAGTATCCATGGTTACCAAGCCACTCTGAAAGACTGTGACTTGGGATAGAGTTGGGACTTCTGAAAGTTATGGGCATGGATGGTACTAAAGGCAAGGGTAACTTAAATTTTAGGATTTTCTCCAGGGGACAGACACACACATCACACACACTCAGTTCAGCTTAACTTGAACTATTTTTAGTAACATTGCACTATCTGCTCTGCAGGCACATTAGTGTGTTCTCTGCTTGCCTGCTTATTTCTTCATTTATATCCCACCTTTACATCATTGTGGAACTCAAGGTGGCTATATGTGGTTCCCAGATGGTCTCCCTTCCAAACATCAGACCCAGACCTGCTTAGCTTCAGCAAGGTGGCTGCCTCATGTGCCTTTAGACCATGCCCTGTGTGTCTGGCACACTGGTCAGGATAGCATCAGTTAGTATGTAGGAGTCTGAAGTGTTTGCACTTTGTTCTTGAAGCCGGGAACTGGAGGTTAATGTCACCTCTTCTATTCCTAGCATTGTATCTGAACCCATTGCAAACCCTGGATTTTATCTAACAGCAGAGATGTAGGTTTAGAATTTATTCCCAGAACAAAACACTGAAATTGGATAAAACATACACAGGAAGATGAGTCAGTGACCATGAAAGAAAGCCGTTAGACATTCACAGTGAGCACGCGTGCAAAGAAGCCACATCATCCAAAGAAACCACTATGAACTTTAACACACACACACGCACGCATGCGCACACACTCATACACAAACAATTATTCAGTTTAAGCATTTAAATAGACTTGGATTCCTATTGCATTTTGGGGATGAGTTAACACATTTTTTAAACCTAGATCATTTTTTCCGCTTACATAAAACAAAGCTAGTTTTCATTAGAATTTGGCATTCCAATTAACAGACACAAATTGCAATATTTTTTTTACAAATTTGAGAAGACATTCAGTAATCTAAGCAAATATCAGTATAAGTCAATTACAAAAGTTAGAGCCTGAAAAGAAGGATCATGGGGGAAATTGTAAACATTTGAGTCATAACTGATAAGATATTCTAATTAGATGCAGTATCGATTTCAAGTCAGACACAACAGGTTTTTAATATGTGAAAGTTAAACGTCCATAAGACAATCAGGCAATCCTATGCATGTTTAGACAGAAAAAAAGGCCTACAACTCTCAGAATGCCCGAGTTAGCTCTGTTAGCTGGGGCATTCTGGGAGTTGTAGGCCTTTTTTCTGTCTAAACATGCATAGGATTGCGTCTTTAAGATAAGATCAGATGGGATGGCAGCAAAACCCAATTCCTGCAAACCATGGTGTATGGAAAGAGTAAGGTTGCAATATTATGCACACTTACCTGAGAGTAAGCTCCACTGAAGTCAGTGAGGCTTACTTCTCAGTAGACATGCATAAGATTGCACTGTTATAGCATAGCACAGAATTGGAAGGGGCTTATATTTTTATTTATTTCATTTGTATCCCACCTTTCTACCAAAAAATGGCACTCAAGGGGGCTTACAGAAACAATTAAAATTTATTAAAACAATAAAACTATACATTAAAATACCATAAAAACATAACAATTACAGAAAAAAAGATTACAGTAATACCTTGGATTGCAAGTGACTTGGTCTGAGAGCGTTTTGCAAGACAAGCAACATTGTTTTATAAATTTTGACTTGATAAACAAGCGACGTCTTGCAAGACAAGAAGGGATGTAACCGCTCGCCTCAACCGAAATCGGCCCCACTCATGCCCGCCAGAGACTCGCTTTGATATAAGAGTGTTTTGGATTACAAGCAAGTTTCCGGAACGAATTATGCTTGCAATCCAAGGTATTACTGTATTAAAAACAGCATCCAACCCAACAAACCCACTTACAGGTGAAAGGCCTTCTTAAATAAAGGGGTCTTTGCCTCTCAGCAGAAGGACAGCAGAGAGGGAGCAAACCTAGCCTCCCTTGGGAGGGAGTTCCACAGTCTGGGAGGGGCCACCGAAAAGGCCCTCTCTCAGGTTGCCACCAAACACGCCTCTGAAGGTGGCAGTCTTGAAAGAAGGACCTGTCCAGAAGATCTTAAGAACTGGGCAGGCTCATATGGGAGAAGGTGGTCTTCCAGGTAGCCTGGTCCCAAGCTGTAGGTACAGACCATATAGTTCAATCGCCTGCTCAGGGCAGGAAATCCAGAGCTAGAGCATCCCCAACAGAAGACTGTCCAGCCACTACTTGAAGATCTCCAGCAGGTTTTCTCCACAGGTGGGCCAGAGGAAATGCTAAACCCTTGCCTACCTACACTCCCCCCCACCTGCCCGTCAGCTGTTTTTCTTCTGATGAGAGATACTTCCAGTCACTGATTCCCCTGTCGGGGGGAAAAAAATCCAGCTAGGTAGAGGTAGTTGGGTGGGAAATGTTCAATACTCCCTCGCACCCAACACACTTAAAAATTTCTCCCATCCCACCTTGCCTCCGTGTTTTTCCTGCCTTCCACTGGATGCCCATAATCCTCTGAGTTTGGAGGGCTATGGGCAGCCACATTGGATCGCGCCCTAAGACATCTTTCCCTATACATTTTCAATTGATAGAATATTTATATATGTATACATCTAGAGTAGCCTTCCCGAACCTGGTAACCTCCAGATGTTTTGGACTACAACTCCAAGCATTCCTGACCATTGACCATGCTGGGAATGATGGGAGTTGAAGTCCAAAACATCTGGAAGCCACCAAATTGGGAAAGATGGTCTAGACCAGGGCTCTCCAACCTTGGGTCCCCAGATGTTGCTGGACTACAGCTCCCAGCATACCCAGCCAGCATGGCTACTGGCAAGGGATTCTGGGAGCTGTAGCCCAGCAACATCTGGGGACCCAAGGTTGGAGAGCCCTGGTCTAGAGGATTAGAAGCGCAAACACTGCCATGGAAGAAAATGTAGGATCGTCTCTAAATATGTAATAATGTATTGTGTAACTATTTAAGCAACAATGTTTTCTTCACAAATCAAAGAACATGAATTAGAACTGGCATATATCATACAGAATGATGTACAGAATTCTGGAGTGTCTCATTTCAGAATATACATTGTGGGGAAATGTCAGGTTTTTTGTATGTTCCTACACACAAAAAGGTTCTTAGTTGTAGAACTAGCACATCAGAGAGGTCTCACGCAGCCTTGTGTGTGATGTGCTAGTCTGAATGAAGCTTTTACATGGGGAGCTTTCAAAGCATTACTTTCCCACCTTTAGTCTGGTCTACCACCACATAGAACAGCTCATACAGAACTTATCACCACTGACTTTATTTGCAATTAAGTGTGACACCAGTGGTAATATTAACATGGTTAAGATTGGTCCCTTGGAGGGTGGGGGTGTGTGCACTTTATGATTTATTGTATGTTGTTTAGGTTATATTTTTGTGATATTTTTTGTATTTTGTTATATTTTGGTATAATTTGTTTTGAAAAGTAAATAAAATATATTTTTTAAAAATAACATGGTTAAGAGTGACCAGAGTTCCCACTTAGACCAGGATTTGAAACTAGCTTCAAACCCTGGTTCCAAATCTTAGGTTAAAGCGGGAAGTCTTGTCAACCTGATCTGCAGTTTACACTGGTGGCCAAGTGCTGATTCATATGACGATGTCCATCATGACAAAACTATCATACAATTATCTTGGTTGTGTGAAAGGCTTTTCAAGGTTTGATCAGTCGCTCATTTCTTTTTGTTCAGCAGTAAGCTGCTTAATAAGCAACTCTGTTCAGTAATTTTTTATGCGGCTTTTTAAGGGATGAAGTGAAGATCATGATGCTGTAGTCTGCTCTCATTTAGTATTTGTTTTTGTTGTGCTTCCTGTCTATGTTTATGTTTAGTACCATTTTAAAAAAAATCCTTGAAAAATATTAAAGCTGCAACCCTATATCTACTTACCATGGGAGTAACCTCCATTGAACTTAATACATCTTGCTCCTTAACAGGTATGTATAGGATTGTACTGGAACTCTTACTAGAACAAACTTTAAAGAGAGACTTGTGGCAGGAGTTTTGAGCTCCAGAAAAGAAGGGGTGCAAGGCGAAAAGTACACAGGGCTACTGCCTGTTCCCAATTAAGTGACTGGCAGTGTTATTTCAGCACCAGTCCTGAGTCAGTAGAAGCAGACACATAACATGTTTCTCCCAGACTGTCTGCACTTTATTTTAATTGTCTATTCTTAGGACCTATATAAAAACAAAAGGTGGTAACCCTACATCAGATGGGTATGATCGATAAGTTCTTGTTTTGTGTATAAGAAACATGCCTCAATGTGCTAGTTATCAAAAGGTGCTTCAGGACTGTATTTCAAGTTTTTTGTGACTATGTACTTCCTCCCCGCAATGTTATAACATTTTATGAAAAGTAATATTTGTACCCTTAATCTTACTAAATTATGTGAAGATTTCTTTTCTAATATATCTGTAGATCACCATATGGGTTATTATCCTAATAGGCATACACACAGCTATACGTAAAACAGATTTATGTAATTTCAGCCATAACATTTCCTAATTAATAATTCCCTAGAGACTGAACACACCCTGCTTCTCTCTACTTATGGTAGTTCAGGAGTTAACTTGTAAAAGGGAAGTTACTATCTGTGCTGGCTGGAGGCTTAAACAGTCACGCCTGTTTGATGCGTCACCCTCCTCCATATGAAAAAAAGGAATAAAATAGCTGGTTTCTCCAGACTAGTACATACTGGATGAGTTCAGTAAGAAGATCTGACACTCCAAGCTCTTCTTCACTAAAATGTGGTTAAACAGCATTCAACAAGCAAAAATGCACTGTTTTTAAAAACTGAGTTTTGATAATTGCCACAATGAAAACTCTGCTCTTATTGACAACTGCGATGTTCTTTCTGTCCTTCTGTTTATGCCAGAAAGGTAAGACATCTGTGTTGTGTCTCAGTATACTTTTCTGCTTTTATTTTGACAATACTGAATGAAGAAAAAGCCATATATCATGGAATCTCAAGGCAGATCTTTTTAACAATAGTATCTTGATAGAGATAAAGTATTTAATGTCTTTTCATTAGCAATACTTGGTTGACAAGTACTGTCGCCTTAGCATTTAGTGATAACCCCTATTACATTTAGAATTGCAAGAAACCATTGAAACAATCTTAATTATTACAAAGTAGAAGAATCTGAAATAGTTACAGAAACTTAACTTTTGGTCATAAGTACTTTGGCTATTTAGAAAATATATTGTGTTTTCAAGCAGTATTTTGTTTTTGTTTTTTGTATGAAATTCCCTTTTGGAGTAGCTTGGAGAATACTCATCTGATATTCCTATAATACATTGCTAATAAAAACAATATCTCCATTTCCCAATGTAGTGCTGGGCATTAATACAAGTCAAACCAGAAGCTCTATACATACAATGAAAAACAATTTAGCTCAAAATATAGGGGACTGATGAGAGCAAACACATACTTGATTACTACTTTATTTGGTATGTTCAAAATCAGTGTTGGAAAGAATTCTGGAGGTCATCTAGTCCAACCCTCTGCTCAAGGCAGGTTCTGCAATGCACGATGCAGCTTCAGTGACCCTGACAGATGGCCATCCAGCCTCTGCTTAAATACTTCTAGCATAGGAGAATCCATCATCTCCTGAGTCAGTCTATTCTACTGCTGATCAGTGTCCATTTTTAGCCAAAATTTGCTTCCCTGCAATTTCTAATCATTGGTTCTAGTGCTCACCTCTGGAGCAACAGAGATCAACTCTACTCCATCTTCTGCACGACAGCCATTCAGATATTCACAGTCCACTATCTGGTTTAACCTTCTCTTCTCCAGACTAAACATACCCAGGTCAACAGAAGTCTTTTCTCAGCACTGCCCTTGTGTCAATAAGGGTGAAATCCTATGCATGTTTAGATGGGGGGGGGGGGAGTCCTATGATTCCCAGCATGGCTGGCTGGCTGGATGTTGGGGGTAGTAGGATTTTTTCCCCCTTTCTAAACGTGCATAGGATTGCACGTTAAAGGAAATATTCAAACATAATTAATGTCACAGGCTACTTCCATAGTAACTGTTTTCTTTGGAATTGACATAAGTAGTTTATCAGTTATCATAGAGAATCTGGGAAACTGCCAAGTGACTGATTCCATTATAGAGAATCCGGAAAACTGCCAAGCTACAAAAAACCCAGTGGTTTTTAGGGATGTGTGCAGAGCTCGACTGGGGGTAGAAGTCCGGCAAACTCACCAGGCTTGACCCCCCCCCCCGAGCTCCTGCTCGCCCTACCTTTCGACCGGCTCGGTTCATGTTCTCAGCGATCTGAGCCAGGGAAAGCGACTTCTGGGTTTCGGCGCTACATTATTTACATAGAAAATGGCTGAATTTGCAGCAAATTACTGGCTGAATTTGCACAAATTATGGCCGAATTTGCACAAATTACAGCTAAATTTGTGCAAATATGGCCATAAATTGCAAAAAATTGGCTGTTTTCTACGTAAATAACGTAGAGCCAGGGACCCGGAAGTCCGGCGAGTGCCTCAGCTGGTGCTGGCACTCGGCTCATGCACCGCTGGGGTTGCTCATCCCTAGACTCTGTGTCCTTGAGCCTTTAAAGACTTGATTTGTGGCAGCTTTTCCAACTGCAAACATAAATTGCAGTACAAGCCTGCCCAGCACTGACTGGCAAAGCACTTCTGATGCACCTGGTGGGAGGAGAGACCTGTGAGACAAGTGGTGACTGTGTTAGTGATGGCTACCTTTCAGCATTGTTAGTCCTGCATTGCGTTGCCCTTACGTGTCCTGCAACATGGATCCTTCCCCATATTTTTTAACAGCCCATATGTTATTTTTAAAGCCAATCTCATTTCATTTTGCACGTACACTATAGACAAGTTTTAAAAAATGAATGAGCAAATAGTGGGATTATTATGACTACAAAGAGAAAACTAGTTCAGGAAATGAATAGTTAAAGGGCTCAGTAATGCCCTTACAGGCTTTGTTCTTCTGTGGACCTATTTAATTCCTGCGGAATGCTGGCTTTTGGGAGTTTGGGTCTAACAGGCTGATTATACGGGACAGATTTAGTGCTACTGTTTAGAGGAAACAGTGGTTGGAGGGAAATGAGTAAATTACAGTACAATCCTATACATATCTACTCAGAGTTAAGTCCCACTAAGTGCAATGGAGTTTGCTGCCAGGTATGTGGGGATAGGATTGCAGCCTAAAAGATCAAATTCTGTAATGCCAATGGCTATGAGAAGCAGAAGCTGCTCTAAGCCACACTAAATGGAGACATTTTTGCTAACTGTAGGCTGCAGTAGTGTCTAGAACCGAAAAATACTTATGATTTCAACTATAAGGATGCAATCAGTAACATACTGTCCATGCTTGCTTTTGCTTTGAGAATAGTCATTGAGGGATGGTTATGGGGAATATAACACAATATTGTGTCACGTGGAAATAGAGTTTTTACTCTTATTTCAGCCAATTGCTGTTCCTCAACACAACACTAAAGGGTGTTCATGTGGAAAGGACTACAGTCATGCCTTGGATTGAGAGCATAATTCATTCCGGAAACGTGCTTGTAATCCAAAACACTCTTATATCAAAACGAAATTCCCCCCAAAAAAATTGTACAGAGATTTTTAATTTAAGCCATACTACAGTACTTGTATTGCAAGACGTCGCTTGTATATCAAGTCAAAAAATTTTAAATAAATATTTAAAAATTTGCTTGTCTTGCAAAACGCTCTCAAACCAAGTTACTTGCAATCCAAGGTATTACTGTATGTACAAGTGGTGGAAATTTCTGCTAGACAGAACAAGCTTTTTTCCTGTTAAATGTAGTTAACTGCTTCTGTAGTCCTTAAGACAGAAATCAAATTCCCATTTGCTCTTTAAGTTACTTATGTGTGTCAAACCTGTCACTATGTGCAGAGGGGAAACCCCATCACAAACAGCATATTCAGAGAATCACTGTTCATTTCTGTTTTCAAATTTTCTTTTCAACTTTTAGACAGCAAATGTGACAACAGTAGCCAGGCCTGTCAAGACGATGAACTGCACCCTATTAGGACTTTCCATGGCATTCCACAAGGTACATATGAGGAGATACCTTCTTCTGCCATAGGAGGGAAGAGAAACACTGATCACAACGAAGAAGATAAGTGCTCTGTAGGGACATCCAATGCCTCAGAACTGAAAGTGAGCAACATCACAATGAAGTACCTTACCAGTTGCCTGAGTGTGAAACTGATACCAGCGGTATACATAGCTGCTGTTTTAATAGGAGTACCATCAAATGCCATTACTCTATGGATGTTGTTTTTCAGAATCAGATCGGTCCGCACTGCCATATTCTACACAAACTTGGCCATTTCAGATTTTATCTTCTGTCTTATGCTGCCATTCAAAATTATATACCACCTCAGTGGCAACAACTGGATATTTGGAGAAGCAATGTGCCGAATCATGACTGCCATCTTCTATGGCAACATGTATTGTTCCACACTACTTCTCACCTGCATCAGCATCAGCCGTTACATAGCCATTGTTCATCCATTTACTTACAGGAACCTGCCTAAGCGACACTTGGCAACATTAGCCTGTGGGATAGTATGGACAATTGTTTTCTTATACATGTTGCCTCTGGTCATAATGAAGCAAAGCTACCATCTGAAGCAACTAGGTATCTATACCTGCCACGATGTACATAACAGCTGTGAAACAATGTCACCCTTCCAACACTATTACTTCATCTCTCTGGCAGTATTTGGATTTGTGATTCCTCTTTGTATTGTTATTTTTTGTTACATTTCAATTATTCAAACACTCAAAGCTTACAAACAGAAGTGGCTCTGGTACATCAAAATCACTCTCCTTATCCTTAGCATTTTTGCTATTTGCTATACGCCCAGCAATGTCATACTGATTGCTCATTATATGAATTCCTACTATAATTCTAAAGACAGTCTGTATTTTGTTTACCTTATTGCTTTATGTCTAAGCAGTCTGAACAGTTGTCTTGATCCATTCCTTTACTTCCTGATGTCCAAAATCAACAATAAGACCAATGTTTATCTCACCACGGTTAAAATAGCCCGGAAAGAACGAACATGACACACTTCTCTTTTGTGATATTTGACAAAGTTGTACATACATAATGTGTTCATAAAATACACTATTTATGCTTTCCATTTTTATAATGGCAAGACTCAAATAATATGTAAGTATTTATGTATTTTAAGGCTACAAAGCTTTAATTGATATTGCTGAGGGCAAATTTTAATTGATGGAGCTACAAGTTAAAGGAGCACACTGGTTTCTTTCTCTATTTTTGAGCCTATTTTGGTTCTATTACATCACTGTAATATGGAATTAAAAAGAAAATATTAAATATGGGCTTTCTCTCTAGCATTGAATGGCAGTTTACATTGTAAATTATTTTATAGTTCATATCCATATCTCAAAAAGACACCTATTTAGTGTATATGGGTTTTTGGTATTATGCAAGTTTATTCAAATGTAGTGTGGTTTTTTAAGTATGGTTGCTTAAAAGAAATATATTTTAAGTTGCTACTTTTAAGTGAGGTTGCTACTACCCTGTGAATTGCTGAACTTGAATCTTTATAGGTATTGCTTGGGATAACAACTGCTGGGCTACATGGGTAACATAGAATAATCCAAAACAATAACTGATAATAAAAGAACCGCACCGGCTGCTTCTCCAAGGTCGCAAGAGGAGCCTCAGAGCAGGGCTTTTGGGGGCAAGGTGGGGTGGTGGTGGAGGGAAGGAGAATGGTGCTGCCAAGATATGAGGTATCCTGGCAGCGCCTCAGCCTCCTTACCTCCTCCCCCTGGAAGCATTGCACTTAGATGGCCAAAATCGACCATCTAAGTGCTTTGCAGGGTGGGAGGAGCATGGAGGCAATCTTCGCCACTGTGCTCCTCCTGCCCTGCATAGGATGCCCGTAATCCTCCGAATTTGGAGGGTTACAGGCATCCTGACTGGATTGCGCCCTAAAATCATTTAACCTATTGACCATCTTAACATGTTTCTTTTTTAAAATTAAAAAGGCTAGCAACAGAACACAAGCAGATTGGGTAGTACTCTACTGTGCCCATGCACAATAACCCAAAATGAGTGGAAATGCTCATTTCCAGAATAGGGCAGGACAGTGGAGCTTGCAGTATGGAGCTCTGCTAACCTGTCCTGATCTGGAAACAAGCATTTCCACTTGTTTCTGAGGTTATTTTTAGAAGCGCAAAAGCCCCATTGTGCAAGCAGTGGGTCTGTGTGTGCAATGGAACCAACAGAGGCGGAAGCATAGTAACTGCTGGGCTACATAGGCACTTAGAACGATCCAAAACAATTCATCATGATTTTGATCCCTTACCATGTAGATTGGTACCCAAAATATTAAGTGTTCAGAGCCTTAATCTAAAGTGAGGCTTGTTCTATCCACACAAGCTGTCCTGTAGACAGAAGCTGAAATTCCTACACCAATAGCTCTAGCAGGTTGGGTGGGCAAAAATGCTCTACCATTCAAGCACCAGAAACATATTCTGAAGCCACTTTACAACATAGGAACAAAAGAGTAGCCATATTACCTGTTGTCATGTTTAAATGCTTTAAGCTTTGAGTGGGTTTTGTTGTTGTTAATCTTTGTTGAGTTAAATCTCTGGGTTCCCCATCATTGGAGATGTAGCAGGTGACTGGGAGAGGGCCTTTTCAGTGGTGGCACCCCAGCTTTGGAATGCTCTCCAAGTGCCTACTCTGCTATCTTTCTAATACCAGGTGAAAATATTTTTATTTCCCCAGGCTTTTTAGCTTTTTAACATGTGTTGTTAAATTTCACTTGGATGCTGTTTTTAGCTAATTTTAAATGTATTTGTTACTTTATGGTGTTTTTAGTATTTTATTGTAAACCACACTGATACTGTATTTCAAAGATGGAGTTTACATCAAAATGACAAATACATACTTTATCAAGTACTGTAGATTTGAACATATACAAAGATTGAAGGACAGTAGAGGACAGTATAGTTAACAAGTTAAGAGAATATGCTTTCAAGACATAAAGCCTGATAACTAGGGAAGTCTACAGAGATAGGTCCAAGTCATATGTGCGGTTTTTTATAGGACACAGAGAGGATACTCCATGTAGGAAAAAGGATTGAAACTCAAGCATAGCTCTACATGAAAATTTCATCTTTTTTATTCACAGAGGAAAAGTGTTGGTGTGTGGGGAGGCCCATGGTTTCTATGAAATACTGGTCCAATATACACAAATCACTTGCTTTTTTAATCATTTATGCAAGTTGCCCACCTAGACATTACTTGGAAGAAGTGTCGATATTTCAATTTGATAGTCTGGGGTGTGAAAAACCCATTTCCCCCAGCCTCAGAAAAAGTACACAAGTACACAAGTACATTTGTGTGTGTTTGTGTGTGTGTGTGTGTGTGTGTGTGCGTGTACTTGTGTATATATATTTAAGATTTTTTCAATTTATAAATTTTTAATTTAAAAATATTTAAATCTATAATATGTATAAACTGGATGCGCTACAGGTCGTCTTTTTTTTTTTTTAGAGTACTGTATCATGCGCATCGCAGGGGCTACATATGTAAACTATAATAGTAATGATAAGTGAGAAGGGGCGTAGCTCAGCGGTGGAGCACATGCTTTGCATGTGGAAGGTCCCAGGTTCAATCCCAGGCTTCTCCAGGTAGGGGCTGGGAAATGCTGGAGAGCTGCTGCCAATCAGTGTCATCAATACTGGGCTAGATGGACCAAGGGTCTGATTCAGTATAAGGGAGCTTCCTATCTTCCTGTACCATGCACATAGGACAGGAGTTACAGGAAGCTTTGACATTTAGTATTTTGCATAACATGAAAATGTTATTAGATAAAACTCTACCTGGCATTTGAGTGTTTTTGCATCCTTCAGAACCTCTTGGTAATGCCATGTGTTTGCTTCTTTCACACCATGCAGTTTTGCTGTAGGGAGCAACAATGCTTCTACCGTTTTTGCAGGATCTCCCCGGTCAATGGCTTCATTAATGTGACCAATTGCTACAATCCCTAAGCAAGCAAGAAAGAAGTTCATAGTCAATGTGCTACAAGGTGTGCACACAGGGGAACACATTTTGCAACTAAGGTCAGGGCTGTCCCTACCATTAAGCGGAGTGAAGTGCTGCCTCAGGCAGCACATACTGGAGAGGTGTTGGAGGACAGAGTGCTATGTGCACCACACTGCCTGCCTTGCTCCCCCTAAGTTAGCCTGCTGCCCTCTGGTACAACAGAGGCAGCCAGTGTTGAAGTAAGATTGAACTGCCAGTCTGGTCAGCTCCTGTAATGAAATTTGGGGAGGCCTTTTTGTCCTTCTCAGCCCACAAAACATCTTGGGCCAGCCCTGACTAAGGTCATGCATCAATATTCAAGGTTGCAGTCTATGAGTTCTACTTTATCATCTGGCTTTTGTTAAATATAATTTTCCATCAAATAAAAATCTCCTTGTGTTTCAGATTGACCTGCTGAAAGAACCAACTGGCAGTTATTTGGTAACCCCCCAAGCAGCTTTTCTTACAGTATCAGGTAGGAATACAGGAGCAGATTTGGGTGAAACACACTAGAAGAATGCCAGTTAGATCCCGCTGCTCTGGGATTGCATCTCCAGATATTTGCGGAACATCCTGTTAGCAAGATGAACCACGTTGAGCCTGCACAGAGGTCTTTAGTGCTAGCATAGTTCATGCTGTCATTGGTCAGCACAGATGTTCAAGTCCTTTGTAAAAACACAGTTTAGACTGGCTGTTGCTGATTAACAGAGAAAGACCTGCTGATACCCACTGGAAGGACTCCAAGTCTCCCAATAATTCTGTTTTGGACAAATGTATATGGAAGCTATGCTGCACTCTCTGTAACCCCATGAAACCTCTCTGCTCTTTCCAGGCTGTTTTCCAAACAGAGTTCTGAGGAGGGGGCAGTGATGGATCTTCCCAATTTCAGTGGGTAATATGGGTTCCTCTGTGGCTACTACACTGTAAAACCTTTAACATTCAGCTCTTTGTTGATCAATTGTGCTTCAAATTTGCAATCTCAGCAGCCTGGAATGTTTCTGAATGAATGGAACATTATGAATGACTAAATGAATGCCATTTAACAAACAGACATTTATCAGCACTCCACTGCACTGGATTAAGGGCACAATCCTATGCATGTTTAGACAGAAAAACGTCCTACAACTCCAAGCATTCCACAGCCAGCATTTTCAGTCTAAACATGCATAGCATTGTGCCTTATGTTTGTAAACCAAGCCTTAGACAGAACAGTAGAACACTTACTATCATTTTCCTCTTGAATTTGTGTATTAACCATGTCGATACAATTCTGGATATCATTCCAGCTTAAATATTCTTGTCCTTGAGATGTAGCTTCTAATTTAATAGACATCAGGGTGTCAGCATAACTGTAGGGAGATAAGTATAAATCTATCACTCTATGTATTGAAAGAGCACTTATGGATCCAGTACTATATTTGATAAAAGAAGATTGTCAAAGCTTAATACGTCTTTGGACACACCAAATATAAATAGGTGGAAATACTTAAACATGCATACTCCATGTGTGCAAGCAGCAATTCACATGCATCTAGGTAGGATTCTTGTAATTTCCTACACAGTAAGCATTTTGTAACATGCAAGTGGCCCTCCCTGTTCATAGAAATACATCTAGAACGGAAGCTGTTACCGTTGCAAGTTCTCTTCTTCCAGGTTATTAAAGCCAATGGATGGGTTGCTAAGGTGTGTCTTCGTTGCCGCTATGTTCTTGCTTTCCAAAGCCTGGTTTAGCAGTACCACTGCTGATAGCATTTCAACAGCAATAGACAGTTCATCATGAGCCAAGTAGTTCTGTGGGAATATATGATCATCATCATCTTTATCATCTTGCTTTTTTCCTCTGGCAAGGAACCCAAGGTGACTTATATATGGTCCTCCTCCTCTGCATTGCATCCTCACAACAACCCTGGGAGGTAGGTTAGACTGTGAGTCAGTGACTGGCCCAAAGTCACCTAGTGAGCTTCATGGCTGAGTGGGGACTAGAACCCAGATCTGAGTCCCAGTCCAACACTCTAACCACTACAGTACACTGGCTCTCTAATTAGAGACGGAAACGAAACATCCACCAATGTGTTAACAAGGACCTGCAGATTAACTTTAAAAATTAAGACTCCTAAAGGTTAGAAAAGTCAACTCATTGTGTTATATCACATGTCAGTCCTACTTAGAGTAGACACATAAAAATGAATGAGACTTAAGTTAGGCTAATATGGGATACAACCCTTAAAACATCTGATGAAGGCAGGATCACTAACTTACACATACTGGCCTGGTTCTCATGCAACACTTACCCATGGTTTATTTAAACCATAGTTTGTTGCCCTACCCTGAGTCACCTGGTTCAAAAAATGATGACAACCCAGAGTATGGGCTGAGTATGGGTGGTTGTTGTTGGGCTAAGTATAGGTGGGGTGGGGTGGTGGTAGTGGTTGTTGTTGTTGTTATTATTATTATTATTATTATTTCCATTTCTATACCGCCCAGTAGCAGAAGCTCTCTGGACGGTTTACAACAATTATAAAATTACATAATAAAATACAATCTATATATATAAAAGAAGAAGTCCTGACTCATCAATGCCCAGCTCAAACCGTTTAATCTAGGAACGTGAAATTTTGAAGGAACATTGCTTTTATGACGTAGACACCCACTAAGAAAGGATTTTTGGAAATTCCGTCCCTAAGGGGGTGAAAAAAAGGGGGCAAAATCACCCCACTCTCATATCTCCTATGGGCAAAACAACAGGGGAGCAGTTATGCAAGTCGGCCTCACCTCATAATTGCTGCAGGAGCCAATAGGAGCAGTTATGCAAATAGCCCATACGACACTTAGAATGTTCGTATGAATTCCTGCAGGGGCCAATAGGGGTGGGTATGCAAATCTCCCCTAGGCCATTTAGAATGTTTTCTGAGGGGGTGAAAAGGGAGGGAAACTTTTTAAATGACTGAATGACTGTTGTGTGGGGGGCGTCGTCGCATAGGCTCCACTCCATCACGTTTTGACGGATCTACCCCAAACTTGGCACGGTCACTCTTAATCACCTGTAGACTCTCAGGATTAACCTGATTTTTCTTTAAGATCAGATATTTCTGTCAGAAAAGTTTTCTGCTGCCAGCACCCAGCCTAAACGTTACACTTTCAGTCAGAGAATGACTGTTGTGTGTGTGGCGTCCCAAATCCTGTGTGTCTGTGTGTCCGTGTGTATGGGCGTCTGTGTGTGTCGCATAGGCTCCTACACGGTTGTACGGATCCTGCCCCAAACCTGGCACACATACTCTCCATCACCCAAGGACAAAGACTGGCAGGTTCAAATCTCCAAAGAACCCTCGCTGTGCCTGTATGGCCCAAAATAGATGATAGCCAATGGCGTCACTTGGAATGTTCGCAGGGGCCATATTCAGGAGTGGTTATGCAAATCACTCCAATAACATTTAGAATGTTCATATGAACTGCCGCCAGAGGGGCCCAATCAGGAGAGGATATGCAAATCACTCCAATGACATTTAGAATGTTCATATGCACTGCAGCTGCGACCTACACGGGGGGGGGGGAGCTGGGATTTCATTGTTGGGTAGTCCCGAGGGGGAGGGGGAACAGGGATTCCATTGCTGTGTAGTCCCAGGGGAGGGGGGGCAAGCTGGGATTTCATGGCTGTGTAGTCCCAGGGGGGGAGCAGGGATTTCACTGCTGTGTACTCCTGGGGGGGGCAAGCTGGGATTACATTGTGTGGTTCCGGGGGGGGGAGCTGGGATTTCATTGTGAAGTCCCGGCGGGGGGGGGGAGCTGGGATTTCATTGTGTAGTCCCAGGGGGGGGAGCAGGGATTTCATTGTGCAGTCCCGGGTGGCGGACAGAGATTTGATTGTGTAGCCCCGGGCAGGGAGGAAAGCAGGGATTTCATTGTATAGTCCCGGAGGGGGGGCGCAGGGAATTCATTGTTGTGTAGTCCTGGGGGGGGGGGGAGCTGGGATTTCATTGTGCAGTCCCGGGGGAGTTGGTAGTCCTGGGGGAGCTGGGATTTCATTGTGTAATCCCGGGGGAGCTGAGATTCCTGGGGGAGCTGGGATTCCATCATGTTTCTTTTAAAAACAATTGTACCAAATCCTAAAATCCGCGGGCAACAGAACGAAGCCGCAGGCAACAGCTAGTTATACAATAAAAATACAATTTTACAATAAAATATAGTATAAATAATACAAACAATAAAAACATCAAAAAAATTAGAGAAACATTTTAAAAACACTTTTAAGATTACTTAAATAGCTAAATAGATGTAAAAAAACCCCAACAACCCATGGTTTGTTGTTGAATCATGGATTGTTATTACATGCGAACCCTGCACTATGGTTCAACTATGGGTTGTAAACCACAAACAACCCAGAATTCACAATCTTCTTGGGTTGTTGTGGTTAACAATCCATAGTTAGTTCTGGGTTCACAATGTAATGACAACCCACAATTCAAGAAACCATGGTTTAATTAACCATGATTTGTCATTATGTGTGAACCAGGCCACTGCCATGATACCTCATACACTTCTGTATGGATATGGCAGAATATTACTTATTTAGTTCAATAAGGAATTGACTAAAGCAATGCTTTGACAGACAATATTCTCTTTCCACATCATATTGCCCTCTTTGTTTCTTACCTTTGGTTTTGGTCTTCCACTCCCCTGTTCTTCCCCACCCCCCTAATTTTGTCAGGCAGGTTAGAGAGTAGCCCCTTTGGAGTGAGGACCACTTTCAAAATGCTCTGCTCTCTCCCAGCTGATCTATGTACCGGCAGCAGTTGAGATGCATGACCATAGAGCCCTCTGAGTGAGGCTGCCAGAGCATCTGCTGGAACATACTCCCATATATATACTCGGAGGACAAAATCTGAAGTGGAAGCAGCAGCAGCCCTGATGAGGTATCAGTGCCAAGGAAATGTGGGGGGGGGGGTTCCTGGTGGCAAAATCAGTAGCAGATCTGACAACCTATGAGAGGCAGGGAAATGTTTTCTTTGGGGCGGGGTGGGGGTGGCATAAAAATGGCAGCAGGCACCATGACAAGCTACTGGGGGGGGTTCCCTTTTGGTAAAGATGGTGGCAAAACTTGGCAGCAGGGGAAACATTGGGATGTGACGGCTAGGCACTCAGCGGGCCACAGGGAGGATCCCCATGAGCTTTATGCACACCTGTAGTATGGGAAGTTTTTTCCTGCTGAATTGGAGGATAGGATAGGATAGGACCATCCCCCCCCCCCATTTCTATGAAAGTGCAACCACCAGTCAAGTTAGCCATGCAGGACCATGAAAATGGGGTAAAAATTGTGAAGTAAAGCCTGCCAAAAGAATAGAACTTTGAAGGTAAGGTTACATACACTTAAACAAAAACAAAACAAATCCAAAATATTAGGTACCTCTACTATTCTTTCATGATTCACACTTGTATAAACTGTGCCCTCCGACCCCTATGATGGGGGAGGTATAATAATGGATTCCAGCTATCAATTATTGTGGTTCAAAAACAATTAAGAACCACATGTTAAGACTGCCCTCTATGCTGAGGCATTTAACAGCTCCAAATAGTACAGGGGATGGTGGTTACTCACCTTTTTAACCAGTCTACATACTTTTTATAACCATGTTATTAGCTATTTAAGTAATTTTTAAATTGTTTTAAATGTCTAGTGAAATTTCTACGATGTTTTTATTGTTTGTATTTCATAGTGTTTTATAATTGTTGTAAACCACCCAGAGAGTTTTGGCTTTGGGTGGTATAGAAATGAAATAAAATAAAATAAATAAATAAATAAATAAATGTGTTTATCTCTCACGTCCATAAGGGGACGGCATATCTATATAAACGTTAATCCCAAAGAATTAGCAATTGCTAATGTTTGTGGTTAGAAGTCTCTGTGGGAAATGCATGTGTAAAACTCACCTGAAATCATAAGGAAATATTTATGCAATACATAAAGTAGCAGCAATTTAGAATAGGTAGACTCTTGGGTAACTTGAAATGGTAATACATGGCTATTCCTTAATTATGCAGCTGCAAGGACACATTCAACTGGTTTCCATCTTACCACAGCATTTTGCTGCTGAAGATTGAAGAGTTCAGTCTGATAGACAGAGGCAGCAGATGGGTAAACGTCACACAGCTGGGCCTCAGGCTTCATTAGAGCAGCAATGGTCTTATTCGGATCACAGTTACGAATTGCAGTATTGATATTGTCAACTGCAGTAAGTTCTACAGGCAAGACGAAAAACAACATCAGAAGTCCTTGTTATATTTGCTCCATATAATACTATGTACCTGATATCCCTAGTGATACCATTGCCAAAGAAAACTTCTCATGGGCAGTAGGAATGTATGAGTAGGCAGGTAAGAACAGAGAGATAGGACATGCACATCCTTCCATTTGAACACTGGAACTTTTGCATGCTTTCAAAGCCAAATTCAATATAAGGGCTAGAAAATTTGCTTTGCTTCTTTCCAAGTGAAAAATTATTCTTATGTTCCTGTGCCAGAAAGTACCCTCTGTCACAGGGTAGTGATATTACATATTACAAAGTTAGTGATATTGATGCTGAAATAAATGGGAACCTTTTCCTTGTGTTAAGGCTCCCGAAGGACCCACTGGATCAGGGCAGTGATTGTTTAATACTATATGTTTAGATATGTTTATACTGAACAGCAGCAACACTTAACTGAGTGGCTTCCTTTAGAGTTAATACTTTCAAAAATATAAGCTCTCCAAGGTAGAGAATGATACACTTTTCAAAATTTGCCCCCATGCTGTATTTTCTGGGTAAACGTAGCACGCAAAGAGCTGGTAGACTGATGAATCCAAGTGAAATCCAAGGAAGAAAAGAAGGAGAGGAGGGGAGGGGGGGAGGGAAGGGGAAAAGAATAAACATATAAGGGAAGGGGAAACATTCTTTTCTCTCTTTCTTATATTTGGTACTAGTAAGTAGATTTATTAGTACAAGGGTTGATGGGTTTTAAAGCTATTCAGGAAGACGTGGGGGGCTGCTGTTCAGAAGAGTGGGGTTTCTCTCCCCCCCCTTCGGTTAGGCGAGAAGTTTTAGAGCGGTGCAGGATGCTCTGGCAGAGTAGGGGGGTTATACATATAATTGTTGGGATGGAGGGGAGGGATTTGTTGTATTTGCTTTTTTTCACTATTAGGGACCAGAGGGTTAAAGATGTCAAAATATTAAAAATAGACTCTAAGTTAAGACTTTCTACGCCGAATGTTAAAGGTCTGCTATCGGTGGTGAAGAGAAGACGTATTGAAGCACTCTTAAATAAAGACAAGGCGGACACTGTATTTCTGCAAGAAACACATCAGTCAAAAGAGGGGGTAAATGAGTTAAAATTGAGATGGACAAGAATATATGAAAAGGCTTCTGGTTCCTCTATTCCAGCTGGGCATGCTGGGAGTTGTAGGCCAAAAACATCTGGGGACCCAAGGTTGGAGACCCCTGTTATAGACCAATTTCTTTGATAAATCAAGATGCTAAATTAATGACTGCTATATTAGTGAGAAGAAAGAATAGGTTTGTTGGTAAATATGTAGGGATAGATCAATGTGGCTTTACTGAAGGTAGACAAATGGCGGATTTAACTAGGAGAGTTTTAAATATAATATACTTAATAAAGAAAAGTAATTTGAAAGCTGGGGACTTAGCATTAGATATTTTTAAAGCCTTTGATTGCGTGGAATGGCCAGCGTTAAAAATGATAATAAAAACCATGGGGTTTGGTGAGGGGTTTAGAGGAGATATTAATCAATTGTATGCTCAAAATATAACATCAGTAGTGGTAAATGATGGAATAACAGAATGAATTTTCCTGGGCCGAGGAACTAGACTAGGGTTGTCCCCTTTCCCCTGTATTATTTGCTTTAGTAATGGAGGTTTTAGCAAATGCGATTAAAGAGGATAGAAATATAGTAAGTGGGATAGGGTTAAAGGAGAAGATTAAAATAAAACTTTGTATCATCTTTTTGCAGATGATACTTTGTTAACAATTGAAAACCCCATTGAAAATATGGATACGTTGGCTGATCATTTGAATGAGTTTAGGGAAGTTACGGGTTTACAAGTAAACTGGGATAAATCTGAGATTATGTTATTTAATTATAGAAAGATAGAGGAGATGGAAGGGGGAAAAATAAAAATAAATATTAAGATTAAAAATTCAATTAAATATTTAGGTATAGATATTTTAAAAGATTTAGACAAATTAGGAGAACAGAATTTTAGAAAGTTAAAGAATGAGGTTAAAAATAAATTAGAGGGGTATTAAAAAATTTGATTATCAGGGTTTGGTAGCATAGCTTTGATCAAAATGAAGATTTTACCTAAGATAATTTTTTTATTTAGAATGATACCAATAAGGGTACCAGAAAAGGAAATTAAAGATTGGCAAGCAACAATTAATAATTATTGTAATGGGGGGAAGAAACCAAGAATCATTAAAAGCATGTGGTAAATGGAAGAGGAGACATGAGCATGAAAGGGATTTCACCGCATTTGAGCAGTTGGTTATGTCCAGAGAACTCGTAGAAGGAAATGCATCAGCTAGGGGTCTTACAAAGATGTTATATAAAATGTTGCAGAAATCAGAAGAGCAAGCAGAAAATCTTAAAATAGTTTGGGATACAGAGTTTGAAGAGGAAATATCAAAGAACGAGTGGAACAAGATTTGGGATAGGCGAATATTGAAAAATATGTCTATAAGAATTAAAGAGAATTTTTATAAGCTAATTTGGAGATGGTATTTGACTCCAGTGAGATTAAATAGAATAGATAATAAATGTTCTCCAATGTGTTGGCGAGGATGTCAGGAGTTGGGTACATATGCTCATATGTGGTGGAGTTGTAAAAATGTAATGGATTTTTGGAAAATGATTTTTGAGGAAATATCAGAAATTGTTGGAGCTGATTTAGAGGTTTGTCCTAAACTAGCTTTGCTATCAATAACGGAAAAGGTGATCGGTCCTCAAAATGTTAAAGAATTAATTATAAACTTGTTAACGGCAGGTAGACTAATGATAGCAAGGAAATGGAAAATTCAGCAAGTTTTCACTATTACTGATTGGTATAAAGAAGTATGGGATATGGCTTTGAATGATATGTTGACTTGTAATATTAAATGCAAAAGGGGTCAATTAAAGAAAAATATATTCAAGGATATTTGGGGTTTATTTTTGGAATATGTGTTTAAAAAGGGGAAAGGGAGTTTACCCTGTCAAGGATATGTTGTATTTTTGGAATAATGAACAATTATAGAGTTATTGGATTATTTGGTCCCATGGTGATGGGAGCACAATATTAGTTATATGTGTGTGTTATTTTCTTTGTATTGTTTAAAAATTTAAATAAAATTTAAAATTAAAATTAAAAGCATGTGGTATAAAGTGCAAAAAGTAGGGGGACTTGGCCTTCCTAATATAGTGGTATTACATAGCCAATCAACTAAGATATATAATGGATATTATAGCTAAGACAGACAATATGTGGATGGAGTTAGAGGTACAAGAATTAGGGAATAGGGTTGAGAATATATTATTTGTAAAGAAAAATATTAATATAATAAAAATATTAGAAAATCCCTTTTTAAAAACTATGTTAGAGATTTGGAATAGTACAAGGAAAATATTTATACCGGAGATATCCCCGTTAACTCCAGTGGTGGTTATGGAGGATTTCCCTGAAAATGTAAGACATCTGGAAGACATTCAGGGGAAGACATTGTAAGACATTCAGGGGGGAAAAGGGTCATCAAATTAATGGATTGGGTGGAAAAAATAGAGACTAGGCAAGAAATAATTGAAATGGCTGGAGTAGGAAGAATTTCCTGGTTAAATTTAATGCAATTAGATCAGTGGTCAAAGAAATGGAAGAGGAAAATGGAGCATGAAAGGGAATTAATTGGTTTTGAAAAGAGGGTTTTGTCCAGAGAACTTGTAGATGGGAATACTTCATCAAGAGGATATACAATGATTCAAAAAGGTGAAGAACAAAATGACAATCTTAAGATAGTTTGGGATAAGGAATTTGAGGATGAGATTTTGAATGAAGGGTGGAAAAATATATGGGAAAGACGAATATTGAACAATATGTCAATAAGGATAAAAGAGAACTTTTATAAACATATTTGGAGATGGTATCTGACTCTGGTGAGAATTTTGGGAAAATTTTTTGTAGATATATCAGAAATTATTGGTATTAATTTAGTGGTCTGCCCAAAAGTAGCATTGTTATCAATAACGGAGAAAGTTGTTTGTTCTCAAGATACAAAATAATAATTGTAAATCTGTTAATGGCAGGAAGATTAATGATAGAAAGGAAATGGAAAGTTCAACATGATTTTTTCATTGTTGATTGGTATAAGGAGGTATGGGATATTGCTTTAAATAACTTGCAGTACCAAATGTAAAAAAGGGACAACTTAAGAAAAATAATTTTAAGGATATTTGGGGATTATTTTTAGATTTTGTTTTAAATAAGGGGAAAGGGAGCATGCCATGTCAAGATATGTTGTATTTTTGGAATTATGAATAACAATTGATTATAGAGATTTTTATTTATTTATTTATCATATTTATACCCCGCCTTTTTTCCTGAAAGGAACCCAAGGCGGCTTACATAATCCTCCTCCTCCTCTCCATTTTACCCTCACAACAACCCTGTGAGGTAGGTTAGGCTGAGAGTCAGTGACTGGCCCAAAGTCACCCAGTGAGTTTCATGGCCGAGCGGGGACTAGAACCTGGATCTCCCGAGTCCCAGTCCAACACTCTAACCTTTGGTCCCGTGGTGATGGGAGCACTATATAAGTTGAATGTATGTTATTTTAGTTGTTTTATATATTGTTTGAAAAACTTTAAGTAAAAATTATTTTTTAAAAAAGACTGATGAATCCAAGTGAATTGATAGGGCGGATAAATTGCCATTAAGCCAAGCCACAGAAAGCATGAAATGAAAGTGTGTTTCAAGCTTAACATTTCAGAAGACAAGCTCTAACATTTCAGGAATCAAAGAAAAGCAACTGATAGAAATGCAGCTGCAAATTTAGAACCCTCTTAAATATAGCTCTGTTTGTTTGAAACACTAACTTAAAACACAAACTGTGCATATTAGCTATTTAATATCATTTTTGTCAATACTAGGAGCACGTGACATTTTAAAATTCTGCTTGTTGCTATACTAAACTGCAAAGTGGGTTTGATATATACAAAATAAGTCAGTCAGGTCTAATCAAATTCCATTTTGAAGACTATATAGTTTATTTAACACATTGACTGAATCTGACTAAGAATGCAATCTTAGAAAAAGGAAACATTGAACGATTAGTGACTTTGCAATGGTGACACCAAAACAAAAGTGACAAAATAAAGCGCTGTGCAGGTAACTTAGGGCTTCTCTGCATGAGTCTTTTAACTTGCCACTTTCTTGAAGCTTCTGCTTCCGGGTCCTTTGCAGGATTAAGATTGGATCTTTCACATGTGTTCCCTCCCCCCTGGGGGGGGGGTTCTTTCTCTGCTTTTCTATGTTCCATTACATAACCACAAGGTGGCACTGCAGTATAGCAGAATTGCAAAAATACATGAGCTTCTCATAATGCGCTTTCCAGATAACAGCACACTTTCCTCGATAAAAAAAAAAGCTGGGGAAATGCGTGGAAAACATGGGAGAGGCCCTGGAGGATGACGTGTCATGTAAAGCACCCGTCAACTACCATGAGTGAGGAATCATGAGTGCACAATAAATGCCTCGTGTAGAGAAGCCCTTAAAGTAAAACATGATTCTAGGAATGGTTATAACTGGTCAGCATTAAAGTTAACCATGCGATGAAGATACAAGTGAAAATTAATCATTTACTCACTAAATTTGTGAGAACCTGCTTCCTCATTGGCAACACTAACTTCATTCTGTATCTCATTTTTGTCGAGCAAAATTGGAACCCCTGCTATCTAACAGATTAGGAAAAAAGACATTTCATTATGTATATATTTTAATTAAAGGGCAAATGAGTAATCTGTACTATCACACTATTGGAACTGCGGGCTGAATACCAGCTTCAAAGTCACCATCAAAAATGTGCTGTTTCCTATAACAAATATGCACTTTCATTATGCAGAAGTACACAAATATTTATTTAGACAGACAGCTCTGTGGGCCTCCGAAGATTTAATTTTTCAGACTAGAATTTAATATTTTTTTCTATACTGCTTGTAGATGATTTTAGCAATTACTTCTATGATGTCTACCAGTTATCCTAAAAAGTACATTGTGCATTGCCATAGTATTAAAAAATGTTTTGCAAGCCTCTCTACACACTATTCATAAGAGGGCCACAGATCATGTTGAAATCATATCTTAAAGAGGTTAAGGAAAACTAAGGTGTCACACTAGCACTTTACATTCAGTTACCTGCATTCTCTGCCTTTTAGAGTCAAATAACTGTATTAGGTACCATGAGGAATTTTGCGGCAGAATTTCAAGCAGGCTCAGAGCAGGGTTGTTCAAGCCTGCCATCAGTGCCACTTCATCTTGCATGTCAATAGCCTCGTTCACTTGGACTAAAGCTATGTGAACTGAAAGGAAAACAATACTTACAGACAGCAAAATATTCTGAAAGAGATTTTTTCTTTTTTTTTTAGCCATTTCACAGTTTTTCAAGCAAACTTGCACCAAATCCTTCTGGATAAGCATGCAAGCACACATCAGACTCTAAGGGCCTGGGGCTGAAATGCAACATGTAAGAGGGGTCGAAATTTACAGTATATTTTGCAGCCAGCAGAAGAGGAGAAAGAGCAGATAAAGTAGATCTGAATCAATTAATAAGTCTGTTGTTATCAAGAATGCAAAAGACCCAAGAAAAGAAATCTTCTCACCCAAGTTTAGTAATACAACAGCAAGACATCTCCCAAAGAATTCCAGATAAATGCTAAAGCACTAAGATATGCCTCTTTTAAAAATTAGAGAACTGTGGAAGTATAATTGAATCTACTAATACTTTCCACGTAGAATTCATGCTGAATATAAAACTCTCAAGTTTCAGGAACCTTTGGCATTCACAAGGAATGAAGATCACTCACTGTTGACCTTATTGATGTTTCCCTGGATCTCAGCTTGTGTCAGCAACTCTTCATACACATCTCTTTCCTCCTCCAAAATGGAGCCATTCTGAAAACAACAATACTATGATTGAACAAAAGACTGTTTCTTTCCAGGGTCGCACTGCTGATTTCAAGATGGAGGTGATGTTTGTGTGCACACATGCACAGAAATTTCAGTAAGAAAAGCAAGTTCTTGGGGGAAAAGACCAATTCTTGATACAAAGTTAAACTGCAAAAAAACAGTTTAATTCCATTTGTTGTCTTTTTAAAAATCCCTAATAAAACCAATAGCACTATCACCCACAGAAGGCAAACTATTATGTTTTTAAAACTGTTTTTAAGGGAAGGGACTGCAAGCTTACTTACCACATAATTTAGTTATAATAGTAATCACTCAGTATGTTGTACCAGGGAACTTATCAGAGACATAGGCGAAGAATAATCATATGTGGGTTGAACCGTGGGGTAAGGGGGAACAGTACACCACTCTAGAAATGGCACAATTGTGTCTTTGTTAAATCCCAGATTCTCAAGGCTCATGGAAAGTAAACCGGGAAGACTCCAACCTCCTTGCCAGAACCAGGAATCCCCCAAAGCTATCCATGTCAAATTAGTTTGCATTTCAACTCTGCTGATGTGCTGAATAAGACTTCAAAAGATCAATCATTTCGCTTCTTACAGCATATGGATTATTTATTGAACATTCGCTTATTGGGGAACGCTGATGGGATGATGATGATGATGATGATATTTATACGCCGCCTTTTTTCCTGCAAAGAACCCAAGGAGGCTTACTCCTCCTCCTCCCCATTTTATCCTCACAACAACCCTGTGAGGTAGGCTAGGGTGAGCGTCAGCGACTGGCCCAAAGTCACCCAGTGAGTTTCATGGCTGAGTGGAGACTAGGACCCGGATCTCCTGAGTCCCAGTCCGACACTCTCATAAAATTATTTACATGAATTCAAGAGGAGATTTTCATTAACAAATGCTTTGCTGGTAACAATCACTTTGGCACTGCAAAGTTTTACTAGCCTGGAGATTTAGCACAGTCAAATAAATGCAAAATAGCATTTTGATTATTCTGTCGTAGCTCAGAATAATTTAGGAAAATAAATTAATTTAGGAAAATATAGTAACATATTTTGCATTCTATGTGCATGCATTGTTTTAGAACCAGAAGAGGTTAATTTTGTTTGTTCATAATGGAGTATACATACTAATAATAATTCATTTCCAAGATTGTCATGAATGGAGAACAAACATAGCATCTCAATAAGTCAAGATATCTGCCATTTTGTGTCATTTGGCTAGATCTGTACAGTAATGGTACTCAAACAAGTATGAACCTTTGTCTTACTTTTAAGGGTAAAAAGAGTTATCTGTAATTAAATTCATATCCATAGTTAGTTACACAGAATGATCCGCTTGTGTACCTTCAATCTTGCATTCTCTTCTTTTCTCTTTTTAGCTTCTGAAAGTTCCTTCTGATATCCAAGGGCAAGATCATCATCCACATTGACTAACACGGCATTGGGATTTTTCAGTGTTTTGATAGTTTGATCTGCAATTCCCCTTTCAATAGCTTCATTAATTGCAATTACAGCAGCATGCACTGAAAAGAATAAGAATCTAGTATTAAAAAATAGGAGATGCTTGCTAGAATTAATTTTAATTTAGAATTAATTCCCTAAATCTTTGCTCCCTAAAGCAAAAAGAATTAATGGTCACTGAATAGTTAACAAAATACCATTAACATTCAGAAACTTGGAGGAAGATCATTTTATTCCAGTTGAAGCTGAGACTTTGTTCTCTGAGTGTTCATCCCCTCCATCTACTAGGTAAAGCTACCCAATTTGGTTTGTATTTATTTATTTATCTAGTACAGCAACTAAAATTAAAAAGCGTTAACTGCCTAGTTTCTCTCTACTTCTGTTTTCCACTGATCAAGTAACCTGTGTGCTTTGCCTGCGATGGAGACAGTTCTGACTGAGTAACAATTGGATTTTATATTTCCAAAAATGGGGGTCGGTCATTATTTCTTGTTCCCAGTTGTCCTAGGGGCAGCTCTAGGTGAAACCTGAAACCATCACATCACCTAGTATGTAAAAGGTGGTATATATATATATATATACACACACAAAGATACAAAGATATATACACACACACACACACACACACAAACTTACTAACATACACATGCACACACATTCATCACCACCACCCAAAATATACAAATATACTATATGTTTTAAAAAAAAATGCTTCGTGTACTCAGGCTCATACCCATGTACCTTGCCAAACCAAAAATGAAATAAATACAGAGGATAGAAAGGATGGTGGTCCTTTTGACATTTGATGGACATACCTGTAACATCTGTGATATCATCAATAGATACTGGTATCTTTTGAAAGATATACCTGGATGTCAGGGTGGTCACATGTTTGCATATAAACAGCAGATAGAACCTTAGAGATATATTGGTGCACAGTGCTTGCAGACCCAAGCTCTTATTGGTTGACAGACCTATCTTAGGTAAAGAAGTGAAAAGCAACTTTCCTATGGGTGTATTCAGACGACACAGAGATTGTTCGTTATCAGCGATCATGATCGATTTCCCGTGATGTCTGAACCCTGTCGTAATCAGTGATCATCCAGATCGTCGGTAATCATCACCAACGACTGTCATCATGTATGAACCCTGTTATCGTGATCGTGTTGTGAAAAACATAGAGCTCCCTGGCAGGAGCGGACATTGTTGCTCGTGCCACGCGCCTGGCCATAGAGTAGGAATGACAGTTGCCCCCAAAGGGCGCTTCAAGGCAGCTGTCACAGGTGGTGGGGACAGGAAAGGACTCTCCCCACGCTGCTGCCGCCACCGCCTCCGAGCCCACAGAAGCCCTCCCCGGGAACCTACGGAGGCTGCATGCAACAAGGTAAGTGCTCCCGCAAGACTCCTTGTGCCTGCTGCCCGGTTCCCGCCACTCACGCCGCCGAACATGCCCCGCACCACAATCCCTCCCTGCCTGGCCCCCCATAGCGCGGCAGCTAAGCGGAGGCTTTTCCTCCAACTACCTTACCCCTTACAGCTGCTGAAATCGAGCCATGCCGCAAGCCCCCTCCTTACCTTTCCCTCTTCCTCCGGGTGAAGGAGGAGGAGGAGGGGGGAGAGCCAAGCCCATCTCTCTTACCACCTCTAGGGCTCCACGTGGCTGTATGGGGCAAGGGGGGCGGAGTAAAAGCCTCTGCTTGGCTGCCGCACTATGGGGGGCCAGGCAGGGAGGGATTGGGGGGTGGGGCGGGCATGGCGGTGCGAGGGGCCAGCGGTGCGAGCGGTGGCAACCAGGTGGCAGGCGCGAGGAGAGGTGGCGGGCAGGGGCGGCAGTGGTCTTGGCGGCGCAAGGGGGCTTGCGGGAGCATGTATCCTGCTCCATGCAGCCTCCAAAGGTTCCCGGGGGGTGGCAAGGGGGCTCTGGGCCAGCAGCAGCCCCTTCCAGCTCGGCGGCGGCGGTGAGACATTTGACAGGAGCGGACTCCTCCTCCACTCCTGTAAAATGTAGCCCAAGGGCCACCGGGATACGTGGCCTCCGAGCCTCCTCACGCCAGCCTGGAGAAAAATACGGCTGGCGTGATGAGACTTGAATGTGTGTCGCTCACCTGTCTGCGGGGCCACATCGTTCGTATTTAACATGAACTATAGGCTGCTGTGTCGTGTGAATGCAGTCTATGATTACTGCAGTGTATGTACTAATTGCCATACAGGCAAGAGAAACCCAATATATAAAACCCAATCATTATTGTATGATAATTGTATGTTCTAGTCTGTAGTGATAAAGGGCTTCTTTACATGAGGCATTTATTGTGCTCTCGTGATTCCTCACCCACGGTAGTTTGCAGGTGCTTTACACGACAACGTCACCCCCAGGGCCTCTCCCATGCTTTCTGAGCATTTCTGCAGCTTTTTTCAGAACTAGGATAATGAGCTATTAAAGGGCTAACTCGCTACGAAACGCTACAAAATGGTTGTATATTTTCGCAATTCCACTATACCTCAGCGCCACCTTGTGGTTGTGTAATGGGACATATAGAAAGGCAGAGAAAGAAAAGCCCCAGGAAAAAAAAAATGTGTAAAGGAACCGATCTTAATCCTGCAAAGAATCCGGAAGCAGAAGCCTCGGTAAAGTGCTGTGTTAAAACAGGTTAAAAGCCTAATGTAGAGAAGCCCAGCGTTGCATTATTAGGCTTTCGGATATTGTTCATTTTCACCAGTTTACTTATCCCAATTGATTAGTTGCTTTTTGAGTTTGGGTTGGGCTAGCATAGTGGTTATGAATCAGGAAATACTCAGTTCAAATCTTGCCTGTGATGTGCTCACTAGGAGCCTTTAGGCAAGGCACTCTCTCTCAGTCGTGGCCAGTGGTGCAACAAAACTGGGCACACAGGGATGCAGTGCTGGCACTTTTTAATTAGCAGGGACACTGACATCCTCTGCCCCCCCTCAGAATCCCCTTTGCCCTCTGAATTTATCTGTAATCCTCAGGGTAGCTGGGGGGGGGGGGGATGAATTTCCCAGTAACAATACATTGTTCCTTCCTGTAATGCAAAGCATTTTGGGGTGGGCTTTGTCTTGAAAGGGGAATTAAGACCCATTAGTTTTACAAAACACCTACTCCTAACACAGTGTTCTCCAACCTTGGGTCCCCAGATGTTTTTGGCCTACAACTCCCAGCATGCCCCAGCCAGCGTAGCTGGGGCATGCTGGGAGTTGTAGGCCAAAAACATCTGGGGACCCAAGGTTGGAGAACACTGCCCTAACAGATTAAAACTGCTAGAACTATTTGCTGACATGAATCCACACAGTTGCCTACATTTTTAGACTCTCCTTGGGGATGTGGCTATGGGGACTGTCATGATGAGCATCTGCACTTCAAAATTTACCACTACACTACTGGTCTTGGCCCTCAGCCTGCAATACAGGCATAATATTGACCTACCTTACAGGTTTTTTGTAAGGTTAGTGAACCCTGAAAAGTACTATATAAAATGCTTATCATTGTTATTTAGAAAGTTCACATGTTCAAGCTTGCATCAGTGCTACTAAATGTTCAGTTTGACTTTTTGCAAACTCGTATTCAGTAGAGGCAAACTCGTATTCAGTAGAACACTGGCTGTGTTCACACTGCACAATAAGCTTACTGTGAATGAGCTGCATGCAGCTCATTTGCTCCTGCTTTGGTTGTCCTCACTAGCACAACTGCTGAACAAACCAGGAATCAGAAGTTTACTATGGCATATTGCTCCCTGGCTTATTGCTCCCAAACAAGCCAAGATTCATAACCAAGAACAAACCCTGGTCAGAGATTCCGGTTTGTAAAGGGATCAACAAGCCAGGATCCTCGGTTCGGACATGTTAAGCTTCTGACTCCTGATTTGTTCACCGGTCACACTAGCAGGGAGGATCAAAGTGGGAGCTAATGGGCTATGTTACATGCACCAGCATGCAGCTCATTCACAGTAAGCCAGAGTTATCCAGAATCCTGGCTTATCATACCATGGAAGTGCGGCCATTGTCACTAATGGAACTCAAGTGCCTTTTGTTAATTCTGGAAAAACTAAAATAAAAATGTTTCATACCTAGGACTGTTAGAAAGCATGGTGACATTTGTATAGCTAACACAGAACCATCTTAAGAACGTAAGAGCTCTGCTGGATGAGACCAAAAGCCTATCCAGTCCAGCACTCCGTTACCACAGTGGCCAACCAGTTACTTATGGGAAGCCCACAACCAGAACATGAGCACAATAGCACCCTCCCAGCACCCAGCAACTGGTATTCTGTTGAAAATCAACAGCACTTCTATATTAAATGGAAAATTGAAGATTTGTGGAGCAACCATGTACTATTCTACTTTCCCCAAGTTTTAAATTTTATCTGCAAGCATGTTATGTACCACATCTGTATTAGATTCTTAGGCTTCAATTCTGTACGCACTTACCTAGGAGTAAGCCCCATTAAACTCCGTAGGGTTGTGCTGTAAACTATCTATAGTGCAGACAGCGGGCACATTCGCAAGTCACGACAACCCACCCTGGCATTTGGCAATAAGCCACGATGTGTTGCTTGTCACGTGAACAACTCACAGCGAGCCCCAACAGACAATTGGGCTCACAGTGGGTTGGTGGCCGCTTCCTACCCCTTTGGTCGACCTACGATGAGTTGTCATGTCATGCGAACCCAGTCAGTGTGTATTAGCGAAGTTGGCCAGCTGAAGCTAGTTCACATTGCAGGAAGCCAACAGCCTACTCTGATTTGTAGCTTACATTAAGTAAATAACACAATTCCACAATTGCCTCAAGTTTTAAAATATTGATTTCTACAGCAGGTTTTTTAGCTGGTCCTTTGATCTGTGCAATCTCAAAGTAAAAGGTGTGTGTGTATACACGTATGTACACACACACACACACACACACACACAGAGCTAGATTTTTGTAAAGTTAAAGTCAGAAGATGAGATTTTAGGATATTTTAGAGCACAGGATGAAAAGAAAAGATTGCTTTACTTGATCAAACTAGTTTTTCAGGAATCTGTGACTAAAGCAACTTTCAGACACATTATTACCATATTTTAGAAAACAGGTCAGAATGTTCCTAACACTTTTATTAGGCAAACTTACATGCAGCTTCATCCACTGAAAGTTCACTGGCCAGGATGCCTCCAATTTTATGAAATGATGGCATCTGTATACCGTACTTCTCTAGTTCCTTCCGCATGTTACTGATTTCTTCCTCTAATTATTGTGGGCGGAAGGGTTAAAGAAGGAGAAATAGTTACATGAAAGATAAATCTTTTTAGGATGTATTATGTGAGAAAAGCATGCACAACATAGATAACTGGGGAGGGGACACTCTGTGTCTCTTAACGTCATTATGCCTTCAATTCTCCTTGGTCCTTTCCTCCTGTCTGAGAAAAATTGCAGCCCAGAAAACTACAAGGATCTGTTATCTAGCAGCTTTTAATAAAGTAGAGCACATTATTTACGATAGCTAATCTACACCCACTTCAGCACAGAAATATGGAGAATGTTGGGGGAGTAGTGAAAAATTGTCACATAAATATAGTGTCATTAGAAAATGCAATAATGATACAAGAATTAGTTGCAAATAAAGTTTAAAAGTACCTGTAAAGTCTACTTTCCCCAGCAAATCCTGGATCTGTGGAGCTATTCCTAGTTTAAACAAATATAAACTGCAAAAGAAAAATGGAAAATGATGTGTTATACCACAATAGATTAAATTAGAATCTATTAGATAAACAAGTATCAGATGGAATAGGTTGTTGTGTATTAAAGCTTATTCTACAATACATTTGTTGGTCTTTGAGGTGTCACAGGACTTTGTTTTGTTTTTGTTAGACAGGCAAACACTGCTATTTTCCTGAAATAATTTGCAACCCATTTTCCTCTGGAAACAGTTAGACTTTGAATATTTGGGGATGTCCTGTCTTTGTGTCAGTACTAAATGCCACATATAAAACACCACATCAGTAATCAAAGTAATTTATTTCAATAAGAACTGGTTCAGTTCCCCAAAAAATAAGCATACATAATGTTGTTGTTTTTATATATAAAATGTGGAGATTATGTGTTTCAGCCTTTCAAGATCAATTTACTTACCATCAAACGCTCAAGTGCTTCTGGGAATCTGAAATAAACTTGAGAGTACGGAAAACACTCCGAGACTCCCTATTTTCATTTCAGGGTTGCTTGAAAAAAGTGATATTAATACCATTTGAAAACCTGTGTAGTGAAACCATCTGGACAACAGCTGAACAAATTTACATCTTTATTCATGTCTTCCTGCCATGTGAAATTAACAACTGTTAAGGGTTTGGGGAATTTATTAAGATGACACAAGGGACTAATCAAAGTTGTTATTAGAAGAGAGTCAAAGCAGCTCAAACCTACTTTGACAGCATAATCTGTGACCAGGGTACTTTTTAGATCTAAAAGGAAGGAGGATTCCTACCTGGAGGAGCTTAACAATTCAGAAGTTAGACTAGAATGATGCAGCAAGGAGGAGGCAAGAATAAAAAGAGATACACCAAGGCTGTGAGCAAATGTACATGCTGAATTTGGCCAAGTTGCTGGATATTAGGGAATAAAGGCAACAGGAAAAAGAAACACTAGAAGAAAGGTTGCAAAAGAAGCAATTTTTAGGAAAGATAGATGAGCATTCCAATTATACAGGCTTTTCTAGGAGGGAGTTCCAAAGGATTAATAGATGGTTTAGGTTAGTATACCTACATTTGGCAGCTGTCACCAAGTCCCCATCCTACCTACTTCTTCCTACTTGTGGTTTTAGATTTTTAAAAGCAACATTACACTTACGTTCTACAATAACTCTATTTTCCTTTATTAGAAGCTGTTCAATATTGCTGAATGACTCTGTTGTTGCTTCCTAGGATTAAAATGGAGCCTAGGAATCATTTTCAAGTTTGAACTGCTGACTCTAGTAGTCACTAATACACTGCATTTTGATACCTTGACAAACTTAAGATCAGCAGTATCATTTCCATGGGGCAGTGTAGTTTCCATTGCTTAGAGAAAACAGCAGTTTTGGAGAAAGTATTGCTTACCACTAGAGGGCAATGGAATTTTATTTTTGTTTGCCAGTGACATTCATCTTAGTACTAATACAACTAAGGTATGGTTTTAGGTAAAATGAGTATCACAACCGGAAAAAAATGTGTATTTAATGTGTTCTTTTTCCATTTTTAATATGAACAATTATTAACATGGATTGCTGTTTAAGCTTTAAACTAACACTCTTCTTTAAAACCACCTGTAGCTGTGCTGGAAATTTAAACACACACAGAATGGGTATGGGCAAGATCAAACTGCTCATAAAACAAATATTAACTGTGAAGCCTTAGCAATAAGAATCCACATTAAATCTAATTGTAAGTCAACAATATGGCACAATGACCTACTAGAAAGCGCTTGGTTTTCAACTGGAAGTATTTTTCAGTGTACTGTATGCAGCATTATACAAGAGCACAGAAGACTGAACTGTACCATTCAGCAAGCAACTGAAAATTGATTGGGAAAGCTAAAGGTCTTTAACAGGAATAAGTGAATATTAAAATACATAGATTTAGCATACAAATGAGTACCCTACAGGAGCCAGGACAGTTAAATGTGGTGAGCTCTTCTAAAGATTTTCTAAGCACTGTACACAGGGCCAGAGCATTGGCAGACAGGATAGGAATTACATGTTTGACTTTCACATCATCATCATCATCATCATCATCATCATCATCATGCAGGGTGATGACTCAATAGTAGCACTGGATGTCCAAATCTGAATGCAAAAGCACTCCTTATTTACTGCCTGAGAGTAGCATTATGCTACAGGAATTCACACACAGAATAGGGTATTTCTGCATTAGACGAGGAAAACAGAGGCGGAAGACCTTGCAGGTGCTTCCAGATGAGGCTTTTATTGTACAATTGCCTTGCTTCATTTACATAATTTCACAGGGAGATCCATACATGGTCTTCCACTTGTAACCATCATGTGGTTTCCTACTACTACTTCCACCATTTTTCTTACCAGAAAAAAATCAGTTGAGGTAAAGATGGAATGCCTTTTGACCAGTAATGCCTCCATCTAGAAGCACCCTGGATCCCTGTTCACACACACACACACACACACACACACACTGATCACATTATGATGGACAGAGCAATCCAACGTGGGGTCATAGTGAAGTTGAACAGCAGATCCACAGAGGCATCCCAAGGCCTGCCAGTGTGCGCTGGCCTGAGTAAAAAGTGGGAGGCAGTTTTTTCTCGATTTGCCAGCTACAGGCTGGCATAGGTAAGGGCATCCTTGGGGCTTTGGAACCAATGGATCCAAAGCTGGGGGTGACCCGCTCCTGAAACACCCTATTTCAGGGCCTCCTGCCAGCTACCACTGGCAAGAGCACTGCCAATAGTAGTTTTCCTCCTTGTAGAGCTTTTTGTGGGCAGAACAGGTCTACTGGGGTGGATATAGCCCCTCCACTGGCAGAGGGGCACCTACACCAAATCCTAACCTCCTCCAGTGAACTAGCTCCATGGGTTAGGATAGCACTACACACACGTGTAAAAAACCACCACCGTTGTAAAAAAATATACTTTTTTTATATCAACGCAAAGTACAATAATTTTCCAAAGAAGGAAATTCACACATTCAACTGACAATCAAACATATACACGAACTGTTCATAAAATAAACTGATAACTATATATGTGATGCAAAGCACATGTACCTGGGACCCAGTTCCTTTGAAATTAAAAGTTTTTGCTTCCAAGTAGAAGTGTTTAAGATAGCAGCATGAAGCTAAACCACATCTTCTCCTGCATTTGATGGCTTAGATACTGTATCCTAAACAAGGTCCAACTAGTTTGGGAAAGCTAAATCCCCAAAGACAATAATACTGCACAGAAGAGTTAAAAATATAAGGAAAAGTGTTAATTGCCATTGCAGTTATGCACAGCTGCATGTGATAGACTCCATGCCTATGTTTATTATAATAGTCAAACAATCGATTAAGCCATCTTCAGTACTCCAGTATAAACATCTGAAACCCTCTCTTTGCTCAACATTCAATAGAACATCTGAACAAAGATTGTGACATCACTGGAATGGAACTTAGTACACATTTTTTTAAATAAGCTGCTTAACATTAAGGGTCCCATGTGTCCATGTCAGGAAACAGCTTCAAATTTGCAGTGAGACATAGTAACAAAACCTCAGTGCTATCGCTTTAGAATACACTAACTTTTCAGTTTTTATATACCACAATTGCTCAGCAAAAAGGGCTGTCCTTTAAAAAAAAAAAGCTTTATTTATTGTATTAACCATAATTCAATTTCAAAATTGAATTTCTAGTGTTTTTCAAGAAAAACAGGCACATGGCATTTTAGTCAGCTCATAAAAATCATGGATTGGATCCAGACCAAGACATGTTAGTCCCTTGGGACTAACTTATTCCACTGATTAAATTGGACTAAAGCATAACTACCTTAATCTGGATCCAATCCCATGTCTTCTTCTCTTTGGGAAAGGGCACTGTAGACACTAATGGGAAAAACACTATATAATTACAATTACACTTTGAGTTTGAACACCATTTACTGCCACTATTTTGTGGTCTAAAAAACCCTAAAATCTAACACACAAATATGTTTTAACATATATAGAAACCAGTAGCACAGCTAGGGCTGGACTTTGGGGCCATAGTCCAAGGGCCTGCAGCTCAGCCCCCCCCCCCAATGACCCCCCCAGAGCATGGCAGGTGATGCAGGTAGCAGAAGCAAGCTCCATTTCATTCCTGTGATTTAAGTGAGTTTAAAATGAGAAATTGCATCTGGTCAGATTTTTCTTTTGCTTTAAATCAGGGTTGACAAACAGTTTTTGTTTCTGTTCTGATGTATCAGGAATATAGAAGCAGTTGTAAAGCACAGGATGGTAGTTTGTTGGTGGAAAAGATAAATATTAGTTATGTGCTTTACAGCTGAAGTAAAACATATCACCAATTGGGAGGATTTCTTACATGTTCTTTAAGCACAAGTGTATTCACGAAGTTCCGTACATACATTTCATTTGTTCCTAAAAGTTTACTCCTGGTATGTATTTTCATGCCTGAGTTGTCTTCAGAATGTGTAAAACTTTGATCACTGTAATCAAGTGAGATTTCACTACCAATGCTTTGAAAGAAAATAGGTTTTGAAAAAAAAAAGTACACTGTAGATAAAATGGCATAAATCTAGTTTACCTTAGTGCATGAATGCAATATATCATTCGAGGTATGTTTTTCCTATCGTAGACGTCAGTGGTCTCTGGGTAGAAGATCTAAAGGGGGCGGGAAAGGCACACCATCAAGTGTTATTTCAATAATCGAATATGTTACATTAGTCAAACTTGGTCCATTAAATACAGTGACCTGGTTCACACGACACGACAACCCACCATGGGTGATCAGCCATGGTGGGTTATCGTGTCATCCGAACCCAGCACATTTTCAGCAAGGTGGCTTTTTTCTCTCTCGAACAAGCCAGCCTGAGAACCCATGACTTGTTTTAGGGTAGTCCATACCCATGGTAGCTTGTTGCATTGTCTGAACCCAGCAGGGTGATTTCATCAGGGGTTATTGAAAAGGGCTAGAGTCACTAAGCTAGTGGCCCAAAATTGTGCTGCTCCTGCTGGCCGAACTTTGCCTAGCAACCCACTGCACTGTTGCAGACTCTGTCCACCCTTGGCATTCTCCTGCCCCCCCCCCATGCGATTTCACTGCTTCACTTGTCAGCACCCTTTTTTCTTCTTGTGAGCCAGCTGTGTGTAATCTACACAGCAACTGTGATGGAGCCTGCAGTTCTGCCAAGTTTAGTTTTATTTTCATTGCGCCCTGCCTCTACTCATCTACATCAAGGTTTCTGAAAGGCTCCTGGAAAAGAAGCCTCTAATTTTTTTAACTGAAGTAACTTAGGCAGTACTTTGACTGTTCCTCTTGTAGAATCCATTAGAATGATCTAGTGTGTAAAATTTCACTTCATTTGTGCAATGGACCTGTACCTAGAGTAACACACTCATCCTTCCGTGATGTCTTCCCACCGTTGCTTGCCTATTCTTCCTAGTAAATACAGCCCAAATCTGTCCTCCACACTAATGGCCTTGCCTGTGTGTAGGAACCTGTGTCCCATCATCTATCCCACTATTCTCACCCACTCCAGATCTTTAATCTTTTATTAACTGCTGTTATCTCCTTCTTCCATCTGCGTGCCTGGGACTGAGGGTCACTGGCTAGGTAAGCTTTTGAACCCGGGTCAGTCCAGCTCTCACACCTGCAAGCTGCCTAAGACAAGTTCACCAACTACATACTCCTCGAATACAAGCAGCTCAACATATATTCCTCCTGCTGCGAAAAAAGCAACCTAGCCCACCTACGTGAACTCAAACATGCTCCAGCTAAAACAAAGGACATGGACAGCACCATTCAGGAAGCGGTCTGGAGTACTTTTCCAAAGGAAATGCAGTCAGAGTTGGACTTCCCCATGGAAGGTATGGATTGGCCCTCAAGAGAGTAGGCTTCTCCCACCTATTCCACCCAGGCACCTGTCTCCGGAGGAGCAGGAGAAGCAGCAGGCGCACCACACTATTGCTGATCTGGACCAGATGGTGATGCAGTCTCTCACTCACATCAGTGAACCCCCAGAAGATGTGGGTGGTGAGTTTGAGAGGACCCTTCTTCCCAATATCTCAGGTGAGGGAGGAAGGAGAGTCACCCCCACTAGACTTGGACTTGGGATGCCTCTTCACAGATCCTAGCAACTCGTCCTTCATCGGCTTTCTGGAAGAAGAGGGTGCGGGTGAAGGAGAGAATGAACCTGAAGAAGAGCAGCCTGAACAGCCAGCAGAGCAACTGATTCCAGCAGCCGTAGAGTCCACACAGCCGAGGAAAGAGGCACCAGAGGAAGAGCCACCACTAATCAATGCACCAAGGGTGGCACATCTCCAAAACAAGCATAAAACCAACTGGGTGCCGCTCACAAGGGACTTAAGGATTGCCACTGAAGCATCAGGGGAGCACACATATGAGCTTTGCAAGGGAATGAGCGAACAGGAAAATCAAAGAAGGGCTAGTGAGCAGCTATTCTCTATCTGGTCAGCTCAGACCATAGCTAACAGCATCCGCTCTTCAGGTGAATCGGTGCATGAAGGCATGGCAGCCTCGGACCTCGTCTTTGATCGGGTGATGGGGGAACAAACTGTTGCCATTGACAGGCATACGGACGCTCTTTGAATGTTGGTGGTAGCCTTGCAAATATCTGGGCAAGGCCAACAAGCGCAAGCTCTGCACCTCCTCCTCCTCTGCAACGGCACCATTCTGTGGTACCTCAACTGGCTCAATTACCTGGCCTGCCTCCGCCTCAATATGAGTCTCATCAACTGGTCTTCTCTGTGAGGCCTATAGCAGATCCTTTGGTTGCACCACACTGTGGACTAGAGGGTATGAAGGGAAGTAGAAAATCAAGCTTTGTAGATGTGATTTCCTAATTGATGCTTCTATCACCTGCCCTGAGAGTTCATAGATCATAGAGTTGGTTGCTTGTTAAGCTTGTGTTTATAAACTTACACTGGGGTGTGTGCCAAATAATTCTCACTTTAGAGATTTTGGCTTTTCTTCCTGTTCCCAGTCCCAATGCCAGGTCTCCAAAACACATGTGAGTTGCTTGACCCAACAGCACCAACTGCAACCAGCTGGAATGCACGGGAGCCTGCTCACGCTCTGCAGGATACCAAGTTGCTTTGGCAAAACAGGGGCAGTGCAGGAATTCAATTTCCTTCACTCAATGTTTTTTTCCTGGTTTTCCTACAAGTTGGTAATTCAAGAAGTGCATGTTTTAGGTTCTCTCCACATTAGGGAAGGGGCCATCACTCACTGGTGTTACACATGCTTTGCATGCAAATGGTCCCAAAATCCATTGTAGGTAGGGCTGAGAATGACCCCTGTCTGAAACTCTTGAGAGTCGCTGTTATGCAATGTAGACAATACTGAGCTATATAGAGCAATAGTCTACCTCAGTATAAAGACATGACAGGTTCCTATTAGTTGCTCTGAGATGCATCTTATTATTTTAGCAAACACTTTAAATTTCGGCACAACAATATTCAAGGTTCAAATACTTACTTTAGGTAAGCCAATGGATTCCATTGCTCGTAACCACTGTACTGTATTATCTGTGTGTCGGAAATGAAGGCCTGATCGCTAATTGGGAAAAGAGGAAGGGAGAAGGGGAGAGAAGGGGTTACTCAGTTATTTCAGTGACTCCAAAAATGACATCTAGATTTCCAAGCCTTCCCTGTACATGGGAGTTTTGAACATTGAGCTTTTCTACACAAGGCTGTTAATTCGCTGTATCTTGGTTTCATCACAGAATTAAGATCTGAGCACTGCACAGAGTATTTGCTGTCCTGCTTTTCTGTTACATAACCTCTAGCTGGCACTGTGGTATAGCTGAATAGTGCAAGTACACAAGTAAAAAAGTGTTTTCTTTCACTTTTACAAATAAATACCGCACTTTCCCTGCTCTAACCCCCCCCCCCCCGCTAAATGTGCTCTATAGACACAGAAGCAAAACTCAAAGGTTATGTCGTAGGAAAAGCTCATTATTTAAAATCAGTGAAAATGCAATCACTGAATAATTAAAGCTGTTCCATAACAGCTAACTTCTCAACTATTAAAGTTCTGGCTACAAACATTTAATCTACCCATTCTACTAGAGTAGTTATGTTTTGTTTTACTGAGGTCCATTAAAGTCAAGACCACCACTCAAAAATGGTTTGAGGGTTGCAGCCTTAGCCAAATTAAAAGCTCCAATATTTGTTGAAAGAGTTGTGTCAATGAAGAAGAAAGATTTTTCTATGAGCCTTTTTCCTGGTTAGCATGCTTCTAGTCTGTTTTCAATATATGCACACAAATGCACACAAGCCTAAAATATTCTAGAGAGAGACTAAAGGCACAATCTTATACAAGTTTAGATAGAATAAAGGCCCACAACTCCCAGCATGCCCCAACCAGCATAGCTTTTCTCTGTCCTATACTTGCAGTAGGATTGCACCCTAATAGTCCAAAATGTTGGATCTTTTGATTTGCTGCTACATGAATCGGGGAAGGGGTTGCAGAGGTTATTAATTTAGAGTTATCTTGAATAAAAAATGCTTGTTCATATAAACAAAGAATCACAGGGTATTCCAAACATTCATCTTTATTCACTGCTTCAAGTCACTGCTTGCTTTTAACAAAGTATGAACTCTACCCAAAATGTTAGTTCCAAAATCAATCATAAAATGAACGTGAATAGTCATTAAACCCTACTTGTTGTGAACTGCCCGGAGAGCTCAAGCTATTGGGTAGTACAGAAATGTAATAAATACATTCCGAAATTATTTGTCTTGCTTCAGCCTCAGATTAACCACATCAACAAATCCAAGTCTGAAGACCATTACTAAGGGATCGCCGTATGATCCTATATCTATCTATCTATCTATCTAGGATCATACGGCGATCCCTTAGTAATGGTCTTCAGACTTATATATATATATATATATATATGATCCTATATGATCATATATATATGATCCGTATATATATATGGATCATATATATATATATATATATATATATATATATATTTAAAGTAATTAATAAATCTTGATTTCATAATTCAGACTTCTTCTAGCACCCCTGTGAGCATGCTGGTTAAACTTTTCTTTATGGACTTATACCACGAAAGTATGAAATAATTGCCTCTTTACAAATGTTGGCTTTTTGTATTGCTCCCAGACCCAATGCCAAGTCTCCGAAGCAGCTCACATTTGCTTAACCCAACAGCACCAATTGCACCCAGCTGGAATGTACGGGAGCCTGCTCATGTCCTGCATGACACCAGCTGCCTTGGCAAAACATTGGCAGTATAAGACTTCCGTCAACTTATCTAAAGTAAGGTGGGTGGTGACTTGAAAGCCTTTCTAGTTGTTCCCTCCCACCACTCCTGCCCCTGTCTTTGGAACTCCCTCCCCAGAGAGGTCTGCCTGTTGCAATCCTTATTTTATTTGTGGTGCCAGTTTCTCCTTGTAGTGTAGTGTTCTCCTGGATTTTTAACTGCCTGCCACTATGTATTTTTTTTTACTGTATTTTTATCATTTTGTAAACAGCTCTGAAAGCCATGGCTGAACTGCTAATAAGGGTTTTAAATAATCAAACTACAGAAGAAGTCCTTTGTTTTTTAAAAAAAATTCTTGGAGCATCAAAGCAGTCAAGTAATTGCCAATTTAGACAATTAAAAGGTAAGGAAAGGAGTCCTCAACCCCACTCCCCCACCAAATAAAAACACGGAATAAAATGCTAAAAATGTTCTGTATCAAATTCATGTTGCATGTAATGCTCAAATACCAGGTTCAAAATTTAATTGTTGTGAATCATCCAGAGTTTTGGCAATTGGGTGGTATAGAAATGTCGTCGTCGTCATCATCATCATCATCATCATCATCATCATCATCATCATCATCCCATAGAACATGCACAAGTGAAATCACTGGAATTTATCTGTAGCTTAATCATAGAATCATAGAATCATAGAAAAGTAGAGTTGGAAGGGGCCTACAAGGCCATCGAGTCCAACCCCCTGCTCAAGGCAGGAATCTAGGTCAAAGCATCCCTGACAGATGTCTGTCCAGCTGCACCTTGAATGCCTCCAGAGTGGGAGAGCCCACCACCTCCCTAGGTAGTTGATTCCATTGTCTTATTGCTCTGACAGTCAGGAAATTTTTCCTGATGTTTAGGTGGAATCTAGGTTCCTGTAACTTGAGCCCATTATTCCGTGTCCTGCAAACTGGGATGAACGAGAAGAGATCTTTGCCCTCCTCTGTGTGACATCCCTTCAAATACTGGAAGAGTGCGATCATATCTCCTCTCATAAAATCATTATTTTATGAGAAAGTAGAACAGGTTCTTGGTAGCCATTTCTTCCCTTCTAAGTTCAGAAGTGTACTTCCATTTATCTTTCATATGTTCCAGAGATTTCTTTAACAACACACAAATTTTTTAAAGAAAATAAATTACACTCTGGTACACATACTCAAGGACAAAATACATAACTATATCCAAGTGGACATCATGTGGACATCCACGTGCATAATTAGCACCTTTGATATCTTTGCCAGTTTAACTAAGGTTTAAACTGGTTTAAGCACCAGTTAACTAAGGAGTTTCCTTTAGTGTTGGATAAAGGAAACTTGCGTAGGACTTTTTAAAGAAGAGGCAATAGCCAGCATGGATTTCCTATGGCTCTTGTTCCAACATATGCCCTTCTGAGCTGCAGAATCAAACCCTGCTGGACACACAACTAGATGTAGAGTTGTAAGACAAATTACTATTACTGTATCTGAAGGAGAAAGCAGGTGTTAGAATCAGGACTTAACCAGGTTCAGGCTCCGACATTTGCTTTCAATGCCAGAGCCCAATCATACATTCCCAAAGTTGGTGTAGATTGCATATCCCTTGTCACTGAATAAATACAAAAGGCTCGCACATACAAGGCTAGGGGAAGGCTTCCAGATCAGAGTGTGCTATTCTCAGGCAAAACTTGAGCCCCAGCATCTCTTTTTGCTAATATTAAGGACTGGTAACTTTCCCTCGCAAATGCAAGGGAACCTGTGAAATGTTCTCATACACACAGGGAACAGAGTTCAACATGTATTGTGAAACATCAGATTCTGCTGAGGTAGCATATGTTAAGATACAATGAACAAGTTGCTAGCTTCCCTTTAAAAATAATAGTAATAATAAACTTTTTTTGCATGGTGGTACTCAGCCTAATGCTGTAAAGAGAAGTGCTAGGTGGGTGAAGTGGCGACTGCGCCTTGCCACTTCTCTTCTCAGTGCTGGGCTGGGCATCCCTGCCCATACCTGCTACTGCTTGGCAACCTTACTTGGAGGGACCCACCAGGGCGCCATGGCTAGAGCACCCTCAAACTAAGTGCTGAGCCTGATCATACTGATATGGTAAAATTATGAAGCATCAATTCCAGACATAGGAACTACTGAACTAGTCTCTTGGTTGTAAGCAAATCTTAAGTACCTACTTTACCTTATAGCGTGTCTGTTCCACATCATAGATCTTCTTATCAGAGACCAACTTCGGTGCAAAAAACTTTGCTAATTTGGCAAGGTAAACACCATTCCTTAATCCTTCTTCCAGTTCAGTAGTAGGTGGTAACTCTTCATCTAGACAGACCTCTATCCACCTGCAAATATATAATATAAATGGTCCCCTTTAACCAGAGTAGCTTTAATGTGGTACCATGCTTTATATTTAAATTACAACTTAATTTACTGGTCCATAATGTTAAATCATGTCTTAGTGCTATGGGAATTAGCCTTTCCGCTCTCCACTTCTCCTCCGCTATGGCTACAAGAAGATTGGATGTTTTTGCTTCTCTTTTAAGGTAACCAGGATTTCTTGTTACATCTGAACTGAAGAACCCTGCTTAGTTTAAACTAACTATGCTTTGCTCAAACAAGCCAGGATCAAACGATGGTTTATTATTCAAACAAGCCTCCTCCCTGTCTATCTCTAGCCCTCCAGGAGAACTCCAAATACACATTTGTGGCCCTTCCCGCTGTTTGAAGCAAAGGGTACAAAGAGGAATGTGCTATGTGACTCAAGGGAGGGGGGGAGGAAATGGATGTAACTGAGAAATGGGGCTGCAAAGACTCCTGTGGAAAGACAAAGGGGGAGAAGAGGGATACTGTAGTTGGGGTAAAGATCTGTGTGGAGGCACAGAGAGAAAATGAGAAGGGTTCTAAGAGACCCTCAACGGTGCAGAGAGAGGAGTTCATCATTATCATCATCAATCACCACCACATGCTTATTGTACAAGCCAAAGGCCATAGCAAAAGGAACATCACATCAAAAACTAGAAATAACCAGGAAAGAAAATAAAAAATGAAAAGGGAAACATATACACAGTACACCCTAGATTCCTCCAACATAGCAACAAAGTTTGATCTGGTTTTCTTTGCTGATAGTGCAAACATCACTACACTATAGGTAGTGGCTACATCCAGCTCTGAAAGCAAATATCAGTGTTTTTACATCTGAAGCAATATCATAAGAACCTGGGATACTTGCTATGAATTTAACTCTAATGCCACTGAACAGGGGACATTTCAAAATGTAATGCACCCAATCCTCAATCTGATGTGGGCATTCTGGACACACTCGCCACTTCCTACAGCATCCTTCCACCACAGCTGAAGAGAGAGGTGCTGCTCACTGTGTATCACAGAGAGAAAAGGCGGGGTGGCGGGTTTTTTTTTTTTTTTTTTAACAAAAAACACTGAGAAAACTTTATCGAAGTGGTTACTCAACAAGTATCATAAACCATATCTTTAGCTGAGATGCAGCTAACTTGGGGTGACATTTATTTTATTTAAATTGTTTATTAACCTCTCTTCAGCCATACTTAATTTCTTACTGGGGGAAGAGAAACGTTGATCATGTCAGTATCTCATGAAATAAATTTTATTAGTTAAATGATACTCTCCTGGACTCATTACATGACATATGAAAATTGTTCCACCGAGGTACACACTGTCCAGAAAGCTATTCAAAAAGCTACAAAGCAATAAACCTTCATTTTGGACAATTTCCACCAGAAGCTGCACTACACAAGTTGTTAGGATGTATCAACACCTACAAATATAATAGCCAGTTATGCTAGCAAAAAGCTATTGCACTAAAATTCTTCTTGCCAATTCAGCCCACTGTGTTTATACCTAATGAATGGAATATATTCCAGAATGTATAAGTCATAATATTTGACAAACATGACAAAATACACATATGATATGACAGTTTGTCTTCCCCCAATAACCAGAAGATGAGCAGGCAAGGATTAAATATGTCTTGACACATGTGAAAATTCAAATTCTTTCTCTGGAACAGTTTTACTTTTTAAAACAGAACTGTACAAAAGGCAGATGGAAGAAGGACTTTTGAGGCAATTCAAATTTGATCATAGCCATTCAAATATGACTGTAGTCAGCTCTTGGAATTAAACCCTCTACACATATCAGCAACACAGCTCTTCATTTATGCTTGGTAGAATTTATCATGGAGGCAATGATGGTTGCCTACTTAACCTGCATGTTTCAATTATACTAACAATTTAAATCTCTTAATCTGACTTATAGCCTTCTGCTACAACTAGAGTTGCCACCTGGCATGATAGACAAGGTCTGAGTGGCAAAAATAAAAAAAAATTATAAGCCAAACCAACTTAAAAGATAGGCAATAGAATTCTACTTCAATGCATGCAGGTAAATTTAAGAAGGGACAGGATAGGATTTCTCTCTCGGGGAAATGGCTGCCTTAGAAACATCAGTGCCACTTTTAAATGTGGACAGCAAGCATTACAAAATAGACCACCATGTTCAGTTCAAGCATACCACATGGCTCATAGGTTATATAATGCTTCTAGCCCCTATGACATCCTTTCCAACCTGCTGATGTTTTGGACTTCAACTCCCATCAGCCCCAACCAACATGGTCAATGGTCATGAATTCTGGGTGTTTTAGTCCAAAACATCTGGAGGAAAACCCAACACACAGATGTGTCCAAGGGGGATTGGGTAAAATTCATTATTGCACATATGTGCATGCATATGCATGCACACAGATGAGTATGAACAACTGGGCACCATTTTTTCAATTCTAGTAAGGGTAGTTTGTGCCCATCACCATCACCAGCACATTAAAAAGACTATTGCGCGGGTAAAGGGGGAAATGAAGAGACGAGACAACAGTTATGGTATAAAATCAGGGCCACATTTATTGAATCGAAGGTCTGTGAAGGGAGAAGTGCGGGATTAACTAAGGCCGGCCAAAAGGCCAGTGGAGCATGTCTGGGCGAAAGCATCCCAAACTCGAGGGTGGCGCGGTGACTCGCCACCCTCGAATTCTGCACACGGGGTGCTGGGGGATCTACCCAGTATCACTGTCCCCTGGCGCCACGGGACAACCGAGGATGGTGAGATGGGTAGACCCCAAAGGCGACCCTACCTCTCACAAATGGAGCCACAAGGCATCGACATCTGTGAGGCTCGGGTTTTCGCCAATCACCTTGAAAGGTGCCATGGGATGCACACCGCAACCCTAACCCCCACTGCCTATTCACCGCACTTACCGCCTAACCTAAGGCCAATGTGACCGAATTAACAGATAACCCAAAACAATAAACCCACCGCCGATTCCACAGTATGGAGTAGGCGAAACTCACACATTGCCCCGAGCCAATTAGGACAATGAGCCAAAATTCCTACTCGGCCCCACAAAAGGCGACCAGAGGAGCCCACACTGCTTCATCGGGAGTGGCGGGAGGGAGCTGCAAAGAAAGAGGCATGGGGTGGGGTCTACTGTGCCTAAATATGGCCTCAGGGGCCCCACCCCTTATGCCTGACCCCATCGGGTGACCAGTATGCCCGATTGGAGGTGAAATCACCTCATCCCAGTCCTCGCTCTCCACCACCCCCACGCAAAACTCTCCCCCCCCACAGGAGCATGGGGTGTGAAGGGAAATCTCTTAGCCATCAAGCTCTTTTCCTCCAATAGTGGTAAAAAGTAATGATAAATAGATACAACATTAGCAAATGACTGGACAACATTAGTAAAACATGGAGCAAGCATCCAGAGATAGTAAAAACACAGTTTCTTGAAAGTTTGTCCTCAATACTTGATGCCTTCTATGTAATAAGGATGAGTGTTCCTCACACAGCCTTGTTTGCAATGTCTTTAAGTGGTTGCACAAAATCCTTCACTAGTTTTGTTAAGGTATTTGGAAGGAGCATTCTCGACTAGAGGTAAATGCAGAAGTCATCTTCAGAAAGCTCTCATCATCTTATGGATAAATTCGGGACTCTAATGTATCAGTGTTTTCAGAAACCTTTCAGTATTGCTCATTTCTTTAAATAATAAGTGATGGAAATACAGTCTTGCCAAATGCCTGGTTCTATACCTTGCCACAATTCTAAATCAAGCCACAACGCTAACATCTCTAAAAGTACTAGATCTTAAGGTAACATGTGCATACACACAGAATATCCACAGAATTCTCAACAGCTCCATTTTCTCTATTTGCTTGTAACAGCATTACAGCTAACCCTTTTACAGACGCAGGTTCAGATGACAAGTGTTATATTCCTGTACTTCAGATGACCTCTTTCAAGTGGCTGCTGCTTGATCTATCTTGATCTTATTACACAACCTCCCACCCCCCAGTCCCAATATATCATAGATTTCATAGATCATACATAAATGAATTCATTTGGATGGAATTGACAACCTCAGTTTCTCCTTGAAAACAAACAATTGTCCCAACAATATTTTTTGTAGATTGACACTTATATTTGGTTTTACAAAATGTATGAGCTAATCTTCAGAATAAGCTCACAGGGCAGTGTACAGTTAAGCACACCATAATACAAAAACATTCAATCATCAAACAAAACAGAAACAGCAGCATCCATTCAATAAGCTTAAACCATAGGCTATAAAACAATTAAAATCAGCTAGGGCCCAACCTTGCCTGGGGGGGCCATAGGATAGGTCGAAACCCCAGTGCGAGCGCAGAGATCCCTTCTGACATCACAGCAGGGACTCCACTCACGGAGCGCTTGCCCCCACCCACCCACCCACCCACCTTACAGCCAGCACAGTTCTTCCTGTGCCGGCTGGGAACTGGCGTGGGGGGCATTCACGGGGGTGGGGAGGGGAGGAGCAAGGCACTGCCGTCGTCTGATGAAACCAGGCAGTGCCTCAGCCCCTACTCCTTGTGAGGAGAGGAAAACATTTAGATGGCTGAGATCGGCCTTCTAAATGTTTTGGAAGGTGAGAGGAGAGCGACGGCAATCCCAGCCACTGCGCTCCACCTGCCTTTCATTGGATGCCAATAATCTTCCGAGTTCAGAGGGTTATGGGCACCCACATGAGATGGGGCTGCCCATCAACTTTCTGGAATGCCTGAGCAAACAAAGTCTTCACCTGGTGCTGAAAAGACTTCAGAGCAGGTGCCAAGCGAGCGTCTCTGGAGAAGGAATTTCACACATGAGGCACCAGGGCTGAGATGGTATCCCACTCTGAGGAAGAAGACCTCTGATGGTCAGAAGGTTCAAGGAGCCTTATGTGGTTTAAGGCAATCTTCAGGTAACCAGCCCCCAAGCTGTTCAGGACTTAATAGATAATGACCAACACTTTGAACTGAGACTGGAAATGGACTGGCAACCATTATACTGTTTAAGAACTGGTGAGCGATACTCTCTATAGCTGGTCCAGCTGGTAAGCTAACAGCTATGATCTGTAGTAACTGAAGCTTAATAAGAACATAAGAAGAGCCATGCTAGATCAGACCAAGGGTCCAACTAGTCCAGCATTCTGTTCACACAGTGGCCAACCAGCTGCCCACGGGATCCCACAGGCAGGACATGAGTGCAACAGCACCCTCCTGCCCATGTTCCCCAGCAACTGGTGTATATAGGCATACTGCCTCTGATACTGGAGGACTTCCAAGAAGTCTTCAGAGATTGACCCTCATACTGCTATAATCCATTCTAGAGGTTATCAAGACACAGATACATAAGCTACAGCAATATCAAAAGTTTAACAATATGATCTCTAAACATGTGCAGTTATCTTAACTGAATACTGAACTTTATGCTTGTTGGGGCACTCAAAACAGCAGGATGTATCATTAGCTATCACCTTGTATTAGGAAAAGCTTCCCAATTCAGACAGAGACCAGCTGTGCCGGAGTGTGTTTGGGGTGGGGCCAGGCTAAGTGCTGCCTGACCCAGCTGGGCAGCCTTACTAATCAGCGCCTGCTCAAAAGGCAGGTCCCAAACACACTCAGATGCTGGAAGCAATTGTTTCTTACTATAGCTACAGCCAGACGCTCCTGACATTCCCGACCTCAGACTTGTACCTTTGAACGACCCTGACCATGATTTTGCCTGATCCCAAACTGGTTTATGTTTGCTCTGTTTTGGACTGATATATTTTGGCTTCGACACTCGTACTGTGATAATGACTACGGCTTATCTTGGAACTGGAGGGATTTATGACACATGTCCTCAAGTCTGTACTTGACTATGCCTTAGGAGCAAGTTTGCCTAAGATTTTGAGAGAATAAATTTGTGATTGAATATAGTCCAAAGGCCTTTCCAGATAAGTTTATTGAGCAACAGATGCATACTCTGTTAACATAAATGTTTTACATTTATCCCTGATTCTCTAAATTTGTTTTCAAAAGATTGGTTTGAACACTTTCCCAAATGTGAGCAATTCTTAGGCAACATCAGGAAACTGGTGAAAACTTGGTCCTTGTGCAAATTAAAGGCCATTATATTTGTAGCCAAGATAAACTAACAGTTCCTTTTACTTCCCCTGTCTTCAGTCTTTGGTTTGTGTTAATAAAATAGGAATTTTTAAAAAAAATCTTGGGAATACTCCCTCCCCCTACACTCATCTTTAAAGCCTCAAATATCAGTGCCAGAATCCTGATCTACATTCCTACTTGTTGTGAACTGCCTGGACTTCCAAATACGTGGGTCCCATAACTCAGCAAAATCCACATTGGCATTGGAAAGTTGGATTGGGGTCAAGAGCCCCAGTCTAAAACATTAGGGAAAGACGAAAAAATCCAAGACAGGAGAAGTGGACACTCGTCCATGAATGCTTATTTACGGTGCCACAAGCCTTCATGGTTCATCTAAAATGTTTTCCTTGTGACTTAAAGGACATGGCATTTGTTTCTGTTAAAGCAGAAACCAGGCTTGTAAATAGTCACTGGTCTGATAGTCTGTGGCAAGTACATCTCCTCCTAACCAAAGAGGGAAGTTTTTATATTTATTTATTTATTAATTAATTTAATACATTTTTATACCGCCCAATAGCCGAAGCAATCTGGGCGGTTTACAACAGTTAAAACCATAAAATACAATCTCTATCTTTCTATATATATTATTATATTATATATATATATATATATATATATATATATATATTATTATTATTATTATTATTATTATTATTATTATATAAAAATAAAGATGTAAATGTTCGTTTGTTCAAAATCTTAAATCTCCGAAAGCTCTTCACCGATTGCTTTGAAATTTGGACACAACGTTGCATTCGAATACGCGCGTATTTTTATATACGTACTATTACTATTATATAGATGTCACACCTGTGACAGGTAAAAACATGCTTTTTGTGAAAAACAGCGCCATCTGCTGGACGTAAAAGCAACACACGCTATACTACGGTAAATATTAGTGCCTACGTATTACACATGGAATGCAAGTAGAAAATCATTTGAACGACGCAAACGAGGAGAGCGAGTCGACGGACAACCTGGCATATTCAAAGAAACTACAATAGGCAGACTGTACACCATGCATCCCAATCAAGATGAATGCTTCTTTCTTCGCATGCTGCCGGTAAATGTGCCCGGTGCAACGTCTTTCCAGCAATTGAGAATTGTCAATGGCATTACACATGCCACTTTCCGCAGTGCATGTCAAGCTCTGAATTTATTGGAGAACGACCGACACTGGGATGTATGCATTAATGACGCGTGCAACACGTCACATCCAAATCAAATTCGTGCATTGTTTGCAATCATATTGACCGCCTGCTCTCCTTCATCACCAACAGTGTTATGGGAGAAATATAAATCGCACATGGCTGAAGATATTTTCCGTCGATTACGCAAGGAAAATTCAAATATGAACATGGATTTCACAGCAGAAATCTACAACGAAGCGTTGATAATGATTGAAGATTTGTGCTTAGAAATCGCGAACAAACTTCTCAATCAATTGGGAATGCCATCACCGAATCGATCTGCTGCTGCTTCATTCGATGAAGAATTGCGTCGTGAACAAAATTACAACACGGGTGATCTTTTGTCGTATGTGCAATCAAATATTCCTAAGCTAATCAAATATTCCTAAGCTAACGCTTGAGCAAGAAGGCATTTAATTTAATTTAATTTAATTAATTAATTTTTATACCGCCCAATAGCCGAAGCTCTCTGGGCGGTTTACAACAATTAACAATACAATTATTGTTAATACAACAATACAATTAACAATTATTTACGATCAAATAATTCAAACTGTCAATAACGGGGTTGGAGAAATCTTCTTCTTAGATGCGCCATGAGGAACTGGTAAAACGTTCCTAATTAGATTGATTCTGCCAGCAATTCGATCCCAAAATGACATCGCCTTAGCTCTTGCGTCGTCCGGAATAGCTGCGCCTGCGACATTGCTACCAGGTAGAAGAACTGCTCATTCCGCTTTGAAATTGCCATTGAACATGCAATTCATTGAAACTTCCACGTGCAACATTTCCAAAGCATCCGGCATGGGAAAAGTATTGCAGAAATGCAAACTTATTGTTTGGGATGAATGCACAATGGCGCACAAAAAATCGCTCGAGGCTCTTGATCGATCATTGCACGATTTGTATGGAAACATCAGACCATTTGGGAACGCATTAATATTGCTTGCAGGAGATTTCAGGCAAACATTACCTGTAATTCCTCGATCGACACCACGGAAAACCAGACAATCTCTGTATCTGCACAGACAATGGAACAACAAAAAATATTGTATACCCACAAGCATTGTAAAATTAAACATATTAGAAACATGCGCTTTCTCTTTTCTTTCTTTTCCATTTAACCAGACTGAGCCACAGCAACACGTGGCCGGGTACAGCTAGTATAAAATAAATATAAAGCTTAAAACAAACAGCAGAGCTACCAGCAGAGTTAAAAACAGCTACAAGATTAAAATTAAGATGATTAAAATGATTAAAATGCCTGGGAGAATAGAAAGGTCTTCACCTGGCGCCAGAAAGAGTACAAAGTAGGCGCCAGGCCAGCCTCTTTGGGGAGCTCATTCCACAACCGGGGTGCCACATCAGAAAAGGCCCTCCTCCTGGTAGCCACCTGCCTCACTTCCTTTGGCAGAAAATGAAAGAGAGCTGCTTCTTTTTTGCTTTCAAGTTGACCGCTTTGCTTTCAAGTTGAATGTGGGCAGACTACCGACTAGTATTAAAACAAAACAAACAAAAAAAGGCCAGCAACTTTGAGAGGGAAGTGTGTAAGCTCCATCAGCTTGGCTTGGGCCAATTGCCATTTGGCTCCCCAAATTGTTTCCCGGTGTGACCATTCCATCTGTGACCATTCCACCTGTAACAGCATAATTATGTAACAGAATGAAAGAACTGGTACCAGAATGCTTAGTTTCCTTCTTCCCTCCCTTTTCTATCATGTCTATTAGATTGTAACCAATTGTTTTAAATTATAAACTGCCTTGACTGCTTTGACAGAAAGGCAGTATATAATTTTATTTTTCTTTATTATGCTATATAAAAGCATAATAAAGACAGACAAAATATTAGGATGCTCAACTGCAAAACTGCACGAAACAATGCATGAAACCAAAGATACTGGTCTTACCCTGTTATGTGAATGGACTGGAGAAAAGCAAAGTTGCTGTATACTTATATACACAAATCTAAATAAGCAACAACTAAAGAGGCTTGCAAATGCATTTGTTTATAGACAGCAGGTGTGGGCAGCTGCTTCACAACTGGAAGGCCAAAACTAATATCTAAGGAACTAGAAGGCTGTAGATAACTCACAAGCCATCAACTTGGCAGATGCAATTGGTGCCCTCATTCTGACACATGGAATTTCAATATTCTTTAGAAGTTATTTTCAACACATAGAACATAAATACTTTTATCTTGATCATTAAATTAGAGGCATGAACCTGTTTCACACCCTTGGGTTGTTTGTAACCTTATTCCTTAACTCAGTTCTGCATCCACAAAGACTAAACAAACTTTTTTTCAAAGGAAAGCTATGGTGCTTAAGAGTTTAACTAAAGCTTGTAAGCTACACAGAAGTGCCCTAAGATGGGGGTGAAGGGATCCTGTTTGTGGGCTTCATGTCTCAGATCCTAAATGCCAGCCCAGATTCACAGGCCTATAATATGTTGCCAATGACAGCACATATGCAAAGCAAAAATGTTAGATTTGGATCTATGATAGTAATAGTGTCAAAATGAAACTCAGTCATGAGGCAGCAGGAAATCTGAACCACTGATATCTATCTAAACAAGAAAGTTTTCAGTTTTGCAAGAAGTTTTAGCAGCAAGCCACAGGAGAATCCAAGATGAGCCAATTATCTCTAGAGCTGTCTAAAGCCTCAAAGTAAATGGTGGTGCTCCGGCACTAGGAAGCTAACATTAAATTCCCAAGAGCTCATACATAAATTGCAGTATAATCTATCAGTTATTGCCTCATTTACTGGAGTGAGTGGGCTGGAGAAAAAATTATGAGTTAAAAATTAGACAGTGTTTGCCCATTTCAATTTTCTGTTAGGAACTAGTGATTGTCTGGAATGGAAATTTCCACCCCAAACCCCTTAAGCATGCAAATGTTCACCTTTTTAGAAAGCTATTTGCTGCCCCTGTTTCTTCTATCTTCAGCACCATTTTTTATTGTTAAAGCTTCTTTCTCCTTCATAAAGTCATCCTAGTCAACAATCGTATATAGTGAATGGGATATCGCAATGCTACTTAGTTTGATTTTGCTATGCTTTGCCATCACTGAGGGCAAACAAAGCCTATTCAAAGGGAGGGCAATGCTTCCCAAGTAAGCACACACTTTTATACCACTTTTCAAGGTGTTCATCGTGATCACCTTGAAAATGCAGCAAGCAACACTCTTTTTCCCAACTTCGGACCTGTGGGGGATGGGGGCGCTGCATAATTGCTATAATCCCTGCCCACCCCTGCAGCTCCAAGGCTGGGAAGAAAGTTGGGCACTGTGGACAGCTGGGGCTCCCTGCCTAACATAGTTCCCTACATGTGAAAAGTTAGCTCACCGGGGAGAAAGCCAATGAGTACATAATTCCCCACCTATCCTCCGAGGAGGGCAGCAGCACTCTAAAGAGAAGCAGTGAAGCACTTTGCCATGTGTTTGTTTGGCACACCTGAATCACCCTTTATTATTTGGTTTTAAGTAGCCTGTGGAACAGCCAAAACCAGATATTCATGTGCAGATCCCATCTTCCGTATCAACAGGATATTTGCCAACCCTAGGTAGTCATCAGGGCTGGCGCTACCGCTAGGCAAACTAGGCGGTTGCCTAGGGCGCGTGGCCGAAGAGGGCGCAGAAACACTGCGCTCCTCTTCGCTGCCGCTGCCGCGTTGCCCCCGCCGTGCCTCCTCCCCCGCCGCCCCGCCCGCCTGCCGAAGCTGCCCTGGCGCCCCCCGCCCGCCGAAGCCGCCCCGCGCCTCCCCCGCCCGCCAAAGCCACCCCCGCGCCTCCCCCGCCCGCCGAAGCCGCCCCCGCACCTCCCCCCCACCTACCTTCTCAGCGTTGCTTCCGGAGCCCCGCCTGCGTTGTTTTAGCGGGAGGAACCAGGGCAACAGGGCTTAAACAGCCTTGTTGCCCTGGTTTCCCCGGCAAAAAACAGAGCGCGGGGGTCCCGTCGCGTCACTTCCTCTTCGGAGGCGGCGGCAGCCAGGGCGGTGGAAAGTAGGTAGGTAGGTAGGTGGTGGTGGTGGCGGCGCGGGGGGGGGTTGCAGAGCAGGGCTGCTTTGCTCCGGAGCCCCCCCCCACGGCACGAGAGGGGGGGCGCAAATTTTATTTTGCCTAGGGTGCCGAACTGCCCTGCACCAGTCCTGGTAGTCATGTGCTTTCGCGTGGCATATTTAACCCCTCTGCCTCTTACACATCTATACTAGCAATCAACACAGCTTATTTCAAGCCAAAAATGTTTTTAGGTTTTTAGCGAATTACTTGAGTTGTTCAAATATTTGCCTTACTTTGAAAGATTTTTTTTTATAAAAGGACTGTATGCTTTTGAAACAACATAATTGCCTATTTCTTCTTTGTCGTGTAGCCAAATCAACCAATCTCTTATTAAAAGGAACTTCGTGGACAAGATGTAACAGACAATCAAAATCAGTGTTTCCTCGTTCTATAATAGCTCTGTTTAGATCATGCTTCTTAGGTTCTCTTCTTGAGAGATACAGAGCAATTTATTCTTGGATTAAAGGCAAAGATCTCAATTATCACTGCAGCATTTTACATTTACTTTAAACCAAGATTAAGTAGTGAGGCAAAGGAGAAATATAACTTTGCTAAGTGCAACCTACAGTTCCACATGTTAACTATACCTTTTTGCTAATATTAGAAAAAAATTCCATGAAGAAAGCCATGACTGTGCTCTCTTGCCCCATTCCCCAAGTCCCAAAGCTAAATCCCCAAGCTGAAAGCTAAACCAAAAAAGCAACAGATTTCTCATTACATTACAGCAGGCTTCCCTAACCTGGTGCCCTCCAGATGTTTTGGACTACAACTTTCATCATGCCTGACCATTGGCCATGTTGGCTGGGGCTGATGAGAGTTGTGGCCCAAAACATCCGGAAGGTATTTCCTGAACTTTATGTAAACCATCCTGGTTGGCTTCAGAAAGGCAGCATAGAAATCCAATTTAAAATAATAATAATAATAATAATAATAATAATAATAATAATAATAATAATACCACCACCACCACCACCACCACCACATTGGGGATTGTTACAGATTATATTGAAATACAGCTTCACAATTTCATTTCTCCTTTTCATGTCACAAATAAATATTGATCTGAGTTGAAATACTGAACTTTTTAAAAGAACAAAGTTGCAAAGTTGTGAAATACGTTCTGCAGAGAATGGTTGTCCTGGAATACAGACCCTCCTTTAAGAGCAAAGGCATACCTGACAGACCTGTGGTGACCCATTATTCCAGCCTTCTCCAGCCTGAAGCCCTCCAGATGTGTTGGACCACAACTCCCATAACTCCCAGACAATGGCCATGCTGACTAGGAATTATGAGAGTCATGGCCCAATACATCAGGAGGGTGCCAGGTTGGAGAAGGCTACATTGTTCCATGAGTATATCCATTATTTCATGAGTAGGAGGGATACTTGTCTATCTATAACTGTTGTAAACCGCCCAGAGAGATCGGCTATTGGGCGGTATAAAAATGTATTAAATAAATAAATATATATATAATGGCACTTCACTGGCTCTCAGACATTCTCTGTGTTCTAACATACCAATTAGTTGTAGAAGTACTATGTGCAGACACACGTCCCATTATACAAAGCAGTATTTGTTTTTGAAAGCATATTGTTACATGCTCCTCATTTTGGCAAACTGTGAAAAGTTCCAGGGGTAGTGCTGTAGGATTGAGTTTTCTTCGAACAATAACACCAAAAACTTTGTAATATTTAGAAATATACAAGCATAGCCTGGTGGAAACAAAGACAACACTCCTAGAGCAGCACAACCACTGATCCTGAAATGAATTCTCCTACAGCCACAGATGCAGCTGCCCCCAAGATGCCCCCAGACTTCCTCTAGCGCCATCTAGAACACTTCACTGACTGGGTCTGCACAACACGCTAAGCCACGGTGGCTTAGCATGTTGTCCGAATCTGGCGACCCCTCCCCGCTTGGGTACTTTTGGGCAGCTGTCATCCCTGCTCCGCTCCCCTCAGAGGGGTAATCTTGTAATCTTGGTTTACTTTCAAACAAGATTAAACCAAAAATCTTGGTTTAAAGTGAATGTAAAATACCGCAGTGTCTGCGGGGAAACGGGTGGGAGGACTGAGGGGGGAAGAGCCTCAGGACCCCTGCTGTGCCCGATTGTTTGTCTAACAATCTACACAGCCATCCTGGGCTTAAAGTGTCATGTGAACCCACCCACTTTCTGCCTTCCTAAGCCCAAACTAGAAACTGGAAACATTGGTCCATCTAACTCAACAATGACTGGGTTAGAATCATAGAAAAGTAGAGTTGGAAGGGGCCTACAAGGCCATCGAGTCCAACCCCCTGCTCAATGCAGGAATCCAGGTTAAAGCATCCCTGACAGATGGCTGTCCAGCTGCACCTTGAATACCTCCAGAGTGGGAGAGCCCACCACCTCCCTAGGTAGTTGGTTCCATTGTCTTATTGCTCTGACAGTCAGGAAATTTTTCCTGATGTTTAGGTGGAATCTGGGTTCCTGTAACTTGAGCCCATTATTCCGTGTCCTGCAAACTGGGATGATCGAGGTTCACACAACACAATAAGCCACGGTGGCTTATAAGCCATGTCTGTTTCAGAGTGGCTTGTTGTGTTGTCTGAACCTGGCCACAGTGGCTTGTGCATGGTTAACAAACCATGCTGCTGGGTTCAGACAACATGACAAGCCACTCTGAAACAAACATGGCTTATTGTGTTGTGTGAACCCAGTCATTGTCTACCCCAATCAGGCAACACTTCAGGCAAAAGTAGTGATGGACCCATTCACAGTAATCAATAGAGTCCAAACTATGACTATGTAAAGCCCCCAATCCTTTAGTATCTTGATTGTAAAGCCATTTATTTTCTTTAGTTTAGCCTAAAATAACTGGATTTTTGCTCCAAGTTTGATGGGGAATGTGAATATCAATTTATCCAAGCTACAATTAATCCAAGCTGTAGGAGACAAATGCAAGCCACACCTATTCCCCAATGGCTACTTCCCAGGGAAAAACCCAGCCTTTCATGGGATAGTCTGAGCCAGCTTTCATTTGAGCTCCCTTGTGATCCAATAAATGTGTGTTTGAGGCTCCAATTTCATAGTTACAAGTGGTTTTATTTTTTTATCCACATTTCTAAATCTTTGTCGTAGTCCAATATACATGATCTTGTCTATTTGTAGCAAGACAGATGTTAGAGTTTAAATGGAATTTCAGTCTGCTAAGCTTTTCTCTTTTTTCCATGTGTCTACAAGAAGCTTCAGCCTATTTCTTGCAGCATTATGCAAGAGAAATCATGTCCTCTCTGTGCAAATGATAACCTTACACATAGATGGAAGTGTACAGTAGGGGTGAGCAGGGGCTACACAGATGTCCTTTGGAATAACAGTTTTGTCCCTTTCCTGTTTACTTTGCAACAGCTCTGATGTCAATTTCTGCTTCAGTTCACAGAGAAAACTGGAAGGGATAGGGAGAAACTGTACTTGGGGAAAGTGACTCCTTTATAGCAAGATCTTCTAGTATATTAACCTTCTGCAGCTTAACCATCTGGTCCAGCATAACAGAAACACAAGCTGTGTTACATCAAAGATACCCAAAGAATAAACTGCTCATACTAGTAAGCCGAGCCACACACTAATAGGGTCAACAGCTCAAAAACATAGGTATTGGCTAGGTTCAGACAACACGATAAGCCACACTCAAGGGTTGAGTATGGGCTGAATGTCGGTTGTTGCTGAACTGTGGCTTATCGTGTTGTCTGAACCCAGCTGAGATAACAAACCATGGTGAACAGCCCACAGTTCACAACCCAAAAACAAACCATGGGTTCTCATGCGCTGTTCGTGGTTAACAAACTATGGTTTGTTATCTCAGCTGGGTTCAGACAACATGATAAGCCACAGTTCAACAACAAGCCACGGTTCAACAACAAGCCACACTCAACCCATACTCAACCCTTGAGTGTGGCTTATCGTGTTGTCTGAACCCAGCCACAATTCCACTTGCCACGCTCACCATGGCTAGTGTCCTATACCCCTCTGGAAAGTGTAATGAGCCACAGCCTTCCTCCTGGCCTGAGATCTGAAAAGGGGAACAATATCAACCTCACAGTTGCCCTTTTTATTTTCAGGTGCTCCAAGTGCCATGTGACAAACATAGTTCCTGCCTCCTTTTGAACATGGAGCTGGAGAGAACACAGGGGATCGTCCAACAGTAGTGCCTCAGAAGTGTTCAGAAAAGAGATGCAGCAATAACCTCTCCCTCCCTCCTCTAAGCTTAGAGCTCGGAATGAGAGCAGGGGGGGTTGCACCTGACCTCGTGCTGAGTTTCAGGTGTGCAGCGTAATATCAGTGACAAGACCGTGCCTCTTGGAGAAGGGCATGGCAACCATGCCACAGTCAGCCAAAATTTGTGGACCTCCATTTCTGACCACATAGCAAAACCTGTACTCCACATTTCACCAAGAAAATATTATAGAATCATAGAACAGCAGAGTTGGAAGGGGCCTACAATCCCATCGAGTCCAACCCCCTGCTCAATGCAGGAATCCAGGTCAAAGCATCCCTGACAGATGGCTGTCCAGCTGTACCTTGAATGCCTCCAGACCAGAGTGGGAGAGCTCACCACCTCCCTAGGTAGTTGATTCCATTGTCTTATTGCTCTAACAGTCAGGAAATTTTTCCTGATGTTTAGGTGGAATCTGGGTTCCTGTAACTTGAGCCCATTATTCCGTGTCCTGCAAACTGGGATGATTGAGAAGAGATCCTGGCCCTCCTCTGTGTGACATCCCTTCAAGTACTGGAAGAGTGCGATCATATCTCCCCTCAGTCTCCTCTTCTGAAGGCTAAACATGCCCAGTTCTTTCAGTCCTTCCTCATAGGGCCTTGTTTCCAGTCCCTTTATCATCCTTGTTGTCCTCCTCTGAACCCTCTCCAGTTTGTCTACGTCCTTCTTAAAGTGTGGTGCCCAGAACTGGACGCAGTACTCAAGATGAGGCCTAACCAGTGCCGAGTAAAGGGGAATTATCACTTCCCACGATTTGGAAGCTATATTTCTATTAATGCAGCCCAAAATAGCATTTGCCTTCTTTGCAGCCACATCGCATTGCTGGCTCATATTCAGTTTGTGATCTACCACAATTCCAAGATCCTTCTCACTTGTAGTATTGTTGAGCCAACTGTCCCCCATTATTAGGTACACAGTTATTATGCTGTGTTATGCTGTCTGGATATTATATGATTGTTTTAAAAATTTCATACATTAGCCACCTTAGATGTCTTGAAAGACAGGATATATTAAATAAATAAATAAATATTTCCCATTTAACACAGGATTTTTTAAATATCACAGTGGTACAAGTTACATAGTTTTCTGGCAGCCAGCAATGGCAGCTATTTTCCAAAGCCAGGGAGAAAATTACACTGAAGAATGTGCGATTCAAAGATTTCTATTGTTCCAAGAGAAATGTGTCATTTTAGCTTAAGCTTTATGCTGTCTGTACAGAAGAGCACAAGTTACTGAAATGCTGATGGTTTAGTCATAGACAGACCATAAAACTTGTATTGCAAGACGTCGTTTATCAAGTCAAAATGTATTTTAAAAAATTGCTTGTCTTGCAAAACGCTCTCAGACCAAGTTACTTGCAATCCAAGGTATTACTGTAAATAGCTTTACCTTTGAGCCCATTGCAACCTAGGCACCACCATACCCCTGATGATGTTAACAGGAGCAAGGAGGCCTAGAGCCTCAGCCCACCTATTCCCTTCACACCTGCTTCCCTTTCCTAAATTTACATGGCAGCAGAAGTTGGAGTTTACAGCAAGGCCTCTGTAAGCCCTAAATCAGTGTTCTCCAACCTTGGGTCCCCAGATGTTTTTGGCCTACAACTCCCAGCATGCCCCAGCTAGCTACGCTGGCTGGGGCATGCTGGGAGTTGTAGGCCAAAAACATCTGGGGACCCAAGGTTGGAGAACACTGCCCTAAATGTTGCTGTGAGCATGTGCAATAGCACCCGTCTTTACCACCAAGTAAGTCTGGGAATGGGAAAGCATAACTGCAACTCTCATCATCCCTAAGTCCGTTTGCTGCGCTGGCTGGGGTTGGCAGGAGTTGTATTCCAACAACATCTGGAGGGCCACAGGTTTCCCAGCCCTGGTGTAAAGTGAAAGGACAGCAAAGGTAAGGTCACAGCAGAGGGGGCCAAGATGAATCAATGCAGAGCCAGCCCCAAACTCTGGAGGGGTCTGTAGCAGATCTGACATTTTTATTTATTTGTTATATTTATACTCCACCCTTTTTTTCCTGCAAGGAACCCAAAGCGGCTTACATAATCCTCCTCCTCCTCTCCATTTTATCCTCACAACAACCCTGAGAGTTGTTAGGCTGAGAGTCAGTAACTGGCCCAAAGTCACCCGGTGAGTTTCATGGCCAAGCAGGGAATAGAACCCGGATCTCACGGGTCCCAGTCCAACACTCTCACCACCACTACGCCACACTGGCTATTTATTTACTTACAGTAATACCTTGGATTGCAAGTAACTTGGTTTGAGAGCGTTTTGCAAGACAAGCAAATTTTTAAATATTTTTTAAATTTTCTTTTACTTGATATACAAGCGACGTCTTGCAAGACAAGTACTGTAGTACGGCTTAAATTAAACATCTCTGTACAATTTGGGGGGGGGGGATTTCGTTTTGATATAAGAGTGTTTTGGATTACAAGCACGTTTCCAGAACGAATTATGCTCTCAATCCAAGGCATGACTGTATTTTATTACACTTCTATACCGCCTAATCGCCAAAGACATTGTCGGGAGGGGGTTAAGCTGCATAAAATGTGCATTTCAAACCCATCCTATTTCAACATTTGGCACCCTCACGATGATAGATTATTATTGTCAGACCACATGCTACAGTTTCTAGCAATTCCATTATTACTGCTATGGGTGAAGTATCAGTTAAAATGTCTGCAAAGTCTGTAGAAAAACAGCAAGCCCCGCAAATAGGTAACAGGCTTGCATTAATACAGCATAGTATGGTTTCACATGGGAAGATAGTCTCACAGCAGGAGCAAAGTCCACATACTGCTACTGATAAAATTGTTTTACATGGACAGACAGACACACACACACACCTCTACCTGAAAAGATCTGTGGCTCACAGAGAAGCAGATAACTTAAGAAATCTTTTGAAAAGGAGAAAAGGGTGGGTGGGGGTGGAAGAAGTCTGCCAATTTCTTGTTAACAGTACTGTGGGCGAGTTTCTGATCTGCTAGCTGAGGGTGGGGAACCTGTGACCCTCCAGACACGGTTTGATTCCAACTCCCATCAGCCCCAGCCACCATGGTCGGGGACGATGGGAGTTTAGTCCCAACATCTGGAGGGGCACGGGTCCCCACCCCTGTGCTAGCCCAGCCAGATCTTCATGCCAGGAACCAGCTGCCACCCTCATGATGCCCCAGGGTGCTCTGAAGGCAGAAGCAGCTCTTACGAAAACTTTCCCCTGCCTGCTCATTTACTGAGTAGTTACTAAAATTAAGCTTTTGCAATTTTATTATAAATAAATCCAGTACTAAACACAAGCAGCTCGTTTAAGAGATCCTGGACATTTCGAATTCTCTATAATTTTGTATGTTACTGGGTTTACATGCAGCTATATATTTCTGTCATTCGGTAGAAACAAAACAAAACAAAAGCTACTCTCCAGCCTTTCAAATCCAGGACGCAGCACAGCATGTTAAAGTGTTTTGGCCTCCTGCCACACAGCATCTGGACTTCTTCCAAACAGAAAGTCTCCCAAGCACACATGGTATCAGGTTAGAATTAATCTGTCCTAAAATGCAGGGGCCAGATTCCATAGCCCAACTGCATTTCACTGAAAGTGGGACTGGAAAGGAACAAAGCTGGCTTTAAAGCTCCTTTCCAACTTGATAACTATCCAGTCCACCTCAGACTTAATTCAGAACAGCCAAAAGGGCACTTGCAATCTGGAAGACTAACCATCGCTGGGAAATCATCACAGCAACTGCTCCTGCAGTAGAGACACAGGTCTCAGGCATGCATTTTGCAGGAAGGCAAATTATTATATGCCCAGATTCACTTTATTAGTGGCAGCTCTCTTGAAGGGGAATTAAGTTATACTAACTGCAGTGTTTATGTCCAAGATGGTTATAGACTTCCCCTTCTAGAGGACAGAAACAGGCAACCTTTTGCTAGATACAGCACTGTTGAATCTTCTACTTATGATTGAATATCTCTCAATATTCAAAGAGAACTATTTCTACACCAGTTCACCCAGTGTAAAAATACACTGTACATCAAAAATGTGGTTTCGCATGTGCTACTAAGCATGAGAAAAGAGATGAAACTTTTTCTCTGGTACTCATGAATATTAAGTTTATACTAGCAGCCTATTATTTACACCCCTGCCTTCCTCTAGCTCACAGTGACTTCCACATGGTTCCCAGGTGGTCTTCCATCAAGGAAGTACACAAGGGCAGATCTGCATCTGCTTAGCTTCAGCAACAGAACTGCACCACATGTCTTCAGTTCATTCCCTGGTCTGAAGCAGAGTTAACATTTGTCCTGTGATTAGTGCTAGCAGGGCAAGACTACAAGTTAAAACAAAAATGTACTCATGCAGACCCCAAACCGGAAAAGTCTCAGAACAAGAAACTTTTACTTCGTAGTTTGACCTTTCTGATAATAAATTTCACAAGCCAAATGAAAAGGCTTAATTATGGGATAAGGCAATGTTATGGTACAATGATCAAAGCACAGTCGTTAAAAGCTATGTGATCCCATTCCAAGCTGTTGAATACCTCACCTTCATCAACCAGTGTGCGCGTAAGAACTGAAAACCCATCTACCTTCATGGAGTAACTGGAAGCACAAACACTGTTGACTGCTGCTACTCATACAGAAAAATATACATGGCAGATGAAACAAAACCAAAAAGCACATATGACACAATCTGTTTATCCTCACTGTATTATTTCAGTAGCTCAACCCTGTAAATCACAATTACCTAAGTGATCTACCATCTTAAATCCAATTTACTGACAGAACAAGGAAAAGAGAGGAGGGGGCAGGGAGCTTAATGGTCTCCCTGCCTGAGCTGGCAGAGGTGGTTTAAGTGGTACTGATTTCCCCCCAACTGATTATTTATTTATTTGATTGATACCCCACCTTTCCACCAAGAAAATAGCACTCAAGGCCACTGTGTGTTGGAAGATTTTAACATTCATGCTGAGCCCCTCTTATTAGGAGACGCTCAGGAATTTCATGGCTTCCAGGACAACCATGGATCTGTCTCAATTAATATCTGGCCCTACACATGTGGTGGGGCACTTTCCCAACCAGGTTTTTGCTAACCAGGATTTATTTATTTATTAAAAGTATTTATATGTCACCTTTCAAGATACAAATCCAACCAAGGTGACTTACAAGAAACATTAAAACAATAACATAACAAACAACAATAACATTTTTAAAAATATCATTAGGATCCTTCCCTCAGGGCAGTTGGGGGAAGAAGGCCCTGGGGCAGGGAGGGTCCAGTTAGAACAGGAGCACTTGTCTAGTGTTATCCTCATCTCCCTCCCTCTCTCCTGGAATACTTCCCACAAAGCAGCTGATGATAGATGGTCTTGTGGGGGTGGGAAGGGGAAAGTCCAGCTGGAGAAGACCACGAGGTCTTCTTCGCCTGCCTCTCTCCCTGTAAAATGAAGATGATCTGTGGGAATGGGTTTTTTTTAAAAGAACCCCATTGTCAGGGACAGATTCTTTCCTGTAATCTGTACTACTTCTATGTGGGGCTGTCCTTGCAGACAGTTCAGAAATGTGGCAGCAACAAGACTACTGTCTGCCACCTACACTGGCTTCCAATTTCTTTCCAAAACCAACTCAATGGCTGGTTTTGACCTATAAAGCCCTAAACAGCTTGAGGCCAGGATATCTGAAAGGCCACTTCCTCCCATATGAGCATGCCAAGTGATCTTCAGAGGCTTTGTTTTATGTCCCACCACTGAGAGGCTACATTGGACAGGGCCCTTTCTGCAGCAGCACCCCAACTGTGGAACTCCCTCCTGAGTGTAACCATATGAAAGATTCTGGATTCAGCCTGAGTGGTTTGTGTTTCCTGGGAGGAACCAGGAAGTGGTTGAGGCAACACCCACTGCTTCTGGCCTGAGGAGAGAGAGGCCACAGCCTGACAGAGCGGCATAAATTACGTAGGCAAGAACAGCTGACATCTCTTCATCCATCAGCTCGGTTGGCTAACAAGACTTTTGACCCACCTTAGGGGTGGAGTCGGTTCTCTAGTTTGAGGGTGAGGAAGCGCGAAACACCTCAGTGCAGAATCAACTGCTTAACCTTCCTGACCTCCCATTGAGGGGATAAAGGGTCTTGAATCACTTTCTTTACTTTTGTGTAACACTTTTCTGCAACCACCTGAGTTGCCCTGCTTTTGCTTAATAAAACTCTTCAAAGAAACCCGTGAGCTGCGTTTGACGTTCTGGCTGGAGAGAGAGAGAGAGAGAGAGAGAGAGAGAGAGAGACAACAAAGACTTTGATGAATTTTAATATTGTTTTGGCCTGTTTTATAGGCTGATTTCTGTTTTTATATTTGTTGTGATTTTAGTGTATTTACTGTTCTAAATTGTACATTGCTTTGAGGGCCCTGGAGGGTAGAAAAGCTATTTATAAATACGTTTAGTAATTAATAAATAAAAAATGATCAAGCCTCTTCGTCAAGTAGTGTAGCAGCCAGATTGTTGGACTTGAACCAGAAAGACCTGGGGTCAAATCCCTGCTCAGCCATGAAGATAACCATTGCCTTGAGCAAATCACTTTCTTTCCACCTAACCTACCTCACAGGTAGGCTGCCCTAAGTTCCTTTGTGAAAGTTGCACAACTGGTGACCCTATCTAGGCCTGGAGACCAAAAGTATGAAGAAACCACATAGAAGCAAAGCTTGTTTTAAAAGCTGTAAGACAGAACTCCAAAGTAGCAAAGATAAGGGAGGGCGGAGCAAGAGTTGTAACCACTACCTGTCTCCTTGCCCCCATGCATCTACCGCCATAATAAAACCTGTAGAGGAATACTCAGCCCACAGACCTCCCAAATCAATAAGGACACCCAAACTCAGGCCACTGCATACTAAACAGCAGCAGCACAATAGGTCCACACAGAATGTGAATTCTAGCAAAACATCAATAACAATAGGAAAAGTTACTCATCTTGTGGACCAGAGAAGTATTTACAACTAATGTGTTAATACATACTGACAATAATTAGCCACAGAATGAGATTCTCTCTTGGGATCGCTCTTATCGGTGTGCTTTTATTTCCAAGGTACTCCTCCTTAATACTTCCCCCCAAGACTAAGGTTATGTGCTGAATCAAGTTCTGAGGCCTGAACAAGGAAAAGACTTTGGAATAGCAAAAAGCTCCAACCATTGTACAAGTACTGGAAACTTTTCTCCTATGAGTTTGTACGTGAATCTCATGAACACATTGCAAAAGCATTTCACGTCTTCCACTGAAGGCGTTTACCAGTGTTTACTATTCCAACACCAGCTGTTCTTCCAGCGTTTACTTCACTTTTGTAGCAGTATCAATCAGCACTGCTACTATTTACAAGATGGTTATCTATTTGAAGTGAGGTAGTGTGGGGAAAGAAGTAATTTTAGGGTTATTAAGTGCAATGATAACATTAAAGATTAGGTTAGAAATTCTTGTTGAATTTACACACATGTCAAAACTGAACTATAATTTGATCTACTACAAGCAAAAGCTTCCTGTGGGAACTGTTCAACAGCCTGTGCAAAATGAAACGAACTTCCTAACACTGGTTACAGGAATGAAGACAAACTTTCAATTTCTCAGTGTTAAAACAGCGGCAACCACAAGAATCTATACATTTACTATTTGGTACATCTCCCATTCAGCCACATGAAATTCTAGCCCTGGAAACAGAGTTCTAACATCTGAAATCCCAGCCATAAAGGGCCAAAACAGACATTACTTTCAAACTGTGTCTAGCAGCTAAGTGTACCCCCCCCACTTTTACTTTAAAGTAGACACAGGGGTCCTGATCAGGATCTTAAAAGCCCCCCTATCTGCACGCAAGGATCCCAATCTGGATTGGGACCCCTGCACCTACCCTAGAGTAAAAATGAAAAAAGACATAGCTGCTGGATACATATTTAAAGTAACGTCTGTTTTGGTCCTCAAAGAACATTATAATTTTTAGCCAATTGGCCCTTTTTCTAGCCATAATCAACAATGGGGCATTTTTGTGTTACTAATTGTTTGCACAGAGGGGGAATTATAATAATGGCAGTTATTATGACTGCTAGAGGGGGGATTAATCATGGGATAATTTATAAGCATTAAAATTGGAGATACTATAAAGCCAATGTTGCTATTTTCTTGCCAGCAATAGTACGGGAGCAGATGGAATGCAAGTCCGGCATCACCAGAAGTATGATAGCACTTTGGTGCATGGAAACACTATCACTAACACTAATAAAATAATATTTTAAGGTGTCAGGTTGCACTTAAAGCATCTGAAATATTAATACAAAATACGCTTATTTTAATTCAGTAGATTTGGACATATTACTCATTGGGCTTGCTTCAAATGCAAAGCAGAAATACCAAGTCGATTGCAAAAGCATCCACATTTGTGCTTTAAAAAAAGATATCATTGTTTCAAGGCTTGGAAAATGTTGGTCATTATTAATGGTCATCCCATATTTGGGTGCTCGCGAGTTACCACATAAGAATGATAGCTGAGTATTAAAATAAGCACTGATCACTGCCTAAACCTCATTTCTCCAGTAATCCTAAGTCTAGCTCTCAGCAATTCATATTTCATAAGGTAACAGTTACTCATTAAAGGGTATATTTTAATATTTCACTAACTAAGGGCTACAGAAAGAAAGAACTTCCAATGGCCCCTATGTGGAAACAGGGAGAAGGCTTGCGCGTGGGGGAGGAGAGAGGAGGCAAGCACCTGGTCTGGTGGGTCACGGGAAGAGCCAATGGCTCAGAAGGGCGGGGACCCAGGTAAGAGCTTATTTAAGCTCCTGGGTTCCCGCCTTCCGCCTCTTAATTTGGTTCTTGTGGAACAAGAGGTAAGTGGAAGGAATGCCTACTGCTTGGACATCCCCAGGCTACTTCCAGGAGAGGGATTAGCCATCTCAGGTCAGCCCTTCCACACATTCCAGAAGATGTAGGTGTCCTTTGGGATAGCATATTAGGAAAAAAGCCAGGCTATTCTGCTAGGAGCTGTGGTGCAGTCTTTGAAGTGCCTAGCTTCACAGTGGGGCTTGTATGCCTGTGCACTTGATTAGAGGAGGCGGCCAAGTGACATGGGCATGCAGTTACAAAGCCAAGAATCAAGCACTCCCCTGTCCCTAAAGATCCAAAGTGGGTCAGTTACTGGTTGTTCCAACCTACCCAAGAGGCCCAGATAAGGTGCTCTGTGTTCTACAGATTTGGGGAACATAATCTGCCTGTAACAGCTTCAATGGACAAAGGTTACTAATTCTATATTTTGCTTTGTATCCTGATTTCAAGGACAAGTGTAGCCTACTAAAAGGGCAGGACACCATAATATTCCCTTGATACACAAGAAATGAAGATGCTGATACGGATACTCTCTCTCTCTTTTTCTCTCTCTTTATTGTAAAGCTTGTTGAATAGCAGAAAATAAATTAAAAATTATGACAAAACATACCTTACTGTTGTGCTAGCACAACCAACAACCCAGCCACTACCACAGTTTTTCAGGTATATTGTGCTGGAGTAAGATATGCCAGTACACATTTAGGACTGGGGTGCCAAACAGTAAGAACTTAACTATTATACAGAACTAGTACAGGCACTATAGCCCTTAATATTTTTCTTGCTTGTAGCAATCAATACCATAGCAACATGCTCTGCAAAATATTAGCAACAGCTGTATAGAAGCCAAAATTATCCCCTTCATTTCCAGAGCTAAACAACTCATTCTGATTTGACTGTACTAGCAATGTAATACCAGGTAGCTGTCACAGTACCATGACAACCATTTAATTCTGCAAGATTTGGTGACTCAAAGAGTTTCAGGGTGTGGGGAGGGAGTTTTGCTTACTAGCATAACAAACCACACTTTTGAAAAATGGAGGAAGTGTTTACAGTAATTTCAATGCCTGTTAAAACAAAAATAGCACACCCTGAAAATCTTAGTAAATCATCAAGTTAAACAATTTTAACTCTCATTCATTAATTTTAATGCAACACATTCAAATGGTGGAATTTAAGAGGTGGATCTTAACTACTAGGGATCAGGCAAGTTGGAAGACAAGGGATATACAAACTGAATATGCACCTCACATCTGGCTGCCGTTAAACTAGGCAAGCAATCCTTCTTTGGTGTCATTATGGGAACAAACTTGCCAAGGATTTTGGACTCATCCTATATAACAGTGATGGCGAACCTATGGCACGCGTGCCACAGCTGGCACGCAGGGACCTCTCTGTGGGCACGTGAGCCATAGGTCGCCAGCCCTCAAGGTCCTCCCGGGGCGGGGTGGGCAGGCCTGGAGAGAAGTGGTGCTCTTTGCAGGGCTGTCCTCAGCGGGGGAAAGGGGCAGTCCAAACCTAACCGGCCTGTTTGTTGACCCAAAGAGTTTGATGTGGGGGTGCCTTTAAGTTGAGCTCCACGCCGCGATTGGCCCTCGGGCGCAAGGGGGGCGCGTCCTGGCGGCTGCCGCAGCCTCCGCAAGTCTGAATGGCGGGTGAGGGAGGATTGGGGTGTCTGTCTCTCGGCGGTAGTCTCGTGAGGCGGTGCAGGCGGGATTTGGCGGCGGCTGAGGCTGATGCCTGCTTGCCTTCCTCCCTCCCTCCCAACAAGAAGCTGGAGCTGTTCGTGTGGAAGGGGGAGGAGGCGGAGGATGAGGATAAGGAGGAAAAAGAGGAGAAGAGCCAGAGCCCCGCCAGCGTCGGGTAGAGGAGTGGATGGCGGCCGCCAGAGAGGGAGGGGAGGGGAGGCAGCAGCTGCCTTTTCCCTCTGCTCCCACAAATTCTTGCTTTTATTTCCTCTTCTCCTTTTCCCTCCAGTTTCCTTCTCGTGTTCCTCCCCCCTCCCTCATTTCTCCCCGTTTGCATCGTCTTCATAATTACCTGCCTTAATAGTCGCTTCTCCCCCTCCCCCCCACACTGCCTTCTTCCTATCAGCCTCCCCTTCTCGATACTGCTTCCCTTCTCATGCTCCCCTCCACCCTCATTTCTCCTCGTTTGCATTGTCCTAATAATTACTTCTGGCTCCCCGCTCTGCACCCCAGTTGTTTCTTCTTCCTCTCATGGCAGCCCAACCCCTGCAGCCAATGCCATTCATATTTTCTCCCCCCCCCCCATAGTGCTTCCTCCTCTTCCCTCCCTTGCCCCCCACCCTTAGTTCTCTGTAACTAAGTTCTCTTCGTTCCCTCCTAGCCAGCACCTTCGCCGCAGGTGCCTTTTCCCTCTGCTTGCCACACAAATTCTTGCTTTTATTTCACTGCAGCACGCTTCCCTTCTCGATATTGCTTCCCTTCCCTTCTCTTCTTTTCTTTTCTCCTCCCCCATCCTTCATTTCTCCCCATTTGCATCATCTTAATAATTACTTCTGGCTCCCCGCTACGCACCCCAGTAGTGTCTTCTTCCTCTCAGGACTGGCCAATGTGATCATATTATGTCAGTACTTTCCCATCTACACTGGCATAATATGAATATGATCACATTGGCCAGTCCTGTTAACAATCTTAGAGCCTGCAAGGAACCCAAGGCAGCTTACATAATCCTCCTCCTCTCCATTTTATCCTCACAACATCCAGCCTAACCTACCTCACAGGGTTGTTGTGAGGATAAAGTTTTATGAGGATGAGGATTATGTAAGCCGCCTTGGGTTCCTTGCAGGTGCTTCATCTGTCTTTTTAAATAAATTTTGTGTTTTTGTAGACTCCAAGACTTGAACAAAAAACAACAACCATGAGTTCAGCTCTTTTCAGCTTTGAATTATATCAAATCTGATACCAGAAACAGATTAACAGATGCAGCTGAGTGCTGCATGTGTTGCTCTCAAACTGAGTATGAGCCAAAGTTTGACAAATTATCAGCATACACGCAACAGCAAAAATCACATTAATCATATTACAAGTTGAGAATCCCTTATCCAAAAATACATGCGCCTAATTATTTAAAAAATCTATCTAAATTACCTTAAGGCTACAATGTAGTACTATTAAAAAAAATTGAGTTGATGTTTTTTTCAATAAAAAACTTTGTATCATTGAAAGCCCTGTTATTGTGTTTTTCTTTTAAGACAAAAGATGTTAATTAGTTCGGACAACTGTATGAGTTGTTTTTACTAAACTAAAACCCCGGTATTCAGGTTTAATTGCAGTGTTGGCACTTTGAAATAAATAAGTTGGTTTTGTGTTGCAGTTTGGGCACTCGGGCTCAAAAAGGTTTGCCATCACTGCTATATAATCTCAAAATGTATAAGTGAACCAATGCAGAGATATTTGGTAAGAAATCATTGTGGTCAGGAATTATTCACAGCTTTGCTAGTAAGTGCTACTGTTGAGTAAGAGACTCTGGATGCTTCCAGACAAGGCATTTATTGTGTAATAACCCTGCCTCAAACACATAGATTTATAGGGGGATTCAAATTATGATGTCTTCCATTTATAACCCTCTCGTGTTTCCCATTGCTCCTTCTGTCATTTTATTTGATTAAGACAATGGAACCAACTACCTAGGGAGGTGGTAGATTCTCTCACTCTGGAAGCATTCAAGGTACAGCTGGACAGCCATCTGTCAGGGATGCTTTGACCTGGATTCCTGCATTGAGCAGGAGGTTGGACTCGATGGCCTTGTAGGCCCCTTCCAACTCTACTTTTCTATGATTCTGTTTTCCAACAGAAAGGAGTGAATGTAGATTAGTCCCTTTTTAGGAGGGAGCTTTAGTCAGTGACTAAAATCCTTCTACCTCTTCATCTACTTGGGGATATTTAGTAGAAATTGGCAGAACATATACTGAACAACTTGCAAATGTGAAATGCAAGACACAAATGTAGGCTCCTGTCTCATTTATACTGAGTGGTATGGTAACTGTTGGTCAGACAAGACCAACATTCCGAAATGATCAGAATAACGAAGCCGTTTATATTCTTATAGCAGTATCAATCACCTACTTAGCAGAGAAAACCACACAGCACAATGTCCACCATGCTCAGAGATGCATGGTGTTTCAAAAACCATGGAAGCTTGGGGAAATGGAAGAAATAGTAAACATTTGCATATACTGACAATAGCAAATTGTAGCCATCTAAATATTGTGCCTGCCTTATGACACACTGTGCCTCATAACAAACACAGAAGCACAGGTTGTTGTTTCAAGTGTAAACAATGAGGGGGGAAATAATAAAACTCATATACAGTAGGTTGCTTTTCACAGGGAGCAGAAATTCTCAAGGTCCTTGTTACTTTTTTAACATTCTTTTTCAAAGACGTTTCCCAAGTGATACAACAGATGCCGAAGCAAATTCAGCTCTGGCCCTTTCTTTTCTTTTCTCTACATGGGTTAGTCAAAACATAAGAATACCTTATGTAAGAATGATCTAGATTTCTGTACTGAACACCAGTATTCAGCAGCTAGAAAAAAAACCAGGTGCAAATATCACAATAAATACAACTTTGGATTTTTTTACTCTTCGTATCTAGTCTAGCCTTCCCTAACTTGGTGTCTTCCAGATGACTTGGGCTACAACTCTTATCCCAGAAGGCATGCCCAACATCTGGAGGGCACCAGGCTGGGGAAGGCTGATCTAGTACACAGTAGGATGCTAGGCGATACTTTTATAAGGAGTATTTCCAGATGCAGGGATAATGTTTTTTTGTGTTTTTTTTTAATCATATATGTACCCTACCCTTCTTCCAAGGAACTCATGCTAGTATGTATGGGCTCTCCCTCTTTCTTTTTTCTTTTTTAAATCCTAACAAACCCGTCTGAAGTAAGTTAGGCTGAGAGATGGAAACAAATTTACCCAGTGGAATTCATGGCCAAATGAGGGGTTTGAACCCATCTCCCTGGTCCAAATCTAGCACTCTATCCACTATACCACAAACACTGCGTTGACTGTCCATGTCAATGCATGTCCCAGCCACACTCTTTAGTACCTTCAAATTTAAGCAAGACACTCTGACAAGTGGTGGTAAGTTTTTTTGTTTTTTTGTTTGTTTTTTAATGAACAAGCTTTCAGGAACCTGTATTTTAGAAAAAGAGCATGGGAACTGATCACCAAGGATCTATCTAATGCAGCATTCAGTACATAACAGTGGCTGGTCAGATATTTCTGGAAGCTTCTCATAATCTTTTGAAGAAGGAAAGGAGTAGCTAGAATATCCAAAGTAATTTCCCCTGTTCCACATACAAGGCTGACAAAAGGGAAACTGGTACCAGTCAACTCCAAGATGGTGGTAAACAGTATCATATTCTTAAACTACTGCCAAGTAAAAAAAAATTAATTTGCAAATAAGTTTAGGTAGCCCACTAAATACAAATACAAATACTAAAACTGAGGGGGAAATTTGTTTTTTGTTTCTTCCAGAGAAAAAGAAAGTTTCTTGCCCTATTTGGTCATAAATCTATGTGAAGGTCTTAGCTGTTAAATCCAATTAATTGAACCTCTACAATACTTTATTAATTCAATCCAACTGAGAGTGCATTTTACCGACTCTCTGAACCTTCCTCTGATTAGGTTTCTGCACCAGCCACTGATACAATTTCTGCTCACAACTTCCAATTCCTCTTTCTCTGAGCGTAGGAGCACTGTAGACAACTGGATGTTTACATCAGTAGGTGTTAGAACACAAATTCTTCAACCACTGTGCCAAGTGGTAAGTGTATCAACTGCAGTCTTACTATGAAATTAAAGCAAACAGGGTATTAGCAACCTTATGTTTGCACACCTGATTTCCCCATCAATTGTGCAAAGCTTATAATTAGATATTTTTACTCTAGTTGCCAGGCAAGCATTCAATCTGCATTCAGGGAGCCAAAATAGATGTTTAAAGGAGTAATGGGAGGTTTCACAGATCAAATTAGACCCTGGAGAGAAAATGTCAGCCTAGACAAGCTTTCAGTATGACTTTTAAAGGTACATAATCATTGTAACTTGATGAATACATTCTGGTGGGGGTGGGGAGCGGATGCCAAACTTCTACTGGTAACTCCACCATGATAATATAAGGGTGCAATCATATGCATGTTTAGGCAGGAAAAAGGCCTAAAACTCGCATGGTAGCTCTACCATGAGTGCGCAATTCTTGACCTTGATTTAATGTTTCATTCCTTAGACCAGTGTTCTCCAACCTTGGGTCCCCAGATGTTTTTGGCCTACAACTCCCAGCATGCCCCAGCTAGCTACGCTGGCTGGGGCATGCTGGGAGTTGTAGGCCAAAAACATCTGGGGACCCAAGGTTGGAGAACACTGCCTTAGACCCTAATATACACATTTTTGTGCACAATTTTGCCTAATATGCACATTTTTGCAATCAGGTTTTCCTCATACGTTCTGTACATTACTTTTGGGAATTTACACAATTTTGTGCACACTTTCCCCTAATATCTGCATTATTGTATGCTTTTTTATTGGAGAACTGCATTGCAAAATTTGGAAAAGTGTGAATATCTGTTTCAGTTTGCGTATTGGTTCGGGAAGTGTGAATTAGCTAAGTTCACCTTAAAATGTGAACTGAATTAATTTCTTCCCATCCCTAGTTACAAGTATTAAACAAAGGTAAGAGAAAGCATCTGAATTTGTAGCACATCCCACTCAGGGTAGGTGACAAAGCCAGTTGGTGTTTGCCCTTAACAATGAGACAGGCAATGCAGTGCACTTCTCTACAATTCTGCTGTACTAATGTGGTGCACAGGACAAGAAGATAAAGCCTTTGTTGAAATGTATTTTAAATGTTTCGATCTTGCCTTTTGATCTAATGATCCCCAATGCTGTTTACCACGGTGGCTTACAGAGAGCAACAGTTCAGCACAAAACATAATTAAATCATACGTTTGTTATTGTTTGGTTTTACTTTATATTGTATTTTACTGTATATTGTTGCTTTATTTATTTATTTTATTTATTATATTTATACCCCGCCTTTTTTCCTGAAAGGAACCCAAGGCAGCTTACATACTCCTCCTCTCTACGTTATCCTCACAACAACCGTGTGAGGCAGGTTAGGCTGAGAGTCAGTGACTGGCCCAAAGTCACCCAGTGAGTTTCATGGCTGAGCGGGGACTAGAACCCAGATCTCCCGAGTCCCAGTCCAACACTCTCACCACTACACCACACTGGCTCTTTTATTTCCATATGAACAGAAGTATAGAAACATTTGTAATACTAAAAACAAAAACAAAAAAACCCCTCTCTCTGCTGGAGCAGCCAAGAGAAATGCTGGGGTGGGGGGCATAGTATTAAAGCTTCTCCCAGGCTCTCTGATGTTCTTACTACCTTAACACTTGCAAGGCCTGCCAAGTTATAGTAAATACTGTATAGTTAACTCTTAAATCAGAACAACTACCCTGGTTTGTATTGCGTGTGTGGGGACTTCCTGCATAGAAAAGATGAGGCTGGATCCTTCTCTCCCTTATGCTATTTTTCTGATGAGGTGTGTGTGAGGCGTTCAAACAGCCAACCACACCTACAGCCTAAAGTGGTTCAGTTCAAGGCAGAAAAGTAACCACTTGATTATGTTGATTGATGAGCTTTAGGGCCAATTTATATTCTCTAAATCTTTTTTCCTAAGATACATTTTAACTGAACTAGAGTTCACATTCAGAAGAAAGCCTAGAGTACATTAATGGATTTAAGCCCATTAGGTGTTTGATCCTTCTGAAATATATGAATGGCACTAGAGCATTCACCTACCAACCATTAATAATTAAACAGTTGCTTAGGGATCAAATTACAAAAGGCATATGCTATGCAACACCCTCCTAAAGCTTGAACATTCCTTGGGCCATCAGTATCTTGCACAAAGCAAAGATACATGCTAATCAGTGGGTGTCAATGCATACTCCATCTTCGGTAAGGTCCATTTCAAGTTAAACATGTGTATTTTTTAAATATTAGTGCAAGGCAAAAAGATAGAATCCACTTGGGAGCATAAATATAAATATCACTCAGAAGAGAACATATTTTTAATGTCAACTCACAAGCTTAACTCTACATTTGTGGGAGTGCATGCATTTTCACTCCACTACTAAAGTTTTTACAAAAAGCCCACAGGCATACATAATCACTTGACTCTAGAGCTATGTATTTACAAACATATGTGGAATTTTCTCTTGATTTTATTTTACAATCACCTTGAGAAAGAATTGATAAATGAAGGTTATACATGTCAATGGTTCTCCTATTTACAGATTGTACAATAGTTGATAAAGTTGATAAAAACTTTTATGATTTTGAACAAAGTAAATCTGACTTTGAAAGGGAATTATGTGTAAATGATGACCATCTTATTGCAAAAATGTATAAACTTTTGTTGAAATTTGAGACTGAGGAAGAACAAGTAAAGGAATGTATGATAAAATGGGCCCAAAATTTTGGATAGAACATACTAATGGTACAATGGGAAAATATGTGGTTAAAAGGTTTAAAATTTACATTATGTTCTAGACTTAAAGAACATTTTTATACGATGATGTATCGTTGGTATATGTCCCTGGAGAAATTGGCCAAAATGTATAATGGCATATTAGGTGTCTGTAGGAAATGTGAACAACAAGGAGGAACTTTTTATCATATGTGGTGGACATGTAAGAAAGCTAAAAAAAATTAGGTACAAATTCATTGATTACGGTAATTCAAAAATTTATAAAGATTAATATTCAATTGAAACCAGAGGCCTTCTTTTTGGGAATAATGGATAGTCAGTTGGAAAGAAGTAACTGAACTTTATTCTTATACATGACAACGGCAGCAAGACTACTATATGCACAGAAATGGAAAGGCCCAGCATTGCCTACAATAGAAGAATGTTTGGTCAAGATGTTGGAGCTGGCAGAGATGGCCAAACTTATGTCATTAATTAAAGAAAAGACAACATCTATGTATACTGCTGAGTAGAAACCTCTAGTAGACTTTTTGCAGCGATTAGAAAAAAATGATTTGTTTATTTGCGGTTTTGTGGATTAAGAAGATAAATTTGGGACAATAGAAAAAAGAGAACTTTTCTTTTTTTGATTATCGAGTAAGAGAAATTATTACTGTACTGTAGGAAAAATTTTGCTGTAGGAAAAATCGGAAGTCCATTTTAGTTTTGTTGATTATTATATGTTTTGTGTTCTTTGTTGCTTTCTTTTATGGAAATAAAAAGCTTTTAAAAAAAACAACAACAAAACCAAACATATGTGGAATTTTGACAGCACAGACTTTAAAACTTTTCCCACACAGTGACAGCCTCATGCATTAACCTGGTTGGACTCCCAAAAGTTAGTCTAGGCTGGTTCCAGTTCTAAGCAGCACACACTTACCTTGAACCAACTGAAACTGCTATCTGTTCACTCTTCATCCTCTAATAACTGCCCTGTAGAGTAATTATTTTCATGCAAAATGTCTGGCATAACATGGACTGCAGTTGCAGAAGGTACATGAAGTAACTGCGATTGCAAGACTATTTTCCCAGTTTCAAAACATAGAGCATCCCCCTTACAGTCCAACCTCAGACTTGCTGTGCCAGGATGCACAGGCCTTCCCCAACCTGGTGCCCTCCAAATGTGTTGGAATACAACTCCCATCTTCCCTGACCACCAGCCATGCTGGTTAGGGCTGATGGGAGTTGAACTCCCAAACACCAGGAGGGAACTAGGTTGGAGAAGGCTGCAGTAAATCATATTCCTTACCTTCTGCCCTATTTGTACACCTTCCAAGTTCTAAAAGGAATGTGCTTTTTACAGAAACTTGCAAGTATGCCAAGTTCTCCTTCAGAAAAACACTAAAAAACACTAAGTAGTATTACATCATAACCATTTGCAGTTGTACTTCAAGTAAACAGCTTAGCTAGCTTTACAAGCAACTTTGGCTACCATGCAGTGTCAATGAGTAAATAAGCGAATAATCCTGTTATCCCAGTATCAAGGGTATGCATTCAAGCTCTAAGAACATGGCATTAATACACATACAAGTTCACACCCTCCAACTGCACCGAATATCCCCGGGACCTTCACGAATACCCTTAAGCCATCACAACTTGCAATTTTGCTGGATGGCCCCTTTAAGAAACAGTAAGGGGGGGGGAGACTGACTTACGTGTGTGTGTGTGTGTGTGTGTGCGTGCGCGCGCGCGCGCGCCTGAAAAAAGAGTTTCCCTTTTCTCTGAAGCTCTGTGTTTGGGGGGGTGTAAGGTGGGTGGGTAAACTTCACCTGTTGAATTTGGGCCAATCCTGACGATTTTAAAACAAAAAGAAAGGGATTGCCCTGCAAGCACTGACCACCACCCACATGTATACACACTTTCCTGTGAGTAAGTCCCATTGAACGTATACATGCATAGGATTGCACTGTCACTCTGTTTTCAGAGCAGTGGTAAATTTTACTTGGCTCTACCTGTGTACCCCATGTAGAAAGCTCTCCATGGTAATTATGATTATTCTGCAGGGATTTTGGTTTGGGTTTTTTTAATGCATTAGAATTTTTTTTAAAAATTAAATTTTTAGCAGAAAACACACCCTCCTCAACAGAAAGAAAGAAAAAATCCCAACTACCTCAAATTGCAGCAACAAACATCATCATTCAATTTTGGCATTATTGTTCAATCACAGTGCTGTTGTTCTTGGTGTGTTTTTTTTAATAAAGTACAATAGAGCCCACTTGGTGTTTTTTTTTTCTGAGTAGAGAAAATAGGAGCTTGCAGGGTGGGCTTGTGAACCACTTTGCACACTCAGAGATATCTAAATGCTAAATATTATTATTTCTTTGGCAAACTACTAATGAGAACAAAGCCACCATGGAGGGATCCATTTTTAAAGTGGGAGGGAGATCTTTAAAACAAGGAGTTTCCTGCACAATGTGGGGAAAGGAGGCTGAAAGTTATATTTGACTGAAATAATGGCATATTCCTCCCCAGTTTACCCCTTCCTACCATTTGTTGTCGCCTCTATATTACATTTTAGATTGTAAGCTCTTTGGGGCAGGGAACTGTTCTCTTATACTGGGTAAAGCACCATGCACATTGATGGTACAATAATAATAATAATGACAACAGCAGCAATCACCATCATCATCATGGGTCTGGAGATCAAAGTGGCTTCAGAGTGGTCAGAGCCCTTAAACGGTTAGAGCATCCTGGGGTGGGTGGCTATACCCTTGGCCACGCCCTCATGTTTCCTGGCCACACCCCCTAGATCACGCCTTCATGTTGCTTAGCCATACCTCTTACAAATTCACATGTGTGAATTTCCCTATTCCCTATTTTCATCTGTGAAATGTTGGAGGGTATGCAAGTTACATTAGCCTCTGAATACTAGGCCACTATAGACTTCCACTGTATAGGAAATCACATATAGAAGAAAAAGAAATACTTCAAGCATCTACAAAATCAATATGAGGTAAGTGAACCAATATCAAGGTGATGGGATGCACATGACACAACACTCCAAAATAAAACAAACAACCAGTAATAGCGCAACCAGTTTATAAATTTATAGATTTAAAAAAATATATAAGCAGGTTTTAAAAATGTGAAATGTTTTGGCATAAACGCCAGCTTCAGTCACAAATAAGAGTATGCTACAATACCACTTATAAACTGAGCCAGAACCAATTAGGAACAGGCCAAACTTCAGTGGGGGAAACAAAGATTAACAATCAGCACCTGTATTCAACAGCCAGTCAAGCTGCATTAATAAGCATCATGGCTTGTTTCATCTATTGCACTAAACCAGTTTAAACTGGGCCGATTACTCAAGGAGGTGATAAGCCTCATGGTCAATTGCTCCTCTGTACAAAAAAAAGTCCCTCTCTCAATATAAAAAAATAAGCATGTCAGAGAGAAAGCTAAACCTTTTCTGACTGATATGCTGGATTTGTATATGAGGTTTGGTTTTGCAGTGGGTTTTTGTTTTTTTATAAGGAGGAGAGTTCAGCCACCTGAGCCACAAGCAGCTTGTACTGCCCAGACACAGGTTTATCACTTCACTGAGAGCTAGGCCCAGTGGTGCAGCCAGGGCTGGATCTCGGGACTGAAGTCCAGCGCGCCGCAGTCCACAAGGGCCCGAATGACTCCACCAGAGAGCAGCAGCTGTTGGGGACGGGCTAACAGGGCCAGTGTCAGCACCTGGGCCAGCATGGACATGGCAGGGCCCACCAGGGCTGACACTGCTTGCCACAGAGTCCCATCTTTTTATGTCTAAAAACATTTTATAGTCAGGAGACAGCTGGCTGGGCATGTACATAAACAACAGGAGGAAAAAATCCCAGGCGTCAGTGAGTACGGTCAGTATGAATTGTTTATTGTAAAAGGCTCTGAAGTGCTCTACATGCTTTGAGACAAAGTCTCTTTATCAGGAGCAATTAATGTTAAAATATATAAAAATTACATAAAAGCTGCATTTCTTTGTTATACACTAAAAATATCATATACATTTTTTTAAAACTTTGCAGAAAGTTAACTACCAAACATACTGTTTAGAGCTATATTTTCTTATGACACATACACTTAATAAAAAGCACACTCATATAATATAATAGGATGGGACACATTTTTTGTAATATTCTCTCCATGTATTAAATATTAATGAAGTTAATACTTAATCATTATTCCAAACATGGTAGTATAAAAGAGCCCCTGCCCCCAAGACCATTAAGACCAGCGTCTCAAGTTACTGCACCACTGGCTAGGCCAAGGTTGAAATCAGTAGACCCTTTGTGGATGTGCTTTCAGTTCACTAGCCTCATCTGGTCGGTAAAGGTATTGGCTAGGAACTATTGCAGTTAAATACTATTGCTTACACAAATAGGAAATTCAGCAGCATCAATTCTCTCAACAAGGAGCGGCCCTTGAAGTATACCGTAAAAGCATTGAGTGCCCAATGTTGACATATGATACCGTTCCAGAATCCTTTCAGGTGTACCACAGCTCTGATCGTTTGAAGATGACAATATAGAAGCAATATCAGTTAGGCACAAACCCAAGCCATGTGCTATTTCTGCTGCATGAGATCTGTGATTATTTGCCCCACATTCACTGCAGCTCAGAACTATGAATGTACTATGTAGCTAGATCTTAGCCAAGAGTTTGACACAATACAAACAGATATAGGACTGAAAGGGCTGAAATGGCCATGACATTAACTGTGTGAATGCAGTTAACATGCATGTTTTTGTTTGTTTGTTATGTAAACAAAAAGCAGCTTCAGGGAAGCCTGAGCAGTCTCAGGAGTATGGGGGCTGTGGAGAGGATGTTTAAATCTCTCCCTGCAAAATTTTTGATTCCCAAAACATTTTCTTTTTTTCCTCTCTGAAGCGGTTAGTTGCACTTCAAGGTAAGCTCCCAAGGAAATGGTATTTGTAATTCATGAGATGCTCAAAGAGCCAATTTTTGTAAGGACCGTAGAAGGGAGAGAGTTTTTAACATTTCTCATCCCCCACTCCTGTGTTTGCTCTGGCTTCTCTATGCCAGCGATTTAGATTTTTAAAAAATGTGCATGGTAATTGCATTCACACAATTAATGTCACATCTAGTTTGAGGACTGGGTATTTATGTTAGAAGCATCTATAATAGGGGTTTCTAACCAGGAAGTCAGAGAAGCCTTTGGGCTGATTGTCAGATTACTAGTGGTAGATGTTAGGGACTATACAGTACAGTGGGGTTGGAATAGCGGCATATTCGAATCAAGGTCTGTAATTAAAAAAAAAAGTTTCCATCAACGGGTATGTTTGGGAATCAGAGATGTTGACAACAAGGGGAAGTTTGCCAGTTCTTCTACTCTCACAGCACTTCCAACAATACTTTTTGCTTCAGTATAGGCATGCACTTAAGCATTCTGCTTATTCTATATCATCATTACTTCATTTTTATTTTTATTTTTAGAAAAGATCACAATAAAGATACCTGGCTTCTGTGAGCAAAAGTACTCATCTGGTGACTGACTTACAGAGAAATTGTCAAGAATTTTTGTCAGTTTTATTACATTAGCAATGAGTTTAATCTTCAGGCATGGTCTGAAAAAGGCAGAACAGGGTCAGGCAATTTGGCAAGTACAGATGCCCACACTAGTAATTTCATGACCTAGTTTGCCTGTTTTAGCTACCATCAATTAACATACTTTGGACAATTACAAATTGCATAAATCAATGGGGGCTTCGCATATTATTTGAAAAACACTGTGGATGCCAGACTTGAGTTGGTGGGCATGCTACAATTGCTTCACAATATACTTATTCTTAAATTGTTAACCTCAAATGAAAAACAAGACAATACCTTGAATCAGCCCTCGATAAATCTTGTGTGGAACTCGAGAAAACAGTGTAAAGTAATGTATTTTCGGGTCCTTTGTACTAGCGTGTTTCCAGACGGAGGGCTCCTAGTGCTACTAATCAAAAGACATTGTGCAGCTATTTTGGTCTTTCCCTCAAAGATGTTAGCAGATTTTTTTGTGGTAAGAAAAAAGATGGAAAAAGTAGTGGGAAAACATGAGAGGCTTACAAATGGAAGATATTGTCAACTGGACCCCCTACAGAATTCTGCATTTGAGGCAGAGCAATTGCACAATAAAAGCCTAATCTGGAAGCACTCTTAGTCTCCCACAGCCCCTTAGCATTTTTGTCATTAAAATTTTAGCCCTACGTTAATAATACTGGGATAGATACAGTTCTTAAAAGCCAGCTTAGGATATGTATCTGGATATTGCCCATGAACAGGTGCTGCTGGTGGTGAAGGTGCACAGAGACAATGAAGGATTGGCAGAAAAAAGAAAATACGGTACCTCTGTAGCAGAAGAAAGAACTGTACCCTACAGTAGGAAAGAACTTCAAGCAGATACCAACATACTGACCTAGTTTGAGATTCTAGAAGTTGAAGCTGGATGACTGTGGTCAGGGATGCTGCAGTTGCACTCTGCATAGTAGACCCTTCATTGAGCAGGGGTACCTTGGAGGACTAGATGACCTCCAAAGTGCCTCCCAACTCTATTAAATTCTATGATTCTAGAGTTCTGCCTGGATGTGAATAATGGACAACAGCAATTAACATTCGCAGCAGCAGAATTCTCTCTTCCAGAATCTTACAAATTAAATTCTGCAAGAAGTTCAATGAATGAAGAGTACCAGGATTCTGTCTTTAAAATGCAGGCATTGTTTATTCCCCGCACAACAACATGCCAAGATTCTGGGAGATACAAGACAGGGCAGGCTGCAAGGAGATTAAAGTATTTATATAGGATCACAAGTGAGCTATGCAATGGATTGAAAGATGTTAGCAGCAATTCAGTAAATTGTGCCCTGCTGACCACTGTAAGTCAGTTTGCACTTTGAATCCAAATCCACCAATGAACCATCATTAAGCCACGTGACAAGATTGCTGGCACAGATACAATGCTAAATGCCTTTGTTAAAAAAGAAAAAGAAAAGTCAAGTCCATCTATTTATTTGCATCCCAAGTAAGGTAAGTACTCTGCTTTACAGGATATAGATTTGTAGCAATAGCCAGTGCTTCCCGCCCCACCCCCCCATTCTTATCTCTTACCCACTGAATTATTTTGCTAGCTAATAAATCATGTGATGCCAGACCTTGAGGAACCAGGAGTAAATATTGAAATCAGGACTCTGTTACTGAACGATCACATGCTGAAGCATATTTATTTAGTGGCAACGGATCAAAGTCTGTTGCCTATGGACACAAAGTGGAATGGGGGCAGGGAGAAAAGGAGAAGGGGCTAAAAATGAGATGCTTACACTACACAAATAAGGCTCTTTCCAGACAGGTAAAATAAAATGGATTTTTCCACAGCACAACACCTAACACTAGCCCGTTGAGGAGCCAGCACCCAGATACCACATTTCCCACATAATTGACAGTGGGTAGCCATGGTGCAGGTTCATGTGTCTGTCCTACAGTCAAAGCTACACAATAATCACAGCAAAGAATTAACCTAAGAACCAGCAGAAAGCACAACGCATCTTAGCCCCTATAATGAAAATTCTGCCTCTACAAGGCAACAAGAAAGACTATTGGCAGCTGAGAATATGTCTCTCCAGCACACATGCTTGCTACCCAAAAGACTAAATGGGCAAACTATGTGTTACTTACAAATGCATGTACTGAAGAACAATTTCTGAAGAACTTAAAGAGTAGATTTCAAAAGCAGAAGAGCGGCAGGCAGAGACGTAATGTTTTTCCTGCAAGTTTTCTAACTCAAAATCACTTCTTCCAAACTGTTTCATGCCCCTATAAGCATTATAGATATGCAATTACCCTTGCAAACATGCATCTAGAACTCTGTGGGGGGAGGGGAGGGCAGCTTGGAATAACTGATTCCCGATTCCCCCCTCCCCCCTCAAACAGCTGGCAGGGAAACAATGTAGCACTTGTTCCCTTCTCTCGGACTCCACCCCACACTGTTTCCCCTTCCAATCAGCATCGTAGCCTCCTGGTGCTTCTTTTCATTTAAAAAAACTGGCTGGGTCTGTAGTTTGTCCCTAACATTACTTCAGGCACACAATCATCATGCCACATTTTTAAAAGTTGGTTGCTGTCTGCCCTGCCTGCAAAATTGTGCTACCCAATGTCCTCTCCAGATGTGTATACAAGTGTACGCACATTTAGAGATGCACCTGTCTAAAGGACCTTTGAAATTTAGTCATAGGACATCTTGGCAGAGGTGCCCCAATGATGCACACACACATCTTCTTCAAAAACAGGGAAATTTTATTGAACACACAAGAATCAAAAATATACACAGTGATTACCCTTTGGGAATTAGCCTGGTTGGGAAAAAAGCTATATGAACTCTAGAATGTATACGAACTCAATCAGTTCATATATTACTAACAAACCTAGACAGATTAACAGCACAATTCTATGGTCCCTAGACAGCGACTAGAGGACCATAGGATTTTTCAGAGTCCCAGCTCCAATGTCGGAGCTGGGACTCTGTGCTCAGGGCACCCTCCCTGTCCCTCACAGCCGGCGTGGAAAGAACCTTGCCACCTGCTTCTCTGAGGTTGGGAAAAAAAACCCGGGTTTGGGGGGTGGGGAGTGGAGTTGACTGGCGCCACCAAGATACAAGCCTTCTTCCTTCCCACTCCAAAGCACGGAAGTTAGACAGCTGAAATCGGCTGTCTAGCTGCTTTGCAGGACGGGAGGCACACAGATGCCCGTAATACTGGCTTGTGGCTTATGCTGGCTTATGTGGAAAGCTAAGCAAGCAGCGCCAGGCCTGGTTATTTCCTATGAAATCCCCCGAGTTAAGAGCTACGGGCATCCCCATAGGATTGCACCCTAAGTAAATATAGCAAAAGGCGAAATGAACAATGTGTAGACATTCATGCAACAGGTTCAAGTGGTGGGGAAATTCGTTCAAAAAGTCCGCTCGGCACCTAAGTCAAGAGCAATGGTGCATGGAAGACTAGGCTGCAGAGATGCATGGAGTGTCCAGGTTGAACTGGGCTGAACTATGGCTCTGAGGGTGTTGCGGAGGTCGGGGCTAGGCAAACTGAGGGATCTAATGCTGCTGGGAGAGAGAAAGAGAACAAAAAGGGTTGGGAAGAAATGGCAATAGCCAGGAAGAGAAAAGAGCTTACAGTGGCTTGCCTTTAGCAACAGGCAGTGCGCCAAGGCTAGTCCTTGCACACAGTTACCATTTCGTCACGATGATGATGATGATTATTATTATTATTATTATTATTATTTACATTTATTTACATTTATTTATCGCCCATCTGGCCAGCAAACCGGCCACCCTGGGCGATGTACACAAGATAAAAACAGGATAAAATACATTTAAAACAGTATAAAATTTTAAAATCTTAGCCCACCCCATATTCCTGCCTGAACAGCCAAGTTTTTAGTGAGCGGCGGAAGCCCAGCAGAGAGGGGGCATGGCGGAGGTCACTCGGGAGAGAGTTCCACAGTACGGGGGCCGCCACAGAAAAGGCCCTCTTCCTAGTCCCCACCAGTCTAGCTGCTCTGGCTGAAGGGACAAGGAGAAGGCCATCTGTGGCAGACCTTGTTGAGCGGCCTACTTGGTGTTGCTGGAGACGCTCCTTGAGATAGACTGGACCGGAGCCGTATAGGGTTTTAAAGGTCAAAACCAACACCTTGAATTCGGCTCGGCAAGCAACTGGTAGCCAGTGCAGCTCCTTGAGCACTGGAGTGATGTGATCCCGCCAGTGGCTGCCTTTAACCAGGCGAGCTGCTGCATTCTGTACCAGCTGAAGCTTCTGAACCGTCTTCCAGGGTAACCCCACGTAGAGCACATTACAGTAGTCTAGGCGAGAGGAGACCAAGGCATGAACTACTGATGGGAGCACCCCATTAGGAAGGTAGGGGCGCAGCTGCCGTATCAGATGGAGTTGATAAAAGTGAAGGGGGCAGGACTTCAGTTAGTTATATCCTACACACACACACACACACACACACACCAATTTCCAGCACCTTGTGCTTAGTCCACTTCTTCTTGTTTACTCCTTCAGAAGTTTATTGTGCAGAAGGGGGCTCCAGGATGCATTTATAATTATTTTATTTATTATTACATTTATAATCCACCTCTTTTCCTCTCGCAAGGAACCCAAGGCAGCTTACATAGTCCTCCTCCAACTGCATATCAAACCAACTCCTCTGGAGAATTTAGCTTGATTGCAATGGGAGTGAAGAAGAAACAAGAAGACGACCCCAAAAGAAAGCCTTCCCACGATCCTTCCCACTGGACAACCAGGGCAAGGCTGCACCAAAGTGGTTGGGCTTCTGACCAAAAACTGTTTCAAAAATAGACTGATCTGCGTGCTACACACTAACTCAAGCACAGAATAAGAAAATGGTTACAGGGTTGGAGGCTACAATTTGTAGATGGATGATAGAGGGCTTGAAAAATACTTTTCATGGGATTTCGTTAGATCCTTCCCTGTAGACATGCTGGGGTGGAGGGCAACTCCTGAAATTTCAGCAAAGGGAAGCCTTGAGAAAGCCTTGCAGTTGGGTCACTGCTTTGCCTAGAGCAAGGACCTAAGCAGCCAGAGCAGGTGCTCTGGGAGAGGGGGTCTAACAAGGCTTGGACAAACCCCAAGTTCTGTGGCTTAGAGTGATTTCAGTGGCGATCCTACAGATACAGCCAGGACTAACTTGACTTGTCACACAGCCAAAGTGACTTCAGCAGCAGACTGGTACATTGCTTTGGGATGACCAGGAACACTGAGGGCTTGAACCCCAGGGTTTTATTCTGGTTTTTAAAAAGACTACAAAGGGACAAAAGGCTCTGGGTCCAGTGAAGACAATAAAACAAAAGAAGAAAGAGTCAATATTTGTTGCGGACATCCAAACAAAATATCGAGATGACTTGTCGCTAAAGCCATCCAAGGTCCTGAAAATGGTTAGGTCAGGATGAGCAAAATCTATTCAGGACAGTGCTGTGCCCCAAAATTGTGGTGCGTAAGACTGGGAAATTCCCTGTCAATGATAATGTCAAACTTGGAGGGAAATCAGTCTGTGCTTGGAGTTCATGCATATCTGTGGAGAGAAAGCCTGACTGGACACGTACCTCACCCCGTCACCTGCATAATCTCTGCCTAGGGCAGAGAGGTCCAGTTCTGAGCAGACATTTACATCTAGATCGCTAAGCCCGGGACACATTTGCATTCACCTCAATGGGACACATTTGCATTCACCCCAATGGTCCCCCCCAGCAGTCTCAAAGAGCTGCCAAGTACCCTCAAGCACCTTAGAAGCTCCACAACCCCAGCTGAGCAGAACCAGTTCATCCTGTCATCAGAGGGGAAGTTGGAGGTGAGAGGAGGGGGCGAGGGAGGGGGTAAAAGAACAGCCCAAGCTCCCTTGAGGTTGTGTTGGGAGCAAGGTGCGGGACTGCATGGACCCGGTCGTAGGCTAAGGCCAGCCCAGGAGCCCAATCCCAAGCAGGCTGCTTGGTAAAAATACTTCAAGTTCTACAGAATTGCTAGCGACAGGCTAGGTAGGTTCTTTAGTATTAGATAGGAAATAGCATAGGTTCTTTGGTTGCATATAAGTCTTCTGTCTGTACTTTGCAAGCCTCATTGCCTCTACTGTGTATTGCGGTTACACGCTTTGACAGCTCATAAACAACTTGTATCAACTGTGAATTCCTTATCTTCCTGACCTGCTTTGCACAATTAAACTTGTTATGAACAACAGCCGCTTGTTTGTTGCAGGCTCTGATTCAGTGCTATTCTGGCACGGTTGAACTCAGGCAACCTGGGAGCCATGTACGGCAATTTTTAAACGTTCCGGTTAACCCACTAACTCCCGAACTCAGGCAAAAAGACGGCAGCGGTCCTTCACTATATCTACTTCCCTGATTGCTGTGCACTTAATTATGGGGCACTTAATCTAGTGCTGTTTGATTAGGTGGTGATGCTAAATCTGGACCTGGTATGTGTCTTAATGTCGCTGCCCTCACGGAAAGATGGCTTGTTAAATTGTCCTGTAACATCTCCAGGCCTTGACTTGTTCCATTCTAGGCTGAGTTTCTTGAAGTGAATGCACCGTATTCTGCCAAATACTGAAGGGTCTGCAAGCGCATGCTCTGTACCAAGGAGCTTGCTAGCATCTGGCATTGCTTCCTTCTTCAGGAATTGAAAAGGGAAATTAAAATCATCATCATCATCATCATCATCATCATCATCATCATCATCATCTAAGAAGGCTCTCTAGAACCTTCATGTCCAAAGGCAAAAAGCAACTGGATAGCAGTTCCTATGGAGTAATAGTAGTCATTCCTTTCAAGCCCTGCTTGTGTGCTTCCTGGAAGGATATTACTGGCCATTGTGGGAAGCAAGATGCTAGATCAGATGGACCTTTGACCCAATTCAGCAGGGCTGCCCTTATGTTCTTAATTGTTTGCATTTGTAATCCTAGGTCTGCAATAAAACTTGAAATGTTGAACTTCACAGCTACATTACAATTACCTTATCAGCATTCCTAGTTTCAACATGCTTTAAGTGGACACCAAGACAATTCTTATTCTTGATAAGACAGTTTCTTAAGAATGTTCCACATGTTTTAATGACCAAGGGAGGTGGAAACCAAATGTTGCCAAGTCTTTCACTATTACAAGTTGTTCAACTTGAAATAAGCAGCCAAGCAAGGCTACTATTTTTTAAAGTTTTAAAACAGTAGAGAGGCAAGAGTATAGGAAGAGAGTTATGGAAAGAAAAAACCTAAATTACACATTTTTATGTATGCTCTGAACGCTAAATTTAAATGACAATTGCTGTGAAAAGCAAGGCCATTTGCCATTAACAATTAGAAATGGCATTTTGCAACAGTGATAGAATCATAGAAAAGTAGAGTTGGAAGGGGCCTACAAGGCCATCGAGTCCAACCCCCTGCTCAATGCGGGAATCCAGGTCAAAGCATGCCTGACAGATGGCCGTCCAGCTGCACCTTGAATGCCTCCAGAGTGGGAGAGCCCACCACCTCCCTAGGTAATTGGTTCCATTGTCTTATTGCTCTGACAGTCAGGAATTTTTTCCTGATGTTCAGGTGGAATCTGAGTTCCTGTAACTTGAGCCCATTATTCCGTGTCCTGCAAACTGGGATGACGAGAAGAGATCCTGGCCCTCCTCTGTGTGACAACCCTTCAAGTACTGGAAGAGTGCGATGATATCTCCCCTCAGTCTCCTCTTCTGAAGGCTAAACATGCCCAGTTCTTTCAGTCTCTCCGCATAGGGCCTTGTTTCCAGTCCCTTTATCATCTTTTATGTTCTTTTGGTTACAATTCTAGTCCTAGCTTAGCCCAACTGGCCGCTCCCACACTTTGCTGCCCCCGCTGGGCAAGGGGGCCACCTGACAGAGCCTGTTGCCGCTGCTGCATGGCTCTTCCTCGCCCAGCCCCATTGGGAGCTGGGTGAGGAATAGGTGTGTGGTGGCAGCGGCCACTGCCAAGCCACCACCGCTACACCGCCAGAAAAGAAGGTAAGTGGAAGGGGGCAGCCGGGGGGGCAGCAAGGCGGTGAGGCAAAGGCAGGGACACGATCCAGCTGGCCAGGCCTTGTGAGGATTGCACCACCACCACCACCACCACCACCATCCTTTTTGCCAAAAGGACAGCAGCAGTGGCGGTGGCACTATCTAGCCAGCCAGGCCTTGTGAGGCCTGGCTGCCTGGATTGCACCACCGCCATCCTTTTGGCAGAAAGGACAGTGGCAGCAGCACAATCCAAGTACCCCAGCCTTGCTTACTCTCAAGAGAAAGAGAGGCTGGGGCCCTGGATCCTGTGCTGTGCACTGTAGCTAATGCCGGCTGTCATCAGCCAGAGCCCCATGCCCAAAGCAGCAGCCATTGTTTGCCACTCTGGGCAGGGAACTCTATGCCCCTTTTGGCTTCCGGTAGGGTTAGCGTGTCATCCGGGTTCAGACAGCATGCTAAATCTCAGTAGGTTTAGCAAACCCTACTGCAAACCATGGTTTAATAGCGTAGTTAAGGAGACTCTCCTTAACCACCTTAATTAAACCTTCCCGGGTTTGCACAACACTTTATACCTCAGTAGGATTACTCACGTGGTAAACCTACTGAGTTTTACCATGTTGTGCGAACCCAGTCAATATATGCCCTATGGCCTGACCCATTCTTAGTTTTACCAAGAAAACTGTCTTAGGAGAGATTCACACAAACAAGCAATCACTTGGGCGGCTGCTTGATATGCAACTGTAAGTCTACAGAAAATTCCCCAAGAACAAGCAAATGAAACTATTTTTAGAACAGCTTCCCTGCCTGAACATATCTGAAAGAATAGCTTTTTGCATTTATCTTGTCTGTGTGGAGATAAAATTGGCCAAGAGGTTGTGCTTACATCTGAAGGGGATGCCCACAATGCTATGCATGATATCCATGAAAATAATGACCATTTAGTGATGGGATCCATATAGCCTGTACAGCAGAGATTCTTTGGGAGGATGTGTTTGATGGGTCTTTCACAATAAAGATGCAATCCTATGCAATTTTATTTCTGAGAAGATCCCGTTGTCTTTAGTGGGACTTACCTGCTATATCTGGGCTGTATGACAGAATCTCGCCCATATAGTAATTTTCCAACTTCCATATGCATACTGCTTCTATTTCACATGCAAAACTGTAGCTGGTAATCAAACTGAGCTATAACTTACCTGATACAGGGTTCCTGAATTCACCTAATTCATCCTATGTAATGTGTCATTTTAATTTCTGTATATTTACCTTACCCTCTTCAGTTCACTTAGTGCCACTGTCCAAGCCAGCTGCTCAACCAGTTTCTCAAAGTATCATAGCAGTTCACATTATTTTTAAAATTCTAGATTAAAGAAAACCCACAGGGCTAAAGTCACTTAAGCTAGCACAATCCACTGCCCCCTCTCCCTATAGTATAGTGTATCTCTAGTCACATTCATGAGTTCCAATGAAAGAAGCAACTTCAGAATATGGATTAGCATATATACACATACAGTACTTCAGACAGCTGTAATAGTAGCATAGCTTAAATTTTCAAAGCTCCATTTGAATATTAGACATGCATAAACCTCCACTACATTAGGCAAGCCTGTACAATGTGTGGCCTTCTTAAGCTAAATGCAGTTCATCAGCAATGTATTGTAAACAGGCTCTAAAAACTTAAAGTTATCCAACAATATCCGATCAGACTATGCCCTGCACACCTTCACAGATTAAATTGCCTGAACTGTGGAATCTAAGTCATGACGGAGACAACCAATTTTGTCCTCAAAATGCTTTGCAAACATAGCACAGGGTGCTACAGAAAGTTCTATCAGATCTCTCACCAGGCCAGAACCCAAAAAGGTCCAAACCACTTGGAAAACCTCTCCCAGATGTCAAGCAGAACCACAATGGTGGAGGAGAAAAATTGCTTCTTTGCCTTCATCCCCTCCACAGAGTAGGCTTGGTAATTAGCTCTTACTCGTGATTGATCGGATCAGAGACAGGTTTTCCTCCAGCTTTCCAAACTAAAATGTTAAAAAGCCTATTGGGACAAAATCATTTTCAGCTTTTGTCTAAGCAACAACAAATAGGGACTCTGAAGAATCTCCAAGGGCTCGGCATTCAAGAGCCTCAGTGGCACCACAACCAAAAATTACTATCTCATGGGCACTCACCTGATAGATAACCCAAGACACAGAGGGCACTGCCTCCAAGGGAGATCTTAAAGCTCAGGCTGGTTAATATGGGAGCAGCAGGTTGTTGCCTTAACACGGTGTAAAGCAACCTCCCCATCCTGATACCCTCTAGCTGTGTTGGACTACAACTCCCATCAACCACAGGCAGCATGCTGGCTGGAGATGACAGGCATTGTAGTCCAACCCATCTGGAGGGTAGCAGGTTGGGGAACTGCTGGTGTAAAGCAACATCAATCTCTAATAAATTGCAGGGGAGGAGGGAGGTTTGCAGGGGAAGAGGGAAATCTGTGTATAGATTTTAAAACACTTACAGGTTGTTTATTGGTCCTTACTATTCACACACAGGACTTCATTTAAAATAAGGACTTCAACACTTCTCTAACTCAGCCTTCCCCTAACCTGGCACTCTCCAGATGTTTTGGACTACAGTTCCAATCATCCCCAACAATTGCCCATGCTGGCTCGGGAAGATTGGAGTTGTAGTCTGAAACATCCGGAGGGCACCAGGTTGAAGTAGGCTGCTGTAGCTCAAAGCTATGCTTTCTATTCCGTACTTTTATACTTAAAGAGTTAGAGGAAAGCAGGAAAATAATGTCAGCTTTAATTACAAGTTAAATTAATGCTTGTTAAGCTAGTGCTAGTTAAAGTCTCTTGATAAAAACCTGAAAATACTGGTTTCTTCCCAAGAATTATTTTAAAGGTGTTGTTACATTATTCAAGTGACCTTTTCTAGAACTGACTTATGAATACTAAATTAACAGCGTAGCACAGAGCCATTTCTGTTTTACATTACATCTTCAGTAGATGTTTTGTTCAAACCACTATTAAATAGAATAAATGTGTTTTAAGATCAAATATGATACCCTGTTCACACAGTGACAATTTGCTTGCTATATTTGAAGAGCAATTTCCTATTCTTTAGTACATGTAACCTTGTGCAGAAGGCACTGTTTACAGAAGCACAATCACAAGCACCACAATTCTTCTTTCAAGTTTAGCTCAGAAAATTTCTCTCATTAAACTTGTGATGCAGGAAGTATGCAAACAGTAATTTTACAAAGCAGCTGAAAGTACAAACACCCACCCACTTCAGCTTATTAATTAACTGAGGCATTCTGAAATGTACAGCCATTAGTCAACCTTTTTGAATACAAAATTGCAATCCACAGTGGCAGTACTTCTCTACCAAGAAGACATTAGCTTGAATATTGCATTCAGTTTTGCATGTCACAGTTCAAAGTGGACTTCACACACTGGGAGGAATTAATAGGAGACTCCGAAGAATGGTAAAATATTCTGCCACAGCAAAGTGAAAGTAGGAAAAAATACCCCAAATTCAAGAGTAGCTTGACACTTAGGGAGGTTGTGAAATATCCTTCCTTGTTACTTGAAGAAGTAAAAAGGAGAAACATTTATGGAAGGATCATTCAGGTATAGGATGTCCTGTCTTAGAACAAAGGGCTGGACAAGCACTACCACAGCATGAGTGTTGGACTACAACTCCCACCATCCCCAGCCAGCACAACCAACAGACATGCTGGCTGGGAATGTAGTCCAAGACATCTGTGAGCACCAGGTCAGGGAAGACTGCACTACCAATTAAGATTCTAGAACTTTAATAAGTGAATAGATATTGCTTTAGTAAATAACACACAGCCAGTATGATGTAGTTAAGAGTAATGTCATGAATTCAGCGTTCCACTCAACCAGAGGAGATTACTAGCTGGCTTTGGGCAAATTATCCTCCTTCACAGGAACTTCGGTGGGACTTACTTCCGAGTAGACATACATAGGATTGCACTGTTAAGTGTCGTAAGACTGGATTGATGAGTTGCCAGGAGATTAAATATTGCCCCCATTTACTTTATCCAAACAAATGGTTGAAAAATACTATGATCTCTCTACTACTGGCTGGGGATTGCATCATGAGTTGAAGTCAAAAATATCTGGAGGGCATCAGGTTCAGGAAGGCTGTCCCAAGGCAATACATAGTATACAGAGGTGTTTTTGTTTTTACTGTTTTAAGTAAGTGGGCAGAGGACACTGCATTGCAGTAAATCTCTTTGCAGTTTTACCAAGACTGGATACTTCCCCTAATAAAGATTTTCTCCATTTAAGGAGGACGGGTTGCTTAGTAGTTCTTTGAGTGGTCATCTGTGAACACACAAACATAGGTTATGCGCCTGCACAGAACAATCATTCTGAACACTCTAGAGAGGAGTAAAGCTTTAGGTGGGAGCCCTGACCACACTCCTCTGTGCACGCTCTAGGCATGGCTCTCGTATCCTGTAAAGTTCCCAGTCCGCCACAGTGGAGGAACTCATCAAGAGTGAGACATCTGTAGTTGGGGAGGTGGGTTGGTTGTGTGAGTTCACAGATGACCACTCAAAGAACTACAGTAACAGGTAAGCAACCTGTCCTCCTTTTTCATAATCTCAATGACTTACACACAGGGTGACTGATAAACAAACTCACTGTAAAGAGGGGATGTCACACTAAAACTGTAAAGAGGACTGCTCAGCCGAAGGTTGCATCTGCCCATGCCCTGGTGTCTAAGCAGTAGTGCTTGATTAAAGTCAATGGCTGGACTCTGGTTGCCGTGCTACACAGCTGTGGAAGTGGGACACCTCAGAGAAACGCAGCAGACAATGCCAGAGGTCTGAACTGGTCACATATAGAGGGCATTTGATATTAGGCTGAAGGATGCATTGTTAGGCCAAGTGCTGCATGTGGCCTAGGGCTACAACTTGCCCACCCCTGCCCTACAGTCTTCTGTGCCCCCAATAAACTACTCCAGAGAGTTGGGAGACCCCTGTGGATCATCACTGAATGTGGTGTGGGGGACTGAAGGGGAAAGGGGGAATTGGTGGAAATCACTTCGCCTTCTTACACTAGCAGGAGCCTCCACTGGATCAAAGATCCTGCCATGAACAGAAAGATCCCTTCCATCCGTAGAAGAGTAAATCTGGATCCAAGGTTTAACTTGCAAGGAAGTATGCCACATGGGGGGCGGGCGGATAATTTGGAGAACTTCTGGGCAACGAATTTATCAGAACTACCTTTAAGAGGAATTCAAAAAGAGTAGCTAGACATGAAATAAATTTTACAGTACTACATGTAAACAGGCGAAATAGATGTGTGTGTTGCACCAAGCTGCTGCAGTCTCTTTCAGTTCTAAACTGGGCTTAGGCAGGGCATAGTGGGTTAATCCCTATGATATAGCAGGTCCATCTTGGCACCAAATGTCATGCCATATTTTTGGAGCTAGAAGTAGTCTCAATTGGTTGCTTCAAAGATAAAAGGATTGTTAATAATTACCTTTTTGCTTCTTCTAGGTGGCATAAATACTCATAAGCAATATTCTGACGTCGCCTTTCATCCATCTCCTCTGCAGAAAGCCGTTCATCATCCACAATAGCTGTAAGTACAAAATCATGTCAATTTACATGTAATGGCCATTCTTCATTACATCTATTTTAGTGCAGGAGAAAATGAAGTCGCTACGGATGAGCAGTTGCTCCTTATAAATTGAACACAGTAGCTTAATGCATACATGTTTAGTTACCAAGCATAAAACAAATGTATATGTTAACATGTTTTATTTGAAAGAAATATAGCAGAGAAGAAGGAACAGATATGCCTGAAAATGTAAACAGTACTTTTCATTTACAATTTTTAACTGCTTATGAACTTGCAGGAGGTACTAAGTCAACATCCTACAGATACTTTATATATACTTACATCATTCTGAAAACAGACATTCCATGAGAAGTTATAATTTAGTTTTTAACCTAAGAAAATATCCACTTTTTAAAAAGTAGTGGTATTGAGTCCAAACAGTTGCATTATATTTACACAAGCATTTTAAATTCTTTTTAAAAGTGGGATGCAAAACAACAAAGGTTCTCTCCATATTAACCATCATGAGGACATTATGAACTCAAGCTGTGAAACAGTAGAACTAAATCACTACAACAGTATGCAAGAGCGACATGAAATGATACATTTTGAGATTCAAAATGATTGGAACACATTTTGGGCCTTTTAGAGTGCAATCCTAAGGGAGCCAGGCAGGGTGGAATGGGGATGGAGGCAAAAATGCCTCCCATTCCTCCTCCCCTTTGCATTTTCAGCTAGATGAGTATCTCGGCTCGCCTAGTTGACCTACCATGTTGTAGGTTGGAAGGGCAATGGAGAGGCTTTTGGATTCTGCATGTCTGGCCTCGCCTCCTCCCTCTCTCCCTGCCCGCTGTGCTTCCCTTTTTCCACTCTCTCTTGGAGCTCTTCCTCTGTCACTGTTGCGACCTCAGAAGAGCAGCCACCATGCTACTTTCCGAAATGGCTGAGAGGGGATGAGGGGAATGGACCACTATCAGATTCCCCCTCCTGAGGCTGTAGCAGTGTTGTAGCAATGGTCCCTAGGAAGCTTCCAGGGACCATTGGATTGCTCTGTTAGTCATGTTTTGGGACAATATATTCTGATTCACTGCTTTAGTGGGGAAAGGATCTCATCAAAAGTGAATGATTCATCCTCAAAGCAAGAGTGAATTCAACAAATGAAGCTGCAAATCCTACAAGTTTCTTACTTTTCCCTCCACAATATGGCTTGACTCATTTGTCTGAGCCACCTGTAACTATCAGCTTTGCAAGAACTGTTGCCAGTGAATTTGCTTGCTGCTTATGGGGCACTGTGACCTGAACTGATCTGTGGGGATTATCGAACAATGCAACAAGAAGCTGGACTAGATCATCTTTCTGCTCTAAAATTCTATGTGATAGTACAGTGTGTTCTTTTGACTTGGCCAAAGGAAAGTCAGAATGACACCCCCAATCCCCAGTTTGGACTAAAACTTTTTTTAAATGAGCTTGGAAACAGGAAAATGGTTCCCATCTACATTTGAGGCCCAAAGCTACCACTTCATATCAATTTCTATAAGCCCAGATCAGGTTCTTCTTTCCAAAAGGGTACTCAAGGTGACTGCATAGCCCCTAGCAATTGTTTCTCCAAAGAGGCTCAGCATATGCTTTGCAAACCACTGGAATATAGAATTGCTACTGTTTGCGAAGATACACTTTCAAACAAATGCATTCCTCCTGCTTTGATATTTGATATTCCCTACATCTGAAAGAACCGTCAAGCAAAAGAGAATATATAAAAGTAGCAAATTTACACATCTAAGCAAGTTCTTCTAATTAAGTGAAATCAGCATCATTAAGACAGCAGACAAGTCTACAAGAAAGACAAGTCAAGGGCCAAAAATGTAAACAGTTTCTCTAACAAAATTGGCTCCCAAGGGCACATTTGTAAATCATGATCAAACATACATGGGATGTACTTTTAAACTCATTATATCTATACAGGAGAACAGTGATCCTAAACATCCTTGCATAGATTAGGTAGGCTCCTATTCCAACACAGAAATAACAAAGCCTTTAAAAAAATAAAAATTATTTGGCTCTATCGCCAACTATCGTCTCAGTGAAGACTCAGACTGGGAAATAAAAATTAACAGAATAGAATAAGATTATAAAATTCATTGAGATTTCCCCACTCTAATGTCAGAGCCCTGCCAGATCTGACCAAGGGTCCATGTAAGCGAGCCTTCCCCAATCTGACAGCCTCCAGATGGTTTGGACTTCAGCTCCCATCAGCCTCAGCCAGCATGACCAATGTTGAGGAATGCTGGGAGTTGTAGTCCAAAAACATCTGGAGGGCACCAGGTTGGGGAAGGCTAATACAGACCAAAATCTTCTTTCCAATAGAGAAGCCCAGGCCGGGGAGCAAATGCCATCAGCTCCGAAATGACCGACCATCACCTGCCTGAGAGGACTGCTGGGGCAGCCCCTCCCCCACCTTCCCTGGGGCTATTTAAGACCTGTGTGCCCTGAGGGAAGGCAGAAGAGAAGTCCAGGCTGGGGAGCAAATGCCATCAGCTCCGAAACCACCATCACTGGCCTGAGAGGACTGTTGGGGCAGCCCCTCCCCTGGGGCTACAGAGGGAAGGCAGAAGAAAAGTCCAGGCCAGGGAGATTGTACCAGCAGCTCCAGAAGAAACCTTCAGTTGGCCTGAGAGAACTGGTGCATGTTTGGTGGTGGTGGGGGGGGTAACGTTTGTTTGTTTGAGTATTTAAACATTGTAAACCACTTTGGGTGCCTTAGCAGAAAGGCGGTATAGAAATGTAATAAATAAACAAACAACAAATAAATAAATAAATAAAAGCCCCACCACAAAACAGTGCTCTGAGGTATACTGCTCTAAACATGGAATTTCCAATGCTCATGGCTAGCTGCTGTTGATAGATCTATCCTCCATGAATTTCTCTAATCAAGTTTCACAGTATTTTAAACTACTTTTTGCCCATTTGTTTTCCATACTGCAATTGGAGAGTAAGTTTCCACACCCTCTTCTGTGGGAATTGTCAATTAAAACATTCACAACTACACACAACAATATGACTTTTTAAATTCATGATTGCAGGGGAGGAAGCTATGAATGTTTTTAGCAGTTATCCATTTATTTCAACCTGAAATAACATCCTTGTGACTCCAAACTGTCAGATTATAGATTATGCATAGACATAGAGGCTTCATAAGCACTGCCTCTATAATTTAAATGCACTTTTTATACTACTGTAGGATTGCTTCAGTATGACAACTAGATTGAATTAGAGGAGGAGAAGTGTAAACAATGGTCTTGCTTTTTTATAAGATATGGAGAATATGCCCATTAAGATTGATGGACAGGAGAGGGAAGGGGATAAAGAGAGGGTTTCAGTCCCAAACAACTTCATTTTCCTGCTTCTCCGTCCCACTACCCATTACTGAGGTCAATACCTAGGTAGGCAGTGTATTGTGCAGGCCTAGGCCCCACTCTCTCTTGGTCAGGGGTGCAATGTGGCCCTCCAGATGCTTTATCCTACAATTCCCATCATCCCTTACCATTGGCTATGCTGGCTAGGGCTGATGGGAGTTGTAGGCCAAAACATCTGGAGGTCCACAAGTTGCCCATCCCTGCTCTAGCTTGTCTGTGTTTGCAGTTTCCAGTCTCAAATATCACAAGCTCATTATCAGTCAAAAATTGTTTAGACTGGTATTTTCAAATTGCTGGATTGATTAACTGATTGTTGTTTACCTATTGTTAGCTGCTTTGGATTGGCTTCAGGAAAGAAAAAGCAGAATACAAATATTAAATGTAATGAAAATGAAATTGCAATCAAATCAGTTTAGAATTACAATAAAGTGCCACTAGAATTTCAGATTCTCCTAATCAAGAACAGGCAACGGTATATTCCCAAACCTATCCTTGTCCAAACCACCACATCCAAGTAAAGAATACTGTCCCACCCACACATGTGCACACACCCAGAAACTGTATTTGGTGTAGGGTGGGCAAAAGGGAAAGACTGTGCGCTATCTGCATCCCTCTTCCCGAAACTGGCTCCTGATCTGGGGGGTGGGGAGGACAGCCCAAGGATTAAGAACATAAGAAGAGCCGTGCTGGATCAGACCAAGGGTCCATCTAGTCCAGCATTCTGTTCACACAGTGCCCAACCAGCTGCCCACGGGAAACCCACCAGCAGGACATGACTGCAACGGCACCCTCCCGCCCATGTTCCTCAGCAACTGGTGTACATAGGCATACTGCCTCCGATACTGGAGGTAACATATAGCCATCAGGACTACTAGCCATTACTAACCTTATCCTCCATGACTGTGTCTTTTATAGCCATCCAAATTGGTGGCCATCACTACATCCTGTGGAAGTGAATTCCATAGTAGAATTATGCGCTGTGTGAAGAAGTACTTCCTTTTATCTGTCCTGAATTCTCCCATCCATGAATTCCCTAGCAGCAGTGGCCAAACCACCAAGTGTCAGGAGTGGCAAGCAAACTGTGCACCACCTCAACCTTCTCCCAAGTGCAGGCTTTTAATTTCTCCCATAAGTGTGCATTCCTATGGACAAAAGTGAAGGCATGCACTCTAGCACACAGACTAAACTTGCCACTGGTGATCCTGATATCTGGAGTGAAATGCAGGCTTTGCCCCTTGTCAGCTGCATCACAAGTTGCAGGCAGCCTCTCCTTATTCCATAGCAGTCAATGGCAGCTATTGAGAATGGAATGTTGGGCAGAGTGGAATGGAAGGTTTTGGAACTGGCTTGTAAAGAGCTGCTTGTAAAGAGCTCCAAGAAAAGTAGGCCTAGAGAACCAAACCATTTCAACGAAGCATCACATACTTTCTAGATCAGGGGTCCCCAACATTTTTGGAACCATGGGCACTTTTGTTTTGTGTCTATTGGACACTACATCTCTTTAATAAGGGATTGTCTAATTCAGCTAATTGCTCTGGTGCAATACAGCAAATACTTCTTTTAAACATATGTTTTGTCAATGCCCAGTAGTTGCTTCTTTGTGGGAGAAGGTTATTACAAATATAAATTTTGTATTGGAACAGTCTTTAATATTCACTGATGTACACATTCTTTTAAATTATTTACTGCTCCGTGGAAATTAACAAATAGAAGAGGAAATGGATTCTCTGTTCCTTTTTGACAGCTAAAAGACTGATATTACAACATTGGAATGATAAACACTCACCTCCTATAACGCAATAGATTGAGGATCTTACAATGCTTTTGATATATGAATGGGTGTCATATAGACACCCATTCATATATGGGTGATTTGATTCATATATCAAATATTTGGATATTTGGTCCACTTTTGTTGGACCCTATGTATAATTGCTAGAAAGCTGTATGCATTTCATACAAATCCATGTATATTAAAAAAATCAGAAAAAAAATTAAAAATTTGGGTGTCCGTGTGGACCAGGTTGGGGACCCCTTCGTAGATGCCATGGGAGGTGCCCGTGGGCACCACATTGGGAACCTCTGTTCCAGATGAAAAGAATGCTTTGCAATACCTGGCACAATTCTTATTGTTCCTTTTTAAAAACATACATTACTGTGTTCTTTCACTTTGGTTCCTTTTCCACATTTATATGTTTCACTCTGGGTTCATGGAATTCGAGGAGTATGCTACTGAAGTACCATGCATTAAAGAATTCCATAAAAAATATTACACTTTTCAAATAACCACTATTCATATATTCCACTGTACATTGTGTTTCCAGTACTGCAAGCTAAACTACGTTCAATCTCAACATTTAGATTAAAATATATATATACTTCACTCATATCTGAAATGTTTAACTTGCAGGATAATTAAACAAAGACAACACATTCTTAACAGTTACAGACCTTCCTGGGAGTTGTTCTGTTATCTGAAGACATGTTGACAGAAATCAGCATGCTTCAGAGCTTAAAAATCCTGGCATGATCTAGATAAAACTCTGGAAGAAGAACTGCATGCATAGTGGGGACCATTTTTGTTTGTTTAAGTGATAGATGAACTGCCTTTGGCTTGCCTCAAAAGCCATTAGGTTTTTTTCAGGCTTTCCTGGAGAATGCTTGAAAAAAGCTCCTAGTTTTTCAAGAAAGCTAAAAAATATAACTAGTGAGTGAAGCAGAGAAAACTACAATACTATGCTCCCCATTAGAAGATGACACTCTTAATGGATAATCAGCAGCATAATTTCCAGTTAAGGAGAGGTTGTAAAAGTACCTGTCTCTTGTGAGCTTTCCCTGCCACTGGTTTCCCTCTTCTCTTTCTCAAAGGGAAGGGAGAGGGGCTGCCTTAAGAAGAAGGTAGGAGGAATTGCCAAGGAGGACTAGCAGCTTTAATAAGTCAGACTGCAATTTAGCTCCAAGCTAGCCCCTTTGACCAGTTGAAAGAAGCCTACTCAGTCCTCCTAGAAAACTGCTTAGAGCTCAAAGGGAAACAATCATAACAGGCAGATGGTGGTAAGGTCCAGTCTTTTGCCCAAAGCGAGGCAATCATTTTCCAAGATGCTATCAATTTTGTCATTGCTGGCAACTGTAGGTAGCCAAAGGAGGAGGTTGCCTGTCCCTGCCCCTTACTGGGTCATTATTGTAGTTTAACTAGGTATTTTAGGCTGTAAACTGTTTGCCTATAATTATGTTTATTTGGCATTCTTACTATTGTTCCTCTGTGCTAGCAAATAGTTTTATTTAATACATAATCCCCCTCAGATGGATTGCGACATTTTTTGTCCAAAATCATTGCGATAGAGAAAGGCAGATGAGAAGTTACATGTAATGAAAGAAAGACAATGCTCTCAATCTAAGCCATGGAAACCTTTCATGACAACTACCAGGAAAATTCAAGATATCCCTTAACTAAGTGCAAAGTGTCAAGTTCAACTGGCAAAAATTTAATACAAGCTGGATAACATGCAGCATAAACTCACTCAACCTTTGCCCTTTTCCATTTCCAGACTCCTACATGCAAATGCTACCTGTGTGTGGTACCATGATACAGCATTACAAGAGCCAGTATACTGTAATATATAAAGCATTTGAGTAGGACTGGGGAGTCATAGGTTCAAGTCCCTGCTCCACCATGAAACTCAGGGACTCATACAGGGCTGCTCAAATCTCTCACAAGGTTGTTGTTGCAGCATAAAGTGTGATAGCCATGGGATAAATGGAGATAAAATGGGACACATTGCTGCAATAATGTATATTCTGCCTTTCTATAGAAGCTGTACTCACGAACGTATGTCAACAATGTTGAGTTTTTGAAATGAAAGACCCAAGTCCATGTTCTGTCATGAAGCTCACTGGATGGCTTCAAGAAAAGCCACTCACTAAATATAATTGTTGTTGCAGTTTTAAATGATATAATCACAAGTCACAGGAAAGTGCTATGGAGAGTAAGGGTGTGTTCAAATGGGCCATTTCACAAAAACTGCTATAGAAGATTGTTTAAGGTCATTGTGCCATCTGGGCTGCACAGTCTTATCCATCACTCTTCTGCACACCTCCTCAGAGTTCTCACAGAACGCTTGCATCTGGTTAAGAGGTACACATCTTTCCAAGATCGTTTGGAACATGAGACTCGTGCTCTTCCCAGCACTACCACATTTCTGGCCTATGCACTGCCCCTGCTCCTTTATCAAACCTTTCTCTTCCATTGCTTCCTGGTAACCTAACTACTTCATAATCCCAAGTGGGCTACTTCTCATAATGGCTTGGTTTGCATGATCACCGGGGAAAAGAAGCCATGGTGGCTTCTTTTCTCCACCCCCAGGTGTGCTGGTTGTGCACCTCTCAATTTGCCTAATTTCCTTCATGGTGTGCGGCTTGCTGTGTAGTCCAAACCCAGCGAGGTACGCAGTGCGGATAGCTTCCAAACCACCCCAGAACCCATGGCTTGTAGGGTTCTGGGGTGGTTTGGACGCCACCACCTGTCGCGCACCTCACCTGGTTTGGACAACATGGCAAGCCACGCACCATGAGGGTAATTAGGCAAATTGTGAACACGTGACCAGCATGTGTTGAGACAGGGGGGGAAGCCACCATTGCTTCTTTTCCCCAGTGACCGTGTGAACCTGGCCAAAGTTTTCCTTTCCTCTGCTTCACACTGTGTCATGTTTGTGGGCATGTGTATAGGTGTAACTCTACAAACACAGCAATGCAATTCTGACATCATGAGTACATAGAAACATACAAACATTGTTGTGGAATAATAAAGGCAGATGTACTGGGCTAGATATACCCTTATTTATTTTATGTATTTATAATACTGTATTTATAATACAGCATTTATAATACTGCCCCTTCAACCAATTGGTTCCCATGGCAGTTAAAAAAAAAGATAAACAATAAAAACAATGCAAAACAATAAAAAACAGTGCACATCAGGAAAAAAACAAACGAGCCAAACCATTATTATTAGTTCCACATGCAGAATTTAGATTTTCTGTTTGGGATGTTTCAAATAAGAATTAACAACCTCTGGCAAAAAGCAAGACACTTTGGCTACAATCAATGTATCATTTAAGTAAAGGGGGGAAATGTTCATGTTAACAGAGGGGATTATATCCCTCCATAGTACATTATTAGTTGCATTAGGCATGTACTTGAGCCATCTGGGTGTATTTTCTTAAAGTTATTCCTTGCTTTTGCTCCTTGTTGGTAAATCAAGATAGTGCAAATTAATCTATTTGAAAAGTCTTATCTGAAAGATTCTGCCTCTGTGCTGGTGGTGGGTTTGATTAGATAATTATGAAAGCTGTATGCAACATAAGAAGTCAAGAATGACAGAAAGATGGAAGGACAGACAGTGCTGTCAGGCAAGATTGTTCTAGCGTATAATATACTTCATTGTGGTGTTTAGACAAGGGAGGGACTCTGCTTCTAGGAAGTCACACTTAACAGGAGTGAAGACAAGCAGCAGGCATTTCGAAGGGGGGGGGGAATCCTTAAGCATAATCCACCAAGCAATTTGCCTGAAGAGTACAATTCCTGCCAGGATACAAACATGCTGGCTGAGAATGATGGAAGTTGCAGCCCAACACATCTAAAAGGGAAGGTTGCTCTATCCTCTGCACCACACTGGCTCTCTGGGGTGGGGGTGGGGTGGGAGAGATGCATTCAGGTATACCATTCAGAGAAAAACATTTTTTAAAAGTCTCATTGGGCATTCTCAAGTCTCTGAGCATAACTAAAGTGGTTCTTTGGCTCCTGGCCCATATTAATAAATCTTATAGCCATTGTTAATCTAGCGAACATACAAAGTTCCTTTATTGCCAGGCTACTGGTCCAACTAACCTAGTACTGTCTACATCAGCTGTGCCCAACTTGGTGCTCTCCAAATGTGTTGGGACTACAGCTCCCATAGCCACCAGCCAGCATGGTTGGCTGGGAATGATGGAATTGTAGTGCAACACATCTGGAAGGCATGAAGCTGGGAAGGCTGGCCTACCCTTGACTACCTTGGAACTACTGTCCAAGGTTTCTGGCAGAGGTATTTCTTAGCTCTGCTGCCTGAAGTCCTTTAATTGGAGATCCCACAGAATTGGTGACCTGCTGCATGAAAAGCATGTACTCTTATCACTCAGCACAATGAATTAGGAAATATGACCAAATGTATTTTAAAAAAATACACACACATTCAATAACTCAGAGTCAAAGCCTTTTCAGCTTTTTTTCGTTTTGTTTTGTTGGTAGTGGAGAGTTTAAGAACAGTTGTCCACCCTCCCCAGCCTTTATAAGAGTAAGGTGAGAAAATACTGTTTGCCACATCAAGCATAGCGATACTGAAATGAATCTTAACTATTACGTCTGAAAATCACATGCAGCTTAAATTCATCTACAACACAAACATAAAGCCCATATTGCTTACACAACATACATTTCTACTGTACAATCCTATACATCTACTCAGAAGGAAGCCCCATTGAGTTCAATGGGACTTACTCTCAGATAAGTGTGTATAGGATTGCATCTTCAATATATCTTCCATGCTCTATTCCACATTATGAAACAGAAGTGGGGTCCTGCCACAAAATGTTGCTGTGCCAATTGTCAAGTGCTTCTGTTAGTGGTTTCATAGATTTCATAGATCATAGAGTTGGAAGGAGCCTACAAGGCTATCGAGTCCAACCCCCTGCTCAATGCAGGAAACTGGAGGAGGGGTCTCCCATCCAAGTAATAACCGGGCTTGACCCTGCTTAGCTTTCCATGCTCAGACAAGCTGAGCCAGTGTAAGCCACAGGGTTCTAGGCACTCCAATTCTTTTCCTCCATTACGGGTTTTTTTTCTGGGTGGTGAGGTGGGCACACTTGTTTCTAGTCCCAGCTGCATTAAAATCTTTGATTTCTCCATTGGTCTCTATCGGCAGTTCTCACTTCCCATTTTAAAATAGCTTCTCGGTGTGATCCAGGAATTGACCTATCCAGACAACAAGATGATTCTGTGGACCCTTCTTTTCTACGCGTCTTTTCTTTCCCTCCTTCTTGTCCCAGAACTTCATTCTATTCCCCTCCCACACAGTTTTCATTTCCCCCTCCAGCCATTCCATTCCCCCTCTCATCCAATTGTCAGGTTTTTTTTCCTCTCAGTCTGTCAACATTCCATAACACTGAGTTATCAATAGGATATTTTGTAATGTCCCCACCTAGGTTCCCCCCCCCCTTAAAATTTTTCAAATCCCTGCAAACTCTGCAACCACTATGGAGAGCAATTTTGTTTGTTTAAAAAAAGGTGTGTGTTTTTTAATTTGGGGCACACAACAGGGGTAGCGGGGGGGCCACAATGGGGAGGCAGGGGGTTGCATATGGCCCATGGGCAGTGAGATGCCCATTACTCCATGACAACATGACGGCAACGGTTTTGGACAACAACAGCTCTCATGGTGCTCCATTTATTTATTTATTTATTTATTATATTTATTAATCGCCCATCTGGCCGGTCACCCGGCCACCCTGAGCGATGTACAATTAAAATACAATAAAACAATACAATAAAATATAATAATTAAAACAATATAAAAAATTCTTTTAAAAACCTAACCCACCCCATATTCCCGCCTGAACAGCCATGTTTTTAATGCACAGCGGAAGCTCATTACAGAGAGGGCATGGCGAAGGTCACTAGGGGGGGAGTTCCATAATGTGGGGGCTGCCACAGAGAAGGCCCTCTTCCTAGTCCCCACCAGCCTGGCTGCTCTGGCTGATGGGATAAGGAGAAGGCCGTCCGTGGCAGACCTTGTTGAGCGGCCTACTTGATGTTGCTGGAGGCGCTCCTTGAGATAAATTGGGCCGGAGCCGTGTAGGGTTTTAAAGGTCAAAACCAACACCTTGAATTCGGCTCGGCAAGCAACTGGTAGCCAGTGCAACTCATTAAGCATTGGCGTGATGTGATCACGCCGGCGGCTGCCCTTAATCAGGCGAGCCGCTGCGTTCTGTACCAGCTGAAGCTTCTGAACCATCTTCAAGGGTAACCCCATGTAGAGCGCATTACAGTAGTCTAGGCGAGAGGAGACCAAGGCATGAACCACTGATGGGAGCAGATGATTAGAAAGGTAGGGGCACAGCTGCCGTATCAGATGGAGTTGATATAGCGCCGCCCGGCTCACAGCTGCCACCTGAGCCTCCATGGACAGTTGGGAGTCTAGAATGACTCCCAAGCTGTGGACCTAGTCCTTCAGGGGCAGATGTACCCCATTCAGCACCAGGTCAACATCCCCCTAACCTCCCCTTGTCCCCCACCATAAGTACTTTGGTCTTGTCGGGGTTCAGTTTCAGCATGTTCCTTCCCATCCAGCTAGCCACTGACTCCAGGCACTTGGACAGGGTCTCAACGGCCAACCTCGGTGAGGACTTGAAACAGAGGCAGAGCTGCGTGTCATCCGCATACTGATGACACTGCACCCCAAACAAAGTGGGATCAGGTGTTAAACAGGGCTGTGTTATCGCCCCAACATTATTTGCTATTTTCATCACCATAATTCTACATCTTGTCGAGGGGAAACTTCCCACTGGTGTGGGAATTATATATTCGAACAGATAGAAAGCTTTTTAATCTCAGTAGGCTGAAAGCAAAAAGTAAGGTGATTACAACTTCCGTTGTGGAACTTCAGTATGCCGATGATAATGTAGTCTTCACACACTCAGAGGATGACCTCCAAACTATCCTAAATGCTTTTACAGAAGCATATGAAAAACTTGGTCTCTCAATATCAAAAAAACCCAAGTGCTTCATCAGCAAGTGCTTCATCAGCAAGTGCAAGTTAACCCTTTGGTGATGCCATCTATCCAGCTTGGCGGGGCAACACTGGAAAATGTCAATCATTTTCTCTATCTTGGCAGCTATCTTTCTGTTACAGCTAACATTGACACTGAAATCCAGCATCGTTTGGGCTCCACAAGTGCCACATTTTCTCGAATGAAACGTAGAGTGTTCGAGGATCAGGATATCTGTAGGGAGACCAAAACACTGGTTTATAAAACCATTGTATTACCAACTTTATTGTATGCCTGCGAAACATGGACTATCTATAAATGTCATTTCCACCTCCTTGAAAGATTTCATCAACGTTGCCTCTGGAAAATCCTGCAAATTACTTGGGAAGATAGGCAAACAAATGTCAGTGTACTGGAAGAAGCAAAGACTACTAGCGTTGAAAAATGATCCTTCAACGCCAACTTCAGTGGACCGGTCATTTTGTTCGAATGTCTGACTGCCGTCTCCCAAAGCAGTTACCGGTACTTTATTCCCAACTCAAGGATGGAAAGCGGAATATCGGTCAGTATAAGAGGTTTAAAGATGTTCTTAAGACTAATCTAAAAAAATGCAATATAAACATCGAGAACTAGGAAGCTCTGGCCCATGAACGATCTAACTGGAGGTTGGCCTTTCACAAAGGTTCTATGGACTTTGAAGAAGCCCGAGTGCAAGGTGAAAGGGAGAAACGTGCTAAGCAAAAAGCATGGCAAACAAATCCTTTACAGGACCATCTTCCATCTGGAAACCTGTGTCCTCACTGTGGGAAGCTGTGTGGATCTAGAATTGGCCTCCACAGTCACTTACGGACCCATCCCTAGAGTCTACACAATTTTATACAATTTCCTCTTTATATAATTTTCTTTTTGTAATTTTATCCTGGAAGACAATCTTACTCGGTCACGAGTGATCGCCTACTACTGTTTTAAGGAGTTTAAAGGAAGCGCTGGAAAAGTAGCTTCTCTATGAGCTTTTCTGCACAAAGCTGCTAATTGCTGTATCTACTTTTGGTTTCGTTGCAACACTGAGTTCTGAGCCCTCAACAAAAAGCTCTTCCTTTCCTGCTTTTCTGCTATACAACCTCTAGATGGAGCTGTGCTATAGTGGAATAGCGCCAATAAAGCAGGAGATAGAGCGCCATTTTCTCTGTTGTAATTTAATACCTCATTTTCCCTGTTCTAAAAAACAACGGAAAGTGCTCTGAAAAAACAGAAGAGAAACTGGAGGATCACACCATCTAAAGAGCCTGTAAACAACCATGAGTAAGGAATCACGAGCACACAATAAATGCTTATAAATGCAAAGTCTGGTATTCTCACATGTGCAAGCTAAGAGTTATTCTTAAAACACATGAGTGATGACAGCCTACCTCTGAGGAATATAGACAAAGTGTGTCTTGTGGCCTGTCCAACTTGCAGGGTTATAGGTGCAGACAACCCATTTGTCACAGCTACAATCATATAAGCACAGGGGAACTCAAATCGGTATAAGAAGGTATTATGATAGTGTGTTACTAAATAGCAAGAAAAGACTCAAAAGGCGCATTTATAGCTCCCTTGTTATAATGCCCTTCCTGTTCGTTTACGGATTATATCCAAAGATTTGATTCAAATGCAATATTTTCCATGTATGCAGCAAACATATCAAAATGGGGTAAATAACTATGCTATTTGAGAAAAGGCCTACAAGTAGAATATTAGAGTCTGAATGGTTTTCCATCAACATTCTCATGAATTTTTCATTACACTGTAATATTTTCCTCATGTGTTCTCCCATCAATTATCATTGTGGGAAAAATGCTACATCAACCCTTTTCTTGCATAGCTGCTCTTCATAAGTAACCACAACCTGAAGGTAAAGAATTCTCATTTCTAAAGTTTCAGTGATTTAAGAACCAGTATTGTAGTGGACTTGCTAGGGATGTATGAAGAATCTGATGGGGGGACTTTGTCAACAGTATTTTGAAAGACCAAGTAAATGTCTACCAAATCACCCCTGTACACAAGCTGTCAACATTTCCAAAGAATTCTAAAAAGTGACATCATTTAACCTTTGCAGAAGCCATGCGGTTTCTTCGTCAACACTACATATCCTTCTATATGCTTGATAATTTTATATTTAATAACTACACACATGTAAGTTAACCTGAGAGACAGTGACTGGGCCAAGGATATCCACAGAGCTTCTCAGCTGAGTAGCAATGTTCACCCTGGTCTCATTTCATGTCTGATACTACCCACTATGCCACACACTGACTCTCCAGAGCAGGAGGAAAATTAAATATAGATAAGCAAGTAAGATCTCATTTATTCTTACAACCCAGTGATTATCAGATTTACAGATTGGCATACTAAGACTAATTGTATGCAGTTAAACTAAAGCAATCCAGAACATTAACGGCCAGGCAGGCATCTCCCTGGTCTACATGTGGTATTTTCCGCCACATTGTGCACCTCTGCACAATGTCTCTCCCCTTTCCTGAGGGTTTTCTGTTTGTTTTTCAGAGCCATTTGTGTACATGCTTTAATCTCTCCCACCCCACCCCTGCAAGGAGAAATAGCCAAAGATACCCTATTTCTGGAATACAACTGTTCCATCTTGCCAAAAGAGTGATGTTGACATTCAGTAGTCATTAATTATCCTACATATAATGTTTGTCCTGAAAATATTTTAAGCCAACACTAGCCTAGACTTTCATCATCAACTTTACTGTTAGAGAAATTTCCATTCTCAGTGCAATTATAAAACTATTAATGCATGTGAAGCATTATGAGAAATTATGAAAAGTGCTATATAAATGAGAAATTATCTCATAAAACTGTTTCCTACTACTCTGAGGATTCCTCCCCACCCCCACCCGCAAACTAATGAAGCATTTCAGCTTGTTTTCTATTACTGTCTTACCAACTCCTATCAGTGCCATTTTTTAAAAAACTACTTCAGAATTTAGGAAAAGCTCTTCCTCTTTGAAGAAGCAGATTACACAGACAACTAGAACACAGAAACATGAACTATCCAACATTGCTATGGCAACTAGAGAGCATGGTAGGCATAGGGACTGAAAATCAAATTGAGCTTTTTGAACAACAATAACAACAGCAGCAGCAGCAGCAACAACATTCTGTGCCTCACAGAATATTCAAAATAGTAATATGGCAAATCCATAATTTGCCCACCCTCCATATTTAAGTATCTTGTTGGGGGAGAGATAAGGGAAGAATAAAAGACACACGTTAAGCCTGCCTAGAACAGCAGGGAAGAAAAGAGGGTAGAATGTTATAAAATCAGCAGCTTGCCAAGAAGAAGATACATTTTACTCAGCTAAATTTAAGCTATGCTACAAACACATCTAGATTATTTGCGAAAGACTGAAAGCATTAATGAATTAATTGGGACTGATCAAGCGACTGATGAATGTGGATTTGTAATCAGGGAGAAGCAGGGTGGGAGAGAAGCATGCAATCTATACATACAGTATTTTTTCCATGTATAAGACTATACTTTTTCCTAAAATTGTTAGACTAAAAATTGAGGGTCGTCTTATACACGGAAGTAAGCCGAGGAGAAAACCGCACGGTTGCGAAACTGCCCAGTGGGGGGCGTCTTATACATGGGGGCATCTTATAGACGGAAAAATACGGTAACCACCTGGATCCAGAGAAAGGTAAACATACAAGCCCTTCTTTGCATTGCCCCCAGTGCATGTCTGCCAAGGCACTACTGAGCAGGTCAGCTGAACATGTGGTACAATCCAACATACATCCTGCTAACTTGATCCACACAGTGCCATAGATGGATATCGATATAGATTAAAACAATATTAAAACCACTACTCACAACTTTCATAGATTTCATAGATCATAGAGTTGGAAGGAGCCTACAAGGCTATTGAGTCCAACCCCCTGCTCAATGCAGGAAACTAGAGGAGGGGTCTCCCATCCAAGTAATAACCAGGCTTGACCCTGCTTAGCTTTCCACGCTCAGACAAGCTGAGCCAGCGTAAGCCACAGGCCTGTACATTTGTATCACTCAGTTATGTATCCACACTGCAACCAACTACAGTTACAAATTTGTAAATACAATCCAAAAATCAGATTTTTGCTATTGTGTCGGCAATTTGTTGTTCTGTGCCGCACTGTGTAGCCCAGCACTCCATGGAGGCTCTGTAGAACTCCCTGCCTCTGGAGGCCAGCAGGCACCAACATTGTGCTGTTTCTGGAGCCTCCTGGAAACATCTACCGTATATATCAGGAAGCCTTGCTTGGTTGACCAGCCACTGTTTTTACTGATATTCTGTTTTTATTGATATTCTGTTTCTAATATTGGGTTTCGTTCTTTTTCTCTTTTTTGTCTTTTATTGTTCACCACTCCGGAATCTGTATAGATGTGGAGCAGTATATAAATGTTGTAAATAAATAACCATTTCCCAATTTTCAAAGAAGGGAATCTTGTGCAACTTCTTATTTATTACCTACCAGGTAACGATCTGTCCATTACTACCAAGTACTGCACAATCATTTAGTAGATTGAGAGTGGGTAGTATATGTGTGTCTCGGAGAAATCAAACCCCTCAAGAGAGTAATTTGCTACTGTTCTATAATATATCTATGTATTCTGAAATGTATTTGCCTTGTTCTATTGCTTTCTCCCTTGTCCAAGGAAGACACACTAATATTTTACTGGCAAAATAAGCCATTGAACTTTCACCTCTGGTCTTGAGCCAATTTGTATTTAGCTCATGAGCACATGAATTAAGAGCCTATGCAGTTCCAAGGTAATTTGCTGCTGGACAGAGGCCAGCCAGCTATTAAAAACCAAATACCGGTAGTAGTTTTACAAAACAGTTGGCTTATGATGAAAAGTCCAGAAGCAAAGCTAAGGAGACAGGTTAAACTGCATCTCATTTTTATGGCGATATGTTCAACTCAAATCTTTATTACGGTCCAAGACCAGCATAAACAATAAGTCAACAGACAATAGACACACAAGATTTGTACAATACCAAGTTTTAGGCTGTCCTTCAGTAAACCATATCAGGATGGCATACAATAAAAACAAGACATCAGTATAAAATCACAATTAAATATGAGAAAGACAGAACAGATTTTGACCCTTTCTCACTGTTTCAGACAAGGCCTAAGAAGTTATAAGTGTATGGCGTGTTCTTGTAGCCAGAAAGCAAAATTTGGCAACTTTATAGGTTATAGAAGGGTCTCTGACCGCAAGTAAATGCATGGTGTATGGCGATACGTTACAAATCTTTCCGACTCAGGCGTGGCATGGGAAATCTTTCCTAGTCAAGAAGCACCATGCGGAAAATTATCCTAAACCTGATGTATAGAACAGAATTACATTGTTAGAACACTCTCTCTCAGAAAGATACTTTGCCTATTAAAAAATCTTGATTCATAAGCAGGGAATCTACTAGACACATGAGACAGGATGCAAGCTAAGTAAGACAGACATGGTGCCACAACAGTTAAGCTATTAACCCACCATTTTTATGTATCTTTTGCAGAACTAGAACTATGGACCCAGATTAAAGAGTTTAAATTGATGGATCAGAGCACAGTGTTTGAACAATATCCTGGTATGTATGTATGTATTACATTTTTATACCGCCCAATAGCTGATGCTCTCTGGGCAGTTCACAACAATTAAAAACCACAAAATACAACATAAAATACAGTATAAAAATTTAAAACCATAGTATAAAATAGGAGTAAAAGCTGAAATAAAACCTAGCAGCAGTACAGGGATTTAAAATACAGTAAAAGAGTTAAAACAACAGAGACTAAAAGACTAAAAAATATTGAAAAAGGAGGGGGGCAAAGAAGCCAGTTATTTATAGGAGCCTTAATGATCAGTAATTCCAATGATGTGAAATGGAAAGATTAAGTTCTTTTATAGCATGTGCAGCTCCACATCTACTCACGACTGACCAGAGGTTATCTACTCATGCACATGTCTTGTCTGCATTATTTAATATAGGTGCCAAAAGACTATGGTTTGAAAACAATTGAGTACTTGCACCAATACAGAATTTTGATGAGCATTACCATCTACTAACTGGAGGGTAGTTGTGGCACCTGAACAACTAACAAATATATTCCAGCATACACTTTCATGGACTATACCCACTTCATCAGATCCATAGAGAATATGGAAAGTATCATGTTTATATACATTAAAATACGGTGGCAGGGGAAGAAGAATTTACCATTCTTTCTCGGTTTACAATTCTCTTCCCCACGCTGCCCCACATGTACTAAAACTTGAAACTCTCCATAATATTCCATGCATCTGATGAAATGGGCTATAGTCCACAAAAGCTTATGCCAGAATAAATTTGTTAGTCTTTCAGGTGACCCAAGACTCTGTTGTTTTTACCATCTACTAGAACAGCCATAGAATGAAACTTCCTTTCACATGTCAGAGGAAGAAAAGTTCCTTAATTATACAGTAATACCTTGGATTGCAAGTAACTTGGTTTGAGAGCGTTTTGCAAGACAAGCAAATTTTAAAATATTTATTTAAAATTTTTTTACTTGATATACAAGCGACGTCTTGCAATATAAGTATTGTAGTACGGCTTAAATTAAAAATATCTACAAATTTTTGGGGGGGAATTTCGTTTTGATATAAGAGTGTTTTGGATTACAAGCACGTTTCCAGAACGAATTATGCTCTCAGTCCAAGGCATGACTGTAATGTTGAAGAAAAACTGCTAACAACTGACGGTTTTACTGCACAACTCAACCTTAAACGAGAAAGGAGGAATGATATCGCTGGAAGGACCACAGTAAGGTTCCAAGTAAGTAAAATTATGGTTCCAAGGTTAGAGAAAGCTACATAGCTAGATCCAAGCATGTACAGATAAACTTTTTGAAATATCTAATAGCCCTTCACATTTTGACAAGCCACTTGCGAAACTCCGAAGAGTTTTAGAAGTGGTTTACAGTGCAGTGGGGGAAGCTGCATTAAGAAAATTAAGTCTGCCCCCCTCCTTTCATTACTGTTTGCCCTTCTAGGTGACCTAGGTGTTTATTCTTCTTCATATTTTGTGTGTCATTAACAATTTAACACCTCTAAACTTTGTCTGTTTCTTTCTACAATTCCTATGAAAACTCCAATTAACTTCATTTGTCTCATCTCAATACAGTAATACCTTGGATTGCAAGTAACTTGGTTTGAGAGCGTTTTGCAAGACAAGCAAATTTTTAAATATTTGATTTATTTTTTTTGACTTGATATACAAGCGACGTCTTGCAATACAAGTACTGTCATACAGCTTAAATTAAAAATCTCTGTACAAATTTTTTTGGGGGGATTTCGTTTTGATATAAGAGTGTTTTGGATTACAAGCACGTTTCCAGAACGAATTATGCTCTCAATCCAAGGCATGACTGTACTCTATTATGTTTCACAGCACAATTCTATACAAGTCTACTCAGAACAAAGCTCTACTGAGTTGAGTTTACTCCCAGGTAAGTGGGTAGAGAATTGCAGCCCTAGTTTACTAAAAATTTCATCTTTGCTTATGTTCTATCCTGTATTCTGCCATTCTTTCCCCCTGCTCCTTACTTTATCCTTCACTACTTATTTGACTACAGTAATACCTTGGATTGCAAGCATAATTCGTTCCGGAACCGTGCCTGTAATCCAAAACACTCTTATATCAAAGCGAGTCTCTGGCGGGCGTGAGCAGAGCCGATTTTGGCCCGCTACGCCCACTCGAGGCGAGCGGTTACATCCCTACCTTGTCTTGCAAGACGTTGCTTGTTTATCAAGTCAAAATTTATTTTAAAAAAATTTGCTTGTCTTGCAAAACGCTCTCAGACCAAGTTACTTGCAATCCAAGGTATTACTGTATTCTCAACTGGCTTCCCTTTTTATACCATATTTCATTTTACATTCATTCATTGATCAATGCCTGCATTTATTTGCTCTGCCTGTATTCTCTTGCTTCATAAGTCCAAGGTTATCGCTCCTGCTTCCTTCACTCTGCCTGCTCCTTTTGCTCTGCCTCCTGATAGGCAAACATTAGCCTTTGTTACAACTGAAGATAGGTTCTCTTGCACATTTACCCACTGAACATCTTCTCAATTTCTCTCTCTATTCCTTTTGTTTACACATACTCTTCTGTCTTTTAGATTGCCAGGTTCTACACAGAGTCTGCAACTTTTGTTATTAATTATTGTCAAAAGCACCACTATTCATGCACAGACTTTTGTATAATCCTACAGGGATTCCAGGGAACAGGATTTAAAAGATCAGCCAATATCCTGGGAAGAGAATTAGGTCCTCTTGGCAAATTTTCTTACACTGTTAACACTGAACTACGTCTACCTGCAAAATATAGAAAGTTTATAGATCACTTATATTTGGCTCCTATCCTATTATTCATAATGTACCACCTAAAACTGTTCTCCACCTTCGCTCACAAGGTATCCATCTGATTAGTGCTAGAGACAGAACCAAAAGAATTGCTGGGTTTAATATTTTCAATGGGAAACAGTCATGCCCTGCAGCCTTTAGTGCAGACTTAGATTTTTTTTTTTGTACCAAGCATTCCCTAGCTTAATCAAATCTATGTAACCTCCTCTATTCCATTTTAAGGACTACTACAAACTGTCGACTAAGACTTTTTCCATCTTGCCCAACAACATTTCCTTCTCCCCATCCCACACACATAATGAAGAGTTTTGATGAACTCAAAATCCTACTCTCTACCTTGTGACCTTTTAGTTTATCTTAATAAAGGGATTAAGAAAAAAAGGAGAGGGAAAATAGAGTTACCTTATTACTCTTGGATTTTTTCTAATGGCTATCTCTGTTACCAGTGATTTGTGTCCAGAATAGCTTTAACTCACATTTGTATAACAAAGCAATTTCCCAAACTTTAAGCCTTATTCCAATCTGATGACATTGCCCAGCACTGATCTAATTTTAACAGAATACAATATTTGGATCTTATATTTCTGTGCAATCATTAAGATGAAAAGCACTGTTGTAGACAGGAACCATCCTATTGAAAACCATATTCTGAAATATGTACAGAAAGATTTGCTCCCAATACTCAGCATTCTGCAATGACAGCAGCTTCCTGGCTTCTTACACATGCAATGAAACAACCAGGCATGACTCTTCCTTCCTGTGTAATGTTAGTATCAGTCAACATCAAGATATGACAGCTGTTGCAGGTTTCTTCTACTTTGATTACAGCACATCCAACTTTTGAAGAAACATGTTTGTATTGTTTCCTTAATCCGCATCCCAAGAAAAGTACCATATATTGGTATAAGCAGTTAAACCCTCATTCTTCCTTTAAAACTGCAAGGAATGGTGGCACCAGTGTGTTCCTCTCTATAAAAATTCCAGTGACCTGTTCAGCAACACATCAGATTCACTGTATTTATTTTCCAAATTTGTATCGATTTCCTATCAACATACGTTCTCTGGGCAGCTCACAGAACAAAGAAAAAAATATTTTTTAAAAGCACACACTTTGGGCCAGTTCACACAACACGAAAACCGCAGGGGAGCAGAAGCCCCCGCGGTTCCTGTGTCGTGCGAACGACGGCCGGGGGCACACCCGCGGGACAGCTGCACGTGCGAAGCATGCAAAGTGACCATGGGCGGTAGAGGGGTAAGCCCCTACCGCGCGTGGCCACCCTGCCATGAGAACAGCGGGCGGCCATTCCGTGGGGGCCTCCTGTGGCCGCACAGAGGCAGCAGCCCAGGGCAGTCGGAGCCACGTCCACTCCGGCCTGTAGGGCCAAACAGCCCGGCCCCTCTGGGCATCCCAAGCTGCCGCCCCCTAGCTCCAGGAGGCCCACACTGCGGTGCGGGGACTGCCGGCTCCACCAGGGTCCGCCCACGCACACGGGGCACAGGTCATCTGCGGCACTCCGCCAGACCTCGTGGACGGCCCCATGGTGCCTCCCCCCTCGCCGCCTGGGTCGTACGAACCAGCCCAAAGAAAATAGAACAGGGGTAGGCAACCTAGTGCCCTCCAGATGTTTTGGACAACAACTCCCATAATCCCTGATCATTACCCATGCTAGCTGGGGTTTGTGGGAATTCAACCCTTCCCTTTCTAGTGGAGGAGAAATAAAACCAATTAGAGGCTCAGGTTACAGAGTAAACACAAGGATGGGTAGAAGGTAGATCTGGATCTGCCGGTAAATTTCTGGGGTATTTGCCATAGATTGTTAAAAACTTGGGAACTGGAAATCCTTGCCAATCGAAACAATGAAGATGCTGTTTCCCCCAGCCCTCCACTGCCCTAAATTATGATGAATGCTTGCAGTCACCAGGAGTGGATTTTTGTATGGAATGGCTGTGGGCTCCATTCAGTTCTCATACTTGAAACAAATTCCTCGGCTCAGAATTCTTACATTCTAAGAGTATGTCTTTTGTACTGGCCTGGGCTCCGATAGTTGGACCTTGGGGTTCCCATCAAAAAAGGAGCAGATCCCACAAGCCTGAGCTCTGCCCATGCCAGGATAAAAGATAAGACACTGAGTGCCCAGGTTTTTCTGCCTTAAAAAACAACAACCCAACACAAGTTGTTTAAAAGGCCTAAAATGACCGAAAGGACCATAAAGAAGGTGAGCCTCTCCAGTGATGTGAATTTTCCTGAAAATTTTGAATTGGAAAATATGACATTTAAATAACATTATGTGTGCTTTAGTTTCCACCCCAAAGAACTGTGCTGACAACCACTCATCTATTTCACCAAAGTTCAACTCTCTTCCAATGTTCCACTATGGTTGTTGGGACACCTTTAGTTTCGCTGTTGAAATTTTCTGGAAAATTTTCCTATGAAAATTAAGTTAATTTGTACAGGGTCATTTGCAGGTGAAGAATTTCAGTTTGCATGGGAAAATTTTCTGATGCCCTAGAGAAATCTAATTTAGCATGTTTACTGTATTTGTATTTGTATTTAGTAAACAGCAACGCTAAAAGAAGTACCCCCCCCCCCATTGTTTTTGGCCCACTACACCACACATATTTGACCTGAGATGTTTGAAGGAAAAAATTAAAGCACACAGGCAGCACAATCCTACCATGTCTAGATGGCCATAGGATTTTTCAGAGACCCAGCTACAAAGTTTCCAACCCTGTAGCTGGGTTTCCACATTCAGAGCACCCTCCCCACCCTCTCACAGCTAGCATGGAAAGAACCACGCCAGCTGCATTTCTGAGACTGCAAGAGTGACCCCAGAGACAGGGTTTAGGGGGCAGAGAGGGGTTGGGGAGGGGAGGAGACAGGTGCTTACGACATATCCTGCCAGCACCTCAGCCTCCTTCTCTACCACTCCAAAGCACCTCAGCTAGATGGCTAGAGTCAGCCCTCTAGCTGAGTCGCAAGGTGGGAGGAGCGCGGAGGCAACCTTCACCTTCGCACTCCTTCCACCCTCCATAGGATGCCCATAATCCTCCGAGTTCAGAGGACTATGGGCAGCCTGATTGGATTATTTATTTATTTATTATATTTATACCCCACCTTTTTTCCTGCAAGGAATCCAAGGTGGCTTACATAATCCTCCTCCTCCTCCTCCTCTCCATTTTATCCTCACAACAACCCTGTGAGGTAGGTTAATCAGCCAAGAAGGCCAAGGGGTCAAGCATGCAAGTGGTTGGTCTCACACTACCAAGGAGATTATCCATAGCCTCAGGCTGAATAAACTGAAATGTATCTATCACAACATGACAAGCAGATGCCAAAGGTAGATCCATAGGATCTGTTATAATCATGGAATCCGAGTCAGAGCAGATGTGAGCAACTTTATCCACAAAGTGTTTAGCAAAAATGTCACAGCAGGCATTGGACCACTCTCTGCAGATGTAGTGCTGATAGAAAAGGCCTTAATGTGGTCTCGAATTTGTGCTCAGCTGGATTTGGACTGAGTTTTCATCCAATGCTCTGAATGTGATTTAAATGTCTACATAAATATGTTATGTAGACATTTTTATTGGAATACTTGTTAAGGCAATAGCATGCACTTCCCTTACATTGTTTACAACTGTTGACACACTAATTAATTAATCCGCCATGCCCCCTCTCTGCTGAGCTTCTGTCGCTCATTAAAAACCTGGTTGTTCAGGCGGGAATATGGGGTGGGTTAAGATTTTAAAATTTTTATATTGTTTTAAATGTATTTTATTGTTTTTATTCTATGTACATCGCCCAGGGTGGCTGGTTGTCGGCCAGATGGGCGATAAATAAATATTATTATTAATAATAATAATAATAATAATAATAATAATAATAATAATAATAATAATAGCCACCTAAAGAGCTGTTTATGATATGCTGATAGCCACTCATGTATTTCAACAGAGTTCAACTCTCTTCCACTACGGTTGTTGGGACATGTTCAGTTTCGCTTTCATGTAGTTCCATTTCAACTGGGACATATATGTATTTCAAATGTATTCATATATGTATTCTATCACATACTTGCTAGGGATAACTATGAAAAACATTAATTATAACTTTGAAACTTGCCTAATATTGTACTTGCAACTGGCATATAGTCATTTTTTACTAATGAACTTATGAAATAGATTTTTTTCCACAGAAAAATAAAGCACTGGAAAATTTTCTGCCCAACATCACTGAGCCTTTCTGGGGAGGCTATTCCTCAGAAAGCCATCTCCCTAGGGACCATCTACCGGACTTCTCTTGGCAAGGGCACACAGAGCAGAGCCTCTGATGAGGATCTTAAGGTTTGGGTAGGTATATGCAAGATGGGGGCATGATCTTTTAGGTAAGCTGGTCTCAAGTAATTGACCTGGTACTCAGGACATGAGGGTGGTTAATAAGCCAAGGTGGCTTATTAACTGCCCCCGCATGTGCTAGTTGCATGCCAGCCCAATTTATATAATTACCCTCACCAGGTGCAGCTTGTCATGACCAGAGAGGGTGGGTGCTTGGGGAGGTCAGCAAACTGCCCAGAACCACCCCAACCTGTTAATCACCCCAACCAACCACCCTAGCTGAGTTCGGACATCATGACAAGCTGCGCCCAAGCAAGAGTAATTATGTAAATTGGGCCGGCATGTGACCAGCACAAGGAGAGTGGTTAACAAGCCACCGTGGCTTATTAACCACCCTCGTGTCGCGCGAACCAGTCCATTGAGGGCTTCACATGTTAAAACCAGCATTTTAAATTGGGCCCTGAAATGGACTGGGAGCCAGTCAGTGCATTTCAAATTGCTGAATTTTAGAGTTAAGTTAATTTAGAGTTAATAGAGTTAAGTTAAAGGGAAAGCTTTAGATTTTCCAACTCACACAGCTGGGAACAAATCCTTTTAAAGCACAAGGGGTCATTTGCTGCCCCATCTAGAATATTGGTTTTTAGTCTTCCCAACTGAATACAAGCATTTAATTTTCCTTAGAAATTCATAACAGCTTTCTGCATGATTACTTTTGATCTGATCTTAAGTTTAGAATGGATACTTCCAGCTTCACAAAGCTGCACTTTTAAACTACTTATATTAAAACTAAAACCACTTTAAATTGCATTTCAGTTCCTATCCAAACAAATTGTTACAGTGATGGACAATGAAATATCCACTGAAATAAACTCCTTTTCCCAAATAGGAATGTCAGATAAGGGAACTTAATCATTTGCAGATTCTAAGGGTTCCAAATGAACATATGCACTTTCTATCTTTATTGTAAAATAGCGATAGCGGCACAGGCAAGACTGGGGACCAATTTAGCCATTACCTGAGCACTGTGGCTGACACTTACACATGGTTCTGTGGGACATCATACCATTAATATTTGAAATGAGGAATCATGCAGAACAGTCACACCTCATGAGAAGTGCCCAATCCTACCTACGGGTTAGCAGCACTGGCGCAGGAATTTGCCACATGACTTGCCTGTCATGCATAGTTCTCCATTTCAAACTTTTCTGTAAGAAATGGCACCAGACTATGTAGAAGAACTAATCATACTGAATGATAACATATGAATCAGCTGAATCAACCATGTATTGGTCCAATAAATAAAGAGATATGTCATTTTGGTATGACTTATGTCACTCATCTAATTCCAGGAGTTTGGATTCTCAGACTCTGTTATTGTGTAACCCCCATCCCCAAATACAAGACAAGCAAAAGACCCATAACATGCTGCAACACAGGGGCATCAAATACAAGATAGGCTGAGAGGGGCAAACTCCCCACCCAGCAGATGCCAGGGAGCCAATCCAACACGTTTTCCACGAAGGAACTGCCAATTAAAAAAAAAACATCCTTGCCATCTATCCCTGTTATCCAAGTCTCTTCCCAACCACCTATTACCACCTATTCCATACCCTTCTGCCTCAACTACAAATACATGCAAGCTGTAAATTCCATACTGTTCTGCACTACACTACAATTTTCTATACTGACAAGACACCTATGTTGCTTAAAGGAATGTAGGAGGAGCTGAGGCCTGCATCAGCACCAATTCCTGCATCAGCACCTTTTCCCTACTGTGGGGATTGCTTTCTAGTCCTGAAGATGGTTCAATTATCTTTTGTGGAGCGAGGTGGGGGTTCCAGACTGGGTAGCTTTGGGGCTAAAGACACATTATAGCTGGGAAAGGAGAAACAAGACAAGAATTCCTGCCTCTTCTCTCAACCACAATTCATGGTATTCTTTGGGACCGCTTTGTGGGTCTGGGGTAGGAGGCATGATGCGGTGGTTATGTTCGAACCTGCAGGGTCGCTTCTGGCTGGTAATATTGGGCGACTGCTGCTCAGTCCTTGGCACCTGTACTAAGGTGTCCCTGCAGGGTTCCATCTTGTCCCCCATGCTCTTTTAACATCTATATGAAGCCACTGGGTGAAATCATCTGGGGGATTTGGAGTAAAGTGCCATTAGTATGCTGATGGCACTCATCTCTATTTCTCCTTGACATCTGAGTCAGTGAAACTGTTGACCCAGTGCAGTGCATGGATGTTGTAATAGACTGGATGAGGGCTAATAAACTGAATCCTGATAAGACAGAAAAACTGGATAGACAGTTCTTGGGTCTGAGAAACTGGCAACTGTACTGCTTTGGATGAGCTTGCACTCCCCCTAATAGAACAGGTGTGCAGATCCAGTGCAGATCCAGCCTTGTTACTAGAGGCCCAGGTAGTTTCAGTGGCATGGAGTGCCTTTGGCCAGCTTCAGCTGGGTCATCAGCTCCAGCAATTCCTGGATAATAATTTCTGAATTATGAAACCGGGGGGGGGGGGAGACCTCCCCACTCCCCCGTTTGTTTTGCAATTGCTCCCACTCCACTGCAACCATTTTTAATTCCTCTCCTGGACTCCAAAACTGGAAGCCAACCCAGCTGGGGGTGGGGTGGGAGGCTTTTGTAGGGAAGAATCAAATGTCCTCCCCAACAATGCCTTTGCATTCTGGGCAAATACAGATTTCAAAACACATTTTCTGATATAATATATGGCTCTACATTTAGTTATTAAGGTGCTGTGGCAAATGTTGATGTTCTCACTAAGGTGCAGGAGTGAAAGAGCCCCTTGGTCTTGGGTTTGTGAGAGTCCATGGGTGGAACCAATGTGGCAATTGAGCCCTTGCTCAGTTGAAAGTGTGACCCCTGCTGCTAACCCAACAATAGAAAATTGACTAGACACATCATATTCAGCTTCCGGTTTATTCTATTTCATTCTTAGGGGAACTAGGACATGTTACCTTTTTAAAGGATCATGTGGGCATGCATCCCACATACATAACATCATCCTTTCATACATAACATTTTTTAAAGTGCTGTATTGTATTTTTATTCAACCATTCTCCAAGGAGCTCTGAGTGGTATATGGTGTTTTCCCCAACCCCCATGTTATTCTAACAAGAGCCTTGTAAGGTAGTAGGTTAGGCTGAGAGATCATTATGACTGGCCTGAGGTAACTCAGTGAGCATTATGGTTCAGTAGGGGCTGAAACTTGGGCTGCCCCAGTTCTTGTCCAACACGTTAGTCACACTACAGTGGATCTCCACATCAGGTTTTCTAAAAGTTAACACAACTCTAAAAGTGCTCTGGGTATTTGCGGGGTGTGTGGGGAGAGAAAAAGATGTATTAATTCCATGGACACTACAGCCACACCAAGAGGCACATGCCGAGCATAACATGATTCCGAGGACTACTTGTTGGAAAACTATAAAAACCTGTGAAATCAGATTGACAATGGCAGGACATGTTTTTAAATGACCATGGAGCTACTGTCACATTGCCTAAAAGCTGTAGTCTTTCAAACACAGCACCTAGTTAATACAATACAGATGGGCAACACACAGCCTCTGGTGCAGCCTTCAATGCCACCAACACTCCACCAAAATTCAGTGGTTAAAAACCCCACAAAAATTTCAGTAAACCACTACAGAGGCTTCAAACTGACATTTAGCTTGAAAACAAGCTACATTTGCCACTTCTAGCCCCCTATAGAGGGATTTTCTTGTGGTTTTCTTGTTGCTGCCACAACACCACATTTTAGCAGCAGGAATGTGGTGGGGGGGGTTGTCTGGGGGAAGTGACCCCCAGATTCCCCCAAAGTTGCCCACCCATTCTACAAAATAGTAAAAAGTCACACTTAAGTGCCATGGATTTCCATACTGTAAATGTAACTAAGTGTGGATCCTTTGTATTTCTATTTAAATGACAGTATTTTTTCTGAATGTGCATCTATGCACATATGCATATGCAAACTGCATGCAAATCTGTGTCCTCTTCTGTCCTCTCTGCAGACAGAATCTGTGTCCTCTTCTGTCCTCTCTGCAGGTAATGCATTCCCTCTTTTTAGCAATGCACAAGTGGCAAAACAGCGATGGTGTTCTACTACTAGAGAGAAACAATTTATCCCGAATGAAATACCACACTAGGCAGTCACTCAGGAAATACATAGCTCATGTAGAAAAAACTGTTGGAGGCAGATTGCCTCTTTAAAGACAAGCAACGTATGATACAATCTGATATTGTTTGTTGCCAATGGAGGATTTTCTACCAACGCAAATAGGATAAATTTTCCAAAGGATTACAGTAGAAGAGGAAAGGAATGAAATGCCCCTCCATAGCTACCATGATCCAGGCTTGACCCTGCTTAGCTTTCCACACTCAGACAAGCTGAGCCAGCATGTTCGGTTGTTTTGTATATGTTAAAATTCAAATAAACAAATTAAAAAAAAACAACAAAAAAAAACAAATGGGCAGGAGGATGGTGATCTGAATGTAGGGAAATTAACATCTGTTCCTCTGTCATGGTCAGATCACTTCCTATTGAGGTTTAGACTTCCAGCAGCCTTTCCCCTCCGCAAGGGTGGGGGGCCTATTAAAACGGTCCACCCCCGGAGGTTAATGGATTCCGATGGATTCCAGAGGGCTCTGGGTGATTTTCCTGCTGGTTTGGCTGGTGGTCCTGTTGAAGCCCAGGTTGCTCTGTGGAATGCAGAGATGACCCAGGTGGTAGACACGATCGCGCCCAAGCGCCCTCTCACTCTGGGCAGAGCCCGGCCAGCTCCCTGGTACACACCAGAGCTGAGGGCAATGAAGCAAAAGGGAAGATGGCTGGGACGCAGGTGGAGGAGAACTCGTGCTGAATTTGACCGAACACAAGTTAGAGCTCATTATCGAGCCTACTCTGTGGCGGTGAGGGTGGCAAAGAGAGAATTCTTTTCCACCACCATTGCGTCTTCTCAGTGCCGTCCAGCGGCGCTCTTCCGAGTGGTCCGTGGCCTTTTACACTCTGGGCCAGCGAGAGAAATGATAGAACCCTCAGTTGCACGCTGTGACGAGTTTGCATGGCACTTTGAAGATAAAGTCGCTCAAATTCGTCATGAATTGGACATCACAGTTAGTGCAGCTCCTTTAGTAAAGGTGTCCAGAGCACCGTCTGGTCCAGTTTTATTGGATGAATTTCAGTTATTGAGGCCCGAGGATGCGGACAAGGTGCTTGGCCAAGTCCGGTCGACCACCTGTGTACTTGACCCTTGCCCGTCATGGCTTATTACATCAAATAAGGAGGGGATAGCCAGCTGGGTCCAGGAGGTTGTAAATGCCTCCTTGAGAGAGGGAGTGGCTTGCCAGCCTCTTTGAAAGAGGCAGTGATTAGGCCGCTTCTTTAAAAGCCTAACCTGGATCCGGATGATGTTAATAACTACAGGCCGGTAGCTAATATCCCATTCCTGGGGAAGGTGTTTGAGCGGGTGGTTGCTGGTCAACTCCAGGCACTCTTGGATGAAACGGACTATCTAGATCCATTTCAATCTGGATTCAGGCCTGGTTTTGGAACGGAAACTGCCTTGGTCGCCCTATGGGATGACCTCTGCCGGGAGAGGGACAGGGGGAGTGCGACCCTGTTGATTCTCTTGGACCACTCAGTGGCTTTCGATACCATCGACCATGGTATCAGTGGAAGACTAGCTGGCTGCTAGCTGGGTTCCCGGCGGAGGTCCGGTCTACCCAAGCGGCTAGCTGGGTTCCCGGCGGAGGTCCGGTCTACCCAAGCGGCTAGCAGGGATGGGGACTCGGACTCGGGGACTCGACTCGTGAGTCCGACTGAGTCCCCCCTCTGACTCGAGTCCCACTTGAGTCCCAATAATTTATGTGGGACTCGGGACTCGAGCCTAAGGACTCCTTCGCCTCCGCCCTCGCCTCCGCCGTCCCACCTATGGTCCTACTTGAATTTTTAAAAAATACCTGCAGGTTAAATGCTAAAACACATTTAACTCGTGTTTATTTATTTGTTACATTTATAATTTTACATTTACATCTTTCCTCAAGGAGCCCAAGGTGGCATACACAATCCTCTTCTTCCTTTCCATTTATTCTTACAGCAACCCTGCAAGGTAGGTTAGGCTCAGTCAGCGACTGGCCCAAAGCCACCCAATGAGCTTCATGACAGAATGGAGACTGGAACCCAGGTCTCCCAGTCTTCATCCAATGCTCTAAACGCCGTACCAACACTTGCTCAGTTTGGCCCTCAGCTGCCTGCTTTACTAGAGCTATGTTTTGAAGACACCCCCACTTGCAAAGGCCCGTTCTCAGGCACGCAATGAAGGGCTTTCTCCTGCATCACTCCCAAATAGTGGAATGATCTCCCTTCAGAACTATGATTGGTTCTCCACTCTCTTGGATTTTCCAAAAGGGGTTAAGACACATCTCTTTAATTTGGTTTTTTACATCTCTTTAACTTGTTTTTTTTTACATACAGGCCTGTGGCTTACGCTGGCTCAGCTTGTCTGAGCGTGGAAAGCTAAGCAGGGACAAGCCTGGTTATTACTTGGAAGGGAGACCCCTCCTCTAGTTTCCTGCATTGAGCAGGGGGTTGGACTCGATAGCCTTGTAGGCTCCTTCCAACTCTATTAATCTATGAAAGTTGTGAGTAGTGGTTTTAATATTGTTTTAATGTGGTTTTATTTTTCTTATGATTGTTTTCATTGGAATTTCCATTTTATTTATTTATTTATTTAATACATTTTTATACCGGCCAATAGCCAAAGCTCTCTGGGCGGTTTACATTTGGGGAAAGACAGTATATAAATATTAATAAATAAGAAATAATAAGAAAGGAACACACAGCATAGGGATGAAGAGAAAAGGAAGCCTCAAAAGGTGTGCTAGAAACAGTATATTAAGGCCCCATGTCTTTTGGGTCCGATTACTCTTCCTCAGGGCAACTTCAAAACAAATATATAATCCTCTACATAACCTATCAATGTGAATGCTGTTATAAAGTCACTAGAATTGTTTTTTATTTATTTATTTATTTATTTTATTTATACCCCACCTTTTTTCCTGCAAGGAACCTAAGGCACCTTACATAATCCTCCTCCTCCTCCTCTCCATTTTATCCTCACTACAACCCTGTGAGGTAGGTTAGACTGAGAGTCAGTGACTGGCCCAAAGTCACCCAGTGAGTTTCATGGCCGAGCGGGGACTAGAACCCGGATCTCCCGAGTCCCAGTCCAACACTCTCACCACTATGCCACACTGAGTACTTGTTTTTAACCTGTTTATTGTGTGACCCACCCTGAAAATGTTTTGTTGTAGGGTGACAAATAAATATCTTAAGTAAATAAGTAAATAGAATCCCTTGCAAGCTGCAATTCCCAGAGCTCTCTGCAGTAGGAACTTCCTGTTAGTAGGGCTTTCAGGCTTAATGAAAGCCCAAGGAACAGCTCTCCTATTTATGTCACCTTCCTGGTTGCACTGATGGAAGGTAAATGTTGGGGAAGGGGGCAGATTAGAATGTCCCATGTTTATTTATAAGACTAAATTAAAAATTCCAAGAGATTTTGGCTCAGATCACACAAACACTCATTATTTCCAAACCCCCAACCCATTCCATAACTCAGCAACATCATTACTTCTGACATCACCCATATCAGATAAAATCAGCCACAAGGAAGGGGATGTCTCAAAGCCAATTGTCCATTTGCAGTAAACATTATCCTGTCATTTTCAGCAGACAAGGAAAAGGGGATGGGAAGGGAAGAGGAAAAAATGAAGTACTCTTTCAGCCAGGCTGGTGAAATGTCCCTGCTTCCCCTCTCATCTCCCTCTGTACAGCCTGCTAGAATGGCTGTTGGTACAGACATTTGACTCACTCCCAATGGACCTTGTGCTCACACTGCTAGATTCTACTTGGGAAACAAGGGAAGAATTGCTTAGGGCAGTATTTTCCCCATTCTCCCTTGCCTCAGCTCATCTAAGGTTCATGCCCATGACATTACTACTATGTGAAAACCTAGTCTGTGGTCTGGTCAGACAGAGAAAGAAGAAACATGTCATCACAAGTCCTGCGTGAGTCAACAGACAGCAGAGAATAGTGGAACAAAAGGGAATACGATGTCCATCCATTCCCCTTCCCAACCATGTTGGTCTCTCCCCCATAACCAGCTGCAAGTTATAACCTAAGAGCTCTACTTGATCAGACCAGTAGGTTCTACCAGGCCCAGTTTGCAGCAGTGGCCAACCAAATGCCTTTGAGAAACTTACAACAGTCCTTCTTGACTGTCTCCAGTATCTCAGGTATTCAGAGGGAAACTGCCTCTGGAATTGGCCATTCTATTTAATGGTCATAATTTTGCCACTGAGACTTCCATAAATTTGTGTACGTAATCCTTTCTTAAAGTTGTCTAAGCTAAATTAATGGACCCCTACGCTAGAAGCCATAATTGAACCCCTCTAATCCTACCACTATTGCAAAGGAAGAGCGCTGGCACCCTCCTTTCCACAGCTAATCTGAACTATTAACACCTCCACTTCAGAATCTAATTCTGAAGCCTTTATCTCACAGCACCAGTCTCCTCCAGGCAGTGCTTTTCCATAATGGAAAACATTTGAATGAACAAAATAGTCTTCATGTTGATCTAGAAAGCACTTATTGGCAGCCTGCATGTGGCCTTTAGCTACTCTATGTGCAGCCTGTGGAGCCACAGAGTGCCCTGACCACTTTTCCTGACATCCAGCTGATCAGCCATCACTGTGCGGGCGGGGAACAGACTGCAGTTTCGCTGCTGCTGGTCCCATTCCTGGTGTGTGTATATATAGGGGGGGTGCATTAAGCCTCTCCGCACACCCTAACAATCATCATAGCAATAGCTTTTAGCAGCAGGGAAACAGACCTGTATCAGGATTGCGGGGGACACGGGGACGGGGGACACACACAGAGGATGAAGCCTTGCCCTCCTCCCCCAGCATTCCTGATGCAGATTGCCAATAGCAGCAAGGAAACAGCAGTATGAAAACCTCCCTAATCTCATCCCCTGATCTCAGCAGGCAGGGAGAGGAGGCTTAAAACCTCCCATACTTGCATGCTGAAGTGTGAGCACTCCTGTGTATGCATCCATGCATGCATGGCCCCCCCTCCTCTACTCAGCCCATGCATGCAGCCCTTGAAGCCAAAAAGGTTGTCCACTCCCATAGTAAGGCAGAACATCAGCACAAATTTCTCATTGTACTTACATGACTATGTGAGCCAGAAACCAGAGTTACTACTTAAGACAGCTTCATAAACAAAAGCATTATTTATCTTCTTCTTCTTCTTCTTCTTCTTCTTCTTCTTCTTCTTCTTCTTCTATCTGGATTTTGTAGAACAGTGTGATACTACTGCACGATTTGATTTATTTTTATTCAAAAGTGATTAGTGGGTATCAAAAAATTGGATGTATGATCCAGGTTTTCCTTCCCCATGTAGAAGGGAAGGCACAATTCTCATCTGTCAAAAAAATATGAAGGAGAGGGAGAAGGCTGAAAAAGAAATATTTGCCAGGCATGCAGTTCCCTTCCCCTGCTATCAATCAACCAGCCCCCCACCTTCTGTAAAAAAAAAAAAAGGATATGACTATATTTGATTGTGCCCATGTTTTCCCTGATATCCAGGAAAACCTAGAGCCAAAGGTAGCAACTCTATGGTGACTCCTTCACAAACACATCTCACTTCATGAAAAATGAGTTATTACCCCAGTACCTACACACATCACAAAAAATAAGCCAAGAGCCTTGCTTTAAGACTAACAATAACTGAAGTATTAAAAGCACAGTATCAGAACTATGTAACAGTATCAGTTCTCTTCATTCTTATCTTCTGGTTCCCACATGTGCAAGCACTAATCACTCTGATGCAATCTAAGCTCATATCAAAAAGCAATAGTAATATCCACTTCACAGGATGTTATACTCAAAGAAAACACAGGAAAGACTAAGTAAAAGGGTAGAGCCTGACCCTAACTTGGGCAGGGGAGAGGAACTTAACTTGGGTTTGTGGCTGGCTCACCCAAAGGAACCCTGCCCATTTTGATAACATATAAACACATACAAAAGATAAAACAACAAAGAGTCTTGTGGCACCTTAAAGGCTAACAAATTTATTCTCATGAGCCTTTGTGGAGTATAACTCACTTCAAAGGCATAGAGTATTACTCAACAAGCGCTTATGCCGGAATAAATCTGTTACTATTTAAGGTGTCAATGTCATTTTCTGCAATGGGCAAACATGACTATCCCCTGGAGATTTATACAAAAGATAGTTATTAGTAACTGGAGACCTCAGGATCAAATCTGGATCCCTCAGTGACTTGATCTCACCAACTTGGAGGCAACAGAGTACATGTGAGCGCAGAAAGCAGCATCTGGTCATGGTAGGACTTGCCACCAGTGCACTTTGAGGAGCCATGACCTTCAATCACCTCCTAAAAGAGGCCCATTAAGAACATAAGAAGAGCCATGCTGGATCAGACTAAGGGTCCACCTAGTCCAGCATTCTATTCACACAGTGACCAACCAGTTGCCCACAGGATCCCACAAGCAGAACATGAGTGCACCAGCACCGTCCTGCCCATGTTCCCCAGTTAACTAGTGTACACAGGCATACTGCCTCTGATACTGGAGATAGCATATAGCCAGTCAGGACTAGCAGCCATTTATAGCTTTATCCTCCATGAATTGTCCAATCCCCTTTTAAAGCCCTCTAAATTGGTGGCCATTAAAACTACGTAGTTGCTAACTTGGAGTCTTGGCATTAAGAAAAGTTGATGGATAAGAACAGTCCTAAATGTAGTGTTTTGGTTTATTCGCTTGTTTGTTTTACAAGAGTATGGATGCACTTAATCTGTATCTCTGAAGTGCAATATCTACATCATATGCTACACTTCACTTTCAAAATTAATATTTTTATTTATTTATTTATTTATTATATTTGTTAATCGCCCATCTGGCCGGTCACCCGGCCTTTGAGCTATAAGCCTTAATATTCTTTTGCCTTTTATTCCTAAAAGGATGTAAATGTTGCTAATATAATTAACTTATAAAACCAATTTGAGTTTGCAGAGCTAGAACAAATGCATATATTGTACACATACTGTACACTTCCAAGTGTTTTCTTGCTCAGGTCTATTACATGGCACAAAAAGTAAGTGAATACAGTGCATGTGTTTTTAAATTAAATTAAAACCTATTGTTGTACTTCAAAATATATAACATTTTAGTATATCAGCACTTTCTGTTGTAATCACATTTCATAATATTTAGACGATGTGTGAAGAAACTGAGATAAAATTTAACAGGTATGTTTTGTTTCAATAACTGAGGGTCTGAAAGGGTTAGCAAAAAGAAAAATCTATGCTTTTTACTTGAGGCTTGTGCCTGCGGAGAGTTACATTGTAAATATGGTGTACTGGTAAAATGGCAGTTACTGTTACCACGAAAAGGTGAAAATGAAGCCAGGTTTCTGTCCTTATACATCGAAAGGTAGGATTAAAATTGGTGCCATCTGACTGGAGAATAACTGAACACTTTAAGGTTAAGGATGCCCATTGGTCCGAGTCTCCTAAAGCACTAAGGAGAGGTTCTCTACAATATGCCACTGCATAGTTTAAGCATCTCTGCATATAAGGAAGCTTTAAGGGGAAGAACTCATTGCAGAATAAACTGCCTATTACTTAATAAAGGTATTGCCTAACCATGGATTTTATAAAGAAAAACAAAGTGTCAAGAAAATCATGAGCAAATTTTCAAGTTTTCCAGAACTCTACATCAGACTGGAAGTTAGGCAAAGACAGGCAGGGGTGGGGGGAAGCTGGGTTGATATTGGAACTACGAAGTCTGTATTTAGTCATTCTTGAGTGTAGGAGAAGATAGCAGATTTACAGTGCAATCCTATATACGCAGAAATCAGTCTCATTGATTTGAAAGAGATTTACTCCCAGGTAAATAGGCATAGGATTAAGACTTAATTGGATTAGGTTTTACCAGGTGATATGCAGGTTTCAGACTGCAGCTAAGATAGCTAAAACAAAGAAATACGCAGTGCTGAAAAATATCAAATCCAGCAGTTACCTGGAACTACCCCCAGCTAAATACACAAGTTCCTTGTTAGATACAGAACAGCATGAAAGAGAAGCATGTCAGTCTTTATATTAGAAAAGCTGAAGATTAATTTCAGATGCTACACTAGGTAAAAAGAGTCAATAGAAGCCAAATCAAACTCTCTCTCTCCAAAAGAAGTAAAGTTCTATCTACAGATGGTAGAAAATCTTCCTCCTCCAATTCTAGAATCCCACTCCTGAATTTGGTATTCTTCAAAACACACAAAGAGCAAAGGAAGCTGTGCTGGTCCATAAGAAAAAATCCACAATCCATGGTTCGGCAACTGTGGGGCACCTAAATTGTCACAAAATCATGAGTAAGCAAGTCCTCCTGAATTCTTCATCAGGCCAATGAAGCATAAAATCTAGCTTGCTGAAGAATTCTAGATCTTAAAAGCTTGCTCATAATTTGGTGACATCCTGATTGGTCCTAATAAACACACAGGGTGCCCATGGATGTTAGGATTTTTATTATGGACCAATATGGCTTCCTTTGCTTTTTAAGAGTCTTCAGTGAATAAAGTGTAGTGATTCTCCTTCAGTAAAGTTCAGACAGCATTATATGGCCACCCTGGTACAGCAGTTACTCATTAACTACCGGTATGTATAAAAATGCTGCCAAAATTACAGCAACCAATAATTATACATAGCAGAGAACTATTTGCAGAAACCCACAATAATTGTCCAGGGTACACCTAAAAAGTATACACAGCTGACTTTCTTTTTTCCTCTAAGGAGGAAGGAAGGGCCTATAATGGCGGTGGGGGATCACATTCACAGAGGGCCTCAAATTTAGACTTTTGATGTTATCTCCAAATGAAGTTATACATACAGCCACAGAGATACACTGACAAGAAGACAAAGAAGAAGACACAGTGAGAATAGCACAATTATACTGTAGGACATAGACATCTGTGGCAGAACATTTAAAACAGAATTAAATCCATAGATTATGAGTGCACACAGCTATCATTCGCCTGAAACCAGGGAGGGAAAAAGGGGAACACCAGGAAGGGGGTCTCCCAGCACCTTCCCTCCATTTAAAGTCTGTGGCTCACGCTGGCTCAGCATGTCTGAGTGTGGAAAGCTAAGCAGGGTCAGGCCTAGTTATTACTTGGATGGGAGACCCCTCCCCTAGTTTCCTGCATTGAGCAGGGGGTTGGACTCGATAGCCTTGTAGGCTCCTTCCAACTCTATGATCTATATGAAATCTATGAAATCTGTCCACGCCTGGGGATGTAAAGGGTAATAAGGACCTGAGCAACCAAAGGGGGGACGGGCACCAGCTCTGTTCAGGAGTCCCAAAAAGGCAGTCTAGTCATCTTCCTAAAGCACAACCAATATTTATTTTAGAACAAATAATTAATAGGGAGAGTTAAGGAAAGGAATTGAGGAAGAGGCAAACGGCAAATAAAAGCCTAGGGCTTGTCCAGCCCCAATTTACCCTTTCAAAGTCCTTTCAGTCTTCACTGGCCCTAACCCACAGACTCCGCTACACCAGACCTCAGGTTCCACTCTTTAATCTCTCCACACATGTTCCTCACTTTCTAGAGTGAGAACAATCCATGTAGCTTGGAGTTGTGAGATGGAAGAAGATCCGGGATACAATGGGAAAATATCAAGTGTTATCCATGAGCCTAACTAATTTACTTTAGAGTGCAATCATAAACCTTTCTATTGAGAAGTAAGTCCAGTTAAGTTCAGTAGGCTGTAGCCTGTACTACATGGTAAATGTGTTCAGGATTGCAGCCTTAGCTTGGAAAGCGGGGTGCCTGTGTATGCGTGCATGTGATTTCTCTTGACCCCCTGCCTCAGCTGGAGTTAAAAGGGAAGGTGCACAGAAGAGTTATAGTGCAATCTTAAACTGGTCTACTCAGAATTAAGAGATCTTCAAGGCCATCTAGTACAACCCACTGCCAATGCAACATCCCTTGTTGCACTGAGGATTTTTCTCAGTCTCATCAGTAGTTTCAGGTGAATGGTCTCAATGTGCTAAAGCAGGTCAAGAATTACTACTATTCAACTATGTTGTTTGATTGTTTGAATGGCCTTGCTCTGCTTAACATAAACTGTGACATTTCAAGAAAACTAATTTTTCAACCATAATTGGTGAATTTGCACAGAAAAAAATCTAGAAAATAAATAAAATAAGTATTTTATTTATTTTATAATTATATAATAATTATAAAATTTTATATAATTTATATAATTATATAAATTGTAATTTATAACCCACCTTTGTTAAATAAAAAAGGAACTTTTATTACAGATTATTGTATTGTATCTTTTTTGTGTTAAAGCATTAATTTGTTAAATGTAAACATTTTAAATATAACAATTTTTGTAACCCTGATTTGGCATTTCTTCATCTTTTAATATAACAGGAGGACCTCGAAAAATGGAAGTGGCCTGGGCCTTTCTCAATCTCTGAGAGGGCCTGCATTCAAGTATTCTCAGCTGGAAAAATCTATTAGAAATTATACAGATGTTGTCATGATATGCACTGTGACAACCATATTCTGCAACTGCAACAATCAGGCCCAAGTAAGGACTTGTTAGCTCCATGGCTCCCAAAGGCAAGTTAAGCATGTGCTTAAATTATCCCAATGTAATCAACAGGGTTTTTAAGTGCTTCATTTGGCTAGATTACACTTGAAATAAAGTGTTATGAGAAGTGGCAGGAGCACTTTTAGCATAAGTGGCACACCTTTGCTCTTTGAGTACTCAATTCTACATGCAGCCTTTGAATTTTAAACCTCCTTTACTAATTGTAGTTGCATGGTAAATCGAGCAGTTCAACCTATCCAGGTCTCATTATGAAGTCAAAGCATCAGTAATATTTAAATTGAAATGAGGTCACAGATGATACAATTGAATTACTACTGAAACTGTGATAATTATTCAAGGCAATTCTCTTTAGACTCTTTATACAGCACCTCATATATTAATTATAGCATAGATACACAAACGACAGGATGATATCATTCAAATCCAGGAAAATTATGCACAGGGAGCGAGATAGAGGCTTACGTGCATCTAATGTAGGGCGTGAGGTGCGGCAGCAGTGACCTGGGCTGCCACCACACCTTGTGCCTTGCATTTCATCTAGACGGCCATTTTCGGCTGTCTATATGAAGCTTTTCAGGGGTCCTCCACCCCCTGCCCCCAGCACGCCCCTTTTCCTCTTCTCTGAGGGCGATTTGCGACCGCAGGGAGGCAGCCAGCATGGTTCTTTCTGTGCTGGCTGCGAGGGGGCAGGGGGTCCGCAGTCAGGGTCCCAGCTCCGAGCTCACAGGACCTCAGAGCTAGGACTCCAAATAATCCTGTGGCCCCCCAGACAAGGTCTGAGGGCCATAGGATTGCACCCTAAGACACTGATAATTTGTCAACCAAACCCATTCTGAGATTCGTTAGTAAAGTTTTGCTTGCAATAGTCATACATGGGTAGATGCAATTTGTTTTTACCTAGAATCCTCACACCTTTACACTATGCAAATATACATGCGTGCACACATTTGTTTCGCTTATTTTAATTTTATAACCCACCTGAAATATCTTGTTGAAAGGCAGGCTATAAATGTTGAAAAATAATTTTAAAAGCAGGATTAAAGGGCACAAGAAAAAATAGGGAAAAGGTCAAGCCTTCTGTAGTGCAGAGCGAACACCAAACAGAAGAAAACGGGGAGAGATGTTGACGTCTCCTCCCCCAGCAACAGGCAAGCTGGGAGATACTCAGAGTCTCCCTCCTCATGCCTCCTACCACCATCACAACAGAGTATTTTCAAGTGCACCCAAAGCCCCATCCCATTCATCCACATTCCTACACTCACTAGCACTGTTCTTCCACAAACGCAGACTGGCCAGCTTTGCAGTCTGTGACAGAAATAAACTATGCTTAGGCCTGTTTTCACTGATATAGTAAACAGGTAGGAACTTGCATGACTGAATAATAGTCTTCCACACAATTAAAAAAAACAAACCCATGAAGTTGCGGAGAATAGTAATCTAGATCCCACCTCTCCAAAATTATTTATCATTATCATTATTATATTTATACCCCGCTTTTTTCCTGCAAGGAACCCAAGGCAGCTTACATAATAATCCTCCTCCTCTTCATTTTATCCTCACAACAACCCTGTGAGGTAGGTTAGGCTGAGAGTCAGTGACTGGCCCAAAGTCACCCAGTGAGTTTCATGGCCGAGTGGGGAATAGAACCCGGATCTCCAGAGTCCCAGTGCAACACTCTAACCACTGCACCACACTGGCTCTATAATGCTGGCTTTCTATGTGAAAGGAACTATTCCATATAGAAGTCATGCAGTCTGAAATGAAACAGCCAGAACACAGCTTTAGCACCTCAGTGAGAATTAGGCCATAGTGTTACAGACTCCACTTCCCCAGCTGATGAGAATATTCAATGCAATGTTATAGGACAGTGATGGCGAACCTTTTTGAGCCTGAGTGCCCAAACTGCAACACAAAACCAACTTATTTATTTCAAAGTGCCAACACTGCAATTAAACCTGAATACCGAGGTTTTAGTTTTAGAAAAACCACTCATACAGTTGTCCGAACTAATTAACATCTTTTGTCTTAAAAGAAAAACACAATAACAGAGCTTTCAATGATGCAAACAGTTTTTTGTTGGAAAAAAAATCAACTCAAAAAATTATTATAGTACTACATTGTACACATAGCCTGAAGGGAATTTATACAAACTTTTTAAATAATTAGGCACATGTATTTTTGGATAAGGGATTCTCAACTTGTAATATGATTATATGCCAGACTGAAATTGTATGGGGCAAGCTTTACCCGGGTCCTTTCCCTGCTTCTACAGGTGTCGGATTAGTAAAAGTAAAAGTCAACCTGTACTAGGATGAGCAAGATAAACAAGAAAACTAAACGTGCTTAACACATTTTAAACACTTTATGTCTTGGACTGCAAACACTGCATTAGGTAAAAGTTTGCATTGGGCATGCTTTTGCACAATTAATGTAATTTTTGCTATTGCATGCATGCTGATAATTTGTCAAACCTTGGCTCATATTCCGTTAGTTTGAGAGCAACACATGCAGCACTCGGGTCAACTGTTAGGGCTTTACATCCAAGCCATGCTCTGTGCATCATTCTTCAAAATCTTTTAAATGTGATAACAATGTAGAAAAGAATTCTGTAACAGAAATTCTAGAATAAAATCATTCTGTTCCACACTGTGAGAAAGAACAAAATCATTAGGGGACAGTCTTTTCGCGATCTGGTGACCAATGGCTCGAGTGCCCACAGAGAGGTCCCTGCGTGCCAGCTGTGCCACCCGTGCCATAGGTTCGCCATCACTGTTATAGGATTTACTTCCCTTTGGAGAAGAACACACTGGAGATTTGACTTTTTCTTTACTGAAGTCCACAAATTTCGGCATCTCTTCTCAAATTTTGTAGCCATCAAGACCCCACTACTCCTCCAACTGGAGGGGGTGCACATCCCTTGCCATGTTGAGCACTAGACAATCTCCCACCTCAACATCAGTGGATCTGGAGTTAGTCTACAATCATGCTGGAGTCTGGACCTCCAAGGTATATTCTGTCGCTTTGGTTGTGTATTTATTTATCATTATTTCACTTCATTCCTTCTAATAGTGAACTTGGGTGGTCAAATGCCTATCAGCTTGGAAACAAAATAGAACGACCCCAAAAGAAGGTTGTGCATTCTACATAATAAAGGGACTCCCTGCTATAAATAACTTTAGAAGCTTGTAAATTATTATTTTTAAAAATATATAATATAATACATCCTTGTAAACTTGCAGGATCTATGGAACATCAAGAGCAGAGAGATAAAGGAAATACTAATATAAATCTCATTGTCCAAAAAAGGAACTTTCAAGCTCTTATTAAGCCAAAGACAGGAACTCCCATGTTTGCTGCTACTTTTAGTGTGATGAGGGTGCTACCCAGTCTCAGCTAAAATCCTGGATTTTTCCATTATTTTCTATGAGAAGCTATCACTTTGGTCCTAACAGAGGGAGAATGGGAGAACTAAAGGAACCTGAAGTAGAGTATACTGTTACATCTAGAAAAGTCTATGGTTGAGAACAGATGAGCCATGGTTTGTTGAAGGTGTCTGGAAAAAAAAACCACAAAGACAATAGAGGAGGGGGAAAGAGGAATTGACTTGCTTGAGCCCTTCATCACATACAGCATCCTGGAGGTAAACATTAGGATAGAGAAATGCACGCCATAAGAGAGAGAGAAAAGCTCTCCTCTCCATGCTGTCCCGCATTTTAGCTATTTTGCTAATTGCATTTTAGCCCACCCTTCTTCCAAAACAATGAGCAGTGTTGATGGGTTTTCCTCCCATTTTATCTTCACAACAACCCTGTGAGGTAGGTTAGGCTGAGAGATGGTGACAAAATCATGCCATGAGCTTCATGGCTGAGTGGGGATTTGGACACGAGTCTCCCTGGTCCTTGGTTATATTAAATATCCATGAAGTACTATAAAATAAGAAAAAAACAGGGGAAGCATCCCCCTGACCTTGTACTGTGCTTTACAGGTGCTCCAAGGACTTAGGAAGCACAGCACACCTGTGGGGATGATCACCCACTTCCATTCCAAGCTGAAGATGGTCTGAGACTCACCATTCACCAGGGGGTGGAGGACACTTGACACAGCAAGCAAATTTGCAAACATGTTAAGCAGACAGCACCCCAACAATGCTAGTTTGCAAAGCAACATCAGTTCCCCAAAGCACAAGCAGCATTTAATACACACACACACCCAATCCTTTTTCTATCTGGCTGCAAAAACAGAGACCTGTTGCTGGCAATAGTGCAACTATATTTTCACTGCCACAGACATTTCTTCTCAGCTTCACCCCAACTGGTAGTAGCCACAAGCTTTGGCAGGCCATTGAAAAAACATCTTGCAGACATTAGTGGCCATTGAGGAATTATCAATTGCTTCCATTGGGTGAAACCCAACTGTGTCCATCCACCAATGTTATGGCATCCTCCAGCACAGCAGCTTAACCCACCCACCCCGAGCCCCTTGCACTTTCCCAAAATCCGATCCGGACGGTTGGTAGCACTTCTGGAGCAGATTTGTGGGGCATGCAGCAGGGAGGAGAGAAAGGGAACAGTCCATCACACAAGAAGTCTGCTCCTCTTTTAGTCTGGAACTGTCATTCACTCAACTGATTGCAAGCAATCAAGTACACAAAAATAGCCATTTAACAAAATAGACTAATTTAAGGCATGAGCTCTCACTGGAAAACAATCCACTTTGAAAGTAAAATGCATATGATGAAGTACGCTCTTAAGATTGATCACACAATAGATCAACCTCGGCTGCTACAGCATTTTTTAAACTCTCATTAAGTAACTTCATATTCAGAACCATTCAAAACATCATAAATTACAAAGCACATATCCATGTGGAATTGTAGTTCCTCTAGATTACTCTCAGCAGTGGCAATTTTTATCAATCACTTGACTTAAACTCAAGTACAGAAAACTGAAAAAAATCTAGCAGTCCTGCAGCTAGGCCAGCTCAACTCTGATTGACATCTGACAGCAAAAGCTTCTACTTAGCTAATAATGTAAAGCATGCATCAAATATAGCTACCGGTAAGTGTCAGAAATAATGTTATTGGTTCTGTTCCAGCGACAGAATGCAAAACCTAAGAACTTGAGAGATCTGGCCTTAAGTCTCAGATCATCTAGGGGATTCTGTGTATGTCTTTGGAGACTTTGAAGGCTGCTTTAAGCATTATGTTTTCATCATGCACACACAAACACATGTGCATGCAACACAAGGAGGAGTATGGTACAAGTACACTTGCCAGTGAGTCAGTATTGGACACTGCTCCTCTCTGTGCTTGCTGCCATGTAACACCAGGGGTCACCCTCTGCCTCAGTTCCCTATCTGAGGAATATCATCTACTTTTTGTGAGAATATTGCCATATATGAAACGTAAATTACAGGCATTCATAAAGCACAACTGACTACATACTTTAGAAGAGTTGCAATCTAACTTCAAGTGTACCCATCTTGCTTGCAAATGCAAAACCCATCAGATGATTAGATCACTATAAGATACTTCTTGTCTGATGTTTTTACGTGCATCTGGGGGGGCTTCAGAAATTCAGAAAGTATCAAGTAGTTTTTCTGTTTGTCCTTTGAACTTTCCAACAAGTTCTGTTTGTCCTTTGAACTTTCCAACTCAGTCATTTTAAACTGTGAGGATGGTATATTTCTTCTCTGTGTGTCAGCACATATTTCTTACACCACTAGAGGTGCAAGTCCAGAAAGACTGGCAAGGGCAAGAGAATACTTTGAGCTTAGTTTCTTTCATGATCACATGTAATATTAAACAGTATCTCCTTTGTAGGCTGCTTATTAGTTACTCCATTACTGCTGGATTTTGTCTTTGTATGCCAGTCTACTACCATTAGTAATACTATGCATAGTATTCAATACACCTGAAACTGAGGCTCAACTAAAATCTGCTCTTGAAACTGCTCCCGTAGCTTGCTCTGCCAAAGAACAACAACTGTTTCCTCTGTTTTCAGCTTTATGTTACTATCACTCTCAGAAAGGTACATCTTTTTTCAAACCACTTCCTGGCTCAGCCTGAAGGAGGACTCTGAACTTCTGCCATGGATGGAACCATGTGGTGTTCTTTCTGTAGGCAATTATTGCCAGAGAAAAACAGCACACACTTCAGCCAAAATTCTAGGCTTCTTGGGGATATCAACAGCAGGACAAGGTGGTATAATTCAGGTTTACATGGGGCAAAAGGAGAAAGTGGGGCCATCACTCTGTCTCTGATGTGCCTTTTCCTGTTATCCGAGTGAGTCAGAGGCAACTCTCTATAATGCTACAGAAGCCTTGTGAAGCAGAAGGTCAGTTCAAAAAGAAGCTTTAAAGAAAGTTGACAACCCAGAACTGTGGGATTATCAAGAGAACACTAGTGAGGAAAGGTACTTGAAGTAAGGAGACTTCACTATTCTGTGCCTGATGCTGTACAGTTCTGAAATAAAAATCAGTATTTTTGAGGTTTCCTCAGAGGGGGACACCTGAGGCCTGGAAGCAAATCTATGAACATACTGTGTGCTTTAGCATCCAGGTCCCCATTTGAGGTTGGAACCCAGGACTTTTGCAAGACTAGCAGAAGTCCTGGGTGCCCTGGCTTCATGCAGCCCTGGCTTCTTAAGAGTTTTAAGTGCCCTTTCAAACTCTGCCAGGAGAGGAGTATGGAGCAGTACAAGGAATAGGAGTGGTCAGAGTACACAGTACTTGCCTAATGCAATATCACAAGTTCAGTAGCATATGCAAGTGTGGTGTGGTAAACAGATACAGTACATGCCTGTACTGAGGACTCAGAGTGGTTAACTGTCAAGACTCCTCCCTGCCAAGGAGCCCTAGAAATTATAGCTGTGAGGCAGTGTCAAGGCACTTTTAACACAGCAATCTCAGCACACTCCCAATACTAAAGTTCACAGAAATTCTTCGGGAGGAAGATACAACAATCAGACAAGTTCTAGTTTTAGTCTGCAAACCTAATCAGATGGAACAGCAAATAACTCTGTTGAAAGAAAGGTGCAGGTTTCCAACCACCCAAAGGTCAAATGGGCAGAGAAGCTCTTCACAATGGCCTGAAGCTTTAAGACAGGGGTGAGAAACAGATGTTGTTGGACTGCAATTCCCATCAGCTCTATCCAGCATAGCCAATGGTGAGGGATGGTGGGAACTGCAGCCCAACAACATTTGGAGTGTCACACATTCTCCACCCCTGCTCTAAGAGGAGGAATTAGGGGAGTGGGGCACACAAGGAGGAACTTCCAATAAATAAGATATGGATGTGCACATTCCATTGCACAGTACCTGCAACTAGGCATAACTTTTCTTTTTATTTTGCACTCTATGGGGGAAATGACAGTTTGGGGTTGCAATCCTACACTCATCTGGGTGCAAATTCCCTTTAACTCTCTTACTTCTGAGTTAGATATGTATAACTCAGTTAGGCATTTTCAACCTGTGAAGCAGCCTTCAGGACTTACTCCAAAGTAAGTGTGCATAAAATGGCAGCCTACTGATCACAAATGGGACTTTCTTCTGAGTAAATATGAACAGGATTCGTCTCTCCGTACATGGAAACCCTGCACTGTTTAACCGTGCACAACAGCTCGGTTTAGGAAGGCCTTTGCCGCCCGATTTACGTCTCGGTCGAAACTCCCGCCAGCAACGAGATTCCTCAAAAGCAAGCAGATTCGCTTTCCGAGAGAAAACCTGCTTGCTGGTTGAGAGATTACCGGACCGGAGTCACGCGGACACCTGTGCAATCTGTTTGCGACACCTCGACCCGCGAAATCCTTCCCGCTGTAGCAGTGGAGGAAGGCGCGGGGAGGGGAGCAGGGCGAAGCCCATCCTCCAAGCCACTCAGGTAACAAGCAGCCTTTCTCCCGCGACAGGTGTTTCCCGTCGCCGCCACCACAAACAGCGCCCCCAAGGACACCTCTCGCTCCCGCTCGCACACGTGTCCCTCCGTGAGGCAGGGGCAGCCTCGGCGCCCCTCCGCGCGCGCCCCCCTTTCCCGAGAGCTCCTGAAGCCCCGTCCCGAAACCCAGGGAAACCGAGAACGGAGGGGGGGAGAGAGAAGAGAGAGGGGAGATGGAAGACAAAATGCCACCGTCCAGGCCAGGTGCTCCATTTTGGCCCAAGCCCGAGCTCCGGAGTTGGCTGCGAGCGAGACCAGAAAAGTCCACGCCAACGTTCAACTTACAGCCATAGCGGGGTCTCTGCAAGGCCGGCGAGGAGGGCTCCTCATAATGCATTCTCTTCTCGAGGGGGAGCCGGGGAGCCGCCTCGGCGCTAACAAACTTCGAGAAGCCGCCAGCCGGTTATAATCCCCGAGACCTTTCCTTCCCCGTCCTGCAGCCGCCGCCGCTCCAAATGCGCGAAGGCGCGCGCGCGCACACCCTCACCCGCAGCCTTGCGCACAGCAGGGGGACTCGTCTGTTCCTGCTGCTGCTGCTGCTGCTGCCGCCGCTGCCTGCCTGCCTCTTCCGCAACAACCCCAAGGCAGTCTCGGTAGTGGCGGTGGTAGCAGCAGACTCTCTCTGGCAGTCGCTGCCTGCAGAGCAAGTCCGAGGCGCTGCTGACGAGCGCAAAAGAAGTTCAGGGCAGGCTGGAGGGACGGCTCTTCTCGCCTTCGCCTTTCCCTCCCCCTCTCGGCTTCGCTCCCTCACGCCCGAGAGAGGCGTCTCTTTTCTACCTGGCCGCTTTACACGCGGCGCTCTCTCGGGCCGGGCAGCGGCGGTAGCAGCAGCGCTATTATCAAGGGGGAAAGGAAAGTAGTTTGTTCCTGCGCGCGCACGACTCTATCCTAAAGGAAGCCGCCAAAGTGAACTCTTCTCTCCACCCCCAGCGCGTTTCCTCTTTCTTTCCTCGCTTCTCTTTCTCTCCCCAACCCCGTTATTCCGAAGGGCGGGGGGGGGGGGAATTGTCTGCTCCACAGCGACCCCTGCCGCCTGCAACAACGGGCGACGAAGCAGCTGGGTGGGCCGAGCCCCCTCCTCGCCTCGGCTTGCAATTTGCATATGCGACTCCTGAGGGAGGCCTCAGGGGATGCTTCCAGCCTCGGAGGCTCGCGGGGCTTTTTTCCCCTTCATTTTTTGTACATTTTTGGCTCAGCTGAAATCCCTCGCCACATCCCCGGTGTGGCTTGTGAGGTTTGCAGTGCAGAAATTTTAAAAAAGCAAAACCGCGCACGTAAGAAAGGAAAGAAAAGAGCAAGCCTGTTTCATCCTATTTCTGTCCCAGGCAGTTGCTCGGTTACGCTGAGCGCCTCCTTCCTTCTGAAGACACTTCGCCAATGAGCACCTCCTTCCAGAAATGAGTTATCGCCAGCATTGCGAGAAACACACCTTGTTCACGTGATTTACGCTTCACTGTTATAGTCCGAGGTACACTCGTATCAGGGGCTCAACTCTGGAATATAAGGAAACTAAAACAGCCCTCCCCAACCCAGTCACCTCCAGCTGGGTTGGAGTACAACCCCCATCATGCTGACTGGGGTTGATTGGGGTTGTAGTCCAACTCTGCTGGAGGGCACCAGGTTGGGGAAGGCTCGGGTAAAGTGTTCCTGAACATGCACAGAGACCCTTTCTTTTATTCCCAAGCAATTCCTCACTCATCAGGGTCTGTCTTGGACTGCAAATCTTTACAGGCCTGTGGCTTATGCTGGCTCAGCTTGTCTGAGTCTGGAAAGCTAAAGAGGGTCAGGCCTGGTTATTACTTGGATGGGAGACCCCTCCTCTAGTTTCCTGCATTGAGCAGGGGGTTGGACTCGATAGCCTTGTAGGCCCCTTCCAACTCTATGATCTATGAATCTATATCCTTACCTGAAAGTGAAGCAAATAGGGCTTACTTAAGAGTAAACATAAGCCCACAATCCAACAGAGTTAAAACCCAGGTCAGAAATCAGGTGTGGTTTCCGGATCACCATCGTTGCTTTTTGGGAATGAAGCCCTGGTTCAAACTTGTAGAAAATATGAATGCACAGTCCTGTATCTGAAACAGCTACCTTTAGCTGCATGGTGTGCCTGGCAATTAGCCATTCCAAAGGTTCACATGTTAACAGATGCTAATGGGTCCAACTTTTCAACATCACCTGTGAACGTTTAGCTTTTAGGGTCATGCTCTAGCTATAAAGAATACAAAAGTGTCCCCATTATTATGTGTGTCTTGTTTGCTGTTTCAATGTTTAAAAAATATTAGGGAAAACATTGATGGCCAGGCTTTGGTCCTCGTACACAAACAACCATACAAGGCTGACTTCTGTCAGAGGTCGAAACAAAAACAAACAAAAAACAACTATTGACAACAGAAGAGCACTGCTTAAGCGACTAGTGAACTGCAGCCTAATTAAACTGAACAAGCAAAGACCACTCTGCATGCATTGGTGGGTTTCCACTATAGTAGTGGCAGACTCAGTATATAGCACAGGGTCCTTAGATTGAATCACGCCGCGCCCCTCTGTTGGAGGACAGCTGTGTATGCTACGCGGCCTGTCTGGAGCCCTCTAAACTAGCTTGCTGCCTCAGGTGTGGTGGAGGACACTATCCCATCACCAGTGTTGAAGGAAAATTCAACTACCAGCCCACTTGGCTCCTGTACATGGAGTGGGGAGGTGTGCCATCTCCTCCTTGGCCCCAGGCAGCAAAATGTCTTGGGTAGGTCCTGAACACATGTCAAAAGCATCCTGGGCAGGATGGGGCAGGATTGGGGGAACGTGGGAGAAAAGTGAAAAGACAGAAAGAAGAGCTAACACATGGAATATTTTGTCATAATGAATTATTGACAAGAGCCATTTCCTTAGTAACTTCTGCAAACTAATACTCAAGAAGAGTTCAGTTGGGAAGAGCTGAATCATCAATCCAAGAATAGAATAACAGCAAAAAAGCATTTGAAAACAAGAAAAAACAAGACAAATCAGGAGAAAAAAGAGTGCAAAATGTGCATTTTCCAGATAAGATGCTCCTCCTTTTCCGCCAGCACTCCACCCTCAATGCATCCTTCCCAAATCTTTCACCACAGACACAATTTTCCTTGAATGAAATACACATTTGTGGGATGATATACTGCTACACACTTTTTGCCACCCAACAAGTGACAGATTTCAGTAATAGATCAAATTAGATACTTCATTACAAAATAGCATTAGGGCTAGATCCAACAACACACTAGCAGAAGTTCGCTAGTGCAGCAGTACTTTCTCCCCCCTGCAGCCCTCCACACTGCCTGAAAATCTGCTCCAGAGGGGGAATTGTCCCCTTCCAGGATCCACTGATAGAACTGCTTCTGTCAGCAGAAAGACAGTGTTGGATCCAACCCACAGAGCACAAGGCAATTTTTGATAAGGCAAATTTACCTAAGTTTTTGACAGACAACATTTTGTATTCCCACCTGCACTGTCATAGTGGCATACATGGCAATGCCACAAATTAACCCAGTCACAAGTCATCATAATCCATGATAAACTGAGCAATTGATGTTGGTATCCACATGATGAGCTCAGTCATGGTGGAAGTCAGCATAGAAGAATATGGCTGCTATGGTTCAACATTTCCCCCATTGGCTGAGTTTTCACAAATAGCTTGTGCGGAAGTTAATATTGGATCACATATAAACAGTTCATTCTTCATTCTGATCCTGACTCAATATAAATTCAGCAAATCTAGAAAATCAGATTTGGGATATCTAGAATTGATTGGGAATGCCTGGTTCAGCTTCAAACACTACTATTTTTAATTCAGAGAGATAACTAGTGTGTGTATGAGAGAGTGAGAGCTAGCATATTCTATATTATTTTGAGTACAACAGGTTCTCTTTCCATTGAAGTATACTGAACGGTCTGCTCAGATTTGCACTAGGGGCTCTCAACATAGATGTATTTTAATTCATTTAAATGTATGCATATAAGCAATAGCTGACCCTTCCCCACCTGTAAGTAAATCCTATGAACATTGTTAGGTGCTATTACTGAAGGAACGTTTCAAAATTAGAATTATCATGGTTCCTCTCATTTTCAGAAATATTATGAAACACAGAAAGAGGAACTGAAAATATATTTTAAAACAACACAACCCAAACCGCATCACATTATTTAGACAGTTCTAAAATGCAAGTACCCATCACCATCTCATGTTTCTTTCCTGCAACACACAAGAGATTTTGCATGTAGAAGGCTACTGCTGTTTGGAATTCCTGAGTAGCTTAACCAGGAGTGCCGCAAATGCATGTAGTTGATTAGAAAGGCTTGTTGTTGAAATAACTCCATTAATGTTATTCTTGCTGTTACAATACACTTATTTAATGGATAAATCATGTGCTACAGTTAGGTGCATTTTGATCTAAGGAAAGGATAATTCCAGTTGTCTTTTTAAAATTGTTGTCTTCAGATGGATACAGACTGGAATGCTTTGCTTTAATTTTTATGTGAACAAAGTAGAAACGGATTTGTAACTGAAAGGCCATTTATTTGCAAAAGAGTCATGCAACTGCTTCTTGGGTGTGGCTGTTTTACTGTGTGACTGTGAGAAGGAGATTAAGTTAATGAAGGCCTTCTGAAATCAGAGAACTTTCAGACCATTTTCAGCAAACAGATAATTAAATCTTAGAGTTAAGCAGTGGGACTGGGTTGTTTTCACTACACAAATATTTGTGCAGACTAATTAGTGTGTCTTCTAACACACACACACACACACAAACCCTTTGCCATTGTTGAGTACAGTCTTGTGCACACTTATAGGGAGTGAGTCCTTTTGCACTTGCTAAAAGAACTTACTTCTGAGAACACATGCATTCCTACAATAAAACAACAAGTAGCAAGGTAAGGGCAAATCCTCAGAAGTTGTCTAAGGGTTGCCAGTTCAGACCCACAAGTAAGGGCACAATCCTATGGCCGCTAGATGCTGTCTAGATAGCCATAGGAAAAGTCGGAGTCCTAGCTCCAACCTTGGAAAAGTGCTCGGAGGTTGGAGCTGAGACTCCAACTTCAGAGCGCCCTCCTTCCGCCCTCACAGCTGTCATGATTTTTTCTATGCCAGCTGCAGCTCTGAAGATGGAAGACCAACTCTGGAGCTGGCATGGGGGGGCGTTCCAGGGGGCAGGAAGGGGAGGAGTGAGGCACCGCTGTCCTATGAGGAATCTCGGCGGTGCCTGTGGCTCCTCTCCTTGCGAGCTGGTGTAAAACACCAGCTGAAATCAGTTGTCTAAGTGTTTTGGAGGGCGAGGGAAGTGCAGAGGCAATCCTTGCCTCCATGCTCCTCCCGCCCTCAATAGGATGCCCGGAATCCGCTGAGTAGCCTTAATAGATTTGAATGTTCATTACAAGACGCAAAAGCAATTCTGAGGTGACTTCTCTAATCAACATCTTGCTTGCTTAATCCAAGTAAGAAGTGTTTATCACCAGTTAGTATTTAACTCCAGGTTTCTAATTTGCTTAGACTTTACTACTACTATTAGCCTTTTAAGATTGCAGTCCTATGCACACTTACTACTGAGTAAGTCCCGCTGAGTATACATATGTAGGATCAGACTGTATATTTTTAATTTCAATCTTGCTGTTGCAGTACACTTATTTTACTGGTAACTCATGTGCTATACATAGCATGGCTGAACATGCACACATCAATGTTACTGCATTCAGTTATCATACAACACATTGACATTGTTGGAGATCTCCTTGCATCAACTGTCACGGGTCCACAGAGGGGACAGGACAGGTACAATGAGGGGGAAATTCACTGGACAAAGGGCTCACACAGCACATCTTTGCCCATCACAGAGAGCACTGGAAGCTGACTGTAACTAGGATTCCATCTTGCACAAATGTGCATCCTTATGATAGATACAACAGCTCTTTGCAAGACTCAGAAGAGCATCGTGTCAGTTTGTAATCCAGCTTATCTGAAATCAACACAGTTCTTGGGTTTGTTATTGTTAGATTTTAATGTATATACTGCTTTTCTACAAACAATTGCAATCAAAGCAATTCACAAAACAAAACAAAAACCCAATAACAATTCATTAAAAAACATCATAACACCATCCCATACTTCAATTCTAATCAGTCTAACAATATAGCAATCATATTAGAACCCTCAGTGTATAACCATAAAAGCAAAACCAATAAAAACAAAAACAAAAAAATCTATCAATATATAAAAGCAAAAACACTAAAACCAACAATGTGTCAAATGCAAATAGAAATGCAGACACAGTCACAGGAAGAACAAATACAAAGAACAGCCACGTAACAAGCTGATACAACCAAGAGTCCTGGGGCACCTTAAAGACAAACAAATTTATTCTGGCATAAGCTTTTGCAGACTATAGTCAACTTCATCTGATGCATAGAGCATTATGGAGAGTTTCAGGTTTATATACAGTACATACAGTGGTGGTGGTGAGTGTGTGCGAGTGTGTGTGTGTGTGTGTGTGGGAAGAACTGCAAACAGATCAGAAGGAAATTCAACACAGGAAGTACTAACGGTGACAATCCCATTATTGACAGTGGCCATTCACAGTGCAGCAGTTAATTAATAAATCTGTTAGTCTTTAAGGTGCCACGAGACTCTTCGTTGTTTTTGCTGCAATAGACTAACACAGCTTTCCTCTGGAAATTATTAACAGTGATCATTCACAGTGCAGTTGCTGCTGATAACACAAACATCCTGGCACCAATTAACACACATAATGTGATAAGAATCCTTTATCCTGATTACAGCCTCTGGCAATAAAATTAAGCCTTAATTTTAAAGCCTCTGGGAATTAAAATTAAATTAAAAATTAAATTAAAAATTAAATTGATAAATTCTAGCTCAGCAGTCTCTCGCTCTAATCTTCCTTTGAAGTTTCTTTGCTCCACAAATGGCAACTTTAAGGAGACTCACAGATATTGCTCCATCTGCACACAAGAAAATTCACCCCCATAACTTCAGCCACAGAGTCAAACCCATCATCTCACCATTAGCTTATGCTCTCACACCATGAAATTAGTAAGCAAAAGGAAGCAAAAGATAAGATCCCTCTCCAGAAAGGACTCACTGACTGGGTTCAGACAACATAACCCACACTCAAAGGTTGAGTGTGGGTTGTTGTTGAAATGTGGGTTATCGTGTTGTCTGAACCCAGCTATGCTAACAAGCCATGGCTTGTTAACCATAAACAACCCATGAAGAGAACCCATGGTTTGTTGATGGGTTGTGAACTGTGGGTTGTTCACCACAGTTTGTTATCTCAACTGGGTTCAAACAACATAACCCATGTTTCAACAACCCATAGTTCAATGACAACCCACACTCAACCTATACTGAACCCTTGAGTGTGGGTTATCATGTTGTCTGAACCCAGTTAATCCTCTCACCATGAATTCCATTCCAGTTTGGTGAAAGGCACATTCACAAGGACAAGCCCTTTGGACTTGCCATTTTGGGATGACCCTCTGGTGGGTATGGTGGACTTTCTTGAAATATCACCTCTATCCGGTGTCCCAAGATGTTACAAGTTTATTCACTGTCTGCTTCTCTCTGCAAAGTATTGCTCTCAGTCAGCCATCAAGGATGCTAACTGGGAGGGCTGGCCCTGATCTAGCAGGAATATATGGTGTGTAAGTCTCATTTAAATTAAAGAGAGCCGCATCAAGACCCACTGTCAGCTGAGAAAGAGAGTAGCCCCAGCCAGCAGCACTGCAGTCTGGCCAGTCTTGATGCTGGAGCTTGGTCTGTATCTCATATCTAATATCTAATAAGCCTCATCCTGATGTGCCTGCTCACAGATGTATCAGCTCAATGCCTCCTTTGGGGTAGTTTTGGTTCTGTGTAATTGCCTGTTACCTGTTCTCAGGTTCTAGTCTCGATCATGATTAGCAGAAGACAAAGCTGAGTTACAGTTGGCCTTTATGTTTTCAGAAATGAGGGTCAGCCATTGCTTCTTTGTCCCAGAATACTAGGTGTAAGCTGATACCTACAACACCTACCAGTCCCTAATTCATTTACAACGTGATCCTGTACTCACTTGCCTGGGAGTAAGTCCCATTCAACTCAGTGGCACTTCTGAGTAGACATGTGTAGGATTGCACTCTTAGTCTGCAATCACCATTTTGAGACTGGGAGCTTCTCTACACAATGCATTTATTGTGCACACATGATTCTTCACTCATGGAAGTTTGCGGGTGCTATACACAACATCATCATCCTCCAGGGCCCCTCCCGTATTTTCTAGCCATTTCTGTGGCTTTTTTCAGAGCAAAGAAAGTCAGCTGTTATCTGGGAAATCGGAATGGGAGGCTTGTGTATATTTGCAATTCCACTCTATACCACAGTGCCACCTTGTGGTTGTGTAATGGAACATATATAAAGGCAGAGAAGGAAAAACCCTGGGAAAAATAAACATGTGTAAAGGGCTCTTACTCCTACAAAGAAAATGGAAATAGAAGCCTCGGCAAAGTGGCAGGTTAAATGCCTCATGTACAGGGCCGGTGCTTCCATTAGGCGAACTAGGCGGCTGCTTAGGGCGCAGGGCTAAAGAGGGCACCAGAAACACCTTGAAAAAAAATACAGCGCTCTCAAGTGGGAAGGGGTGTGTGCTAAATATCTGATCTTGCCTAGGGCACCAAACTGCCTTGCACCGGTCCTGCTCATGTAGAGAAGCCCAGTGTCTAAACTGCAGACCTCATGGGCACATCTGGCCAAACCTTTGGGGTTTTCTGCTTGTTGCCCCATCCCTTGCTTTTTGCCACTTAGCCTAATGAAGAGTTCTGGGGAGCTCAAAAGCCTGCATGCTCTTTAGTGGCATTTTGGGTGGTCCTAATACAGGTATTGCCCAAGTGTGAATCATGATTTTCTCTGCTTGCTGCTTGCCTCCCATGAGCTCAGCTCCTTATCCTGAGGATCATGCCCCAAATTCCAAATTACAGTCATGCCTTGGACTGAGAGCATAATTCGTTCCGGAAACGTGCTTGTAATCCAAAACACTCTTATATCAAAACGAAATTCCCCCAAAAAAATTTGTACAGAGATTTTTAATTTAAGCCGTACTACAGTACCTGTATTGCAAGACGTCGCTTGTATATCAAGTAAATAAATAAATATTTAAAAATTTGCTTGTCTTGCAAAACACTCTCAAACCAAGTTACTTGCAATCCAAGGTATTACTGTAGTCAGATTTTGCCTGCCTGCTTTCTTTCTTTCATGCCTTAATCTTTGCTGCCTGAGCCTAGCTCTGGCCCATGGCTTTGGGGCTGATCCCTAACAGTTAGTTGCTATAATGCTGGAATTTCTTTGCACCTGAACCCTCAAGAATGAGCCTAAACTCTCATTCCAAATCACAGCTGTCTGGAATACAACTGATTTATTTTTAGTAGCTTCCTCTCCTTTGAACTGAGGAGATCAAGGCGTGGAGTTTTTGATAGTTCTACACCTTCAATAGAAAAGCTAAAAGTACAGCAAAATGGACATGAACATTAAAAGGCGGCACCTTACTCTCCTATTACTCATCCTACATTTTAGATTTTACTCAGAAATAATATGCAATGTTCCAGGGATGTTGAAGAGTCCTTGGTCTCGAGTCACGAGTCGAGTCACGAGTCTTTGGACCCGAGTCTCGAGTCCGAGTCCAAGTCCTTGGTCCAAAATGGTGACTCACGAGTCCCGAGTCACTCCCAAAGCTGACTCCACGAGTCCCTATTAAAATCAATGGGATTTTTTCCCAACAAAATAAGGCTATTTCAGATATGCGGCTTAAATAAATTCTAGGCACAAGTGTGCCTTTTTATTTCAAAACTCTGCCACTGATTTTGGCAAGAACAGACCAGGCAGACAAACCCAAAATAACCAGGCAGGCAGAGGAGGCAGGGAACCCCAAAGCAGGCAGGCAGAGGCCTTTGTCTTGGACAATTCAACTGTTGAACTGGTCAAGAAGAGACCAGGCAGGCAGAGGAGGCTGGGAACCCCAGACAGGCAGGCAGAGGCAGCCAAACCCAAAATGTCTGAAAGGTTGCATTTTAAAAAATGATTTTAAAAAATAAACTTGCTGTACTTCCTAAAACTTATCCATGTTGCATTTGAGGAACATGATTTTTTCTAAATGTTTGGCCCCCATTCTGGAACGGTGAGATCTCATCACAATTCCACCCTCACTGAACACCCGCTCCACTGGTGATGAACTTGCTGGAACCAGAAACACACTCAGAGCAGCCACACAGAGTAATCTCAGGTCCTTCTTCTGCCTCTCCTAAGTACGCAACACATCAATCAAAATAAATCTTGACACACTGTTGGGGCTGCACTCCTGGTAGCCGTCCATAGTGGCCGAGCAGCGGCACACCTCACTTCCATGCGCTCTTCGCCGGCAATCACGCTCCTCTCCACTCCTTCTGGCACAGCCCAGGGATGTTGAAGAGTCCTTGGTCTCGAGTCCCGAGTCGAGTCTCGAGTCCCATTAAAAATATTGGGACTCGAGTCCGAGTCGAGTCAGAGGGGGGACTCAGTCCGACTCACGAGTCAAGTCCTCGAGTCCGAGTCCCCATCCCTGCAATGTTCAAAGTTGCTATGATAGAGGCAGAAATCTGCTTGCATCAGGAGAGGCCCTGTTAGTCAGAATGAAACAGTCATTTCAGGCGGCAGATGCTGGGAGGGGGCAGCAAGGTGTTGGAAGAGAGAGCAGTGTGCCAAGTGGCCTGCCCTATACCCCACAGGCAGCGGTGGATGCTATTCCATTGTCAGTGTTGAAGAAACAGTCCAGTTGGCTTTTGTACATGGAATGAGAGAGGGTACCATCTTGGGTTTTTTTTTGTCTCAGGCAACAAAATGTCTTCGGCTGGCTATGGCTTGTATTAGATACACGGTATGAGATACCTGATACAGAAATGTGCTTGATTTGTATCAAAATAGCCAAAATACCTGTAGGTTTCCTCATGCCTGCTCAGCTTACATTAGGCCCATCAGCTGTGGTTTTCCAGTCAATAATACCCATTTTTACAACTTCTCTTTGATGAAGCTTTCCCGCCTTTTCTGAAACAAGGAATAAATATTTTCCCTTACACTTCCTGTGTCCGTCCATCAGCATATTAATTGAGGCTGCAATCCTATACACCACCCTTCCCCATCCTGGTGCCCTCCAGAGGTTTTGGACAATAACTCCCATTATCCCTGACCATTGGCCATGCTGGCCGGGGCTGAAGGGAGTTGGAGTCGAAAACATCTAGAGGGCACTAGGATGGGGAAGGCTGCTATATACACTTACTCGAGATGATGTCTCATTGAACACAATTCCATGTCTGGCTTGTTCAACATTATACCGTTATACAGCCTATACAATTCTGTTCATGATAAAATAAAGATAATTTCTCCATCAGTACAAAATTTAGCACAGAGAAACTAACTAAACATTTATGGAATTTCATTTCTTTGGAAATTTGTATGGCCCCTTCATTACTTTCTCTGATTAAAGATATCAGGATACTGCTGGTTTTAAACTGAGTTCAAGTGGAAATTGAAGTGGAAATAGGTTTAATCCATTTCCCTTAATTTTGATGTTGTTATGCTGGGCAGGATTCTGTTCTACAATAGTTGTTTCATTGCTGTTAGACTTTATTGCTGTCTTTGTGGTGTTTTTTGTATATTCCCATTGATTGATTATGTACCGTGTGTTGGAGGCTGCATTATAAGGGCTTGGCCCTAAGAGGCAGCATAAAAACATCTAAAAGAAATAAAATATCCTGGTCAAATGTCAGAAACATCTGTTTTAAAAAGGCAGCTGAGCATAACAGTTTTAAAAGCTTGGTTGGGGAGAAGAGTTCAGATGCTTACAAATTCACTTCATGTATCAAAAATCATGGAGATTCATGCCATGTATTCAGTAACCACGTTCCACAGTGCTCATGTGCAACTTGTGCTCATGTGAAACTGGGCCTCCATGTACCCACACTTTCCTTTGTTCTTTTAGTCCCAATCCTTTCCCTCTGCATTTGGGGTCAATACTGACACTGGGGGTCAATGGTGTGTCAACCTTTAATAAGATACATGCTTTAATATTCTAAACCTCCAATTATGACAACCAACCTCGTTAAGTTGCAGAGTGCAATCCTGCACATCTTTAACCAAAAAATGAAACCAACAGACTGACTATTCAAGCATAACATAGCATCTGCTCTGCTTGTAAATTTGAACCACTGAGGGCACAAACAATCCTATGTGTGTTCAGACAGGAAAAAAAGGCCTACAACTCCCAGCATGCCCCCAGCCAGCATAGCTGGCTGGGGGCATGCTGGGAGTTGTAAGCCTTTTTTTCTGTCTGAACATACATAGGATTGCACCTTGAGTTAATGAATTTTAAACAGAGCCAGTCTTGTTCCAAAGCACTGTTCTATGGACATTTACGCGTAACTGCGGGACTTACTTGCCTCCTCCTTTCTCTCAATGACTTGTGTATTGCTTCAAAACAGGGGTGCAGATTCAGAACCTCTTTCAGCCTGAAGGGCCAAATTCCATTTAGAAGCTCTTTGGGGACACATTCCAGTAGTGGGCGTGGCCAAAGGCAAAAAAGGGCAGGGCCAAAAAAATTAAAGGCCAAAAATACCAGCATATTTTAACTTAAATCTTTTACTGCCAGTAACTAAGCCTTAGCAGAGGCGTTTCAACCTTTCGGAATGGTGGGAAAGCGGCACAAAACCCGGGAAACCACACACACAATGATGTGTGGTTGGGGGAAAGCGGGTGGGACCTGGGGAAGGGACATGGCCTTCTGGGACCCCCGGGGGGGCAGATTTGGCACCCAGGTCTGAGGTCCTTCATGCTTTATAATGACAGAGACACTAGCCCTGATGCCTTTTCTGTCCACATTTTCCCTTGTTCCCTCTCCATCAGGGGTGGTGCTGGGTACCAAAAAGATCCGGGGGTCAAGCCCACAGGACAAAAAAGGGGGGGGAAGGAAAAAAAGCAAGCACAAATCTGCATATGCTAATTTACATATACTCTTAAGTCTGTAAAGGACCCTGTCTCCTAAGGACATCCCTATTTGTATAAAGAGATGTATGGCCAGGGGAAAGGGGGGCATTTGATTTCAGGATAAAACCTCCGGCAGAAAGATTTCCCTGGGGGGGGGGCAGCAGGAGGTGAAGCACATGTGGGCAAAGAGCCCGCTAATCCATGGGGATCTGATGCATTAGAGATCATCAGGGCCTCTGTACCTTTATTTCAGCACGTGCCCATGGACAGCAGGGTGGTGGGGCAGAGGGCCTCCCAGAGATTTGGGGCTCTAAAGGAAAGATTCGGGGCTCCAGCTCTAGTGGGCCGCCTCCTAACACTGCCTCTGCTCTTCATTCTCGTATACAGCCTGTCTGCTATATTAATGCATGCCATTATCTCAAATGAAAACCCAAATGAAAACATATAGGGAGAGCAGGGGAGTCACTGTGCAGCCAGCTGACCAGTGCCCCCATAACTGTCCTGACTCTGGATTTCAGAGTTGTCCCCAACCTAAAGAGCAGGGGTAGGCAACCTTTTTGTGCCATGGGCACATTTGGCAAGTTGAGAAACTGTCATAGGCACCACCACAAAATGGCTGCTATGGGAGGCATGGAAAGGACAAGTGACCTGCCCAAATAACTGTGCACAAGGCAGAGGGGGGGGGGCTGAGCCCCAACACACTAAACAACTCCTTTGAATCCACAGTTTTCATCTCCAACAGAAACCTATTTCACCACAATCCCACTTGCCAGTAAGAAAATGTGTTAATTAAATGTGTTAACTTAAATGTGTTAAGTGGGAGGGGTAGGGCGCCTTGTTGGACACCAAGAAAGGTGTCCAGGAGCATATTGGTGCCCACAGGCACCAACAGAGGAAGAGGCCTGCTTTAGAGAAAGAGGACTGGCGTGGAAAGATCAAGAGAAAGTGTGGGTGCGTGGAAGCTAAGCTGTAAACTAGTGAGCACAATACACGAGACTGTAGATTCTACAGCATCATAGAACATATTTACTGCATACTTGCCACACAGTAAGGCAGGCACCTTAACATAGTTTCCATGCTTTTGGATGCATAAGTGAATTTGTGAGTATCTTAACACTTCTTTTAAACCAAAGTTTTTTCAATCCTCTCATTTAGAGAGAGGAAGGCACTTTTGCTATCTGGGAACTGTGTGTTGGCAATATTCTACTTTTTAATACCTTTAATAAGCAAGTTGTTTGTTTCCCCTAATTATTTTTTCCTCTTAAGAAAATTCCTTTTACCTTGGATTTTATTAAAACTGTGCCTTAAGCCCACATAGGCCTCAAATTACCGGATTCGACATTATCCTAAATAATAATCTTTAGAGAGCTCTTTAACTAAGAAATTAGTGCATCAGTTATTCCGGGTGATGAAATTAAGCAAGTATTTCTACCTCCTTGCAGTTATATGTGTGGCAAACAGATGGAGATTAACTGTGAAAACCAGTTAGCCTGCTTCTGTACTAGTGTGTTCAAAACTCACTGAAGGGGTCTGGCTGACTTGACTTTTTCTTATGCATTCTTATAGCATCCATATGCAATAATGTGCCTGACAGGCCTCTAATGTGCAGTGCATGAGGCTAACTGTGCATACCATAGCTTTGGGATGGCTCCGGGAAGTGCCAGTGTGGAGGGATGGGTTAGTTGGCCAGCCACCTGCTATTCTCAAAAAAGCCTCAGGACGTATGATAGTAGAGATCAGTAGATGGGAAAAGGCAATTCACCTGGCACAAGTAATGCACAAAACCACGTGTACTCGATTCCCTGTAGGATCGACCTGCAGGTGGTGTCGAGAGCACATAATGCAGGCCACATGCTGAAGCTAAGCAGGTATGAGTTGGGTCAGTGCTTGGATGGGTGACTGCCTGGGCTGCCCACTTCTGTTCTCCTGCATTGAGCAGGGGGTTAGACACGATGGCCTTATAGGCCCCTGATTCTATGTCTGACAGCTGGGACAGCACCGGATCACTCCTGTTGCTGAAGAGAGACCAGGCTGGTTGTCCAGAGAGACTCATTTCCTTGACTACTTCATGTCACACTGTAGAGATAAGGCAACTGTGCTGTCCACTAAGGGCAGGAGTTGCTCCATGCTGCATTCCCTTGGTGATTTATTTACATTTATATCCCACCCTTTTTCCTCTTGCGAGGAACCCAAGGCAGATTACCTGATCCTTCTCCTCCTCTTCTCCATTTCATCCTCACAACAACCCTGTGAGGTAGGTGAGAATCAGTGACTGGCCCAAAGCCACCCAGTGAGCTTCATGGCCGAGCGGGGACTAGAACCTGGATCAGTGACAGGCCCAAAGTCATCCAGTGAGCTTTGATGTCACATATGCTGCCTTTATGCAACAACTGACATAGGCCGTGTGGCAATGTGGTGACCACCATCACAGACCTTCAATTTTTAACTGATTACCTTCCCTTTTGTGTTAGCAATTAATTTTCTCCCAAAGAATCTGGTATGTCTTCTTTCCAGCTCCATCTGGTGATCAGACTGCAGACTGCACTCTTGGGCAGTTCCCCCCTCCCCAAATCATGAATCAGATTAAAAATCTGAAGTTATTAAATGAGTGGCTGCTAGCGCTTCCTTGAAGTGGAAGAGCTCAAACCTCCAACATAACTGCATGCTTATGCCCTTCCCATCCGTCTTGCTCCCATATTCTCAGATTCCATCCATGGAGCCATACGCTGTGGGATGACTATGACTACTGTTGCTGTTACTGTTACTACAGGCCTGTGGCTCACGCTGGCTCAGCTTGTCTGAGTGTGGAAAGCTAAGCAGGGTCAGGCCTGGTTATTACTTGGATGGGAGACCCCCCCTCCTCTAGTTTCCTGCATTGAGCAGGGGGTTGGACTCGATAGCCTTGTAGGCTCCTTCCAACTCTATGATCTATGAAATCTATGATTTTGCTGTAAAAAAATAACACAGCTGCCCAGTGGAAGTTACTACCATTGGGGATGACCTACATCAGCCTTCCCCAACCTCGTGCCCTCCAGATGTGTTGGCCATGCTAGCTTGGAATGATGGGAGTTGTAGCCCAACATATCTAGAGGGCACAAGGTTAGGAAAGGCTTATATTCACAAGAGCTAAACCAGATTGTTTCCAGATTGCTAAATGACCTAGGAGAGTTGTAGAAAGTCCCCTGCCAGCAGTTATCTCTTGTATCCCACACAAAACTAAACATGCAGAAGAGCTAGATCTCTCCCTCCCTCTCTATAAATGACTTAAAATATATAAATTATTTTTTCATATATAGTTTTCCAGATATGAAGCTGGTACACTGTGCCTTTAGATCCAGCATTAGAAGGATTCAAGTATCTATCTGGAAGCCATCTCAGTTTTATTACGGAATCTAACAGGGTCAGAGGCTGTGGCAAAATATACCTCTGGAAAACAGACTGTCGTCGTCAGAGAATAGAGAAATTGGGCATTTTTCACATAGGTTGAATTGGATCTCCAAGCAGGCAGGAAAATGTAATTAGTACTTAAAAGGCTATTCAACCCGATGGTGGATTGAAATGATATATAGGAATTGTTTAAAATTACATTGACTTTCTAGATTTTTAACAGTAAAAATGGATATAATAGAATAAGAAAATGAAAAGTGATATACAACCCTACTGAATACAGTATTTTTCCATGTATAAGACTAAACTTTTTCCTAAAATCGTTAGACTAAAAATTGAGGGTCGTCTTATACACGGAAGTAAGCCAAGGAGAGAACCGCGCGGTTGCGAAACTGCCCAGTGGGGGGCGTCTTATACATGGGAGCGTCTTATAGACTGAAAAATACGGTAGATTGTGAGGGGCGGGAGCTGTCACTTCACAAGGGTAGAGCTTCTTTCACAATTGTTTGCATACACAGTGAAGCCAACAGTTAACTAAATTGAAAATTTGATTGGAATTTGGATTTTTGTACAGACAAATGAGATGGCTGTCACCAGCAAACTTTTGCTAAGAGGAGTTTCAGAAACCAACAGGGGTCCCTTCCCCTACTGACATTTATAAAGTGGCTAGCTTTTTTTACCTGGCGTTGCACGGGTCATCATTTTCCTATAGGCACAATTTGTTCAAAATTCCTTAAGGTAGCTGACCGCTGTTTTGAATTCCTCCATAGGTAAGGTCCCCTGGGATTACATAATGGAATCCCAGCTCCCCCGGGACTACCAGCTCCCCCAGGATTACACAATGAAATCCCACCTCCCCCGGGACTGCACAATGAAATCCCAACTCCCCCAGGACTACCTGCTCCCCCAGAACTCCACAATGAAATCCCTGTCACACACACCCGGGACTACACACTACACAATGAAATCCCTCCCCCCCCCCAGCCTACACAATGAAATCCCTGTTCCCTTTCTCCCGGGACTGCACAATGAAATCCCTGCTGTCCGGGACTACACAATGGAATCCCTGTTCCCCTGGGACTACACAGTGAAATCCCAGCTCCCCAGGAACTACTAGCTCCCCCGGGACTACACAATGAAATCCTTGTGTGTGTCATCCCCCCCCCCCAGGACTACACAACAGTGAAATCCCAGCTCCCTCGGGACCACACAATAATGAAATCCCTGTTCCCCTGGGACTACACAGTAAAATCCCTGCTCCCCCCCGGAGCTACACAATGTAATCCCTGCCCCCCCCCCGGGACTACCCAACAATGAAATCCCAGCTCCCCGCCCCCCGCATGTAGGCCCTGGCTGCAGTTCATATGAACATTCTGTTTAGACGTAGGAGAGATTTGCATATCTGCTCCTGATAGGGCCCCTGTGGCAGCAGTTCATACCAACATTCTATATGTCGGTGGAGCGATTTGCATAACCGCTCCTGAATGGTCCCTGTGAACATTTCAAGTGACGCCATTGGCTCTCATCTATTTTGGGCCGTACAGGCACAGCGAGGGCTTTTTCGGAGATTTGAACCCGCCAGTCTTTGTCCTTGGGTGATGGAGAGTATGCATGCCAAGTTTGGGACGGATCCGTCCAACCGTGTAGGAGCCTATGCGACGCACGCAAACGCCCATATGGACATACGTACGTATGTATAAACTTTCACATGTATATAGTAGAAGATAGAGTTGCTATATACACACACATGTAGAACACCTGAAGGGGTATGTGTGTGTAGAGATGTGAGGGTCCGGGAAATAAAACAGAAAAATTAAGTGGAAAATAAGGTTTTTTCCCCCATTTTTGCCCCAAGGACCTTTTTGGGGCTTTCCCAAAAAATTGAACAATTTTGGATTACGAAATATTTTCTTTTAGAATAATATCCAGAATAGTTATTCCTTCCATTCCTTATACAAATTATTGATCTAATGTATCTTTCACTGATAGACATAAGTCATGCTCAGTTTCCCAACACGTGACTAGAGTCACCATTTCATATAATGTAAAGGAAATGTGCATTTGTAACAGCGTGGGTTTTGTTCTAGAGTTTTGTATCTGGGCTTGTTCTGGTTAGATGCTGTAACAGTCAATGAGTGTAGTTTAAAAACCCACATAGGAGAGAAACACTGTTGTTCACACATCACAACAACCCACCCTGTGAATAAGCTACACAGTGTGGGTTGTTCGTGAAACAATCCACGGTGTGCCCAACAGACAATCAGGCTCATTGTTGGTTGTCCCTACACTCCTTCCCCCAGTCCTCCCATGGGTATCCCAGGGGACTCCAATTTTATTTATTTATTTATTTATTTATTTATTTATTTATTATATTTATACCCCGCCTTTTTTCCTGCAAGGAACCCAAGGCGGCTTACATAATCCTCCTCCTCCTCTCCATTTTATCCTCACAACAACCCTGTGAGGTAGGTTAGGCTGAGAGTCAGTGACTGGCCCAAAGTCACCCAGTGAGTTTCATGGCCGAGCGGGGACTAGAACCTGGATCTCCTGAGTCCCAGTCCAACACTCTAACCACTACACCACACTGGCTCTCCAAGACAGGACGTGTCTCCTCTCCTCTCCCCTTGCTGACCACGAGCCCTTTTGTGCTTGCCACGGATTCCCCCCTTCCCTCCCTGGAGATCGCTATTGCTTTTCATGATCTCCAAAGTGACAGCCACTGACAGTCCTTCGAAAGTGCCCAAGTGGCACATTGGAGTGGCTGTCACTGGTTTGCCACTTTTTTTTATTGCACTCAAAATTTGCATTATTATTATTATTATTAGACTCCTCCTCCTCCTCCTCCTCCTCTTCTTCAGATATCCACGATCCACCAGATGTTTGGACTGGATTTTTGGAACCCCACTGCTCGGGTACAACCCAGTACATAAGAGTCAGTGAGGTATCGTCTGATTATGCAGCTAGTACCTAGTAGTGCTACACTTTGTAACTGTTCTATCATGATCTTATCAATACCAATTGCACTCAAGTGTTTTTTCAATCCTTTTGGGATTGCCCCTAACGCTCCTATCACTACTGGAATCACTGTTGTTCTTTTCTCCCAGAGACGCTGTACTTCAATTTTCAGATCCTGATATTTCATGATCTTTTCAATCTCTTTTTCTTCTACCCGGCTATCACCTGGGATCGCCACATCAATCAGCTTAACTAAGTTTTTCTCAACCACAGTGACGTCTGGGGTATTGTGCTCCAGCTTCTCGTCAGTTTGGATTTTAAAGTCCCACAAGATCTTCTTCTTCTTCTTCTTCCTCTTCTTCTATCTTTTGCAAGTGTGCACTTACACACTTTCAGGTGACCAAAATGAAACAGATTGCCTCATCAATGTCCTGGGAAGTGTTTCCTGTCAAAGTGCAGGTGGCACCATCCTGAAACATTGATGAAACAAGGCTACAAAGAAGTTTATTTTTTATTTTGTGCCCTCTTGACATCTATCAAAAGGTGAGCTGTCACAGGAAAGCAACACCACAAGTTGCTTGTGAAAGGGGGTGGCCAGTAGATCACCCCCTTCACAGAGAGATCCTCCAGTTTTCTGTATTGGAAACAACTCTTCTCAGTGTCCTCACACTTTCCTGAGACTCTAGGTGCTTGGGAAAGCGGAAAAGTGCAAACCACCCCATTTATGGTTACAAGGCAAGGCTTTTCATTTTGGTCACCCAAAAGTGAGCAAGTGTTCACTTGTGAAAGACCAAAACATTTTTTTTTAAAGGACAAAGGTATTTGCTCAAATTTCAGTCACACACACACACACACACACACACACACACAAAGGTGGCAAGCCAGTGACAGACACTCCAATGTGCTGCTTGGAGATTTTGGAGGGGCTGTCACTGGCTGTCACATCGGAGATTGCAAGAAGTGATAACGATCTCAGAAAAAAGGGGGGACCTGCTGCAAGCACAAAAGGACTCACGGTCAGCAAGGGTGAGACTGAGCTAGTGACAGTCATTCCAAAGTGCCGCTTGGCCACTTGCTGGAGCGGCTGTCACTGTTGGTGGCCCAGGTGAGCTCACCAAGAACAGCAAGGGTTTTGTGCCACTCACAAAGCGGCTCACTCACCACTCCCCTGGACCCACGATAGGGTCAATCTCTTGGGTTTGGATGACACAATAACCCATCATGGGTCCAACAACTCCTACTGAAGACATGGGTTGTCAGGGTGGCTTGTTGCCCACAAACAAGCCACCCTGCGGGAAGCTGCCTTGGTTCGCACAATACAAGAACCCACTGTGGCTAGTTACCCATGATGGGTTGTCGTGTCGTGCAAACCCAGTCATTGTAAGTTATTCTGCCACTGCCACCACGTGATGGAACGTGTGAGTTATCCCACCTATGTTATTTCTTCTTCCCCTTCTTCTTCAACTCACTGCTAGTTTTTTTAAATAAGCTTCTCAATTAGGTCTTGCCATTAGGGAATTCTGCCTTCAGCTATAAAACCTATAACCACTACAACCAAAATAAACTCTCTATACCTAAAAACAGTCTGATCAAGATTCCTATGGTGTAGGCATGGGATTGATACAACCACTAGAGACAACCCTTCAAAATAACAAAAAATTAAGATGTTTATTAAGGGGAATTCTTTACAAAAGGGAATGTCATTCTTCAAATAATAGATTGACATTAAAGGTTCTTAAATTATATGGTTGGTTACCATTCCTGATAGGTAGAAATCTCCCCAATCTAAATACGCTTTCAATAGCTTTTCCTTCAGACTAGATTTCCCTAAACTACACCCCAGCCAATTCCTTACAAACAGGAAAAGATGCTATACATGTCTTCCTCTGCCTCCAGTTTATCCCACTTCTTCTAGCTTCTAGGATTATTCAGATGTTTTAGGGACTACCTGCTGAAGTTCTCTCTGGTTAGACATAAAACAGGAAACTAAAATGTATTATATATAAAACTTGGTGTGCTCATAAAATTAGTTTGGTATACTAAATTTAAAAGTATAGTTTATTCAGACAATAATTCAGTCAGGCGATCACTCGTGACTAAGATTGTCTTCCAGGATTAAAAAAAATATATATATTTTTTTATTTTACAAAAAGGAGATTTTAAAAGGAGGAAAATTCTAAAGAAAATTGTGTAGACTCTAGCGATGGGTCCTAAAGTGACTGTGGAGGCCAATTCTAGATCCACACAGCTTCCCACAGTGAGGACACAGGTTACCAGATGGAAGATGGTCCTGTAAAGGATTCATTTGACGTGCTTTTCGCTTAGCACGTTTCTCCCTTTCACCTTGCACTCGGGCTTCTTCAAAGTCCATAGAACCTTTGTGAACGGCCAACCTCCATTTAGATCGTTCATGGGCCAGAGCTTCCCAGTTTTCGATGTTTATATTGCATTTTTTTAGATTAGCCTTAAGAACATCTTTAAACCTCTTATATTGACCGATATTCCGCTTTCCATCCTTGAGTTGGGAATAAAGTAACTGCTTTGGGAGACGGCAGTCAGGCATTCGAACAACATGACCGGTCCACTGAAGTTGGCGTTGAAGGATCATTTTTTCAATGCTAGTAGTCTTTGCTTCTTCCAGTACACTGACATTTGTTCGCCTATCTTCCTGAATTTAGTTTATTCAGACAATAATTACAAATGTACTGAGTTTACATTTAAATGTTTTTAATTTTAAGGTAATTTTATGAGCAAACCAAATTGTACATTTGTCCTAAAGTAACCAAGTGATTTTAGATCTGAAGAGAGAGCTAGGGCACAATCCAATGGGGATGCCCTGTAAGCCTCCAAACTGGGATTATGGGCATCCTATTCAGGGTGGGAGGCGTGTGTAGGCGATCTTTGCCTCCCTGCACCTCCTGCCCTGCAAGTCAGCTAGATGGCTGATTTTGGCTGTCTAGCTCAGTGCTTCTCAAATAGTGGGGCGGGGCCCCCAGGGGGGGCGCGAGGCTCCGTAAAGGGGGGCTCATTTGACCTCAGTTAAAAGTTTTTTTTAATATTGTGTTCCTTTAAATCCTGTGCTCCAAATCTTTTCTGCTACAGTTAATAAAGCTATTCTTTGTTGTAAATTGATCCACATTTCTTTCTTTTTTTATTCTCTTATACGTTAATAAGGATACAGTGTTATGCAGAGGTGTACTTATAACAATTTTATAGACAAATGATACTATTTACAGTCGCGCGGGGGGCGCGAAATGTTTTCTTCTTCCTAGGGGGGGCATGACAGAAAATAATTGAGAAGCACTGGTCTAGCTGCAGCACTTCAGATGGGGAGGGAAGGAGGCTGGAGAGCCTCTGGGATACATTGTATCCTGGTGGCCCTGGTCACCTTCCCTCCCCCTGGAACACCCTGGGGTTGCTGTATTATATTCATATCCCACCTTTTTCCTTCAAGGAACCCAAGGCGACTTACATAATGCTCCTCCTCTCCATTTTTATCCTCACAACACCGTGTGAGGTGTTAAATGTCTATCAGTGTTTTGCCTTTGGCATTTGTTAATTTTTTTAAAAATGACAAATTTCCTACATGGATACCATTCTATGAGAAACGACAACAACAAAAACATAGATCATCATATGTCGTGATCACATATGCAACTACTTTGCTAGTATCCATGCATTGGAGAAGCTGCATCCAGTTGAAGAAAAATGATGATTGGCAAGCAATTTGCATTCTATGTCCAACATGAAAGTGATTTACACAGAGATCACAGCTCTATGAAAGGTTCTAGTGTGGCTTTCTGTCCCCAATCAAACATTCACATTGGAAAGAACTATTTGTGAAGTTGTCAAAACAAAATTGCATTCATCATCTTTTTTGTGGGAAGGGGTTGCAACAATGGGGGAAAAAATACTTAGCAATTCACCCAGTATATCCTCACTGCTGAGAACACTTCTTTATTTGAATATAATGGAGTTTCTTTTTCAATATGATGTACATTAAATATTTTTGCTTTTATTACATGAATATTTGGCAGATAATAAATGTATACACACTTCCACATTTTATAGATTTACACTGTACATCATCATTCTACACAGAACATGCCCTTTCACAAGTATACAAACAGGTTTTCCCAGGAGATTTTATAAAAACACACTTGGCCTAACATTTTTGGCAGTTGGCAATCTGACACAAAGGAGCAAACCAGAAAGATGAGTTCACAAATATACCAGCTGTACTTGGAATGAAAATTCCAGAAATCTGAAAATGAGGATTGATTAATGTACAGACATGTAAGCACACACATATATGTAGACGAGTGCTAAAACCAGAAATATAGGGGGATGATGTTGCAAAGCAGTAAAGTTCTAGGTTGGCCAAAACCACTGCCAAGCTTTCACCGCAAAATACTTTTACCAGTGCTTATTCCTGCTTTCATTTAGACATATGCAGGAAGACTAAGGATCGCTCATAATGGTGGAGTGCTGCAAGAAGATTTGCCACTTACATGTGTCAGATCATTCTGACATTCAAAGATGAATTTCTTCAGTCATATCCTCCACCCATCCTGGTACACAATTTAGAGATGTCAGTAGGGAAAAGTAACCTTGAAATTACCCCTGCAAAAGGATGTGAAATGGACATACAGCATGCCAGTTTATGTTGACGATCATGGCTCTGGAATAGCTTAAAATCATGGCATGGGGTGCACTTGTTCAATAATCAATGCACCCCAACTTATATCAGCATTTACTGATGTAGCAAGTAAGCTGCTATTAAGTTATATATAAAATGTACATATTATCATGACTGTAATGGAATGAGAGAGAAGACAAAGAAGGCAAGACAGCAAGAGTGGGTGGTGACAGAATGACAGCCGGTAGGGAGTGTCAGTTGAGGAGGGCAGTTAGCAATAACAGTTGAGAAGGCCAGTTAGAAGAGTTAGCAGCAGCAGGTAAAAAGGCTGGTGGTCAAGATAGCTGGTGGAATGGATATGTTGAGCCAGTATATTACACATACACACGAGAGGCACATATGTTCACTAGAGAGACTGACATCTTATGACATGGTAACAAGTGATGAAGACATGGGCCATGAAGGTTAGCAGTGCACTGGTGCTTTTGAGTCATGTGGGAAGTGGTGACATAAGCTTTGGCACTTACAGCCATGGGCAGCCTTGACAGGGTCCGATCCGATCATTGCAGTCCTTCAGCTTTCAGGCATCATTCAGAAACCCATTCCCCTATGGGAAAACAGTACCTCTTGGCCCAGAGAGGCCTCAGCTCAGCTGAAGCTCTCAGCCTGATGCTGAAGCAATGCATGCACAGACACACAATAGTATCAAGCCAGACCTCATCCCTAGAGCTCCACTCGTTATTGGCTTGTTGGCTTAAGAGTGTGGGGCTCTAATCCTTTATGTGACCTAGATCTCTGCAAATCCAGGGGAAGCAGTTAGAAAGAAGAGACATGCTGTGTGTGACTAGCTGCTTCCTGTGTGACATTCCCTGCTAGTGTTGCTTTTTTAATGTATGAATATGTTAATGTATAATAAAAAAATACATCCCAGCCAATACAAGTTTTACATTGACATTAGGATCCAGTTTAAAACAAAGCTGATTTAAGTTGCACGTGAAAACTGCTCGAGTTCTTGGTTAGGATGCCTGAATGAGACCAGAATGGTGAAGTATGGAACTGCAACATGATTCCCAGAACTTTTACCCTGGCTTCCTGGAGCACTGCAGTGCTCCCCAACCTTTTTCGAGTCGTGACCCCCTTTTATAATAGCAAAGTAACCAGGGGGACCCCGCCATATTTGCATTTTTAATAGGGTAAAAAACACATTAAAAATAGATTTTTCAGAATTTAATCTAACCTAATATTTAATGTGATGCTTAATCTTGCATCTGGGCAACCAGCTTCAAAATTCATGGCTGAGTATTTGCTAAAGCCAACCTCATGTCATCCTCAACATTCAGTCTGTTTCTCGCCTTTGTTTTGATATAAAGAAGCACACAGAGGCGGCAACTCAGGCAGCAAGTCTCAGAGTGACAAGCACAGTGGGGTGGGCAGGAGGAAGAATGGAGGGAAGTCCTCCAGGTGGTTAAAACAAACGGGGATTGTAAGGAGGTCCAAAAGGGTCTCTACAAACTGGGAGAATGGGCCTAAAAATGGCAAATGCAGTTCAATGTAAGCAAGTGTAAAGTGATGCACATCGGGGCAAAAACTGCCAACCAAGTATAATCTGAAGGGATCTGAGCTAGCGGTGACTGATCAAGAAAGAGATCTTGGGGTTGTGGTGGACAGCTCAATGAAAATGTCGACCCAGTGTGTGGCTGCTGTGAAAAAGGCAAACTCCATGTTAGGCATAATTAGGACAGGAATTGAAAATAAAACTGCCCAGATCATACTGCCCTTATACAAATCTATGGTGCGACCACACTTGAAATACCATGTACTGTTCTGGTCACTATGCCTAAAAAAGGACATTGTAGAGTTGGAAAATGTGAAGCAAAGGGAAACAAAAATGGCCAAGGGGCTGGAGCAACTCCCCTATGAGAAAAGGTTACAGCAGCTGGGATTGTTTGGCTTAGAAAAGAGGTAAGGGGAGACATGATAGAGGTGTAGAAAATTAGCATGGTGTGGAGAAAGTGGACAAGGAGACATTTTTCTCCCTCTCTCATAATACTAGAACCCATGAAGCTGTTTGGTGGGAGATTCAGGATAAAAGTCCCTCTTCACACAGCGCATAAACTATGGAATTCACTTCCACAAGACGTAGCGATTGTCACCAATTTGGATGGCTTTAAAAGGCGATTGGATGAATACATGAAGGAGAAGACTATTGATGGCTAGTAGTAGTCCTGATTGGCTCTATGCCACCCCCAGTATCAGAGGCAGAATAAGTCAGCAAGCTTCCCCTAAACTTCTTGTGCCGCAGAACAGCTTTCTTTTCTGTCTCTGAGCCAAGTTATACAGCCCTCGGCTGGTTGAGCAGAAGTGCTCTCTGAACTGCAATTTCTGCTCATGACTGTGTTTCCAAAAACACAAATGAGGGGCCTGCCAGGAAACCAAGGATCACATAAACTTGCCCTCAGTGATGTAGGCAGAAGGATTCCAGTCCATAATTTGGGAATCCCTGCTCTAGCTGCCACCAGTGTAGAAAATATATGTCAAAGAAAGCATATGTTTCAAGGCCTTAGAACATGAAAGCTTAGAAATAAAAATGTGCACTTTAAAAATCTTATGATTTTATTAAGAACTAGATTTTTTTTTAAAAAAAAATTGCTATGGCATTGGCCCTGCAGTTACCTAGGACAGAGCAAAATGCAACAAGACAGAGTTTACTAGTCCCTCTGATGAATGTAACCTACCAGTGCAGCTAGCAGCCTTGGCTCAAAGTGCTAAGTCCCTGCCAAACTATGTTTTATCTTTTATATTATGTGGTAACACAGAAATTTCCTTTATCCATCAATCTGAATCCCACCTACTAGGGATTATGCCAAAAATTAGATTCTTCAGTTGCCCTTTAGTCCACAGGCCTTGTTTGTTCATGTGGGAGGGGGGAAAAATCTCTTCTGCTGACTCCTTAGTTCAGCAATTAAACACACCCACTCTCTCCTCATTACACAGAGGCAAAAGTCACTTGCATAAGGGGAAGGAGAAGTGCAATGAATGGCAGAGTTTCGGAATAAACTCTTTAACCCCTGTTCCCTCTGGGTACGTGTTTCTATTAAATGACAGTAGGATTGGCAACATGCAACACTGGTATACTGGACTGGATGTTGTGAAAGGTAAGAGTTAATTAAAAGGCAGCTTGGCAATGGCTCTGTTCCTGTCTGGTCAAAGACCACTGAGGAAAGCAAGCACTAATAAGCAATGTATAGCTACAAGAACACTACTGCAACAGCGGCAGCTACCTGGGCAGAAATGACAGAGAAACCTAAATAAAAGGACATAAAGGACAGACATATACTATACAGAAGCTATTTTTGAACTACATAGTTCATTAGAACATACATTGCATCAAATACGGAAATAAAAGTATAGCATTTTAAAACCAGAGACCTTTCTGTATTTGCTGGAACACAACCGAAGCTTGCCTGTTGCTTCAGTATTTGCCAAAATGTATGGAACAGAAATAAGAAAATAATGTGATAATTTCAAAGCATAGTTCACATCTATTACAGTTTCCCATATTCACAGATAAAACCATAATGGAAAAATGCCACCAACTTCTTTGCACCACCAGAATTTTATATGTGATTAAGTACAAAGTTTTGTATTGGCAAGGGCATATTAGTGTTCCAAGGCTACAAGAATTAAATGATAACGTGGATCAAACAATACTGGGAACAACCCAGGGAAAGTTAAGCACTAATACATCCCATTGATTTCAACAGGAGTGATTTGCAGCACAATCGTATGATTGCTTACTCAAAAATAAGACCCATTGAGAGTTACTCCCAGGTGTGTAGAGAATTATAATTCTACTGAGCAATCCTACCGGTGGCAGCAGGTTGAACTGAAGGCAGAGGAACTGCCTTATCCAAAGCCCTGCTGGGCTCATGCTGGCAAGTAGGGAAAAACAGAATTTGTTTTGTTTTTCTTCCCAATGGGAAGGAAATTTTGTACACCTGCTCCAGGGCTGGCATATATCCCCAGTGTTGGAGGCGTGTCCCGTGGACCCAAAGCTTCCCCCAGTCTGCCCATGATGCACCTCCCAATCCACCCTTTTTGCCTCGACCAACAGCCAAGCTCCAGCAGCAGAGAATCAAGAGTCTCAAAGATTTCCAAGCCAGATTTTATGGGTTCATAAAATTCTTTTGCTTGTCAAATGTATACACACAGACAGGAATGCATATATTAGGGATAGGGAATCTCTGGCCCACAGGACAAATTTGGCTAGCCCATGGGGCCTTGGGTGAGGCTCCTCCTCCAAAGCCCCCCCCCCCCCGAAGGGGCAGCAGGCAGAAGAGCAACTTAGCCACTCTGTGCCTTCCCCACCCAGGTGAATCTGGTGCTGGATTCTGTTGGGATGGGGTGATGGTGGAGGGAGAAGTTTCTTTCTGCTTCAGAACTTTAAAAGCCCCAGCAGAAAAGCAGAAGAATGCTTCTGAAGGAATTAGGCAACCAAGCTAGCTAAAAGCACCAGATCAGCAAAAACAGCAAGTGCCATGTTAGGAATTATTATGAAAGCAACAGAAAAGTGAGATTGTAATCATGATAATATAGGTCTATGGCACATCCAAGATTTGACTGTGGCATACAATTCTGGTCACCCATATTTCAAAAAAAGCAAAGAAAAACATACAAGAAAAATTGAAATGAGGTGAAATTGAAATACTTCCTTATGAAGTATTTCTTTGCACAATTTACAATCAACCTATGGCTGATACCACAAGAAGCTGTGATTGCCAGTAATGGGTTTTAAAATGAATTAGATTGATAAATGGTCTGGGATCCAAAGATTAACTAAGGCCTGCATATGTGGGCTTGTATGGATTTTGACTTCTCCCCCATTTGAACAGATCCTCTTCCATGCCATATCACAAAATGCTTTTGAATCTGTTTGCAGTGCAGCTGCTGTTCCCATGGGTGTGTGCAACTGGTCACATGATTCTTTGGATCCTAGCCATAGTGAACAGATTTGTGGCTAATAGTCGCTCAGAAACTAGTCTCCGTGTTAAAAGATGTGGCTATCAAATGACTAGGGATAGAGATTATCACCATCATATCATCCTTCTAAATCCCTATGTCCAATTGTGCACTAGATGCAGTAACTGTGTCACCCATCAGCTACTTTTTTGTATTCGTAAACTGTAGATAAGAACACAGAAATCACAGCATAGGGAGAAAAGTTCAAGGAGGACTACTAGTAAATATGTAGCAGTGTTTCCTGCTGTGTTTCCTGCCTGACAGGAACAGACGTTATTAATATGAAGCAAGACCCTGAGCTTTGGTAGTGGGATTGGTGAATAGGAAGACAGGAAATTCAGAGGAAAAGGAATATGAGTGGCCTGCCCTGTTTGCTCTTGGGTTTAAATACTGACTTCCCCCACCCAGCAGCTTCTTTGAGAAATAGAACAGCAACTTTATTTGTGTTTTCTCTGCCCCATTTTTTTTTTTAACAGTTCAGAGCTTTTTTAAAAAAACATGGTCTGTGCACATATGCACATTTTAGGTATGCACTAAGTTTGGAGAGAGCACAGAGAAATAATGGAGAGCATTATTTGCACACATGTGACTCAACAGAAGATACAAATGATAACAGAACCACAGTATGGAGGTACTCTTTGGAAGGACAAATGGGAGTTGTTACTGCTGCTGTTGTTTTAATCCAGTGTTGGCACTAAACATATTGTGCTAACGGGAGTGATGCTCCACTGGTTTGTCACATTCCAGAAGAGGTAGTTTCACTTAGTTTCTCAATGCACTAGCTAATGCTAGCTAGTTGCACTAGTGGTTGTTCCCACTAGCACAGGGGCAACATTGGATACTGCCCAAAGAACAAATGATAACATTATGATGGAACATGGTTCAAACCAACAAAAGGATCTCTTCTTCCAGGGAGTATATACCCAATCATTTAGAGTAACCATAACAGAATGGACTGATGACTCTGTGTAGAGGGGCTCAAAAAAGAAGAGAGAAACAAATCACAGACACAAGCACAAAGAGAATTATCAATGACTTAGGCTATAATCCAAAGCCCCACTTTCCTGTAAGCCCCATTGTACTCAATGGGACATACCTCTGAACAGGTATGTATAGGACTGCACTGTGAATAGTTTAATTAGGTATTTCAGGGTAGTGGTGATGGGGATTGGAAGCACTCATGTCAGTGAAACATTAGGCTATCCAAATGTGATTTGAAGGGAGTACGATAGATTTCAGATGTGGTATTTAAAGTACTTTTGGGCTACTCTCCTACACACAGCTCCAACTGACAGTTCCCTGGGACTTCAGACTCTGGCCTCCTCCATCAGCCAGAGAACCAAGGGCCATTGGGAGGCTGCGCCCCTGCCTCCCAAGATACACATCACAGCAGGGAGGACCAGCCTGACCCCATACATCAGCCGGAGAGGGAGCAGCTGCAGGGAGCTCGCTTCACCCCTCCCTGCCAGAAGCTCCAGCTCCAGCTGACAGTTCCCTGGGGCTGCAGACTCTGGCCTCATCCATCAGCCAGAGAAGCAAGGACCACTGGGAGGCTGCACCCCCTGCCTCCCAGGAGAAGCAAGTTGCAAGGAGGAGACCAGCCTGGACCCAAACATCAGCCAAAGAAGGAACAGCTGCAGGGAGCTTGTTTTGCCCTTCCCTGCCAGGAAAAGAAAAAACACTATCTTATAGAACCTTGTAACTAAGAACTGGTGCCTGAGTTTTGCTTTCTTCCTCCTCCCTCCCAATCCTTTTTCCTCTTGTGGTATGTCTTTTAAGACTGTAAGCCTAAGGGGAGGGACTGACTAATATTAATCTTTGTAGGCCACTCTTGGAGCCTCTTTTGGCCAAAGAGTGGAGTAAAAATGCTATAAATAATGATAGTGTGTAAATGTGAAGGACAGAAATGAGGTGTTGAGTACACTTGTATCTGGGTTTTTATAAACAACAGAGGTCTGTTCAGGAAAGAATCTTTACAATCACATTTCAACTTTCCTGTGTTTTGTGTGCCACCTGCTCTCTGAAGTGCATTTTTAGTGCTTCATCTATCATTTTTTCCCATAGAGTCTGGCACATTTGGCAATGGCTTTTTCACATTTTAACTTCTCCTGCCTGTATGAAACTATGCAGAGAAAAGGTGTCAGTTTCACTGATGCAGATTTACTTCACCATCCCATTTCCCTGCTCTCTAGTAAAACTAGTAAGGTTGGGGAAAGTCATGTCAATTTGATCAATATTTTTCTTACAAGAGGAGTATATGTGCAGTAGGGCTAGTATGCACAGTCATATTTTAATATTAAAAAACAAACCTGACAAGACATAGGCAGAAGAGACCCCCAACTGTATCAGTTTCACTGGAGAAGGAAATGTTAGTGGGACAGACTAGAAGGATTCTTGTGGAGTGCATTTGAGTCCAGTCGTAGGGCAGTATAGACCAGTATGCAGGGTAGGCAGATGCAGTCGGTGTCTTTTCTTGCACTGGATGGAGAGGTAGGCTATGACATTTAAAGTGGGAAAAGCTTAACTTGTGAACAGTGGAAATATGCATTAACTTAAGTGAGGGAATGAGAATTAAAGCACACTGAAAAACATGTTATTTCAGCCTAAGTTACTGCTTTGTACTATAGGAACACTTACTCTGTACCATCTGGTACCTGAACCAACAGAGTGGTTGCTATGTTTTTATGCAGCACTGCATCAAGTGAAAGGCTAAGATTGCTTGTATTTCTTCCAGGGATTAAATTCAGCAATGCTTCCCCCATAGAAAACAAATCTATAACTATGCATGATAACTGAGTGTTTTACCTATAACTAGCATGGTATAAGTCAGAGGGATCACTGACTAGGCAGCAAAGAAGGAATGAGAAGCAGTGTGTAAAAAAGTGAGCATGAATCTGAAATAAAATGCTGAGGTATTAAAAAAAAGCAACACATTTTAGGCAGTATTTACAGAATCATTGTTTCTGATGTTACAAACAGTCTGGAGAAGAAATGTGGCTGGTATGCGACTCCTCTTTTTTAACTGCCTGCTTAACATGCAAAATAGCAAGTTGCGCATCTCTTTTGCAGTGGGATGCATGGTCTACATATTCTGGAACTAATCCTCCTCTCTGCAGGGGAAATCCATGATTCTTTGTTGCTTTGCATTTTACACAGGAAAGGTAGAAAGCAGCAGTAACCACCTGCCCATCCTCTCTCCCAACTTGTTTACAGCATGTGAAGCCACCTCAAGACTGTGTGAGCAGGTGAGTGTCTCCAATGGAAGGATAGCACATGTGAGTTATGAACTGGCACAGAGATATAAGTAGTTCCAACTGTTCAATTTTTATGTGAAAGTTGGACAAGGACTACATGAAAGTGAACAGCACAGCTCAAGCAAATTTAGTTTTTCTTATGCCATATATGGCATCTAGGTCGTTAAAGGACTAATATTAGCAATCAAACATCTGCATTTAAGCCACAGGCTGCCATCTGGTTAGATGTGTTTCAAATGTAATGTGTTGTAATGGTGCATTCTCTTTTCCCCCTGGGTTTTCCAAGCCTTCCTCTGCCAACTCACATTACAACTTTGTCTGTGATCTCTTTTTGATGCTTTAGACTACTGCTATTCCCCATTCATGAAAGGAAGTGGGGGAAACGTGGCCCTAGCAACAGAGCTGATCTGCCGCCATTATCATGTGTCACACACTTTAAAGAAGACAAATACACATGTCTTTGGTCATTTTTGTGCACTCCCCTCTTTGTCTCTTGAAACTGTATTTTCTCTTATTGCCTACATTCTGTCAAGGCTACATCCTGAATAAGAATGCAGCCTGGATTCGCAATACGTACTTTAGATTCTGAGAAAGTAACACAATGATTACAATAATGAGATTTTATCATGATGGACCTACTTGGAGCTGGTGCTTGCTTTTCCTTCTAAATCTTAGTTATGGCTCTGGATTTTTCAGTAATTACATTCATGAAGGAAGCAGACAAAACATTACATCAACCTAAATGGACATTGCATGTCAAAAGCATGGTTTACAGCTGGCGATTGATCACCACTCCCAATCTGTACAGAGGCTTCAGATTTCATTCTTAGAAGTATTAACAAGGGTTGCATATGACTAAGAGCAGGTTAAAAAGTTCCTCCCCTCCAAATGAAAGGAAAGCTGTAGAAGACCAAATGTCAAATGTGGCACTGACTACAAAAGGCTACTTTTACAAACTAAACCAGCATTAAGAGCTATGACAAGTTGCCCAGCTAAAACAATAATTTTGAGCTTGAAACGTAAACATTGTGGGCCCAGACAAGAGAAAGTTAGCCATGCCTACCTTTTTCTGGGTTGTGCCTTAGACTGGGAAAATGTGAGTATGAGTTTATAGAGGGTAGGCAATTGGGTAAAGGGTGTTCTGCAGAGGAGGGGGAAAGCAGAGTAATATTTTAGTAGAACATCTGCTCGCCTTTGCCTCTTTTTTTTCTGATTTAATCTGTATTTTCCAGAATCGCCACACCTTTATCAGGATGGAGGTGTGACAGCTAATGAAGAAAACTTACTCAAACTGGCAGTAAGGACTCTCCCTAGATTTTATCTCTTGCTGCTTCTGCCCAGTCCAGGATGCAGTTGTCCAAAAGCAGGCTGGAAGCATTACTGCAGTTAATCTACTGCCAGTACCTGATGGGACAATTAAGAAAGATGGCTTTTCCTTTTCAAAGTAAACTGTAAAGCTTCCTGGCTAAAAGAAAAAGCCACACAATTTATATTCCAAATACTGAAATTATTTGTTTTATAGATCAGTTCTTTTTTCAAATATATACATACATATATATATTTACCAAAATGGGAAAGGGGCCACTATTTTTCTGCACTGTAATTTTACAGAAAATCTAACATGTTCTGGGGATCATGGTATGTCTTGAAAACATTCTTATTATGCGTTTACTTTGATATTACCATTAGGAACTTGGCTGTGATGGTGTAAGAGTTATTTCATTGTAAAACAGATTCAACTGCAACAGGCAATCTGCAGCAGCAGAAGAAAGAGGCAATGCCACTGCATTCTCCCTCCCCCACCCAAGAAAGCAGGAAATCTACATTTAAGTACAGTCATGAAGATTATTCTGTTTTATGCTGCATCTCATGATGCATGTTAGATTAAGATACTATATATTGCTAAAAAGGCATTGCTGATGCTACTTTTACCAGCTTAATTAACATTCACTAGTTCTGGGGCTCCCAGGCACAGAACAAACATTGCAGGGTTAAACTAATAGAATAGTTTTCACGCTGCAGTTAAAGTTTATGTATGGCTAAAAGCTGTTTTAGATGTGAGATTGTCCTTACAGCCCTGTACTCATGATAAAACAAAACATTCAGACCACACTTAAGGAATGGCTTGGAAAACACTTTTTTCCACACAGAGATGATCTCCATGAAAGGAAAAATGGTCACATGAAACAGCCATTATTTTGTTTCAACAACCATCTTTTCTCTTAAACTGCTGGAAACAAGGAACACTTTAAGGGGGCAATTCACAGAATTCCTACCCTGGCATAATATATGTGAAGTCAATGGGGCAATGCTCGTTGAATTTATCACTCAGCTGCCCTTTTAGCCTGAAACAGAAGGGACAACATATATGGTTTTATAAGAGTTTAACAATAGCCCTCTTCAGAAGTGCCTCCATGGATTAATTGAATGCACTGAGAGGGGAGAAGGGCTATGCTTGCTCGCTCAACCCCCAATGTCAACATGCTCTCATGGGCTCCACCCCCTACTTTTCACACACTGGAAAAGATCGGAAGTGGAAGCTGTATGAGCATAGGCTCTTTCATGCCATTAAGAGCCCATCAAGGTTTTCGATTGCACGGAGGCAGCTATATTTGGAGGTTCTCCTCATCAGGTTTTCGCTGAATGTGTGAAGATCAGGGGTGGGGGCTGATAGGATGTGCAACACTGGGGGTGGGGCCAGCAGGCACTGCCCCTCCCATGTGTTCAATGAATGCATAGAGCCCCCCTGAAGAGGGCTTATATCTGTTTACTAATCTACCATAACAGCTACCGGTATTTCATTTTGAGAGCAGGACTTCTGCTATTCAGTCACCTTCCATGCACTGAGAATCTGAAACCTTTGCCCATCCATCCAGGAGATCTGACACTTGGAAAGAGAGAAAAACAAATAGTAAATGGCTTTTTATCCACAATCCTTCCCAAGTTACATCAGCACTTGGGTTCTGGTGTCAGGGAGTCGAAGTCCTACCAAACCTCCACATACTAGAACCGTAGATGCCAAGAGAATAGGGATTGATTTGGCGAGGACAACAAAGGAACCAAATATTAAGTTTCCAAGAACGGCTGCTGCTTTGCATAGTGCATTTAAAAATCCAAAGCCTGTTGCCCTGGAAGAGAAGGAGAGAGAAAAGAAGAAGTTAAAACCAGTGGAAAGAAATAAATTAGGAAGGAAAAGCAGAGTGAAGAGAGAAACAATGTACTAGCTTAAATGCCATTTCTGAAAATGGCCAATACCCAAAGAGGTTCAAAACTTTTGTAGTAAAATAATTGGTGAAATATGCTTCTTGATGATCTGCTTTGAGCCTTATAAAATAATGCTTTTTACTTGAAGGTGGAAGGTAATTTTCTCAAAAAGGTAGGCCTGCAGCAATGGTTGGACAATTATTGAACAAGGGCCAAATGACTAAAGATTTGAGGTCATCTGGCACCATTACCTTCCAGAATGATGCACTGACAATGCAGGACAGCAAAAGACCCTGGCATGTTGACTCACCCTCAAGCCTCCTAATCCAGTCTGGGTGAGTTCCCCTTTCTGGAGTAGCTGGAAACTGGTGGAAGTGCTGAAATGGTGCGGGACAGTGAGAACTAATCTTAGGGATGTGTGCGGAACTCGATTGGGGGATGAAAGTCTGGCGAATTCGCTGGGCTTGACCCCTCGAGCTCCGTTCCCCCTGCCGGCTTCCCTGGCTTGACTCCTGTTCTCATGAGCTGAGCTGGGGAAGCGACTTCCGGGTTCCTGGCGCTACATTGTTCACATAGAAAATGGCGTAAGATATGGCCACGATTTCGCAAGTTATACAAATTGTGGCCATTTTTAACGTATCTAACGCTGGGAACGCAGAAGTCCAGGAAGCTCCTCAGCTGGTGTTCACTTTGGCCCGGCTCGGCAGGCATGGCGGCAGCGCTTGCTAAGTGTGCCACAAGTCGGGTGGTGGGCGGATCACCCACCCCTACTTATCAGTTCAACACTTAAAAGTCAGAGGATTACATTGCTAAGGGGGTGATATTACCACCACCCCCTTTAGGTGCACCTATTTTCACTGCTTTTTCCCCCTTTACTTTTCAACTGACAGCTGTCAACTGTGTGCAAATTAGCCTGTGTGCAGTCTCGCCTTGTCACTCTGTTACCTACTCCACTTTCCTTTGAAAGCTGAAACTTACAAGGCCATTGACAAGGCAGGACTACACATATCGGACAGCCATAAGTGCACACTTATGCATCTGTCAAAAGACCAAGGGTGGCTTGTCCAAATATAAGTCACCCTGCGGGAAGCGGTCCAAGTTCGGAAAACACAACAAACCATCATGACTAGTTAAGCATGATGGGTTGTTGTGTCGTGTGAACATAGTCTGTATGTTGCTTCAACAAGGAGTAGAAAAAGACAGACTTAAATAGGAGTTTGGCTCCACACTGACTGAGGCTTGGTCTCTTAAAGGGGCCTGGCCCCTTTTAGCAATCTCAGGCTGTGACAATGTGCAAGTGGTTGGAAGTATGCTAGTGTCCTCATGGCCCATCAGAAGATAGTAATGCAACCTCCTCCGGATGCAGGGGAACTAACCCCTGTGGTCTTTCTGGAGAACTGGATCCTGGGGAGGTGAAAGCCTTGTGACACTTTTCCAAGGCAGTCATCTCTCTGAGGAAATCTTCTGAGGACAAGGAGTCAGGATCCTCTGAAGACAAGTGTCCAGGATCCTGATCCATGACAGTATAGCACATTACAGTAGTCCAAACAGGATGTAACTAAGGCATGCATGACCGTGGCCAGATCAGAAATCCTAGGAATGGGAACAATTGGTGCGATAGTCTCAGCTGTGCAAACAGCTGAGAAGGGGCTGTAACTCAGTGGAAAGGATTTGGGTAGAGAGCATGCTTTGTATGCAGAAGGTCCCAGGTTCAATCCTTGGAATCTCCAGGTAGCAGGGCTGAGGGGAGAATCCTGCCTGAAACCCTAGAGACAATATACTGAGTGGCAGTGGCTAGATGGACCAATGTTTGATTCAGTATAGGGCAGCTTCTTATGTTCCTAACACACTCCTGTCCTGGCCACTACCAAAACCAGGTATCCATGTTCAGGCCTGTGTCCAGGTGTACAACCAAACTGTGTGCCTGAGTCTTCAGGGGGAATGTAACCCCATCCAGCACAGACTAAGTCCCTATTCCCTGATCTGCCTTCCATCTAATCAGGAGCACCTCTGCCTAGGCATCCAAACCAGCAGTCTGCATGTTAAGCCAAATGCTACCAGCAATTTTGTCCCCATGGTGGAAAACTCATCACAGCACGAGTAGGATGATTCAGTCTCTGGGGCAGATTATATGAGAAAGGCTATTAAATGAGAACATAGCACATCAGATCAAGAGTGTTTCTCTGTTCTTCCTTGCAGAAATGGAAGGATGCTGTGTACATTATTTTATGACATAGAAAGCTCTTCCAAAGAGGAAAACATGTGAAAGCTGTCCTATGGTATGCTCACTGTATGTGTGCACACTAGGGAGCCACAGATAACAGGAGCCATAGAGTAATAGCATGTGCAAGAGCATGTGAAATTGTCACACATGACAATCTATATCTAGCTTTCATGCATTTTCCATGCAGAAATGCCTAATGTATGAAGCAGGACTCAGGCACAGAAGGTTAGAGAGCATCACTATAGTAACACAAGAGAGTCTTTGAACATTCCGAATATTTAGGTAACCATTTCTCCCTCATCCTTTTTATCACTGATTTATAGCATATTCACTTAATTCTAGTAGCAACAATTTAGCTTAAATAATGATCATCCAATACATATTAATCATAGTATATATTTAAAGGATTATGGCACAAAGGTTAGACTTGCCTGAGTATGTTCTCTCCCCCCCGCCCCCCATCAATTTGAAATTTAAGGCACATTTGCTATTGTGAAAGGTTGCATGTCTTAGGATTTTTGACACAATACTTTTTGTTCCCCTTCTCCCCACCTCAGATACCTCAAATTCTGGATTAAAAAACAAGTCTCAAAATAGCATGTGCTTCCAAACTGAAGTACTCTCAGCTTCTTTTACATCAACATAATTTTGGTATTGAGACAGAAAGATAAAAGCAGCCTCTGACAGGTTGGGCAAAATCAGAACCTATCATTCTAGATTGGGGTAGGGAACCTTCTTTGCTGTTAAGGGCCACATTACATCAGGGGTAATCTGTCAGGGGCTGCATGCTGGCAGTGGGTGTGGCTGAATCCAGCAACGGGCAAGGCCACCCACTTTTGTCACCCTCTTTCTGCCATCCCCTTTTCTCACTGTTTCTCTTTCTGACACCCACTTCTCTCTCTCTCTCTCTCTCTCTCTCTCCTTCCATCTTCCTTCCTGCCCAACAAGTTGCCAGGGGAGGGATAGATTACTCCAATCAGAGGTCTGAACTGATCACTTGCAGATGGGTTTTGAAATTAGGCTGATACAGCCCTAGAGCCGCAGGTTGCCTACCTCTATTCTAGATAGATAGTGCTACAAACAAGGAGATAGTAATCTTATGAGGAACAGAAACTATTTATGTGCTTTCAAGTGATCTGCCTAAGAGAGGTACTTTGTGGGCTCTTGTCCCACAAGAGCCCACAAAGCTCTTGTCCAGATAGGACAAGAGCAATATCAGTTCAGATATATCTGTATTAGTGGCTTGAAAAACCAGGACTGATATGGTGGGGTATCCTGGAGACCCTTGGGAAAAGAAGTTATGTGCTTTTTGGCAGCAAAAGCATATTTTTAAAAAAGCATTGCTTTACAGAGGCCCTGCAAGGGACTTTCACGTGCTCACCTGCTGAACAGACGATTACAGAACCAAGAAAACAGAGTAAACTTAAAAAGGAGGAGGAACTAAGTTAATGAAGTCTGAGAAACATCGCATTACAGGTTGGAGGGGGCAGGGGGATGAGGCTGGCTGTATATCCATAAATATATGCTGGTAAGAACAGATGAATCACTTCAGTAGAACTCATTTGTTTGAATTATCTGCTCGCCTTTGAAAAAAGCCCATCCCTGCTTGAATATGTAGTACCCATACACCCAGTTGAAAGAATATGTTGCTTTTTTTGGTGTGATTATTGCAGATTTTAAGTGGTGATGGGAAAACATCTGAAATATTTAGTTTTCACAACATTTGTTGATATAGTTTCTTTGTAGAGATTTCCATTAATTTACTAGACATTCTACTAAGCATTCCTCAGTGAAAAAGCCAATGGGAGTAGATCATTTATGATTTCAAGCAGAAGATGCTTTTCATATATTCTTAACCGTTTCTGTGAAGTGACCTGGTAATTATATGCTGTTGTACATAGTATGGGCCAATTCAGGGAGGCATGCTATAGTTCCCAATTGCCTTGATGGAATAGCAGACTCGGATGATGGTGGTAGGGCTGTAGCTCAGTGGTAGGGCACATGCTTTGCATGCAGAAGGTCCCAGATTCAATCCCTGGCATCTCCAGGTGGGGGAGGAAAAACTCCCGCCTGAAAATCCAGAGAGCTACTGCCAGTCAGTGTTGACAATACTGGACCAATGGCCTGACTCAGTATAAGGCAGCTTCCTATATTCCTATGGTAGTTGGGGAGGCCAGAGAGCCAAACTAGATGAGAGGCTGGAGATCCACAATTGTAACGCCCATCTCTTTAATAGAAGCCGTGCGTGTGTGTGCGTGCGTGCGTGCGTGCGTGCAAGAGAGAGAGATCTGGACTGGATTGGGACCACAACACAGGGAGAATTTTAAAGAAAACCTTTCTCCCCACCTATGCCATTTTAAAAGAGGGGCTGTAATTCAGTGGTAGAGCATATACTTTGCATTCACAAGGTCCTAAGTTCAATCTCCGGCATCTCCAGGTAGGGCCAGGAAAGAATTGTGCCTGAAACCCTGGAGAGCCACTGCCAGTCAGTGTCAACAATAATCAGCTAGATGGATCAATGGTCTAACACAGTATAAGGCAGATTCCTATGTTCCCGTGGTACACAGGAAAGAACAGGTTGCTTACCTGTAACTGTGGTTCTTCGAGTGGTCATCTGTGCATTCACACACATGGACTCTGTGCCTGCGCTGAGACCACTTCGGGAAGATTCTATAGCTGAGGAAAATTGGGTGGGAGCCCCTCCCCCATCACGCGTGTTCCTTAGCAGGGCTCCCGCCTGTTCCCTCAGTTCCCTGAGACCACCTATTGCGGCCCCAGGACCAAAAGAATAGTTGATATCGACATTGGTCCAGGCACTAACATTGGTACCGCAGGATCCATCTGCTTCTGGTAGACCCATCAAAATCGATAGTGACACCGAAGCGGGGTTGGCGGGTTGTGTGAATGCACAGATGACCACTTGAAGAACCATAGTTACAGGTAAGCAACCTGTTCTTCTTCGTGGTCTCTGTACATCACACACATGGACTGAGTAGCAAGCTGACTTACCAGGGAGGGTCGGTGTCATTGTTACGGCAAAACTGAAGAGAGGACAGCTCAGCCAAAAGCATTACCCGCCCAAGCCCGGACGTCCAACCGGTAATGCCGAATGAACGTCATTGGAGAGGACCAAGTAGATGCTTTGCAAAGGTCCGGTAGGGCAACACCTCTCCAAAACACTGTCCAAGTCGACATCACCCTGGTGGAATGAGCTCAAACCGGAGCAGGAAATAGTTGTCCAACAAGTTCGTACGCCAGCTTAATTGCCTGAACAATCCAGGCAGCAAAACACTGCGACGACATTGGCAGGCCAACGGAGTGCCCCCCATAACAAACAAAAAGTCTTGGAGACCGATGAGCCGACTCTGTGTGAGCCTTGTAAAAGGCCAGTGCCCTGCGTACATCTAAAGTATGTGAAGTCTGCTTGATGGAAGGGGCTGGAAAAAATGCTGGCAATGTCCTGATTCATGTGAAAACTGGAGACCACTTTGGGTAAGGTGAGGTCTGGTCAAAGAAGCACCTTGTCCCAATGAAAGGTAAGGTAAGACGAGCAAAGCTCACTGGATCGCCAAGCTGACGTAATCACCACGAGAAAGGCGGTTTTCCATGTTACTAGTCGCAGGTCAGCAGTTACCATGGGCTCGAAGGGCTTCAATGTCAGCATCCTGAGGACCAAGGTGAGATCCCAGCCAGGGATCAGCGATCGAACCAGATGTATCAAATTCTTCAAACCCTTCAGAAATTGCCTAACTAAAGGATGTGAGAAAACAGTACCTCCATGTGTGGCCGGATGGTAAGTTGAAATGGCTGCCAGGTATACCCTGATGGATGCAAGTTTCAGGCCCCGTGACATCAAGGTGTGGAGGAATTGTAGGATGTGTTGAAGAGGGCAGCGGACAGGATCCACATTCGCCTCTTTTGCGGAAGTGGAAAAAACTGCCCACTTCCTTGCATATGACGAGCAAGTGGATGGTTTTCTTGCTGCTCTTAGCACCGCCTGGACTTCAGCCGAGAGATGCAAGGTAGATGTATCTATCTGATCCTCCATGCAGTGAGCCAAAGGGGATGCGGATCCGGATGGCAGATGCAGCCATTGTCCCATGCAAGCAGGGATGGGACCGACGGAAGAGGCCAGTACTCCCCGAGACAGGCGAAGGAGGGGCGCGAACCATGGCTGCCTCGGCCACCAGGGAGTCACCAAAATACAATCCGTGTTGAGTTGGATCTTGGAGATGACCTTGGTGAGCAGGGGGATCGGAGGAAATAGGTAAAAGAAGGCCCCCGTCCATGTCAGTGGGAACGCGTCCATCAGAGACCTTGGATCCCAACCTGCTCTGCTGCAGAACAGGCAGTGTTCTCCTTGGGGGCGAAGAGGTCCACCGCCAGTACACCCCAGGCATCGAAGAGGGCACTCCGAGTATGATGGTCCAGCTGCCACTTGTGGGATCCAAGAGGCACTCAACTGAGGGCATCGGCGAGTATGTTGTCTTTCCCTGCTATGTGGATCACCACAAAGATCTTTTGCGGGATCACCCAATTCAAGATCAGAAGAATCAGGCGAGTAAGTCTGACTGAGCGGGTGCAGGGTGCTACCTTCCTTGTTCAGGTAAGCGACAACTGTAGTGTTGTCCGACACTATTTGAACCATCTATCCCTTGAGGCTAGGTTCTGGGGCCCTCAGAGCATTCCAAACCGCATGCAGTTCGAGATTTATGTGTGCTTTCTGCTCTCGAGGGGACCACACCCCCTGCACCATTTGTCATTCACAGTGTGCTCCCCAGACGATCAACGAAGCATCGGTGGTCAACATTCTGGAAGGAGGATGAGGATGAAATGGGAAACCTCCTGTCAAGTTGCCAGAGACCAAAGAGAATCTCTGATGTGAGGTGGGATCTGTAGTCGAGTTCGATGTGCATCTCTCTCGGGGTTGAATGTCCTCACGAACCAGTTCTGCAGTAGTCTCATTTCGCAGGCAGGCGAACACTACTACCAAGATCGAAGAGGCCACAAACCCAAGGAGGTGTTGAATGGAGTAGGCCGTGCAGGACCTGGAATGGTAAGTCTTTCTTGAGGCGGTAAGTAATTTTTGAACTCTGTCCAGTGGCAAAAACACTCGAACCCGTATTCACATCCAAGACCACTCCAATGAATGTTATCAGTTTTTGTAGGGACGAGGACTTATTTCTTCTCGTCAGACAAAGTCCCAGGTCTTCCAACACAGCTAGAGTCGTCTGGAGAGCACATTGAAGCCGTTGTTCTGAAGAGTCAACCACGTGCCAGTTGTCGAGGTAAGGGAACACCGTAATGCCTTGAGCCTGAAGATTGGCACAAATCACGGAAACATGATTTGTGCCAATCTTAGAGTGAAGACTCTAGGTGCTGTCGACAGGCTGAATGGGAGCACAACGAATTGGAAGACATCCTGGCCTATGCTGAAACGAAGATACTTCTGGCTGTCATGATGGACTGCTATGTGGAAGTAGGTGTCCTAGAGATTGATGGACGTGAACCAATCGGTCCTGCAGAGGAGAGACAGTATTGATTGGAGGGTGACCATCGGAAACTTTTTTGGTGTTATAAAGAAGTTTACAGCCTGGAGGTCAAGGATCGGACGAAGCCCTCTCTCTTTGGCACCGTGAAATACCTGGAGTAGAGGCTTTCCTGCAAACGAGAAGTGGGGACAGGTTGTATCACCTCCATTCAAAGCAAGGATGTCATCTCTTCCTGCAGCATTGGTGATGGCTGCGTGGTGCCGATGCCAAGAAAGGGGGGAGAGCGTCGAATTCGATCCTGTACCTGCGCTGGACGATGTCAAGTACCCAGCGGTCTGTCATTATTTTCTTCCAGGGCGGGAAGAAGTGGGACAGGCAGTTGCTGAACTGCGGTCGTGGAGCAGATGCTACCTCTGGAGTCGAGGTGATGGAAGAGTCAAAGGCGCCGCTTAGAGCTGTCTCCCCCTCTGCGGGAGTCTCAGTATCTCAGTTGAGTGAACTGGCACCGCGATGCCTGGGGCTGCTGTGTACAGGGCTGACATTCCTGCGTACTCCTCTGCCCGAAGGAAGACTGGTATGGGGTCGGTAAAGAAGGCTGTCGAGACCATCTCCGCTGCTGATACTGTCTGGCAGTGGCTGATGGTTGTGGTATGAGGCCCATCTTTCTGGCGTTAGCCCTAGCCTTTTGCACCGCATCTAAGGAGTCATCCGTTGAGGCGCTGAACAGGCCCTCCCTGTGAAACGGCAAGTCCTCTATTCAGGCCCTCACCTCTGGTGTTAATGATGTCGATCTCAGTCAGGCTTGATGTTGTAGCACGACAGTCCCGATCAGGGAGTGATTGTGGCAATCAGCCTGGTGCCGAGCGGTGTTAATTTGCTGGCGAGATAGACTGGAGGCTTCAGAATGGAATACCCAAGCCAGTTCCCTTTTTTTGTCAGGCAGATAATCACACAGGGAGGCCATTTCCTCCCGAAGGAAGAGCTGATACCGGGCCATGGTAGCCTGGTAATTAGCCACCCAAAGTCCAAGGGAACTGGACGAATAGACCTGTCTGCCAAAGCCATCCAGTCTCTTTCCTTCCCTATCTGCCAGGGTGGAGTGCTGGAGTTCGGTACAGGATGTGAGAAGAGAAATTTGGCGTCCTCTTCCCACACCCTGTACATGGTCTCTAGCTGCTTCGCTGTTGCAGGGTTCTTCCAAGTATTTTGCACTGTTTCCAGGAGGGTAGGAAGGAAGGGGATGAGTGTCGGTGTGGTGGCCGATGTTGGCCGATCACATCAAACACTGTGGTCTTTCAGTTTTAACCTCCATCAACCCTCGTCTCCACGGCCCAAGGCCTCGGTCCTCCTTTGTATGTGCTCCACGAAGTTCCCCAAGTCTTCCAATGGCGAAATCACTACTCTGAACCCAACATGTTGGTCTGGTGATGATGAGTCTGGTGTTGCAGACTGCAGGGAGACAGAGTCTGACATATAGCCCTCTAGCGAGGAAGAATGTCTTGCTGGGGGTGCACCCAAGGCAGGTTGTGCTGGTGCGTGACTCAGTGTAGTTGCAGAGGTAGTGGCCTGCGTAGGCTCCGGCAATCGGGACTGACAGGTAGTCCTGGGACTCCTTCGGGGAGAGTGTCCTATGAGAGGACAGAGGGTGATCTCGACTCAACCCTGTAGCGAAAATACCCTTGAGATCGAGGGGATTCACGGTTGTGCCACGGAGACCTGTGTCTACGGTATGTATAGTAGTAATCCCTGTAGCGACAGTGCCAGTCATGGTAGGAGTGTCTGCCATAGGAAGCTGCCGAATACTCTGAACCAGCCTCATACATAGGAGACCGGGACCAATAATGTCAGTCTCTGTCCCACAGAGGCCAGGGCTGGAACGGGCAGGGCGATCCAGTCCTGTCGACATCTGCCCCACTTCAGGATGGGGTCGAATGTCTTCGAGCTGCCGGTGCCAGACTCCAGTGGTCTCCCTGGAGGTCTCCCTGCTGTGTTGGGCAGCAGGTCATGGCGACTCCATGATCTTGCCTTCAGAGACTGAGATCACAGGTGTGTTCGATCCCAAATAACCTTTCAGTGTTGGAGAATGAGAGTGGTGTTGTTGCCCGTCGGCTGGCACCAGCGCCGATACCGACGGTGTTGGGACCAGTGTGGCCTTTGATGCTGAGGCGTCCAGAGAAGGTGAGGCTTCACAGGGTGACAACTTGGACAGCTTGGTTTTGTCCTTCTTTGCTGCCTCACAATGCTTACGCCTCTCCACATCCGCCTTAGCCTTATGGGCCCTCTTGGCAAGTTTCTTTGCCAGCATTGCCTCCAACGACTTCCCCGGAGTCAAAGGGCATTCAGCTGTGGCCGTGTGGGCTGGAGGAGACTTTGGCTTAGTCAGAGGAGGAGCCATGGAAGTCAACGGGGTGGAGACTGCCTCAAGGGCCTTGTGCCACAACACCGCCTTCAGCTTGTCCGCCCGATGTTTGCGGGCCTGGAGCGTGAATGCCTAGCAGTGGTGGCCTTCCCCCAAGCAGAAAAGACACAAAGAGTGTCCAACGGCAGGCGGTGGCTTTGCACCACACTTTCTGAATGCTGCCTGAAGCAGTATGGCGCCTCAAGAAGAGGCAAAGGAAAGTGGTGAAGAAAATGATCTAAAGATTGTTTTTTTAATGTAGCAGAAGTTTTGAATAAAAAAGTGTAGAAGAAGGTAATTCAGAAGAAGAAACGCTCAGCTTAATCGTTGCGAATAGCAGGAAAGGAACCTCCCGAGAAGTGACTAGCTGCATTGGCGGTTGAAGAGGAACTGAGGGAATGGGCGGGAGCCCCGCTAAGGAGCACGCACGATGCGGGAGGGGCTCCCGCCCGATTTTCCTCAGCAATAGAATCTTCCCAAAGTGGTCTCAGCACAGGCGCAGAGCCCATGTGTATGATGCACAGAGACCACGAAGAAGAAGCTGGAGTTGTGAGAGACGAGTGACATAATTGAGTTCTTAGCACCTGTTAGCTTTCTGAAGTCATTAGGCATTGCTGAGGGCAAGACTAGATGAGAGGCTGGAGATCCACAATTGTAATGCCCATCTTCTCTTTAATAGCAGCCATGTATGTGAGAAAGATCTGGATTGGGACCACAACACTAGGAGAGGATCTCCCCCCCCAAAATAGCCTTTCTCCCCACCCATGTCATTTTCCCAATGAAAATTGACCCAGAAGGTCCGATTTGCTGGTGTCTTACAGGTTTGCCTGTAAATTTTCTGTAGGGGACAAACAGCAGCTTCAGAGGCAATTTTCACTGGGGAAATAACATAGGGGAAAGGGTTAAGCCCCCACGTTCCCAATGACTTGATTAGGACCCCCATGGCTGATGTTGCCTAAATTTTTGAGACAGTATGTCTAATAATGGATCTCCATAGTCTCATCTAGTTTGGCCCTACAGCTATCTACTCATGTGCTGTTGCCAACCATGACCAAATTCAAGTTCTCAAGTTCTCCCAAGAGGTGTACCTGGTGGGTCTCCTTGCATGGCCCAAGTTTGCCATTAGTGCCAGGTGGGCTGTTGCATTTATTTGCTATACAGAATAGTGAAACAGACTTTCTCATGGGACCCCTGCCAGTACGCTAGGTTGCACTCTTGTCAGACTGATCAGTTGTTAACTTGTCTGAAATTACTACATGTCAGGATCTTCTTCTCTGGTCAGGTGCAGCAAAATATGTCAAATGGTTGTTACAAACATCATTTATGCTTCAAGATTTCCCAAATGAATTGGTGACTGCTTTTGCATGCTAGGGCCTTCACAATGAAATAAGGTGTGCTTATATTGGACTGGCTGGTTGTATCAAACTGCTATATGTCATGATGTCCTACCAGGATGTCATGACATCTAGCATCCTCTGCAATCCAGACATAGCAAAACATGTTAGCTGATCGTCACCAACATCTGCTCTCCTAAGTTGACTCTTTCTCCACTTAGGATAGGATAAGTCTTTCTGTGACTACTGCATTATCTGCTTTTGCAGGTAAATGTCCTAGATATGTAGGAGGTTTCAGAATGTGTTTAAGGCTTTCAGAGTGGGTTGGGGGAAGAAAAATATTTTTCCCCATGCAGAGTAGAGGGGAAACTATAGTTGTTTATAAACATTACCAGTCATGTCTAAATTCTAAATATCAGATTACAGCACACATATATGTCCCCAAATGAGATTCCTGTCAGGGATGATGTGGCTTTAAGAGTTTAAGCTATTTACAGATAATGTCACAGGTCCATGTCATTGTGGGTCTTATACAGTTCAGAGATGAACTTCCCAAAGGGGGATATAAAGCAGCTTTAAACCAAGAGCAGCTTTAAACCTCTCGCCTAGACTACTGTAATGCGCTCTACGTGGGGTTACCCTTGAAGACGGTCCGGAAGCTTCAGCTGGTACAGAACGCGACGGCTCGCCTGATTAAGGGCAGCCGCCAGCGTGATCACATCACGCCAGTGCTTAATGAGTTGCACTGGCTACCAGTTGCTTGCCGAGCCGAATTCAAGGTGTTGGTTTTGACCTTTAAAACCCTACACGGCTCCGGCCCAGTTTATCTCAAGGAGCGCCTCCAGCAACATCAAGTAGGCCGCTCAACAAGGTCTGCCACGGACGGCCTTCTCCTTATCCCATCAGCCAGAGCAGCCAGGCTGGTGGGGACTAGGAAGAGGGCCTTCTCTGTGGCGGCCCCCACATTATGGAACTCCCTCCCTAGTGACCTTCGCCATGCCCCCTCCGTGATGAGCTTCCGCCGTGCATTAAAAACATGGCTGTTCAGGCGGGAATATGGGGTGGGTTAGGTTTTTAATGAGAATTTTTTTATATTGTTTTAATTATTATGTTTTATTGTGTTTTATTGTATTTTAATTGTACATCGCCCAGGGTGGCCGGGTGACCGGCCAGATGGGCGATTGATAAATATAATAAATAAATAAATAAATAAATAAATAAGAGGAACGTGCTTTTATCCTTGTATATCCAGGTGCTGCTTTTTTCAAAAAACGATCTCTTTCAAAATGCACATATTGTTCGGAACTGCAGAGGTTTCCAGACCATTGCATGGATATCCATAGATATCTTAGGGTAGCATGAGGGGGAGACAGAAATAGCCATGGATTAAAAAAAAAAGAGAGGCAGGCTTAAGGAGTATAGGAAGCTGTCTTCTACCAGATGAGACTATTTCTCCATCTAGCCCAGTATTGTCTGCTCTAACTGGCAACAGCTGTCCAGGATCACAGGCAGGCTGAGGTGTTGGACAGCTGGACAACTGAATGAAAGATCAGAAATGCGACAGTCTGCAGCACATGGAGTTTTGGGGCTTGGCTGAGTTACTTGATATGAAATGCTGTTTTAGGGATGGGGAAGAAATTAGTTTGGTTCTCATTTTAATGCAAAGTTCACTAATTTCACACTTTTCAAACCACTATGTGAACTGAAACTCAGTTACCCTTTGAAGTTCACACTTCTCTGAATTTTGCAATAGAGTTCTCCAAGCAAAATAAAATGCATACAAAATGCATATATTAGTGAAAACAACATTAAAAAACATTATATTAGGAAAACTGCTTGTGTATTAGGCAAAATGGTACACCAAAATGCATGTGTTAGGAGACCTGTGCATACACATTTTCATGCAAACTTTTTAAAAAAATTCTCAAAGTTCAGTGGAATTTAAGATTGGAAAAATGAGAAACTGAAATTGATAGATTTGTTAATCCTTAGTTGGAAGTTATCATGATTATAATTATGCAGTCTGAACTTAGTGGGGAGAAACTGCCTTCTAAGGCACCCAAGGGATGTTTATTTAGATCCCAAGATTTTGGGTTGGAGTTGTGTTACACTTCATAAATATCTGATCTTTGTGAATAGCTTCTCTGAAAAGGGTCCACTGGAGAGAATTTTCTGGTTCCACAACTAGAAGACTGGATGGAGCAAGTTAATAAAATTAATGTTCCTTGTATTTTAAAGCCTTAAAAAAGCCTGTACCTGCTGAGCTTATCTGACATCAGCTACTGCAGAGTGCAAGTTTCGAGGCAGCAGATTGAAATAATCAGGATTATATTACATATAAATCTTTCCTGAGATCATATCTGAAAGCAAAATATACTGCAGTAGCCTACAAATAAAGACAGCCAAAAAGATTAGGGAGAAGCAGTGGCTAGATAAGCCTGGATAAAATTCCATACTCTGCCTGCCTAGGCAGAAAGAGAACGTACGGTAATTAAAAAGAAGAAGGAAAGCGGAAGGTTACAGTGAGGTGTGATAAGACTCTTCAGTACCAGGTCTGCAACTACAGATGAGGAAAAGAAGAAAATCTGGCATAATTCCAACCTATAACTGTATGGCTCTCAAGACAACGGAGGTGAGATGTGGAGTAAATGGAGGTGATAAATATATTTTTTTTTTATCAGATAACTAGTAATGCTGATAAGGTTTTATATGCATCCAAGGAAAAACTATAGCCCAGCAGAGCTTCTGTAATGAATATTAGATCTCATTGCACAGAGGATTTGAGAGTGCCTGATTCCATAAAAAGAAGGCTGAAGAAAACAACAGAGGAGATACCAGTGTTGCCTTTGGGCCACTTAAATATATGCCATGACTGGAAAACAAGATTGGAAATCAAATTGAACACTGTTATATTCCTTCCACAGGGTGGCAGTAGACACTTGCTGTGTTTATGATTACAAAATTATAATATTAAGTCACTCCTTTTCTGACAAAATTAAACACAAGGCCCATAAATAGTAGTTATTATGACCAAGTAGAGAGATTCCATAAAAAGGAAACTTAACAGCAATGAGTAGATTTGTTTTTCTTTAAAATGTATGGTCAAACAGAAGAGGGAGAGGGGCTAAGAGTATGATGTGTGGAGCATGCCAACACAATATGACATGCAATTTTTAAAAATTACTATTATTACTATTATTATTATTTACAGTATTTGTATACCGCTCCACATCAAGCAGATTCTGGAGCGGTGAACAATAAAAAGACAAAAACAGATAAAAAACAAAAACAATACATTGAAAACAAACTAAAATTACACTGGTGGTTGAAGAGCAGAGAAGGCTTCCTGGAACAAGGTCTTCAGCAGGCGCTAAAAGCAGCACAATGTCGGAGCCTGCCTGACCTCCAGAGGCAGGGAGTTCCAGAGAAATGGAGCTGCCACACTGAAGGCTCTTCTCCTGGTGGACTCCAATCGAGCCAAAGGTCCATGAGAAACCACCAGGAGCATGCCACCTGATGACCTCAGGTAGCCTGGTCCCAAGTTGTTTTGGGCTTTGTACACAAGTACCAGAACCTTAAACCTGACCTGGTAGCAAATAGGTAGCCAGTGCAGCTTCCGACAAAAGCAAAGGAGTTGCATGCTGAAAAGGGGCAGCTTCCGACAAAAGCCGAGCTGCTGCATTCTGCACTAGCTCCAGCTTCTGGAGCAGCCTTAAGGGTAGCCCCACATAGAGCACATTGCAGTAATCCAGTCTTGAGGTTACTAGCACCTGTATCACTGTGGTCAAGCTATCCCTGTCCCGGAGAGGTTGTAGCTGGCGAACCAATTGAAGATGGCAAAAGGCACTCTGAGCTGCTGCAGTCACTTGGGACTCCAGTGACAATGATGGATCTAGGAGTACCCATGGACTATGAACCTGATCTTTACTAGGTTTTTTTTTAAACTAGTAGTCAAATATATTTAAAGTTATTTAGTCATCTGTCATCCTGGGTCCCTGGGAGGGTTTCCCAGAGATCAAAGAATTTTTCTTATCTTTCTGAGGGCAGAGAGAGAAGTCCGCCCTTGGAGTGGGAGATCTGACTTCAAAAGCCTCTTCCATGAGGCTACAGAAAGGTGCACAGCCAGTGCTCCTCAGATGTCAGAGCTAAGACATCAGAGAAGGCAAAAAGGAGGTGTGTCGGGAGAGCTGCTGATGAACAGGATCCAAAGTCCTCCCATTCCTCTGACATGCTCCCAGAACAGGGGGGAGCTATGCCTGAATTTCCTGGAGCTGGGGTAGTTTATTTCCCTTCCATTGGAATCATTGGGAAGGGAAATGTTAAAAAAAAAGATTAAAAGATTTTGAAAAAGTCTCACAACCACCACTTCCTGCCCTATGCTAGAAGTTTTCCTCCATCTATGCTAAAACTGTCTCCTTGCCTGTTTCACTGCTCTCAGCTCATGATGAAGCTGCATGAGCTGCTGCTAATCTGGAGGCACTCAGGAACAATTGTGTCATTTCGGCATTTCACAGATTGACCAGGGCTTCGACAGAAGAGCCAGCCATACCAGCCGGAAAAATCCCTAGAGCACTCTGGAAACCACCCAGATCATTAGCCTCCAGGGGCGGACTATCTTAATAGGTCCCCCGGCCCCATCCTTGCAGAGGGGAAAAGCTGCTATGAATCTATACCTCAGCAGGAGATGATCTGTCCATAATTTCAAGCCCCCACCTTCAGATCACCTTCTCCATTGCCAGCTGAAAAGAACAAGTCTAGAGTGTGCCCTGCTACATGTGTTGGGCCACTAACATGTTTGTTTTATTTAATTATTTGATTTGTACCCTGTATTTCTACCAAGACAAATTGCACTAAAGGCAGCTTACAATCATAAATAAAACTTGATTAAAACATTAATAAAACAAATGCATTGAAACAATTAAAAACACAATAACATACGTAATAAAAACAGCACCCAACCCAACAGACCCGCTTCACACCAAAGGCCTGCTTAAATAAAAAGGTCTTTGCCTGCCAGCAGAAGGACAGCAAAGAGGGAGTGAACCTAGCTTTCCTCATCAGGGAGTTCCATATGTTGGGACAGTCCCATAGTTGTCATGGAGGCTATGAAGTCCTGAGCCACCGCAGGACATCAACAAGGGTGAATGTTGATGCCCCCCATAACCAACTTGGATGTGCTGTTGAGGACCCCTGGATAGTTGGTTATGGGGGACATAAACAAGGTGAATATTGATGTCCCCCATAACCAACTATCCAGGGGTCCTCAACAGCACATCCAAGATCACCTCCGTCAGCTCTAGTAAGGAGACTGCTGAACAGTGGGGTGGGCAGTACACCAGCAAAATCCCCAGTTGGTCCCACTGGCTCAACACAAGATGCAAACCCTCCAGACTAGTAATCAGACAGACACGGAGCCTGGAGAGATGAAATTCCTATAGACCACAGCAACCCTCTCTACAGCCCTCTCTACCCCAATGCTGAACTAAGTACCCTGAACTAAGTACCCTGACTAACTCCCCCTTACTCAGCCACTCAGATCTAAGTTATTCATGCCAGATCGGCCGCCTCATCCATGATTAAATCATGGATTAAATCATGGATGAGGGCAATCTTATTATGAACCAATCTGGCATTTAAAAACAGTATCTATCTAGAGACCCGAGGGCAAGCTGATAGGGCAACCAACAAATCTTCAGATGTGAGAAAAACCAGAGCACGGCACAGCTGTTAACTCTACGGGCCACGTTCTCCTTACCTGGCTAGCCCTCCTCCTAATGCCATAACTCCCCCTATCTGTAACCACACTAATTGCCCACCTGATCCTCCCACCTGGCCCCATATCCTCTCCCCCAGGCACATGATCAGGTCCTAAGAGAGAAACCAACCCACACCCCAAAGATTCTAGAAACCAATCAGCCAGATTTTAGAGGAGTGACTCATGCCTCTGCATGCCACCACAGATAGCTCCACCACCTTCCCCAGGAATAAAACACAGCTGGCTCAAGTTATCAGTCAGACAGGGGGAGGCTCTCAGCTCTTGCCAGCTATCTCAGCATCCCCACAACAGCATCAATAGCCAAACAGAGGCAGGCAACAATGCAGAGCAGGGTACCAGATGGTAAGACATAGCTCACCTGCTCAGCAGAAAACCCTGGCTGCCTTGTCTGTTACTTCAGGGCTTGATTTGACTTGCATTGGGCCCAGCAGATAAAGGCTTTCCCCGGGAATAAAGCACAGCTGGTTTTGTGTGTGTTTTTTAAACATTATGTTCATAACATTCTAAAACAGGGGAAAGGCAGATTATAATGGTTTTTCTACATGAGTCATTTATCTGTGCTCATCATTCCCTACCCACAGTTGTTTACAAGTTCTTTAGATGATGTTGTGATCCCCTAGCATTTTCAGTGAGTTTTTTTAAGAGTGGGGAAAGTGCAGTATTTAACTGTAAAACTGAAAGAAAACTCTTTTTTTACTTGTGTATTTGTGCTATTCTGCTATACCACAGTGCCACCTAGAGGTTTTGTAGCAGAAAAGCAGGAAAGAAAACGCTCCTCGTGTAGTGCTTCGATCTCAATTCTGCGATGAAACCAAAAGTAGATACTGTACAGTGGATTAACAGCCTATTAACAGTCTTGTGTAGAAAAGCTCTAAAAGAGAGCTTATTTTAATTATGCATTAAACCTTGGTAATGGAATAACTGTTACAAGGACAATTTTATGAAGTATAATAAAAGCATAGTGCCATAAAAACAAAGTGCTTTGGATTTATAAATAACCATGGCAAGAGAAGACACTGCTGATCTAAAAGCAAAAGGTCAACATTTGTTGCTTGCTATGCTGCTGACTGAAACAATAGCTGTACTGGGGTTAATCCAAATTGTCTGCCTGGTTTAGTACATTGTCTCTGACAGTGGCCAATGTCAGATGAAAGTCATAGGAAATATACCTCACTGTTCACCCCTAAGTCCAGATATTTTATGAATAAGTTAAATAGCACCAGTCCTAATGCTGATCACTGGGGACCCTTTCGCTTACTTTCCTCCATTACAAAAACTGACTGCTTATTCCTTTAAAAACACACACAAAACCAGTTAGCAATGAATACGAGGATCAATCCTTCTAATCTATGACTGTCAGAATTTCTAAATTATGTGATGGGAAGGAGGCAAAGCACAGCAAGAATATAAGAATATACCTCCTGTCTGTAGGATACAGCTCCACAGTAATAACATCAAGCGAGTTCCATGCCGAGATGGTGAGGCCATTGTATAGACACAGCATGCCTATCATCATAGATTCACTTGTACCAAACCACAGGAAAAAGCAGCTAATTCCAGAAAGAATCATAGAACCACCTGTATGTAAGGTAAATGATAAGAATTACTATGGATTTTGTCATGGGCTTTGCAAAGCAGTGCCATGCTGCCATCATTGTCATCCCCAGCCACAAACTGGTGATCTGGACACCAACACAAAGGGTCCAGGCACACTTGTGAAGGCCAGAGGCAGAATCTGCAAAAACACTGGACCTCCCTACCAACCATCAACTGTAAACCCTAAAAGAGAAAGGGGGGATAAGACTGCATAAAGTATTTTAAAAATCCATTTTAATGCAAAGTTCATACCTAACATTGTTAAACGTCCAATTCTGTCCATCAGAAGAGCTGAGACAATATTCCCTGGTAATACTGCTAGAGTCCCCAGGAAATTAACAAAGTAAATCCAATAGGCACTGTAATCATCATCGAAGGAAATTTGACATCCTGTCTTGTTCTGGGAAAATGTGCTGTTTATAAATTTACTGCCAGGGCATTTAGATGGCTCAATATCTATGGAAACAGAGAAAGTGACAGTTAGAACAATATAAGGAACTCATGAAAGTAACTGATTTTAAAACATTTCAAATACTGATATTCTCAATGATAACTGACTCTTCAACATACTGCTTTCAAAAGGATGGGGGAAAGGCAAAATAAATATTCATACTGACTCCAGTGTTCTGTATTTTAAATGTTTTATGATGCTGGACTGTCTTTCATTGTTCATCAACGTGGAGTCGCCTATTTTTCCAACTAAAAGGCAGGATACAAATATTATATTCTCTTTTTTTAATTGGTTCTATTAATATAGTTTTTATGTTTTTACTGTTGTCAGCTGTCTTGAGGTCCTTCAGGTGAAAACATGGTGCAAATAAACCAACCAACCAAACAAATCAAACTTAATTATCAATATTGTGCGCTTCAACAAATGTCATATACAAAACTTAATGAATAGCATCTGTAACATTATTAGATACAAGTACACAAACCATTGTTAGGAAGTAGCTCAGTTTTAGAGTGAACCAAACAGACCCCAACTTAGCTAGAGAACAGTAACCTTGGTGCCCCTGTCACCCTTGACCGTGGCGACAGGAGAAAACACAGACAAAGGTGTTGCAGCTATGTGCAGCTATGTCACATACACTATGCTAGATAGGACATCATCAGATTCTAATCAAACTTGCAAATATGCCCCAAAGGAAAAGGAGGGGGTAAAATTAAGCAAGGTATGCATGCCTCACACAGTGATTTCTCTCTAGAATATTACGTTTCCCCAATGTAGCAAGCCTCACCAAGTATTTCTTTTGTGTCAGGTACAGTTTTTATTAGAAGAGCATCTAGTCCTTTGTCTGAGGACAAGTACCACCATTTCCAACTCTTAGGCCAATACTGCAAGTTTTTAGTTAGGTTGTCATACCAGGTGCGATGTCAATACTTTTGTGGGAAAAGTATAAAAAATTAAGTTCCTCAGTAGCAAGGTGTGCCAGTTTTCATTGGTGCCAAGCCATGGGCTGATGGGCCAACGTCAACTGCCCTCATGACAGGCAAGCCTGGGTGCTCAGGTCCTTCATGGATACATTACCCAAACTCCAGGCCGATCCTCGGATGCTGAGGTTCTGCCTCTCCCTAGCTTAGTTTTCCCCGAACAAGCAGCCATTTGTCCGGGTAGATCTGTATCTCCCACTGGGGGATACAAGCCTCTTTTTGAAAGGGACACAGCTTTCCAGTCTTCAGGAAAGAACTTTCACTCAGGTGAAAAGTATACAGCTCTTGGAAGTCCTGCTACAAACGTATCCTCCACCCCCTCTACCCCCACTTTCTGAATAAGCGTATGCAGGTGTGTGCATGCGTAATCTTTAATTGAATTGGTTGGAGTCTCAGCATTTGAGTGCATCTTTCCCTGGTTTCACTGATGGAAAGGACTGCAACTGAACCCCCTTTCTGTGGTTTTCCTTTTTAGTTTCCTTAAGAATTTGACAGTCCTATAGTCGGCTCTCTCTTCTAGGATGGTGATAGACTATGAAGTTCCACAGTTAAGGGAACCTGACAACGAGACGGGTTCAAGTAAACTAAAGGCAAGTGCACAAGGTGCTTTAAACTGGAGTGTGTGAGTGCTACAAGCTCCAGATAAATCCCTACCTGTAGCCTTGTAAACTACAGTGAGTAAATGTCAGAACACAATCCCTTCCGTATTGGCTTAGTTTCTCTCTAACCCGTTCTCCCTACTCCACTCATGACATTCACCCCACCCTCATATTCCCTTTCTTTTCCTACTTCCATGAGTGTTAGGGACTCTGCATTATCCAATCCCCTCCTCCTTGTGCTATCATTCCAATCCACCATCCCCCTACAGAAAAGTCTGTGTATGTCCGCAGCCTCATTTTGGGTTTCAGGAATTGGCCATGCCGAGAACATAGCTAATTTCCCCATGCAGAGTACAGTTCTCAAGGGAGGCTTGCAGGTTCATTATCATGATTATACTTGTGTTTAAAGGGATGCTGCTCTATCATGTGAATTTCCCCAAAATCAACTTGTCAATTTTAAATTCTTGTCTGTAATCAATAAATGTGCCAGGTTGAGTTACCCTGATATCTTATGTATGTGTGTGGATCCTTGGGTGGGGAGGTCTCCTCTTAGCCACAGATGCCCTACGATCAATGTCTAAAGGTCCCTGTTGGGTTTAACAAATGCGTGTCCATAGCAACACAGACAAGGGATACACGTGTCTGCACAAAAAGGGAGCACTTTTGGTCACAGCACTCAATTGCCATTTTCTAAACTTTTAATAGTTTTATTATTATTACTTAATTATTTTGAAGCTGAGTTCCCTCACTCAGGTGTGAGCTAGGGTGGGGGGAATTGTTCTCTTTAAACTCATCTTAGATTCCATTGTAACCATCTATAACTACAGCAGTCCTGGCAGGAAATGCTTGATAAAATGGGACCCCCAAGGAGTTGGACAGCAAAACAATGAGTTTTCTTCTAGCATACCTGTGTTGCTCAAAACAGTGTCCAGAAAAGTGCAGTTCCTAAAATATGTGTTCAGTGAAGTAATATCTTCAAAATGACAGCTCTCAAAGAGGGTATCTTGAAAAGTAACCGCTTTGAATTTCATCATTGTAAACCTGAGCAATACAAAAAAATTGCACAGTCAACTTAAAGCATCAGGAATAAAAAGAGGCCTAACTGTGCAGCCTTAGACTGGGTTTGCATGACATGGCAACCCATCATGGGCAATTAGCCACTGTGGGTTGGTGTGTCGTCTGAACCCAGCCAGTCTGAACCCAGACTGCTTCCTGAAGGGTGGCTTGTTTGTAGGGAACAAGCCCCCTGACAACCCATGGCTTGTTCTACAGGTTGTTGGACCCATGATTGGTTGTTGTGTTGTCTGATTCTGGGCGACCAACCACATCGTGGGTCCAGCAAAACAGCGAATGAGTCATGAATCTCCATATATTTCCCTGTCAAAAAACAAATGCAGAGATTTGCCAGAGAGTTTTTAAAAGAAAAGCCTTTCCTTTGACAGCTGTCAAAAGAAGTGTTTGTTAAAAGGGGGCAGGCCTCATGATCTTCACTTTCCCGAGTAGCTGAAGACTCGGGAAAGTGAGGAAAAGGTGGGGGCACTGGGAAACTATGGGGGAAACACTAAAAACCCTGAGGATCTCACTGCGAAGGGGGGGAGTCACTATCCCATTTCATGAGCAAAGATCCCTCGTAGTTTTGCTTTCCCTTCATAGCTCTATTTGACAGCTGTCAAGTGAACGCAAAGTAACAAAATAACCTATTTGCAGGCTCTCTTTGTCAATGTCTATGGTTGGTACCTCCTGGCATTTACCAGGACATTGCCCAGGCAAGCCTTACCATTTTGGCTATTCAAAGTTGTGCAATTGTGCAACTCTGGAAAACCACCCAAAAAAATAATAATTATGAAAATATTTGTGCACATTCAATTGTGTGAAAAAATAAAGAAAAAATAGGCGGCAAACCACTGACAGCCCCTACAATGTGCCATTTGGGCACTTTGGAGGGGCTGTCACTTTGGAAAGCATGAAAAGCCATCTCGGGGGGGGAGGGAAAAGTGGGGGGAGATGCAGACATAGCAAAAGGGCTCACAATCGCAGCAGGCAGAGGAGACAAGGTGACTTCAGCCACCAAATCCCTTGGGATATCTCCTGGAGGACCAAGGGGGAAGGAGGCAGGAAACAACCAATGGTGAGTCCGATTGCTGGGTACACCCATCGGTTTTTCCATGAACAACCCACACTGTGTAGCTTATTCATAGGGTGGGTTGCCATTTAATGAGAACTGACCCTTACTTTTGGAAGCATTTTTCAACTGCTGCTGCACAGGACCGGTGCAAGGCAGTTTGCCGCCCTAGGGCAAATTCAAATATTTTAGCGACTCCCCCCACCACTCTGGAGCCCTACCCTCCCTCGGCGGCCTAGCGAGTCCCAGCGGCAGCGAGTAAGACGTCGGCCAAGCGAGCGAGCTTCCCTCCCTGCTGCTGCTGCCGCCCAGCCTCCGCCGGCCCGGGAAGGGAAGGAAGGAAGGAAGGCAGGAAGGCAAGAAGAGGCGCCAAGCTGCGGCGGATCAGCAGCCACCAGCCGCTCCAGCTGCGCCCTGGCGGACAGAGGCAAGCCCGCCTGCCCGGAGGAAGGTGGAAGAGGCGGAGGAGGCAGAGCGGGATTCGGCGCCAAGCGAAGCCAGCCCCGGCGGAGCGTGCCTTCACGGGCGCTGCTGCTGCTGCCTGCCCCATGCCCACCTGGCTGCTCTCCTGCTCGGCTTCCTTGCCCAGATCCGCGCCAAGCGCAGCGAGCCCCGGCTGCCTGACGCCTCGCGCGCTCCTGCCGCTGCTGCCGCCGCTGCTGCCACGAGATCAGGCTTGCTCGCTCCCATCTTCCTCCTCTTCCGTACACACGTCACGGAAAGTGGAGCGCAGGCCCCGCGCCCTCCCTTCCTCGTCCGTTCCTGGAGGAGGAGGAGGAGGAGGAGGAGAGGGCGAGTGTCTGCGTGGGTCTGGGGCACAGGCGAAGCAGGAGCGGAGCGTTTCTGCGCCCCCTTTAGCCATATGCCCTAGGCAGCCGCCTAGTTGGCCTAGTGGTAGCGCCGGCTCTGCTGCTGCAACAGTATGACTCAATGCAATTCAAATGTGACATTCCGATTATCCAAACCATGTAGTAATATCTTCAAAGTCACTACTGTTAAGCTAATCATTATTTGGAGTTGTAGATATGTTGCAGGCTTGCTCATTTCATCTTCTCTCACATGTAAAGTCCCTCCTCTCTTTCCTGCTTTGGAAAACCACAGTTTGCTGTGACATATGAATCTGCCAAACTATGGTTAGCATTAAACCATGGTTTGGATGCAATTCCTGGTTAGCATTAATCATAGTTCACAAAATTTAGAAATCAGAGCAACCTATGGTTATTGTAAACCAGGAAAAGGGAGAAGTTACTCTAAGAGAAATAGGGAAAGAGAGAGGATGTGAACCTGTGGCAGCTTCCCGATCCTGCAAACCATAGCTTGGAGAATCAGAACATGAAAACCAAATTGAACCTATATCATTGAGACCCAATCCCTCAGAAGGAAAAGGAAAATCCTGGAATATAAAAGGAGGTGATGATACAATATACAGTGCAAGTAACTCCCATTCAGCTCAACCTACCTCAAAGGGTTGTTATGCATATAAAATGTGATAAACCAGTGAATGTTGCCCTGGGTTTCTTAAGATGAAGGGCAATGTCTCTCAGATTGAGATTCCTGACTCTTTTACATGAACTAATTCCCACATAAGAGCTAAATCTATCAGTCTCTATGCAATGCCCAGGAAACATTTTGTGCATGATCAAGATTCATGATATTAAGAATAAGCTTCCCAAAAACAAACATAACAACTATTAAGAATGAAGATTGGGGGTGGAGGGAGGACTGGATAAAAAATGTATACTACTTGCAATTTATTTCAGAAAGGAAATTGTTTATTTCTCTCAACCTGTCATTGATGAATGTTCCATTGATGTGAATCTGATTTTCCAAAGTAAAATTGAATTCAAAGTTTGAAACCCTCTCATTTTCAAAAGTCTTCCTTCTAGAAGCATATTCATCTGCTTGTAGATGCTTAATGACATCTGGAAACCAGACTGACAATCCATAGTAGCTGTGAAAAGCAATTGGCATAACTTCAATAAATTTAGTCTCAAAGGAATATGTCAGAACTATGATTTCATAAAACTCAACTGAAACCCATGACACATAACTATGGGCTGTAATAGAGCCAGTGTTTGTTGAAAATGCAGCGATAAAAAATGAATGTTTTAAAATACAGTGGCTGCATTTGGACATAATGCTAAACAACTGTTTAGTATTACAAGAATGAGCCTAGCTTCCTCCTGAACTTATGCACTCTCCCCCTCCTCTTCTGGAGCAGCTGCAAGAACTGTAACTGCTGCTTCCGTCTTAGATTAACCACAGTTTAGTGCATTGTTTGAACCCTAAACTGTAGTTAATCTTAACTGTGGTTAGTGAAAACAAGTTAGTTTCATAAAATTGATTTGAAGTTGACTTATTTCCACTAACTATTGTTAACTGCAGTTTGTCTGGGTTCGAACAACACATGTGGCATGCTGCAAAATCAAAGTGAACATTTCTGAACTCTACACCAAAGAAAGATGGAGGGAATGTGCAAGCCAGAGAGAGGCTAAACTCATTCTTGTAGTGCTAAAACATGGGTTAGCATTACATCCAAACCAGCCCATTACGTGGTAAAATGTTTTCACCCCACAGGTTGAAATTGGGGGAGCATTTCTTATCGTAATTTCTTTTTTGCACATGCTCTATGCTCTGGAGCTAGTTTATACAGCACCAAATTTCAATTTAGTTTCTTTCAGATGACCTCATGTCAGCCAGGAGCACAGGCAAGAAATCAACAGTATCCTAAATGTAACAGTGCTTACCTTTTGAAAATCCTAGGGAGTATTTATGTACAATATTCCCATTGGAAAAGGACCATTCATCCAATTTATTTTTTCTTTGCTCACAAGCTTGTTTAATAGAAATCTCTTCCTAGTTCATTTTTAGCAGAAGGAGGTACTGAATAAATTTGTATCATTCATTTTAAAGAAAAAGAACTTCCAATGGCCCCTACGTGGAAACAGGGAGAAGGCTTGCAGCGTGGGGGAGGAGAGAGGAGGCAGGCACCTGGTTTGGTGGGTCACGAGAAATGAGCCAATGGCTCAAAAGGGTGGGCGGGAAGTGCGGGTTTAGGCAGGAACAATTAGGGTTATGGTGATCATCCAGTGGCACCTTTTAAGGTGACTGACGTTTACCCAAGGCTGCCCTCGCCAATGCCATGAAGCTTGGCACAAGGGAGATTGGGACGGCTTTGGGGTTTTACCTTTCTCACCTACTTTGGGAGCCTGGAGGCGCCAAAGTAAGGTGACAATGGTAAGGCCCTCCAGCTCCACATGGAGGGCAACTGGCCGGTGGCGGGCCATCCCGCCTCCGGTTCAGTTAGGCTGCATTCGCCCAATATTGGTCTTTTTTCCCGGCCAAGGGCCGGGCTAGGTTAGAACCGCACTTCACCCTTCACAGATCTTCAATTCAATAAATGTGGCCCTGATTTGAAACCATATACCCTGTGTCTGCCTCTTCTTTATCTCACCTATACACGCGCAAACACAACTTGTGTGGTTTTATCTTGGCTTCTGCTACTCAACCTACAGTTGAACTATAGTAAAGAGCAAAGAGTGTAGGAAGAAAAACTCTCCTTTGTTGTAACTGTTCAGCCTATGGGGCTTAGATGTATGACCCATAGTCAACTGGGAAAATATACCAGGAAGAAACTCAAGGGCACACCATACACTCCACTGTCTCACAGAGAGACAACTAAATGAGCAGAAACACTGGCTGAAAGGACCTCCGTTGCTGGTGGCAGTGAGAGAATATAAAGCTTGTTTCAGCTGTGAGGGAATTAGGGAGTACTTCCACATTTCCTAGCACTATCCAATCATTGCTTTTCCACTATAAGCTACAAGCAGAATTTCAACTGACTGGATTAATCAAAGGTCTATCTACTCCAGTACCCTGTTTCCCACAGTTGACTTTGAGAAGACTACAAACAGGACATGAGGGCAATAACCCTTTCCCACTGCTGTTTCCAAGAAATTGGTATTTCCTCGGATCCTGGAAGTAGCATATAGCCACCATGACCAATAGCCATTGATAGCTTTATCCTCCATGAATTTGTCTAACCCCCTTTTAAAGTCATCATCACATCTTGGGGTAGTCATCACCACATCTTGGGGAAGCAAATCCCATAGTTTAACTATGCACTGTGAGGCAGAAAACATCTCTCTATCCAATTTTTTCACACTAAGCATAATTTTATACACCTCTATGACATGTCTCCCACAATTGTCTTATAGGCCCAAATGTTGTAACCTTTCCTTATAGGGGAGTTGCTCCAGCCTTCTGATCATCTTGGTTGGCTTTTTGTTCACCTTTTCGGGCTTTACAATATACTTTTTAAGGTGCGGCAACCAGAACTGTATTTAGTATTCAAAGTGCAGGCCAAACCACAGATTTGTATAAAGGCATTGTATTTATTTTTGGTCCCTTTCCCAATGGTCCCTAAAGCATGGAACACTTTCTGTGTGTCAGTGAATAAAAGAAATATTGTACTCACCCAGAGATAGCAACTTGAGATTTTAACCTGTCTGGAACTTCCCTCGCCAGGTAAAACTGGGATGGGTCCAACCCACTTTACCACACATATTGATGAGTAAGATGAGTATGCAACAAGTCTAATGCAAACCAATTTAACTTCATGTCTGTCTTGCAAAACCTTACCCAAAAGAAAGAGTAAACCATACTGCTGCAAGTTTGGTCGTATTGTCCTTTACTGGATAGGTGAAACACCTCATAAACGTTAACCAAATCTGTGAGAGATTAAGAAAATTAGCATTTATTCCTAAAACTCCATTTAGAGCAATATGAAAAAGACCTGTAGGCTTAGGGAAAGTGCCTAGAGGGACAGGTTGCTTACATGTAACTGGTTCTTCAAGTGGTCATCTGTGAATTCACACATATGGGTTATGTGTCTGTGCAGAACAGCCATTTGGAGCATTCTAGAACTAAATAGAGTTTTAGGCAGGAGCCCCACCCAACTCCTCTGCGCATTACTCCAGGTATGGCTCCCACCTGCCTCTCAGTTCTGAGTCTACCTCAACGGAGAAATAAAGAAAGCAAAGCAATGAAGTGGGGAGGATGGTGGATTGTGAGCTCACAGGTGACCACTTGAAGAACCACAGTTACAGGTAAGCAACCTGTTCTTCTTCATGGTTTCTGTGAGTCTCACACTTGTGGTTTCACACATACGGGTGACTGAAAAGCAAGGGACTTACTGGAGAAGGGAGATGCCAAGCCAGAACTGAAGAAAGAACCATTCTGCCAAAAGTTGCATCTGTGAGTTCAGATAGGACCAGCCAGTAATATTTGATGAAGGTAATATTTGATGAAGCACAGATCGCTGAAGCACAGTTGCAGAAGGGAAATACCTCAAAGGAAAGTGGGAGAGTATGCTATGGCTCTGGTCCAGTGACACCAGTACTTATAGGGGGGCTGGTAAGCATGCCAGCTCATAGGCGAGAAGTATGGTGAAACCACCCATTTGGTGAAGCGTGTGATGACACCAGGTTACTCTTTTTGGGTCCTGAGTGGCAGAGAAATAAATGGGTAAATTTCCTAAAGGATGATGTTCTATGGATGAAACATAATGAAAGGGTCCTTCTGACATCTACGAAATGAAGCTTGACCTCCATCAGGGGGGTATGCAGACAAGGCAGTTGGAGTGTCTGTCGGTTAATGGTATCTTCCCGCCAGAGCAGGTGCAATTTACGAATAAGGCATTGGGGGTCATACATCCCAAAGGGCCAATGAACTAAAGAATAAGAAAAACTCAGAGAAAACAGGAAAGGAAGAGAAGAGAAAGAAGAAAAGGGAACTCTGTTCAGTGTCCCAGAAGGGGACAATAGAATTTTTGAGGATTTTGCTGTAAGGCTGCCAGTCGCTGCAGCAGACAAAAAGGAATTGAGAGGCAGGTGGGAGCCACGCCCAGACAAGGTGGGCAGGGCTGCCACCTAAAACTCTGTTTAGCTCTGGAATGTTCCAAATGACTGTTCTGCACAGGTATATAACTTAGGGATGTGTGAGGAATTTGATTGGGGGGAGTGAAAATCCAATGGATTTTCTCGACTCAGCCTCACAGATTCTGTTCTGTCAATCCTGCGCTGGCGCTGACTCGATCTGACGTGAGTCAAGCCAGCACGCAGACTTCCTTTTTTAAAATGGGCCACGACTGGTGTAATTTTGTTTTTAAAAGCTGGGGAAATTTGTGCAAAATACGGACCTCTGCTCTGCAATTTGCACAAATTTGCGCAAATTGTGGAATGGAGGCCCGAATTGTGCACAAATCTGAAATTAAGTGTCAGAAAAGTCAAGGTGGCCAAGGTAGAGTGTGTGCATATGCAGTGAGAGTGGGATGCTTTCATATTTCTCATGTTAAATGCTACAAGAACAACAACTCGTATCTTAACGACTTGACCCTGATTTGCACAATGTACGCAATTTGCACAAATTGTGTTAGAGCTACGCAGTTCTCACCCCCAATTCTAGCAATTTCGTGGAAGCTGAAAACAAAAACCCAGCTCTGCCCAGCCTTTGGCCATTGGGTCAGAAATGTGTTGAAAGTTCGTCAAGCTCAACCGGAACAAGTTTTCCAGTGTCACACATTCCTATAAACTCACCATATGTGTGAGTCACAGAGACCGCAAAAAGAAAATCAGATATAAGGTTTCAGAATTCTCAGGCTGGGACTGCATATTGGTGTAGCTAATTTATGACAGATGGTAAGTTTATACTATCATTTATTGCAAGAAAAAGACACCAAGGAATGACTTAGCCATATTTTGTTGTTACAACCTGGAATTGAAATGGATTCAGTTGGCAATGTTACCGCTTGATGTACACAAGATACTCAACACTGTGAAGGTGCAAAATATTTTTATTGTGGCACAAAAGTTAAGTAAACAAAAACAAACTGGCACTTGTTGGTTGCATACATATTCACCGCCGAGTCAATACTTGGTAGAAGCACCTGTGGAAACAATTACAGTTGCGAGTCTTCTTGGGTAAGTTTCTACCAGCTTTGCACATCTCAATCCTACAGTGTTTGCCCATTCTTCCTGGCAAAATTGCTCCAGCTCTGTCAGGTTGGATGGGACAATTGGTGAACAGCAACTTTCAAGTCTTGCCACAGATTCTCAATTGAGGTCTGGGCATTGACTGGGTCATACGAAGACTTTCAGGTTCTTGTTTTTAAACCATTCCAGTGTTACTTTGGCTGTGTGTTTAGGGTCATTGTCCTGCTGGAAGGTGAACCTTCGCCCAATCCCAGGTCCCTTGCAGACAGGGTTGCAAACACTCATGATTTTTTTGCAAAAATCAAAAAAAAATAATTTTTTTTGATTTAAATCAATGATATTTTTTTTATTTAATCAATCCCCCCCCCCAATTTTTTTTAAAGTAAAATTAATTTCAAAGTTTCAGGCAACCACATGTACAAATAGCCTACACTTAATAGTTAAGAAAACCAAATTATACAGAAAACAATTTCCTCATATTTTAAATGTTACCAGTATTATCGGTTACTAGGCTACCTACACAACAGAGTTGTTAAAAAATGGTGATTTTTTTGCAAAATTTTTAAAATATATATTTTATTGATGATTTAATCAATGATTTAATCATTGATTTAAATCATTCTGATTTAGATCATTGCAACCCTGCATACAGACTGAAACAGAACCTTTTCCCAAATGTTTGCTGTGTCTCCCACATGCCTTTTTGCAAACTCCAAATGGGCTTTGATATGGGTTTGTTTCAGCAATGGCTTTCTTCTCGCCACTCTTCCATAAAGCCCAGCTTTGTGGAACGTCTGCATGATAGTTGTTCCATGGACAGTTTCTCCCATCTCAGCTGCAGATCTCTCCAGCATCTTCAGAGTTACGAATGGCTTCTTGGTTGTTTCTTTGACTAATGTCCTCCTTAAATGGTCACTGAGTTTTGGTGGACAGCCTTTTGTAGGCAGAGTCACAAGTTGAGCCATATTCTTTCCATTTTGTAATAATGGATTTAATGGTGCTACAGGGGATCGTTTGGATTATTTTTTTATAACCCATCCCTGATTGGTGCTTCTGCACAGCTTTATCCCAGAGTTGTTTTGATAGCTCCTTGGTCTTCATGATGCTGTTTGTTTAGATACATATGCTCTCCAACAAACTCTGGGGCCTTCCAGAAACAGGTGTATTTAATCTGAGATCATGTGGCACTGGAACTGCACACAGGTGGACTCCATTCAACTACTTACAGTACATTTGTGACTTCTGGAGGCAGTGGGTTGCACCAGAGTTTCTTTAGGCATGTCACAGCAAAAGGGGTGAATACTTATGCAACCAACAAGTGCAAGTTTGTTTTTACTTACTTAACTTTTGTACCACAATAAAAATATTTTGTACCTTCACAGTGTTGAGTATCTTGTGTACATCAAGTGGTAACAATGCCAATTGAATCCATTTCAGTTCCAGGTTGTAACCCAACAAAATTTGGGAAAGTCAAAGAGGGTGAATACTTCTGCAAAGCACTGTACATCTCGCCTTTCTACCAAAAATGGCACTCAAGGCAGCTAACAATAATAAAAAATACAGATTAAAAGAGAATCTTAATTAAAAGCATAATAAAAAACAGATCAAATAAAAACACAATTAAAAAACAACAATAAAATAAATAAAAAGCACCCAACCAGTTAAAACCCCAATTGGCACAAACCATCTGAATAAACCAACTGAAAAAAAATCTTTGCCTGCCAGAAGAAGGATAACCAAGAGGGAGACAACCTGGCCTGCCTTTGGCAGGGAGTTCCAGAGCATGGGAGCAGCCACTGAGAAGGCCCTTTCTCATGTCTCCACAAAATGTGTCTCTAAATGGTAGTGAGACTAAAAGAAAGGCTTCACCAGATCTTAAAGCCTGAGTAGGCTTGTATGGGAAATGCAAGCTGTGAATTGACCTTGGTTCTCTGAAATATCAGAGCACAACTGCCACACTTATTTTGAGGGCTTTTGCTGTATTTGGAGCTAAGGAAACATAATGTACCTCCATGCACAGAGGCAGTATGCCTCAGAATACCAGATGTTGGTAAGAATGAACAGCGTTCGTGCAAAGTATATCGCTACCAGACATGGACTTGCATGCTCTTTCCTGAGTTCCACAATGTTTTAGTTGCTGGCTGGCCACTGTTAGGGAAATATCTTGTCAATACAGAGTTCAGAAGCTCCTCAGAAACTGCAATCCAATGGCTGCATTCCTCCTCCCAGCCTTGGAATATACGGTAGCTTCTAATTGGAAAAACAGGCCATTCAAGAACATTGAGAGATAGCCCTCAATTCGAGCACATTGTGGCACGGATGAAAGGTTTCATAGAAATTGGCCAGGAGTCAACCAGGGGACCTCTATCAAGGTTCTACATATCCCTGACATACACACTGTGTACTAATCCACCCCATTTCTCCTTTTGGGCAGTCCTGATGGTGCTACTTCCCTCTCTCAGCTCTATGTGGAGTGAGAGCGAGGCAACAGGTCTCAGGCATGCATGCTTTCCCCCTGCTTCTCCTCCTTCCTCGCAATGTGCAAAAGGTAACTTTGCAGGAAATTAGAAGCAACTCAGGCCACATTTTCTAAATTACCTGCAGTGGTGCAGCTAGGGCTGGGCCTCAGGGCCCCAGTCCAGTGCCCCACAGCTCAGGGGCAGATGTTCAGAGTATTTCTTCTTTTTAAAAAATCAGGGTTGATGAACAGGTTTCCCCCCTTTTTTTCTTATGCTCTAACATATTGGGAATATAGAAGTAGTTGTAAAGCATGGATGAGAGAAGAGAAATGTTAGTTGTGTGGTTCACAACTGAATACACAAGGTTGTCTTAAGGCCTCGCCCGCTGCCTGGTAAGACCATTAATTCCAGGGTCAAACATTATCTAGCTGCACCACTGCTTAGCTGATTGACTGTTTGAAATCATTCTCATTATACTAAGATGCAGAAAACTGGACTGTGTTGGTCACAGCCCGTTCATTTAGCAGACAGGGATTAGCACAGGTTGCATAGCTCATGGCCATTCTAGGCCATTATGTCTTGGAGAAAAGGGACCTACCTTTTCCTGGAACATTCTCCATGCTCCACTTAATGTACTACTGTGCTCAACTTAAACTGAGAAGACCCAGGTTCAAATCACCACTTATCCATGAAGTTCACTGGGTGACTTTGGGCCAGCTACTCTCTCTCTCTCTCAGCCTAATTTACTTTGTAAGGTTGTTTGTTGCAATTATAAAATTGGGATAGTGCCATGTACACTACATTGAGCTTCCTGGAGAAAGGGCAGGATAAAGCAATGTAATAAATAAAACAAGATGCTATCATCTGGAAAACCCCTACTTAACACAGGGGCACAGAATATTCCTTCATTACCTTTTTAAAAACTGAAGCACTCCCTCTTCACATTTTCTGACACTGATGGCAATCTTAAATGTCTATGTTTCTCTAGTTCTGCTTGTATCTCAGCATAAATAATATCATTAAGATGATGTTACTTACACCATCCAGCTCTGTGCGCACTCTGACATAGCATCTCCTGTACCAGGTTCCTGTATCACTTTCAATTTCTATAAGTTCATCTATCTTCTTGGGAGTTTTGATCCTGTTAACCTATGCAGAACACAAGAAGGTGTTTTTATGTTCTTTTCCCATTGGAGAAAGGAAAATACTTCATTGATAAAGCAAGTGAGCAGCATTCAGGACTTTAAAAATAAGCAACAGCACCTTGAATTGGGCTCAGATGCTAATAGAAGCCAGTAATATACGTCTGCATGGCTTTATCAATTGCAATTTCTAGCTGCCCCGTTCTGCACTAGCTGAAGGCTACTGAGACATCTTAAAGGGCAGTCCCACACACAACATATTCCAGTAATCCAATTGAGAGGTTACCAGGGCATGACCCATTGTGGCCAGACTAAACACCTATCCAATGTTAAACACCTATCCATCTTAATGTTCTTGTTATCCTCAAGAAAAATATATGCTTTCTATACTCCCAGTAATTTTAGGTAATTTCATCTATCCTAACTGTGACTGATGTTTCAGTAATGAGGCATACCTGTATAAAAGATACTCACTGTGAAAACTTTTTCAGGCTGGCCACGGGCTCGCATATTTGTATCATGAATTTGTTTGAGAATCATCCAAGCTTCATCATGTTTCCCAGCCTACAGATATGAAGAAGTTTGGTAAAATACATACATATATTTACATAAAATCTTGCAGAATGTTGAGAATCCACACTATTAATATCTCTGATTATTCACACACACACACACACACACACACACAGCTGCCAAATGGTTCTTCCACTCATAAACAGATAACCAAACATCTGGTGTCCCCAGAATTCATATATTAATATCTCTGAATTCAACTATTAATATCTCTGATTATTCACACACACACACACACACACACACACACACACACACACACACAGCTGCCAAATGGTTCTTCCACTCATAAACAGATAACCAAACATCTGGTGTCCCCAGAATTCATCTATTAATATCTCTGAATTCAACTATTAATATCTCTGATTATTCACACACACACACACACACACACACACAGCTGCCAAATGGTTCTTCCACTCATAAACAGATAACCAAACATCTGGTGTCCCCAGAATTCATCTATTAATATCTCTGAATTCAACTATTAATATCTCTGATTATTCACACACACACACACACACACACAGCTGCCAAATGGTTCTTCCACTCATAAACAGATAACCAAACATCTGGTTTCCCCAGAATTCATCTATTAATATCTCTGAATTCAACTATTAATATCTCTGATTATTCCACACACACACACACACACACACAGCTGCCAAATGGTTCTTCCACTCATAAACAGATAACCAAACATCTGGTTTCCCCAGAATTCATCTATTAATATCTCTGAATTCAACTATTAATATCTCTGATTATTCACACACACACACACACACACACAGCTGCCAAATGGTTCTTCCACTCATAAACAGATAACCAAACATCTGGTGTCCCCAGAATTCATCAACCACTGCCCCTCTCAACCCAATCTCAACATTATGTTGTAGTAAATTGATTACACGTAACATGTACTTAACCCCAGATGGCCTTGAGCAAGTCACCATTTCTCAGTACTAACCTACCTTCACAAAGATATTATTAAGTTAAAGTGAGATACCCCTATGTACTCTGCTTTGAACTCCTTAGATCTTCAGGAACTTATTTATCAAGTTACTTTACTTATGGGCAGCCCCATCCTATGCGGGTGCCTGCGACTCTCCAAACTGGATGATTAAGGGCATCCTATTGAGGGTGGGAGGAGCATGATGGATAGGATTGCTGCCACATTCCCCTTGCCCTCAGAAATATCTAGAAGGCTGATTTTGGCTGTCTAGATGTTTTACACCTCCTCATGAGCAGGAGAGGCAGAGGCACCGCCTGGATTCTACGGAAGATGGCAGGTGCCTTGCTCCTCCCCACCCCCAGGAATGCCCCCCCCACGGGGGAACCAAAAACAGGTCCTCCATGTTCAGTTCCCAGCCAGCACAGAAAGAACCACACTGGCTATGAGGTGGGGGGCACTCCACGGCATTGCAACCTCGGAAGGGATTTCCGAAGTCACAGCAATGAGTATGCCGCATCCTATGCCCCCCCAGACAAGGTCAGAGGGCCATAGGATTGCACCCTTGGTTATTTTTATCCTGCTTTTGGGGATCAAGCCCACACAAGGCAGTTTACAAAATAAGAATTAGGATTAAGAAATAATTCAGTTCAGTTTTCTTGTTTATAACCCTAGGTCATCATAATGTAACAGAGAAAAAATGTCCAAGTGTATTACAGAAGTAAAACTGGGCATAAATTAGAGAAAATGACTAATAATCCAGAAGTAACAAACTTAATTTAAGGATAAAAACTGATTAGGAACATTATAATAAAAACAATCCAGCATCAAATAAAATACACAGAACTGGCAATAAAAATCTAGAAAAACCATGATAGGATAAAATGGTCTTTAGGGAGCGATCTTATGGCCTCTAGACATCATCTGGGGGCCATAGGATACTTCAGTTCTGAGGTCGGAGACAGCACTCCGACCTCAGAGTTGGGAATCTGCACTCTGACCCCCCTCCCCCCCACAGCTGGCACAGAAAGAACCATGCCTGCTGTCTCTCTGAGGCTGGGAACTTAACCTCGGAGAGGGGGTAAAGGGGACATTCGGTGGGTGGGGAAGAGACTGCAGAAGCCAGGTTACAACATATCCTGTGTTCTCTGCAGCCCCCTTCACTCCAGCTCCAAAGCACCCCAGCTAGATAGCTGAAAACGGCCAACTAGCAAAAATACAGAGCAGGAGGTGCAGGGGGTGAAGATTGCATCTGGCACTCCTCCCACTCTGCATAGGATCCTCGTAAGTTCTCAAAGAGAATTCCAAAGATGTGGGCCCCCCCACAGAAAAGGTCCTATCCCTAATCCCCACAAATCTGATCTGTCTTAATGGGAGGCAGAGAGAAAGACCCCCCCCCCCAAGGCTAATCTTGGGGCCCAGACAGATTCAATTTCTTGAATGATATAGACATTTTACCTCAAGCAAGAACCTTGGGCTTTCTGGCATGAAAGTAAGTGCCACCACAGCAGAAACACAGGGTAGAGCACACATAATAACGAACACTCGCCAGCTGTGAAACTGATAGGCAGATCCCATGCTGAAACTCCATCCTGAATAAGGAGAAAAACACACATAAAAACAAAGCCTTAAAACATGACATATTTTGTAAGGTTGTCTTTGTTGCATTAGGAAATGTACTGATATTCTGATCAAGCCTAAGAGATGTCACTTTTGAGAGCATCTGCCTATTCCAGTAAGCCCACATTTTGGAAACTTTTTGCTATAAACCATAAGCCACAGCTAGAAATCAAAGAAAATGGGAAATTACAAATTACCCTTCTTTATCCAAAAATAATCCAAGAATGCTCACTTATATGCACCAAACAACCACTAAATTAATACAACATGCAATTTGCTGATTGCCTGCAGTTAGTAACTGCCCTTGAGGAATCAGTTGAGTAGCAATCTTCAGCACTGTTTGTCTCCCCTGGTTGGCTTCTCTCTTTCCCTGCCATGTACTCCAAGATGACAAGAATAGAGTTCACAAAGTTCAGCACACACCAAGCTGAAAGTTCAGCATGAACAGGAGTTATATTATCTATCGGTTGATCAAGAGATTTATCTATGGCTATATTTCTGTGAATAATGTGTACCCTTTTTTGGCTGTTTGATGTCACTGTATAAGACAGAGGGAAAGTGTGTGAAAAAAACAAGGAAGGTAAAGTAAGTTCATTTAGAAGAATGAAAAATTGGAAGTTTATGCACAAAAAAGTGTGTGTGTGCGTGTGTGTGCACACATGTGATTGAGAGAATCAAATAGAAGATAAAGGCTGCACTAGTGGGTCTTTAAAAATATTTATCATAACTATAGTGAAAATACATCTTTGTTTACACAATTCTTACCTTTAAATCATCCAGTGCTCCTACAAATTAGCATTAATAAATGATAAGGTTCACATTACAAATTCTAGAGTTCATACTAACCTCATTGTACTTATAACAACTTACTGTTAGTATTTTAAACATCCATAGCAACAATAGTTCTTATTTAAGGTGTTACACATATCATCCTTACTCTTACACCACATACACTACTTACAGGCACTTCGCCTTGTGCACATATATCTGCCATTAAAGGATTTCCATTTAATTATATTTTTCTGCCCTTGTGTCAAACTGCTTTGCCTTCCATATTTTTTTTCATTTTATGTATCTATTTAGTACCTTTATATCCCCACCATTTTCCCATCGTGGAACTCACATGGGAGTCCCAGGTGGTCTCCCACCGAATAATGGACCAGAGCCAAACCTGCTCAGCTTCAGCAAGGTGACTGCATCATGGGCCTTCATCCTCAGAGCACATCCTGGGGCATCTATTCTTTTACAAGATTAGACTTGTTGGTATATATTCTGTTTAGCTCAATTCTTAGCTTCACTTTCATTTTGTTATTTTCTTGGCATCAATTTGTCATCACTTAAATAAAAGCAGCACATTTCATACTGCATATGGTTTGTCCTTGTAGAAAAGATTGATTTGATTATTTAAAAATCTATTCAAAGATCACTTGCTGCAAATGGAGATTGAAAGCAGGTTAGGAGCACTGCATGTTCTATTCTTTCCCCATCATCCTTTTAAAAAGTCAAAATTAGACAGGCTGCAGATTAAATTTAAGCACATGTGCTATTTAGTTGTCTTTGGAAAGATAATAATTATTTCTCTAGGCATATGCCATGTATACATCCTCACACTAACTCTCATCTAGAAGCTATCTTCAAAACTGACAATTAACTCAAATATTAATTGCTTAATCAGATGTGTACAAAAAGATTATGAAGTCATCATTCTACTGTCAAGCATATTAATATAAAGAGGATCATGCTGGTTTAAACACAACGGTTGAATCCAACCCTCGTGCAAGGAGGTCTGCTTGTACAATGGGACTTCCCTGTCCTCTCTGCTCCCCTGCAGCCCCCCATACACCCTAAATGTGCTCTGTAGGGTCCCCCAACCCTCTGGAGCAATTCGGGGGGGCATGTGAGGGGTTGCAGGGGGAAAGGGAAAATCTGTTCCACCAGAGGTTCCCTCCTGCTGGTGGAGCGACACAACTGGATACAACCCATTATAATTTGCCTTTTAATTATTGATACAATTGGTTTTCAAAAGCAATCCACATATAGGATAAATGCATATATGAATCTGCAATATTTCCTTCCTGTGCACTACATTTCTGGGGATCTTTAAAATTATTGAATTAAGAACAAGATCTGAAATGAGCCAATAACTTAGCTTTAACACAGCATATTTTTTGTATATCTGCATCACAAATACAATATGTAAGTCTCCACAAGCTAACAAGTCTGTTTGCTCTCATAACATATGGTCAATGTTACCTACAGACACATTCCTATGAAAAAATCTAAAACTGTAACATCCACATTTAAAGCATTTATCTCTATTACACAGTGAAGCTACAGCAGTAAAATGGAGGACCTGCATAAAACGTCTATTTTGGGCCACAAATTTCCAGATTCACAGAATCGATGGATTTAGACTGCACTGTCACAGGAATTAGTCACAGCAAAGTATCTAAGTTAGGATTATATTTAAGTAATTTCTATCCTCACCTCCATTTATACTAATTTGCCACCCTTGTTCATATTCAGTTGCTTCTTACAAGTGGGACAAGGTATTAAACCTGCCATGGTTGCTGCTAAAAATGTCAGCCCTGTTGCAAGTTTTACCATGCAATGCAGCTTTGGCAAGTTGTAAGTTTCCATGCACCCACGGCACATCATTGGCTGCCATTGGCCAGGAAATTCACAATGGCATGAAGCCATATTACATGGTAATTGTACTTACACATTATGGGAGGAAGAGGAGACTTTACCATGGGAACAAACACATAAGTAACATCCCTCTAACATCTGTTCACTCAAGTGACTAATAGAAAAGCACCCTCTGCTGTTCCAGTATAGCTATTCATACATCCGGATGCTAACATTCTAGTACTTTCTAAAGCCAACACTATTATTTCTCAGTATCATCACAAAATGCACTCCACATTCCCCCTGGACCACAGAAAGAAAGAGAGAGAGAGAGAGAGAGAGAGAGAGAGAGAATGAAGCAACTGTACATTTTTACCAGGCATATCCACTTCTTCATGCCCACTTACTACTCCAGAAAGACTTATCTGCCATTAAGAAGTACGTTATAGGAGAAAGTAGCATGGTCCAGAAAACATGCATGGGGTGGGGAGTGGAGGAGGCATGCAATCTACAAGGTAGAATGTGGTGAAACTGCAATAACCAAATGTCGTGTTTATCTAGTGATGCACCAGCATTTTGTAATTAGTCGGCTTGTCAGTTGAAACGCATCTATTCATAATGCTCACTTTTGTAAGATTGTATTATGAATTCGCTATTAAGTTCTGAATTGATTGCGAGCTTCACAGCATGTGCAGTAAAATAGTAAACCGATTCCCCCCCACACAAAAAATCAGTTGTCCTAGCTCCCTGCAAAAACTTACTTGAAGCAATCTCCTTATAGTTGCTTCCCTCATCGTCACTGCCATCACCACAGCTCTGGCTCCACGAAGAGGAGGAAGAGGAGTCTGCAGGTTCCATCTTCATACCGGCGATTGGCAGCGGTGAGTAAACATCACATAACACCATCATGCAGGCACGTGATGTGAAAACAACAAATAACAAAGAGGGAACATAACGCGGTGATGCATGACGTCATGCCGCACTCTGCGATTCCACACGACAGCTCCCAAGATGCATCTTGATATTGTGCATGCACAAAAGCTCATATACACAGAATGAGAGTTTGTATTAAAGGAGAACTCTCATACAAGCTCACATGGATGAATTCTTTACTTTCCAAGCAAATAACAAATTCACTCAGGGTAAATTCGCCCATTACTAATTTATACCAAGGAAGGTATCAGCATCCTGGATAAACTTGGTTCCTGAAAGCAATTCTGCTCTGCAAGTTGATTCTCTTATATCAATCAAGTTGAACATATACAAAAAAGCAACTGCAGATGAAAGCAAACCATATCCTTTGACTTCCTGTGTGGCTCCACAATTCAAATCAAGTTATGTAAAAATCAACAATTCCTACTAGACCCATGCACCTACTACTCCCAAGGGCTTGAATGTAAGGTCCCTAATGATTGTCTCACTGTTGTCAGATGTTTCCTTCTTTCAACAGTAATTTAGCTTTTACTTAGATTTCATAGATCATAGAGTTGGAAGGAGCCTACAAAGCTATCGAGTCCAACCCCCTGCTCAATGCAGGAAACTAGAGGAGGGGTCTCCCATCCAAGTAATAACCAGGCCTGACCCTGCTTAGCTTTCCACAAGCTGAGCCAGCATAAGCCACAAGCCTGTTTCCTTCCCTCAGAGTCTCACATGTTCAACAGCATAATTACAAAATCAAATAAACAAACAGGGAATAAAATTTTGCCACTGTACTGGAATATCAATCTTGATAAGCCTATTCCAGTACATGTTTCTGTATCACGATAGATTAACAAGCCAGTATATATATATAATTCAGTCAGTCTTTTATTTCTAATGCATAGAAAAACCACACACACATTTCTATAGCTTTGTGATTGAGCTTATGCCACAATACATTTGTTAATCTTTTATGGTGCCACAAGATCTCTTGTTGTTTTTGCTGCAACAGACTAGCACAACCACCCCTCTAGATATGGTCATTTTAGAACTTTTTCTAAAAACGTATTTTTAACAGATTTATCTGAAGATAAACTCTGGTGCCAAATGTAGGCATGTTCTTGGCTTTTGACCAATTTGCATATGCCATCCCTTCTTTGTGACACAACAGGAAGATATATGTGTCCTTTGATTCATTCAGATGGCAATGCAGCTCTGCGGAGTTAAACTTCATCCTTGCTCTCTGCAAATGCTGAATTCCAAAGTCATTAATCTTGAAAACAGCAGCAAGTTCCAAGGGGCGACAGGTTGTTAAAACAATAGGCCCAAGTGCATCTTGGGAACAGTTTTCTCAGGCTGTGGTATAAAATAAAACCTACAGTAACCGCATTTTTCAGCCTCTGCAGCAGCTTCACATTGAATATCACCTTCTCACTCTACCGATTACAAGAAATGACCAAATGAATCATCCAACCTGCAGTGACAGATTACAGAACGGTATTAGCGTAGGACAAATCAATGGCAAAATATATTAAAAAATCAAATTTATATAGTACCACGTATTAAAATATCAAGATGTACCCAGTGCAAATTGCTTCCCTGACCCCTCCAACTATGTTCCCCCCCCCAGCATATTTGTTTGGCTGCTTGGTGGGTGGGGTGAGGGGAACTAAGCAGAGGCTAGTCCCCCCTTTTGGCAGGTGCAGTGCAGGTTTAAGGAAAGGAAATCAAAATTAACCATTTGCTGAACACCCTGAGACGTCTTTTAAGATGAAGGGGGTCTTTTCTCAGATTGCCCATTTCAAGGCAGCAAGGCTAGAGAGATGTACCAGCTCCAGGTTTTGTAGGGCCCTTGAGCAAGACACCCACAATGGGCTCCCTCCCTCAGCTGAGTCCACCTTCTCACTGCCATTGTCACCAGCTGCTATTGCTCCTCATCTTCTTTCTTATCATGGCTACCACTTGCTTGCTTGACAGGCAGAAGGTGATGGAGCCAGCCGGCAGCAGCATCTACTCTCCTCTGTCTCACCACCACCAAGTCTGGGCTAGAGTGAGAGGCAGGTGAACAAGCAGGTTGCAATGGCGAAGAAGAGGAGCAACTCCAGTGGGACCCTGCTGGAGTGTGGGCACTCGGTAGGTGCTCAACCTTGCCTACTGTTAGAGGTGGTGGGGACTGGTCCTCCAAGTTTGGCTGAATCAGCCACACAAAGCTGAGAGGCCCCAGAGATGGTGGAGCGGGCATGCTTCCTTGCCACATTAAGGTATGTTCATGGACCATGAACATCCTTGGGCATATGTAAGGCTAGCTCCTTTATCACAAGCTGATAGGGTACCTGCCCTGCACAGAAGAAGTTATTTATATTAAGGCTATTTGCCCATTACAAACCCCTAAAGTTTAAATACAGTTGTTGCTCTATAAAACACTAAGGAACTTGTGCCTTACCTCTTTACTTGGGGAGGGGTGCAAAGGAACTTTTGGGCTCCCCGAGATGTTTCCTGAAAGACCACCATGCAAAAACTAGTAACTGGCAAACCCAGCTCATCTTGATTTGGAACAGGTTGGATATTTCTGTGTTTTTTGCACTAGATTCATGGACAGTGCATTACTATCTTTTAGATGCAAACTGGTTAATACAGTCTGGCTGAAAATGTTTTAATTGATATTTGTACTGCCATGTACTTGCACTCTTTAATTTATTTGCAATCTGTTTCTTATCAATTATTTATTGATAATTACAAAGTATGTAAGCCACTTTGAAAGCTAATATAGTAGAAGGGGGTGGGGGGATAACAATATTTAAAATTAATCAATCAATCTTACAAAGCTGCTTGTTTTAATTGGTCCTTTATCCACTTAGCCTCGGTTTAGATCAGCTGGTTTTAAATTCTTTGTCCGTTCATCACCCAGAATTTCTTATAACATCTCATTCTTACAACTGCAGATTGAAAGGAGGATTACAAAAGGAACACTTATTTTTTATATTTAGTCAGGGAAGTTAACTGAACAGCCACTGGGTGGCACCCTTAGAGCATTCAGCTGTAAATTATCAGTAGCAGGATACTGACTATTCAGTCAGTTAAACTACAGGTTTACTCTTGAGTAACTCTGCCCATTGAACTACCCTTTTTGTTTAAAATGGAATATTCTGGAGTGGCCAGAACCTGGAGAACACCATTATTGGCATCACAGGTTTTGTTCAGTTTCTCAAATAATACAGAATTAAAATGAGAGCAATATCAACTGAGTAAACAAAGAACTTCAACTAAAACAATGCTGAATCATTAATGTCCTGTAAGATGAGTTTTCACACCATCAAGGAGGTTAAGGTTTGTCTCTTGGTTATCTTGCACAATCTGTGGAGTGGACACGCCCCAGGAACTCAACCAGCATTGCTCCCAGGGACCCACATGATCTGTCCGTGAGACCACACCTCCCCCAGGATGTCAGAGAGCCATGCAGCACAGGATCAATCTCTGGACTGCTCCCTCCCTCTCCTGACCCAGCACTCACATGAACAAGAGATCCCAGGTGAGCAGGGACCTGGACAATGCTGCTCATCATGGCAATTGTTCCACTGCCCTCTCACAAGCAGGACAAGCCCCAGCCCTCTTCTTGGATCCTCCTGGCAACCACAGACGTTGGGTTGGCTACCAAGACCAGTCAGAATGTGTGGATTTCTGTCTCTGAGATGTGGGAAAACCAGGTCCTAATTCCAGAAACTGGTCATTGGATGCGTTTAAGATGTTTTCAAGATGTTTTAATAATGTATATTATTTTTTTTAACTAGTTTATATATTTTATGCTTATTGTTGTTCCTCGCCTCGATCCAAACAGAGAGGCAGGTAAGGAATAAATTTATTATGATGATTATTATGATTATTGGTGTGATCAATCTGTTGCATCTAACAACTCCATTTATATATACCAAGTTTACAATTTTCAGACTGTCTAGTGCTTGAAAGCTAGATTCATGCTGAACTTAAAAAAAGAAAAGAAAAAAGGATTTATTAAACCATTTATTAAACCTCAGGGCCAAACTATACATGATGCTAAACACGTTATTAGGAACCATGTCAAGTCGCCCCCCCCTTAATTAATAGCAGGCATAGGAAGGCCTGGTTTTCATTGGGATTGCAACATGTGGGGAGGTGAGGGGAGGAGCCGTAACTCAGGGGTAGAGCACATGCTTTGTGTGCATAAGGTCCCAGGTTCGATCCATGGCATCTCCATGTACAGCAGGAAAAAAACCCTGGCTAAAACCCTGGAGAGCCGTCAGTGTTGGGCTAGAATCTAGATGGACCAACACTGACACTGTGCTGATGTCTGATATACAGTGAGTCTGACACTGTATAAAGAGCTTCCAATGTTCCTATGTGGTTTAACCCTTTCCCCCTTCCCCAGCGCAGTCCTGACAGAAATCCAGGAATCTAATTGGATGTCTCCACTAATATTAAAAACTGAGTATCAGTTGCTGATATAAATGGGAGATGATGGAGCCACTTAGACTTAAATCTAGCACTATGTATCTATAACTATGGGAAATCTAACTGCCCAAGAAGTCTATGAAGATTCCCATAGAAACCAAGCAGCTCTAAGCACAAAGTTAAGAGAGAAACTGTGTGATGCTTTTTACCCACAGCTATGTGAATCACCCCTAAAAGGGTGCATCCTATATTATGTAATTATTTTTCAGTGCAATAGCATGAGATGTGTCATTAGCATTCTGCATTCTTCAGATGTAGAACTGAGGCCAAGAGAGAACAACAGGGCTATCGTCACCAGGGAATACTTGTAGGGATTTGAAACCCATGTCTCTTCACCCTGTGAGGTAGGTTAGGTTGAAAGTCAGTGACTGGCCCAAAGACACCCAGTGAGCTTCATGGTCAAGTGGAGACTTGAACCTGGGTCTCCCCAGTCCTAGACCAACACTCTAACCACTAGACTACACTGGCTCTCCCATTTTAGAACAGGAAAAAACAGTGCAAAAGCTGGGAAACCACCAAACAATCGGCAGTTGGGAAAAGGTGGAGTGGCCATCTGGGAAATCCAATAGATTGGGATACCAGGTGGGCTTGAAGTTCAACACCGCTGCACTAGCAAAGGAACATAATTGGATAAAATCCTTTCTTTTTTTAGCATCTTCAGCATGTGAAATTCTTTACAACAACCTATTTTCTATCCACTGTTTCATAACTTTAAACAGTGGCCCGGGTTGCATGTTTGCAGCCAGGGAAATAAGCCATAGTGGCGTATTTCTCCCACTGCGCATGTAGGTTCTGTGCCGGGGTGGTGGATGGTGTTAGGATAATTACCTTCATCAGCACAGCTTGTCGTGTCATGTGAACTCAGCCAGGATGGTTTCTTGCGATGGTAACAAGCTACTCAGAACCCATGCGCTACCAGCATGGCTTATTAACCACCCAGCAATTGTGCAAACCAGGTCAGTATCTTTTACCAACTGGGTTCAGACAACACGATAACTCACACTCAAGGCTGGAGTATGGGTTGAGTGTGAGTTGTCATTGAACCATGGGTTATTGTTGAAACACAAGTTACCGTGATGTCTGAACCTAGCTGTGCTAACAAGCCATGGCTTGTTAAGCACAAACAACCCATGAAGAGAACCGATGGTTTTTGTTTGTTTGTTTGTTTTTTTAAAAATATTTTATTTATTTTTCAAAACAAATTATAACACAGAAAATATATTTAGCAAAATACAAAATTATCACACAAATATAACATAATCAACATACAATAAATCATAAAGTGCTCCCCCCCACCCTCCAAGGGACCAATTAATATACTTCTATCCTCTTGATCAAATAAAGTCTAAATTCCAAAAATATAACATATCCTGACAAGGCATGTTACCCTTCCCCTTTATTAATACATAGTCTAGTAATTGATTCCATATCTCCATAAAATTATTCTTCTTTAGCAATCCTTTTTTGCATTTGATACTACTAGTTAGTTTATCATTTAGGGCTATGTCCCAAACTTCCTTATACCAGTCTGTTATTAGGAAAACATGTTGTACTTTCCAATTTCTCGCTATCATTAGCCTGGCCGCAGTTAACAAGTTTACAATTAACTCCTTCGTATTTTGATCACAAATAAGCTTCTCAGTTATTAATAACAATGCTAATTTTGGACAGACCTCTAAATTAGTACCAATAATTTTCGATATTTCTGTAAAAACCTCTCGCCAAAACACCAATACATTTTTACAACTCCACCACATATGAGCATATGTCCCTTTTTCCTGACATCCTCTCCAACATAATGCAGAACAATTATTATCTATTCTATTTAATCTTACTGGAGTTAAATACCATCTCCAAATTAGTTTATAAAATTTTTCCTTTATCCTAATTGACATCATTTTTACAATCCGTCTATCCCATATATTGTTCCACCCCACCTTCGAGGTCACCTCTTCAAATTCATTATCCCATACTGTCTTAAGCTGATCCTCTTGTTCTTTTGCTTTTTGGATCAATCTATATAAATCCCTTGTTATACCTCTTGTTGATGCATTACCTGGTAGGCCATCTCTAGACATGACCACCTTTTCAAAATTAGTTAAATCTCTCTCGTACTCAGTTTTCCTTTTCCATTTCTTCGACCACTGTTCTAACTGTAGTAAATTTAACCACGATAATCTTCTTCTCCCAACAATTTCCATTATTTGATCTCTAGTCCCCATCTTTTCCACCCAATCGGTCAATCTAATAACCCTTTCTTCTCTTAGTTTACTCTCCAGCTCTAATCCTAAGTTTTCAGGAAAATCCTTAAGAGCTACCACCGGAGTTAATGGAGACATCCCTGGTATAAATATGCTCTTCATAGTACCCCAAATCATTAACAAATTTCTTAGAAAAGGGTTGTCTATATTTTTTATCAATTTATTATTATTTTTTTGAAAAAAAATATTCCCCAAAGTACTACGTAGTTCTAACTCCATGTTTCTAACTCCAACCACATTATTTCTTTAGGGCGTGCTATAATATCCACTATATGTCTTAATTGATTTGCTATATAATACCATTTTAAATTCGGCAAACCCAAACCCCCTACTTTTTGTGCTTTATACCATCTTGTTTTAGTAATCCTAGATTTTTTCCCTCCATTACAATATGTATTAATAATTGATTGCCAATCTTTAAGTTCCTTATCTGATATCGCACTTGGTATCATCCGAAATAAAAAAATTATCTTTGGAAAAATCTTCATTTTAATCAAAGCAATTCTACCAAACCAGGAAAGTCCAATTTTTTTATACTCCTCTATTTTATTCTTTACCTCATTCTTTAATTTCCTATAATTCTGATCTCCCAATTTATCTATATCTTTTGGAATTACAATTCCTAAATATTTAATTACATCATTAATCTTATAATTACTTTTTTTTTTACACATTTCAATCTCTTCTCTTTTACTATAGTTAAACAACAAAAATTAGATTTATCCCAATTAATCTGTAGCCCCGTTACTTCCCCGAACTCCTTTAAATGATTCTCCACTCTATCCATATTTTCCATAGGGTTTTCGATTGTCAAAAGAGTATCAACTGCAAAAAGATTTATTTTTATCTTCTCCCTAATCCCTATCCCACCTATATTTCTATCTTCTCTAAATACATTTGCTAAAATCTCCATTACCAATGCAAACAAAATAGGCGAAAGGGGACATCCTTGTCTAGTTCCTCGACCTAGGTAAATTTGCTCTGTTAAACCATCATTTACTACAACTGATGAAACATTTTTTGAATACAATTGATTAACTACTCCTCTAAATCTTTCTCCAAACCCCATAATTTTAATTAAACTTTTTAATGCTGGCCATTCCACGCAGTCAAAGGCTTTAACAATATCTAACGCTATTACCCCTGCTCTCAATTTATTTTTCTTTATTAAATATATTATATTTAAAACTCTTCTTGTTAAATCTGCCATTTGTCTTCCTTGCATAAAACCACATTGGTCTATCCCGACATATTTAGTAATAAACTTGTTCATCCTTCTCGCTAATATTGCTGTCATCAATTTTGCATCTTGATTTATTAAGGAAATGGGTCTATAGGAACCTGGCTCCGTTAAGTCCTTCTCTGGCTTTGGGATTAAAATAATCTTAGATTGCTTCCATGAAGAGGGGATCTCTCCCCCCTCCAAAAAAATATCATTAAATAACCTCTTTAGTCTTGGAACCAACATTTTCTTAAAGACCTTGTAGTATTCAGCCCCTAAACCATCCAGTCCAGGGGTCTTATCCCTCTTTCAGTTTATTTATTGCATATTCTATTTCCAATTCTGAAAAAGGTTGTTCCATAATTTCTCTATCTTCATCCACTAGTCTAATTTTAAAATGCTTTCCTATATATTCATTAATCCTCTCTTCCGTACAATCTCCAGCCTTGTACAATTCTGAATAAAATTCATGAAATATTTTTAATTTGTCCTGCATTAAATTATGACCTTTCCCTTTTTTATCTTTAATTGCCCCAACTATACTTCTTTCTTTCTTTTTTTGTGTGGATCTTGCTAACATTTTCGAATTCTTATTGCTATTTTCAAAAAACTCTCTTTTCAAATAAATCAAGTTTCTCTGAACTTTTTCCAAATCTTTCTTTTCCAACTCTTTCCTTTTAGCTTGTAATTCAGCAAAGACCTTGTTCTCCCTTTCCTTCAAAAACTTCATTTCCAAATCCCTAATCTCCCCTTCTAACTTTTTAGTAAACTGTTCTTGTTTTTTCCTTAGTATCACACCCTCCCTGATACTTATCCCTCTCATCACTGCCTTCATTGTGTCCCACATAACAGCTTCAGAGCAGACTCCCGAATCATTAAACAACCAAATCTCTCGCATTTCCTTTTCTATCTTTGCTATAATATATTTATGCTGTAAAATCTTACAATTCAATCTCCAACTCCTTGCTTCTCTATAATCCTTCTTTATTTTAATATCCATATTAACTATAGCATAATCCGAAACTTTTATAACACCTATTTCTGAACTCATCACTCTTGACATCAGGGATTTGGAAACAAAAATATAATCTATCCTAGAAAAGTTCTTCATGGCTGGTGAATAATACGTATACCCTCTTTCCAATCCCTTTACCCCTCTCCAAACATCAACCAGTCCTTCCTTATTAATTATTTTATTTAATACCGTTATATTATTTCTCTTCTCTTGTCCTGTCGGATTTGATTTATCAATATTTTTGTCCATCACCATATTAAAATCCCCAGCCATAATTACCAAACCCTTTTGTGGCTCCCCCATTTCCTTAATCACTTTTTGATAAAATTCTTCTTGATTTTCATTTGGTGCATACATATTAACCAATATATATTCTTCACCTCCCAATAATCCAAATATTATAATAAATCTTCCCTTAACATCCTTCTTTACCTTAATCACCTTAAAACCACATTTCTTTGAAATAATAATTGCCACCCCTCTTGACTTGGATGAACCATAAGCTCTCTCATATGTCATAGACCATCGCAGTTTTAATTCATTTACCCCCTCCTTTGATTGGTGAGTTTCTTGTAAGCATATAATATCCGCCTTATCCTTGTTGAGGAGTGCTTCAATCCGTCTTCGTTTCAACATGGAACCCAGGCCTTTAACATTTAAAGTAGCAATTCTCAAGTTTGAAGCCATCTCAAGTCTTTGTCCATCTTAAATTGCTGGTCCCTATTAGTGAAATAAAACACTACAGGACACACCCTACCCCTACCCCACACCCTATTACCCCCTTCCCTACATATATAAGCATTCCCCCCTTTACCATCCTTGAAGAAAATCTTCATGACCCCGGCCTGCCACGCCAACAAAAAGGGGGGGGGAGACAAACCCACCCACCAAGCAACTGACCCGTAGATCCCTCCCACTTAATCTTTTATCATTCATCCAGGTTAATACTCTTAAAAGAACCGATGGTTTGTTGTTGGGTTGTGAACTGTGGGTTGTTCACCATGGTTTGTTATCTTGGCTGGGTTCAGACAACACAATAACCCACATTTCAACAACAACCCACAGTTCAACGACAACCCACAGTCAACCTATACTTGACCCTTGAGTATGGGTTATCGTGTTGTCTGAACCCAATCATCTTTAGGCTGAAAAGCCATACCCCTGTTCAACATCCCAACAATGTCACTTTTTTGTTGTTGTTGTTAAACTGCACCATGCTGCAATTTAATTCATTATAGTACAACTCTTTCATGTTGCAAACCATGTGAAAAACACTGAAGTAATTTACCATTTAACATAATAGGCCAGAGGGTAGTTGGGCTAAGCCTACTAAACATCTTAAGCTCTTTACAATGCCTGGAAAAGAATGCATTGTGCTTGAGACAGTGTATTGTCCTCCATAATAAAAGGGGGCATGGCCATATAGTAGTCTGCCTTTCTGCCACTGATCATCCAACAATGCAGTGCTGGCTAAAATAGGTCTAGGCTATTAAGACAGTTTTCTAACATAAAGGTGATACTTGAACCCAGACAACTGATAATGTGCTTTATAAGACACTGTTCATGCAGTATCCACACATGTGGATTAGCTTTCGCCATGCATTAAAAACGTGGCTTTTCAGGTGGGAATATGGGGTGGGTTAGGATTTTTAAGTTTTGTACTGTTTTTAATTGTGTTTTATACTGTGTGTGTGTGTGTGTGTGTGTCCCCTTCTTGTATTTTATTAGATTGTACATCGCTCAGAGTGGCCGGTTGTCTGGCCAGATGGACGATTCATAAATATAATAAATAAATAAATAAATAAATAAATGTAACATGAATCTATCTTATAATTTTGGCCAACAAAAGAATCTCACAGCTTGCTTTTTATCTGGCACCATTCCCATAATCATTAAATGGATAGAGCGAGAAATTTATTGAAATCAAACAATGCCTAAACAACCTACTTTTTCATTTCAGTTATGGCGTTGAGTGTGGTGTAAACATGTCCATTTACCATTGAGAAACTGTGGTAATTTGTAGAAGAAACCTGACTATACTGCAAGATCCTCTGGAGATCAGGCTACCATCTGTCCTACTTTGTCAGGTGTAAAGGTGGCAATGGTTGGCTAATCAGGGGGCTATTAATGACTAGAAAACACAAGGTCTTGCTTCCCTTACTAGCTAAAGGAAAATTAACACTCCTGATAAAAGGCTGGAGAGTTGAGTCACAACTCTGAGCCCTAATTTTCCACCTCCACAGCAAGTCTTTTGCCAAAGCAATTCTTGCATATGCAGGTTTTCAAAGACAAACAAAATAGGAGTTGCTACTAAAAATTACCATGGAAGAATTAGGGACTATTCACATTACCACTCCATGTGTGTGACCGCTTGTTATAATATTCCAGGTACTTAACCTTTATTATTAGTTATATTTTTATCCCACCTTTCTTCCAAGAAGCTCAGGGTGATGTAAATACATGGTTCTCCCATTTTATCCTCACAACAACCCTGTGGTCTGGCTGAGATATAAAGCCAGTCAACTGGTGAGCTTTGTGGCTTGAATGGGGATTCGAATCTGGGTCTCCCTGGAATTAGTCCAACAATAGAACCACTCCACTCCACTCCACTGGCTTCAGCCCCATCATGTCATCCATTCTTTGTTTATTGACTACATTCTTATTAAATGAACACAACTGATGTGTTCATTTTAATGATTCCGGCTTATTTGCTCTCTAGTTCTCTAAGGGCCCAATCCTGCTGCATAGACACTTGATGGATGGAGGGCTCTGATCTCAAAGGCTTCCATCCATCCAAAGTCCTGCTATCAAGAGCCTTGCCAGATGGGAGGAGTTGCAGAGGCTTTTAAAGCCTCTCCATCCTCCATTTGTTACCTACCTGGCTGGGAGCAGGTATGGGAGCCAAGAGGCTTGTGGATCATAGAATATAGAGTTAGAAGAGGCTGTTTTGGCCATCAAGTCCAACTCCCTGCTCAATGCAGGAATCCAGTTTAAAGCATCCCTGAGAGATGGCTGCCCAGTCTCTGCTTGAATATCTCCAGCAACAGAGAGCCCACCACCTCCCTGGGCAGTTGGTTCCATTGTCTGACCGCTCTGTTAGGAACTTTTTCCTGATGTCCTGTAACTTAAGTCTGTTATTTTGTGTGTTACAGTCTTGTACGATAGAGAACGGGTTGCAGCCCTCTTCTGTGTGACAACTCTTTAGGTACTTGAAAAGTGTTTTCATATCCCCTCCTCAGTCTTCTCTTCTCAAGGCTAAACTGCTTAGAGATACAGTAATACCTTGGATTGCAAGTAACTTGGTTTGAGAGCGTTTTGCAAGACAAGCAAATTTTTAAATATTTACGGTATTTAATATTTTTTTACTTGATATACAAGCGATGTCTTGCAATACAAGTACTGTAGTATGGCTTAAATTAAAAATCTCTGTACAAATTTTTTGGGGGGGATTTCAGTTTTGATATAAGAGTGTTTTGGATTACAAGCACGTTTCCGGAACGAATTATGCTCTCAATCCAAGGCATGACTGTATTTTTAAATATTGTCAGCATATATAAATCTATTAAACAAACAAACATACCCAGTTCCTTTAATCTTTCCTTGTAGAACTTAGTTTCTAGTCCCTGATCATTTTTATTTATTTATTTTATTTATTATATTTATATCCCACCCTTTTCCTGCAAGGAACCCAAGGCAGCTTACATAATCCTCCTCCTCTCCATTTTATCCTCACAACAACCCTGTGAGATAAGTTAGGCTGAGAGTCAGTGACTGGCCCAAAGTCACCCAGTGAGCTGCATGGCTGAGTGGGGACTAGAACCCAGATCTCCTGAGTCCCAGTCCAACACTTTAACCACAACACCACACTGGCTCTTCTTGTTGCCCTTCTCCAAACGCATTCCAATTTATCTAAATCCTTCTCAAAATGTGGTGTCCAGAACTGGATACAGTATTCAAGGTGCGATCTGACCAGAGCAGGGTAGAGTGCAACTATTCCTTCCCATGATTTAGAACAGGCTCTCCAACCCTGGGTCCCCAGATGTTGCTGGACTACAACTCCCAGAATCCCTTGCCATTAGCCATGCTGGCTGAGTATGCTGGGAGTTATAGGCTAGCAACATCTGGGGACCCAAGGTTGGAGAGCCCTGATTTAGAAACTATACTTTTATTGATGCAAACTAAAATTCCATTTGCCTTTTTTGCAGCCACATCACACTGCTTGACCCATATTCAGCTTGCGATCAACTACAACTCCAAAATCTTATTTGTACATACGATTGTCAAGCCAGGGTATCTCCCATCTTATACCTGTGCATTTGACTTCTCTTTCCTAAATGAAGAACTTTGCACTTGGTCTATGTTAAATTTCATTCTGTTATTTTCTGCCCATTTTTCTAACCTATCAAGATCATGTTGAATTTTGCTTCTGTCTTCTAAGGTATTAGCCAACCCTCCTAATTTTGTGTCACCTGAAAATTTATAACATTCTCCCCAGCTCTTCCTCCAAGTCATTAATAACCATGTTGAATATTTTCCTCTTATTTACTTATTATATTTTTGAATCACCCATCTGGCCAGTCATCCGGCCACTCTGAGCGATGTACAGTCTAATTAAATACAAGAAAAAACAGAGCGTCAGTTAGCCCGGGGGGGGGGGGGTTGCAGTCCAACTGGAGCAGGCCCTGATGTTCCCTCTGCCTGCTCCTGCCGCCTTCGCTCCTCCTTCTTGCCCACAGGGCCCTTGATGTCGGTTAGCCCAGAGGGGGGGCAGTCCAACTGGAGCAGGCCCTGATGTTCCCTCTGCCTGCTCCTGCCGCCTTCGCTCCTCCTTCTTGCCCACAGGGCCCTTGATGTCGGTTAGCCGGGGGGGGGGCAGTCCAACTGGAGCAGGCCCTGATGTTCCCTCTGCCTGCTCCTGCCGCCTTCGCTCCTCCTTCTTGCCCACAGGGCCCTTGATGTCGGTTAGCCCGGAGGGGGGGCAGTCCAACTGGAGCAGGCCCTGATGTTCCCTCTGCCTGCTCCTGCCGCCTTCGCTCCTCCTTCTTGCCCACAGGGCCCTTGATGTCGGTTAGCCCGGAGGGGGGGGCAGTCCAACTGGAGCAGGCCCTGATGTTCCCTCTGCCTGCTCCTGCCGCCCACCCCCTTTACTCTCTCCCCATCCTCTTCTGAGGTCATGATGCCAACCACAGAAGAGGAAGCCACCGTAGAGCTGATCTCTTTCATGATCAGAGCTCTGTCTGTGGAGGAGATCTTCAGCATCCTATGGCACCCTCAGATGCTGTCTAGGGGGCCATAGGATTAATTTCTAAATCATATAAGCTAAGGCAGTTGAAGTTTTATGTAGATTCATCTTCTCCAAATCTATCTTTGTTGACTCCAAAAGACAGGCTCATTCAAATGCTGGATCCAAACAAAAGCTTATGGTTGCAATCAATCAATTCACAGCTTTTGTAACATAGAAACATGAAGTTGGACTGAGGCTGAAAGCCCAAGCATGTTGACTAAGACCCAGGGCACTCAGTGGCACGTTGTCAATGAACATGCTCAGGACTGCACTGTGCACATCTGAAATGCGAACGTGGAGCCTAAAGTGCTTAATAATCCTGAACATTTCTGTTTCCATACCATAGCTAGATGGTCATATATGTCTGCTGCCTTGTGCCACATTCAACGTACAGCATGCATCAGTAAATGCTCAAAACCCAATATCTGATGCAGGATCCAAAAGCTGAATCCTGTCTATTGCAAGTTAAAAAGAAATCACTGGCTGGGAGTCTTATCTTTATAAAATTCTACTGTACTGTGGAGAAAGCCTGAACACATACACACAGTGACATAAACCCGGGTATAGTTCCCCTTGGTACCCCCACGTAGTCTTCCTGGCAACCCCTGTCTGCATAATCCCCACCCCAGGGGGCGAACCGGCCAAACCGGCCTGGCAGGTAACACGCATAACTTCAATGGGCCAGACAGGGAATGCACATATCCTCAGTGAGGCACATTGGCCGGAATCCACAGGATGAAGCATGGACCATCAACAAATACAGGGCAGTCTCAAAGAGCTGTAAAGTACTCTCGAGGGGCATGATAAGCCCCAAGGCACCACCAGTTCCTGGGCAAACATGAGCCCACCTGACCCAGAGGGGCAGGGTTAAGCCCACCTGACCAGCAAGGGGTGGGCGAGGGGGAAGGTCAAGGTAGAAAACCCCTCTACCCACCCAAAAAGGGTTGTTAGGAACACGGGCACGCTGTCAACCTCCAAAGCCAGCTTTCGCTGGGTCAAGCAGTTCCTCACCCCGAGCACGGAGGCTCGGAGCCGGCTAGAAGCAAGGCAGCATATGATCTCTGCCCCAAGGTAACCTTTTGCTGTAATACGCTAGCCTGGGAAACCGCTCATTGATAAAGTCTGAGGTCACGCTCAGGTCTTGTTGTTGTATAGTATTCCTAGAAAGTCTATTAGTTCAGCTCCATTTAACCTCTAGTAAATAAAGCCTTATTTGGGCAACGAAGAGCTTCTGTGCTTCCTTTTCGCTGCGTAAGAGTTCTGGTCAGTTACACTTGCTTAACCGGGCTATAGCTCAGTGCCGGTTAACCCGTTAAGTGCCGAACTCATGCAGAGGACCCAGCTGCTGGTCCTCCACATGTACAAATAAATATATTCTAATTTTCATTCAGCAAATTACCCTGGTAGCCTATTGAGAGGATATGGAAGTTAATTGATAAAGTGGTTACAGGAGCAAGTAGTGTCTTGAGAAAATGAAATCATTTGCATATGTGAGTGTTGAGACATATAAATACTACCAGAATAATAGGAAAATAAAAAATGAACACACTTGCTAATGGCTGGAATGATTTATTCACTCAAGCCACCATTTGTGCCATTTTTTGGTAAAAAAGCGTGGTACAAATACAATAAATAAATAAAAAATATTTCTAAGATTTATTAGTCACCCTATAGAATATAGCTCTCAGGGCAAGGTACAATAAAACATACAAATAAAATCCAAAATTCATATAGGTACATCAAATCAGAATCGGCATAATGAAACTATCAGTTAAAAGTAGCCGAGGACAAAATAAGGAGCATCAAAACAAGAAGTTCTACAATATCACAAAGATAAAACTATTTTAAAATACAACATAGGGGCAGAAATATACAGAAGTTTGTAAAGCCTAAGGGGGGAAAAATGTATTTGCCTGGTATCAAAGTAGGGACCAGGCAGATCTTTTTGGGGAGAGTATTCCATAACTGCGGGGTCACTACTGAACAGGCCTCTCCTGAGTAGCCAACTGCTGTACCTCAGCATTTGAGGGCATTCAGAGCAGGGCCTCTGCTGATGATCTCAGGGCTTGAGTAGAACAGGAAGAGGTGCTCTTTCAGATACTGTGCCCCAAGTCATGAAGGGCTTTATAGGTTAACACCAGCAGTTTGAATTGGGCCCAGAAACAAACTGGGAACCCATGCAGATGATATAATACTGGTATAATATGATCATAATGCCCAGGTTCAATCAGCACCCTGCCTGCCATATTTTGTTCTAGCGATTTTCTGTACCACCTTCAAAGGCAGCCCCATCTACAACATCTTGTAGTAATCTAAATGGAAGGGTATGAAGGCATGGATCCCTGCAGCCACACTTTGTATGCCAAGCAGGGTCATAGCTGGCAACTGGCATACCAGCCTAAACTGGTAAAAAGTGCTTTATGCCACAGATGACACTTGTGACTCTAATATACAAGCACCCCAAACTATGAACTTCATCCTTTGGGGGGAAGTCCAACTCCTTTCCGAACGGGCTGAACACCACTCACCCATACAAACAAACAAATGAACCAACCACTAACAGGACCTCCATCTTGTATGGACTGAGCTTCAGTTTATTGGCCTTCAGTCAGTCACTTGGATCTGATGAAACAGAGAGAACTGCATGTCATCTGCATACTGATTACAGTGCATTCTAAAGCTTTGGATGACCTCACTCAGAAATTTCAGGAAGATGTTAAATATCTTGGGGATAAGATGGAATGCTGCGGGATCCCAAAGCATAAATGCCATGGGGTTGAACAGAAATTTCCCAGCACCACATTCTGGAAACGGTCACCCAAGAATGAGCGGAACTACTGTAAAGCTATACCACCCATGCCCAACTCAGACAATCTCTCCAGAAGGATACCATAGATGAACACATTGAAAACCACTGAGAGGCCCAGGAGAATCAACAGAGGTGCACTCCCTCTGTCTCTATTGGCAAGGTTCATTCCACAGGGTGACCAAGACAGTTTCAGTGCCCAAGCTATGCCTAAACCCCAATTGAAAGGGATACAGAAAATCAGTTTCATCCAAGAGTGCCTTGCTCTAGGGATGTATGGATGTTGTAAAATCCATACCATCTACGTTTTGCAGATTGTCAGGTGCTTTTCATTCCATTGTCCGCACATTGACGGAATCAGATTTTGCGCAAATGCATTCGTACGCATTTGCACAAATTTGGAGTTGTGCAAATTCGCACTCCTGACAATGTACAAATCCCCCGAACAAAAGCTAATCCCCCCAAATGCGTATTTTCATGCTTTGGCCTATGGGGGAAATGCCCATTTTTGGTTGTTTTTTAATTTTCCATTTTTTTCTATGATTACTATTTGCATAAAATTACAGATTTTTTAAAAAAACAATCCACAAGTCATGCGACTTGGGGAAAACCAATCTGCTGCAGAATCCATGGGCCGTATTCTTAGAAATTCGAACTCATTTGAATCCATTGAGGATTTCTCCAACATCCCTACGATCAGCCACTACACTCTCAAGCACCTTGCCTTCGAAGAGGATACTAGCCACACGCCCATAGTTATTCAGAACTTCCAGGTTCAACTATGTGTTTTTTTCCAGAAGTGGTTGCACTACCACCTCTTTTCAGGAAATTGGGTCACTCCCTTTCATAAGGGGGAATTTATAACATTCCAGACCCAGCTGGTCAACCCCTCCCTACTAGGTATAATAAGCCATGGGGGCAAGCAAACAGATTGAGCAACCAAGCATCTTATCCACATTCTTGAGCTCTAAAAATTGAAAGTCATCCAACAATATCTGACCAGGCAGTAGGACACCTCCATAGTCTGAACTGTGGAATCTGAGTTGTGACAGATACAAGTGATTTTGTACCTTGCAGGCATATCACAGTGTGCTACTGAGGGTCCTATCAGATCTCTTACTGGCCAGAACACAGAAGGCCCCAAACCACATGGAAAAGCTCCACTAGATGGCATTGAGAGAACATAATGGTGAAGAAGAAAAATTGTTCCTTCACCTCCATCACTGTGTTTGATCGGATTTGAGACCAGTTTTCCTCCACTTGGATTCCAGTCATTCCAGTTACTGCTGTATCTCACCTTTCCACCGCAAATCTGAGTGTTGTTTTTATATTATTATGTATTTATTTATGTAGTGCTATCTATGTACCTGGTGCTTTTTGAAGAATGAGAAGACAGTTCCCCCAAGGGAGTTACAATCTAAAAACAGACCCTAGTGAAAAACAAAGAAAGGAAATGGAGGCACGGAGAAGAATTTGTGATTATTTTAATGACATGTACTTCAGCTTAATTTATAGCCCTTAGAGTTAAATTAGTGAGCTTAACAGTGATTCAAACCTTGGTTTCCCACACTTGTACCCAACAACACTCTATCCACTGCACCACACAGACTAGGTCTGGGCAGGAAAACCTATAGTTCAGTTATTAAATGTTTACATTGAACTTTCTATAACAAACAGTTCAAGGCAGATCAGAGAAAACAAGAGCTTGGAAAGGTAACGCTCTAATTATACAACAAAAAGGCTGAACAGGCCACTGTGGGTTAATGCTAAGCTGATACCATTGAAAATCTCATTACAAGGACTGCACCACGTAATTGAGCTGACTATACGGCTGAGTGAGTCAGTGGCCCCGGAGATTTATATACCCACAACATATCTGCAGAGTCCTTGATTGGGTCTGGCTCAGTGCTGTTCTTCAGTTAGAGCACTTTAAAATGCATAAAAATAAAGATGTATGAATCAGCAACAAACCAACAAGAGGACTCTCCAACATTATCCCCCTCCTGCTCCTTTCTCCTCATCACAAAACACAAGCAGTTTTGATAACATGGAATACAACCAAGGATAATCTGTAACAAGAAAATAGTGACTGCAATGGAAAACACACACACCCTGTTTTTAAAAGGTTGTTTTATACTTCCAAAGAAATTGTTTGGCTAACATTATTCTGGGTTAATGTATTTATTTTTATTTATATGCTCTCATTAAATACCTTTTGGTCTGCTAATCTGCACTATTACTTCATGACATCATCATCATCATCATCATCATCATCATCATCACCACCCCCACCACCACCACCACCACCCCCATCAATTCTTATGATCTGAAATGCAACCATTTTTCCATTAGCAACTTTGTCTTGATTTCATATGCTCAAAAGAACACAAAAAACCATTTATGTAGTTAACAAGAAAGTAGTGTGGGCATGTTCCAGCTGTAATCAAATGGAAACCAATCCAGTTTCAAGGACAGCGAGCATTAATATTTTCAGACACCTAGGACAACAGTGTTTATTGCAATGATTATTTGCTTCTATGTTATACTTAAGTATTTATTATTGATTTATAATACTTCTATACCAATTAATATAATGAAACTGCTAAGGGGCTTACAATAAAATGCATATATAATACAATATAAAACAATAAATAATTAAAAACATTACAGCAAGACAACAGTAAAATAGGGTAGTTATAATCCTTTGCAGGTCAAGGAAAGCCTGTGTAAACAAGTATGTTTTCAAGAGGCATTTGAAGCTTGCTATACAATTTCTCTGTGCTTACCGGTACTTCTAGGAGAAATAGTAGACACACATTTCCACATCTATCCACCTACAAATTTTGATGGGGCAACTGAGTCTTGTGTTCCACCCTAAGGTCTGCTGGAACAATCTTATTCTCTCTTAGTACCAATGCAAGTTTGTGCTGACAGATTTAGTACAGCAATGGAGTTGCAAGATAGGTAAGATATACATAGTTCCACTCTAGCCGTCTAGATGCCACTTCCACTTATTGTAATACAAAACTTTGCAGGTATCACAGCAATAAAAATAAATAATAGGATCAAGCTGTAAACCTCAAAAAGTCCTTAAGTCAAGGTTTCCTTGATCTAGTCTCATTTCATACATTAAGTCTGGGAGCAGAGCTGAAACAGCATGGTGGCAAAGCAGTGAACCCTTTCTCTCCAGCATGCAGATCACCTCCATTTTGAGTCAGCCCTTAGTTTGGCCAGCTCTGGTTTGGGCAATTCCTTTCTCCCCTGAAAGTGGAAGTGATTCTCCCTTGAAATTAAGGGGAAATGTGACAGGGCAAACATACTGAGGGCCCAATTCACGCCAGAGAATGTCTGTGTGGTGGATGGGAGGGCTTGCACTACTCACCCACCACACTATTTCACCAGTGCCCCAGCTGAATGTATGAACTGTGGCAAATGTTCAATATCTCTGAAAAAGAGGAGAACTTAAAAAAAAAAAAAGAAAGCCAGGGGCAACAGAACTGACACAAAAAGAAGGATTTTGCTTTGCATCTAGGTTTCACAAATAACTACAAAACAAAGGAGAAGAGGCTCTGAGATGAGCTTCTTGCATTTCATTGAATTTACTATAAGTACGGAGAAAAAACTAAGAAATAAAATGTGTCTCAGAGTAGGAACCATACCTCTCAATCTTTGTTCATTTCGGTGAATTAAAATTGTAGCAAATGCTCCATACAGAAAATCTGGGACAGGTAAATAGGATTATTTCCTTATCACAGGCTGCATACCTTTAACACATCATTTAGTCATTGCTGTCTTTGATTAATCACTTCTCTTTTCTTGAACACAACATGTCTGCCCTTCAAAACATCCTGTGTTTGGGTGCCTGTAAACTGCTAACTCCTAAATCAAGAATAAAACACCTATCTGACACACAGAATTAAAACTGATCACTAGCTGTAAGAATGGCAGTTGGAATAGATACATTCTACTCTTTATAGAATGACCCAGTATTTATGGTCAAGCATTTATGGCACTGTAATCCCACATGCCTTGACCTGGCATCAGCATATGGAATTGTTGGGGAGCTGGAATTGTTGGGGAAGACATAGGTTCTGGGGCATTAGGAGGAGTGCTGCTACAGCAAAAATGGAAAAGCAGGGAAAGTCTCCATTGCTGCTGCCACTTTTCAGGTAAAGCTCTCCACCTCTCCAAAAATTTCATGCATTTTCTTCTGCCTCCAAAGCAGTGTTTCTCAACCTTGGGTCCCCAGATGTTTTTGGCCTACAACTCCCAGCATGCCCCAGCCAGCTATGCTGGCTGGGGCATGCTGGGAGTTGTAGGCCAAAAACATCTGGGGACCCAAGGTTGAGAAACACTGCTCCAAAGAGACAGAAGACGCCTTGAAGTTCCGTGAAACAGTTCACTGTGGAAGTTTCAGCCCAGCTCTATCTGATTCTGTGCAAGGGTTGACTATATGTGCTGTTTTATTGTTTGTATTTTATGTTTTTAATGCATTCTACACCACCCAAAGAACTTGAGTTACTGGGTGGTCTAAAAGTAAAATAAATAAATAAAAGATGAGCCAGGGCAAACATACAAAAGATAAAAGCAACCCAGAGTTGAGGGGAGGAATCAGGGCAGAACTATGACTGTGGTTAACCCTTTCCCCCTGCACCATTTTACACACACACACACACACGCACCAAAGCTGCTATTTGCCCCATAGGCAAAAACATTGAAAGACCATAGGGGTACTTGCATGTCTCCCCCACAAAGGGCAGTTTTCAGGAAAGGGGTTTAGATCAGGAAAATGGCCTGAAGGGAAGAGTTAACCCCTCCTCCAGTGCCACAGCCCCCAGTAGCTGCTTTTGTCTTTTTTTTTTTTTTTAGTGGGAGATCCAATTACTGATCTCCCACTGTTCCATTTAGATTGACCCTGATACTGCCACACACACAGTACTTTGGCTTTTATCTTAGCTTTTCACCCTCCTTTCAACTTCTGGGTAAACAATTCCCCTCATTTATTTACGATTCATCCTATAGAATCACAGGAAATGGTAATTACTGAACTCATTAATGAAGTGTTTTCAGTGTTCATTAAGCCGATGTGCTAAATGCCACTTGAAGTACTAACCACAGCAAAGACAAACATTTAAAGGACCGTGGGGAAGGGGGAAAGACACCCAATAACTTCTGCATCAGGGCAGAGAAAACATCAGAAAGAGAGAAGCAAAGGATTTAATGTTGGCTTCTTACTCTAATTTGTATAAGCATCTGTTCTAAATTCTGCTGTGCTATGCCATTCTTGTTGCTTTCAATATCTTAAGTGCACACATTAAGGGAGAAACCCTATACCGAAGGTCTGCTGGCTTAGGGGCTATAGCGGCCTTCGCCAACCTGGTACCCTCCAGATGTGTTGCCCATGGCCATACTGACTGGGAATTATGAGAGTTGCAGTCTAATACATCTGGAGAGCACCAGGTTGGGGAAGGCAGGGCTATAGGATTCAGCAGAAGCCCCACTATGCTGGCAGAACACCATATACAGTAATACCTTGGATTACGAGCATAATTCGTTCCAGAACCATGCTTGTAATCCAAAACACTCACATATCAAAGCGAGTTTTCCCATTAGAAATAATGGGAACTCAGATGATTCGTTCCACAACCATTTACTCACTGCTTTGCTGGTTCCCTGGCAGGGAGCCCCATGGAGGGAGCCTGCAAAGCAGTGATTAAATGGTGCGTGGAGGGCAGGCACGGCGCAGCCACGCGCTCTGCAGGTGCCTCGCGCGCTGCCATGCCGGCTCCCGGGCAGGGAAGCGGCACGGCAGCGCGCAAGGTGCCCGCAGCGCGAGTGGCCGCGCCTCCCTGCCAGGGAGCTGCATGGAGGCATTCCCGCTGCTCCCTACCTATTCCAGGGGCAGTTCGCCTCCTCGGCGAGCCGCCCGCACTGCCATCGCTGGTCCCGTCGCGTCCCTTGCTACCCCGGAAGTGACGCAACGGGACCCTCGCGCTGCCGCTTTGCTCGCCAGGGAACTGCGTGGAGCTTTGCCAGGGAACTGTGTGGAGGCGTTCCCGCTGCTCCCTGCCTCTTCCAGGGGCGGTTCGCCTCCTCGGCGAGCCGCCCGCGCTGCTATCGCCGGTCCCGTCGCGTCCCTTGCTGCCCCGGAAGTGATGCGACGGGACCCTGCAGTTCCCGTCGCGTCACTTCCGGAGCAGCAAGGGATGCGATGGGACTGGCGATAGCAGCGCGGGCGGCTCGCAGAGAGGCGAGGCCCCATTGGAAGAGGCAGGGAGCAGCGGGAACGCCTCCATGCAGCTCCCTGGCAAAGTTCCACACAGCTCCCTGGCAAGTAAAGCGGCAGCGCGAGGCGCAGGCAGAGCGAGCAGCCGCTCACTCGCCTCCATTCGGCTCCCTGACAGGGAGCCGAATGGAGGCGTGGCGCGGCCTCTCGCTCTGTGTGTGCCTCGTGCTGCCGCTTTGCTGGCTCCCAGGCAGGAAGCAGGCAAAGCAGCAGCGCGAGGCGCACACAGAGCGAGCGACGCGGCTCCCTCGCCTCACCTCCATGGGGTGCTTTGCTGGCTCCCGGGCAGGGAGCCAGCGCAGCAGTGCAAGGCGCCGCCACAGGGGCACAAGGCGCCCGCACAGCGAGCGGCCTCACTTCCATGGGGCTCCCAGGCAGGGAGCCGGCGCAGCAGCGCGAGGCGCCCGCAGAGTGAGCGGCTGCGCCTCGCGTCCATGGGGCTCCTGGCTAGGCAAAGCCGGGGAGCTGGCACTTTAAGTGCTAGTCGGGGGCACAGTGTGTGGCTCGTGTTCCGAGACACGCTCGTCCTCCAAATCGAAACAAATGATAAAATTTTGCTCGTTTTACGAGAAGCTCGTATACCGAGTTACTCGTAATCCGAGGTATTACTGTATTTTGCTGCCATGAAAGATATGCTGGTGGGCCATTCTGTCAGCAAAGATACACCAGTGGAATAGCTGACAAGGGGCAGAGTTGTGAGCTGCACAGGGAAGGAGCACATCTATTGGCAAGCTTCATTCCACAGGGTGACCAAGACAGTGGGTTGTAGTTGAACCATGGGTTGTTGTTGAAATGTGGGTTATCCTGTTGTCTGAACCCAGCTGCACTAACAAGCCATGGACTGTTAACCACGAACAACCCATGAAGAGAACCCCGTGATTTGCTGTTGGGTTATGAACTGTGGATTGTTCACCATGGTTTGTTAATTCAGCTGGGTTGAGACAACACAATAATCCACGTTTCAACAACAACCCACAGTTCAACGACAACCCCCACTCAACCCTTGAGTGTGGGTTATTGTGTTGTTTGAACCCAGTCACACACTGTATCCTATACCCGTACAATCGATAGCCATACTTCCATCAATTGTGCAACTTCACACCTGGTATATAGTGTTTCCCTCCTCTGCATCCGTAACTGCCCTGCCCGTTTTGGCATGACAGAGCACAATATATGGTGTATTATTATTATTATTATTATTATTATTATTATTATTATTATTATTATTATTATTATTATTATTATTAATATTTATTTATCGCCCATCTGGCCGGCAACCGGCCACCCTGGGCGATGTACACACAATAAAATACATAAATACAATAAAATACATTAAAACAATATAAAAATTTTAAAATCTTAACCCACCCCATATTCCCGCCTGAACAACCAGGTTTTTAATGAGCGATGGAAGCTCATCAGAGAGGGGGCATGGCGGAGGTCACTCGGGACCCAATCACAGCACATCAGCACCAGTATATAAACTCCACACAGGGAGATCACAACTCAGATGTTAGGGTGTGTGACATGGCAGTATATCTCTCTGGCCCCATGTCATGCACACTTAGAGGTTACAATGGGGAACTTTAGTGATGGGAACAGGGGAAAAGGACACCTTTTTTTGCACACAAAGGGAGCACTTTGAACAGCTATACCTGGCACACTTGCAGAAAGTCGAGCATTTTGCTATCATTTCTCAGCCTAGAACCCTAACATACTTTTTAAAATCTACATGAAACTGCTGGGGAAGTCATCAGGAGGTTTGGGCTGCGGTGTCATCAGTATGCGGATGATACGCAGCTCCACCTCCCGTTTCCATCTACACATCCCAGGGAGACTGTTGAACTTGTGAACCAGTGTCTGGAAGCTGTTTTGAGGTGAATGAGGGTAAACAAGCTGAAACTTAATCCACACAAGATGGAGGTACTGTGGGTTGGGAAGCCAACTACTCTGGACTGAGTTTTACAACTGGTCTTAGGATGGGGTTGCACTCCCCCTAAATGACCAAGTGCCTAGTCTGGAAGTTCTCCTGGACTCTGCTCTAACTGGGGAAGCCCAGGTCGCTGCAGTGTCTAGGAATGCATTTTACCAGCTTAGGTTGGTACACCAGATGCAACCCTATCTGGAGAGGACAGACATTGTCTCAGTTATCCATGCAGTCTAGTGATGTCCAGACTGGACTACTGTGATGCACTGGGGCTGCCTTTGAAGATGGTTCAGAAACTTCAGCTGGGGCAGAATGTGACCACCTAAGTGTTGGTGGGGGCCATGCAATTTGATCATATAACACCTATATTGTATCAGCTGTACTGGTTACTGGTGTGTTTCCAAGCCCAATTTAAAGTGCTGGTTTTGACCAGCCACATTCAGCTGGGGCAGAATGTGACCACCTAAGTGTTGGTGGGGGCCATGCAATTTGATCATATAACACCTATATTGTATCAGCTGTACTGATTACTGGTGTGTTTCCAAGCCCAATTTAAAGTGCTGGTTTTGACCTTTAAAGCCTTTAATGGTTTAGAACCAAATTACTTGAAAGACCGTTTTCATCTATATCAGCCTGCCCGCACTTTTAAGATCAGCAAGAGAGGCCCTTCTCCACTTGTGATGGATTGAGGCCTACACAGGATTGGGTTTGTTGAGGCCTACACAGGCTTCAGTTTGTTGAAGCCTGAAGGTCCAAACACTTCCCTCGAGTAGTTGAAGCCTGAAGGCCCAAACACTTGGATGGGAGGGGGAGGTTGAGAGTTTTAAGTTACCCAATAGAAGTTAAGAATTAGATATCCTATTCAAAGTCACATGATTATAACCTTCCATTCCTGGGAAGGCTATATATGTGTGTGGGGTGTGGTCAGCTAGCAGTTAGTGCTGAGAGAGAGCCAGAAGCAGAGAGAGAGAGAGAGAGAGAGAGAGAGAGAGAGAGCTAGCAGTAGGTAGTCTGAAGTTAATCTAGAGAACATTGGATTGTTTGTTTGTTTGTTTTATTTTTTCATACTTGCTTTGGAATTATAACCACTCTATTAAGTAAATACCCTAATATAAGAAGTAAAGTGCTGTTATTTACCCTGGTTTGTTGGAGTGACTTATTCACCACGCCTAAAGCCTTTCCCAAGCTACTGGAACCAGGCAAAGGATTTGATCTCCTAGAACGGGAGGGACTTTGAGAAGAGGCAGAGATCTTCCAAAGGGCAGATCAAGGGGTCCCTGCAGTAGCGGAACCTTGACACCCCTTCTCTGCAGTGGCCTCACATCTCTGGAATAAGTTGCCATCGGGGGTCTGCCATGCTCCAACATTGTAGGCTTTTAAGAAGGCCTTGAAAACATATTTACTCTGGCCTTCTCCTAATATGATTGCTTATGCTGCTGTTTTCCTTGCTGTTTTTCTGGTTGGTTTTATGCTGTTTTTATTGGATTCTTACTGTTTTTATTGTGTCTTTATCATTCTTAATAACTGGTTTTATATGTTTTATTGCTGTATGCTGCCTTGGGAGGGCTTCTGCCTGAAAGGTGGCTAAGAAAGAAAGAAAGAAAGAAAGAAAGAAAGAAATGTGCACCCCTGCCTCAGGACTCCAGACACAAATATCAACTGGGGGTTCCATGACAGAGCACCCCACACAGGTAACTGAAAGGTTAACACTTGCCAAAAAGCATAACTGCTGTGAGTGACTCCCACACTGCCTTAGGGCTGCCTGCCCTCTTCTTCATAAGTGAATACAGTGTCTTGTCTGAACTGTATCGCTCTCACACTCTTCCCCACCAACAGTGTAAAGCAGTGTCCCCCACACACAGGGGAGGCACTCACTCATTCCCACATGCCGGAAAACTCTCTGTTGGCAAAGGCCGAGCACTCCATTTACTCCAACCATTACAACCGCTGGTCAAACACTCATGAGCACTTGTGGCTTTCAGGATCACAGCCCAGATGTATGGAGCAGAACAAGTTGTTACCACACACACAGTTGCACTACAGCCCCCAAGAAGGAAGGGTATGTATACTCACAGTCACTACTGCCTCCCCCTCACTCCCAAAGTGGCGGTGAGGGGCGGGAGGCTGAGGCATGAGCACTTGCTCTGCTCTCCCAGTCCCTCACAAACACCTACTGTGTGCATCTAGGTTCAGGGATGGCTTTACGCTCATCATCATCATCATCATCATCATCATCATCATCAATATCCCACCCTTTTTTCCTCTTGCAAGAAACCCAAGGCAGCTTACCTTGTCATCCTCTTCTCCATTTTACCGTCATAATAACTGTGCGAGGTAGGTTAGGCTGAGATTCAGTGACTGGTCAGTGACATGGCCGAGTGGGGACTAGAATCCGGATCTCCCGAGTCCCAGTCCACTACCCCACAGCATACTGGCTTTCATTGTCTGTATCTCCCTTTGCTCTCCCATTATGGAGGCTTACCTCATGACCAGCAACCATGACCAGGATGCTCCCAGCTATTCCTCCATGTGGTTGTTAACCTACTTGCTCAAGGCAGAGTCCTTAAATACCTTCAAGTAGTGGCTCCCAATGCATCCACCCCACCCAGTCTTTCCAGAGCAAGTCACAGCTACTAGAGTGGGCCAACGCCATGGGCCAGAGTTGCCCATCTCAGCTCTAGAGAGAGACAGGCAGACAGCATATTTGGAATTGGCTCTGAAGGAGAACGAGAGACTGGTTGCACCTTCATTCTCCTCTAGATGCTCACAAATTAGTTGTACTATTATTTTCTTTATATTCATTAATGCATTTATTACATTTCTATACCGTCCAATAGCCAAAGCTTTCTGGGTGGTTCACAGCATGATAAAACATAATGTAAAACCTTTAACATCCAAACATTTTAAACAGTTTAAAAACAAGTTAAAAACAATTGACAATAAAACTACCAGGACCTGATGAAAAAACTAAAACACCCCATCATATGCTGTCAAATGCCTGAGAGTAAAGTTTTAACCTGGTGCTGAAAAGATAACAATGTTGTGGGAGATGGAGCTCACTGGGGAGAGAATTCCACAGTTGGGGGGTCACCACCGAGGAAGCCCTATCCATTTATTTATTATATTTGTTAATCAAATATAATTGTTGCCATCCTCCAAACCTCCCTCGGAGGAGGCTCTTGGAGGAGGGCCTCAGATATTGATCATAGTGTACAGGTAGGTTCATACCAGGGGAGGAGCTCCATCAAGTATTGCAGTCCCGATCCATGTAAGGCTTTATAGGTCAAGACTAGCACCTTGAATTGGGCTTGGAAACATACAGGTAAACAGTGCAATTGGACTGGAATCGGTGATGTATGCGCAGACCTTCTGGTCCCTGCTAACCATCTGGCCACCGCATTTTGCACAAGCTGCAGCTTCTGAACCATCTTCAAGGGCAGCCCCACATAGATTACTGCAATGTGCTCTAACTTGGAGGTTACCAGAGCATAGACTTCTGAAGCCAGGTTATCCCTGTCCAGATAGGGGCATAGCTGGGCCACCAATCAAAGCTGGCAGAAGGCACTCTGTGCCACTGAGGCCACCTGAGCCTCAAGTGACAATGATGATTTCAGGAGAACCCCCAAGTTACAAACCTGCTCCTTCAGGGTGAGTGCAACCTCATTCTGGACAGGTTGAGCACCATCCATCTGGTCAGAAGAACCACTCACTAGCAGCATTTCAGACTTGTCTGGATTGAGTTTCAGTTTATTAGCCCTCATCCACTCCATTGTTGCAGCCAGGCATCCATCTAGCACATCCACAGCCTCACCTGATGATGAAAAGGAGCAATAGAGCTGTGTGTCATCAGCATATTGATGGCAACACACTCCAAAACTCCAGATGACCCCAGACAGTAGTGTCTTTTCCCTGCTTTATTATTTTTTTTTACTATGCGGACTCCATGAGGCACATTATCTGTAAGGATGTTTCAGAACTGAACATCCCATCCACATTGGATAAGTGCTTGTACATGTGTTTAAGACTGCCGTACTTATGAAAGACAATTGATTTCAGCATGCTAAACACATGTCCAATGCCACATAAAGTGTTGGAGAAAAACAAAAAAATAAAACCAAGGCATGGATGACTTCCTTCAATTCTTCAAATGTTAAAGTTTCCAATGTCAGTGTAGCAGCAACTGCAGTTAATCATCCTGGCACACTTCCCCAAGGTGTGAAGTAGCTTTTGCTACTATCTCTTTGGCACAGTCACTGTAGTGACAGCAGGGTATGAAATCACTTCTTCTTTTATTATGGACCATGTAAGCATATCCCTACCTTATGACTGGCTGGATGCACAACATCAGAGAGATTCTAATCTCTCTCTAGAGACTGTAGAAGAAGGACGGAAAAAGAACAAATGAATAAGAGTCCCCCCAAATGAACCCATGATTCATAATACCTTTATAGCCTACTGGGACTTCTCAGGAAATGGTGCCACTAACAGAGTTAGTGAAGCCAGCATTATATCAGGCATGTACTTCAGTCAAGTGTGTTTATGTTCAAATTGAGAAATAATTGCTACACTACGATTTTCCTTGTAAAATTGTGTCATGATTTATAGACTTTCATTCAGGTTTGGAATTCCAAATGTTTAGTTGATCACCAATCATGACTGATAATTTTATAGAGCCAAAAGTTACTCTATAGACTGGTTTCATGGTCAGCTGATCCAGGGCTTATTTTCGCTCTGTGAAAATGGTTAATACTCACAATTCTCTGTGTCTATCCTAGGCTGCCTCTCAGAGACACAACTACTTGCACTGAGCTGGGAGGCACTCAGAAGAGGCACAAAGAAGAGGCACTCAGAAGAGGCACAAAGATTCTCACCTCTTCTAAGGTCCAAACTACATGTGACATTAGTTAGGTAGCTTTGCCCTTAAGTGCAGATTTGGGGGGGGGGGGGGTTACAAATAGTCAGCCCACTTCACCCCTGATCCTAGTGTGTGTGGGGATTAGGGGACTTTAAACCTTTGTCCCCTGCTCTAGTCCTAGTCCTGATTGGATATGGATTGGCATCTGCAATTTACATTGTCAAAGAAAGGTCCCATTTGTTGGCAATGGGGCCTTTTTTGGGCAATGTCAACTGCATATGTGGAGTCTGATCCAGGTCACAATGGAGAACAAAGGGACAAAGCTGCCTAGCCCCCACACCATGGTTGTGATCCAAACTGGAGGCCCCATGCTGGCTATCTGTAAAAAAAAAAAGGACACCTCTGTATTTAAGAGAGGAACTACATGAATAATGTCATGTGTAGTTTGGTCCAGAGTGTGTCCTAGGCTGGCAGGAGGTGAGTGAATGACCCTGTCACTCCCTTGAAGGAATGTATCAGTCTTTCACATCACACTGGGCTGGGAGGCACTGAGAAGTAGCAATCATTTCCCTCATCACTTCAAAGTATATCCCAGCCCAGCCACAAATAATGGCTGACTACCAAGGCCAGCCAAAGTTTTGGATCCCTGAACCTAGCAGTTTTCGGATCCCTGAAACAAACTAGAACTCTTCTCCCCGATACACTTTCTGCAGATAGGGCTTTCTTTCCTTTTCTTTTTTTTTTTACATGAAGGGATTCAGTCTTGTGATATACAACTGCCTTATGAAGTGGTACACTTCAGATTGCTATATACTGCACACTTTTCCTGCACATTCAGATCAGCCTTAAGTCATTTCCAGGGTCAAGGCAAGCTTCATGAACTGGGCTTGGAATGCTATCATTGGCATTAATATACCCACATTTTAAAGTCCAATATGCTCAAGACCTTCCCCAATATACATTTTAAGCATATAAAAGATACGCATTTTTGTAATTATCTAATATATTTTTATTGGCATTTACCGGTAGCTGCTTCTAGAACCAACACTTTAAAATGAGCTTGATCAGGCTAATGTTGAAAATGATGAAGGGCCTTCACAATTTTTCCCCAAGGGCAATTCCAGATGGAACATTGCTCAAGGGACAAACACAGCGATTCACCACACCTGATGCCTTCAAGTCACCAGGGGACTGTGCTGATTTCCAGCAGTGATCCCTGCTAGGCTGTGCAGCGGGCCAGAGGGTCAGCATGGATGACACAGTCCAATGTAAATGAAATGTGAAGGGACTGTGGAATAAGATCTTGAGCAACTATGTTCTGCCCCCCACACTTGTGTGTGTGCGTGTGCGTGCAACATTAATCCAACAGATAAACATGTGGGACATACACCACTCCTCAACAGTTTATGTCTCTATTATATCTCCTGTTAGGGATGATAATCAGATCAGTTGAAGGGATCATTATCAAGTGACAAGCTTTGCACATCATCAATACATCAGAGCGTCATCAATACATCAAGAGACGACAAGACTGCTCTTCCGAATGTGTAGTCTGCACGGGCCCGAACGTCCAACCGGTAGTGCTGAACGAAGCGAAGGTAGACAACGTCAACCAGAAGGCTGCCCCGCAGAGTTTGGGCAACGGAACCCCTCTGCCAAATGCGACCAACGTCAAGTCCCCTCTGGTAGAGTGGGCATGGATTCCCGGCTCCAGCCCGGCAAGTTCAATAGTCTGCACCACCCATTTAGCAAAGCGCTGGGTGGAAACTGGTAGGCCCTTGTTCTGGCCAGCATAGCAAAGGAACAGTTGTTCTGATCAATGGTAGGACTCCGTCCTTGCCTTATAGAATGCCAAGTATGGATGTAACGGAGAGTCTCGGGGGGGGGGCTGAAAGCAGGCCGAAATCGGCCCGCTCGGGGGCCCCGAGACTCCCACCCACTCAATCCAAGACGCGCCGGAGAAAGGATCTTCAGCTCCCCAGCGCGTCAGTTCCGCTTCCCCTGGCACTGCATTTTTTGCATAAAAATCAGGGCAACCCTGCTTGAAACAGCTGCGATTTGCTATTCATGGCCGTTTTAAGCTGGGTTGCCGTGGCTTTTATGCTAAAAACGCAGTGCCAGGGAACCAGAAGTGACACGACGGGTTCCCTGGCGCGTCACTTCCGGTTTTCGCAACTTTTGAGCTGCGAGAGCAGGCAGGGGTGCTCCGGAGCCCCCCCCCCCTGAGCAGGTAAGCTCCCCACTCACCATAACCCCCTAACACCAAGGCCCTTCTAACATCCAAGGAATGGAGGGCACATTCTAGTGGAGTCATTGGGGTCAAAAAGAATACTGGCAAAACAATGTCCTGTCCAAGATAGAAGTCCAAAACTACCTTCAGGAGGAAGGCGATGTCTGGATGGAGGACCACTTTGTCCCTGTGGAAAACCAAATACAGGCTGTCCACTCATCATAAGGTGCACAGCTCACTGGAACGACTTGCTGACATGATTGCCACAAGGAAGGCAACTTTCCATGACAGCAGCCAAAGGTCTACTGAGGCTAGTGGTTCAAAGGGGTTGTTTGTCAGTGCCTTCAAGACCACTGCTAGGCTACAAGTCGGAACGATCGACCTCACTGCGGGAAATAGATTCCACACCCCTTTCAGGAATTGTCTGACCAACGGCTGTACGAAGACAGAGACTCCAGAGACTGGAAGATGGTGGGCTGAAATGGCAGCAAGATATACTTTGATGGAGGAAAGTTTGAGACCTCGCTGCATTAGGGTATGTAGATAGTCTAGGACACAGGGCATCCCACAAGAAGAGGGGTCCAAGCCTTTGGACCTAGTAAAGGAGGAGAAGTCCGCCCATTTTCTCACATAAGGAAGGCATGTAGACGGTTTCCTTGCTGCCTGGAGGACTGTTTAGATGTGAGGAGAAAGAGGAGCTGCCTCTGTCACTACCAGAGCCTCATGCCATAAGCCGAAGTGTCAGGAGGTCTGGGTGTTGGATATGACCATTGTCCTGTGAAAGAAGCATCGGTATCAAAGGGAGGCGGATATATTCCCCATCGCAGCAATGGAGCAGCAGTGGAGCAAACCAGGGTTGGCATGGCCACCATGGAGCAATCAGAATGCAGTTGGTGTTGTCTGCTTGAATCCTGGCGAAGATCCTGGTCAGCAGTGGAAACAGTGGGAAAAGATAGAAGCAGCTCCCTGTCCAGCAGCGTAGAAAAGCATCACATATGGAGTCCTGACCCAGTTCTGCCTCGCTGCAATCTCGATGGCATGTCTTGTTCGTCCCGGAGGTGAACAGGTCGGTCTCCAGAGTGCCCCATTGATTGAAGATTCTTTCCCAGACTGCAGAATCAAGTTCCCACTCATGGGACTGCAGGGCCGTCTGACTGAGGGCATCTGCCAGTATGTTGTCTTTGCCTGCGATATAGATGGTGGACAGGACGATACCTCTACGTAGAGTCCAGTGGAACAGATGGAGAGTTAAGGCAGTTAGTTTCGTGGACCTCATCCCACCTTGCTTGTTTATGTATGCTACTGCAGTGGTATTGTCCATCACTACCTGAACCTTTTGTCTGATGAGGTCTGTCTCCAACGACCACAGTACATTGAAGATGGCCAAGAGCTCCAAGTAATTTATGTGCTGCGAGCTCTTGAGGTGAGACCAGCCCTGGAGAGATGCGTCTGTCATGAGAATCCTCGTATGCGGAGGCTCTCTAAGAAGGGCAGTCCATCCTCCCAGTGAGATCTCGCCTTCCACCACAGAAGGGAACGTAGGACATTAGGACGGAGAGACTGGTAAGTACAGTGAGCATTGTGTTCGGGATCGAAGCAAATGGATTAGCCAGTTCTGTAAGATCTGCATCTGGAGGCGCGCGAAGGCCACTGTCTATACCGTAGATACCATGAGACTGAGAAGTCTCTGGATGGTGTGTACTTTTGTCCTCCTTTCTCTATACAGTCTTGTCGCCAACTTGGTGATGGTAAGCACTCGCTCTTGAGGAAGGAAAGTCCTGCTGGAACAGACATCAAGAACTGCCCCATTGAATTTGATAGTCTGTGTTGGGCGAAGAACCGATTTCTCTCGATTGATGTCATAGAGGCCCAGGTTGTCTTGGAGAGTCAGCGTCTTTCTCAATGCTTCGTGAAGGGAGGAGCTGGAAGAGTCCACAAGCAGCCAGTCGTCCAGGTACGGGAAAATTTGCATGTCCTGAGTACGGAGGTGGACACAGACAACAGAAACACATTTGGTGAAGACTCTCGGTGCTGTGGAGAGCCTGAAGGGAAGTACCTGGAACTGGTAGGCTGCAGTCCCTACAGAGAAATGAAGGAAGCACTGACTGTCCTGATGGATCCCAACGTGGGAGTAGGTGTCCTTGAGGTCAACGGACACGAACCAGTCTCCCTTGCAAAAGAAGGGCAAGATCAACTGGAGTGTGGTCATCCTGAATTTTCTTGGTGTTGTGTAGAAGTTGACCTCCCGCAGGTCCAGGATCAGGTGGAGCTCCCCATCCTTCTTCGGTACCGTAAAATACCTGGAGTAAAGGCCCCGCTGTAGGTCGTGCATTGGAATCAGATGAATGGCTCCTTTATCAAAAAGGGTAACCACTTCTTCCTGCAGGGCTGGCGAAGGTCGTGTCATATGGATACCGGAGAAGGTAGGTAGGTCATCGAACTCGATCCCGTAGCCGTGCTGGACGATCTTCAGGACCCAGGAGTTGGATGTTATTGACTTCCACATCGGTAGGAATGACCTCAAGCAGTTGCCGAATTGGAGGTGGTGAGATGGAATTGGAAGCAGATGGTTGAGAGGCGGAGGTACAGGAGCCGTGGACGCTGAGAGAGAGAGAGAGAGAGAGATCGGAGGTAAGTCAAAGGCATCGTTTGCCTGAGTAGTCCCTCTCTTTTGGGGCCTTGGTACCGAGTCTGGATGTATGGTTGTCTCAGGTGCAGAGGCTGCTGAGTGAGAGAAGGACAGTCACTTTGATGGCGAGGAGGGAATGAAGGTTGCTGTCAGAACCACTTGCGTTGTTTCCCTGCTGGTGCAGGAGGATACTGAGCAAAACCCATCTTTTTAGCTGTGGTCCTAGCCTTTTGTACTGAGTCCATAGCCTCGTCTGTCTTTGCGTCGAATAGGCCTTCACCATCAAAGGGAAGGTCTGGTACAGGCCGGCCGAGTGTAACCAGGCATGTCTTCTGAGAGCAATGGAGCCTACCATTGCCTTGGCATGGCAGTTGGCTTGGTGACAGGCCGTGTTGATCTGCTGCCTGGCCAGTTTTGTAGCCTCCACTTGCAAGATGCATCCCATCTCCCTTCAGTCCTCAGGGAGGTAGTCACACATGGCCCCTATCTTTAACCAAAGAAAAAGCTGGTAGCGGGCTGTGGTGGCTTGATAATTGGCGACCTTCAACCCCAGGGTGGTGGAGGAGTAGGGACTGTAGCCCATTAGGTCCAAGCCTTGGCCCTCCTTGTACACAGGAACACAGTGCTGGCGGCAAGAGCATCCTTGTACTGACTCCACAATGACAGAGTTAGGCTTCGAGTGTGAGAACAGAATCCTGCACCCAATACATCCTCTCAAGCCATTTGGAAGTAGGAGGCATCGAAGAGGGATTTTTCCACGCCACCTTGACTGTCTGTAGCAAGGTTGGGAGGAAAGGGATCGTGATTGGCACCGCTTCCTCCATCACCATACAGCAGCAGGGAGAGAGGATAAGGGACCCGGTCCAACAACACCGGGTCCCTTATCCTCTCTCCCTGCTGCTGTATGGTGATCCCCAACGATTCAGCCATCCAACAGACTCGCTCAGAGAAGTGTCCCATGTCCTCCAATGGTGAATCGGGATCTTTGGAGCCAACCATCACGTCTGGTGAGGAGATGGAAGGTGCAAGGGAGGACATGGAAGACGACTGTGAGTAGTAGTCTTCTGGAGAAGACTCATGGATCTTGAGGCTGCCACCACCTTGGGCTGAGGTGAGGAGGCTGGAGGAGGTGGTGCAGCAGAAGGTGCTTCGTGCCTCGGTACTGAAGCAGTCGGTACAGAGTGCTTCGGTACCAACAGAGTCGGCTCTTGTTGATATTGCCTTCACTCTCGTGGAGGAGGAGGAGGAGGAGGAGGAGGAGGAGGAGGCGGCGGCAGGAATTGCTGGGGACTAGGTGGTCTAGCCAAAGTCACAGAAGGCTCCTGATGGAAACATGGCGGCTGGAAAACCCTAGGATAGCAGTAGGGATCCTGAGGTCGACGCAGCTGCCAATCATCCCAATAATATTGGGGTTGCAGTGGGAATGACCACTCCGATCGGCCTTCCCAGTCAGACATCAGTGATCTGGTTTGATATCTTGAACCATGGGGGGAGCCCGGGCTCCATTCCCTGTGCCGAGCCTCTGTCCGTGGAACCCATGGGGAGAGATGTTGTTCTCCCTGGGGTGAGTGCCGATACCAAGGCGGTGACTGGACTTGGCCACAAGGCTGGTCTGGAGGAGGAGAGGAATCTCTAATCTCTCCATTGGAGACCGACGAGATCAGTACCGAAACTGCCGGTACTGCCGGTCTATCTTCCTCAGTTGGAGGCGAGGCAGTCGGCATTGCAGTCTTTTGTGGAGAGGAGGGAGCCGCCCTTGTTTTCATGTTCAGTGACCTCCTCAACTCCTTTTTCTTCTTCCAATCTGGGTCTTTTGATGAGCAGGCTTTTTAAGCCAGTTTCTTAGCTGTCTGTATAGACAGTGAATGACCCAGAGTCGGATGGTCTCTCCCTGTCTCCAGGGTCTGACCAGGAGGAGATACAGCGATGATCTGGAGAGCTGGAGAAGATGACACTGACATGCGAGCAGTGGATGCAGGTTGCTTGACGGTCTCCAATGCCTTCCTCCACAGAACTGCTCAGAGACGATCAGAGTGGTTTCTCCTAGCCTGTTCCGTAAAGGCTTGACAGTGGGGGCATATATCGACTCAGTGCCCCTCACCTAAGCAAAACAGGCACAAGGAGTGGCCGTCCATAGGCGGTAATTTACTAGTCTACTGCAACAGACAAACTTGCGAAACAGGGCCTTGACAGCCATCCGCTAAGCAAGAGTTCCTCATGAAGATTCGTGAAGAGGAGAATGAAATAATATAAATTAAAAAATAAAGGCGAAAGGAGGAAAGTCTAAGAAGACAGAAGAAGAATAAAACACGAGATAAACCTCAGCACTGCAGTCAAAAGACGCAGAGAAAGCTCCCCCGAGGCACCCACAAAGGCGGTCGAAGAGGAACTGAGGGAATAGGTGGGAACCCACTAGTAGCATGCACAGTAGGACGGTGGGGGAGGGGTTCCCACCTAAAATCCTCAGCTAAGGAAGGCGCAGGCGCAGAGCCCATATGTGTGATTCACAGAGACCACGAAGAAGAATCTGAGGTAGCCAGTTCAACCAAAGAAGCTACTCCAACAGTTGTAATTACCACATAATAAAAGTGGATTAGCTCCTAGGTGTGATATTGATTATCAACACTGAAAAGTTGGCTTAGCCCTGTTTGATATTCCTCAGTTTCTTCTAATGAGAAAAAAGAAAATAAGTTGAATGTATTGAAATAAGACAATTTTAAATATTTATGGTGCTATTGACATTTAAAAGTTACAAAACAACATTGCAGTAAAGATACCGAGCTATTTACATTAAAATAAAACAAAATAACCTTTGAAAGCAATTTAGTATATCCATGTACACAAATGCTCTGCCTTAAGGTAAGTTTTAAAAAGGCATATTTCTAAAAGTCAACCAGCATTTATGCCCTTTTAGTCATTTAAAAGGTGGCTTTTAATTTTCTTTTATATTAAAAGAATATAAAAGAAAATTATATAATTTTAATTTTTACAAAAGTGAAATATTATTACAATGATCAAACATATAAGTATATAAAACTTATCTTCTCGGTCATGATTATTCCTGTGACAATTAAAAAGTATCTCATACTAAAAAAGAAAAGAAAAGAAAAAGACCCTGTTATAAATTAGACTATTAGCTCCCAGGATATTATATACCCTTTTCTCTTCTAAATGGCATTAATGCAGACCAGATTTGTAAATATCTACTTGTTGTCTATTCCCTGCAGCAAGTCAGATTTGCCCTGAGCAATCATAGCTTTTGGAAACTGGAAGAAAGCCGGATCTCTTTTCTTTTTAGATACACTATATATGACTAACAAAGATATTACTGTATTAATAACTTTTCTGGACTTATTTTCAATGTTGATACAAACAGTACACAATCTTCCATTTATGACCTGCATACCAATTATTCCATAGTGTACATATTTCTTTAAATATCTTGAACTGAAGCCACCTGTTAGATGCTTATAAAACATATTTTACTCATTTTCATCACATAGCATACCCAATGAAGCAATGCTTTTAGACAAGGTGTTTTTAATCTTTCCAATGGCTTCTTATACTAAATTCTATTCATAAATGTCTGATCTTACTAGATAGTGTTCCATTTCAGCTCGTCTGTCTTTTCCTCTTGGCTTGGACCAGAGAGTACCATTAGGAATCTGGGATGGAGTTCGTAACAAGTTACATTTCAGGAACCTGTATGTAACCTTTAAACTGAGCAAAAATGACCAAGTGCTGTTCCCCTTCAGCCTAGGGATTTTAGAAGTAAAACGAAAACAACCAAAACTCTTCAAGATACTATGTAATCAGTTGCCTGTGCAAAATAACACAAGTATAGCCCTACTGGACCATACCAAAGGTCCACCTAGTTCATTAGACCACTCTTCTCACATGTGTTCAATAACAATAATAACAATAACAATAATAATAAATTTCTACACTACAAAGAATGATTAGAACTCTCCGAACTCTAATACGCAAGCAGGTGCTGTGCACTGCATGCTATGGACTCAAAATGTTGCCCATGAACCAAACTGGCTAGTTCACAATATGCATGCATGGCATTAACACTAAACCATGAGGTGGTGGCAACCTGCAGAACATGAGGAATAACACTCAGAAGAAGTTGTGGAAAGGAGGACAGGAACCCCCACACACACTTTTCCTCTGAAACTCCCTGCAACCTATTTTCCAGACAAAATTTTCTTGTGACAAAACATAGATCTGGAATTCCACAAGAGGGGTAGGTATGGGGAAAAGATGAGTGGGGAAAGGATTATGCACTCCACCTTCATGCTTTTTTTTTTCTCTTGAAAATTGTCCCCACCCACAGGGATGGAAATTCATTAACAGAATCAACTTAGCAAAGAGAAGCAGAGTCCAGCACTGGGAAACATGGGTAGGCAAGTAAAATGTTGCAACAGCTAAGAGAGGCACTTTTTGGAAAAAGAGTGGGGCATATATTTCAAACAGAATCTTTAGAAAAAGAAATAAATCATTTCAGTTACAGTTGAGCAAGACTGGCCACTAGGTTTCTAGTTTTCTGACAACTGTGATAGTAAGTTAATCTGAAGTTACAGGAATATAAAGAATGTACATGAGCAGTATCACACCAGTGCCACCTGCTGCAGAGTGTATGCATACATTTTGTTGATTGAAGTATCACTGCGACTGAAATTCTATCACTGAAATGTCATGCAATTCAAAAGCAACTGGAATAATATTTGCAATTTATTATGGTTTAGTATTTATGGCCACCAGTAACAGAAATCTAATGCAACAAAGATATGCTTCTTACCATAGTGAGGAATGATCGCCCAGGCCATGGCAGAGGCATAGATGCCTCCAATCATCCAAAACATGCAAAGCCAACTTAAATGTTCTCCACGTTTCTCTCGAGCAAGTACTTCAGCAAAATAAGAGAATACAACCGGAACAGCTCCTCCAATCCTAGTCAAATACAGAGTATAAATTAATGAAGACAGTAACAGAAACTATGAACAAGCTGTATTTCTTAACTTCATTGTTCCTTTAACTAAAGCATGCCAAATAACTATTTAAACATATCTGAGATTTTTTTTAAATGTATCTGAGAATTTTTGTGGGAGCCCCCACATTGAATCCCCTGGTACAGTTATGACTTATGTTGTTGGCAAGTAAATTACTTAAGACATCCAAGAATCCTTTGACTAAACTTTATGTAAGAAAGCATCTACCCTGTAATTAATAATATTTCTGAACATTATTCAAGCATAACTTAGCTCATGGTGCTTGCCTCAATGCAAGACAAGCATGATCGCCTCTGAACGTACTTGTCTGGCTGATATTTTAATCTGAGTTAGAGAAGAACTTAGTCCTTCCTCCCACCCTAAGCCTCCTCCAATCCCCTTATGTTTCTTGCTGCTCTGACAATGCTGGGAATTGCAGTTTCCCCAGCACTACTGACATGGTGCAGCACTCCCAGCACCTGGCACAGAGCCATAGGAACATGCCAGACTTCAGAGAGGGGATGGGCAGAAAGATGTCCCTCCACTCCCCTGTGGCCACTGGATTAGCAAGAAAGGCATGGGTGGAGTGGGGGAAGGTGTTGCAGTTTCACGGGTGTGTGTGTGATGTAATCAGGTAGGTTACAGGATCCAAAATTGGTTTTAAGACATCCAAGCTATTTACAGAGTTCAAGGTTATTTCCCCCTCCCCCCAGCCCAAATCTGAGTCCAATGGGAGTGAGTGAGGGATTGCCCATGCTTAAGGTGTATCACCAAAAAAGAGGACACACATCTGCATAATATTTGCATATGTTATTTTATATGTATAGATGGAAATTTAGAAATAATTACTAGAATTTAAATTTCACAGATGGTAAGCCGATTTCCCATCCAAATAACTCCAAATAGATTATTTAATTAATCTTTCACATCTCCCCAAATCAGTTCCTCCTCTCTTTCTCTCTCTCTCTCTCTCTCTCTCTCTCTGGCAGCCCTACTTGGCAACGGGGGCAGGACTGTGAATCTGGAAGCCCCTAGTCATGGACCAGCACATGGGCGGTGGATGCAGACTCAGTCGCCCTGTTCAAGGAACGAGGTAGTCGAGCAGCTCGGCAGATGTATCCATGACTGAGCAGCCCTATTTAGGATCCACTCTGCTCACCCCGTATGGGGAGGGGGCTAGAAAAGGTGCCCTAAACATAGTCTACCTCTTTCTCCCCTGACTGGATTACCGCGTCCAGTGGGGTCACCATTTTAGCGGTCGAAAAAGACATTTGAATTTTGGAACATGGAATATACGGACATTGCTGGATAACATAGATAGTGAACGCCCTGAGCGTAGGACTGCTATTATTGCAAGGGAGCTGAGACGGTTTAAAATTGACATAGCAGCACTTCAAGAAACTCGAAGGGCAGGAGAGGGACAGCTGAAAGAAGAAAAAGGAGGTTATACCTTCTTCTGGAAAGGACTACCTGAGCAGGACCGACGAATACATGGTGTAGGCTTTGCCATCAAAAATGAACTAGTGAACTCTTTGTCAGAAGTTCCTACTGGCATTAACGAACGCCTGATAACTCTTCGATTAAAGCTCGCCAATAACCAACAGGTAACTATTTTGAGCGCTTATGCACCAACATTAGATGCTGATGATGACATCAAGGAAAGTTTTTACAGCCAGTTGGACACTCTCCTGTCAGAGATACCTAAGGAGGATAAAATTATCCTCCTAGGCGATTTTAACGCAAGAGTCGGGCGTGACTTTGATTTATGGCCAGAAACTATTGGAAAAGACGGAGTTGGTAATAGCAACCCGAACGGACTCTTACTTTTGTCTATATGTGCAGAGCATAATCTCACTATCACAAACACGCTCTTTCGACAAAAGAATAAGTTTAAAACATCATGGCAGCACCCACGGTCAAAGCACTGGCATCTTCTGGATTATGTAATTGTCCGTGCTAGAGATCGCCGCGATGTACTTCTTACTAGGGCCATGGTGAGTGCCGACGACTGCTGGACAGACCACCGACTAATCCGGTCCACTATGGTTATCAACATTGCTCCCCAACGTAGGCTTCAAGGAAGGAAACCAAGGCGTAAAATGAACATCCAAGTCCTTCAAGATCCTATTAAGCAAACTCATCTTCAATCACTTCTTAAGGAACATCTACCTACGGAACCTCCTGACAACATTGAGGACCATTGGTCTAAGCTGAAAACCTCCATTACTGCAGCTTGTGAACAAACTATTGGATATGAAACTAAGAAACATCAGGATTGGTTTGATGAAAATGACAATGAGATTAAATATATAATTGACCAAAAAAGGAAAGCCTTCCAAATATGGCAAAATGATATTAACTGCGCTGCCAAGAAAAAAAACCTACGCTAGCGCAAAGGCTGAGGTCCAAAGAAGAACAAGAGAACTTAAGAACGCTTGGTGGAAAAAGAAAGCTGAAGAAATTCAACAACTTGCAGAATCTCATGATGCACGGGGCTTTTTTAAGGCCACAAGGGCCATTTATGGACCAAAAACCTATGGTACAAACCCTTTACAATCAAAAGATGGCACCAAACTCTTAAAAGACAAAGAGTCTATTGCACTGCGTTGGAAAGAGCATTATTATGACCTTTTAAATCGTAAGTCTACGGTGGATAATGAGATTTTTTCGCAAATCCCGCAAAAACAAATTAAAGAGGAACTTGCAATACTCCCCACTTTGGATGAAGTAAAAAAAGCCATTAATCAAATGAAGAACAACAAAGCTAGTGGACCAGATGGGATTCCTGCTGAAATCTTTAAAGAAGGGGGCCCCGAACTTGTACAACATCTTCATAAACTCATCGAAAAAATCTGGATAAGAGAAGAGATCCCAGAAGACTTCAGGGATGCCATAATTATCACCCTCTTTAAGAAGGGTGATAGAACAGACTGTGGAAACTATCGGGGCATTTCTCTCTTAGCAACCGCAGGTAAAATATTTGCTAGGATTCTCGCAAACCGTCTTCTATCTATTTCAGAAGAGATCCTCCCTGAAACTCAATATGGTTTCCGCCCCTCTAGAGGGACAGTAGACATGATTTTTACTGCACGTCAGCTCCAAGAAAAATGCCGGGAGCAAAATCAACCCCTTTATATGGCATTTATCGATTTGGCTAAGGCCTTTGATACTGTAGACCGTACAGCTCTCTGGACTATCCTTATGAAAATTGGATGCCCCAATAAATTTGTGAATATCTTGCGACTTCTCCATGACAACATGACGGCAACGGTTTTGGACAACAACGGCTCTCATGGTGCTCCATTTAAAGTGGGATCAGGTGTTAAACAGGGATGTGTTATCGCCCCAACATTATTTGCCATTTTCATCGCCATGGTTTTACATCTTGTCGAGGGGAAACTTCCCACCGGTGTGGGAATTATATATCGAACAGATGGAAAGCTTTTTAATCTCAGCAGGCTGAAAGCAAAAAGTAAGGTAATTACAACCTCCGTTGTGGAACTTCAGTATGCTGATGATAATGTGGTCTCCGCACATTCAGAGGATGATCTCCAAACTATCCTAAATGCTTTTGCAGAAGCATACGAAAAACTTGGTCTCTCACTTAACATCAAAAAAACCAAAGTGCTTCATCAGCAAGTGCAAGCCAATCCTTTGGTGATGCCATCTATCCAGCTTGGCGGGACAATACTGGAAAATGTCGATCATTTTCTCTATCTTGGCAGCTATCTTTCTGTTACAGCTAACATCGACAGTGAAATCCAGCATCGTCTGAGCTCCGCAAGTGCCGCATTTTCTCGAATGAAACATAGAGTGTTCGAGGATCGGGATATTTGTAAGAAGACCAAAACACTGGTTTATGAAGCCATTGTATTACCAACTTTATTGTATGCCTGCGAAACATGGACTATCTATAAACGTCACTTCCACCTCCTTGAAAGGTTTCATCAACGTTGCCTCCGGAAAATCCTGCAAATTACTTGGGAAGATAGGCGAACAAATGTCAGTGTACTGGAAGAAGCAAAGACTACTAGCATTGAAAAAATGATCCTTCAACGCCAACTTCAGTGGACCGGTCATGTTGTTCGAATGCCTGACTGCCGTCTCCCAAAGCAGTTACTTTACTCCCAACTCAAGGATGGAAAGCGGAATATCGGTGGTCAATATAAGAGGTTTAAAGATGTTCATAAGGCTAATCTAAAAAAATGCAATATAAACATCGAAAACTGGGAAGCTCTGGCCCATGAACGATCTAAATGGAGGTTGGCCTTTCACAAAGGTTCCATGGACTTTGAAGAAGCCCGAGTGCAAGGTGAAAGGGAGAAACGTGCTAAGCGAAAAGCACGTCAAATGAATCCTTTACAGGACCATCTTCTATCTGGTAACCTGTGTCCTCACTGTGGGAAGCTGTGTGGATCTAGAATTGGCCTCCACAGTCACTTACGGACCCATCGCTAGAGTCTACACAATCTTCTTTAGAATCTCCTCCTTTTATCCCGGAAGACAATCTTACTCGGTCACGAGTGATCGCCTGATGATGATGACTTTGCAGCCAAAGCCCAATCTTTGGCTGCAGGCCTATAATATATATATTTTTAATGTGTCTTTTTTCATTGATATTTTATGCATATTCTAACAGTGTTAGCTCCTTCGTTGTTATTTATGTTGAATTTTCCTTAGTCCTTGTACACTAAAGTTAAAAACAGGATGCAATAATTAAATGGCTGGGATTTTATTTTCTCTTAATGAGCCGTAATATGCAGATCTGTGAAAATGTTGGATGCTAACTCATACGTTACTGTTTCTCACACATTTTCTGATTGTTCAGATTTTGATCGAATGGACAAATGTAATACACTTGGCAACTGGATACTTTTATTCACTAGTGCAATTTCTTAGCCATTTCTGAGGTTTTTGTCATCAACATACAAGAACTAAGAAGCAGTTTCCATTCTACATAAGCTGCTCACCACATCTAAAATTAAGCTGTTGATTACCATAAGCTTCTGAATTCTGATGTCAGCAGTGACCACAATGCTTAAAAAGACATGTGGTAATCAAGAATGGAACTATTTTATGGAACTATTTTAAACACAGTACACCTGCGGAGTTTTGCTATTTAATATTTAGTATTTTCATACACATTTCACTTTATCAAATAATTACCTGAGAGTCACTGTAGAGATCCATTGGGGCTCCCTGTTGTTTTCCCACGGAAAATCCCACCCCTACCTGTTATTTGTAACAAATGGCTCCTTTGGGAAGGAATAACAAATGGGGTGGTGGTGGCAATTTTCAGTGGGGAAATAGCACAGAAGAAAGGGTTAATTCTCTCTCCCCCACGGCCCCACAGTTATTTTAAAAAGAAAAAGATAGGGACAAGCAGACTATGATGTGTTCAATGTCACAGCTAGTATGACCCTTAGATGTCATGGTGCGGGTCCTCTGAATATATCAGTTTACTTCTCTTCTACTAGAACTAATGTTGGGTCCTAATGTTGTTGTACTGATACAAAAGGGGAAGGTCCTCTTGCAATGTTACTGAGACCCTGAGAGAAGCTGCCCCTGCACAATTTTGTACACAAATGGCCCATAAATTTGGAGTTAGGGAGGTCGGAGAAATCCACAATGGATTCAAATGAGTTCAGGTTGCTATGAATCCGACCTGCGGATCCTGCAGCAGACTGGCTTTTTCCGAGCTGTGCAGATTCTGCAGACTTGCCGACCGGGTTTTCTGTGCAGGGGGATTTGTACAAGTGCGCACATGTGTATTGGCGCTAACGCACACTTGCAGAAATGTACATTTGCAAACAGGAACAAAATTATAAAACATCTCTAAAAATAATCCAGTTCTGTCAATGAGCAGATGACAGAACAAAAGACACCTGACAATCTGCAAAACACAGGCCGAACAGATGTCCCCGCTCGGCCACGAAACTCACTGGGTGACTTTGGGCCAGTCACTGACTCTCAGCCTAACCTACCTCACAGGGTTGTTGTGAGGATAAAATGGAGAAGAGGAGGATGATTATGTAAGCCTTGGGTTCTTTGCAGGAAGAAAGGCGGGGTATAAATATAATAAATAAAATAAATAAGAAAATCCATATATTCCTATTTGGAGATGCCTGCATGGTTATGAATGCTGCTTTTAACGAGATATTTTGTACTCAAGAACAGTTTTTGTTGACAGCCACAAGGCAATTAATAGCAAACAACTGGAAGACAGCTCAGATGCTGACAATATCCATGAGGGAAAAGAAAATATGGGATATTTATTTATTTATTTATTATATTTATTAATCGCCCATCTGGCCGGTCCCCCCCGGCCAGATACGCCTGACTAGTCAGTATACGCCTGACTACCAGATGCTGGAAACAAACAGAAAGGACTGGTGCCTCCATGCCCTACTTGTAAGAAGACATTGTAGCCATAGAATGTTGGACTACAAGACTCTTGTCATCTTCTTAACCACTTGTAATAAGTGGCCATCAACATGCTTGGCAATCCCTGTTAGAACCCCAAGTTCTTGTGGGTCATAAAAGCAGGGATTGGCAAACACACTGAAGGACACATTTTAAGATGTCCTATGGCTTCCAAAGTACTCAGCAGTTCCCTCCACTTGGGATGGGGGCAAAATTCATTCAGGTTCACATAACGCTGAACTACTGAACACACGAACTAACATGCCGTTATTCGTCAGTATTTGCACTTCTCTCAATGTTATGATGCAATTCTCCAATCAAAAATGCATACAAAATTCTGTATATTACAGAATAGTGTGTACAAAAATACATATATTAGTAAAAATAACATCCAAAATTGCATTATATTATGGACAATTGCTTGCAAAAATGTGTATATTAGGCAAATTGTGCTAAAAATGGTAGATTAGGAGAAATGTGCATCTAAAAGGCATATGAATAATTGCACAGACTTTTTAAAAATTGCAAACTGATGCAAAGACAGGATGAACTTAAGAATGGAAATGAACTTAAGAATCAAAGACTGGAAACAAACTTAAGAATGGAAAAATTAGTAACTGAAATTGACAGATCCATTGATCTCTACTCTCCACTCAAATGGCAGAAAGATTATCTTTTTCTGTTCCCTTCCTTCCTGGCTCAGCTTGACCAGTCAATCCAATTCATCTATCCTCTTGCCAATTTCCACAGGGCATGGAGCACTGATATGCACACAAAACAGTAGGTAGAGATAAAATCCTTATTTAAGAAAACAGCTCTCCTATACTCTTTCATATCTCACGTCACTCCTCTGTTTATTTAACACAAATGCTTCTCCTATAATGGTAATAAAATCCTTCACCTTCTTTATCAAAAGGATGCCTTCTCATTTTATGACTGATTCTGATCTGCTGAACAGTGTATACCTGGAATTTTAGAGTATTTCTTCACAAAAATAGTATCCCCCCCACAAGTCAAAATTCTGCTCCAAGGCACAGCTGCCAATTATATTTGTATATTAAAAGAGGAAAACTATATTGTTTGAAAACAGCTGCCCATCTCAAGTTACTGCCTCTGCTGAACTTGTAACAACCATGTCAGAATTTCTGTAATCATCTTTGAGAAATTTATTTCCTACATTATAATATTTTCAGATATAACATTTTCAGATATAATGCTATTTATTAGGTTTTCCTGCAAATCTTCAAGCTGCTGAACAAATCAATACAGTAATACCTTGGATTGCAAGTAACTTGGTTTGAGAGCGTTTTGCAAGACAAGCAAATTTTTAAATATTTATTTAAATTTTTTTTTACTTGATATACAAGCGACGTCTTGCAATACAAGTACTGTAGTACGGCTTAAATTAAAAATCTCTGTACAAATTTTTTGGGGGGGATTTCATTTTGATATAAGAGTGTTTTGGATTACAAGCACGTTTCTGGAACGAATTATGCTCTCAATCCAAGGCATGACTGTATTGTCATCTTGGATGAGTAAAAACAGCAATTTTCTGCCTAGAGAAGCTTTGTATAAGGTTAGCTACTCAGTATTATAGTTTCGTATGGTAGGAAAAGAAACTTCATAGAGTAGACACTTATGGATTGCATTCCAGTTAGAAGGAAGACTCCAATCTTGGAGGCTTCTGAGTATCCTCTGTCCTTCTAGACTGCCTCTGGGAGGGCGGGAGGAGCAACGGAAGCAATTTTCGCCTTTCCATCATCCTTTTTAATTTTATCCTCTACAAGAGCCTCTGAGCCCATCTAGAAGTGCTGCCAGGGGTGGGGGTGGGGCTGCAGAGGCCACAGGTTACAATGGATCCTGATCCCTCCCCTCCCCTCCCCACCCACCAGAATGCCCCCTTTTCGCTCTACCTGAAGTTGCATTTGCAAACTCAGGAAGCAGCTGCCACAGTTCTTTCTGCAGCAGCTGCAAGGTGGTGGTGGGAAGGAACAGAACCAGAGCCCCCCCCCCCCCACACACACACACAAGGTTGTAGGAGTATCCACAAGCTCAGGAGGGGGACCCTGAAAAATCCTATGGTTCCTGGGTTGCTCTCCTGGGGACCATAGGATTGCTCTGCCAATTTCTGTTTCAGAATTCCAAAGACTTCTGATTTTTGTGCAAAGTAACAATAGAGGAACTTGGCTAATTACAGAATGAGAAACACCATAAAGCATATATGAGACACCAAATGATAAATTATGCTAGTTAGCTAAGGAAAGAAAGAGCACTGAAACATTGGAAGAGATTGTTAAATTGGAACAACTTCATTAAGATTTTCTGAGGGAAAGTTTAAATCAGTTATGAACTGGTAAAGAGAAATTAAAACTGATGTTACTAGCAAGATGGAAAGAAATAGGGCATTTTCAACACAATTATACTGACAGCACAATGCTGTTCATCTCTACTTAGCAGTAAGCCTCACAGAATTCAACTGGACTTACTCCCAGGTAAATGTGTACAGGATTCCAGCCTGAAAATGACAATAACATGAACATAAACAATGAAGAAAAGATATACATGTTTTGAAAGATACTGAGGGGGAAACATTCCAATGCTAAATTTAGATAGAATAATTTATTACTATTCTGATCATTCTTGCAATGATAAGATTTAAAAGTATTTAAAATGATAAAATAATATCTGAAGGAGACAGAGATAGGTTAAACTAGGATCTTTCAGGAGAGGAAGACATTGATAACTCCAAGGCAAAGAAGGCATCTGGTCTTGATGGGAATGCCTTAAGGAAATTTGGCAGCTAAATTAACTCAGGAGTATTATAAAATTTTAGCAGAAAATAAAATTCTAGCAATTTGGAATGAAGCCAATATCATTGTTATATCAAAACATGGATTTAATATCTATAGGATTTTAAAGGCCCATTTCTCCAATAATAACAAAAATGGCATCAGTTTTGGCTAACCACTTTTTAAAAAAAAACTATACAGGACATTTAATAAAAGAGGATCCAGCAGGGCTTACCCCAAGAATACTGATAAACAGCTTAAGAGAAATTAATTAACATATTAGTTTCTATTAAATGTATGGATAAAGGAGCAATGGTCTTTTTAGAAGCTCAAAAAGCATTTGATTGCATGGAATGGGGTCTTCTTAAGATAACCTTTGAAATATTTGGTGTAGGTAATATATTTAATGTGGATCTCACTAATTTATAAAAATCCCTACGCTCAATTGGATATGAATAATAAGCCCTCTGAAAGAAATAGCATGTATAAAAACAAATCTGATGACAGATAAGCAGCAGTGAAAATTACAGAAAAGGTAATATAAATTGCTGATATCAACAGTATGGCAATCTTTTTGACTGGAGCAGCAGAGTCTTTAAACAAAGGGTAGGGAATATGTGGGAGTCCACATGCTGTTGTACACCAACTCCCATCATTCCCATTCAGCATAGTCAATCGTCAAGGATGTTGGGAGATATAGTCTAGCAACATCTGGAGGGCCAGAGGTTTACTATCTCTGCTTTAAAGGAAGTACCAAAGGACTTTTAGTAGTACAAATAAGATATCAGATTTTCAATGGGAAATGTTAGGAGTTATTTTAAATCATGATATGAGAGAATCTATTCCATTTGTTTTCTTTATGCAGAAAGAATTCTCAGTTAATACTTAAGTGTTAAAATACCCATGGATCTAAATAAACTGTTTTAACAAAATAATGCTCCAGTAATAAAATAAAGAAAAATATTAATAAATTAAGCAAAATGAATTTATCATGGATGAAAGGGATATAGTGTTGTTAGTAAATCTAGTATTCTTCTTAAGTTGCTTTTCCTATTCCTTACTTTACCTATTATTTATACTGGGCAAGACTTCAAATATTGGAATAGTATGTGTATTAAGTTCATTAAATTATGGGTGGGAGGAGAGAATTAGAATATCTAGGAAAGTTCTGCAAAAAGTGGGGAGGGAGCATTAAGGATATGCTCCCTGAATATCCCTGGCATTGTATCTATTATAAAGCAGCCTAACTAGTGGCAGTACTTGTCCCCCAGCCCCCAACCTGACTGAAAATTTACCTCATCCTTGGAGCTGGAGTAAATAATTTCCCTCCCATTGTAAGCAATAGGAAGAAAATAATTTTAAAAAACAACAACCCAAAGGTAGGGTGACAAATGACACTCCTCCCTCACTTCCATCCTTCCAGCAGGAGCATGGCAAGGTGTTGGACATGTTGGGCACTCTGACTACAGAGCACTCCAACTTCAACTTGTTAGTCAAGTTTAGAGTAGATCCATTTAAATAAATGGGACAAGATTACCTTAAAATCCCACTGATTTCAAAGGGTCTATTAAGTGTATGGCTAAGTCTGTATCTAGCCCATTTTCGTGCTAAAGGTTTTTTTTCTATTGAAATTGTAACATTACTTTTGTATTTTATTTACGTATAAGTGTCATAAAATACGTTAAATAAAGCATAAAATATGAAAAGCAGATTATCTCAGATGTCTATATCAGTATTATTTGTGTAAAATGGTTAAATCCTATGCTATGCAGTGTGTAGATTTCTTTTTACTTTATTGTAATTTTATAAAAGGCACAACTTGATTCAATATATAACTGTGTTATATTGCTGTTCCTATAACTGATCAGAAACTGTCTTTCCAAAATGTACATTGCAAATTTGGTGGGCCCCAACTCTCAGGAGCTCTTGTTGACATAGGTGATAAAGGGAAACCACACAGCAATAAACATGTTGTGAGTCTCAATGCCTTTCAGTACCCTCATTTTGTACATTAGTTTTTTCTGAGAGTGCTATGGACCACATTATATCCATCCACCTTCGCTCCGATGGGCTTTCTCCCATTTTCCAATGAGTAGCCACTTCCAAATGAGTGGCAACCAGCAGAAATCTTATCAAGTCCTTATGTAGCAATAAATACATAATTATTTCACCAGTAGATATTGACAATAAAATCAATGCATCACAGAAACTGACTGTTTGATTTGTTATTTGAGGAAGGACACAAATTACATTCCATCAGTAATCCACAACCACCGGGCAGGAAAGCCACATATGTAACAGTGTACCTCTGGAACCACAGCCGCTCCATAGTGTGTAGATTTTGAAACTGATTGCTTACAACTGTTTCCCCCCGCCCGCCCCAGAATACAGTAATATATGGGTAGGTGTGCCATGCCCCTTTTAAGTATCTGGATAGATCAAAAGAAAGCAGTATTCCCTTTCTTCCACCGTCCCTTCATTAGTTGGATTCCATCTGTATATCAGCCTGGCCAACAATACACAACAGGGAAATGAAGAGACTAGTCTGAGAAACTCTACTGAGCAAACACACAGCCCAACTGCATTATCCTCAGATTTGGTCTCTTGAAGGTGGGATGGGAGCAACCATTAACAAGCTTTCCCCCCAAATAGGGAAATATACATAAAGTTAAATTAAAAATGAAAGAAAGCGAGGAAGAACTTACCCAAATCCAGAAAGTAATCGACAGAAGAGAAAGAAACCATAGCCCTGGACAAATGATGAAAGGAAGGCAAAGAATCCATTGACAGACAGACATATCAGAAGAGACTGTCTCCTTCCTGCCTTGTCTGCCAAGCCTCCCCAGAAGAATGCCCCCACCATCATCCCAAGGTATACTATGCTACCTGCAACACATAAAAAAGAATATGTTACTTTATGAAGGACTGCACAGGTCTCAATTCAAATCCTAATGAATTGTTCCTCCTCCACTCCCAAATGGCATAATTTACTTGTAAAATAACTACATTTAGGAGACATTGTAGATGTATAATTTGCATACAAATTTATGGAGGAAGCAAAACACTCTTTACAGATACTTATTCATGTTCATATAGCTGCAAGAAAAAACAAAAGGCAAGCAAATACGGAACTGAGAAGAGGTTCCACAGTAATATACTGAACACATGACAGTAGTAGTGGTAGAAGTAGTAGTAGTAGTAGTAGTAGTATATAACTACGTATATCTCAAGAGAACTGCCTTTTCTCCAGTAAAAGACTCATCTGTTTTAAAAACATGTATAAGAAACTATTTGCAACTCCCTCAGTAGCACACCTCAGACAAGTCTTATAACCACTGCTCCATCATCAAGTAGGATTTCTTCCAGAGACAAGAGACCAACTATATGTTATTTAACTTACATAATTGTCACTCATTTGGAAGTCTTATTGCTGGATAGGAGAAGGCCTTTAACAAGCTGATTTGGGAATTTCTGTATGTGCAATGCATCATTTTAGTATCTCGTCCTATTCTATTAGTGGCATTGTCACTGTGGTCCAACATAGCACTTAATACAGCACTATATTACCTGGCAATGCTTCTATGTTTACTCAGAAGTAAGTCCTATTTGGCAACGGTTCCCTGTACCTTTAATTAGAAGGTTCCTTTTTGTGGTTTCTGCCTCCAATGGCTTTCTGTTTAGCATAGCTGCAGCACAACTGATAAACTGTTGCTTACTAAATCAGTTCCTATTCTTGGGGGAGGGGGAAGGTAACATGAAAGTACTGGTTTCCGTTGTTTTCCCCCCACTTAAAAGATAGTGCTATTTCACAAAAACAAAAAGAAAACCAATATTGAAAGGAAACCAGTAATTAAAGGTCCTTTCAGAGGAACAGGAACTGATTAATTTAGGGGGAATTTATCAATAATGCCAGAGCTATGCTGAATGGAAGGCAATGAGAGCTTTCTATGTAAAGTGCTATGTATATACATGGTGCTGTATAAGTGAATAAATGAAATAGATAATTAAATAATGTCTTGCTTAAGCTTAATTTATTATTATTATTCCATGTTTTTATTTCTAACTGTAGCCCCATTCACACATTCTTCCACACACAGACTAATGTGTGTCTGACTGCACCTCCTGGCTCTGCAACCTGACATCACATGCTGTACCAGCCCCCCGACATCCATGCAATAGGTGAGATATCTGCCAGGGGACAACCTAAGCATGAGCAGCTGCTTACACATAGATATTCCATATAATAAGGATCCCCAATCACACAAAGTTCTTGAGCTGCTCACATGTAGGCACCCCTTGGCAGACATCCATGTTCAACACATGGATATTGGTGGGGGGCAGGTGACGTTGAGGTCAGCAGGGGCAAGGGATGAGACCGCTGAGCTCTTTCTGTAAAACAGAGACAATAAGATGCCACTTCGAAACTGTAATGACCCCCCTCCAGGAATCCTCCTCTGAAGACGAAGGTGACTCACCCAGGGCCCTGGACGCTCCTCAGGAGCAGAGTGCAGACACTGCTGCTCCAGACGGGGCCGACCGGGCAGCTGAAGAGCTGGCAGGCCCCTCTGGCATGACCCGTGGGAGTTCCCCAGCCCGAGAAGAGTCAGAATCAGAACCGGAGATAGCGCAGGCCCCAACTCCCAGACAAAGGCGGGCAATGAAAAGGCAGGAACAGATGCAGGCCCCTCGACGCAGCGTCCGGCTGCAAACCAGGACGTCGGCCTTGTGAGGCTTTTATAATCAGCCTGCTGCTGAAGAGCTCCAGCTGTGGGACGGGAGTGCCTGGCAGCAGGCTGTAGAAAAGCACGCACTCACTAGAGCATGGGTATTGGGAAACAACCTCCTCCTTGATTCGTGTTCCTGATCCCTGACCTTGCTCCAGAACCCTGCCTTGCTTCCCGGATTCTTGGACCCGACTTTGGACTGACCCTGACACTGCCTCTGCTCGACCCCTTGACTTTTGAACAACACTCTCGGCTTGACTCCTAGGATTGTAAGACCACGCTTCGGTTACCCATCCCGCCGCAGCTCCCTTATCTTATCTCAGCTGGACATTTGGCAGCGCTCCCAGGAGTAAAGCCAGCTGCTGGCTGCCGGCCAGCCTTAAACCGGACAGTTTGTTTCCCAATCTATCTTCCCGCCCCTGCCAGCAGAATGGAAGCTGTGTTAGCTGAAAACCAGCTCCTTCGGAACCAGATAGCCCAGCTCACCACTGCTGTTACGACCCTGCAGAGCCAAGACCACCAGCTTGGGGCACAGCCACCGGCTGCACCAAGGACACCCAAACGTAAGTGCCCTATAGCACCCCCTGAAAAATTTGATGGAACTCCAGACAAGTTTCCAGGGTTTGTGGCTCAATGTGAGTTGCATATGCAACTGCGGATAGAGGATTTCCCCACTGACCAAGTGAAGGTCGGCTTTGTGATCAGTCTACTCACTGGGCTGGCTGCCAAATGGGCTACCCCATATCTCCTGCAACCTAGCCCCCTGCTGGATAACTATGCAGGCTTCCTGGTGGATTTTAAGAATGCCTATGAGGACCCACAGAAGGCAGAGACTGCCAACAGGCGGATACGCCGACTCCGACAGGGCAAGGACTCAGTGGCCACTTACACCAGTTCTTTCCGGCTGCTGGCCCAAGACCTTACCTGGAATGAGTCTGCTCTGATGGACCAATACCAGGAAGGTTTAGCGGACGAGATTGGTGATGAGCTGGCCCGGGCAGAAAGACCTACAACCCTGCAGAATTTAATCCAGCTCTGTCTCCGGATCAATGGACGCCTAGAGGGCCGCCGTATTGTCCGTAGAGCCCCAGCCTCACGCCGAGAGACCAGCCCAGCACACCAAGCATGGGCTCCGGGTCCCAGGACAGGTCCTCCCATAGCAACTGAGGAACCAATGCAGATCGGGGGGGGCTCGGCCCCGGCTCACCACCAGGGAAAAGGAACGACGGCGACAAGCGGGACTATGCCTGTACTGTGGGGAAGCAGGACATTATGCTAGCCAGTGCCCCGCCAAAAGACCATCACCTCTCGGGAAACGCCAAGCCCCAGTCCTAGTTGGGGTCGTAGGACTGGGCCAGGAGTCCCGCACCAACTCAGTGACCCCAGCCAAATGCCTTCACCCACCCTTGGCGGTGACTGTGACCTTGTGCCTCCCCGACCAAACCACGATCCAGACCACAGCCATGATAGATTCAGGGGCATCGAGCAACTTCATCGACGTGGGCTTTGCCCAGCAACATGGAGTCCCGCTGACCCCGCTGGAATCCCCGATCACCATCGAGACCATTGATGGGCGGCCCTTGACTTCAGGTCCAGTATCACTGGAAACTGTCTCCCTGAACATGGAGATCCAGGGACACCGGGAACAACTCCGCTTCTTGCTGGTCACAGTGTCTCACTTCCCCCTCGTGCTCGGGATGGCCTGGCTAACCCTCCATGACCCTCGTATCAACTGGCCCCGTGGGGAAGTGGTGTTTGCCTCAGACTACTGCAGCTCGCACTGTTGGTCCAGAGAGGCCGGTATTGCCACAGGGCCTGTACCAAGCTTTCAAGGATGTCTTTGACAAGCAGGAAGCCGACCACTTGCCACCACACCGTCCTTATGATTGCCCAATTGACCTGCTGCCTGGGTCTCGGATTCCTGCCGGGCGGATCTATTCTCTTTCTGAGCCCGAGCTGGTGGCTTTACGAGACTTTTTGGGAAAAAACCTAAATAGGGGATTCATCCGACCCTCCAAATCCCCTGCAGCCGCTCCGGTGCTCTTCGTAAAAAAGAAATGCGGAGAGCTGCACCTTTGTAATGATTACAGGGCCCTGAACCAGATTACCCGACGCAACCGGTATCCCCTTCCCCTCATCCCAGAATTATTGGAGCGTCTCCACCAGGCCACCATTTTTACCAAGCTCGACCTGCAGGGGGCATACAACCTGGTGCGCATCCGGGCTGGGGATGAATGGAAGACTGCGTTTCAGACCCGGTACGGGCATTTCGAGTACACCGTAATGCCGTTTGGGCTCTGCAATGCTCCCACAGTCTTCCAGCATTTCATGAATGACATCTTCCGAGACTACCTAGACCGGTTTGTCGTCATTTACCTGGACGACATTTTGATCTACTCCCCTATGCCCCAGGTGCACACGGCCCACGTCCGTGCTGTGCTGCAGCGGTTACGGGAGCACCATCTTTATGCCAAATTGGAGAAATGCGCCTTTGACCTGGAATCTGTAGACTTCTTGGGACACCGGATCTTTACCAGGGGCATAGAGATGGAGCCAGCAAAAGTGGCAGCAGTGCTCTCCTGGCAACCCCCCAGGATGGTCAAGGACGTCCAAAGGTTTTTGGGGTTTGCTAACTACTACCAGCGCTTCATTACCAACTTCGCGGAGGTCACTGCACCACTGACCAACCTGCTCCGGTCCAGTAAACTTTTTAAATGGGGGCCTGAGGTTCAAGGAGCCTTCCAAAAACTCAAGGAGCTCTTTGTGACAGAGCCTATCCTGCAACACCCGAACCCGAAAACTCAGTTTGTGGTCGAAACCGACGCCTCTGATGTCGCCCTCGGCGCCGTCTTGCTCCAACCTGCGGAGACCGGAGAGTCCTTGCTGCCATGCGCATTCCACTCCCATAAACTCAACCCTGCAGAACGCAATTATACAATATGGGAGAAGGAGCTGCTGGCAATCAAGGCAGCCTTCGAGACTTGGCGGCATCTACTGGAAGGCGCCCTTCACCCCGTAGAAGTCCGGACGGACCACCGGAACCTGGAATTCCTGCAGACCGCCCGGAAGCTAAATCAGCGGCAAATCCGGTGGGCGCTATTCTTTTCCCGGTTCCACTTCACAGTCACATACATTCCCCAGTCCCGGAACCGACAGGCAGATGCCCTCTCCCGGAAACCCGAATACACCTTCCCCAAACCAGAGGAAACCTTGTCCACGATCCTACGTCCCGAGAATTTTGTTGCAGTCCTCCTTCCCCCTAGCATGCTCGCCCAGCTACGAGAACAACAGGGCCAAGATCCCTTTGCGAGGGCCAGGAGGCAGGAACTGGAGACTCCAGGGCCAGGGGGACCATCTCCCTTTAATGTCCACGATGGACTCCTGCGCCACCACCAACGTCTGTATGTTTCTCCGGGACCCACTCGGATGGAGATACTTCAGCAGTGCCATGACAGTCGGCCTGCGGGACATTTTGGCGTATTCAAAACTTTACACCTGCTGACCCGGGAGTTCTGGTGGCCCAGGGTCCACGCTGATGTGGAACGTTATGTGGGCTCCTGTGAGACCTGTCGCCGGGCCAAGCGCCAGGTGGGAAAGCCAGCAGGGCTTTTGCATCCCTTACCCACACCTACCGGACCTTGGAAACTGGTGTCCTTGGATTTTATTACCGACCTGCCCTCCTCCAAGGGACATACCACCATCTTGGTGGTAGTTGACCAAGATGGCCCACTTTGTACCCTGCTCCGGTACCCCGTCAGCCAAAGGGACGGCGGAGTTATTCATCCAGCACATCTTCCGATTACATGGGCTGCCACAGGGCTTGGTCTCCGACCAGGGTCCTCAGTTCACGTCCCGCTTCTGGCAGACCCTGTTTCGCCTGTTGGATGTGAAACTACATCTCTCCTCGGTGTACCATCCGCAATCGGACGGCCAGACGGAGCGCACAAATGCGACCCTGGAGCAATACCTCCACTGTTACGTCAATTACCAACAAGACAACTGGGTGGACTTGTTACCTTTGGCCGAGTTCGCCTACAATAACTCTCCCCATGCCTCCACGCAGCAGACTCCGTTCTTTGCCAATCATGGTTACCACCCACAATTCTTCCCATCCACGGCAACCCCCTCCATGGTTCCCGCAGCCGATGAGCTCCTCCAAGAACTTCAGGCGGTACATTCCCTGCTGCAAGAACAGTTAACCCGGGCCAAGGAAATGTACAAACGCTTTGCGGACACCAAACGGCAGTCTGGGCCTCCCCTGGAAGTCGGGGATCAGGTCTGGTTGTCCACCAAGCATCTGCCGCTGCAACGCCCAAGCCAGAAGTTGGATGCTCGTTTCATTGGGCCTTTTCCGATCACAGCGCAGATCAACCCCGTTGCCTTCCGGTTGCAATTGCCGCCCTCTCTGCGTATCCACCCCGTCTTCCACCGCTCCCTCCTCGCTCCAGTCACTCCTACCGATCCTGCCCGTCCGATTCCGGCACCCCCACCGCCAGTACTAGTGGAAGGCGAGGAGGAATATGAAGTAGCCAAGATCCTGGACTCTCGCACCCGTCGGGGCCGCCTGCAGTACCTCGTGGACTGGGCAGGTTATGGACCTGACGAACGCTCCTGGGAGGACGCCTCTCATGTCCACGCCCCGGCTCTTCTACGCCGGTTCCACCGCCGATATCCCAGGAAACCCGGGGGGTCCGATTCCCCGGGAGGGGCTCCTGGGGAGGGGAGTGATGTCATTACCCCCCTCCAGGAATCCTCCTCTGAAGACGAGGGTGACTCACCCAGGGCCCTGGACGCTCCTCAGGAGCAGAGTGCAGACACTGCTGCTCCAGACGGGGCCGACCGGGCAGCTGAAGAGCTGGCAGGCCCCTCTGGCATGACCCGTGGGAGTTCCCCAGCCCGAGAAGAGTCAGAATCAGAACCGGAGATAGCGCAGGCCCCAACTCCCAGACAAAGGCGGGCGATGAAAAGGCAGGAACAGATGCAGGCCCCTCGACGCAGCGTCCGGCTGCAAACCAGGACGTCGGCCTTGTGAGGCTTTTATAATCAGCCTGCTGCTGAAGAGCTCCAGCTGTGGGACGGGCGTGCCTGGCAGCAGGCTGTAGAAAAGCACGCACTCACTAGAGCATGGGTATTGGGAAACAACTTCCTCCTTGATTCGTGTTCCTGATCCCTGACCTTGCTCCAGAACCCTGCCTTGCTTCCCGGACTCTTGGACCCGACTTTGGACTGACCCTGACACTGCCTCTGCTCGACCCCTTGACTTTTGAACAACACTCTCGGCTTGACTCCTAGGATTGTAAGACCACGCTTCGGTTACCCATCCCGCCGCAGCTCCCTTATCTTATCTCAGCTGGACATTTGGCAGCGCTCCCAGGAGTAAAGCCAGCTGCTGGCTGCCGGCCAGCCTTAAACCGGACAGAAACCTTCACAGCTGTCCTCCACATGTTAGCCCTATGTGTGGAGGAATGTGTGAACAGAAATTATGTAGCATGAGTATCTGCCTAACTAGACATTTATTTATTTATAATACTTCTATACTGCTTACTATAATAAAAACTCTAAGTGGTTTACAATAGAATGTATATTTAATACAATATAAAAACACCATAAAACAATACAGAATAATAAATAATTAAAACCATTACTTCAAAGCTAACAATAAAATAGGGCAGTATCTTGCGTTGGCTCCAAGGCCGGGTCGCGCCCCCGACCCTATCTTCCGCAGGGGCGCCGACCCAACCCTATCTTCTGAGCTGCGCGGAGAGGTTCTCCGCGCTGCTCGATCGGGCGTCATTTGCCCCGTCCGTCACTTCCGAGACCGGAAATGACGCGACGGGACCCTGAGCAGGTGCAAAATGTGCCACAGGGGTCCAGCGCGCCTGCGCAGGGTTCCGTCGCATCATTTCCGGTCCCGGAAGTGATGCGACGGGACGGAATGGACCGCGCGGGTGGCTCACCGCGGAAAGGGCGAGCCGCCTCGAAGAACAAGGTAAGGCCTCGCCGGGCGTGAACGGGGCCAATTTCGGCCTCGTTTCTGCCCGGCGAGGCTCGATCATACAAGTATAGCAGTATCACAGTCCCTTACAGGTCAGGGAAGCAAATGAGTTTTCAAGAGGCATTTAATGCTTGCCACAGTTTCTGTCTCTTGAACTATGTGTGGGAGAGTGTTCCAGAGGGTGGGTGTCATTACTGAGAAGGCTTGCTTGCATGCTATCATCTGGTGACATTCTGTTAGCCACAGAATGACCAATACGGTGTCCTCTAAAGATCTCAGCAGTTGAGTAGGTATATATAGGAAGATCTCAGCAGTTGACTGGGTGTATATAGGTATAGGTATTACCCCAGGGGCCAGGTCCAGCCAAGGCACCTCAATTTAGATTCGAGGATAATCAGGAAGAGACAAAACCACTTCTGTGAAAGATAGCATATCTTATAGCAGCTTATTTAATACAAAGTTGAATATGGATGCAGATTATCAATAAACAGGCAAAGAAAAAGCTTACACATGTTTTTTCACTACCCTGCAGGTTTTTCACAGCAATTAAACTTAACAAAGTTCCACTGCTTTTATGGCTACACTAAAGACCTGTGCTGGATACTGTGAGCAGTTCATACTAACTCCTCATCACAATGTCTTCCGGTTGTTGATCCCAATACAATACAATAGGGGCAGGCAGTCAGCTAGGTATCCTGGTCCTGAGTTATTTAAGGCTTTGAATATCAACAACAGAACCTTGAACATGGCTTGATAGTTGCTGCATTCTGCACTAGCAGCAGCTTCTGAACCAGGTGCAAGGGCAGCCCCACATAGAGTGCATTATAGTAGTCTAATTTGAGGTTACCATTACCAATGCATGGATCACAGAGACAAGGAACCAACTAACTATATGTTATTTAGCTGACATAATTGTTGCTCCTTTGGTATTCTTATTGCTGGATAAGAGAAGGCCTTTAACAAGCTGCTTGGGGAGTTTCTGCACGTGCAATGCTATACACACAATTACATCTGTGTTGAAGAGCCTCACTCCTCCCCTCCCCACCCCCTGGAATGCCTCTGCAACGCCAGCTCTGAAGCTGGTCTTGTGACTTTGGAGCTGCAGCCTGTGTGGAAAGAACTGCACCACCTGTGAGGGCAGAGGGAGGGTGCTCCAAGGTCAGACTTCCAACTCCGACCTCAGAACACATTTCCGAGGCCGGAGATGGAATTCCAACCTATCCTATCGCCATCTAGACAGTGTCTAGCAGCCACAGGATTGTGCCCTAAGTCATTATACAAACAGGGCCAAATTTACATCTGAAGAAAAGCCAAGCATCTGAATACAGAAAACAAAGGAAAACAATCTCCACCACTATTACTTATAGTACCAATGTGACAGAACACCATTCATACTTGTAGGACTGACACACAAACTCTTACAGAAATTAGAAGAAACCCGATCAGAAGAAATACAATACATTACTAGAGCAAGAAGTTCTCCTTACAATGAAAAGGAAGTTCAAATGAGGGCTGTTTTGCATGTTATTTTTAGCACATGGAGAATAATGGGAACTGCCTTATCACATTGAGCATCGCTCGGTAGTGATGTATGAGAAATTCATTTCAGTTCTTTTTTTTATCAGGATTTACCCAGTTTGCGCCTTCTGCACTGAACATGGACTCAGACGCAATCTGCATGTTCATTTCTGAGCTTGCTACATGTACATTTCTGAGCTTGCAATGTGATTTGCAGACAAAAAAATGCATTCAACAGCATGCGTACTTTGGCAAAATGTGCACAAATACACTTTAATCAATGGGAGAAGAATGCGTACATTTCAAAGACCTGCACAACTGATTTTTATTTATTTATTTATTATATTTATACCCTGCCTTTTTTCATGCAAGGAACCCAAGGCAGCTTACATAGTCCTCCTCCACTCCTCCATTTTATACATACAGTTGGAAAAAATACAGGAAAATGCACTTGAATTTTCATGCAAAAAGGGAAAAAAAGTTCACAATCTGATATGGAGTCAGAACGAGCTTTGAAATGGAATTGGGAGAACTTTGGCGAGTTCGAGTTTTGCTGATTTGCACATCCCTACTTGGAGGAGGTGCAATTTAAATCAGGGCTGTAATATGAGTGGGACATCTAACTCCAGTCTCTGCAATGCAGCCCAAAACCAAATTGCCCCCTCCCAAGCTAGTATTAGTCTCCAAGGAAAAACCTTATATGCTTAAAGCTTAAGATTTTAAATTTTCCCCTCTAAGGCTGACAGTAGTTTTGGGAGACAATTAGGATCAGGATTGTGTTGTCATGGTGATGTCCCCAATGCCTTCTGTATTCCGTAGCTACATAGGGATGTATGAGAAATTCATTTCAGTTTGTTTTTGATCAGGATTTACCCAATTTGCAGCTTCCAGACCAAACACATATGCGGATACAATCTGCTGTCAAAGTCATTTCTGATCTTAATATGTAATTTGCAGACCCAAAAATGTATGCATTCAACAGAATCCAGGACCACAAAGGTGGCTTTTTCTGAAATGCTATCTGTTCCACGTGCAGGACCAGCTAGACAGCTGAAGCTGGAGTCGGTGGTGCAGGGAGGAGGGGTTCAGATTTGTTGGCACTGGGGAACATTTTGGGACAAGCCGGGCCTGTGCAAGAGAGACAGACTCCACTTGAACCGAAATGGAACCAGACTGCTGGTACTAAACATAAAAAAGGTGGCAGAGCAGCTTTTAAACTGAACAGTGGGGGAAAGCCAACAGGAGTGGGAAGCAGCCTGTTTGGGTTCAATCATCCCTAGGGGGATGAAGATGTAGATGCTTCCGATTGTTTACTTGGACATTGTTTACTTGGACTTCCAAATGGCTTTTGACAAAGTCCCTCACCAAAGATTCCTAAGCAAACTTAGCAGTCATGCAATAAGAGGAGAGGTCCTCTTATAGATCAGTAATTGGTTAAACAAGAGAAAGCAGAGAGTAGGAGTAAATGGTAAATTCTCCCAATGGAGGGATGTAAACAGTGGGGTCTCACAGGGTTCTGTATTGAGACCAAGGTTTTTCAAGTTATTCATAAATGATCTGGAATCAGGAGTGAGCATTGAACTGCCCAAGTTTACTGATGACACCAAATTATTTTAGGTGGTTAAAACAAAAGGGGATAGCGAGGTGCTCCAAAAGGATCTCTCCAAACTGGGAGAATGGGCATCAAGATGGCAAATGCAATTCAATTTAAGCAAACATAAAGTAATGTACGTTGGGGCAAAAAACCCCAACTTCAAGTTTAAGCTGATGGGATCTGAGCTAGTGGAGATTGCCCAAGAAAGAGATCTTGGGGTTCTGGTGGACAGCTTGATGAAAATGTCAACCCAGTGTGCAGAGGCTGTGAAAAAAGCTAATTCTATGTTGGACATATTTAGGAAAGGAATTGAAAATAAAACTGCCAAGATCATACTCCCCATATACAAATCTATGGTGCGACCACACTTAGAATACTGTGAAGAGTTCTGGTCACCACATCTAAAAAAGATATTGTAGAGTTGGAAAAGTGCAGCAAAGGGCAACTAAAATGATCAAGGAGCTGGAGCAACTCCCCTACAAGGAAATGTTACAACATCTGGGATTGTTTAGCTTAGGAAAAAAGTGAGTAAGGAGAGACATGATAGAGATGAACAAAATTATGCATGATGTGGAGAAAGTGGATAGGGAGACATTTTTACATTCTAGAACCCATGGTCATCCCATGCAGCTGATTGGTGGGAGATTTAGGACAGATAGCACATAGTTAAACTATGGAATTCACTTCCACAAGATGCAGTGATTGCCTCCAATCTGGATGGCTTTAAAGAGGGATTGGACAAATTCATGAAGGATTGAGAGCCAGTGTGGCGTAGTGGTTAGAGTGTTGGACTGGGACTCAGGAGATCCGGGTTCTAGTCCCCGCTCGGCCATGAAACTCACTGGGTGACTTTGGGCCAGTCACTGACTCTCAGCCTAACCTACCTCACAGGGTTGTTGTGAGGATAAAATGGAGAGGAGAAGGAGGATTATGTAAGCCGCCTTGAGTTCCTTGAAGGAAAAAAGTGTTGGTGTGTGTGTGCGTGAGCAGCAGAAGTGCGTGTGCGCATGGGAGATTTAAAATCCTGTCTGTGTGCTAGCAGAGGCCTGTTATTCCACACACAGATCTTCCAGATCTCAGCTCCCCCCTTTTCGCAGCGTGCAGCGTGTTGTGAAGATGCCAGCCCAGCCTGCCTGTAATCCAACTTGCTTCCAGCTTCCCCGTTTGCAGATTAATCCATGGAGTCAGGAAACACTCTGTAACACCACAGGTCTAATTCTACCTGTTTATTCACTTAGCAAGTAAAGTTCTACAGAGTATACATTTCCTAGTTACAGTCCATGTGCAGAGTATAAATGCATAGCAAACATTACATCCAGTGGAGTAAGTTGAGCTTCACTCCACCTCAGCAAAGGCGTTACATTGTTGCAGTAACAAAAGCCCAGCAAGAAGAACAAAGAAGAAGAGAGAAAGCAGTCCTGCCTCTCTCTAAGATGGCTTCAGACAGAAAACAAGTTAGCACGTCATCAGAACATACAAACCATGTGACTAGCTCATACAGTTCTCACAGTCCAGAAACCACAGTTTCTAGTAAGACATAATAAACCTGTTTACCTCGCCATTCTGTCCCTACCATGTGTAAACAATGTGCTGCTGCTGGTAATGTGATACATATCACAACAAAAAGGTGGGGTATAAATGTAATAAATAAAATAAGGCTATCAATGGCTACTAGTCTTGATGGCTGTATGCTACCTCCAGTATCAGAGGCAGTAGGCCTATGTACACCAGTTGCTGGAGAACTTGGGCAGGAGGGTGCTGTTGCACTCATGTTCTGCTTGTGGGTTTCCCATGGACAGCTGGTTGATCACTGTGTGAACAGAATGCTGGACTAGATGGACCCTTGGTCTGATCCAGCAGGGCTCTTCTGTTCTTAACTACTGATACCAAAACAACAACAACAACAACAACAACCATTCTTATCAACAGGATTATTTTCATTATTTTCAAAATTGTATGTATAGTTTGAGGATATGCTCTTTTAAAAACGTTTTTAGGAATGAAGATTATTTGATAACAAAAAGAATAATCAAGAGATGATCAGCTTTCTGCATGCTGGGAAATTGGGTGACTGCACAAAACTGACACAGAGTGTTCTCTATGGAGGTATCTTGCATGCCCACAGCTGTTTTCTCTGATAACAGTGCATATTACAGAACATAGCAAAGTGATAACTTGCAGGTTTATCACTTGTGCTCCAGGAATATTTTAATTCCAATGAGTATGGCTTGAAGCATGGGTTTCTAAAAGTCCAGTGCTGTAGCTAAACTCGTGTGTGTGTGTGTGTGTGTGTGTGTGTGTGCGCGTGTGCGCGCGCGCGCGCATGCGTGCACGTGCATGTGTTCTCTTTCTGGGCCGGTTCACACGACCCAGGCTGCTGGCGGGGGAGGAACCATGGGGCCGTCTGCGGGGTCTGGTGGGGCGCCACACACGACCGGCACCCCGCACACATGGGCAGACCCCGCAGTCCCCGCACCGCAGTGCGGGCCTCCCGGCACTAGGGGGCGGGGCCCCGGGATGCCCAGAGGGGCCGTTTGTCCCAACAGATTGGAGCGGCGGCCGCTCCGGCCCCTCTGGGCTGCCGTCTCTGTGGGGACCCCGCGGGACGGCCACCCGCTGTTCGGACGGCACGGTGACCACACGCGGTAGGGGCTTACCCCTCTACCGACCATGGTCACTTTGCGTGCGTCCTGCATGCGGATGCCCCGCGGGGGCACCCCCAGTCGGCGTGCACACGACACGGGAACCGCGGGGGACTTGCGGTTCCCGTGTCGTGCGAACAAGCCCTCTCTCTCTCTCTCTCTCTCTCACACACACACACATACACACTGACATATCACTGGAAACATCTAGTTTAGAACAGATAAAATTTAAAAGCTTAAAACAGATTTATCCTGTTCTCTATTAATAGCTCGTCCTCAACTAGTTCTAGCAATTACCCCAATACAAATATATAAATAAGAAAACTGAAAACAAAGCTACATTCCACTTTCTAGAACAATGTGATCAGAAACTAAAACACTGGAAGTTAATTTTTTCAAAACTAATTGTTTATTAACTTACCAAAAAAAGGCCCAAAATGATTGGAAAACACACAGCACTTAATGCATTTACTTATAAGGAAGTCTAATAGATTTTAGTAGACTTTATTTCTGAGCAAGTTTGCTTGATCATGATCTAGATGTCCAGCATAAAATTATGTTTTCTTGATTTGCTCGTTCTAGGAAAGCAGAATTCCAGCATCCCCATAGATGAGCCTGACCCCATCACATGTGAGACCTTCTAGTAAGCTCTAGAAAACTGGGAGTGCTGGTCTTTTCTCTTCCATCCACGAACAGTAGCTTTCCTTGCATAGGTTGAAAGAGTGCAGGCCTGTGCTGCCCTATTCAACTGTACTGTGATGGATGGGGGTGGGGGAGGGAAGACTTTCTATTACAGGTAGATGCCCTTTTTGTAAAGCCTCTCCCAAACTACTGCTACACTGCCACCACAGGATGGTCCTTTCCTGAACACTCTGTGCTGTCTAGCTGCTCGGGGAAATCCTAAACTCTATTACCAAGGACCCTTTGGTTCAGCCCAGCTCTAGAATTACTACTTCTTTTTTAAAAAAAGAAAGGTGCTTTGTACTCTCTTTCCCAAAACCCAGAGAAGCCTGTGAACTAAATCTTACAGAAACCTATGAAACATGGTAGCTTAGCCATGAAGTCTTGATACATGGAGGAGAAGATTTTACTGAGAAATTTCTTTTTTTTAAGACAATGCAGCCAAAAGGAGTTTATTCGGGAAAGGGAGAGTAAGGGAAGAAAAAGGGAAGGCAATAATCACACACAGAGTGCCAAATCAAAATAAAGTCCGTAGAAGAGATAAGTTGCCAGTGGTTCAAACAGTTTCCACATCAAGGAAGCTAGACAGAAAAGCAGGCTCTATTGCAGGACTCCTGCAGGAGACTATGAGACCAAATTAGGAAGCCCACAAAGCAAGTGTTTGATTATGGGGTACATAAACATATTTGACTGGCAGGTAGAATGCTGACGTGACTACTATTTAAGCCTTGGATGGAAGATCAGGAGAGGCTGGCATCTCTTTCATAGAGGAGACATGGAAGTATTACAGAGGAGCAGAGAGTACAGTTCAGTAGTCCTCTCCTGAACTGTCTCCATGAATCCCAGACAGAGAATATTTTCCATGTGGAGTCATAAGACTAGGGCATACAAAAGTATAGTGTTAGTAAAACAAAAATTGTGCAAAAACTTGAAAAGTTGAGACTCACTCCATCATGCTCCAGAAAATTGATGTGAATGTGCTCTTCTTGTGGATACTAGTTCTTATATTGACATGGGATCATAGTGGGAAAAACTTTGAAAGGATGGAATGGCATGCCTTTATTTATTGAAAACATATTTATTTATTTATAGCATTTTTATCCTGCTCTCTGAAAAAGTGAGGGAGATGGAAAAGGAAAACAAACAAATTCAGGTATCAGTTCTTAAATTTAAAAAGTTCTTATAATGACCAGCTTGAATGGAAACAGCTCAGCAAGAGGAAGAGCCAAATGCAGTTCGTCTCTCAGCTGAGCCAATGAAATGGTCCCCTGCTTCCCATTTCTTCCTCTGCTGCAGCCAGGAGAAAAGATGCACTTGCCTGTATGGTCTAGATGCAGCCATTACATTAGGGATGCTTGAAATCAATCAAGAGCAAATAACATCTTTGCAATGAGAAAACTGTGTTGGGGTAAAAATGCTGCAAGTATAAAGGGTACCTCTTCAATACTGCAAATGTGGTGGAGACCATAGTTTCACCAGAATAGGATGGCTGGTTGGGAGAAAGAATGGGAAAGGATTCAGACTAGGGGGCACAAACGCTGCAGTATGAAACGGAAAGACAATCTACCACTGAAATGGAATAGATCTATGCTCTCATTTTATAAAAAGAGTTTATAAAGGATTTATATTTTATGAGATGTAGGAGGGAGAGAGGCAGACTAAGCCAGTAAGTCCTTTACGTGAACAGGTCATGAGAATGCACATCATGGCCTTCAAAGAAAATGTACCCTGGGCAATTTAAATTGTTATTTTGAAAGTTCATGATGTTAGTAAGCCTAAATAAAACATTTTTTAAGGAAATTGGTGGGGAAATAGTGCCAATGTGCATTTCTGCAGAACAAATATTCACAAAAGACCTACTGAAATTGGTCTTTTGTGTATATACCCCATGTAGAGTACCTGGGAAGAGATATTATATCTTCCCACCCCAAAACACCTGCTCTTCAGAAATGGTGGCTTGCCAGAAATGGTGGCTTGCCCAGAATCCAACATGTAGAAGACCAATCTATGCAGCTCTGGGGTATTGTACTGATTTGCTTTATATATTGTTTTCGACTCCAAAGGGACATTTAATGCACAGATACCAAACAGTTTTTAAGATGAAGTGAATGAGAGCTATTCTAACCCTATACTGTGAATACATTCTACACAGATAGAGCCACCTCTGAGCAGGGCAATAAAAGAGTTTACTGATTAAAACACAAATAAACCATGTCAAACTACTGTGCTATAGCTGTACTGCTTGAATGTCCAAATTAACAGGCAGTTAGATATCACAGCATTTAATTCAATATACACGAAGTGTGTCTTACTTTTACAGTTAAGACAGCTACAGTACTGCAAAAATAACATATGTCTCTAGCCATTTAGTCTTGAGAGTAAAACACACATACACCTTTTATAAAGATGAAATACTATGATGCAGCAACTACAGAACCGGGTTATCGAAAACCAAGCTAATACCAGGTAATGATTTGAAGCCACTGACAGGTTTCTTTAGTACTAGTGCAGAACATATTATTTTGAAGATATCTTCTCTCATCCAATAGTTCCCCCTGGCATCAGACAGAAAATCCTAACTGACAAGCCTGAGATAAAGCATACTTTGTTAAGTCTTTGTAATACCTGTAATGCCTCGGTTTCACTTTTCTCTGAAACTAAGGTGTTTCTGATATATTTTTTTCTCTTAGTCTTTTGCTGCTAAATGCAGCAACAGCATTCATATAGCTCTAAATTGACCCTGTCATGGTAGCAAATTGGTGTGACTCTGCAATTTGAAATTCACTTTTATGGCAATACTCCAGACTCAGAGTGATTATGAATGGTACATGTGACTGAACAGCACAAAGTGTTTCCCATACAATGTTCTGGGATTGATTCTGTCTCACAAACAATAGTCCTAAAGCTGTTAATTGGCCATAGGATCATTCTACAGTCATGGCCCTATATCAAAATTCACTCTATTTGGCAGAGTGAAAGCAATATTGATTATCTTTTTAAAAAAAAAACTTTTAAAATTTCAATCTGTTCTTCAAATGTTTAAAAAAATTAATTTAAAGGAAGTGTCTCTAGGTTGGCACATTATGCACACCATTGCTTCCTCTGGCCCACTACGGCAGGGTGTAACAAAGTGATCTGGCAGGCTTGGCAGCTGGGCCTGACGAGCTGTCTGTCAAGAGGGAAACCCCTCCTCCATGACAGAATTAGCGAGGAGAGGGGGAGAGTCGAGAGCACAGCCTCACTGACAGTTGGGACTTGTCAGTTGGGAATAGGCAGTTAGCCTGAGAAAGAGAAGGTGGTGGATTCTATCTATGCCTGTCTTTGTTGTACACATATCTACTTGTACTATCCTCTAAATGACCCCTGGGCTTGGGTTAATGTAGCTAGGATTGCAGCAAGTTTGTCTCATTTGTTCCTGAGCATATGATCTGTACATGATCTGCATATGATATGATCCATGTTTTCCATGCCTTTTTGTCTATGAATAAATAAGCCCCATTTTGGGTATTCAGTGAAACCTGTGGCATAAATTTAGAGAGTCCTTCCTTGCAGACCTCCCACCACAACACCTTATCCTCAACCCTGCTTACTGTGTTCAGATTTATAAAGCTCAGGTGCTTCCGGCCCAACCTGGGAAATATAGCAAACAGGGAGTGGTGGCAGTGACACTACCTGAGCAGACCTTGGGTATAATTAGTTATTTATTAAAATTGGACAGGCTCCTCAGTCATAGGGAGGCGGTATGTGTCACACGGGGCATTCTCCATCCCTTTGTCCGAGACTAATTTAGCTGGAGATGCCAGAGCATGAGCCTGGAACCTTCCATGTGCAAAGCTTCCATTTGTCATGGCCCAAGATCAAGAAGTCTTGGAGACTGAAGCCTCCAGCAACAGTGACTCCGAGGAGGAGCCAGAACCAGTTCCTGATTCTTCTGAAGTGGTATCCATTGCCTTGCATTTCATATCCTTTCTACACAACCCCCCCCCCCCATTAGATGCTACTGACCGCTGACTCTGAGGAGTGGACTTCAGACTCCTCTAGTGAACAGAGAGACCCTGAGGAGCAGTCCTCAACCAGCTCCTCATCCCTCTGACCTTTACTCCCTATGAGAAGTCAATGCATACAAGAAAAGGTAGCTGGCCCTTTAACAGCCAAATACAGCACCTGAGTGGGTGGAGCTTCCAGAAGGACTCTCCTGGCCTGGCTATACATCCCTGCCAGTTGCTCCCCTGTCAGTGCTGGAGTAACTTGTCAGTGCTAGAGCTTCATGACTGCTGTCCATGGTCCTGAAATTAATTCAAGTTCCAGGCGTGATCCAGCCGTCTATGCCATGTTGTGTCTCCTCACCTGAGCTGTCGCCCACAGCAGATGACAGAAGCACAGATGGAGAAGGACACAATTCTTCTGAGCCCCATATTACAGCATAAATGTGATAAAAAAATACATGATTGCATGTGTGTATATAGTTTTTTTAGAAACAGCAGCAGGGCAGGAGGAATAAGGATTGGGACTAACACAAGAAGGGGGATTAAGCCTATCCCCCAAGCTACAGTCCCAACAAAATCCCACTCCCCACTCCCAAGCCTCCTATTCTCCCCGGATAAAGTTACCCAGTTACCCTCCTCCTCCTGCCTCCCTCCTGTGTGAAGCAAACAGCAATTTGGAGAGGGGATTTTTGTTGGGACTGTGGTGCAGAGAGAAAGTGTTAAGTCCTATGGTTCCAATCCCGAGGGGGCAGACGGCTTCATGGTTGCTATTTAAAAACAACAACAGGGATTTGAAATAAAATCATGTAAGCCTTACGTCAGTAATGTACATCATTATTGCCAAGGTGCTCCCTCTGGCTATACCAAATCAAAAGCTTAGCTTAGCTGACCCTTGTACTAACAATTTCATTATTTCTTTGTGATTGTCAACAGGCACATACACACACACACACACACAAAAAAAATCATGCACACACAGAATTTGGCCTATAACCGATCTTCAGGATATTTTATTTTCTCTTCTCCCTGCCCTCTTCCCAGTGAATGGTTGAATTCAGCACTCGTCGAAATATCAACCCAGCCTTACTGAAAGTCAAAGGAGGTTTGAATCCCTCATAGTCATAACACATATTCAATCAAGTCTGTAACATCATGCTACTTAGTATTAAAATATTTGCACTGATAGCCAAGTTCACCCTCTCTGTTGCCAAGAATAAACTATAAGCCGACTGATGGGGGGGGGGGGGATCCTTGTATTTTCCTATGCCAACAGGTCTAGTAAAAAGCTCCGGCCCAGCTTATCTCAAGGAGCGCCTCCAGCAACATCAAGTAGGCCGCTCAACAAGGTCTGCCACGGACGGCCTTCTCCTTATCCCATCAGCCAGAGCAGCCAGGCTGGTGGGGACTAGGAAGAGGGCCTTCTCTGTGGCGGCCCCCACATTATGGAACTCCCTCCCTAGTGACCTTCGCCATGCCCCCTCCGTGATGAGCTTCCGCCGTGCATTAAAAACATGGCTGTTCAGGCGGGAATATGGGGTGGGTTAGGTTTTTAATGAGAATTTTTAATATTGTTTTAATTATTATATTTTATTGTGTTTTGCTGTATTTTAATTGTACATCGCCCAGGGTGGCCGGGTGACCGGCCAGATGGGTGATTGATAAATATAATAAATAAATAAATAAATAAAAGCTAATGCTGATTACTGCATTTATTTCCACCAAAGAGACAATCTGCCAGCACAACCCAACATGGGACTTCTTTAGCTATGCAAATGTGCTCCTCTTGGAATAGTAAAAATATTCATTTGGATGGAGGTAACAATTCTTGGCCTTACTAATGCAAGTAGCATAATACCATCTTAAACTGCTGTACAGCAGGGTTGGGCAGAAGCAGATCTGGATATACTTGTAGATGTTTGGATGATTTACAGTAGATCAGCAAGGATTTCTGATCCCAAAATGTTTAATTATATGGCAAAAAAATGACTCCCCACCACCACACACATGCAGACATATTAAATTATACTAGTGAAATGAAGAAACCTTGGGGTGACTAGGAGCAGATTTTTGTGTGGAAGGACTGAGAGCTCCGTTTAGTTACTCAAAACAAAATCCTGGGCTCAAAATTCTTTAATTCTATGTGTACATATGTCTTTTGCACCAGGCTCTTGTTGGTGGATCTTGGATTCTAGTAAAAAGCAGATCTCCCACAAATCTAAAGTATCCCCACCCCTACTCTACAGCACAAAGCCACATGGGGGTTCATTACATTTCAGTGGCAAAGCACAAAGTTTAGTTCTGTACGTTTGTTGGTGTACGTGTGCATATATGGTGATAGCTTGCCGACGTAAGCATAATGGCATATACTTATCTTACATCCCTTCCTTTTTTGAAATAGCTCCTCCCCGTATACAATTTTTAAAATACATTCTCTTAATTAAAATATCCTTAGGAACACAGCCCTTGTAGACCAGGAAGCACCCACCTGAAGATTTCAAGACTGAAAGTTTGAAGCACTGTGTGCATATGGTGTGTATTGTGGAGCAATGAAATATGCAATATCCATAGCTCAGTGGCAGACCACATGCTGGGCATGCAGAATGTCCCAGGTTCACTTCCTGGCCAGTTAAAAAAGATCAGTTGGCAGGTGATGGGAAAGACATCTATCTCTCTGAACGCCTGGAGCAGTGTTCTCCAACCTTGGGTCCCCAGATACTGGCTGGGGCATGCTGGGAGTTGTAGGTCAAAAACATCTGGGGGCCCAAGGTTGGAGAACACTAGCCTGGAGGGAGGCAAGACAGGGCTAGAAGGACAAACAGTCTGAACTAGTCGGTATAGAATAGCAGTCAGTATTCAGTTATAGTTTCAGTTCCTCATTCAAGAGAGGGGTGGAGTCCCAAAACTTTCAGTTCTCTGAGAGTAAATTGATATGACTAACAGGTTGGAATACATTTAACACTTGTCACAAATACATTTTTTGAAAGCAGCCTTCCCAGGGTGCATAATCTCTGTCCAACTCCCATGTCAATGGTCACTATCATCTTGATGGTTTTGTTTTTTACACCTCTGTTCCACACTTACAACAACATGATGGTGGCAATCTCTGAAGGTTAAGTAGTAGTAGGTTATGGTGATTACTTACCATGGGAAAGAAGTTTTTGGTAGCACCCACATAACAACCATAATCTGTGCTCCAGCACTTCATAATCATATATGGTCATGTGGAGGCTGCTTCTGACTAATAGGCTATTCATATGTGGCCACTCACCATGGAAAACCTCATAGTATATTTTGTGATATTTCACAACTCCACAAATTTGAGAATGGTTTAAAATCAAAAGGATAAGTAAAGAGTATAGATACAAAATTGTTGTGTGTGAGCAGGTACAATTGCAATGCCTGAAAGTGCAACTCTGCTGAAGAAATACAAATTGAAGGAAGGGGGGAAATCAAGGAGGATTATGGAAAATGCAGGACACCTGGAGGAGTCAGGTAATTCAGTAGTCCTGCTTTACATTTGGTAATAATTTGCTCAAAGCAAGAATAAGTTAGGATACGATATGTTTAAGACAGAAAATTCTAGGAAATGTATCTTTGAGCTAATTTGCTACAGTGAGGAACAACAGTGCAAAGGTGGAGCTTGTAGCGAAGCATAAACCTCTGCCATTTGGGATTGTTGTCAGCTGAATGTGGTATTATCCAAATAAGATAGCAAGGAATTTTAGAGCATATTTAATTATATAAATTTCATCCAGCCCTTAGCCCCTTACTAACATTGATCAAGGATTGGATGCAATTGATATCAGCAAATATTCTCTAAAAGGGCTACCTAGCATTTCTGGCCTCAGTGAATGGTAGGAGCTCCCATATACGAGCAGGATAAGAATGATACAGAGCAATCCTAGGAGGGAGAAATGAGGTGGCGGCTAATCTGCCACTTCCAAAGTCCTGCTGACTCACACCAGACAGAGCAGGAGGTTGTGGGAGTGGGTTTTGAGAGAGTTCTCTAGCAGTTCTTTTTTTCTTAATCCCCTCTAGTTTCAATGAGGAGGAAATTACCCTAATACTAGGGTCTCCCGGGGAAATGAGGGCTTTAGATCCAGCAGATCTACTAAGGCCATCTCTGGCCTGCTCCCAAAATGCCACATTTCAGGGCTTACCAACAGCAGAAACACTGCCAGCAGTAAAATTTCATCCATGGAGCTCTCCACGGGAGTACCCGCCAGGAACCGCCAGAGCAGATGTGACTCCCACTGCTGGCAGAAAGACACTCCCTCCCGCCTCCATCCTCCTCCAGCTAGCAGAACTCTCAGGATGACTCTCATAATACCATTTTTTTTAATGGACACAATTCTTAGAAGTTCTATTTCAAAACTTATCTAAAGTCACTAAGTCTATTCACAATATCACTTGTTTCTGGAGAAACTTATTAGTAATTTAGTCATATGAATTAATTTAGCAGTAGACTAAACTGATAACTATGAACAATAGCCTTTTGCTCCTTATTAAAATACTAATAAACATTTTTACACTTGCTACACATTTTTCTGCAAAGAGGTGCACATTTTATCTACGCTTTTAGTCTCAAAACTTTGAACTCTCAGGAGCTGAGAAGATCAAATAACAAAATTCAACATTTTGATAGATGACGTCTTGTAAACCATGATTTATCTATCTTACAAGATTAACTAAACATGAAGTCTGTGGGGAGTTTGGTGTCGTGTTAAAGATCTTCAGCTTTGTTTTAAAAGTGGATGTGACAACTAATGATTTAAACTGTGATGTATCTTCAGCCAAAGAAAGCCAGACTGCTAAGGCACACACACAAAAATGGAGACAGCAGCCAAATTAAGTGTGCAAAATCAACATGGCTGGCAGACTTTTTCTATAGAAAACATTTTGAACACATTTGCATTTCTATGAAACATGACAACTGGTTAATAGAATTATAATTAAATAGGTAGAGCTAGGGGATGAAAGTTGATGCTGGCATAGAAGCAAATGCAATTTTAAGCATGTTAAATGTAACTGGGCTGGGGCAGCAAAAAAAAAAACCCCATCCTTTATGGATTATGAATCTCTCTCTATTTTAAGTATACTGCATGGATTTGTACTTATTTATCGATTTATAATCCAGTTGTCTTTCCAAGAGGAATCTAAAAACAGCACACATAACAGAGATACCAATATCACAAATCTGTAATATAAAATCAGTACCATCAAATACCAGACAAAAAGAAAGGAATCAAATTCTTTAAAATAAATTTAGAAAAACACTATATGGGAATACAATCACATCTAAGAAAAACAGTATGCAGCCACTGCTCTGTCAAAAAACTAATATGGAGATTTTCCAGAGAGTTTTAAAAAGAAAAGCCTTTCATTAAAAGTGTTCATGAAAAGGGGGCGGCCTCATGATCTTTACTTTCCCAAGTAGCTGGACTCAGGAAAGTGAGGAAAGGGGGGGCACTAGGAACTATGGAGGGAACACTAAAAACCCTGAGGATCTCACTGCGAAAGGGGAGGAAGTCACCAATCCCTTTTGCAAGCAAAGATCCCTTGCGGCTTTGCTTTCCCTTGACAGTTCTCTGTTTGACAGCTGTCAAGGGAACATGAAGTAACAAAATAACCTATTTGCAGGCTCTCTTGGTCTATGTCCATGATTGGTACCTGCTGCACTTTGACAGCAGGCACTTACCAGGATATTCATAGATTTCATAGATCATAGAGTTGGAAGGAGCCTACAAGGCTATCGAGTCCAACCCCCTGCTCATTGCAGGAAACTAGAGGAGGGGTCTCCCATCCAAGTAATAACCAGGCCTGACCGCTTAGCTTTCCACACTCAGACAAGCTGAGCCAGCGTGAGCCATAGGCCTTGCAAGCCTTCCCATCTCAGTTATTAAAAGTTGTGCGACTCCAGAAAACTGGACAAAAAAAAAATTACGAAAATATTTGTGCACATACAGTTGCACAATTTAAAAAAAAAAAAAGGTGGCAAACCACTGACAGCTCCTTCAATGTGCTGCTTGGGCACTTCGGAGGGGCTGTCAGTGGCTGTCAGTTTGGACATCATGAAAAGCAATCTCCGGGGAAAAAAGGGGGAAAGGGAAAAGCTGCAGTGAGCACAAAAGGGCTTGCGACTGGAGCAGGGAGAGGAGACAAGGCAGCTTCAGCTGCCAAGTCCCCTGGGATACCTCCTGGAGGGCTGAGGGGGAAAGAGAGGGAGGACAACCCATGGTGAGCCCAATCTTCTGTCCAGTGCACTGTGGATTGTTCCATGAACAACTCACACTGCGTAGCTTATTCACAGGGTGCATTGTCATGTCATGCAAACTCACCCCCAAGCTTTTCTTCAGAGAAGCAAAGTTCTGAAAGAGAGATTACTGCCCTGCCCATGATGTGTACATTCATCTCTCTTTCATTTCTAGTAAATAGGTTTTGCAGGGTTTTCTTTTGACTGAAAAACATGGGGCAGAATCCAACTATTTTCCCTCCACCAATGGAAGGCTTCCAACAGCAGAATAGGAAAGGGGACATCCTTGGTAGCTCCCATCCTTAGTAGCTATTGTTTCGTTTAGCTAAGGTGTGTTCCCTTTCCCCGGTATTTAAAATACCTGATCAATGGAAGAGGGACTCTGAAATCTGGGTTACTCTCATAGGAGAAAAAGAAGGAGGAAGAACTGCTCCCAATGCTGCTAGCCCACACTGGTACATGCTGCTCAGCGGCTGCATCTATTGTCTTAAAGCAGCAGGTCTTTCTTTGCTCCAGCAGCATTAGATCTCTCCCCTGAGTATGCAAAGGAAGTGGCTGCTGGCGCAAAGAACGAACTGCTGCTTTAAGATGATCACAACAGCATCTGAGGAGGAATAACAATGGGAGCAGCAATTACTCCTGCAGCTTCCTTCTCTCCAATAGTAAACCAACCAGCCTAAAAGCCTCTCCTGCCTTGCTGAATTTTCTGAATGCTGGTGGGAGAAATCCCTTCCTCACAATTCCAAACAAACAAGAGGAGGACTCCAATCCAGGGGCTCCTTCCATGTGTGAACTAAGCCCAGCTCCAGGTCCCTAGCCATCTGGGCAACTACTGTGAGAGAGCCAGGAGTTGTGCCAAAGCATCCTTTGTAGTGTCACAAAGGATCCTGGTATGTACCACTCAGTGTGTACAACAGCAGCCACCTGGGCTAACGCATCATCATGAGCTAGCCCTGTATGTTACTTTTCAGGCTTATTTCATTTCATACAATTTTACAGAAAATTTGAAGCAATGGTAATAATAATCCTTTAAGTCAGGGGACTTCAAACTATGGCCCGCGGGACACACCCTGCCCAGCGGGTCCTTTCATCCGGCCCTCCTCCAGCGGAGACGCTGGCCGTGACGCTGCCGGCCGCCCTGCAGGGCTCCGGGAGAGCGCGCCTCCTCCAGCAACTCTATACTGAGCCGGCTATTGGCCGGCTCGGTGGAGGCAGGGCGGACTCCTTGGGTGCGCTGCGGCCGGCCGCTCCGACTCACGCTCTCTCGGGCGGCGGAGCAGCGTCGGGATGCGGTGGCTGTCGGGGCCGGGTCGGGCGGTGCATGTGCGTCAGGACTGGCCGCGGCGGCCACGCCGCTGGTGCTGCGGGGGCTGCGCAGCTGAGCCGCCTCCGCGTGCCGCTTCAAGTTCGACCTGCAGGAGATCGCGCGCCTCACCAAGCACCACGCCGGTGCGTCCCCTGTGGGCCTCTGCAGGGCAGGCAGGCGGGCTGGGGCTGGCAGGGGCGAAAGGAGGCGGCCGGGTGGGCGGGGTCCTGTGGGCCCTCCGGGGCGAGGCGGCCTCCCCTGGGAGGCGCCCTCCCCGCCGCCCTTGCACCCGCTCGGGCGCTCTTGGCGGTGGGCCCCCGCTGCGGCCTGGGAGCTGCCCCACCGTGCTTGCCCGCCCTGCCTGGAGCCTTAGGAAGGACCTAGGGAAGAGTGGGGCTGCTGGCCATTCCATCGCTGCCTCTGGAGTCCGGGCATTCCACAGGGAAAGGACGGGGCGCGCCGTTGTTCCTCTGCGGGGCAGTAAAAAAAAATATATTGCAGGCTAATAGCTTTGGGGGGGGGTCTTTACAAGGCCATTTTGACTTTTTGTTGTAAGACGCCTTCAGCTTTTCAAATGGAAAGGTGGGATAGAAATGCTGCTTTATTGGTTACGCCCAGATTCAGCTCTTCCCCCAAGGAGCTGCACAACAGCCCTGCGGGGTGGGGTGGGCTGAGAGTCAGTGACTGGGCCGGAGTCGCCCAGGGAGCTTCGTGGCTGGGTCGGGACTGGAGCAGTGACAAATATGGAACCGGACATTGACCATCTCATTAGCCAAAAGCAGGCCCATACTTCCCATTAAAATACTAATAAGCTTATGTTGATTAAAATTGTTCTTCATTTTAAAAATATTGTATTGTTTTTTCCTGGGTTTTTGCACTACAAATAAATATGTTCAGTATGCAAAGCAAGCCTTTCTATGCCTTTTTAAAATTTAATGTATTTCAATTTTAGACAGCAAATTAATTTATTATTAATTTATTATTAATTTATAATAACTTTCTATTTAATCAAGTAAAAAAAAAGGCCCCGGGACCTTTTTTTTTTACTTGATCCATTCGTTCATATTTTTTTCAAACTATAGTCCGGCCCCCCAACAGTCTGAGAGACAATGAATTGGCCCCCTGATTAAAAAGTTTGAGGACCCCTGCTTTAAGTGATAACAAAATCTGAGGCAGTCACCTTCCCTATTTTAATTCTACGGTAGATGAAAATTAGGCAAACATTACTGAAGCTAAAGAATAATTTTGCTCAAAAATACTCATTGTAACCATGCCAAGAACCAATAAACAATTCTTTGTAATAGATGGGAGCATAGCTTGTTAACGTTCTAATAGACAGTCAGCTGTAAATTCAGAGGATGAGCCTATGGATATGAATAATATCAGGATACACATGATTGCATTTACAAAACAAAACTGCACTATTCTCAATATTTACATGCAGGGAGTAGACAGCAAGGGCGAATGATGATAAATATTTTGTGAATGTCCCCCACTTTTCAAACAAAGACCGGTGAATGCTGATAATCGACACTCACCATTCTATCTCTGAATTTTGGGGCATTCACAAAATTTGTCTGGTATTATCAGTATTTGCCAACATTTACCAAATTCATTCTTTAACATGTATATTGGTTTAGCTTTTAAATCAGAAAATATGTTTCAAAGGACCGCATACTATTAAAATTAAAATATGAAGCAAAAAGTCTGAACACTAGTGAATCTTTCCCCCCATATGAACAGTAGTTCTGTAATCTTAGCAGTCTCAAGTAATTTCAAAATATGTGTCTGAAGTGTTCCCACACAAGTCCCATGGAAACAAAAGTGTCTTCAAACACCCCTAGTAATGAGGCACTTTCCCCAGCGCTAGGTTACACTGACGTAGACATACATTCTTGGCACTATGCTATGTATCTCACTATTAAAACTTCTTCTGAATTTCTAAATCTTGGTTTATTTTTTTCACCTAAAGGGCAGTTAGGCAGAGTTACTTTTTTTATTGATCCTGACAAATTAGAAGAAAATATAAACAACATTTTTGTTTTAGGCATACAACAAAATAAAAAAGAACCATAACAGAGCATACATACATACACACACACACACACACACACACGTACACAAACACACATACATATATGTGTGGGGTGTGGGGTGTGTATGCGTGTGTGTGTATGGCATAGCACTGGTAAATATGTATCTAGACAATATTTGCCTTATTTATGATGCAGCCAAGACAAAATGAAGTAACACTCACCAAGCCATCCTGATCCAGAATTAGGGATGCACATGTCTGTTTCAGCACTGGGCAATACAAATCCAACCACAAAAACTTCCACTCCATCAGCCATTAGTGCCATTCCAAGGACAAAAAAGAGGGCCCACTGAAAACGCCCATGCCCACATTCTTGAATGATTAGCTCATACTGCTGTGCAAGTTCTTCTTCATCGGCTTTTCTCTCTGTCTCTAGTTCAAGACGATCTTTGTAGTCATCTCGTATGGGCTGCCCTAAGGCTGAAATCCCATCCTTGTTCTGTGCTGCATTTGGGATTCCCTGATATTCTCCCTCATAAATCTCATCATCTTCATCATGCCCTTCAGTTGCGTCACTTGATCCTTCATCTTCATTTGCTTCTCCATCATAATTTCCTTCTTGTGTATAATATTCATCTGCTTCTTCACGCTGGAATCTATTGTAAGATTTTTCTGTATACCCAACTTGAGCTTTGTCTACAGCTTTATTCACCTTTGTCTGCTTCTTAACTTCCTTGGCAATGTCCTGAGCCCCTCTCACCAATGAAGTCCCATCTTCCACCTTGTAAGCTCTATCCATCTTGTATTAATCAATGTCTGACTGAACAGTTTCTCTGTGTAAGAACTATTGCGTGCTAGAGAACAGCAGCAGGAGACTCCAAAACACATTCGGTTTTAAAACAAGATCTGGGAGAAAAATATAAGAAAATATTTAAGTTTGTTCATTCTTCATACAATCATATAACTGATCTAGAGTCACCCTTGCCCAAGGGACAAGACTATCTATCCACCAATTCCCCATAGATCAACCATACTACTCTAACCAGAGTGCACCACAAGCAGAGAACTGGTGCACTGCAGAAAGGCTCCTGCAGAGTAAATAGCTACAGATGACACAGGAAAGGGAGCCAAGCAGCACGCTAAAGAGGAAAACATTTTTTTCCAGGTATTTTTGCAGGCTTCTATATCATATATACTAAAATATGAGGATCATTTTAGAAGTAGAGTCAATTTCCAAAATAGAGCTTCCAAATAGGCTTGTGTTTCACTTACACATAAGAATAGATCCATACATGGACAAATGTCACCGAAGCATTTCTAGTTAAGAACAGTAGCTTGTTCTATACCATTTGCTGTTCCTCATTACAGTAGTCAAGCCTGGAAGTCACCAAAGCATAAATGACCAAGGCAAGATCCTTCGCCTTCAGATAGGGTTGCAGTTGGTGTACCAGCCTAAGCTGGTAAAAAGTGCTCCTGACCACTGCTGCCATTTGAGTTTTCCCAGTTAGCACTGAGTCCAGGACTACACCCAAACTGCGCACTTGGTCCTTCAGGGGGAGTGCAACTCCAGACCAGATGTATTCCACTGTCCAGATTAGTGGGTTTCCCTACCCACAGTACCTTCATCTTGTCTCAGCTTGTTCACCCTCATTCGGGCATTCAAGCTGGGGGGAAATCATTCATTTTTCAAAGCCCGATTTTGAATTTAATCAGGGATTCACTATCATTAATCACAATCACAATAGCCCTTTCTAGATGTTTGCTGAACATATAGGGAGGAAAGCAAGATCATTCCTGCCGCCCCCCATTCTTGACTCCATATGTTCATCCAAACATGTGAATAGAGCATATGCACATACAAAGCTATGTGCTTAGGCTCTCGGAATGTGGTCAGAAACCCTGCAAAAGTCAGGGTCCCCATCATGTATACACAGTCAACCAGCACAGGGTCTGCTCAGACTTTAGGCTCAACACACAAAAGTCAAGGGAGCAGGGATAGAGGGTAAGATCTTGCTTCGCCCTCTTCCATCTGTTCAATGAATGCAGCCCTAAGCATGAAAGGGGCTTAGGTTCATCAGCGTAAAATTAGATGGCAAACACATCTGAAATTGAATCAAGTGTGGATTTAGCTTCTACACTATAAAGTATTTGGGCCACACAAGAATTCTGCCCTGCATTATTCTAAATGGATGATACATGCTTAGCTCTTTCATCTCTAAGAGATCAATGACACTTGAAGGCCAACAGTGAAGGCAATCCAATTAGACAGAAAGGCTAACTTCTCTCCAAGGACTGTGACTTTAGTCCCAAATGCTCTTATCACAATGATTTAGCAATTTTGTTAAGAGGGAAAAGGGGTGGAATTGTAACAACACAGTAACATTTTCCAGTGATTAAGTGATAACATATTCTGTTCTGAGAATAGTTCATGAATAGGGCATCTTTGATTTAAAATCTGCCTGACTATACCAAAACATCTCATGAAAATGACACTGTAAAAAGGTGACCTCAGCCAGCAGAGTTACATTCTACCATATATCATGTAAAGATAATGTGATTTCATATAATTCTCAATTGAAAGCTTAGAGTGATAAGAAAACAGTGGAAGACAGGAGAAGGAAGGAGAGGACTTGAATCTTTACAAAACATATATTATATTGATTATTAATTTTGCCCCATATTCCCTCGCTGTGGCTAAATTAGTTTGTTTTCCATTGCATCATTATCCTTCAATGTTTCATTAAAAAAACGACTTCAGCAGTACTTTCTTGCTGTGTTTCTCTTCCCTCTAATAGTAAATTCTGGTAGTCAAGTGCCTATCATATGGCTGCCATATGGCCTATCATATGGCCTATCATATGACTCTAGTCTTCCCACAGCACTCTGGGAATGTGACAGGGCTGGCCACATCAAGTTGGCTGGCTCCTCCTCCTCCTGCCATCAGCAGAACTAGTGGCTTTGAAACAGGTGTTTGTTGTTAAAGAGGGGGAAAGGACACAAAGCTGGCTTTGTTCCCACCATGGTAAGCACTCTGTTGCCCTTCAAAACATCCTCACTCCTCTCAGAAATATTTCAGCACATGTGCCCCCAACTAAAATCAAACAGCTGCCTCAATTCACCACCTAAGAACTGGGGTGGCAAATTGGAGCCAGCCATTTCAATATAGTCCTTGATCAGTTTGGAAGCAAAGGAGAGCCATCCCAAAATAAAGTAGCCATTTCTACACACTTGAAGTTATGTTGAATGTCAGTTCAACATACTTGCTGGAACCCTGAGCAGGAGCACTATTTTCTCTTTTAGGGATGAAGATACACTGCAACATTTTGTTGCAACCCTATATAGTTTAACATCTATTAGCTGTGGTGGAAACCACAAAGTAATAATTTCTGCATACTTGGGGGACTCCTCAGATATGCAGAAAAAATAGGTTATAAATTAAAGGGGGAGAGCTGAAACAGTCCAATAAAGACTCATTTCAGTGGCTTGCAGGACTTATGGAATGTTGACAACAGTTGAGGATATTGAAAAATGTATATCCTGGGAGAGGTAGATGCATACTTTAAGGTTAAAAACTCTCCTTCCCACATTATGGGAAAGTTCCAAGAGGGGGGAGGAAAAAGGACACTTCTCCCATGCTCCAGAATGCCTTCCCTACAAAATATATAGCAATAAAGTGCTCAGGTTTGGGGCTGGCAACTAGACCTATACTACAAGATAGCACAGGTGTCATTTTTTTCTTTCCACCTTCCTGAAACTTTCCCCTTACCGCACAAGCCCTTAACTATACTACAAAGCTGGCTGGCTGGAGACCTGAATAGGAATATTTTTTGCTGAAGGTCCCCACTTGCAATGCAATGTTTTACTGCAGTTCCCCACTTGTTCCTTTTAACACTGAACTTGGTGATCCTATGCTAATCAGATGGACAGCAAAAGGAAACCCCTTGGTAGTGGTTTCTGCATACTTAGGGGATGTCCTAATTATGCAGAAAAATTGTTTGTAAATTAAAAGAAAAATACATCCCTCCCATAAAAGCAGCCTGATTATACTCACTGCCCTCCTGGAAGCACTGAAAGTTCTGTACATTTGGGTAGAAAACAGGATGGGGAAAATTGAGCTCAAGCAGTTTATAATTTCCTGGAGGAGGGATTCAACTACCTAGGGAGGTGGTGGGCTCTCCCAATCTGGAGGCATTCAAGGTGCAGCTGGACAGCCATCTGTCAGGGATGCTTTGACCTGGATTCCTGCATTGAGCAGGGGGTTGGACTCGATGGCCTTGTAGGCCCCTTCCAACTCTACTTTTCTATGATTCTATGATTAGGGTCAATGGGATGCACACCTTGCAGAGTGAATCCCAACCCTAACTTCCCCTCCTGATTCCAGGAGGTTGTAAGCTTTTCTGATCACCTTTACATTAAGTGAGTATGAGGAAGGGGATTAATTAGGACTGGGGAAAAGTGCTGCCTCTGATCCTTATTACTCACCCATCCAAGCACTCTTTAAGCTATGAAGGGGACAGGGACCCTAACAGAATTAAGTATCTGGGAAACTATCATCAGTGCTATATGGCAATTTGTGGCAAATATTGGGACCCATATTGTCCAGCCTGACCTAGCCAGTTAGGACAGGGGTCCCCAATGCAGTGCCCGCAGGGACATCCAAGGGTGCCCGTGAAACTCTCTACTCCCTGCCACCGTCAAAAATTTATTTTTAATAGAAAACTTGAAAAACGTTATGCCAGGTTCTCCTTCCTGTTCCTGAACCTGCCACTGATCAGCTGTTCAGAAGGCAGGAAGAGAATGAAAGAGTTGCTTCCTGTCCCCCCCCCCCCATCTTCTTCCATTCCCACGGACCTTTCCCCTTTGCTTTCTTTTCTTTTCTTTTTTTTAATATTTTTTATTTAAAAACTTTTAAACAATACAAAGAAAATAACACACACATATAACTAATATAGTGCTCCCATCACCATGGGATCAAATAATACAATGACTCTATAACTGTTCATTATTCCAAAAATACAACATATCTTGACAGGGTAAACTCCCTTTCCCCTTTTTTTAACACATATTCCAGAAATAAACCCCAAATATCCTTGAAAATATTTTTCTTTAATTGACCCCTTTTGCATTTGATATTACAAGTCAACATATCATTCAATGCCATATCCCATACTTCTTTATACCAATCAGTAATAGTGAAAACTTGCTGAATTTTCCATTTCCTTGCTATCATTAGTCTACCTGCCGTTAACAAATTTATAATTAATTCTTTAACATTTTGAGGACCGATCACTTTTTCCGTTATTGATAGCAAAGCTAGTTTAGGACAAACCTCTAAATCAGCTCCAACAATTTCTGATATTTCCTCAAAAATCATTTTCCAAAAATCCATTACATTTTTACAACTCCACCACATGTGAGCATATGTACCCAACTCCTGACATCCTCGCCAACACATTGGAGAACATTTATTATCTATTCTATTTAATCTCACTGGGGTCAAATACCATCTCCAAATTAGCTTATAAAAATTCTCTTTAATTCTTATAGACATATTTTTCAATATTCGCCTATCCCAAATCTTGTTCCATTCATCCTTTGATATTTCCTCTTCAAACTCTGTATCCCAAACTATTTTAAGATTTTCTGCTTGCTCTTCTGATTTCTGCAACATTTTATATAACATCTTCGTAAGACCCCTAGCTGATGCATTTCCTTCTATGAGTTCTCTAGACATAACCAGCTGCTCAAATGCGGTGAAATCCCTTTCATGCTCATGTCTCCTCTTCCATTTCTTACCCCATTGTACTAATTGAATTAAATTTAACCACGAAATTCTTCCTGCCCCAACCCTATCAATTATTTGCTATCTTGTCTCCATTTTTTCCAACCAATCCATTAAACTTATCACCTTTTTCTCTCTAAAAATTCATTCTAAATGTCTAACATTCTCGGGAAAATCCTCCATAACCACCACTGGAGTAAGCGGGGATATACCTGGTAAAAATATTTCCTTATTTCTACCCCAAATTTCTAACATATTTTTTAAAAAGGGATTTTCTAATCTTTTTGTCATAATATGTCCTTGTTTTGTAAATAAAAATTTCTCCACCCTATTACCCAATTCAAATGCTTCTATTTCCCACCACATAAAATCCTTTCTAACAATAATATCCATAATATATCTAAGTTAATTAGCTATATAATACCATTTTAAATTAGGGAGACCAAGTCCCCCTATTTTTTGAGCTTTATACCATCTATTCTTAGTAATCCTTGATCTTTTCCCCCCATTGCAATAGCTATTTAACATTACTTGCCAATCTTTGATTTCTTTCTCTGATATCTTATATGGTATCATTCTAAATAAAAAATTAAACTTGGTAAAATCTTCATTTTAATCAAAGCTATCCTGCCGAACCATGATAGTCCGAATTTTTTTATAATCCTCTATTTTATTTTTAACTTCATCTTTTAATTTTTTAAAATTCCATTCCCCTATTTTATCCATATCTTTTAATATATCAATACCTAAATATTTAATTATATTTTTTATCTTTATATCAACTTTCCTTTGTTTAAATCCCCTTCCCTCCAGTTTACTATAATTAAATGTCATTATCTCCGATTTATCCCAATTAACTTTTAACCCCGTTACTTCTCTAAATTCATCTAAGTGTTTCTCTATCCAATCCCAATTTTCCATAGGCCTTTCTAATGTTAACAATATATCATCTGCAAAAAGGTTTATCTTACATTTAGCCTCTATCCCTATCCCCAGTAATTTCCTCTCCTGTCTTATCGCATTCGCTAACAATTCCATAACTAACACAAATAATACTGGGGAAAGGGGACAACCCTGTCTAGTTCCCCGGCCTAGGCTAATCGTTTCTGTTATTCCATCATTTACAATTACCGACGTAACATTATGAGTATATAATTGATTAGTAATACCTATAAATTTTTCTCCAAACCCCATAGTTTTTATTAACATCTTTAATGCAGGCCATTCCACACAATCAAAGGCTTTAAAAATATCCAATGCAAGAACCCCCGCTTTCAAATTATTTTTCTTTATTAAATATATTATATTCAGAACCCTTCTTGTTAAGTCTGCCATTTGTCTTCCTTGAATGAAACCACATTGATCTATCCCTATATACTTATTTAGAAAATTATTCATTCTTCTAGCTAAAATTGCTGTCAATAATTTAGCATCTTGATTAATTAATGATATTGGTCTATAAGAACCTGGTTCTGCTAAATCCTTCCTTGGTTTCGGGATTAAAATAGTCAAGGACTGTTTCCACGACGGGGGGATCTCTCCCCCCTGTAGAATATCATTAAACAACCGTTTTAACTTTGGAATTAACATTTTTTTAAAAACTTTATAATATTCCGCCCCCAGACCATCCAATCCTGGCGTTTTCCCCTGTTTCAATTTATTTATAGCATTTTCTATTTCAATTTCTGTGAATGGTTGCTCCATTTTCTCTCTATCTTCTTCCTGGATTTTTATTTTTAAATTTTTTTCGATATATTTTCTACTCTCAGCTTCCGACCATTTTCCTGCCTTAAATAACTCCGTATAATATTCATGGAAAATTTTCAGTTTATCCTTTAATAAATTATATTTTTTGCCCCTCTTATCTTTAATCACCCCCACTAAGCTTTTTTCTTCCCCTTTGCTTTCTATCTTTCGTCTCACAGCTCTAGCCTTGCTATTTCTCTCCACCCTTCTCACTGAAGAGATGCCGTCTGGTCCAGGTGCCTTCCCTGGCTTAAGTTTAAGAATTAAATCTTCAGCAACTTTTTGTATCAACTGGCAGCCACTTAGGAATATTGGGAGATAGACAGGGGAGTGCAACAGAGTTTGATGAATGTGCATCATTAAAAACCGCACAAAAATGTGCTTCCCATATGTAGCATATGTCCCATATGTAGACTACATATGTCCCATATGTAGACTGGAATATGGCAGCCAAAACTGCCAGAACTATTGGTTAGCGCTCCTAAAACTAATTGCCAGAAGGTTTTGTGCTTACGGATGACAGCAGCAGAAATCAGCATTTGCCAGGAGTCACCAACCGCTTCCCTCTTTTTCCTAAGTAACAGCTTTTTATAATCTTTTCTTAACTCATAGTAAGAATGGGGTAATCAGCGCTCGTTGTTAGCGTGATAACTGCAATAAGTAGAATGAATTCTTCTAATATTCACACAATCCCCATCAAACCATATATTACCAGAGCCCAGTTGATGTTTTTTTCGGGGGGAGCAGAGTTTTGGAGGTTACTATTGCCTCAGAGGAGTTTTCTGCAATTATTTGGTTAATGACATTTGTTACATGTTTTTGCAGCATCTAATAAGTAACTAAGCCCTCTGATGAAACAACTTACACCACAGCTTTGGATAAAGTTTTACCAGGAAGTGTTATGGAGTTCACATATGTTACTTTAGATTTGTCACGCAGCACCAAATATTCTGGGACCGTGGATCCCTGACACTCAGGAAGTTCTTGACTTCTCTGGAAACCCTGTAATGCCAAGCATGCTTCCCTATACCTTGTTATGACAACTTTAGATCCATCTTCTTTGGGAGTCAGGGCTTTTCTAGACAAGGCTTTTATTGTGCTCTCACCATTCCTCACTCACAGTACTTTGCGGGTGCTTTACATTAAGTTGTCATCCTCCAGTTTCTCTCCTGTGTTTTCCAATCACTTTCCTGGGTTTTTGGGGGGCGGGGAAAATACAGTATTTTTTGGAATCATGAAACAAAGCACAACTTTCTACCAGTGTAGTTGCATCATTCCACTTTGTTCCATTATACCACAGCGCCAGCTAAAGATTATGTAGTGGAACGTACCAAAAGGCAGGAAAGAAATAAAAAACGCTTCATGTAGAGATCTGATCTTAATCCTACAAAGAATCCAGAAGCAGACGTAGCAGGTTAAAAAGCCTTGCCTAGAAAAGCCCTCAGTCAGTACACACAATTATAATCACTTCTCAGCACTTCTTTTTCTGAACCTTTTTAGGTTTGAGACAGATTGCAAAAGAAAGCCATCTGCTTCTGACTGTGTGTATAAATGTTTCTTAGAGTTAACATTCTATTTCTAACTGTGCCATTGACAAGTACACAGTAGCCTTCTCTACTAGGTATTTATTCAACAGTTGATGGAAGCGGATGTTTCATTATGATGATTGCAACGCCACTACCCCAATCCCTGCATATTTTAAAAACAAGTACTGTATATGATTTATTTACCATGTTTACCATAAAACATGCTTCTTGAATTGACTACAAAATAAAGATCCTTAAACATTCTTAGAAGCTTTAACATTTCAAGTATAACACTTTATATGGACAATCACATGGTGACTGATGTGTGCTTGCTGGAAACAAATACAATTTCTGTGTGTTCTGATAAATACTTGAATGTGATGATGAATATATTAAGGATGTAGATTTTAGCAAACAGAACCAGAAAAGATTCCATGACTATAACCTGAACTTATTTCTCAATGTCTCTAGTATTTTGTTGGCATAATCTTTACTATGTAGATTCAGGTTGTGCATATTTAATTTTTCCTCGGGGGGGGGAGTCAGCTCATCATTCCACTCACTTTTCACAATGCAGTTCACTTCCTTACTATTACCACAACTCAGCATAGTAGTCAGGTGTTCTTTATACATGGGCATGTGAGCTGCTTCTTCATGGCTTCATCTCAGGCTGCTACCATAACCTTTTGAGGCTGAGAACCATGTGGATTAGATCCTTTCCACCTAATCATGAGCTACAGAGATCAAAGGTAACAATTGGATGTGTCTATATGACTGGACTCACCCATGTGATACAGGCCTTTAAATCTTATGGCAGCAATGCGGAATGAAGCAATGGATATAGCTACCATACCATATAAAAGGCACCACAGTCATAACATATCCCATAGAAATATTAAAACTGCATTTCCAGAAGCTTAATTGTGCCCACTGAGAGAAATCTATAACCATTACCATAAGCTATCCAGCTAAGTGCTAGGGTAGCTAAGCTTTGAGCCTAACATTCCCCAGTTTGCTTATGGAAGCAAACTTACAGGCTAGTCTCACTTCCATGTACCCCACTTGAAAATTTGGTGCTAATGACTCAGCCAAAGGTATGAACTTTCTACATTGCAAATAGAGTATTTGAGTTGACATCTGGTAATATGAGGAGGGTTCTCTATATGGTGACTACTAGTATATAATGGCTCATTCATGTATACAGGTCATCACTTAGTGCGTCTGTCATACTTTCTTACCTTGCACAACAAAGTACTGATGGATTATCTTCTGGATTATGTAATTGTCCGTGTTAGAGATCGCCGCGATGTACTTCTTACTAGGGCCATGGTGAGTGCCGACGACTGCTGGACAGACCACCGACTAATCCGGTCCACAATGGTTATCAACATTGCTCCCCAACGTAGGCTTCAAGGAAGGAAACCAAGGCGTAAAATGAACATCCAAGTCCTTCAAGATCCTATTAAGCAAACTCGTCTTCAATCACTTCTTAAGGAACATCTACCTAGGGAACCTCCTGACAACATTGAGGACCATTGGTCTAAGCTGAAAACCTCCATTACTGCAGCTTGTGAACAAACTATTGGATATGAAACTAAGAAACATCAGGATTGGTTTGATGAAAATGACAATGAGATTAAATATATAATTGACCAAAAAAGGAAAGCCTTCCAAATATGGCAAAATGATATTAACTGCGCTGCCAAGAAAAAAACCTACGCTAGCGCAAAGGCTGAGGTCCAAAGAAGAACAAGAGAACTTAAGAACGCTTGGTGGAAAAAGAAAGCTGAAGAAATTCAACAACTTGCAGAATCTCATGATGCACGGGGCTTTTTTAAGGCCACAAGGGCCATTTATGGACCAAAAACCTATGGTACAAACCCTTTACAATCAAAAGATGGCACCAAACTCTTAAAAGACAAAGAGTCTATTGCACTGCGTTGGAAAGAGCATTATTATGACCTTTTAAATCGTAAATCTAAGGTGGATAATGAGATTTTTTCGCAAATCCCGCAAAAACAAATTAAAGAGGAACTTGCAATACTCCCCACTTTGGATGAAGTAAAAAAAGCCATTAATCAAATGAAGAACAACAAAGCTAGTGGACCAGATGGGATTCCTGCTGAAATCTTTAAAGAAGGGGGCCCCGAACTTGTACAACATCTTCATAAACTCATCGAAAAAATCTGGATAAGAGAAGAGATCCCAGAAGACTTCAGGGATGCCATAATTATCACCCTCTTTAAGAAGGGTGATAGAACAGACTGTGGAAACTATCGGGGCATTTCTCTCTTAGCAACCGCAGGTAAAATATTTGCTAGGATTCTCGCAAACCGTCTTCTATCTATTTCAGAAGAGATCCTCCCTGAAACTCAATATGGTTTCCGCCCCTCTAGAGGGACAGTAGACATGATTTTTACTGCACGTCAGCTCCAAGAAAAATGCCGGGAGCAAAATCAACCCCTTTATATGGCATTTATCGATCTGGCTAAGGCCTTTGATACTGTAGACCGTACAGCTCTCTGGACTATCCTTATGAAAATTGGATGCCCCAATAAATTTGTGAATATCTTGCGACTTCTCCATGACAACATGACGGCAACGGTTTTGGACAACAACGGCTCTCATGGTGCTCCATTTAAAGTGGGATCAGGTGTTAAACAGGGATGTGTTATCGCCCCAACATTATTTGCCATTTTCATCGCCATGGTTTTACATCTTGTCAAGGGGAAACTTCCCACCGGTGTGGGAATTATATATCGAACAGATGGAAAGCTTTTTAATCTCAGCAGGCTGAAAGCAAAAAGTAAGGTAATTACAACCTCCGTTGTGGAACTTCAGTATGCTGATGATAATGTGGTCTCCGCACATTCAGAGGACGATTTCCAAACTATCCTAAATGCTTTTGCAGAAGCATACGAAAAACTTGGTCTCTCACTTAACATCAAAAAAACCAAAGTGCTTCATCAGCAAGTGCAAGCCAACCCTTTGGTGATGCCATCTATCCAGCTTGGCGGGACAATACTGGAAAATGTCGATCATTTTCTCTATCTTGGCAGCTATCTTTCTGTTACAGCTAACATCGACAGTGAAATCCAGCATCGTCTGAGCTCCGCAAGTGCCGCATTTTCTCGAATGAAACATAGAGTGTTCGAGGATCGGGATATTTGTAAGAAGACCAAAACACTGGTTTATGAAGCCATTGTATTACCAACTTTATTGTATGCCTGCGAAACATGGACTATCTATAAACGTCACTTCCACCTCCTTGAAAGGTTTCATCAACGTTGCCTCCGGAAAATCCTGCAAATTACTTGGGAAGATAGGCGAACAAATGTCAGTGTACTGGAAGAAGCAAAGACTACTAGCATTGAAAAAATGATCCTTCAACGCCAACTTCAGTGGACCGGTCATGTTGTTCGAATGCCTGACTGCCGCCTCCCAAAGCAGTTACTTTACTCCCAACTCAAGGATGGAAAGCGGAATATCGGTGGTCAATATAAGAGGTTTAAAGATGTTCATAAGGCTAATCTAAAAAAATGCAATATAAACATCGAAAACTGGGAAGCTCTGGCCCATGAACGATCTAAATGGAGGTTGGCCTTTCACAAAGGTTCCATGGACTTTGAAGAAGCCCGAGTGCAAGGTGAAAGGGAGAAACGTGCTAAGCGAAAAGCACGTCAAATGAATCCTTTACAGGACCATCTTCTATCTGGTAACCTGTGTCCTCACTGTGGGAAGCTGTGTGGATCTAGAATTGGCCTCCACAGTCACTTACGGACCCATCGCTAGAGTCTACACAATCTTCTTTAGAATTTCCTCCTTTTATCCCGGAAGACAATCTTACTCGGTCACGAGTGATCGCCTGATGATGATGGTATATGATTGGGCTTTTAATGTCAGTTATTTTATTGGATCCTGGTATTTTATTGTAACTGTTTTCTAGCTATTTTAATATTGTTTTTAAATATTGTATATTAAAGATCCTATATTATGTTTTTATTATGTTGTATTTTGGGTTGTAAACTACCCAGAGAACTTTGGCTGTTGGGCTGTATAGAAATGAAATGTTTGAAAGAAGAAATTAGTGTGAGCCTCTTAGGCTACCGTGCTCCAGCTAAATTAAACCTAATCACATTTAAAACATCCTTTAATGCTCCTTGCAATCCCAACTTTGGTGATGTTCTTTTGTGAAGACGAAAGACATCCTTTAATCTCATTCCTAGACAACAAGGCATCCTGAATGCCCTCAAGAGAAAGCCTCATCTCTCTTAAAGGGACTTGGATCCTTTAACAGGACATTTTTGTCCCAATGAACAAGGCTGCAACCTGAACCTTGCCTATCCATCAAGTACGAGGTCAGAGAGGAAGAGAGAGTCTCGGCAAACACAAGAAAAACACAGCAGCAAGTGTCATATGCCTTTATGGGAAAATCATCAACGACACTGAACTAATTTGATTTACATTATGCTTATTATTACTTTACTATAATAATCAATTTATGTAAATAAACCCAGGTTTCTAACATGTACTTCCTGACAGTCTGATCTCTTGCTCTTATAAATTATTACCAGTACACTACCTAAAATAGGTCATTCACCCAATTAAGTCGATTAATTGTACGAGTCATAACCGATTGTCTTCACATATCTACATATGAATAAAACATAGATCATTCTGAAGAAAAAAGCATTCTGTTTTTAGATTATGCATGTACATTTTGCAACAGACACTAATCTTAGAAGAGGCATTCATTTCTTCCTCTGTATGCCTCTTCTAAGATGGTGACCAACTACAATTTTAGTAAATATTTGTATTCAAAACTAATCAACAATTTAAAAAAACAAAACCTGCTGCTTGATTAAATTAAAAGGGTTCCCCCAATTAATCTAACAAATTAATTTACTAAATGTTGCAGCCCTATTATTTTCCAGTTGCTATGACTAAAAGGGGAGAAATAAACAAAGTTTCCTTCTGGAATATAACTGTACTGTATCCACCATGCTGCTTCTCGTTAAAAATTCATTTTATCTATAACCCATGTGTATTGTCAACCTTAGCCATCAACATCAAAGTGAAACAACTCCACAGCATTCCTAAGCAGAACAGAGGGAGGCTAGGAAAAAGCAATGGGTCAGCTTTTGTGTTTAGATGGCATGAACTCTGACAATAACAAAAATGTTGTGCCTTTCAATGTTACTGTCTCTACTATGCTTCCTGACATGAATCTGTTCTTCTAAGATGGTTTGCTATATAGCTTTTCAAAAACTACACTAAGCATTTCTGAAATGGATGTAATATTTCTAAATATTTTCCGCACATTTCAAATTTTCCCACTCTTAACACATTTCATAATTTATTTTACTGGGCCACTGAAGCAAAAATACAGCTGCTTTACGTGTTTGCATATTCACACCAGGAAATGCAAATTGTGAGGATATAGCAATATTTCCTGTAACAAACTGGGGAGCACTCTGCAGAAAGATGTACCACATTATGATCAGTAGCTGCTACCACCTCCAAGATTTCTCAACGCTGAAGCCAGAGGCACTTCAGAGCTATAGGAGTTGTTGTGAGTAGGCAAATACTGTTTCTCAAGCCTGCCAGTCTCTGCCAGATAGAACCAAACCAGTTATTCTCATTCTTGGAGAATGTCTGAATGGATAGGCAAAAGTGGGTTAGACCAAGTCCTGTATCCAGGTAAAGAACATAGTCAACTCCAGAGAGCCAATTAAAAGGACAGATTTATTTAAATCAGTATAAGGTTATGGAATAAATATGAAGCTGCATTAAGAGAGAAAAAACACACATTAACTAACTGAACTATACAATATCTAAGACATACTTAATAACTTCCATGATAGCTTCAGCTGACATGCTAAACAGCATGAGAGCCAGCGTGGCGTAGTGGTGAGTGTTGGACTGGGACTCGGGAGATCCAGGTTCTAGTCCCTGCTCAGCCATGAAACTCACTGGGTGACTTTGGGCCAGTCACTGACTCTCAGCCTAACCTACCTCACAGGGTTGTTGTGAGGATAAAATGGAGAGGAGGAGGAGAATTATGTAAGCCGCCTTGGGTTCCTTGCAGGAAAAAGGGTGGGGTATAAATATAATAAATAAATAAATATCCCCCTGCTCATAGAAAGCATCCTTTGAACTCCCTGCTGGGAGAGGCTAGGTCGGTTCACTCTGAGCTTCCAATGGCAGGCAAATATACTGTATTTTTATTCAAGCAGGCCTTTGGTGTGCAAGTGGGTCTGTTGGGTTGGGTGCTGTTTTTATTCTGTTAGTGTGTTTTTAATTGTGTTTTAATAGATTTGTTTTAATATTGTTTTAATAAAGTTTTGTTTATCTATGATTGTAAGCCACCCCAAGTGCCATTTTCTTACTAGAAAGGCAGGGTACAAATCGAATTAAATCAATCAAACCTAGGGAGGGACAAAGAACATTGGAAAACTTAACTCTTTTTATCTCTGGGGAATCTCACAACCAATCAGAGGGAGAGTTAAGTCCTCCTGGAACACCTGAGGTTCCTCACATACACACAGATGGTAATGCTTAGCATACAGTTTAGCCAATGGGAATGGCTCAGAGAGGTCAGAGGTGTGTAGCTGGGCAACATTTCCTTGTTTTTTCCTGTCCCGTCCGCCGACATCCCCTGCGAACTTGAGGGAGATGCTTTGGGCATGACTTACTCTTTCCTAGATATCAGCATAGTATAGCATGGAGAGCTCTGTATACAGACAGGTTTTCTCAAAGGGACAGAAAGAGGGGGGCTGTGTTTGTTACCCAATGAGTGTTTCTGTATTGGATGAAAGGGCAATCGTTTCAGCTTCCTCTAAGCAATAAAACAAGGATATCTTTATTATGTGTCTGTGGTATTATTTGGAACATGTGTTTCCTCTTCATAATTCTTTCAGTTACCCTTTCAAAAAGTGCTTTAAAATTATTTTACCAGTTTGTTGGTTTTTTAACAGCCCTGGATTTGTCTGCCTGTCTTTCCGGTAAGTGACTGTTTCAGTGGTGGAGAGGAACTGAAAGCCAAGCAAATATGCTCACTGGAAAGAAAAAATGATGGTGAACTAGGAAGAAAATAGAGCAAAGCACATCAGAGAATGGATCAGTGGGTCTCTGTGCATGGAAAGAAAGGCAGCTTTTGAAACAGACAAAGGACAAGAGGCTCCTTTTGCTTGGAAGGAAGAATGGCATCACTAAACAAGTTATGTAACAAGCTGGTGAACATACAGCCAAATAATGAATAGCTTAAAAAAAAAACAACTAATGTTACAAAGCTCAACATTTTGCAAGCTGGGCTTATAATGCAATTTATTCCAATTTTACCAAAATTAAATGTCTAATTGATTGTTGGCCAAGGATCACACTACAGAGAGCATTTTTCCTGAACAGTTCTGTAATTAAAATGTCTTCAGTCTGAGGTCTACTCGTGGTATCCTTATCACCTCTGAAATACATATGTTCTGCTTATACGGCTTCTGGAGCATACTGCTATAGCTAAAATTAGTTTTCCTGTTTTTCTATGACTACTAGGAATTACAGATCAATCTTCTATAGCCTTGTGCTTCCCCATTCCAATCTGTATTATGAAGCATACTATCACAAGTCAACAAGAATCATGTCCAGCTATGTCTGTTGCTGTTGGATACTGAGCTCATTTATACCAATACTCTCCCTCTGTTCTCCTTGCAACAGAAGTTTCCTTACAGCCACTTCCCATCTGCAGTACACAGAGAATATGCATCATATTTTTTTATATCCACAATTTCAGCCATGGAGGCATATCATAATTGCAATTTTAAAAACACCTGAAAAAGTAAATAGGAGCAAAGTGGAAATGCTATTAGTCAGGACTCTCTCAAAGATACCATTTAGGGAAAAAAAAGATTTACGGTACAATGTTTGAAGTGGTACAGTCCCTGTTACCACCTCATTCTGTGGCATTATAGACCAGGTTCAAGTATCTCTCCCTCATACACCACCAACCAGTCAGTGTGGCGTAGTGGTGAGAGTGTTGGACTGAGACTCAGGAGATCCGGGTTCTAGTCCCCGCTCAGCCATGAAACTCACTGGGTGACTTTGGGCCAGTCACTGCCTCTCAGCCAAACCTACCTCACAGGGTTGTTGTGAGGATAAAATGGAGAGGAGGAGAAGGACTATGTAAGCCGCCTTGGGTTCCTTGCAGGAAAAAAGGTGGGGTATAAATATAATAAATAAATAAATAAACCTGTCGCTCTCTCCTCCACCTATGCATACATATGATGAAGCGCTCCTCATCCAGTATCAGATGCTCTGTGCTTCTTATAGGGGTGGGGAACCTCTTTCAGCCCAAGGGCCAAATTCAATTTTAGAGAAACTCTTGGGAGACACATTCCAGTGGTGGAGAGGGCCAAAGGCAAAAGGAGTACAAAAAATACCAGCATATTATAGCTTAAAGCCAGTAACAAAGCCATAGGAGAGGCCTTTCAACCTTTTAGAATGGGGAAAAACTGCACAAAAGCTGGGAAACCACCAAACAATTGGTGGTTGGGGGAAAGGGGAAAGGGCATGGCCTACTGGAGGACCCCAGTGGGCTGGATTGGGAGTCCAGGAGGGCCAGATTAGGTCCCCCAGCCTGAGGTTCCCTACCCCTGTTCTATAGCTTCTCTGGTAGGCAGACACTCTATAATGAAGCAATACTATACAACACCACGGAAATAGGACCACCACTACTGATGGCCATCAAGAGGTTACACAAGGTCAGATTGGAAGCTGGGTTAGTACTGACTGTACTACTTAAGTTTCATCTTCACTATGTGTGAAAGACAATAATAACTTCCTATCCATGGAAGTATCTGCATTACAAGTTACCTACATGACTGAAAGTTTTTAAATCACATAACCATAATTCATTAGAAATGGTGTGGCAATAGAAAACATTGGTAATAACAGCAGATTCTCCCCTATACAAAGTGATTGTGGCAGGATGGAGTGATTTCATGGATAAGAACAAGCTATGGTGAATATATAGCACGAGCAGCGACAGAAAATGAAAGCTTGATAACAGAATAGATCAGAAACACCGCAAAAAATATCCTCAATATTTTATGAATGTATGTGTTTAAAATGTCTAAACAGTGTCATGAAAAATACCCTCTGTAGGTTGAGACAACATAAGGTTTAAAACACAAGTGTAATTGAACTGAAATGGTATCGCATTCAGGATATATTTTCTATATTTATAAATATTTATCCTGCAGTGTCAGCTACAGATGTTAAGGTGAGTCTAGAATCTTTAACATACAACATTTAAAAGCATCTAGACCAGGGGTCTTCAAACTACGGCCCGCGGGCCGGATCCAGCCCAGCGTGCCCTTCCATCCGGCCTGGCTCCATAGGCCCGAACTGGGCCCGCCCGGGCTCTCAGCCGCCCGAACGGGCTTGCCACTTTCTTCGCTCTCCCCGGAGAGCCAGCTGCGCGGGCTATGCCGCCCGCGCTGGTCCCGTCGCGTCATTTCCGGCGCGGCGGAGGTGACGCGCAGGACCCTGCTCCGTCGCGCTGGACCCCCGCGCTCTGTTTTTGAACAGCGCGCGGGAGTCCAGCATGACGGAGCTCAGCAGAATGCCGTGGCTCCGGCGGTGGTGGTGGCAGCGGGGCGGGGGCGGCAGCAGCGGCAGCAGCGGCAGCGATGACGGTGGCGGGACTTTGGCAGCGGGGCGGGGCTTCGGCGGCAGCAACAGCGGTGACGGGGCTTCAGCGGGGACGGCGGCGACGGGGCTTCGGTGGGCGACGGCGGCTACGGGGCTTCAGCAGCAGCGGCGGGTGCAGGTACAGCGGAGGGGGTGGCAGGGTGGGTCTGGCGTGGCAGCGGGGGTTCTGGGGGGGCTTTGGCGGCAGGGGGGCGACGGCACAGCGGGGCTTTGGCGGCAGCGGGTGCAGGTACAGCGGGGGGATGGCGGGGGGTCTGGCGGTGGCAGCGGGGGTCCTGGGGGTGCTTTGGCAGCAGGGGGGCAACGGCGTGGCAGGGCTTCAGCGGCGGCGGCGGGTGCAGGTACGGCAGGGGGGTGGCAGGGGTGTCTGGCAGTGGCAGCGGGGGTCCTGGGGGGGCTTTGGCGGCAGGGGAGGCGACGGCGCGGCGGGGCTTTGGCGGCGGCGGCGGGTGCAAGTACGGCAGCGGCGGGGGGTGGCGGCGACGGGGGGATCCTGGGGGGGCAGGGGGGCTTTGGCGACAGGGGGACTATAGTCCGGGGCCCCCAACAGTCTGAGGGACAATGAACCGGCCCCGTTAAAAAAGTTTAAAGACCCCTGCTGTAGAGCAACATTTGGAAGGTGTTGGGGGCTGCAGTGAGGAGGAAGCAAAAGGTCCATTGGATTCTTTGAATCCAAGCCAATGTCTTCAGCTACAAAATCTCCAAAAGTACAGTAGCAAAATAATAATCAGCATTATTTTTATGTCTATCTAAATGGCTGTTGGCACCAGTTGAGTCCTCAGCAAAGTAAAGTAATTTATCAGTGGAAATTTACAAACATCAACAAGGTGAAGCTCAAACATATTCATATTTAATATGTCAGAAGTTCCTACTGGCATTAACGAACGCCTGATAACTCTTCGATTAAAGCTCGCCAATAACCAACAGGTAACTATTTTGAGCGCTTATGCACCAACATTAGATGCTGATGATGACATCAAGGAAAGTTTTTACAGCCAGTTGGACACTCTCCTGTCAGAGATACCTAAGGAGGATAAAATTATCCTCCTGGGAGATTTTAATGCAAGAGTCGGGCGTGACTTTGATTTATGGCCAGAAACTATTGGAAAAGACGGAGTTGGTAATAGCAACCCGAACGGACTCTTACTTTTGTCTATATGTGCAGAGCATAATCTCACTATCACAAACACGCTCTTTCGACAAAAGAATAAGTTTAAAACATCATGGCAGCACCCACGGTCAAAGCACTGGCATCTTCTGGATTATGTAATTGTCCGTGTTAGAGATCGCCGCGATGTACTTCTTACTAGGGCCATGGTGAGTGCCGACAACTGCTGGACAGACCACCGACTAATCCAGTCCACAATGGTTATCAACATTGCTCCCCAACGTAGGCTTCAAGGAAGGAAACCAAGGCGTAAAATGAACATCCAAGTCCTTCAAGATCCTATTAAGCAAACTTGTCTTCAATCACTTCTTAAGGAACATCTATCTACGGAACCTCCTGACAACATTGAGTACCATTGGTCTAAGCTGAAAACCTCCATTACTGCAGTTTGTGAACAAACTATTGGATATGAAACTAAGAAACATCAGGATTGGTTTGATGAAAATGACAATGAGATTAAATATATAATTGACCAAAAAAGGAAAGCCTTCCAAATATGGCAAAATGATATTAACTGCGCTGCCAAGAAAAAAACCTACGCTAGCGCAAAGGCTGAGGTCCAAAGAAGAACAAGAGAACTTAAGAACGCTTGGTGGAAAAAGAAAGCTGAAGAAATTCAACAACTTGCAGAATCTCATGATGCACGGGGCTTTTTTAAGGCCACAAGGGCCATTTATGGACCAAAAACCTATGGTACAAACCCTTTACAATCAAAAGATGGCACCAAACTCTTAAAAGACAAAGAGTCTATTGCACTGCGTTGGAAAGAGCATTATTATGACCTTTTAAATCGTAAATCTAAGGTGGATAATGAGATTTTTTCGCAAATCCCGCAAAAACAAATTAAAGAGTAACTTGCAATACTCCCCACATTGGATGAAGTAAAAAAAGCCATTAATCAAATGAAGAACAACAAAGCTAGTGGACCAGATGGGATTCCTGCTGAAATCTTTAAAGAAGGGGGCCCCGAACTTGTACAACATCTTCATAAACTCATCGAAAAAATCTGGATAAGAGAAGAGATCCCAGAAGACTTCAGGGATGCCATAATTATCACCCTCTTTAAGAAGGGTGATAGAACAGACTGTGGAAACTATCGGGGCATTTCTCTCTTAGCAACCGCAGGTAAAATATTTGCTAGGATTCTCGCAAACCGTCTTCTATCTATTTCAGAAGAGATCCTCCCTGAAACTCAATATGGTTTCCGCCCCTCTAGAGGGACAGTAGACATGATTTTTACTGCACGTCAGCTCCAAGAAAAATGCAGGGAGCAAAATCAACCCCTTTATATGGCATTTATCGATTTGGCTAAGGCCTTTGATACTGTAGACCGTACAGCTCTCTGGACTATCCTTATGAAAATTGGATGCCCCAATAAATTTGTGAATATCTTGCGACTTCTCCATGACAACATGACGGCAACGGTTTTGGACAACAACGGCTCTCATGGTGCTCCATTTAAAGTGGGATCAGGTGTTAAACAGGGATGTGTTATCGCCCCAACATTATTTGCCATTTTCATCGCCATGGTTTTACATCTTGTCAAGGGGAAACTTCCCACCGGTGTGGGAATTATATATCGAACAGATGGAAAGCTTTTTAATCTCAGCAGGCTGAAAGCAAAAAGTAAGGTAATTACAACCTCCGTTGTGGAACTTCAGTATGCTGATGATAATGTGGTCTCCGCACATTCAGAGGATGATCTCCAAACTATCCTAAATGCTTTTGCAGAAGCATACGAAAAACTTGGTCTCTCACTTAACATCAAAAAAACCAAAGTGCTTCATCAGCAAGTGCAAGCCAATCCTTTGGTGATGCCATCTATCCAGCTTGGCGGGACAATACTGGAAAATGTCGATCATTTTCTCTATCTTGGCAGCTATCTTTCTGTTACAGCTAACATCGACAGTGAAATCCAGCATCGTCTGAGCTCCGCAAGTGCCGCATTTTCTCGAATGAAACATAGAGTGTTCGAGGATCGGGATATTTGTAAGAAGACCAAAACACTGGTTTATGAAGCCATTGTATTACCAACTTTATTGTATGCCTGCGAAACATGGACTATCTATAAACGTCACTTCCACCTCCTTGAAAGGTTTCATCAACGTTGCCTCTGGAAAATCCTGCGAATTACTTGGGAAGATAGACGAACAAATGTCAGTGTACTGGAAGTAGCAAAGACTACTAGCATTGAAAAAATGATCCTTCAACGCCAACTTCAGTGGACCGGTCATGTTGTTCGAATGCCTGACTGCCGTCTCCCAAAGCAGTTACTTTACTCCCAACTCAAGGATGGAAAGCGGAATATCGGTGGTCAATATAAGAGGTTTAAAGATGTTCATAAGGCTAATCTAAAAAAATGCAATATAAACATCGAAAACTGGGAAGCTCTGGCCCATGAACGATCTAAATGGAGGTTGGCCTTTCACAAAGGTTCCATGGACTTTGAAGAAGCCCGAGTGCAAGGTGAAAGGGAGAAACGTGCTAAGCGAAAAGCACATCAAATGAATCCTTTACAGGACCATCTTCTATCTGGTAACCTGTGTCCTCACTGTGGGAAGCTGTGTGGATCTAGAATTGGCCTCCACAGTCACTTACGGACCCATCGCTAGAGTCTACACAATCTTCTTTAGAATTTCCTCCTTTTATCCCGGAAGACAATCTTACTCGGTCACGAGTGATCGCCTGATGATGATGATCATATTATCATACTCATGGCGTATCACAGGGGGTCTATTTAAGTTAAATAATGAGCAACAAATCACATTTTGTAACATAGTAGCAAAATCTGGATCTAAATTCTCTTTGCAATAATTAGCCTTGTTCTTATTAAATATGCTGCAGAAAACGCAGCCATAAGCTGGTCTATTTAAACCAAACTGCATGTTTGCTTTCTTTCTCTCTCTCTCTCTCTCTCTCTCTCACACACACACACACGCACGCACGCACGAGGAAGTGATTGGTGCAGCAAGAAGGGCTCACAGAAAGTACTTTTGCCTGATTTGGGGGGATCCTCGCCACAGCCCCCCACACCACAGCCTACTCTATTCAGCACAGCACACCCGACCATCTGTGTAGCATTGGGGGGTGCTGGAAGGGCCGCCATGAGGAGGAGGGAGCAGAGAAGTCTGGTTCCACCAGGCCTACTGCATTGTGCCTAAATCTGGATCCAACCCATAGTATTACTTGGGGTGCATTTTGTTTGTTTGTTTGTTTGTTTAGTGGGTGCATAATAATGATCAACAGATGCTCATGGCGAAATGAGGATTTTAATTTTCATCAGTGATTGTGAATGCAGACTAGCAAGAGAGACGTGTTAGTTACGATGAATTAATTAATTAATGAGTGTGTGACGTTGTATTGTGCTGTATGTGGAATCAGAAAGATTTTTGGAGTTTACTTGATATATCTTTATTTCTCCACCAATCACCCATCTTCTCTCTTCCTTCACTGAGCGACAGCTTTGCTCCTAGCAGTTATTACCAATGTTCACTTCACTACCTCCCTCTCATAAACACTTGTAACAAATACAGTTCAGGATGCCCTTTTTGCTCAGCTCCAATACTGAAACTCCCCCAGTGCAGTAGTGAGACTCACGTAGTTCAGATCTGCCACACCACCAGTCTGCTGGAAGAAAATATAGTGGGTTTTTCCATTGTATGTAAAATACAACCTCCATGGAAGTATACTCCTTTGTCCTTCAGATCCAGCTACTGTACACAAAGGGCCAAACTAGATGAGATTCCATTCACACAATTAGCAATTGTGTGAATAGTGCTTTTAAATGGTAGGTGTGGGTAGGGGGGGGGCTGACCCAGATCAGGACCCTGTCATGACTCATGGGAGGGTAGGGGGACTTCAACACTTTGCCCCATTGCGGTCCCAATCAAATTGGGGTCCTCACATCTGCATTGGAAGAAAAGCTTCCATTGGTGCAAATGGGAGCTACTCTTCCAATGCAAACAGCAAGCCCAGAGGGCGGCTTTGGATCAGGACCACAGCAAGGAGCAAAGAATTAAAACTTCTCTATCACCCATACCACGGTCCTAACTTGTGCCTGCTATTTACTTTTTTAGAAGCCAGTCATGCAAATGATAATTGCCTGAATGGCATCTTGTCTCATCTGGCCCAGCATCTGACAATTCTACAGAATTAAGATACACAATAACCACAAATGGTTCTGGGCAAATTTCGTAGGAATAATAGTGTGTCTTCCTCTTTATGTTTCATGTCTTAGGATTGAGGGATCTTTGCCATTTTCTAGCTTTGTAGTATTTGGTCTGAAAAAGAGTACAGTCATGCCTTGGATTGAGAGCATAATTCATTCTGGAAATGTGCTTGTAATCCAAAACACTCTTATATCAAAATGAAATCCCCCCCAAAAAAAATTTGTACAGAGATTTTTAATTTAAGCCGTACTACAGTACTTGTATTGCAAGACGTCGCTTGTATATCAAGTAAAAAAAAATTAAATAAATATTTAAAAATTTGCTTGTCTTGCAAAATGCTCGCAAACCAAGTTACTTGCAATCCAAGGTATTACTGTACTTTTATTGGTTTTATTTAATATTAATTCTGCATTAGCTAAGATTTTATTAGCACACACTGAACATGCTCAAGCAGGCTGGAATGCATTTTCCCTATGTTCTACTATGAACTAAAGCAGAGAGATGGTTTCATGCTACCGGTAAATGGCAGATACATGTGCAGGGAGTTAAGGGGAAGTACTCCAATGAGTTCATTTTATTTTAGTATTTAACAACATACTATGTTCTCCTTCAGCATCTGTGTAACAAATACAAACAATATAGCCTTCTCTGTGTTGTGAACAAACTAATTTGGCTTCTTAATCTTCTTGGCTTTCTTCTGCGATTCTTAATTGCCAAGCCCAGGGAGTTCAGCTTTCTAAATTATTCAGTGTGTGTAAATTTGTATCAACTACAGTAATACCTTGGTTTGAGAGTAACTTGGTTTGAGAGCGTTTTGCAAGACAAGCAAATTTTTAAATATTTATTTATTTATTTTTTACTTGATATACAAGCGACGTCTTGCAATACAAGTACTGTAGTATGGCTTAAATTAAAAATCTCTGTACAAATTTTTTTGGGGGGATTTCGTTTTGATATAAGAGTGTTTTGGATTACAAGCACGTTTCCGGAACGAATTATGCTCTCAATCCAAGGCATGACTGTATAAGTAAATGATCCATCTGTATACTCATACTCCCCAGTTCAACTCATATACAGCAAGGGCTTGAAACCATATTCTCATTTCCACAACTCTCATTTCAAAACAAATACCACCGTAGAAGCAAATACCACTAATTTCAATAAGATTTAAGCTGCAATGCTATACATACTTCCACTGAATTCAATGGGACTTATTTCTGAGTAGACATGCATAGGATTGCACCCTATGTCTTAAAGGGCTTATATCCCAGCCCCAAATACCTCTGGCTCTGGAAAAGATCACTCTGATTTCTACGCCACCAGCTCATTAGATGAAAACTGCACTGAACATGACTGTACATCCCGCTCCCACAAAAACAAACATTTGTTGTGTTCAATTGCAATTCTAAAGTCAAGTAAGTTAAATAATTTATCTGTGTTCCCAAGAAACAAACATATTTATTTCTTTTATTACTCAAATTTATAGACCACTTTTCAGAATATTTTTCCCCATGAAAGTTATTATTATTTGTTTTTATATGCTATCCTTTCCCACAAAGAGCCCAGAGCTAACAACCTTCATAAACATGACACAAATACCAATAAAAGCATAGTTCTAAATCACAAATATATAATAAAATACAACAAAACCGATACAGATAAAAAAGAAAAAAAAAACATTTCCAAAAACAAGTGTAAGTAGTAGTCTTCGGAGAACTGTATTACTTCAAACTGCAGATGGGAGAATCATATGTCTGAATGCTCCTCCATGTTAAAAACAAAACAAAAAAGGCAGTATCCAATCGTATACTCACACTAACATAAATGATGTTGCACTAGCCTAAGGGACCTCTAGCTCAATGGCAATAGCATTAGCTGGTGTGACACGCTTCCTAGGGAATCCTGTTGTGCCAGCTAACACTACTGGTGTTGTGCTAGAGGGCCCTCATGCTAGCGCAACGTAATTTACATTCGGCGCTAGCATCCAGTTTGAAACTGCCCCGAATCTACAACTCCCTGCACATAGCAAATTTGGTATGTCAGGAAGACGGGTTTTAGCATAGCTTTCTACCTGATACGCTTGCTTTCCACAATAAGCCCGGGGGCGGGGGGTGTTGCATTATGACTTTAGTGCCACAAATCTGATCATGTGACAGCTTCTGAAACATTGAACAAAACAGAACCTCCTTTTAATTTACAGTCACCCAAGTGTCAGCAGTGAACAGCAACAACTGCTTCCCAGTGGTCTGGCTAGCTATTAGGACTTGGAAGGTAGAATGGATTTGCAGAGTACATTTTTCCAGCGGCATACACAGCAATATCTCCCTCCCCTTCCAGCTGCAGCTTACATTGGACCTAGTGCTTTTGAATCAGAAGAAAGCAGCATCAGGACACTGGTTGCTGTGATCAACACCTCTACCTCCCATGGCAGAAGTGGGTGAGGTTGTACATGCAAGAAATATTCGATGCCGTCACTTGTATTGACTCCAGGAGTGTCCCTGATCCTGCCCAAGGCAGCTCCCACAAGGTCCCCTACCAATTTTTTAATTTATTTATTTAGCATTTTACCAGAGTGGCTACACATGCTGGAAAACTAAGTACCAGCCGACAGCCACCCTCCAGCTTCATTTCCCCAGAATGCCGCTGTGCCCTACATGGGCCCAGAGGCATTCTTAGGAAATGAAGGTGGCAGGTGGATGGAGTCACGCCAGCACTTCACTCAGAGGGCTTTTCTACATGGGGCTTTTAACCTGGCACTTCACCGAGGCTTCTGCTTCTGGATTCTTTGTGGGATTAAGATAGGCTCCTTTACACATGTGTGTGTCCCCCCCCGGGGGGGTTCTTTCTCTGCCTTTCTATATGTTTGATTACACAACCACTAGGTGGCACTAGTGGCATATCGGAATTGCACAAATACACAGGGCTTCATGCTGCCATTCATAGATAAACCAGACTTTCCTCAATCTAAAAAAAAAGCTCCAGAAATGGTTGCAAAGAATGGGAGAGGCTCTGGAAGATGGACATCATATAAAGCACCAGCAAACTACCACGAGTGAGGAATCACGAGCGCACAATAAATACCTTGTGTAGAAAGGCTCTGAAGCATGCCTGGCTGTCCACTAAAAATGAAAGGATGAACTCTACTACTGATGCCACCTGGTAAACTTGGGCAGAGGGGGAGCACAACTGAGACCAGCCAGTGGCTTTATGAGGGCCAGGAGAGAACAACCAGAGCTGAGTGGGAGAATGCAGAATGTGTGTGTGTGTGTGTGTGTGTACGATGGATGAATGGGGTGCATACTTATGTGTGAATGGATAGATGGGGTGTGTGAAATGCATTAGTGTGAGAAGAGTGTGCATGTAGTTGAGTGGTGATCCTGGAAGAGAGAGGGTATGTGCGTGTTTGTGGTAATCCCGGGAGAAAGAGATGGGGGGGGGGGTGAGCGGGCTGAGAGTTAATTGAACAGGAATTGATTGGAGGTAGAATCTGAGTGGGTAATGAATTTGTGGGAAACTGATTTGGGGGTGCTCTCCCTATTAATTTGGGGGAAATAAATTAATCTTAGAGGAATTTATTTAGAGGCAATTTGGGGGAATTAATGGGCTTGCATTCTATGAAATGGGTTTTCTGTTGGAGCAGAAAACTGTGGCTTCAAAAGAGTGGTTTGGCGGCTCAGAACCCCAATCTACCTTGTCCTCAGGTTCTTGGGCAAGATACATGTCTTTTAGCTTTGCCAGTTTGCCTTCTAGGAAATGTATCTTCTGTTGGAGCATAAAACTGTGGGTTCAAAGGAGTGGTTTTGTTTCTGGGGGCTCAGACCCCACCTCTGTCATGTACTCAGGTTCCTGGGCAAGATCTCTTAGCCTTGCCAGTTTGGGTGTTCTGTTGGAACAGAAAACTGAGTTTGAAATTAGCAGAGTGAAGGAGCAAAGTCACACTCCTGTGGGGCAAGTCACTCAAACCCTTACAGTGGGCTGCCACCACCCCTTAATCATCCACTATAGCTCAAGGAAGGGAAACCTTGAGCCTCACAGATCCCTTGGAGAAGGTAAGAGTAAGGGTGCAAGCCACAACCCTCTATTCTAGCTTCTCCAAGTTAACACAATCTTAGGTAGCTGGTCACTGGGTCTAAGACACTGGAATTAGCACTGAATGACTTTGGAAGAAAAACCACACACATTAGAAGATACGTAAGTTTATTTAAAAGGGGGGGGGGAGAGGATGGATAAAAGAAACAGGTTACAAATGCAACCGAGCCAAGAAAAATAACAAAGTCTAATCTCACCCAAACAGCTGTTCATCCAAGCCAAGAGGGTCTCTCTAGGCAGAAGTTCGATCAAGTCCACGTGGACCATTCGCCACAGCCCTCTCACCTCACCAGGACAGGAGACAAAAGAACCTTCTCTTGAGCAGTCTTTTAACACCACCACCCCGGCAACTGGGCAGATTCCCGTTATCCAATCACTTTTTGTCTCACCATCTAACTCTACCATCTCAAGCTGAGGGCATCTCCTGACATTCCTCCCAGCTGAGAATTATTACCAGCAATTTAGCTGGCTGGCCAGATGGCCTTGAGTCCAGAAGTGCCCAGCACCAACTTGATAAGGAGGTGCTAAAACACGGCAACTTGCTGGAGCCATCTCTAGCCATGAGGCCCGATAAGGGGACAGGCCCTGTTACAGGACTGGATTTCTTCACAAGTAGTTTTATGTTCTGAGGCTCAGATCCCACCTTCGCCTTGTACTCAGGTTCCTGGGGAAATTAACAGGTCTTTTAGTCTCATCAGTTTACCATCCATGAACTGTTTTGTTTTAGCAGTAAATTTTGCCCACATGGCCACAGCAGTCATTTTGTGATTGGCCATGCCCCTGGCAGCCATTCTGTGATGGTGTCCTTGATACTTTCTCAAAATTCAAAATGTGTCCACAGGCCCCAAAAGGCTGGGAACCCTTGCCCTCGTCCAAAGCAAGCAGCCACAGTAGACGGCTGGAAATACAAAAGGGGTGCACAGCATTGTATGAGTGACCTCCTGCTCAAACCTTTTTTGCATGACCTTCCCAGCCTCAGAAAGGAAGACTAGGGCTGCGGTCTGAAGGCACTGGGATTACTGCACCTTCAAATGCTCCTGCAACCACTGTCCTACACACAGAGAGCAGCAGACTTGTCCTAGGCCCTCTCCTGTATCAATTTCAATGCTCACACATTTTATCAGAGCCCTTTGTCTCACTGCAAGAAACTATCCCTCTTTTCGTTGCAGCATTCCCTGCTTGCCCCAGCATCACTAGCCCTTTGCAACTTTTGTCATTTCAGATGCATGCAGCTGACCCAACATTTTCCATGTGACTGCAATTGACAACTATGCTCCCCTTACTTTGCCAGCCACTCACCTCTTCCATTACAGGGGAAGCAGTATCTGGAGCATATTTACTTTGCCCCTATGAGGCATATAGCCATCACCCACACTTTCTGGGATAGTCTGCACCAAGTCACACAGTCAAAATGTGAATTCTTAAGTTCGTTTTTCTAGTGTATGTAAAAAAGGGGGGAATTAAATCTAAACTGATAAATACAGTTATCTGACCAAGACAATCTCTTAACATTCTTGGAAAATATGTAATTAGGTCTATGTAACTGACTAAGCTAAACTACAATAGTTGATTCCAGTTTTTACAGTAACAGTTAATAATGCAAAGGCAGCAAGTGAAGTATGCTAAATAATAAATTGAAGTGGCTGTAGAGTGAGCATTTTCCATTAGCCACAAACTGAATATTTTAACAGCTTAAACAGCCATGCATGGTTCACTACATTACACAAGACATTGTTTTGTAGACTGAATAATGCATTCAGATAACAGAATAGAACAAGAATAATACACTCATGAAAGTAGTCTTTGAATTTAAAATCAAACATGCTGCCCTCTCATCATATTGGGAATTGAATGTTAGAATGAGCAGTTTTTATCAACTGTTCACGAAAACCTTGATAGTCCAGTAACTATCCAGTAGTCCAGTAGTCCTGCAATAGGTGGCACCACGTAAGGATCACAGTTGCACTGAAACCCATTTAAAAGCTACATAAGGATTTATATGTCATAGCCACCACTTTGAATTGCGCCCAGAAACAGACCAGAAGCCAGTGAAGCTGTTGTAACAATGGAATCATGTGCTCCCTGTAACCAGCCTAAGTCAACAATCAGGCCACAGCATCAACGGAAGTTTCCGAACACTTTTCAAAAGCAGCCCCACATAGAGATGATTACAGCAGTCCAAACGGGATGTAACTAAGGCATGCGTGACCATGGCCAAATCAGACATCTCTAGCTCTTTGTAAATCCCCATCAATCCAGTTTCCGTTCTTGCCATTCCACTGAATCTGCTCCTATTCACATGTTTACTAATCTCTCACTGGCTATATCATGTGGTCAGTGTTCTGTTCTTTACTACACAAGATAGCACCAGCGGAAGGCATGAAGTATCTATCCATCTCCCAAGCTTTTCGTAAACATGATTTGTAGTGTCAGCAGGAATGGACATACAGGAATTCAGAATGTAACCAGCCTTCCCCAGCCTGGGGCCCGCCAGATGTTTTGGTATATGTTGGATAATTAAAATTGCAGTCAAAACCTATGGCTAATGTTTCACCAGGTAATTGGGTGAAATGGTTAAGATCACTGATACCTTCTAGGGTGGTTTTCCTGGAAGGTACTCATTGAATTATTAACAGCCTGAACAGGAAGTGGGCGTAGCTCCCAGCTTCTTCCTTTCTGTTCAGACTCTAGTGAGCGTGGCACCACCAGGTCGTTGTCTCCACGTGGTCCTTGTAGCAGCATGTAGCCAGAGTTGCTGGTCTGAACTCCACAAGTTCAGACCCCAAGTATTTCCAAATGAACTTGTAACCAACTGTAAGAAACTCTTTTAAGCCTGCCTGAATGAAACTGCATAATCTGAGTGAGTAAATGTTACTTTTAACTTTTACAAGACGGTGTCTCTGATTATTGTTCTGAGGGAGAGAAAAGGGGGCAAAACCAGGGAAATCCAGTCTGCCTTAAAGCATCCTGGATTACCAAATGGTAACTGGCTAACACTAGCCAAATCTAAGCTTCATTTAAGCTTGAAAGGGACTCTACTCTGCTGATCTCACTAATGTGAGATAGGAAGAATATTACTCCACAATATATCCTCTCCTAGTATCTTTTTCAAGTCCCAACAGTATACAATTCCCACAGCATGGGCAATGGTCAGGGATGATGGGAGTTGCAGACAAAATATTTGGAGGGCACCAGGCTGAGAAGGCTGAGTCAATAATCAAGTTGTATTTATTTAGGGTTAGGCAAGCAAAAATACAGAGGGCTGCAGTAATAAAGTAGTTGGAGTTCAAGTTAGAAGTTTAAATTAAGCAATCCATCCTTGACAGTAACCTAGAGGTATGGGCTAATTACTAGGATTTATCGAGGCTCAACACAGAAGGGTTGCATTACTTAATCTGAATCTGTTCTTACTAGAGCTCAGCATCAGAATTCTCATTTCGTTCACTTTGTGTATGACAGTTTGCTTGACAGCAGTTCTCATATACTGGTTGACTGACAAAATAAGGAATTAAAATGGATAGCTTTCCCTAGAAGACAGCTTCTTCCAGACACCAAATACTTATCCACCTGGGGAGGGAAGAGAAGAGAAGAAAGGAATGTGCACGCGCGCACACGCACACACACACACGTCCAAGCAACAAAACAAATGGCATAAAAAGAATCATGTCAAAAGGGCTTGAAGATACTGGCCAACTATTCTATATCCATCGAGTAATTAATTACTTGTACAAAGCGCTCTACTATGGAATTCGACAGGGCTGACAAGTCTGCCAGCAGCTGTCTCTCAGCTTTAGTTTTGATAATCAAAGCCTGAAACCAACAGATAAATATAAGTATAATTACTTCCCCTCTTACTTTCATTAATTTTATTAGATGGAACGTTCAGCTTCCCCTTAGAATGGGATACACTACTATGCTGTATATCAAAACAAAAGAAAAATGTTGTGGTACACAGAGAGATCTAAAGTTAAATCTGTCTGGATGTCTGTACCATATATACTTTCATGGGTAATTTGGAGTATTATTCCAAAGATGGTAATACTGTAATACTGAGTGTATAAACTGTCATGGCATTGCCAAAGAAACTGAGGCTGCAATCCTACACACTTATTAGAAGGTAAGCCCTACTGAACACAATGGGACTTACTTCTGAGTTAACATACATAGGATTGCAGTGTAATGCATCATTTGAACCTGCTCCTTCTAAAACCTGTCCCTATATTAGGGACAACTGATAGCCTGTGAATAGAATATAGCTCCCAAAGCAATTTTATCTGGCCCCTGGTAGCCCTACCAAATTTTAATCAAAGTACTGTATGACAAAAGGTTTGCCCAGTTTCACTTGTAAGGAAAATAAAATGTTTTCCATTTGTAAGAAATACGGATATTCCATATTTTAAAATTATACCTGTCTTTTGGATTTTATATGCAAGTGTACATATTTGCATATAATATTGTGCATGAACTCATGTGGCCAATAACTGCGAAGCATCTATTGCTGGATGGTTGTAACTTTATTAGGTGGTCAGTTTGTGCAGCAAAATACTCCTCCAACCTTCAGACCACTGTCTGAAGTAGAGCATGCCCTCAGATTGGAAAAGTTGGCAATCTCTATCCTAGATTATGAGTTTTCATTTCTCCCCTCTGACAATTTGATGTATGCACAATGATTAGTTACTGATACTGTCCTTGAATAAAATCAATCCTCCTCCTAAGCAGTTCCTTGGATGCCAAAAAAAAAAAAAAGGTTGTGCAGTCATAATTCACATTCACCATAAAGAAGGCGCTTTTTGTGTGTGTGCAACTGCAGACGTCATGATTATCTGTAAATCAGAGAAGCACTTCCTCGTCAATAATGTCTCCTGTATGCCATAGATAAGGTGCATTGTACCCTTATCAACGCCTTAATTATACAAGCTCACAAAACACACAAGCTTCTACCATTCACTAAGCTCTCGAAACAATTTATCATTTATTGTTGCTGTTATCCTATTCTTTTGCCTGTTAACTATCCCTCATGAACTAATAACATCGATATGAATTTCTGGTTTATGGAAATACTGCCTAAATCTTTTACGCATCCTTATTTCAGGCAAACTTCAGGTACCAATTGCACAGGAAGATGAGTCACAAGGAAGTCGCATTTCAATTTCAAGGCTACAATGAAAAGTGGCTATCTTTTACACAGACATGGCTTGCTGACAAACAGAAGGAGGTCACTTGAAAGAAGACTTCCTGTCTACCATCTTACAGCGGCTGGATTGTATGGACCTATATATAAGTAGGCATGTTCAAACATTAAGGACCAAAACCAAATTCAAAATCTGGAGCCAGATCATTCTACAAGATCTCTTAGGGCACAATCCTGTGCATGTTTAGACAGAAAAAAGGCCTACAACTTCCAGCATGTCCCAGCCAGCATACCTATGCTGGCTGGGGCATGCTGGGAGTTATAGGCCTTTTTTCTGTCTAAACATGCATAAGAGTACACCCTTATTCACTCATAACAGTCAGTCTCAATTTCATGATTGGAGTAAGGATTTAAGAAACAGAGGTTAACATGTAAAAAGCAGAATTAGGTTTTGAAAATTTGTATTTTTTTCTAAGGGACCATGAGGAGGTTGTTAGGGAGGGGCACCTCAAACCTACCTTGATCCATGGGTTCCATAAATCAGAGAAGCCCTGAATGCTTCCAACTCTATGATCTATGAAATCTATGAAATCTATGAAATGCTTTTTAAATTTTAGTACCAACCTAGTTACAGCACAGGCTTGGCAATTATAAGAGCCAGTCTTGTTTCCCTTTGTAAATTATTTTAAGGCACAGAACCCCTTCAGACTCTGAAATAAGCATGGGCCAGTTCCTCCGGCTCAAGATTAGTTCCTCCAGCTAGCTCATATGCAATTAGCTCCTTCTCCCAGAGATCCCCTTTGTGCTTTTCATCTAGCAAGACATCTCTTCCTTTCCCACTTGCCACCATCTCCACCTTTGGCTGAGCTGGCTAGGGGTCTTTGGCTCTGATTCTCCCCAAAAGGATATAGGATCTCCCATCTGGGTAGGGGTGGGGGTGCTGTACAGCCCTTCCTGTGTAGCTGGCCAAGAGTTCCCTCCTTCTGCCTTCCAGGAGGGAGAATTGAAGAAGAATGAGGAACAATTTCTTAAAATCGGGAAATCTGGTATCCCTAGCATTAAAGAAGTGTCTATGCCCTGTACAGCTAAAGTAGTAAATATTGCAGAGTGCACTTAGCTATTACACCTAGCCTCTGCATATATCAGCTGTGCTTTTATCCCATGTCCATCAATTACATGGGGAAATGTTGGCTTAACAACCAAACTTTAAAGAAATACTGCCTCCAAGAAGCCTGCACTTACTAACATGCCAATTGTAAAGTAATATCTGCATCTGAATTGTATCTCTGTTTTGCCTTGAATCCAATTAGATTTCTCTTTAGAAATAAAAGTATTTCGTAGAATAGAGACTTACATAAAAAATAAATGTAAAGATCAAAGGCATCAATCTTTTCAGAATTTTTAAAATTAAAATAAGGTTGTAATAAAAAATGCAATAAGACTGCTAAATGGGAGCTTCTCATATTTTCATTTAAAACAAAGTACAAGGTACATCAAACAAAATAGCATATTACAGGTTCTTTTAAAAAGTTATGATATGGCTTTTTACTTTCCTTAAAAACACAGAGCCAGTGTGGCATAGTGGTGAGAGTGTTGGACTGGGACCCGGGAGATCCGGGTTCTATTCCCCGCTCGTCCATGAAACTCACTGGGTGACTTTGGGCCAGTCACTGACTCTCAGCCTAACTTACCTCACAGGGTTGTTGTGAGGATAAAATGGAGAGGATTATGTAAGCCGCCTTGGGTTCCTTGCAGGAAAAAAGGTGGGGTATAAATATAATAAATAAATAAACAAATAAACAACACATTAATGATGTCACTAAACCCTGAGCATGAAGTAAGGTATTTCTTCAAAATTTTCAAAGTATTAACTACACATTATATTAACATTAAGAATACATATGAGCATATATTTTAAGTCCTGCAGCACTACTGACCTCAACCAGGGTGTGTGTGTGACCATCATTCTATGGGCAATCTACACCCAACAGTTACTGCAGTTACTCCAAACTATCCTAAATGCTTTTGCAGAAGCATGCGAAAAACTTGATCTCTCACTTAACATCAAAAAAACCAAAGTGCTTCATCAGCAAGTGCAAGCTAACCCTTTGGTGATGCCATCTATCCAGCTTGGCGGGACAATACTGGAAAATGTCGATCATTTTCTCTATCTTGGCAGCTATCTTTCTGTTACAGCTAACATCAACAGTGAAATCCAGCATCATTTGAGCTCCGCAAGTGCCGCCTTTTCTCAAATGAAACATACGACTGTTCGAGGATCGGGATATTTGTAAGAAGACCAAAACACTGGTTTATGAAGCCATTGTATTACCAACTTTATTGTATGCCTGCGAAACATGGACTATCTATAAACGTCACTTCCACCTCCTTGAAAGATTTCATCAATGTTGCCTCCGGAAAATCCTGCAAATTACTTGGGAAGATGGGTGAACAAATGTCAGTGTACTGGAAGAAGCAAAGACTACTAGCGTTGAAAAAATGATCCTTCAACGCCAACTTCAGTGGACCGGTCATGTTGTTCGAATGCCTGACTGCCGTCTCCCAAAGCAGTTACTTTATTCCCAACTCAAGGATGGAAAGCGGAATATCGGTGGTCAATATAAGAGGTTTAAAGATGTTCTTAAGGCTAATCTAAAAAAAATGCAATATAAACATCGAAAACTGGGAAGCTCTGGCCCATGAACGATCTAAATGGAGGTTGGCCTTTCGCAAAGGTTCTATGGACTTTGAAGAAGCCCGAGTGCAAGGTGAAAGAGAGAAACGTGCTAAGCGAAAAGCACGTCAAATGAATCCTTTACAGGACCATCTTCCATCTGGTAACCTGTGTCCTCACTGTGGGAAGCTGTGTGGATCTAGAATTGGCCTCCACAGTCACTTAAGGACCCATCGCTAGAGTCTACACAATTTTCTTTAAAATTTCCTCCTTTTAAAATCTCCTTTTTGTAAATTTTGATCCTGGAAGACAATCTTACTCGGTCACGAGTGATCGCCTGATGAGATGATGCAGTACTGTATCGCTTCTGTTACTTGGGGGCACTTGACGCACTCACTTTTCAGTTCCGGTTGTGCTTGTCTTGCGTTATCTTTCTTCCGTAACTTCCTGGACTACCTTTATTACTATTTTTCCTGTTACTGCGATTCACTATTGCAGTACGTGGCTATGTGTGCTCTCACTGGGCACTGCCGTTGCCTGTCTCGGTGTGGCTACGAAATTGTCCTAAGTGGTGTTGACCAGTTGTTTTCGAGGGGAGGGGAACATTCGGCTTTTGTCTCCCAAAGCTATATCGGGGTTTTGGCAAAGCAGAGATTGTTTTCCCGCCTCTCTCCCTCTCCCCCCACAGCTTCTCTCTCTTGCAAAGTGAACGGAAGAGTAAGTGCTTCCCCCTCCCCTCCCTTTTGAAAAAATAAAGTTTTGAATGCCCCTTTCAACCACCTACCCCAAAGTACAACTAGCTGTAAATGAGCCAGAATGCATGTCTACTCAGAAGTAAATCACACTGATTTCAATGGAATTTATGCGTGGAAAACTTAGCACGGGAGGAAGACTGCTTTTGGAAATTGGTTTTGGGTGGAGGAAAATGGGCATGCTGATCCTACTGGCTTCACCCCATGGGAGGATGGCAGTGGCGGCGGCAGCACAACCTCCCACTCTCTTCCTTTCTCCTTCTCCATGATTTTTTGTGAGGGGGCAGTAAAAAAAAATTTCCGTCTTTTTTTAAAAACAATCTCGCTCGTGCGTTAGTTTGTTCCTTTCACTCCTGCGCATAGATGATGAACCAAAAAACAACAACACCCTTAAACAACACTCGTAAAGGACCATTTCCGCTGCATGTGCAAAGCAACACCCAGTATTACCGCTGTGGAGTTTAGGTGCGGGGCAGCAAAAGAGAATGACTGTGGTACATTTAACAAAAGTGTGTGCTGTGAGTAGTGACTGCGGAACGTGAATACAGCAGTACTGTAATGCTAACTTGACGATATATCATGCAGTGTAGATCTGGCCCTAGTCTAATCATGAACAGTGTGAACACATGTTTCATTTTATTAGCTGGTGAATTAACCAGACTGAGGAACTTAAAAGTCAAGAGAAATATATATATTATAATAACCAAAAATATAACCATTAAAGTATAGTAAAATAGACTTAATTTAAAATATCAAGATTTACAGAAATATGTAGTTCCAACTCACTTCCGTTTACAATCTATTGCTCTGTAGGCTGTATTTTCAATTCAATGCTGGTCTCATTTGCCAACCTCCTGAGACATTGTCAAACGGAAGTGAGTTGGAACTACAGTGCCACTGAAGAAGGCCTTTGGGCCAAAACGCGTTTGGCTTCGCCACCTAACAGCAGGAAAGCTTCTATGCAGAGAGGACTTATCTCGGGAAGAAACAAACAAAAAACATTGGCACTAACAATACCGCACCCAGAGATAAAAGCCCTCTAGTCTGCAAAGACATTCAAGATTATCCTCAGCCTTTTGAGAAGCTATATTTTACATGTCTATATGTTTCTGGCTTATACATGTTTTTATATATAATTTTTAAAAAATATTTCTGTAAATCTTGATATTTTAAATTAAGTCTATTTTACTATACTTTAATGGTTATATTTTTTGTTATTATATATATATATATATATCTTGACTTTTAAGTTTCTAGGTATTGTTTTAGTCAGGATTTTTAACACAGTCCCCCTTTTTTTATACACCAATTAACCAGACTGGACAAACTTAATTTACTGATTATACTGAAAGAAAATAGCATTAATCATTCTGACCAACTGTAATTTTAAACATTCTTACTTAGAAGTGCTACACGTTAATAAGTTCAATGGGACATACTCTTCAGTGGGTGGACAACTGCGGGAGGTCCACGGGCCATTTTCATCCCTGGGACCCCTCCCCACTGTGGGCCGCACTCTATGGGGTGCTGTGCAGTCTGCAGGGTGTCCCGCAGTCTGTCAGGCACCCCCGAAGAATAACGTTAAAAAATTGGCACCAAATCATTTTGTAGTGGTACAAGGGTTACATTTAGCTTGTTTAGCTAAATTTGACCCTTGCAGCACTCTGTAGTGCTACAGCCACCTTTCAGGGGCAGGGACAGGACTGGTGTATAGGTATGCAGCCTTAGGCATGACTAATTTTCTTTAGATCTAGATCTCTCTAGATTGCGGCTAATGTGAATTTGGCTTAAAATTAGGAATGAGCTCACACAGAGCCCCTGAAGTTTCCAGAAACCTGATGATGTAGGAATATATTAATTATATATTTTTACACTCTGATCCTAAAAATACTGGCTTGGAAATAAATGCCTTTGATTTTTATATATAACATACCGGTACTTTTTCCCATATGTAATTATGGTAGCAGCTTTACACCACTCATTAGAAAAGATGCATTACTTGGGCTTGGAAAACATTTTAAAGAGTTCATGGCAGCAGACCAAAAGTCCCAAGCTGATTAAAAAAGAAGCAACTTTAAAAAACAGGAACCTGAAACAAACAATGGTTATTTGGGTAGCACTGTTGACTGTGAGATACTCTCAATAGCATTGTTTGCAAGATTACACTATTACTTTTACACTACAGTAGCTCCCAGAGGAAAGAACAGTGTTTTAGTGGTGAACACACACTACACTTTTCAGCATTTTAACACTTAATAAATGTTAAACACCTAATAAGCTTTGTACATTTACTTGGGAGAAAGTCCAATTTCAAGAAAGTGTATTTAGGATTAGATAAGTGAAATCTGGAGCTGAGCCAAAATTGCAGGCAGGGGTGATGGATGGCAGCTTTTTGCAAGTATTTTTGTTGTCATAAAAAGTGCTACCTTTTGGCACTTAGGGGTAGTGGTGGCTGTGAACAAATGTGTTCACAGCATGGTTCCCTCAAGATCTATTTGGAGTCCATGGCTCATTCCTAACCATGGTTTGGAAGGCCATCTGAACTCAGCCAATGACCCGGTTGACACGATCATGTTTGCTTGTTAACCATGCCGTGCGTGCCGGCCAGATATCCTGAATTACCCTCACTGGCGTGCCTTGCCATGTCGTCCGAACCCAGGTGGCATGGCTTGTTTGAGGGGGCAGCAACCCTCCAATAACCCATGGGCTGTTGTTGGGTTATTGGAGGGATTGCTGCCCAACCCAAACAAGCCATGCCGCCTGGGTGGGTTCAGACAACACGGCAAGCTACACCAGCCAGGGTAATTAGGGAAATCCGCCTGACACGCAACCGGCATGCACAGCAGGGAAAATAAGCCACAGTAGTTTATTTCCCTCACTGCAATGATGTGCTGGCCCAATGAGTCTCTGTGCTTCAGCCACTAGGATAGTGGCCTTTCCCGCATCATTGCCCTTCCTCATTTATGGAATTTTATGGGGGATCTAGACAACATTGTCTTCCACTTATAACCATCCAGAGCCAGTGTGGCATAGTGGTGAGAGTGTTGGACTGGGACTTGGGAGATCCGGGTTCTAGTCCCCGCTCAGCCATGAAACTCACTGGGTGACTTTGGGCCAGTCACTGACTCTAAGCTTAACCTACCTCACAGGGTTGTTGTGAGGATAAAAATGGAGAGGAAGAGGATTATGTAAGCTGCCTTGGGTTCCTTGTAGGAACAAAGGCGGGGTATAAATATAATAAATAAATAAATAAATAAATAAATAAATAAATAAAATCCCGTGTTTCCCCAGGCTATTTATTTATCTTATTTATGCCCCAACTTTTCGCCAAAATGATGGTGCTCAAGGCAGCTAACAATAAAATCCAAAACAAAATCTTAATTAAAATGTAAGAAAAACAAATAAAATAAAAACTGGTAAAAGCACAACAATAAAAGAAATAAAGAACACCAAGGGCAGTATCCAAAAGGGTCGTTGCACAAGTGGGCCCTCCCACCGATTCCGTTGTGTGAGCAGCCCCTCCTGCCAATTCCACTGCACAAGTGGGACCCACTGCTTGTGCAATGGAGATTTAACGCTTCCCGTAGGGAGCCTCAAAACGAGAGGAAATGCTCATTTCTGGATCAGTACAGAACGCCCTTATGCGAGCTCCACTGAGCCCCATTCCAGAAACTAGTGTTTCTGCTCATTTCCTGTAGTTCCTGGAAGCACTAAGTCTCCATTGCACAACAAGCATTGGGCTTTGCTTGCAAACAGAATTGACAGGGGCACAATTGAACCGGTGAAGGTCCCATCCAATAATTTATTTATTTATTATTATAATTAGTATCCCACCCTTTTTCCTGCAAGGAACCCAAGGCAACTTACATAATCCCCCCTTCCTCTCCATTTTATCCTCACAACAACTCTGTGAGGTAGGTTAGCCTGAGAGTCAGTGACTGGCCCAAAGTCACCCAGGGAGCTTCATGGCGGAGTGGGGACTAGAACCTGGATCTACCACAAGTCCTAGTCCAACACTTACCACTACGCCACACTGGCTCTCACAATTAAAACCCTTCAGCAAGATACCAGCATGTATGCCAAAAGCCTGCCTGAAAAAAAATGTCTCTGTCTACTGGCGTAAGGACAACATAGGGGCCCAAGCCAGCCTCACTCAGCAGGGAGTTCCAGAGCCTGAGAGCAGCTACTGAGAAGGTCCCATCAAACATGCCTTCTTCCACCTTTTTTTTTTACCACAGAAAATCCAATAAAGAGAAGACAGAATAGCTAAATGTGAAGGTCAGCCCACACCCACCATGTCAGGGTATATGCTTGACCCCCACACAAAGTTTCCCTGTTAGCAGCCCTTAATTATTTTCTTCCCAGGAGTGAATAGAGCCATTCATTCTAATAGAAGGAAAAGGGGGGCATATTTCCCTTCCTTCCCCTGCAACGACTGCAGCCATGCAGAGAAGGCAGATTAAGCTGTGCAAGGAGGAGGAGAAAGCCTTTGCCCCCCCCCCCCAATAAAGGGTAGGTCAAGATGCACCAAGGGGAGAAGGAACTCTCCCTTTCTCAGCAGAGCTTTGGCCAGGCTGGTCCCTTTACTTCAACAAGTGAGAATCCTGGCTGGGCCTTGCAAGGAGCGAAGGCAGGCCTGGAGATACAAAAGCTTCCACTACCCCTCCACTTTGGGTTGTCCACTCTCATATTTGTCTAACTCCACCCATCTTGGTCACAACGGATGTGTCCAAGATGCATTGAGTTTTTATATAAATATGATTAAACCCCATGATCTGATGAGACAGATGTATCTGAAACATTTTTTCTTGCTAAAAGCCCTTCCCCCCCCCACTCCTATTTGCCTTCCTTTCTATACTTTGCATTAAGCTCAATAAAGCAGGTAAGAGAGAGACTTCTATGTGTTAAGACCAATAAATCTCGGGGACACTCCCATTACGCCCTCAAGCAAAATTAGGGGCAAGACATAGTTATTTAAAAATGGCTTTGGGGAAAAACTAAGTTTCATATTTGTGCCATTATTTTTTAAATATTTTCTAGAATGTTCTGAAGCCTGAAGGGCATTATCCAAATTACTAAGTAGAAATAAAAAATACTGCCCTCTACTTAAATGAGGCTGGTACATAGCCACTTACCGAGAGTAAGAATCTCCTCCAGGTGACTGGGGGGCAATGGGACTCCCCCCCCAAACTGGAAGAGAGTAAACTCAAATTGCTTTTCTTTTTTTAAGCTATTGATGCATTTCAAATTACTAACACATGTTAAGTGCAGGTAGGTAGGATAGTAAGTTCTGTAAGGTAGTAACTTCCATGGATTTCTTTGCAAGGTTAATTTACACCATTTTAGCTGATTCCTAGCTTCCCTGCCTTGACTTCTTAAACACTTGTACACTTAATCAATAGCAATTTCTGGGGGGTTTTCTGACGGTATTAGACAGCATTTCTCTTCCTTCCTGAAATAATTTATATAACCAGCACCTGATAGGCACATCTGCGACGACACTGCCCATACACTTTAGGACCCACCCCACCACATAAACCCTTCTCAGGCTAAGCACCAACACTTAAAAACCTGAGGGGAGGGTCAAATGAAACCTTTCCCCTACTAATGAGGGAAAAGGTTAATACTGGTTATGAAGGATCAAGCTTAAATTTATGATACTGTGGGTACAAAGGTGTGTGTGTGTGTAGATTTAAAAGTAATGCAGGTTAATAACACCATGCTGACATGTAGGATTTGGGTAGCAAACAAAAAAATAAGTTTATTTTAATTCTCAAAATCTTAGCTCCAGAAAATAACTTTAAACCTGCCTACACCAAACACTTTGTAATTAACCTAAGTCCCTATAACTCTAAATACTTTCACTCCTCATACAAGCAGATTTCTCTCAAAACTCCTGACAGACAAGACACGAATAATCCACCTAACTCCCAACTCTCCCCACACTCCCATAACACACTAACCACTGACACCACTCAAACACTCCTTATATACTCCTCCCCCCCTTTCCAAGACATCACAAACCACACCCACTCAGTTCAACATTCTATCCTCACTAAACATACTAATGCAGACATACACCAGGGAACTGAATTGTGGGGTTACGCCACAACATCACTGCAGCTTTTACATTTTAAACTCTTCAGATGGTTCTCAGGGAGTGCTATCAAACCAAGAACTGCAAGCTGCTGCTGCTTTTTTTTACTATACGATCACAAGATACTATTTTGTTTATTCTCTTTCCCTATATCTATTACTGTTTTTGTATGCATCTAAGTGGAAAGAAGACAAAAGAAGAGTTGTGTTGATAGTAAAAGAAAACAGACCTCTTCCCCCTCCAAAACTCAAATTCAAGGCTAGAAATATTGTGTGATACTCAACTCCTTTAATCGACTGCTTTATTTTATTACAGCAGGTCTTAAAAGTAAACACAATAGATTCAGGCTGTTCTGACATTTTTACTATTGCTTGTTTTTCCACTAGGGAAGAATAAAACATTTATCTCAAAGACTGCTTTCTCCCATATGGACCTGTCCACCTGCTGAGATTATCATAAGAGGTTCTTTTCTGGTTGGCCCCATCTTCCAAGGTTAGGTGAGTGGTGACCACAGACAAGAGACAACACTTTTTCAGTGGTAATACCCAGGCTTTGGAACTGCTCCCTAACAGCAAAGTACCTACTTTACCTTTGGTGCCAAGTTAATTTTATTTGGTTGAGCCACCTTTGGGAAGAGAAGAATAGAAAGCCCTTTGATTACTGTTCTGTTGCTGTTACTTTACTTTTATTTCATATTTTAGTCAGGAATATTGTCTTTTCTAGTTTTAGCTACCTTGGATACTCAGTATAGAAGGTGTGATAAAAATATTATAAACAGCTTTTTAAAAATCACAATAAGATCTTTTTCATATTTTTTTATATCTATAGTCTCTACTTCAGAAATCATGAAGGACTTCATAGATCTATATGGTATTGATTTCTTTTGGTCTTATCCCTCCCCGACATAAAAGCCATTTAGTTCGATTAAAATATATATCACTTAGCAATCATAAACACCAATATGCTGAGACTATCTTTCTTTTCTTTTTTTAAAGAACACGTTTCTAGTCCCTATGAATATAAGCATAAGTCTACAATGGTATGACCATTGGCAATCATAAACACCAATATGCTGAGACTATCTTTCTTTTCTTTTTTTAAAGAACACGTTTCTAGTCCCTATGAATATAAGCATAAGTCTACAATGGTATGACCATTGACCAGTACAATGGTATGACCAGTACAATCTCAGAACTTCTGGGTAGGCTCAGTGGGATTTCAAGTAACCAACACCTTGCCCCAAATATGGGCATTTGTTTAATTTATACATACTGAGAGTTCAGTTTTACTGAGCTCAGAATGAATGACAATGTTTTGTACAAAGTACACATGGTCTTAATGTATCCACTTCAGCCCTGAGTGTTCCAGCTTGTTATGTATTAAATCATTAATGTAGGTGGGCAGGAGAAATACTGTCAAACCTTTAACAGTTTTCCCTCCATTCAAGTAAGTTTTTCTTATGTGTACAATCTCCTACAAATTTGCAGCTATTCTTTGTTATTTTTAAAGTTTTATTTGTATGTTGTTATCAGAACAAAGTATACTTCAATTATGGCAAAGAACAAATTAAATGCTTTATTTTTAAAATGAATGGTGTTCTTAAAAAAACATATTTTACACCAATTGCGAACAGTTTGTCCAAATGTATACTTTCACAAGAGTCTATATATTTCTTTGCTTGCAATCTGTAAATGCTGAATCCTAACACACAAAATTTAAAGTTACACGCAGCAATGTCTAAAACTTAATTTTAAACAATTATCTAGTGAGCATACGTTTTACGAAGTACATATTGAAAGCCTGCTTCTATTTTTCAACTTTGGTCCTAAAGCAGAAATATTTGTTATCTATTTGGAGAAATACATTTTTCATCTTAAAGGGAAACATTAAAAGCCTAGCACACAGTTTCTCATTGTTCTTTGTGCCCTCCAGCACATAAACTCTATATATCCGATGCACTTCAATAATAAAAATGTATTTTTACATAGCCCTTTACAGATACACACTCAATAAAATTAAGCTACAAATACAACTACTGTGACATTTTAAAACCTACCCGTTCTGTTTTAGGCTTTTAACAGCAATATGGCCATATAGCGGCAGCTGGGAATTCCTTTTCATGTTTGCAAATTCATTTAGCCTAATTGATGTGTTTTGATTAAACAAGTACCCATATTCAGGTTTTGATAAATACATATAAATGTAATCTGGTTGCTTGACTAAAGGAGCAATCCTACATATATTCAATGGGGCTTTCTGTTAAAGTCAACAAGGCTAGGATTTGGCTGGTTGTAACGTTGTTAGGATCCTCCACTGCTTACTGGAAAGTCAATTCTACTGAAGTCACTGGGGCTTTCTCCCAGTTCTTCCAGTTAAAATTTGTACAGGGTTGAGTGTAACACAGCAAAATTTTACCTAATTTTCATTTTCACTTAGTTTTAAAGTAGTACAATTTTGTTATTATGTCTTTGGATTATGTCCTTTTTTCCTGCTTACAGTACAGTCAAATTTTCCTGAGCACTAGGCCATTTCTGTATATTTTCCCTTTCTGTTCTGAATGATACTGATTTTTAGTTCATTTGAAATCTTACGTTATATCACACATGCCTACACTAAGAAATATGATTCATTTATCAACATTCTGATCACTCTTATCACACACCATTTATTACATCTGCAATATGTATAGCCTGAGAATGCAGCTAAAGGCTTCATGGATGCTTTTTGTCCTTTCATTCTTTTCTAACCATATTTAATCAAAACTGAGAAGAAATTCCCTATAACTACATCATTTTTTTTAAATGAGCAGAGAGCAACATTTCTTTCCTTTTTGGGTTTTTTTTTAACATAAGGTCAGTGCTACGGAATGACAATACCTTGTATGTGCTTACTGATGCTCAAAATTAGCTTTATTAACAGAGCAATACTATGCATGTTTACTCAGAAGTAAGTTCCACTAAATATAATGGAGCTTACTCCTTAGCAAATGTGTTTAGGATTACATTCCAAATTAATAAAGATTAAAAGGAACATGCAGGAGCACCTTTTGCTTCCTTTGTCCACACAAGTGTAATTTTAAATGTGCCTGTATTGATGAGATTTACCAGAAAAGTTAATTACCAAAATTTTACTTTGTCTAGTAATTGCACTTTTACTGTAGCAGGCAATCTTAAAAACATACATAATTTTAAAATAATTTTAAATATTTGGCAATATTTCAGAATTTGAGGGGAGTCTTGCTGAATACAGTTACAAACAAGAATTTGTGGGTCCTCAAATATATATTTTATTGGGAGGTGGGAGATTTTTAACAAAATAATTAAACATGTAATGTAACTTATCTTCTGCATTTTGCTTCCAAATACATTATTTATATTTTCTGTGTTTTGTTTGCTATAGAGGAATTGGAGTGTTTTATTATAGAAGCAATAATTAACATCAGCCACCACTATATACCAACATGTAGTGTACATCCCAAAAAAGGATATTCACTTGTGTCAAAGCAGAACAGATTAAAAATAAAAGTGCAGTATTGTTGTTCATGAAACACACACAAATGACCTGCTTTTTGTAGACAGATGGGGCATCCCAACAAATACTCAAATTATTTGCAACAATTCTACGAGTGGGGGAATTATAAAACCCCTCTTTTTAGTGCTTGAATGTATGGGTTTCCACCAGCTCCTTAAAACAAACACACACACACACACACACACACACCATGTTGATTCTTTTCCATCTACAACCAGCCCAGACATCTAGTATTAATGAATCAGATCTGCGTGCCACCCTCCCCCTCTCAAAAAGACCACAGGATCATATTTGTTGTCAGCTCCCTGCACTGCACTGCAATGCAGCCCAAGCAAGGTTGGGCACCACCAGAAGCTAGATGGAGTTTCCTCTGCATTCTGCCCCTTCAAGATTGTCACTCATTTCTTATGTGCGGGGGTGTGTGAGAAGGGAAGGGGAACCTATATCCCACAGCTCCATAACTCCACAGAACAGGCGATTCCAGAGAGTCTCTTGTATCTGACATTCTGATCAAGCATTATCGCATAACCGTATGCGGGAAAATAACACTGGAACCCATCAATGACCAAAGGCTAAACTATCTCAACGTAGCTTAGCGAGACAAGGGAGGGGAACCCCTATTTTGCATGCATGCCCTCCTCCTTTCCCCCCCGCATCCCCCGCACCACCAGCTTTCTCCTCACACGTCAAAGTGGCAATCCCGAGTACGTCCACAACCCCCACCACCGTCAGCAGCCAGCGATTAGTTCGCGCGCTCCCCAGGCGCATGCTGGAGGGGGTGGGTGGGGAGGGATTCCCAGCAGTGACTCCGGGGAGACGCACGCGCCGAGTTACAATCCACGCGCCTCCATCCCCATTCAAGTCCCTGGTGGCAATACTGAGTCTGAGTCAGCTCCGCGCGCGCGACCCCCAACCCCTGTTGCAGCTGTCCCGGTGATCGCCCCTTATTGCCCCCGGATGCTGCAGGCAGTTCCGCACGCCAAGCGAGCCTAGAGGGAAGAAGAGGAAGGGAAGAAAAGAAAGGAAAAGAAAGAGGTTCGGGAAGGGAAGGGAAGGAAAAGGACGAAACTCCCGAAATAATTAGCGAGCTGCTGGTCGATTTTGCCAAAGTATGCAGAGATTTAAAGAACAATAACCTGAATCTGGTCTTTTCGGGATTCGATGCAACTACAAGCCAACAACTTTGCAAGCTTCCGAGGGTGGGGAAGAATCTTGCAGATTCATCCTGTGGAGATGTCTGGCGCTGCTGGTGGTGGTGTGTGTGTGTGTGTGTGTGTGTGTGTGTTTTAAGCACTTTGAAACGCCTCACGGCTTTTCCCGTCGCATCGCACTGCAAAGGTCTGACTCAATCTTTTGTAGCTGTCATGCACCTTTTGCATCCTCCCTTCCCACGCTTCCCCGCTACTACCGCCTGCAGCTTTCCACGTCTGCCTCCTCGAAGCACTTGCTGCCACCACACCGTCTCACACCTCATGTCTACCCTACCCACAAAGTTCTTCTGATGGTGTGTGCCTGCCTGCATGCGTGCGTGTGTGTGTGTGTGTGTTTGGGGAAGGGGGGAGTAAGAAAAGAAAGAAAAGCAAAAGCAAGGAGGTAGGCTACCGAGGCGAGGCTTTGGAGATAACTACTGCATGATAGCAGGAAATTTCACCGCGTCGAGCTGGGGTTCACCCAGGTACCTAAACAGAACTCCTCGGGGGGGGGGGGGGGAGCGGGGGCTACGATCCTGCGCGCGCGCCTTTTTGGAAGCAAGCTCCCAGTGAGGGAGTAAGCACGCCTAGGTTCAGGCTGCAGAGCGGCGGTGCAAACTCTACCCCCGTCCCCCGCTTACCTGAGGCAACGTCCCATTGAACTCGACTGAAGTTATATTTCTGAGAGGATCGCGCGGGCTGCAATAGGTTTGCTGCCGCTCGCTGGCATCCTCTCCCGCCGCCGCCGTGCAAGCAGAACCGCTCCCTCCACCGGCGGCGCTTTACGAAGGAAAAGTTCGAAGCCAAGCCTCCTTCCAAGGTTGCTCCAGTCCAAAAAAACAAGCTGACGGGGCGGGGGAAATATATTATATTATATTTAAAAGTTCCTCAAGCTGGGCTAGGGAAGGGAAGCCACACACTTACCCACTGGAAGTGCAGCAAGCCTGCAACTGTCTCCTCACCACGCCGCTTCCCAGCCCCTTGGTGGAGCTCGGCGTGGTAGTGCTGCGGCTTGCTGGAGGTGGTGGCAAAGTGGGCTCTTTCTCTCTTCTCCCCCGCTGCCTGCCTCCCTCCTTTCCCGAGGAGGAGCCGCGAGGCGTGACAGAGGCCCGAACACGGGCGGGAAAAGTGGCCGTGGGGGCTCCCCGGTGCAGCGCGCGCTCCCTCTGCTGCAGTGCTGAAGCGCTTTGCGAGTCAGCGCGAGGGCGGGCTAGAGGAAGGCAGGCGGCAGGCGACGCACGACGAAGGACTGGGGGCGTGGGACGGTGCGACGGCCGGGCAAGCCCGTTCTCCCCCGCCTGAAGAAAGCAGCGGGAGGGCGGGAAAGAAGACGAGGGCGGGAAGCGGTGCGAAACCAGGCGAGCGCGCACAGCCAAATCAATTACCTGGAAAACGAGTGAGGGGGGGGACGGGGCGTGTAACTGTAACCCAAATAAAGGCAGTGTGTGTTCTTCCCAAGCACTTGGCCAAGCGCTTTGGAACGGGGCTATATGGACGGAGAGGTCTCTGCGCATGCCTTGCCGCCGAACAACACCCAAAGTCCCTAGTCCGTAGGGCTAGAACGCGTGGCCGTGGTGCGAGTGGCAGGATTTCAGATGCTACTAGTCGAGGCATAGGGTAGTAGTAACTGCCCGTGCTCCTATGGGATCCTCTGCGTCGCGACAGCTAGGCTTTCAACAAGCGAGGCGTAGCCTGGCATTTTCGCAAGGATAGCTGTCTGGGGAATGTTAGGAGTTGTAGGACTTTCCCCCCCCCCCTGTCTAAATAGGCACAGGATTGCATCCTTAGTCTGATGCAGCAAAAGCTACAAAGACTCACGTTGTGGCACCCTGAAGACTAACATTTATTGCAGCAGAAGATGTCATGGATCAAAGCCTATGCAGCATATAGAGTTGTCACAGATAGTTAAGGCAAGACTCTTCATTTTCACCAAGAAAGAAGATGGAGAGGTCAGGAAATCTTCATTCACCTGTTGAATTTCATGCAGCTGCTAAAGGCACAGAATAACTCTTGGGTGGCAGGGGAAATGGTGGCCCTGGTCGATTCACACCACACCGTGTACATCCAGGCACTTGTTACAGACTGGACCACAGCTAGGGATGTGGCTGGATCAGCATGAACATCAGCATGAACATAACATTAGCATGTTATTCTAATATGGGTTTGTCAGCAATGTGCAGTAGCACTGGCTTACTGGCATGGCTGGACTTAGGGGCAGAGGTCCAGGGCTCCCACGCAGCAGAGTAAGCAGGAGGGGCTTCCCCCGCTCCCCACAGGGCTGACCGGGAAGCAGTTACATATGGCTAAATCAGGGGCCAAAGCATGGCTTTCTTTGTCAGACAACAGAGAGAGAGGAGAGCTCTTCCACAACATGGTTTTCCCCCCATCATAGCCACAACGTAGCTGAGCACTCTGTCATTGCTTCCTCTTGAGTCCTCCTCCTGCAGGTTTGAGCTGAGCGCTTATTTGTTATTCGACCAAACCACCATCACCACCACGGCCCCTCATAGCGCCATGCTGGAAGCCAAATACTTGGCTCACACCTGCAGGAGCAGAACTTAACTGGAGATGCCAGAGTTGGAAGCTGGCACGTTATATGTGCAGTGCAAGGCTCATATTCCTGTCATCGAGTCAAACCTCCTTCCTTCTCCCACAGATTCATCTTGCTCTTACGTCCTCTACTACACCACAACACAGCACCCACTCAGAACCATAACATATTGTCCACAGATTAATGCCCAGCCCCCAACTTTACAATGTCATTGACATTGTATAAGCGCACGGCCACACAGCACACACCAATAGCAGTGTGACCTCACACTGGCCATTTAAGAACATAAGAACAGCCCCACTGGATCTGACCAAAGGCCTATTTAGTCCAGCATTCTGTTCCCACAGTGATCAACCAGCTGCCTGTGGAAAACCCACAAACAGGACATGAGTGCAATAGCACCCTCCCTCACATGTTCCTCAGTGACTGGTATAAATGGGCACACTGCCTCTAATACTGGAAGTAATACATAGCCATCATGACTAGTAGCCATTGACAGCCTTATCTTCCATGAATTTGTCTAATCCCCTTTAAAGCCATCCAATTGGAGGCCATCACTCACTACATCTTGTGGTAGTGAATTCCATAGTTTATGTGCTGTGTGAAGAAGTACTTCCTTTTATCTGTCCTGAAACTCCCACCAATCACTTCATGGGATGACCCCAGGTTTTTTAGTGTTATGAGGGAGAAAAACCTCTCCCTATCCACTTCCTCCACACCAAGCATAATTTTATTCATCTCTATCATGTCCCCATTACTCACCCTTTTGCTGTAGTAGCCTTTCCATAGAAAAGAGTTGCTGCACCCCCTTGATAATTTCAGTTGCCCCTTTTCTGTACTTTTTCCTGCTCTACAATGTCTTTTTAAGGCACAGTGACCAGAACTGTACACAGTATTCCAAGTGTGGTTGCACCATAGATTTGTATAAGGGCAGTTTTTGTTTTGATCCCTTTCCTAATGATCCCCAACACAGAATTTGCCTTTTTCACAGAACATTGGGTATTTGAGGGCAAACGCTGCCTACCTGACTCTGGGTTTTGTTAATGATAAATTCTTAGCACCAATAGAGGGGGGTGTTAGGCCCCCCCCCATGCAGGGGGGATGGGTGTGGGTGGGTGGGTACCTGTGTGCAGTGATTCTGATCAGGGTCCTATTTATTTTTTTATTTTATTTTATTTTTTATTTAATAAAAATATGTGCTTACTGTGTGGTAAAAGGGGGGGAATTAGCTGCACACACTACATATTTAACATAGTGGTGGTGTGTAAAAAAAATAAGAGCTATTTAGTGCTTGTGAAACAGTTTTCAAAGATCCATTCATCACATGCATGGTGTAATTAAGGCTGGAAAAAAGTGGCCAACCTATGACTGAGGGAGCATCCAGATTAGGCTTTTTCTGTACATTCACCCTGCCCAAACCACAGAATTTTACCAGGAGTCAAGCTGACATTGTCTTCCATCTGCAACCCTCCCATGTTTTCCCAACACAAAATATTTGTTAAGGAGGGAAAGATGGCAATCAAAAGGCATTGTGTAGCTATTCCATCTGGAAGCACGCACCCTGAATATGGTTGTATGAATCGGCCCTTTTAAGACCGCAATCCTGCAAGTCCCAATCCCAAATCAATGCACTTCTGAGAAAAAGATACATAGGATCAGGTTGCATAGAGGGGCCTCAGGGTGCCTAAGAATCCCCTTGCTTAACTAGCACATTTGTGAAAGGTGCTGTTAGGCTACATGGTAGGGGGAGTTCATGAAACCAGAGTGCTAAAAGGATCTAACAGCATGATGCAATTTTATGCTGAAGCAAGTCCCACTGTGTTTGGCTGAGCTAACTTGCAAATAAGTGTGCATGGGATTGTATCCTAAATGTCATCTAGTTCAGTCTCCTACAGATTTATTATTTGTGTCATGATAACCCATACTTGCCAAGAGCAGGAACGAATTAATATCATCAGGTAGCTACAGGACAAGTTTAGTAAAACAAATCCAAATGGCTTGAGCTACCAACAAAGCCAGCCAAGTGTTCTGTCTCACACCAAGGATTATAAATATAATAAGATGTAGGACATTCTTGAAACAGGCCAGAATACAACATCTCAGCCCTCTTATTTTCTTCTCTTTTCCAACAGGTCTCCTGGGGTGGGTGGAGAGTATGCTAGCACCAGTAGGTATCAACACCAAGTTGCACTTGACAGACAGACCCAAGCTCACATAAGGGGCCACCTAGCTCCAGCACACTGCTATGACATCCAGTGTGGTGTAGTGGTTAGAGTGTTGGACTAGGACTCAGGAGGCCCAGGTTCTAGCCCCCACTCAGCCATGAAGCTCACTGGGTGACTTTGGGCCAGTCTCAGCCTAACCTACCTCACAGGGTTGTTGTGAAGATAAAATGGAGAAGAGGAGGACCAACTAAGCCACCTTGAGTTCCTTGCAAGAGGAAAAAAGGCAGGATATAAATGTAGTAATCATTATGATGATTATGATGTTCATGCCAGTTCAGGCATGCAGCCCTGACTGCGTCCTGGTGACAACATTGGAGGAAGCATCTCCAGGCTGGTACCAGGTATGTGTATTGCATCCAGGCTTTCTAGAGTGGTTGCCTAAGGCAGTAAGGTCTTGTTCACTGTAAGCATCTATTGTCCTTGTAGAGTTGTTCCCCCACATCCACCCATAGTTTTAGCAACAGATTATTGCCCTCTTGAATCTGTTACTAGAAACCTGCAGGTGGTAGAGGAGAAAGGAGGCATATTTATTTATTTCATTTCATTTCTATACTGCCCCACAGCCGAAGCTTTCTGGGCGGTTCACAACAATTTACACAATAAAACTACATAAAAACCAACAATAAAAACATACAATATAGTTAAAAAGATTAAAAACCAAATTTAAAAGGACAGTTTAAAATGATGATACAAACAGTTAATAAAACTAAGCCTACAGCTGACAATCCCCTTGCGCTATTTTGAACTTTTAACTATTGAACTTCATAGTATAGAGGGAAGTCTTAACCTGGTGCCGAAAAGATAGTAAGGTTGGCGCCAGGCGGGCCTCAGTCGGGAGCCCATTCCAGAATTGGGGGGCTACCACTGAGAAGGCCCTCCTCCTTGTTGCCACCAACCGAGTCTCCCTTGGAGGTGGCAGTCGGAGGAGGGCCCCAGATGTTGAGCGTAGATTGTGGTTGGGAGAGACGTTCCGTCAGGTATTGTGGCCCTAAGCCATGTAGAGCTTTATAGGTTAGAACCAGCACCTTGAATTCGGCTCGGAAGCATATTGGCAGCCAGTGCAAACGGGCCAGAAATTGTGTAATGTGCTAGGACCTTCTGGTCCCCGTAATAAGTTTGGCTGCGGCGTTTTGCACAAGCTGCAGCTTCTGAACAGTCTTCAAAGGCAGCCCCACGTAGAGTGCATTGCAGTAGTCTAGTTTAGAGCTTACCAGACCGTAGATTACTGAGACCAGGCTATCCCTGTCCAGAAAGGGGCATAGCTGGGCCACCAGCCGGAGCTGGTAGAAGGCACTCCTTACCACTGAGGCCACTTGAGCCTCAAGTGACAAAGATGGCTCCAGGAGCACCCCCAAGCTATGAACCTTCTCCTTCAAGGGGGGTACAACCCCATCCAGAACAGGTTGAACACCCTCCATCTGGTCAAAGGAAACTGAAAAACAGGTCACAAAAATAGGAGTGAGCTGAACCAAGCTTCAAAGTGAAGTCTGAAGAATTTTGGTGAGCAAAAACAACCCTGGTTCTCCCATCCATACTTTCAGGTAACCTCATTCCGAGCTGTTTAGAGCTTTAAAGGTTAAAAAAACTTTAGACCCTGTTGGAAACAAAATGCTGAACAAGATGAACTTTCAGTCCATGCATTGGGATCTGTTACAATCATAGACACATTAGATTCAGACTACTGTACAGTTTTGTGTAACTTTCTTATTTTAGAATGTAAGGGTGCAATCCTGTTGTGATGAACCTAAGCTCCCGAACTCGGAGGCTTACACTCATCTAATGCAGGGCAGGAGCAGCAGTAGAGGCGATCTTTACCTCCCCGTCTTCATGCGCTGCACTTTCGCTAGATGGGCTTTTTTGCCTGTCTAGTTGGGACATTTCAGAGGAGGAGAGAAGGAGGCTAGAGAGGTCCCAGGATAGCTTGAATCCTGGCCTCTCCTCCAGTCTCCTCCCCTCCCTGCCCACCAAAAAAACCCCTTTTCCCTTTCTCCGAGGTCCTGTTCCCAACCTTGGAAAAGCAGCCGGGGTGGTTCTTTCTATGCCGTCTGCGAGGGGGACAGATCGCAGATTCCCCCCTCTGAGATCGGTGCTCTGTCTCTGTCCTTGGATCTGGAAATCCAAAGTATCCTATGGCCCCTCAGATGCTGTCTAGGAGCCATAGGATTGCTCCCTAAGAGGTTTTTGCAGCACTATTCACACTGAGCACCAAAGCAGACATGACATTAATCACATCATTGGTCTTTGCATACTTGTTTTTTCTTTATTAAATTGGAGCTGCTGGGTTGAAGCTGAGATCCAGATTGGAACTCTGACATGGTTCTGATCCAGATCCCCCTCCCTGCAGCTGCTACTTGCCCAGTATTTGCCTACTTCAACACATTTCTAAATCACCTTTTGGGACTTAAATCCCTCACAAGGCAGTGTGCAAACAATGAATAGAACATAATGATACAATAATATAAATATAAAATCATCTTTCTTAAAATATATACAGGAACTCCTCTAAAGTTAAGAGCACAAAAACCCCACAGGACAGCAATTAATAAAATGCAGATTGAAAGGACTTGAAAGTACTTTTTTGGGGGGCACACTAGTAATGTTGAAGCTGCACAAAGCTCAAGGGTGGGGGATCAAATCCCACAAATGCAGGGCCACCACTGAGAAGTGAGAATACCCTGCTTGCTCCTGGTACCCACAAATCTAACATCTCTTAAAGATGGGCTGAAGAGCAGGACCTCAGACATTTATCTCAATGCATGGGCAAGCTCGTATGGGCATAGATGGTCCTTCAGATAGCCAGGTCCCAACCTGTTTAAGACTTTAGAGGCTAAAACCAGCACTTTAAATTGGGCCTGGAAATAAATGGACAGCCAATGCAATGAGTATAGGATACATGTAACATGTTCCATTTGCCCAACTCCCACCAATAATCTTGCTGCTATATTCTGTACCAACTGAAGTTTCTGAACCATCCTTAAAGGCAGTCCCACATAGAGTGCATTGCAGTAATCTAGTCTTGAGGAAACCGGAGCAAGAGTCACTGAGGCAAGGCCTGCTTTTTCCAGAAAGGGTTGCAATTGGGGAACCAGCCAAAGCTGGGAAAAAGTGTTCCTAGCCGCTGATGCCACTTGCACCTCCATCAGGAATGCTGAGTCCAGGAGCACCCCCAAACTTTATCTGACTCTTCAGAGGGATGGGGGGTTGAGGAGAGGTGATCCAAACTGGGACCATGGTAGAGGCAAAGCAATAAAAGAAACTCCTCCCCATATTGCAGTCTCAGTCTAGATCAGCCTCCCCTATACACACAGCTGTTACTTAGTAAAGAAAAAAACACGTATACAAGGGACAATCATGTCATTAATGTCGCATCCACTTTCGCCTTGAGAAGGCAGTTAGAAAGATAGTGCAATTAGGATATTTGGATGCCAAATAGATTTTTTTTCTCCTCCTTCAAATGAAAAACAATTCTTCCCTTTAAGAACGCTAAGTGCAAGCCCTTCTCAGACCTGTCTCTTCAGCTGTGTGACATGATACCTGGAGACTATGACATGTTGCAGTCCAAACCAAAATTGTGACAAGATATGCCTGTCACTTTCCTGACAGCTAGGCCAAAGAGTCACACTGAGCACAAACCCACCTCTCATCTTTTGTTTCATGCCGTTGTATTCTCTCATGCTTTGCGTTCTGTTTGTGAAAAGCTAAACAGGGATATTTATAATTTATCATCAATGCAAGTCCATTTACTTTCAGTTCAACTTGATTGGTGTTCTTCAGCCAAAAGATAGTGTGGTATCAATGCACGCACACACGCACACACAAAAAGACGCTTTATTTTTGCTTTCCCATCTAAGGTCTAATGACTGGTGCATTTGGGGTTAAGAAGGAAGCTTCTCCCTTTCACATTACCTGCTGAATGTGGCCCAGTTCATACACCTACTACACTGGCAATCCTTTTTGTGTGGTGGGCAGATGTGGGATAAAGCAACCCTAGAGAGTCAACATGGGAGGGACACAACATCTCCAAATCCAGGTAACCTAATTTGCTTATCAAGAACATTAATTTGTGCATTTTTAACCCTCTCTCAGCATAACCTGACTTGTCTTTGGAGGAAGGGTGGGATACAGGTGTGACAAATACATAAAAACAAATGTTGACAAATTATTAGTGACTGATTTGGCAACTCTGAAATGTTGTGAATGCAGAGCATATAGAGAACGCATAGACTCAGTGATAGCGATAGTGCCTTATCTTACAAAATATTTCCTGTTTTGATGCTATAATACTGGCAGTGAGCCTGGAGAGGAACTCCTCCAGTGCAAGCTTTTGTGGGGTATATACTGTATACCCAGTTTAGCATTAGAGAAGTACACAGTAACTACTGTGGTGCATTGGGAAGAGTCACCACAGTTAAGGTGCTCATATAACCACCAGTGGTAAGGGTAAAAAGAGCACAGGGAACAAAGGAAGCTGTCCTATACTGACTCAGGCCATTGGTCCATCTAGCTTAATATTGTCCATGCTGACTGGTAGCAGCTCTCCAAGGATACAAACAGTCTTTCCCAGTTCTACCTGGAGATACTAGAGATCAAACTTGCACTCTGTAAAAGAGCATTAACAAAGAGTGCCACTGATAGATGATATACCAATGGCGGTAGAAATGAATGCTAAGTAGAACTACGCTGTATGCTTCTCAAGGAATAGACTAAACAACTGATGAAGGGGGAAATCCCATCAGTGGCATTTAGTCACGTACATATTGTAAAAAAAAAAAAAAAAAAAAGGAGTTGATTTCAGCCAAGGCAGTTTGGCAATTAGTTTAGAATCCCGGGAATTGTATGCACCAGTCACAAAATTCTGCATCAGTTCCCTTTCCAAAAATAAGTCTGCTTGTGCATATATTATTATATCTCAAATGACTGTTCAATATACAAATAAGATAATCTTATTAAATATTTAAAAATACATGGGGATAGAGAGAGACTGCACAGTCTAGCTGTCTGAGACATTTAATTTACTCACTAAGATGATTAGAATATTTAGTCAAAGAAAACTCCAAGTGAGTCATCCATATAAATCCAAACTATTAAAATAGCCCTTTTGGTGTGTGGAAGAAGGACAGCAATAATCTCAGGAAGATCAACATGTGCCATTTTCTTTCTTGTATGTAAGGATTGTGTATATAAAAGTTGTGTGTCTCCATGTATAATTACAGAATCACAAGATTTATGTGCTTGACAGACATATCATGAAACCCCAATATATCAAACATTTTTCTTCCATTAAGTTCGACTTTTTGTATAAGCGTTTTTTTAAAAAAAGAAAAGAAAAAAGAGCATCTGAAAGATTTTTTCCCCATCTCCTCTTTCTATTTGGGTTTTACTTTGAAGCTCTATGCGGCTGCCATTTTATATTTTATATATCTAGAAATGTCCCTTCTCAAATAATGCTTGCAAATCACATTTTCAAATGTTCAATAGACCTTTTCCAATATAATTTGTCATGTCACTGATTTTAATGCAGGATCTGAGGTTTCATAATACATTAAAATATATCAAATTATTTTCTTGTTCAGGCAAATATCCTTGGAACGTGTTTGTCTTGAACAATTCTCTCTACTGCACTTTGCCAACTTCTTTCAATTAGCATTCTTTCCTGATCTCACCTTTTCAATATAAAACCATGTTGCACTTCCTCAGATGAGATGACATACATTTTAGAAATTATTATGATATAGAAAAGTCAAAAGGACTCTAAATTCAGACAACTCACTACAGTAGAGAAAAGGAAATCTCAGTACTGATGCAAAGACTAAAACCCCTGCAGAAATTACATCTAGGGAGCAGCATCCCAAAACAATTCTACTGTCTTTTGTTTTAAGAACCACAAAAAAGTATTTTAAATAACACTTTTACTCATTCAATATAATAATGATATTTATAGGCACCATAGCAGCCATCAAGCACAAGCTACATCAAATGTACTGAAAATTCTGTGCTTAACATATGTAGACCAACATTTTAGACCAACTATCATGTAGTCAGCAAGAAACTCTATGGCTGATTTGACTAGGCTTTTTTGTGTGTAGTTCTCTGTATCAAATTTAATTGAAACTGTTTATTTTTCATTATGAAAGTGTAGTTTGTCTTCCCCTAAACTGCACATTTTCAATCAATTTTTTTTTTAATAGTTCAGGAAGTTAATTTAAATGCTGTCACACAGGGAGACAGATGTGAGTACATTTTGGGTTGGAGATGCCCTTAGGGAATTTTCCCACAAGAAAAAATGGGAAGGGGAGGGAGTAAAATAAAGAGATGCAAAGCTGGACAGCACTGTAACAAAGCAGATTGCTCGGACCCTGAATGCAGGACCAGCGCAAGGTATTTTGCTGCCTGAGGTGAAGGATGGAATGGTGCTCTCACCCATTCCATGTACAGAAGTTGACTGAGGACACGTCAATCTTATTTCAAAACTGGCAACGTGACAGTGTCTCCCACACAGCACCTGTTGGCAGCAGGCTAACTGAGGGGGCACAGAGCAGGTGGCATGGCGCACAGAGCTCTGCCCTGCAACACCTTGCAGCTGATTTCCCACCCCCAGCCCCCATGCACAGAGCAATTATGGAATGAACTCCCTGACAAAGCCTGCCTGGTAGGCTTGTAGTCAGCCTAAAGGTTTGAGGGGGATGCCAAAAAAAGTAGGGGGCAGTTCATCTGGTTTGCAAGCTTTTTAAAGACAAAATTGTCAGCTGTTTTTTAATTATTTGATTGTAAAAAAAATAGGGGGCAGAGAAAATTAGAGGGCCCAGGGATTCCCCCCAGCCCACCCCTGGCTACACCACCTGGTCCCAACATTATCATCTTTTTGGTGCCAGGTTAAAACCTTTAATCAGGTCCTGGATTTTTCTTGTTGTGGGTTGTTTAAAATTGTTTCTGTGTCTCTCTCTGTGTTGTCTGTATGTATATGGTTTTTATAATGTATTTTTAAGGTTTTAATCTTCGTAAGCCACCCAGAGAGCTTTGGCTATTGGGCAGTATAGAAATGTAATAAATGAAGTGAGATCTCTGCCCCTCAGCAACTGCCACCTGAGGCAAGTGCCTGGCTCTGCCAAATGCTGCGGCTGGCCCTACCTGCGTGGTACTTTAAGGCCTCCCTCCATAGAATTGAAGTTAGCATTTCCTAGCCCTAATTGCCCTTCCTCAGTTGTCACACTTAGCCAATTTTTCTCAGATGAATGAGTCTCACTAACATAGGCAGGGCAAAAGCAGAAGGATCCGTTTGGACCACAGAATTGCACTCCAGAAATAGAAACTTTATGAGTTCATTGCTAAGACATCTTCATTAACTTTTGCTTTTTGTATGCATAAATAATCCCCCCCCCCCTTAAACTCTTCCCAATTGTCTGGGCCCATACTGTAATCAAAGTACCGTATATAAGGTACATAAATTAGAGTGGCATTTCTGTTGCCCCAAACAGACAAGAACCTTAGTACTTAAGACATTTATTCTTAGACATCCCAAACTTTCCCTCAACTTTTTTGCTGTAGGGAACTTTTCACAACTCTTACCTTTAAAAACACCACACACATTTACCTACACAAGATGAATTACTATCTTAGCATATGCTTCCAGACGAGGCTTTTATTGTGTCTCATTCACAGAATTCTACAGGGGAACTGTACGATACTGTCTTCCATTTGAAACCCTCCTATGTTCTTCTGCCTTTTCCAGTCTTTTTCAAAGTGAGGGGCTTTGCTTTTCAGCTATTAACCTCAAGGCTGACACATTTTTCCTGGATGGGTTTCTGTCCCATTAAAAAGCAGTATCACTAGAGGCACAGATGGCCTTGGTGGGGCCAAGTGCCTTTTATCAGCTTAAGCCAATATACCAACTGCCACCCTATCTGGACAGGAGTAGCCTAGCTACAGTTATCCACCCTGTAGTAAACTCTTGCTTGGATTAATGCAATACATTATATGCGAGACTGCCTTTGGAAACAAATCCAGGAATGTCAGTTGGTCCAAAATAGTGTGGCAAGATAGTTAATGGGCACTGGCTGATACAGAGCTTTGTAATGAATACAGAGCTTCTATACGTGGTTGTTAATCTGCTGTATCCACTTTTGGTTTCATCACAGAACTGAGCTCCAAACACTACCGGAAGAACATTTCTTTTCCTGCTTTTCTCTACATAACCTCTAGGGGGCACTGTGGTATAACAGAATAGCACAAATACACAAGTGGAAAAGGTGTTTTTCTTTCGCATTCACAAATACAGCATTTTCCCTATTCTTAAAAAAACCTCACTGAAAGTGCTGTTTAAAAACAGAAGCAAAACTGGAGGTCCATGACATTGTCTAAAGAACCTATAAACAACTGTGAGTAGGGAATGACAAACATACAATAAATGCCTCATGTAGAAAAGCTCACAGTCATATCAGGCCAATACTTTGTGATCTGCACTGGTTTCAGTTTTGAAGCCCAGTTCAAAATGCTGGTATTAACTTTTAAAAGCCTAAATGGTTTAAGGTCAGGTTACCTAAAGGATCATTTCCTCCCTTATATAGCAGCCCAGACCCTAAAATCATATTTAAAGGCCCTTCTCAGAGTGCCCCACCAAATAAGGTGAGGCAGGTGGCAACTAAGGAGACAGGGCCTTTTCAGTGGTGGTGCCCTGGTTGTGGAATGACCACCCTAGAGAGGCTCATCTATATTGTGTTCTTATCAGCAACAGGTGAAGAACTTTTTATACCCAGGGCCAAGTCTTTTAGTCCTTAATTCTTAAAGAACTTTATTAGTGCTTTTTAGATCCTTGCATTGCTAGGGTCTTCTACTGTTGGTTTTTCTTTTGTGGTTCTTTTAAATTTGTTTTGGTTTTACATATGTTCTTATACAGGCAGTCCCCCGGTTATGAACAAGATCCGTTCATAAGTCTGTCTTTAAGTCAAATGTGTACATGTAAGTCAGAACAGAAGCCACGCAATGTTTTCAAAGTGTCACAAAGCATAGTGTGTGCATTCGTAAGTACGAATCATTGTATTTAACTCAGATTTTTACATATATGGTGGTCCGTTCTTAAGTATGAGTTGTCCGTAAGTTGGGACATTCGTAACCCGGGGACTGCCTGTATTTTATGGGTTTAATTTCTGTTTTGTGAACTGCGAAGAGAGCTTTAGTTACTGGATAGTGTAGAAGTGTATTAAACTAACAAACACACAAATAAAAAAACTGCATGATAGTCAGTAACAAAGGTTTCCCATTACTGCATTTAACTGTCACTAAAAATCCCAACTGCTGAATTTCTTCATACCACATAGTGGCTGCTAGAAGTAGAAAAGTTCTTCTAGGGGGGAAAATCAACACAACATTGATTCATAATAAAGTAAGAATTGCATTGCTGGATCTCTGGATAGTTTCTGCATTCTGTTTCAAATACAAAAATGCAATTCCTACTCTCAGCGATAAGCATGATAGCCTCAACTCCATGCTTTGTAATGAAATTTTAAAAAGACACAGGTAGGAATCACTCACTTTCTAGCTATCTACAGAAACAACCAATAGTCTTGTGACACCCTAGAGACTAACAAATTTATTCTGGCTTCAAGGTGGCACAAGACTCTTGTTTGTTTTTTCTGCAATAGACTTAGATGGCTACTCTCTGGAAATATGAAAATCATGGGCCCTCAGCCAGTCTTCTGAGAAAGGCCTCTTTAATGTAAACTTTTCAGGAAAAAAATAGTAAATAGCACCAGTACAGTATTATGAAAATCACAGGCCACCCTGCTATGCCTGAATCAGAGTCAGCAGTAGAGAAAATTATGGGGCAAGTCAAAAGACAAGGCAACAAAACAGGCAAATGGTCAAGCAAAAATGTTTCAGTCCAGTATGCGATCAGGCTAAGGCAGGAATAGTTAAGATACAAGCAAAGTCAAAACACAGTTAAACAGTCAGATACAATACACAGTCCAGAAGCAGAATCAAGCAGGAGTCCAAAGCCCAATCACAAGGTCCAGAAAACAAAGTACACAACAGTAGAACTTAACAAACAATGTTGTTCCAGCAGTGACTAGGCCAAAACTGAAGGCTTATATAGCCAGAGCTTCCTGAGCCCCACCCATGGCTCAGCTGCAGTGCATTACAGGCCCTCTGGCTAAAGTCTTACTTGGGAGGAGGGCCTTGTTCCTCAAGCACTTCTTATCAAAGGAGCCCTAGTTGCCTGCCTCTTCAGGTGACAATGTTCTCGGGGGGCTAGGTGGTCATCCAGCCTCCACTCAGAGGCATAACTCTCCTCCTCCTGCAGGGACCAACCAGCTGTGATCTTCCCTGAGGGCCCCGGTCCCCAGGCTCCCCCAGATCTCCTGACATGGGTGGCTCCTTGGCATTGTCTGTTTCTGGGAACTCTAGTTTCTCCTCAAAGGAGGATTCCTCCAGCAGGGGCATGACACAGGACTTGGGCGCTAAGGCCTTGTTAGCCTGTTTGATAATCCACCCCTGGTCAAGATTACCTCAATTTCTGTCATCAGAAAAAGAAATAAATCAGGTGCAGGGCTAAGTATACATATTCTCAACTGTTTTGTAACTTTTATATGGACCATCTGAATGGAACGCCATGGACCACAGTTCCTGGGCAGTATCTTATGCTAGTGCAATGGGGAACTAGTTGTTCTTAAAGTAACTGGAAATGAGCAGAAATGCTCATTTCTAGAACAGGGTAGGTCAGTGGAGCTGAAAGAAGGGAGGTCCACTGACCTGTCCCGATCTGTAAATGCGCATTTCTGCTCATTTCCAGGGTTCCTTTATGAAGCACTAACTCTCCATTGCACTAGCAGTGGGTCCTGCTGGCACAGCGGAATGACCAGGAGTGCCTTAAAAACTATCTATATACATATACATACACACACAAATAACTATGCATGAATGTATATGATACACAGAAGGAGAGAGAGAAAGAAATCTGACATCAGGACACTTAAAGAGAGCAGAGGGCAATCCAAGGTTAATTACACTTCTTGACATTTGGAGAAAATATGAGTTCTTGGTGTAGTTCAGGCATGAAGGAACAGCTGGCAGTGGAGTGCAGAGCAGAGAAGAAACAATCAATACACCATCACAATGGGAAAACTATCCTTTAAGCTTAATTAGTAAGGCACCATAAAACTAGGAATGACACTACTGTCAGGTACAACATTAGCTCAATTAAAAAAAACACACAACAACAACAACCCCAAAGTATTTTCTTTTTCTTTGTGTAGTATCCTTTTTTTTTAGTCATTTAGAGGAGGGGTGGGCAGACTACAGGACTGCAAGATAGACTTTGTTTTCCCTTTCTGTTTGAATCCCACAGTCCATCAACTGGAGCCAGATGAAAAATAGTGGCTCAGGCAAAGCCAGATACAAAATGGTAGCTCAGAGGAAAGAGCCAATTATCTACTACATCTCATGAGCTATACACTGGATGACCTGCATGCATAAGTACAAATCTACATCTGAGTTACAACAAAGCTGGTATTCTAACAGAACTCTAAAACTGTCCAGCAGAGCTGCACAAAATCCTGGCCAACCAATTCATACTCATAATTTACAGTGAGAACTACTGAGGCTGAAAGAAGGCCAGCCACAGCAGACATTTTTTTATACTTACAATTTTACTTTGGCTGTTTCAGTATTGGATGTCAGAAACTCTCGCTGATCTACTCCATATCACCAAGACAACATCCAGTAGATGTAATGTGCTTTCATCACTTGTAATGTAATCGACTAACTGTACATCCCACAATTTTTCTCTTGCTACTTCCCAGAAAACAGCTTGGCAGTAAGATTGTCTTTTGTAGTCCTCTTTCTCACCATATGTAATCAACCAAAAGGCAGGGCCTATCATGGGCGGGCCAGGAGGGCCGTTTGGCCCAGGCCTCATATTCACAGAGGGCCTCAAATTTAGACTTTTGACCTTATCTCCAAATGAGGTTATACATACAGACACAGAGATACACTGACAGGATTGAAAGAAGAAGACACAGTGTGTGTTGGTGCGTGTGTGCGTGAGCAGCAGAGTGCGTGTGCGCATGGGAGATTTAAAATCCTGTCTGTGTGCTAGCAGAGGCCTGTTATTCCACACACAGATCTTCCAGATCTCAGCTCCCCCCTTTTGCAGCGTGCAGCGTGTTGTGAAGATGCCAGCCCAGCCTGCCTGTAATCCAACTTGCTTCCAGCTTCCCCGTTTGCAGATTAATCCATGGAGTCAGGAAACACTCTGTAACACCACAGGTCTAATTCTACCTGTTTATTCACTTAGCAAGTAAAGTTCTACAGAGTATACATTTCCTAGTTACAGTCCATGTGCAGAGTATAAATGCATAGCAAGCATTACATCCAGTGGAGTAAGTTGAGCTTCACTCCACCTCAGCAAATACGTTACATTGTTGCAGTGACAAAGTCCAGCAAGAAGAACAGAGGAGAAGAGAGAAAGCAGTCCTGCCTCTCTCTAAGATGGCTTCAGACAGAAAACAAGTTAGCACGTCATCAGAACATACAAACCATGTGACTAGCTCATAATGCTCCCACGGTCTAGGCTTCCCATGCGAAAAACACGAGAACCCAGAAAGACATAACAAACTTGTTTACAGCCATTCTGTTCTTTCCATGTGTAAACAATGTGCTTCAGCTGGTGAAGTGATACAAACACAGGCCTGTGGCTTATGCTGGCTCAGCTCGTCTGAGCGTGGAAAGCTAAGCAGGGTCAGGCCTGGTTATTACTTGGATGGGAGACCTCGCCTCTAGTTTCCTGCATTGAGCAGGGGGTTGGACTCGATGGCCTTGTAGGCCCCTTCCAACTCTATAATCTATGAAATCTATGAAATCTATATCACAACAGTGTGAATAGCACAATTGTATTCTGGACATTGACATCTGTGGTGGAACATTTAAAACAGAATTAAATCTATAGATTACAAGTGACATATAGACTAGGTTCGCACAACATGCTAAGCCTCAGTAAGTTAACGACTACTGAGGCTTAGCGTGTTGTGTGATCACAGGAAGGGTTAAGCAGAGTCTCCTTAACCACCCTACTAAGCTATGGCTTGCTCTAGGGTTTTGGAAAACCCTAGTAGTCTTAGCTTGTCATCTGAGCCCAGACAACACACTAATCTTCTGACAAGCCAAAAAGGCACAGAACCCCTTGGCAAGAGCAGAGGAAAAGGGCTGCCGCTGCTCTGGCCAAGGGGCTCTGATCAATGACAGATGTCAAAGTGCCCAAGTGGCACTTGGTGTGGCTGTCATCGGCTTCCTCCTGTGCTCCTGCTAATGTCCTGCATCAGCAGGAGCATGGGAGGAAGCCCCAAAGGACTGTGGCAGCGGTGGCTTCTGCCCACTCCAACCGCAGTCCTTTTGGGGGAAAGGACTGCGACAGCGGCTTGGGGAGGAGGAGGCAGACAGCAGACCCAGGCTTGCCCCCTGCCCCTGCTTGGTGTGTCGTCCACAGGCATCACACCAAGTGAGGGTGGGAGGGCAGGAGTGGGGGAGATTCTCCCTGTCAGTGCCGTGCACAGCATTGACAGGAAGAATTGCCTCCTCCCCACACCTGGACTAGTGAGATGGTTGTCAATGCCACTGGTCTTTCAGCTGCTGCAGCAGTGCCACTTTGGCACATTCCTCTCTGCTTGGCTTACTCCCTGGGAAGCCAAGCAGAGAATCATCCCCCCTACCCCGTTTCCACACCTGTCAAGCAGCAGCAGTGGGGGAGGCGGGAAAGGGGACAGGGGGAACAAGCAGCAGTGATCCTCAGCTCCCCCTCCCTCACAGACCAACGAGAGTGTCATCCTCAAGCTTGTTTATTACTCTCTTGATCCTTGTCTTCAGCACTTTTAACACTGAATAGCACCAATCCCAATATACAGTCATGCCTTGGATTGAGAGCATAATTCGTTCCGGAAACGTGCTAGTAATCCAAAACACTCTTATATCAAAATGAAATTCCCCCAAAAAAATTTGTACAGAGATTTTTAATTTAAGCCGTACTACAGTACTTGTATTGCAAGACGTCGCTTGTATATCAAGTAAAAATAATAATAATAAATATTTAAAAATTTGCTTGTCTTGCAAAACACTCTCAAACCAAGTTACTTGCAATCCAAGGTATTACTGTACATCCTCAGGGGAACCCAGCACTTATGTTTCTCAGTTTATTCCTAACTATGCTAATAATAATAATAATAATAATAATAATGATAATGATAATAGCAGAGTTGGCCTCCACAGTCACTTACGGACCCATCGCTAGAGTCTACACAATTTTATACAATTTCCTCTTTATATAATTTTCTTTTTGTAATTTTATCCTGGAAGACAATCTTACTCGGTCACGAGTGATCACCTACTACTAATAGCAGAGTATTTAAGGAGAATATGGAAAATACTGAAATCAAAATTGAATGGTGGAAACATTATAAAAGCAATAAATACTTGGGCAGTTCTGGTGATAAGATACAGTGCTGGAATTGTAGATTGGACTGGGCCGAGTTGGATGTTTTGGACCGGAAAACAAGGAAGCTAATGACCGCAAACCATGCTCTACACCCAAGAAGTGATGTGGATAAACTATATCTGCCACAAGATGATGGAGGACGAGGATTGCTGCAAGTGAAACCAACGGTGGAAGAAGAAAAAAAGATATCTTAGTGAATACATCCACAGCAGTAATGAAAGAATGCTGAATGAAGTCTCTAGGGAAGGTATCCTTAAAATTGCTGTATCAAAAAATGCATACAGAAAGGAGGTGCTAAAAAACAGGAAAGATGCCTGGTACAATAAGCCATTACACACCCAATATATACAAAATATCAAAGGTAAAGTGGATAAGGCTAATGATTGGATATGGTTAAAATCTGGGAGACTAAAAAAGGAGATGGAAGGACTTATATTTGCTGCACAAGAGCAAGCACTTCGGACCAATGTAATTAGAGTAAAAATTGAAAAAATTGGAACGGATAGTAAATGTAGGCTCTGTAAAGAAATGGATAAGACACAATAGATCATATTATTAGTGGATGTAGTAAGATCGCAGAGTGATTACAAAGGACACCATAACCGAGTCACAGCAATGCTGCATTGAAATTTGTGCAAGAACTATGGGATACCATCTGCAAAATACTGGTGGGAACATAAACCTGAAAAGGTGGTTGAGAATAAATGAAAGGCGGATAAGATCTTGTGGGACTTTAAAATCCAAACTGATAAGAAGCTCGAGCACAATACCCCAGACATCACTGTGGTTGAGAAAAACTTAGTTAAGCTGATTGATGTGGCGATCCCAGGTGACAGCGGGGTAGAAGAAAAAGAGATTGAAAAAATCATGAAATATCAGGATCTGAAAATTGAAGTACAGCGTCTCTGGGAGAATAGAACAACAGTGATTCCAGTAGTGATAGGAGTGTTAGGGGCAATCCCAAAAGGGTTGAAAAAACACTTGAGTGCAATTGGTATTGATAAGATCACAATAGAACAGTTACAAAGAGTAGCACTACAAGGTACTAGCTCCATAATCAGATGATACCTCACTGACTCTTAGGTACTGGGTTGTACCCGAGCAGTGGGGTTCCAAAAATCCGGTCCAAACATCTGGTGGATCGTGGATATCAGGATCAGGATAATATGTCCCTAAAAGGGCCCATCTTCTCATCCTATGATACCTCAGTTTCTTTAGGAAACTTTGGTGGGAAACCTTGCTGAAAGCTTTTTAAAATTCCAGGTTCACATTGTCTACTGGATTCTCCCATCCAATAAAATAATTCTAAATGCTTGTTGAGACAAGATTTCCCTTTGAGAAGTCATAGCAATTCTTTCTCAGAAAGTATGCTTCTTCTATATGAATACCTACTAGCAATTCTACTCTTAAATATGTCTGTCCATCCTCCCCTTTACTTGGAGCAGGGGTGTCAGGAATTGTTGACCACTGTCCCATGTGGTGAGGTATGTAACTGTAGCCTCTCGAAGAAGAACCTTCCATATCTGGTCTAGCTCCACCTGCCCAGGCTGATCATTGGCTCCTCCTGGGCAGGAAGAAGGACTTCCTTTTCTAGCTGAGCCTTGTTCGAGCAACAAGGTCTATTTGAGATCTAGCGTGTGTTGCTCTCGGTCTTGACTCCTAATTTGTCCCCTGGTTCTACCTTCCAGTTTTCCCTTGGATCCTGATTGCTGTCTGGTCCTGGCTCCCAGTTCCTGGCTCCAGACTCCCTCCAGATCGCTGCCCATGGCCAGCCCTGACCAAAAGACACACATGTTTCAGTAGTACTTTAATGGAACAATAATAGCAGATTGTGACCTTTGCCTCTAGCAATTCAAGAACCAAGTTGCTCATAAACAGGGATGAAAAGCTTGGCCTTCATAGATACAGAAGCTGCTTTCAAAAAGAATTTTGATGAGTATACTTAGTTTAGAAGTGGAGTCTAATGCCTGGAAAGCAGCCAATATAGTATCATTATTATTAAAGATGGATCTAACAATACAACTTGTGTTTTATTTAAATAGTAATAGGCACAGTCACAGGAATTATTTGAAGAGATAAACTATATAGCTAAGGAAGGTCATACTTTATCTATAAACACAGAACTACTGGAGCAAGCATGCAGAAGGAAATAGACATGATGTTCTTTACCCTTCAATGTTGTTTCAACTGGTTCAATGTATATAAGAGGCAGCTAGACAAGTATATTGTGGCACTCAATAGAGCCGCCGCTGCTAGTAATATGAAAAAGAAAGGTTACCTTATGCAAATATCACTTTCTGCAACAGAATTCTTCATAGCAGTTTTAGCAAAAGCAGGAAACATTTAAAGTATGTCAAGGAAGGATAGGGAGGTGATGAAATAATGTTAATATTATAGATTTTCATGGTGTTCATCTAGGGGTATGTGAATCAGCAAAACTCAGTCTGGCTGAAGTTCTACAAATTCCACCTTGAAACTCGTTCCAACTCATATCTATTTCAAATTGCAATCCTAGTTGTTTTGGTTTCACAAAAATTTGTGCATATTTTTGTACACATTTCCCTAAATGTATGTCTCAACTGTGTGCATTTCTGAAAATTATGCATTCTTCACCTGTTGATTAAAGTGAGTTTGTACACATTTTTCAGAAGTACGCATTTTTCCATGCATATTTTTCAAATTTATGCATTTGTCAAACACTTGTTGTTCTGCAAATCATATTGCAAGTTTGGAATTGTATGGATTTTAACTGCAGTTTGTGATCAAGTCCGCATTCAGGCCTCGGAGGTGTGAAGTGGGCAAATCTGATTAAAAAATGAACTTGACAATAACTAGCAACATGTCCACCATGTAGTGGAAATATGGATTAGATGACATTTAACAAATTGAAGTTTAATCCAGACAAGACAAAGGTGCTACTGCTCAGTCAAAATGCAGATCAGGAAATAGGGATTCTACCTGTGCTGGATAGGGTTACACTCCCATTGACGACTCAGGTCTGCAGTTTGGGTGTACTCCCAGACTCAGCCCCGAATCAGGTTTCAGCAGTGGGCAGGAGTGTATGTGCACAGCTGAGGCTAGGGCACCAACCTGTTCGTAGAGATGCGTGATCTGGCCACAGTGGCACACACTTTAGTTACATCCTGTTTGGACTACTCCTGTTTGGACTCTATATGGGGCTGCCTTTGAAAAGTATTTGAAAACTTCAGCTGTTCCAAAATATGGTGGCCAGACTGTTGACTGGGGCCCGTTACAGGGGGCATGTGACTCCATTGTTACAACAGCTTCACTGGCTACCACTGTTTCTGGGCGCAATTCAAAGTGCTGGTTATGACATATATAGCCCTATATGGCACAGGGTCCAGGCTACCTGAAAGACTGCATTCTCCCATATGAGCCTGCCAAGGTTTTAAGATCTTCTGGGGAGGGGGCATAAAACACACATGCTGCAATGCCAAAAATCTATACTTACATTGTTGTAGCATAAGCCGCTATATAGAACCAGGGTGATAGAGTAGAAAATGGCCTTCATGACTGCAATCTGCAGCCCATAGGCTGTCCTTACTTGGCTTGATGCCCAGGGGAAGAAACCTGTAGCACGTACAGTCACGTACATGACATACCCTCCAACATTTCACAGATGAAAATAGGGACACACATGTGAATTTGTAAGAGGTATGGTTAAGCAACATGAAGGTGTGATCAAGAGGGTGTGGCCAGGCAACAGCATGAGGGTGTGGCCAAGGGTATGGCCAGGCAACCAAAGGGCATGGTCAGGTACAAATGTTATTAGACGGAACACACAAAACTGCAGTATTTTAAGCACAGAAATCTTTGAATTTATGTATTGCATTTAGGGAAGCCAGAGGAGAAAAAGAAAACCCCAAATTAATAAATACAACTCTCTCTGTGTGTGTGTGTGTGTGTGTGTATACACACACAACATTAACAATAAATACAACATTATTATAAAAAAATAAACATTATTAAATAAATAAATACAACATGGGTGAAAAGTCTTCCTTACAAACCATGACTCTCCTCCCTCTCAGGGTTGGGATCTCAAAATTGAAAATGGAAAACCTTGACTGGTGCTGAATCCTCAGTATTTTTCTTTGGTCTCTATCCTGTACTCAGGCCTTCAGACTTCACTCTGCTGCTTGAAGTACTACATTCTTTCTGATGCTAGATCTATATGTTCCTTTTCTGATCCTCCTTATGTTCTGCCTCTCCCTAAATTTCCCTGCAATAATAGGTAAAAGGCTATAGTTATTAAGTGTTTATCCTTATATCTTATTATATTGTCAGTATTTGCCATGTTATAATATTTGGCCCAGCTACAAATTTTCTCTTTGTGCAGAAATGCATCCTTTCATTCAATGTGTTGGTAACCAAGGCTGAACATCTCTAGGCATGCCTATTTATTTATTTTATGTCTATTTGCATCAACTTGGCTTGTCAATCACTAGCTGAAACAGCTAATAACCCATAACAGATCACAGAGACACAAACGTGGAGACCAGAAGTCTCCCCAATGCCATGGCCCTGATCTGGATGGGCTGAATTTTAGCGGGAAGACAAAAGAAAACAGAAAAATGCCCTACCTAGCCACCCACCCCATGCTCTTAAAAATGCTCTAAATTTTTAAGGGCTCTGACCACTCTGAAGCCACTTTGATCTCCAGACCCATGATGATGATGATGGTGATTGCTGTTGTTGCAATTATTATTATTATTTATTTATTTATTTATTTATTTTATACCCCGCCTTTTTTCCTGCAATAATCCTCCTCCACTCCTCCATTTTATCCTCACAACAACCCTGTGAGGTAGGTTAGGCTGAGAGTCAGTGACTGGCCCAAGTCATCCAGTGAGTTTCATGGCTGAGCAGGGACTCAAACCCGGCTCTCCCGAGTCCCAGTCCAACACTCTCACCACTACGCCACACTGGCTCTCCCACTACGCCACACTGGCGTACCATCAACGTCCATGGTGCTTAACTGAGTATAAGAGAACAGTTCCCTGGCCCAAAGACTTACAATCTAAAATGTAATATAGAGGTGACAACAAATGGTAGGAAGGGGTAAACCAGGGAGGAATATGCAATTATTTCAGTCAAACATAACTTTCAGCCTACTTTCCCCACATTGTGCAGGAAACTCCTTGTTTTAAAGATCTCCCGCCCAATTTAAAAATGGATCCCTCCATGGTGACTTTGTTCTCATTAGTAGTTTACCAAAGAAATACTAATATTTAACATTTAGATATCTCTGAGTGTGCAAATTGGTTCACAGGCCCATCCTGCAAGCTCCTATTTTCTCCACTCAAAAACAATATGTGGGCTCTATTGTACTTTATTAAAAAAAAACAAACCAAGAACAACAGCACTGTGATTGAACAATAATGCCAAAATGGAATGATGATGTTAGTTGCTGCTATTTGAGGTAGTTGGGATTTTTCTCTTTCTTTCTCTTGAGGAGGGTGTGTTTTCCGCTAACTCTCTTCTAATGCATTTTTAAAAAAACAATCCAAAATCCCTGCAGAATAATCTTAATCATTACTGTAGAGAGCTTTCTCTATTGTACTTCAGCATGTGTTAGAAAAAGACTTTCCCATGGGGGTACACAGGTAGAGCCAAGTAAAATTTACCACTGCTCTGAAAACAGAATAACAGTGCAATCCTATGCATGTGTACTCAGAAGTAAGTCCTATTACATTCAATGGGACTTACTCACAGGAAAGCGTGTATATTTTAAAGCAATCTACAACACTGACCATCACATCTTGTGCCAGCAAATTGATTATTCATTGTGTGAAGAAGTATCATGTAAATGAGGGATAATTGTGAAATGCTGCTCCTTGCTAGAAGAAGAGGTAGCAGCAGTAGAGCCAGTGCTAGGATGACTTTTCCAGAATTATATTATTATATAATATTTTATATATTATAATTATTACATTATTATATTATATATTATTTATAATATTTTATAAGTGGCTTTTGTAATATTTTTTTACCTTACTTAACCCCTTAATTGTTGATATCTGGTGTTTTTCATGGGGGGGGGAGTCATTTATTGTTGATATCTGGTGTTTTTCATGGGGGGGTCAGTGCTTACAGGGCAATCTCTTTCTTTTTGTTTTAAAATTGTCAGGATTGGCACAAATTCATCAGGTGAAGCTTACCTACCAACCCCAAACCCTCAAACATGGAGCTTCAGAGAGAAGGGGAAGTTTCTTGCATTTCCTTCTGACACTGTACCTCACCTGTTAGAGGCACAGAGTCAGCTCTGTTAGGAAATAAAATCTTTGGCAATATAAAGATAGGAATCATGTGATAAATTCCCTCATTCACCTCTCCCTCAGTCTAGGCCAGCGGGTGCAGCCTCCACCTCCTTTTCTTTTCACCCAGCAGAGGCAGCAGTTAGAGCATGAGCGCACGCAAGCACGCACACACACCCTCGAGTGTGTTTCCTCCCTGCTTACTGTCTCTCTGTGGGCAGCCGTTCGAGCCTAAGCAGAGATACTCTTAAAGGGGCCATGGGCAAAATTGCAGCTAAGCTAAAACTTTTACCTAAAAGTTTTAGCTTAGCTGCAATTTTGCCCATGGCCCCTTTAAGAGCAGCTTAAAGTAGCTTGTGGGAGGCAGGGGAATTCGGGACTCTGCATAACAAAGTGAGAAGCCGTGATGGCTTAAGGGTTTTCGTGAAGGTCCCAGCATTTTCGGGACAGTTGGAGACTATGACATGATTCATTGTCAAGTAGGGGTCAAGTCCGGTAAAGCAGGGTAACATCCACCAATTAGGATCACATGCAGTAAAGCATAGTCAGGTTGAAGAGAGCTACGTTAGGAAGAGTAAGAACCTTATAAGCTACTGCAGGAGATACAGAGTATTTCCTCACAGGGAGAGCTGTTGCTCCAGCAAGGGATTGCAGGCAATTGAGGCCTTAAGAAAGCTGGCAGGCCCAGGACTTTCAGAGGATGCTAGCTGTAGCCCTTAAAGGGCCCACATTTATTTCTGTAGCCTCGTACTCTTCTATGTCCAAGGCACAGGAGAAGCTGTGGTGCCATCCACAGAGTCTGAGGTTGAGGGAGGGCTACATTCTCAGGTCAGCAGGAAAGTATATGGGAGAGCCAAGGTTTGCCCCTGAAGTGGCTCATCGACCAGTGGCTCATCAGGCTCTGAGTTCTCCTCGGGGTGTTGCTGAGAATCTGAGCCTGGGGACATGACACCGGCCCCCTTATATTTGTGCCTGCACACACCATATTTTCCCAGTGGGTTTTTTCCCCCTCTTCAAACAGCAGCTTCTTCCCACATTGCTTTGGAAGATGTTTCTGAAATTCTCTGTGTTTGGGAAGCAGCTTGTCTGTGGTTGTCCTCAAGGGATGTGTGCTGTGCTCTGGTACTGCTTCTTCCCAGAGTTCACCAGAAACCATTTTTTCCTACCTTGTGACAGACTGCATCACAACTGTTTCATCCATAAGTTTGCAGTTCCTTGAGATAAAGTTGGGCCGTGTAGCATTTTAAACTACGTACAGAGTCCTGATAAACAACAGAATGCAGTGTCCTAGTATTGTACGGTTGCTTCTTTGGGGAATGGGAAATCTAATTGAAATTTCAAGCAGGCTTTTCTGAACAGACAGACAGAAAGCACAACGGAATCCTAATTCCATTACAGTACTTTTAGATGCTTCTTTTTTAGAACTCTTTGGTAATGAAAAAAGATGGTGGATGATGTATGTAAATAGCTCAAGTTCACTTGCAGGGAAAAATTAGATTCTCAGAACCATTTCACAAACTACTCAAGTGCTTGGCAAAATGTAAAAAGATATAATTCCACATTTCCTTCCTGCTGACACTTCAGTGTATACACTGCATATTCTTGTTATCTCTTGCTATGAATACTGAAATCATGAAATTAGGAGCTCCATGTTATAAAATAATTCACTCTCTGTCATCAGAGTAGGTTTCCTTATCATATCGTATACTTCTTTTTCATTAAGCAACATAGGCACAGATATACCCTTTCTCTTTTCAAAATTGGTAGCACGTTTCAGTATATATTAATCCTTTCAGCGGCATCAGCTAAACTTTTTCAGAGAGCTTAGATTCTGGATGGATTTGTCTTAATCATATGTGATACATATGCTAATCTAGGCTAACTGTCCAATGAGAGAGAGAAAATGGCCTTTTTAGCAGAATAAATTAGACCATTTTTTTAAAAAAAAATACTTTTATTATTGGCATTGCTTTGATGTGCTTAACTTTTCCACTGAAATCAGTGGAAGTTAAAAAGTGCTTAACTTTGGTCAGATCATTATGTCATAGTAGGATAAAACTCCCTTCAGAATCAAAACTGTCAGAATTGAAATGACAATGGCAAATCCTATGGTGTGTTATGTACAGCATTTATAGAATATGAATATCCGTTAGGTCAGATCCCTTCTCTCCCTTTTCTCACCACTTCTTTCAAAATGTCCATACAGCTTTCCTTCAAAATCTTCATCTTCCTGATAAGGGACTTTTACATATATATATATATATATATATATATATATATATGTCCCTTACCAGTGTGGCGTAGTGGTTAGAGTGTTGGACTGGGACTCAGGAGATCCGGGTTCTAGTCCCTGCTTGGCCATGAAACTCACTGGGTGACTTTGGGCCAGTCACAGACTCTCAGCCTAACCTACCTCACAGGATTGTTGTGAGGATAAAACGGAGAGGAGGAGGAGGACTATGTAAGCCGCCTTGGGTTCCTTGCAGGAAAAAAGGTGGGGTATAAATATAATAAAATAAATAAATAAATATCCTGCTTCACTCCCCCCCCCCCCAAATCCCAGTGGAGTCCAAAGTGTCCTAAAACAATATATAAAAGCATTATAAGCCCTGTTCAGGCATTCCTTAACTGTGCAGGATAAACATGTAAGGAGCGGCCGTATGCTAGCCCCCTTCTTGCATGCTTCCGTTGCCCTCTACATGTGGAGGGCAATGTTCTAAAAAGGAGAACCTCCTCTGGCTGTGGAGGCTGTCCACATGATCTTGAACACTGGCAAATCACTAGGCTAGGGGATTGTCAGAGAGGAAGTGCCAGAAGTTGGCCAGAAAAGTCCGAGGTCAAGTTTAGGAAGCAGAACAAAAAAAGTGGATAGCACACAGAAAGCAACACACGGGGACTGGAAGCTAGATAAGCATGTATGTTGCTCCAACAACTAGCAGACGCTGAACCCTCTTAAGGAGGGTTCTCGATTCCTTTAGTTTGTTAGCTCTGTCCCCACCCTGAATGAGGCCTTGTCCTCTTAAAGGGACCTTGCTTGCTTTAGAAGCCTTTGACTGTGATGACACAGAGGTGACTGCAGTAGTGTGGTGGTTGCAGTTTCAGACCTGGAGTCTGAGATTGGTAATGCGACTGCTGGGATTTTCTGTGGAGGAGGGGTCTGAGGAGGTAGGGGCCTTGAGATGTGCTTCTGGAGCCCAATCCTCTTCCTGGTCTGAAAGATTGTCTATATCAGGGCCTCTTCCCCCGAGGAGGAGGGATTGGATGCTAACACACAAACAAGTTAACCGAGAGGAATCAGTTTAATGGATCAATTATCAGATCATAGCTCTCTCAGTATTTGACCATTTTTTAAGGATTTCCACTCCTTGACTTGCATACCAAGGGGCACACTGGGCTCACAGTTGAAACCCCACACACACACACCCTTTCTCCTTTGGAAATCAGCCTTAGTAGGGGGCATTTTGCCTCAGAGAAAGAATGGGATGAGAGTGAAGGATGTATGTAAGCCTTCCTCAGCCAATCATTCCCCCTCCCCCCAAATTTCTCATCTTTAGATACATTTGCCACCACAAAATTTGAAGCCCATGTTTATGAGGTAAACACAGATCTGGTGGGGATACATGCAAATTGGGAGGCAATTTCATGGGGGAAATGATGGGCAGGGTAACAATTATGTACTCCCCTTCTCTTCCTTCTTGAGGGGATTTTGCAAGGGGGAAAGAAGCCTTTGGGGCTTCCTCACACACAGTTGCAGTATAGTGTGTCACTTTCCTTTGGTACCCCCAAGGGTAGTTTTGCACATACCCTTTCACAACTTGCTAGTAACTCAACTCAGGGCCCCGAACATAGCAACAGTTCCATAGCTTAAGCATTATTTTTTATTCAGCAGCAAATATTTCAAGGGATTCTTCACCAATGTATTTTCAAAGTTGGTTTTATCTTCTTCTATCAATCAATTTTTATTATACGGTCACGGACCCAACAAAAACAATATCGGACATCATTAAACGGATAAAAACACAATCATTAAATCATTATACAACAACAAACATTAAAACATACACCAGTTTAAAACATCTTAAGATAACCAAAAACAAGATCCTGCTATAGAAGTTACATTTATGATGGAAGAATTGCCTTATGAGTCCTTAGTACAGAAAAAAGAAACTTAGCCACTGCCTCCGTTGTTGGTTTACACGTCTTTGCCAGGAAGTGTTTCAAGTACTGGTCTGGTGACCTTCCAGGGCATTTCCTCATAATAGGGCCAAGAAGTCTGTTTCGTTCCTCCCTGTGTGGGTTCAAAAAAAATGTGCTCTAAGGATTCGACTGCCTCATCTCCACAACCACACAATCGATCCTCATATGGTTTGCCCTGAAAGCGCCCTACTAAAATTGCAGAAGGGAAACAATTAAATCTTGCCCTTGAGAAAATATTGCGATATTTGGGGACGGTCAGAAAATCCAAATATCTAGCATACCTGGGATGTTCGAAACTTAGACCGTGATGTAATGGAGAGCAGGAACTACTAGCTTTTGACATGGAGTATTGAAGATCAATGTCTTTAATCCGTTGTTCTATAATGGATTTTATCACAGAGTGGTCTTGTGTATAAAGAAAATCCATAGATAAACCTAATAAACACAGTTTGGTCATAAATCCTTTGGACCATGAACTTGTGAAACCGTCCCTTTGCATCAGATAGAGGTAGCCTTGAGATGGATCAACATAGATAACCTTAAGCCAGTAGCGAAAGGCAAGGCACTAAGCTCTCCCTTCTACAGAGGCAAGGCCAGCTTCCAAGCGTAGTCCAACAGATGGTGCACACCTTGGCATTCCAAAAAGCGAATGACGAAAATGTGAAAGGACTCTTTCAACAGTTAGATTAAATCCCTGAATCCATATTGGAATAGCATACAACAACAGAGCCACAGTTTTTGCCTTAAATACTTGTAAGGCAGCAGGAATAAATTGTGCTCCCTTGGTATTAAAAAATCTCAGTATTGCCTTGCTACTGTTCAGGGCAGTCTGAACCGTAGACTCCCTTTGGGAAACCCAGGAAAGGGTAGAAGAAAACAGAACACCGAGATACCTAAAACTCTTGACCTGTTCAAAGTACTGTCCTTCTATTAACCACTTTTTTGTTGGTTTACGCCTGGAAAATACCATAATTTTTGTTTTATTGAAATTAACTGTCAGCAAATTGTCCTTGCAATAAGACATGAAAACTCGAAATAACCATTTAAGGCCTATCTTGGAAAGTGAAATTAGAACAGCGTCACTAGCGTACAATAGTAACGGGACTTTAGTCCCGGCCAGTTTTGGTGTATGAAAATCTGATGCTAAACATTCTCCTAACAAATCATTTAAATAGAAATTGAACAATGTAGAGGCTAAAATGCAGCCCTGGCAAACCCCCTTATTGGCTAAAATAGGTTTTGTCAGATAGCCCTCCAAGCCGCCTCTTACTCGGATCGTAGTACATTGCTATAAACATTTAATAAGATATAACAATCTTTTATCTATAGTAGAATGTTGTAGCTTGGTCCATAGTCTTTCTCTTGCTATTGTATCGAAAGCGGATTTGAGATCTATAAACGCAACAAACAAACCATTTCCATGAGTATTCATATATTTCTCGGCCAAGTGCTTTAGGACTAGACAATGGTCGAGGGTTGATCTACCCTTCCTAAAACCAGCTTGTTCATCCCCCAGGATATTTTCCTCCTCTATCCAAGAGGTGAGCCTTGAGTTTAGGTAACTGGCATACAGCTTCCCCACCACTGACAGTAGACTGATAGGCCTATGATTTGATGGATCTTCTCTGTCACCTTTTTTAAATATAGGGATCACAACAGCTTCCAACCATGCTAGAGGGAGCTGTCCTGAATTATTAATATGGGAAAAAGGATTTGCGAGGAGGGGTGCCCACCAGTCTATATTGACCTTCAGGACTTCCGGAATTATCAAATCCGGGCCTGGGGCCTTTCCTGACTTGAGATTTTTAAATAAAATCTTTATTTCAAGCTGAGAAACTGGGTCCCATTTAGGTAGATGGTTTATCTCTAGAGAGTCTATATTTTCCATTTGGTGTTCCCCAGTTTCTGTAAAAATTTTGGAGAAATGGCTCTCCCATACATCCGCTGAAATATTACAACTAATTAAGCCTGAAGCTTCACCCAGGACACCAGAAACCAATGACCAAAATAATTTAGATTTGTTATTTAATGAAGAGTCTATCAAAACCTTCCACCCATGTTGCATTGCTTGCATCTTTTTTTGTGCTAGGAGTGACTTATAGCAATTTTTTAACAAATAGTATTCATAGAGTAAGATTGTAAGATTTTCTTTTCTATATTGGAGATATACTTCTTTCAGTTGTTTTTTTTACTGCAAGACAATCCTTGTCAAACCACTTGGGAGGGCTCCTCATCGGGGCATTTCTTGAAGCAAAATGTTTCTGAGTTAAGGCAGGTTTCAAGGCAGACATCAATGTGGAGTAATTATTTAAGACAGATGTAGTCTCAGTGTCTCTTAAAATTGAAGATTTCAATTCTTCACCCCTGGGAGAATTTAAAATATCAGCAACTTTTGTATTTACTGCTTCTGACCAATATAGTCTCTTATACCTGATGGTTAAATCTGGGTCTCTATAAGTAATACCTTGGATTGCAAGTAACTTGGTTTGAGAGTGTTTTGCAAGACAAGCAAATTTTTAAATATTTATTTAATTTTTTTTTACTTGATATACAAGCGACGTCTTGCAATACAAGTACTGTAGTACGGCTTAAATTAAAAATCTCTGTACAAATTTTTTTTGGGGGGATTTTGTTTTAATATAAGAGTGTTTTGGATTACAAGCACATTTCCGGAACGAATTATGCTCTCAATCCAAGGCATGACTGTAATTGAAACCAGTATGTGCTGAGGTAGGTAATAAGAGCATAAAATTGAGAGGTAGATGGTCGCTTTCGATCCTATTTCCAACAGGAAAGTCCTTAATCATGTTGGATAAATAATAAGATATCAAAACATAATCTACCTTCTTCTATGAATGTGCTAATATGTACAGGGCAATAAACTGAGAAAGGAACAACTAAGAAGCCCACAACTATATTTGGTCTAGGTGCATTAATGTAACAATATTATGTTTCTGCAGACTTGAAAGAAATGTTGGCAGATGCTTTAGGTTAGTCATAGAGAAGGGATTTACTGCATAAAACAGCCCTCACTATGCAGCCTTGGCTTCCTCTGAATCTATGGGCACTTGATACCTGTGCTGTAGACAGGCCAATCAATGTGTGAGAGCACAGTGCCATCCAAACATATTGTGATGAGCATCAGCAACCAGAGAGTCCAGCTATGAAACACAAGTCTCTGTTGAGTCATGGCAGAATTCCCAGCCAGGAAAGCCTATCACCAACCATCTGTTCTGTTGAAATCAGTCAGTGTCTAAAGAATGTCCTGTCACTCATCAATTACTTGTCTAGGGCACAATCCACTGTGCAGCTCTCTTGGGGGAAAAAACCCATGGAAATGAATGACAGGTCTGCAGGAGCTGGTAGTACTTTTTGCAGCTGGCGTTCATTTCCATGGTGCTTTCACAGAATTGCCCAACAGATTGCACTTCAAGTGAAATAGAATTTACAACATATTTCCTATTTTCTGTCTGAATCTACTGTCAGCATCATGCATTGGATGGATCAGGCTGGTGAACAAATTGAAGCTTAATCCAAACAAGGCAGAGGTGCTCCTGGTTAGTTGAAAGGCAGATCAGGTAATAGGAATTCAACCTCTGCTGGATGGGGTTGCACTCCCCCTGAAGACTCGGGGTTTGTGAAATTTCTCCACACAAACACAGAGCTATAATATTTAGAAAGGATTTCCACGTGACATACAGTCTCTGCGGCCACATTCCACGTTCCTCGTGGCTGCAGGGATGAACATTTTCTATGTGATGGCACCCATCTACACAGGGTGCCACATCATACATTATAGCAGAGGTGGTAGAGAATCCAACATGGGGATGCCATTGTCAGTGGTATTCCAGAGGCCAGTAGAACATGTGCTCCAATTCCAGTTGTTTTCTTTTCTACCATTATAAGCTGCTCAAATTGAGTTTTAAGGTTAATTTGGCAGAATTCTGTAGTTGGATGTACACTCTGGTTCAGGGTGGGTCTTGGCACAGCAAACTCTCAGTTCCTTTGTTGAACTATAGTATGATTTATTGTGAGGCAAGTCACTTACCCAGGGTCTTACTTCCATACATTTTAGATAGTGACAGACACAGATCCTCTGCAAGTGAAGGTAGGTTGTACACAGCAAGAGCAGATCTCCTAATTGCTCAGATCAGCAAGCAAACATGATAAGGAAGCTTTTATAGGGGTCAGGGAATATCTCTAGTGGCATGAAGATGTTGCTTTGATTAGCATGGCTGCCTTCCCTGCAATTCCCTCTTTTGTCCTGCCTTGGTCTAGTCCTGGCTTGACCCCTGAGCAGGAAGCAATGAGGAAGCTGGATACAGAATTGGAGACTGGCCAAGCTTGAGAGAGTTACAGTCTAAGTGTGTGAGTTGCATGGATTGGATGGAGTTGTCCATTCCGTCATTTGTTCATCTATGAAATTGGATTTTCCCCCACTTCTGAAAAGTGTGTAAAAACATTCACTGCGAAGTATGCAATTTATGTACCAACTTATGGAAGTTCCATATTGGTGTATTTTTCTTAGCACCTGAATGCCACGTTTCTTAGAATGTTGAACTGTGCGTGCTGCAGTTGCATTTCTCCAACAGGGATTGAGCAAAGAATGCAAGTTTTAGTCAGAAGTTTTGCCCTTTTATTAGTCTTCTAATTGCTGATCTTTGTGAATCGTGAGAATGGAAGACCACAATATAAAATACTTACGGCTATATGCCACGCGTGCATGGTGCAAGACATAGAAATAAGCGTCTTCATGTAACTTGCTGGGGGAAAAATGTTAAAGTCATAAATCCATGGAATCCTCCCAACTCGCAGATGCCAATCCAATGTGGAAACCACAGGCTGGATTTACAGAAATCCAAACTCATTTTAATCCATTCTGGATTTCTCTATCCCTACAGCTGGCAATCCAGAAAATGGCATCTTGAGAGAAAGCTGAGGTCAAGCACAATGAGGCATGGTCCAATAGCAGGGTTGTGAGGCAAAGCCAAGGTAGAACCCAATGGATCAGTCCAAGGGTAGGTGAGATTCCAGGAGCAAGTTCTGGGGGTCAGTCAGGGTAGGAGGCAGGAACAAGAAGCTGGGTGTCACAGAGCTAGAGTCTGTGTTGTTCCAGCAACTCACAGACCTCAGCTGGGAGCTGTAGTCTGGTCTTCCAGACCCCTCTCAGGCCTGGCTGCAGCCAGCTAGTTAACCTTCAATGCTCCCCATTCCTAAGGAGCATTTTATTCCAGAGGAGCCCCTTTCTTCTAAGGAGGCCCCTTAATCTTGAGGAACCTGGCTTTCCTGGGCTTTGAGGCATATGCTCTGCCAACGGGTGGCTGGCTGTGCCTGCACCTTCTGGCTTCTGTGCCCCCTGGGGCTGGGAGGTGGTTTTACCTATCCTCTGACTCCACAGGTGAGGCAGCAGCTGCAAATGAGTTGATACCCCATCTGCATGTCCCTCCAAGCCCTCTGCTGTCAACAGGCCTGGTATAGCCTCTTCAAAGATACCAAGGGTGCCTAGGGTAGCACTGGAGTTAGGGGGGCCCATATGTTTTTCAGATGCCAAGACTTCATAGTCTTCATCTGAGGATAAGTCATCCTGGGTCAGGTATGACATCCTCTGGACAGAGCTGGGCAATGGTGCACAGGCAGAGAGAGTCCCCACTTGACATCACCAAGGTCACCAGTTCAAGTGGCTAAGCTCGCTTTCTTACAGAAAATAAGCAATAAATGTATTATAGAAAGGAAATGCCACAGTACAGCAAAGCTAAGTCTTGCTCTGACTGTGGGCAACTATGATTTGTTTTCTGAGGAGATAATTCTGTCTTCCTGAAATGATGAAACATTTTACCTAACACAAATTCTCGTTGGAAAATGAAGCACAAATCAACCATCAGGCCTTGGATATCAGCCAAGGATAGATGTGCTTCTGTGCATTAGGCAGAGGAGGTTTCATTGTGTTGCTGATTAAGTTAGCATGGCTGACTTCATACTGAAGAGGCAGGATTAGTATTGCAAAGCATATTGGTACACGGAACTGATTACTGGTTGTGGGGTGTAATTCACAGGCAAGGGCAATATCCTGCTGTGATACAGTAACGGTTCAACACACCAGTATCCACAGGACTGGAACAAAGAAAAAAAAACCTTTTCTTTTGAAAGAAAGAGTGATGGGGATGTATTTGATTTTCAAAAGATGCACACATGCTGTCTCAGCCCAAACAAAACATTAGTCCATTCAGTATATTGTTGCTCTTTTGTCCCAGAGAATGAATAAGAAAAATAAAGGCAAATTAAAAATATGTTACCATTCCTATACAGTACTTTATTTTGCATGCTCGGAGGGCAATGCATGACTTAAATTCTAAATGCCAGGCTTTTGTGATCTTCTCCAAGACCTCTGACCTGATGCCATAGCTGCACTTCTCAAGAGATCATGCTGCCGTCGGAGCTGCCATTGAAGATTGCCACGTTCCCACTACCTGTCTTTTAATCACTTCACATTATAGATTGTATTATTGGAATGAGGTTTGTATAGTCAAGTTTTGTTGTTGTTTTAGTGTGCAATCCTATGCGTGTTTAGACAGAAGGAAGCCCTACAACTCCCAGCATGCCCCAGCCAGCCCTGCTGGTTGGGGCATGCTGGGAGTTGTAGGACTTTTTTTTTCTGTCTAAGCATGCATAGGATTGTGCCCTTACTTAATTAATTTTCCAAAGACAAAGACACACAAATGAAGAAAAAACACCTCAAATTTAAATCTCATTATTGACAGAGGGTAGTACACTCCCCCCATTAACTTTACAGACAAAAATATAGGTGGATCCATTGGCTGCTTGGAGGTTTTCTTTATGTTTCTTCATGATACAAATTATATATACCGGTAGTCTCCTGTCTGTAGTTTATAACATTTTAACTTCCTCCCCACTCCACAATCTAAGTGGCAATTGTAGGTGAGGTGGGCTTGCACTGCACATCTTTTGCCAGATGCAAGCATTTACAGTGATACTATTCTTATTTCTGTGTCCCCATTTGTAAATCCTTCCTTCCACCTCAGTCGTTCCCAGAAAATTCCATATTCTGCAAGCACCACGAATCATGCATTCAGAATGCTAGAAAGAAACCAAGCAAATGCATGCACATTTACACAATGTGAAGAACTTATTCTGGGCAAGGAATGTATGGTTCCTTCACAAAGGAGATTTTTATTCAGTGCTATTTATGTGTTTTCTATTTTAAGGCTGTTGATTTTATGGTTTTTGTTAACATTTGATAGTCTTGTTTTATACTTGGATTTTTTTTAATGTGAAGAGTTAATCCACTTTGAGTCCATTTTATGAGGAAAGGCAGGCTAGAAATAGAACAGATCAAATTTTTGTGTGTGCTGTTACACACAACCTTTCTTAGTTTTAAAGTTTGTAATACAGTCCTTGAGAATAATAATTTGCATAGAAATGTAGAGAATCTCAACCTGCTGTTGGCCAGTGCTTATGGCTAATGGCCTCTGATTATGGCTAATGTTACACTCATACTGTGTTCTGGGGGACTCTCAAATTCCTCAGTGAGAAAATCAGTAACAGTGCCAGTTTGCCCATCACTACCATATTCCTTTGAGTGTGTGCCATGGAACACAGTGAGTGTTCTACAATATACTCCCAGAATCTTCTGCAGTTGCACAGAGGTTCCCTGACAGACATACAAGAGTTATTCAGCAGACATGTTGGGCAGACATGTTCTTCAGCAGGGTGGTCGGGTGGCCATCCAGATGGGTGATTCATAAATGTAATAATAAATAAAACGTCAATGTGGAAAGGGTTTCCTCAAGATAGGAAGACTGAAAGCCATTAGTCTAATAACACATACGTATGTTCTGAGCACAATTAAACCACAATTTTAAACACTTGCAACAAAAAAATTACCTTATTTTTAAAAGGAGATGCTTCAGCACAGGGATGGGGGGAATCACATTTATTAATAAGTTAAAGACTGGGAACTTTTAACAGACAGATGCCTAATAACCTCAAAGAGCTGGTGCTTATATGCAAAATTAGCCATGGGAGAAGACAATGATGAATTTGAGGTGTCAACTAGATCTTAAAATTGATTCCTAGTGTTGCCTGGAACAAAAAAATAATAATAGTATGCAATTGAATTAATTGTCATAGGATGCTAAAAGTCCATATACTGACTCCTACTGAAAAGGATACTACTGTTTGAGACAGTCCATAACTACCAGTACTTTTGTGGCCTTCTGTTTGAATCACTGTATTACATTTTAGCCTTAAAATCAAATTAATATGTCTACTAGTCACTTGTTAACTTTCCTAAAAGCAAACAGCAGTGAGAAATTAGTATTTGAACATATATCACTTTCTCTTATTAAGATTGACTGATCTAAAATTATTTCATTTTTACTTTATACTCCAGAACTGTTTCCCCCTTATCTATTAAAGGGTTAAAAATGTTTCTCAGTGACAGCATTAGCTACTAATGGAAGCTTTTAACACTCAGCCCTGGCAGGCTTGCTAGGAGACAATAATGAGATGTGAAAGCTCTAAGATTTATTTAAAAGGAGACTTTAGAGTTGACTGCTAAAGACTTCTTTACTCAGAATAATGGAATAAATAGCAATGCAGTTTCCCAAGTCATATTGGAACCATTCCAGCAAAGATATCTGCCTGCATAAAACAGCTCACATGCTGAATAAGACTAATGATCTTCATATCTTATGGTGCCATCTATCAGCTGGGTTGCCTAATATTTTACCAGAGAAGGGACTTGGCTCAGTTGCTGTGCTCTGTAATCTTCCACACACCTGCCAAGGAGAAAGCTCCATTGATCATATATATATATATATATATATATATATATATATATTCATAGATTTCATAGATCATAGAGTTGGAAGGAGCCTACAAGGCTATTGAGTCCAACCCCCTGCTCAATGCAGGAAACTAGAGGAGGGGTCTCCCATCCAAGAAATAACCAGGCCTGACCCTGCTTAGCTTTCCACCGACAGATTCCCTTGCAAGACTGAGTAACATATGCAAGAGGTTGCTACTGTTATGCTCCATCAGGGGATCCATGGTCTGCTCTGGGTGATGGCTCAGGCGAGGAGGCATGACATGGGAGCTGCAGCTGGATCACATCTGGAACTAGAGTTAGTTTCAGGACCTTGGAGTTAGAAAACTGACAAGTTATTCCAGCCCTGATTGAGAGCAACTGGTAGGGATTTATACTCAGGCCTGGAGAATCTTTCTGGAAGCTCCGACCCTTCAGGTGCTATATCTGGCTGTTAAAAGACCAGCCTTTTCCTCCATGTGGTGGATTCTCCTGGGGAGTGGAGGAACTGGTTGGGGACTATTCCTCAGGGTCTCCCTGTTTATGGTCAACCCAGAGTCAGGGGGCATGCCACCCTCTGGGGGTCAGGTGGATAGGACATGGGGTCTGAAGCAGAGGGCCTCATGTTCTTTGACCCAAAGCATTTAAAATAATTTCCTGTAATATTCTGGCAACTCCATATTTTAGACAAATGTATGGATACTAGACAGGAGAATAACTGAGAACAGGTTTTGGCTTTAACTATTTGGTAAAAATCCACAGAAATTTGACCATGCATACTAATAATCACACAAGGCAAGAAACCACAGGTCAGCAGTATGTCCAGCTTGATAAATCTCCTTCCCACAAATACAATCTGATTCACTGGATCTGTGAGAGTTAACAAGGACTGCTTTGTGAGCATCAGAAACCATTACTATACGATTCAATTCAATTGACTTAAAGTTATGAAAATGTGTTTCTGCTCCCCCTCTAGTTTAGTTCCGTACACATCAGTTTTATGCAATCCATAGAATATGCAGTGTGGAAATATCAATCTTTTGTCTTCCTTTGCAGTGAAGAATTTGACAGCTAGTCTTTTGAAACTGTGCAACAAAATAGATTATTCTTGTTTTCCTTGTATAATCATGAAGGTAATCATCCTAGCACAGCAGTGACTCTTTGTATCCTTAGCAACACAAGTCCAGTCTTCTGCAGCAGAGTTCAGCGGAACGCAAACAGGGTCACATCTTTCCTAAAGGGAAATGTTTTGGTGAGTCAGCCCCACAAATGTTTTGGTGAGTATTGCAAATACAGGAAGGAAGTGAAGGAGCTCAGCAACTCATTAGAACTGTGTATCATTTCAGAGACTAAGTAGTACATGGATTACCCTCTTCAGGTCTATCAGAGTGAGACTCCATGCAGAACGCATGTGGTGATCTTATATCTGTTGATGAAGAAGAATTGATTCAAACATGGCACAGAGCTGTCACAGATTTCATAGATCATAAGAGTTGGAAGGAGCCTACAAGGCTATACGAGTCCAACCCCCTGCTCAATGCTTGGATGGGAGGAGGGGTCTCCCATCCAAGTAATAACCAGGCCTGACCCTGCTTAGCTTTCCACGCTCAGACAAGCTGAGCCAGCGTAACCCAGAGATGATATGGGCATGGATTAACTCAGGGCTCCTATGTGTCTTGCACAGCCCTGGTGTCACCATGCAGCATTCTTGGCCAGCTGTTAAGTCCTCAGTACCACAGCAGAGTCCGCCACTGATACCTGCCTTGGGCCTCTTGATCAGTTCTGGGTGGTGAGCCACCACTGAAATTTCCCATAATGCATTGCTCCATGGGATTGTTACAAATTAAAATGGCAGCCCACACAATGCCCTGGAGCAATGCTCCAGCAGGGGCATTGTAGAAAATTAAAATGGAGCTGTTCAGAGTGCTGCTGCCACCACCAAGTAAACCCACCAGAGGCCCACTGACATAGGAGGGTACCCACCGGAGGACAACTTGTTGAGGGCTTCCTCAAACTTGAAGCCAAACTTGGAAATACAGTTTTCCAGCTGTTGCTCACCAAAGATAGATGAAAGCCTCAACCTGGACTGATAGTATTCACTGTAGGGTGATCATGTGTCTTCTTTTACAGAGGACAATTCTCTGTTTGAAGGGCTGCCAGAAGACTGTCCTCTATTTTGAAGGTGCCCTCTATCTGAAGGGCTGCCTAGTCCAAGTCAGGTTTAAAGATAATGAACCATCAGAAGGAAGAGCAGGTGCCTTAAAAGTACCCATTAACAGCACCTGGACAACAGACTGAGTAAGGCACACAGGTCACCTGGTCACAGTCTTTCATACTATGGTAAGATGTACTATATTTCTATTTAGATTATAATAATAATCTGACATTTCACTGTAGTCCTATTGTTGAGTGTGTGATCTATTGCCATATGTTGTTGCTGCGGAATACAAAACCATTTTTAGGATAATGGTTGTTTTTTGCTGCCTTTTGTACTTTGTAGTTTTGTATTTTGCATTTATAGTATGGTGCTTTGTTGACATTGCCCTGTGTGCTGCTTTGGATTTATTCTTGATAAAGAAAAATTTCATTACCTTCATGAAAAATATAAATTATGAAAATAACAAAATAAATAATAGGAAAAAGCATGTTCTGTGCCAAAGTTTACTATGTAGAAAGGGTGCTTATCCTGCACTGTAGATGGCATTAGTGATACACAGCAAGCGTGTCCAAGATCCAGATGCTATAGAAGATGGGCAATAGGTATTACTTCACTAGTAACAGGAAATGCTTAATTTTCATCTACCTGCCATCTTCCACACTGATCAAAGGGGACCTTCGCCCTATCCTATCCCTTGTGTACAGTCTGCAGCTCCCCAATTTTGCTTGCTTGCTTGCTGATGGGCAGTGCAATCCTACGGCCCCTAGACAGCATCTAGATCAGTGTTTTGGGTCCCCAGATGTTTTTGGCCTACAACTCCCAGCATGCCCCAGCCAGCATAGCTGGCTGGGGCATGCTGGGAGTTGTAGGCCAAAAATATCTGGGGACCCAAGGTTGGAGAACACTGATCTAGAGGGCCGAAAATGGCTGTCTAGATGAAATGCAGGCCATGAGGCACTGGGCGGTGAAGGTCACTACCGGCTGTGCCTTGCGCCATGCATTGGATGCTTGTAAGCCTCCATGTTCAAAGGCTTATGTGCATCAAGCATGGATTGTGCCCCAAGAAACCCTGTGGAGTGGAGTGAAGAATGGGGGGGGGGCAGCTAAGTTGCTGGGCTGTCCTTAATTTCTTGGAAAAGAGATGCTGGAGCTCTTCTTTCCAGAAAGGCCATTCTCTAATCTGGAACTCCTTTCCTCCTAATCGCAGGTGACTGAGAGCCAGAAACATTATCTCCCATCTCCCCCCCTCCTTTTTAAAGTTAGTAACAGCTGCATGGGGCAGGGTGTGATTCGGGGCAGGAGTAGGACCAAGACACTGGCGGGAGAGGGTTAACATTTCCCTCTGAATCATTGCTTCAAGACATAATCACCCCCTTCCAAAGCTGCTATTTGCAATATGGCAAATATGGCTGGGGTATACTGGCGGTTGTAGGCCAAAAACATCTGGGGACCCAAGGTTGGAGAACGCTGATCTAGAGTGCCATATGATTTTTCAGAGTCCCAGCTCTGACATCGGAAACAGCTTAGACATTGGGGCTGGGACTCCCCATGTGGAGCACCTCCCCCCTCCTGCTTGCAGCCAGTGTGGAAAGAACAGCTCTGGCTGCATCTCCAAGGTCACAAAAGCAACCTTGGAAAAGGGGTTTAGGAGGTGGGGAGGGAAGGAGAGCAGAACTGCCAAGATATGATATATTCTGGCAGTGCCTCCGACTCCTTCCTTCCTGCTCTGAAGAGCTGCAGTTAGACAGTCAAAATCGGCCATCTAGCTGCTTTGCGGGACAGGAGGGACACGGAAGCGACCTTTGCCTCTGCTCTCATCCTATGCAATTATGGTGCATAGGATGACCATAATTCTCTGAGTTCGGAAGGTTACGAGCATCCCCATTGGGCTGCACCCTTAATTGCTTGAAACAATGCTGCCTGTAGCCACAACCACCAAGTTTCTCTGCTTACCTATAGGTAAGCTGATGGCCATTACCTTCTAGAAATCTCTTCCCCAGCCCTCAGCTGGAGCCTCTGAGGCTTCCACTTCCCAACCTGCTGGTTACTATGGGATCCCACTGCTGTCTTTCCTTTGCCTCCTCCAGCTGATACACACAGGCTCTTTAGGCCTCAGGGAGCACAAATGGTTCTACTAGAAGTCTTTCTTGCCCTTCATCAAAGGGAATGGCTCACAACTCAGTGGTAGAGGGCTTGTCTTGCAGGCAGAAGGTCCTGTGTTCAATATCCACCCTCTCCTGTTAAGGAATCTCAGATAGCAGAGCTGTGAAAAACCACTGCCTGAAAGCCTGGTGGACCACTACCAGTCAGAGTAGTGGCCCAGCAGGTATTGAACCTCTTGCAGCCTGGGGGCTGACTTCCATTTCAGAGAAGCTCTTGGGGGCTGCATTCCAGTGGTGGGCCAACGGCAAAAGGGACAGGGCCAAATACTTAACATGCCGGCATATTTTAGCTTAAATATCTTACTACCAATAATGAAGCCTTGGGAGAAAATGGTGTAATATAAATATAATAAACAAACAAATAAATAAATTTAAGCTTGATTCTTTGACAGTTTATATCTATTCCCATAAATGCCAGCATGTATGGCACTGTAGTATTCCCATTCCCAAAATATATACTTCAAACACATTGAAAGGCTTCATTGTCGGTCCAGTTATGAAGGAAAGACAGTCTGGTTAAAGCGCCACATGCATTGACAAATGATCACAATATGGGGTGTGGTGGAGAAAGCTCATCGTTAAGTTTTGCATATTTTCACGGAATGTTGGTATTTCCATTAACATGTCGTTATGTGACTATTTTGTGATTAGACAGAAATTTTGTTCCATCAAGGAGTCTCATTTATAGGCAATTATCTCAAAGGATAAATTAACATATGGGGAAGAAAAAGAGGTAACAACTACAGAACAGGTTCTCTGGTTGAGAAGTACGCAATATTGCCTAAAGCCAGCAAGAAGAGGAAATAATTTTTGACATTTGTGATTTAATATTCATTCTGCATGTTTTAGGATAATGGCAGTAGCATAAACAAAAGACCATGGATGCTTCAGGCTGGGTAAAATTATTTTCTTTCTTGTACCCAGATAAAGAAAGTGTATTGGCCAGAATGAATGGGAACACAAAATAGACATGGAATCCAAAAGTTCTGGAGAATTAGTGGAATAAAATGAAGTGATTTATTATCAGACTATTTTTATTAAAGTTTTTCAAACATAATACAAAAATCAAATGGACGATAGAAAAATAGACACCATATCCAATTCAAAAGAGAAGATTTACAAAGGGGAAGATTAAAGGGGAGGAGCAAAGTAACAAATCATATGCTCAAAACCAAGCCATTAACCACAAGTGTCTTTCCAAAATGACTGATGAGATAAAGGTAGTTTAGGAAAATCTGGTCACAGTTTACATAAGATATAAAAGGGCACCAAACTGTAAAAGGATACAGGTTTGATGAAAACTCTAGACAGCTGTTGCTTCTGCTTCTGCTTCTGCTTCTTCACAGTTGAGATTAGTAGGTCAGTTTCTCCAGCAGAGCCAAGTGCCACCCACACATCCTATAAGTGACATGGTTCCATCACCTTCCAAGGCTGTGCGATTTCCATCCATAAAGCAATTAAAGGGGAAATGATAAGATCCCTGCGTAAAATCCTTTTTTGTTCAGCACCAAAATTTGACAGGAGCACAGGAGTTTAATTATCTGGTTTAATAACCTGGTGAATAATTCTAAATATTTCTGTATATATCTGTTTCCAAAAATTTGCAACTGCTTTGCAACACCACCACATGTGTGAACAGAAGCCTCTGTCCTTATAAATCTTGTGTTCAGTCCTGGCAAGGATAAGCCCTCAAGTGTCTGAAGAATGTAGCTCATTCAGATGGCCAGAGCAGAAACAATGTCCATCTGAAGGTCAAAAAATGGAATTAGAAAGCAAGAGCAATCAGAGTTCCCTTCCCCCGGCCACGTGCAACTGTGGCCGGGGAGAATTTTGCTGTGCGGAGGAAAGGAGAGTGAGACCACTATGGGGTGATCTCACCCTCCAATAGGATACAAGGGTGGAGCGTGCAGGACCGTTATTAGGCCCGCATGCCCACACTCTGGGCTCTTTCTTTTGCAGCTGCAGAGAAAGAAGGATCACCAAACAGCTACACATTCAGAAGCGCCCAAGGACGAGTGACTGGTTTGATTACAAGGGGGTGTGGGCACCTTTTCTTCCGCTTTCCCTGGGGGATTATTCGGCCTCTACAGACCCTGTCTTTCCCCTGCAATAGCCCATTAGCTGTGGCCCTGCAGCACGGCTGTGCCTGGGCTCGCTTGCCAGTGGGGATCCTTCGGCCTCTACAGGCCTGTGTAAAGGGTGCTTACCTTGGCAGCAGCCCTTCGGGCAACATTACCAGCGGCTTCTAGCCGCTCACTGTGCTGCGCCAGCCCCCGGGTTTGGATATATCTGCCCGTGATACCTCACTGGCATGCATGCCCCCCCCCATTTATGTTGTTTGGGCCTCATGGCCTGCCTTAACAGGCACAGCCTTTTTACTCTGTGCCTGGGGCCTAGTTGGCCCAGACCTGTCAGGGATAGGCCTGTGTCCAGCCAGGCTGTGTTTCCTCCTGGCAGGTGCGGCCTGGTGCTATTACTGGGGCCTTGTGTCCTGCTTGGGCCTTGCAGCCCCGCTTTCTCTGAGTGGCATTTCTGCTGTATCTGGGCCTGATTTGCCCAGGCCTCCTGTTATTTGGCCCCCTGTTGTGAAATAGGGCATCTCACAACAACAACAAAAACCCTAGGTGCCTTCCCTGTTGGGCTGGTGAGGCCCCCTTCTCTTGCACTGGAGCAGGTAATTTAAATATTAAAAGAAGATTTTTCTTAAGGCCTTGCCTCTTTCTTAAAGTTATATTCCAGACCCTTATTGGTTCTGGTGGTAGATTTGCTTCGCTTGCAGGGGCTTTTGCCTTGTTCTACACCTAAGGGTTGGTTTACACCCCCCCCCCTTTGTTTTATACCGTACAGGGTTGTTGTGCGGATAACAGTTAGGGAGGACTACGTGAGCTGCCTCAGGTCCCTTGCAGGAAAACAGGCAGGATACAAATACAGTACATACATTAGGCCTTCATTCTGACATATGTGGATTACCATGCTGGTCAGCCTAACAGGGTTGTTGTGTGATGATGATGATGATGATGATGATGATGATGATGATGATTTATATTTATTTATCGCCCATCTGGCCGGCAACCAGCCACCCTGGGCAATGTACATAGAATAAAAACAATAAAATACATTTAAAACAATATAAAAATTTTAAAATCTTAACCCACCCCATATTCCCGCCTGAACAACCAGGTTTTTAATGAGCGACGGAAGCTCAGCAGACAATGTAGGTGAAGCGCTTTGCTTACTCAAAGTACTGATACAAGCCTGTCCCTGACTCTCAGCCTACCCTACAGGGTTGTTGTGAGGATTACATGTAAGGGGAATTAGAACAACAATTGTTGGAGACAATTTTAAGTCTCGGTAATGACACCTACCAGCATAGCGGAGGAACAGTTCTGTACACATGATGGAGTTTAAGTAGATTGAGGAACCATTGAGGTATAGGAATCAAGGATGCTTCCCTAACCCCAGCAGAAATGGATCTGAAAAGTCACTTAAATCAAAGAGAAGACCATTGGTCCCTTGGCTTGGAATCTCCCAAAACTGCTTTCCATGGTGCCTTCATTAGAAACGCCACATGTTTCTGAAACCAATAAGGCATATATACTGAAACTAGATACTTAGAGCTGAATCCAACATTGTGCAAGCAGATTTTGAGGGCATGCAGGGGTATGCAGAGGAAGGAATCCCCACCCCCACCAATCCCATTGATGAATTTCAGCCTTAGATTTATTTGAAGAAGGAGATAACAGTTTTTCAAAATTTGTCAATGGCTTCAGTGCTTGCTGGAGTATAGTGTGATTTGTAATGAAGTGCCTGATAAAGATGTATCTGAAACCCATTTACCCATTTACTTGTGTCTCGCCTCTTCTTTCCCCCTTTTACGTGCGCAAATGGTCCTTCAGTACCCTGGACAGGTCCCAGGGGAAAGACAACTTGTTTGTGCTACCAATGTTAACTGAGCCCTTACAGTTCCTCAGCCTGACTGCCCCACCTTTCTCACATTTGACACAAACTTCCTAGAATTTGGGCCATAGTGAGTGATTGTGTATTCACATATACATTACAAGAGTCCTGAAGTTTCAGATCTTGCCTAAAGGCGTAATCCTATGCAAGTTTAGACAGGAAAAAAGGCCTACAACTCCCAGCATTCCCCAGCTAGCAATGCTGGCTAGCCATGCTGGGAGTTGTAGGCCTTTTTTTCTGTCTAAACTTGCATAGGATTGCACCCTTAATTGTTTAATGAAACTAGGAACGATATTGTGCCTGAGAAGGGGTGACTACAAATGAACATTTAATGCTATCACTCCAAATAGAAAGATTAGGCAGCTGCTGGATACAAGTCTAATCATAACAACATATATTCAGGTAAAATATACATTGCGTGTATCCAAGGTTCATGTAATTTCAGTGGGTCTTCTCTAAGTGGGGCTAACATTGGATACAGCCATATGATTTGCTACCGTTAGTTTCTGGGCCTACAACATTATCATCTTCCCTGCTGATGTTTTTTCAATCTTACAGTTTCTTCATGGGGATTAGTTAGTATGATTGCTATGTTATTAGTGAAAGGAATCGTAACATATTGCTTGTTATTCACAGTGATGCCCCCTTATTTGGGGATTATTCCTAATGCCCATTGCTAATGGCTCAACAGAGTAGGACTCTCTAACTTTGGGTCCCCAGATGTTGCTGGACTACCCAGAATCCCTTGCCATTAGCCATGCTGGCTGGGTATACTGGGAGCTGTAGGCCAGCAACATCTGGGGACCCAAGGTTGGAGAGCCCTGCAATAGAGGATGCAAACAGGAGCAGTACAGTCCTGCTTAGGGTCTCTGAACATTGATAAGGCTGGAGAAAGAGATGTATCAGGTCATATGTTGGGATGAAAGGTTTTATAAAATTGGGAAACCACATTTAAGAATCTAGGCCCCATCTCCATTTTTATTCATTCATTCATTCTCTCTCTCTCTCTCTCTCTATATATATATATATATATATATATAGTAATCACCTAAACCAAATAAATAAATAAATCCATTCCAATTTATCAGATGTCTTATGGGCACCAAGGTATAAAAATTAAAATGGGCATTTTTAGTACTATTACTCTAATGGGCCATGTATAAAACTTCTCTGGACTGGGTCTGAAAACTGCCTGTTTGGGATGAAGCCAGTTTGATCTTTAGTATTGTTTGGGATAGTAGACTTTGGTCATCCTGATTCAACAGAACAATAGGATGGCATGGTCTGGGGTCCTTGTTCAGTTTACAGATGACAATTGACCTGGAATGATGCCACTAGTATGGGGTAGGACCACTGTTAAGGATATTATTGAAGAGAGCTGTAAAATGTAGAAGCAACATTTTGATTTTTTTAAAAAAACACAACCCTCTCTGCTGAAATGGTTGAGTCCCAGCATTTTGTGGTTTTTAGAGTTATTGCTTGCCTAATTTTTGATTTTAGATATTGCCTGATTAAGAGGTTCATGGTAATCCTGCTTTAGAAGCTGTACTCCCATTTTATTCATACATACATGAATTTCTGTTTTGTTTGGGCAGTTTAAAGTGTAGAGGTGCTTGTAAAATAAAGACAATACTTCATTAAAATCTTTAGTGGTATTGTATGATTAAGCTTGGTTGTCTCTAATAAGTGAAAATGTGTTCTTGTCAGTTTCTCTCTTCAGACATGGAGCCAGCAATAAGATTTGTTCTAAATTCATAACATTTCTGATTGAAGTACGTCAGACATACGTCTTTTGTTAAAATCAACTTCTCCTCCTATTCTCACCATTATCCCAAGATTGCTCTGTAAATCCTGCCACTTGCAGCCCTTTTATGAATTGTTTCTAGCAAGCAATATTCTTTCCCAATGTTTCCCTTGGTGCTGTGTGTTTGTATTTTAAAATCACTTGACTCACTTATAGAAATGCCTCTTAGGACCACCTTTGTAGAATCCCAAATTAAGTGCGATAGAGTGGAACTTGTGTTCATATTAAAATAGTGTGAATCTTAGAACTGAGCTAAGAACCATGAACCTGCTGGGCGCCCAAACAAAAAGAAAGAACAACTGGTGTACAAACTGAAGGGCAGTTATAGGCTTCAAAACAAGGAGTACAAAGGACTTAATGGCTCTGAGGCTGGACTCAGGATGGGTCAGAACAATCCATGGAATGAAAGGAAACCTCAGAGAGGTTCTTGGTTACTTGACTGGGTTAAGGCTAGCTGGCCATACACTGCAAAAGCTGTACAGAGGAAGATAATTAGCTACTGGTATGTAAAACAAAAGGTATCAAGAGGGGTGTCCAGGTGATGTCTAAACCTATTGACCTGACTGGTGGGAGGGAATTGTCAGATATGGCTGCCCTAGAGCATGTGCAGAGATGACAAGGAGACTCAGATGTTCTTCAGCAAAGTCCTTTACTGAGGCTTTTAAGCATAGCAGAAATATTTACAGAACAGTTGCATAGAGCCCCATGCAACAGGCACAGTCTTCCATCAAGTAACACAGACAGAGAGCTGAGAGCTGAAACACTGGCTGCTGACCAGTGATCCACAGAGCCAACAGAAGAATAATGCAGCTCACAGATAAGCGGCTCCCCACCTAGGAATTTGTCCTTGAGCTAATTAGCCTTGTACACTCACAGGTGCACAGCGCCAGGCTAACTTCTCGACTCTTTCTGCCACAAGGACAACTTAACACTTTCAGTCCTTGACAGGAATGGCCATATTTCCCACCAAAGATTGGCCAGTTTAAAGGAATCCTCATAGGTTAGCTGGCTGGGGGTGAATTGGTGGTCAGATAGGTATTTGTATGTTTCTGGCTGTGACTGATGGGAGTTGAAGTCCAAAAAATCTGGAGGGCCACAGGTTCCTCACCCATGATCGAAACTGAACACCCCCACTTCTCACATCAGAAAGATCCAGCAAGCAAATGAAAATAAAATCCATGTTTGGAAAAAGCATTGTTTGTATTTCATAACTTCTCATCAAAGTAATGTGAAGAGCTCAGGTTTCATTGAGCTGTGAATCAGTGCAAAATCAATTTGTACAATAATCCAGAACTGCAGACCAAAATAACAAAAACCACCCTGAGCTTTAAAATGCTATTGTAAATGAGCATACACATTTGGAAAATTTAGTCAAACGTATTGAGAAAGACTATAGCTCTGTACTGCAAAGCTTTCCAGAAATCAATACCATTCTTTCTTTGAAATCGATATGTATTTTAGTAACCTCTCACATTTATATTCTGGAATGACTGCATCTTCTTTTAATGTAGTGTAAAGAAAACCTCATCCATCTTTTTTAAAATCCCAGTTACGGGTCAAGTTTCAGTACTAAGGTGAATTTCGACTATGCTACAAGTATTTGTGTAATAAAAAGATCTTTCTTCTTCTTGGAATAACAAACAACTGAAACATGCAGTCTAGACACAGCTTTTGTGAAAGAATGCAGATCTACACTTCTGAAAGAGTGAAATTCTTTTCTGCCGCAGCAGCATTTATTACTTGCCCTACCATTTTAATTGAAAGAACAAACTTGCCACTTCTTGTTACCATGTTGTTACTTTTGACACCACAAAGCAATGAGAACTACTGCAAGGTCCAGTGGAAGATTAGAGGGTATTCCTTTGGACTGCAAGCTGGCACATCAATACAGTCATGCCTTGGATTGAGAGCATAATTCGTTCTGGAAATGTGCTTGTAATCCAAAACACTCTTATATCAAAACGAAATCCCCCCAAAAAAATTTGTACAGAGATTTTTAATTTAAGCCGTACTAGAGTACTTGTATTGCAAGACAACGCTTGTATATCAAGTCAAAAAAAATTAAATAAATATTAAAAATTTTGCTTGTCTTGCAAAACGCTCTCAAACCAAGTTACTTGTAATCCAAGGTATTACTGTATTGTCAGTGGACAGTGGTGTAGTGGTAAATTTTGAGGTGCGGGTACCCATCATGACAGTCCCCATACCCATGACCCCAAGGACAGTCCAAACCTGCAGGCAGCTGTGTTGATCCACATTGACAAACCAGTTCTAGGAGTTTTCATTCACTTATATCCTGTTTTGAGTTTCAGATGCTTCTTGGCATTCTCCTTTGGTGCATCCTGTGGGCACCAAGCATCTTTGCCTACACCATCACCCCATTTCCTATTCCCCCTACTGTCATTATCCCTTACCCTTTTACTGACGGTGAGCTCCTCAGCTCCTGGCTCTGCCTCCCATCTGTTTCACTGGCCAAGGATGCACTAGTGTCCATTCCATTCCAAGTTGGTTCCTCCCACCCCCAATCTTTCCTTCAAGCTACTTAGTGCTGATCTCCTCATAGAATAGGGGCTGCTATAGCACAGGGCGTGCGTGCCCCATGTCAACCTTCCCCAATCTGTTGCCTTCCATAAGTTTTGGACTACAACCCCAGCATTCCTGACTGTGGTCCATACTGGCTGAGGCTGATGGGAGTTGAAGTCCAAAACATCTGGAGGGCACCAGGTTGGGAAAAGGCTACCCCACACCATAAAAGAAGAGTAGAGATAAAACAGTTTAAATTAAGCAATTTAGGGTGCAATCTTATGGCTGCTAGATGCTGTCTAGATGGCCATAGGAAAAGTCAGAGTCCCAGCTCGACCTTGGAAAAGTGCTCTGAGGTCAGAGCTGGGACTCCGAATTTGGAGTGCCCTCCCTCCACCCTCGCAGCCAGCACTGCGAGTTCTTTCCACACTGGCTGTGGTTCCGAGGTCACAGGTATGACTTTGGAGTTGGCGCTGGGGATACGGGGAGGGGAGGATCATCGAGGCACCACTGTTCTAAGAGGAATCTTGGTGGTGCCTCCGGATCTTCTCCTTGCAAGCCAGTGTAAAACACTTAGATGGCTGAAATCCTTGCCTCCACACTCCTCCCACCTTCCATTGGATGCCCATAATCCTCCAAGTTCAGAGGGTTACAGGCAGCCACATTGGATCATGCTGCCCAGCTGTAATCCTATACATACTTACTGGGAGAAAGTCCCATTAAACTCAGCAGGGCTTGCTTCTGAGTAGTCATGTATAGGATAGCACTGGTCATGGGGAAGTAAAACAGGTCTTTATTGGCACTGAAATGACATCAAAACAGGTACAAGACAAGCTTCCTTGAAAGGTTCCATAATCAGGGTGCCACTACCCAAGAAGGTCCTTTTACAAATCTTTGATGGCAGGATCACCCAGAGAAGAGCTTCTGTTGAAGATCTTATGTGTATAGACAGGCACACATGAAGACAGATGGTACTCTTAACCCAAGCCATGAAGGGCTTGAAAGGTTATGACCATCCAAGCCTGGCTCCAGGTTTGAGGGGAAAAAGTGGCCTCTGGGGGGGGTGTGTGTCTCTTTCCATGTCAGTGGAAAATTACAATGTTGGAGCATACCCTCCAACATTTCACAGATGAAAATAGGAACACACATGTGAATTTGTAAGAGGTATGGTTAAGCGACATGAAGGTATGATCAAGAGGGTGTGGCCAGGCAACATGAGGGCATGGCCAAGGGTACGGCCAGGCAACCAAAGGGCATGGTCAAGTACAAAAATTATTAGAGGAAACACACAAAATCTTATATATTATAATTATTACATTATTATATTATATATTATTTTATAATATTTTATAAGTGGCTTTTGTAATATTGTTTTTACCTTACTTAAACCCTTAATTGTTGATATCTAGTGTTTTTCAGGGGGGGATCAGTGCTTGCAGGACAATCTCTTTCTTTTTTGTTTTAAAATTGTCAGGATTGGCACAAATTCAACAGGTAAAGCTTACCCACCCACCCACCCACCCCACACCCCAAACATGGAGCTTCAGAGAGAAGGGGAAATTTCTTGCATTTTCATCTGACACTGCAAACTCACCTGTTAGAGGCACAGAGGTAATATAAAGATAGGAATATCTTTATTCCTGGTAATATAAAGATAGGAATCATGTGATAAATTCCCTCATTCACCTCTCCATTGGTCCAGGCTTTCACCCAGCCAATCCCTTTCCCACAGCAATGTGCATCAGAGGCAGCAGGTAGAGCATCCTCGCCTGGCCCTCCCAGCTTAGCAGCATCTGTTCCCTCCCTGCTTACTGCGGCTGTTCGAGCCTAAGCAGAGCTATCTTAAAGGGGCCATGGGCAAAATTGCAGCTAAGCTATAACTGCAAGCTTAGCTGCAATTTTGCCCATGGCCCCTTAAAGTAGCTTGCAGTTGCGGGATGCAGGGGAATTTGGGACTCTGCATGACAAAGTGAGAAGCTGTGATGACTTAAGGGTTTTTGTGATGGTCCCAGCATTTTCGGGGCAATTGGAGACTATGTGGCAGTTTCCACCCCACCACCACGGGAGGCCACCATTTCAATTTCCCACAATGCCCCAGAATAATACTAAATCAGGGACATTATGGGAAGCTTCCAAATCCAGCTACCCAGTGCTCATGGGAGTGCTGGCTGAAGGAGAGCCGCAGCTGTCAGGAGTGGGCCTTGTTGGGGCCCTGGCAGCTGCCCAAGGATACCATGTGCTGATGCTGTGCCTGAAACCAGCACAGAAATGTTAACCACTCCTCCCAAATCAGCTCCCCCACCCTCTTGTGGTGGCTATTACCCTTTTTTACATTTTTAATTCATGGAAGATCCTGTAATTCTGGTTCACAGATCTCCTGCATCACATCTAGTATGGCCCTCAATAGTGAAAGTAATACATTCTTCATGTGCTTCAGGAGCCTTTCACCTATTCTCCATATATTTAATATATTTCCATGGTTGGACCATGGCAATTAATACCGACAGTGGGACTGAGTCTTGGCACAGAGTAAGCTCTGGTTGTGGCAAAAGAGGGCTGGAATATTGATAAAAATTGGGCAAAATACAACAACATTGTAATGGTTTTAAAATATGTGACAACCTTTACTGGTGGTCTCAGCATTTTCATTAGACTATGTCTAATAAGTCATTGCTCTTTGTACTAAGCAATACTGTACTCATTCAGTAGTAGCAGCTGTGTAAATAGTCTTGAAACATGAAATGGTTATAAAATGAGTCTGCCCAAATAGGACCTCCTTTTAAAGTGTAGAAAGCGAGCCCTGTCAAGTATATATTTGTAAACAGTCTTCTGGACAATCTTTTTTATGGTAGCTTCAGTTGCAAAATTAAAATAACTGAATAGACAGCATGTAGCCTATAAAAAGGTGTGTAAATGCTTAGCAAGCATGGCAAGTATTGTTAAAATCATTTAATACTTGCTATGCAAATCCTACTGGAGATTTTTCATTATCATTAAGGCAATTCTATCCTATAAACACTTACCTGGGAGAAAGTCCTCCTGAAAATAAACTTGCATAGGAGTGTACTGTTAGCCAGTGGTGCAGAGCATGTGTGGAATTCAGTCCTAAGCTGGTTTACTCAGAAGTAACACTTCAGTGGAACTTACTTCCTATTAATTATGCTTAACCTTGCAGCCCAAGCTGCATGTAAATTCCTCTGAAATCAATGGAACTGACTTTCAAGTGCATATGATTAGGATCAGTCTTCTGCTTGGAAGTCATTGCCATTGAAGAAGGCATAATTCACTTCTGAGAAAACGTCTTTGGGATCAGGGCACCAATGCACTTCCTTCTTAAGTGTGATAGAAGAATATAATCTTTTTGTGGAAACACTCCAGGAGTCCAATGATTAATGACTTCAGAATTTCTTGGACGGGGAGAGATAGTACTGTATGTTTTGCAAAACTAAAATACCTTTGGGGGCTTTCCATTCATTTCTCATTTCAACAGAGCTGAGCTCCAGATCATTTCATTTGACATAGTTGTTGCCAAAGATGATTCATGAGCAGTAGATCTAGCTAAAGGTTATTTCCTAGAGTTTATGATGCTCAAAGCATCAGATGGAAACGATTTTTACACTAAAACTTCTTATATTATTCTACAAAGCCAGGCTTCACTCCTGACTTCAGTTATGCACTGAAGTAGCTATACTTAATTTGGACTTGATACATATGTAACCACGCACAGGATCATAGACAAAGATCCTGTCCCCTTTGAATTTTGTTCAGCCCCCAACACCCTATTAGTAAAAATAGTAGAAGGCAGGATAAAACCAACATACACTGAACAGCCACAATAAAATGTAAAAGCAGTAGAAATAAATAAATAATGTTGACTTGTAGTATCAAATGTAAAAAGGGACAACTTAAGAAAAATAATTTTAAGGATATTTGGGGATTATTTTTGGATTTTGTGTTAAATAAGGGGAAAGGGAGCATGCCATGTCAAGATATGTTGTATTTTTGGAATAATGAATAACAATTGATTATAGAGATAGAATGTATCATTTGGTCCCATCATGATGGGAGCACTATATAAGTTGTTTGTATGTTATTTTAGTTGTTTTATATATTGTTTGAAAAAATTTAAATAAAAATATTAAAATAAATAAATAAGTCAGTCAGTCAGTCACTGTCCAGTTAGAAGTGTGGGCAAATGGAGTTGTCTTGACCTGCTACTCAAAGTTTTACAGAACCTTGACAAGCTTGGGTTTTGCTGATTTGCACATTCCTATCCGGGTCCCAATGATACTAGGTCTTTTCAGACATCCTCCATCTGTACCTTCTACATGTGGGAAAGTGAGCAGTGGGACAGTGCAGCTGCTCCCAATCCAACATGATGAATCCCAGTAGCCCCTCTTCCTGGGCATCTGCTCTCCGAGTGCAATGACTACAACAGCCTCTGTGCTTAATCTTTTTTATGGTAATCGTCCATGTAATTGGCATCCCCCGTCAGGCAGGGTTCTTGGCTGCATGGCAGAGGAACCAGAGCTGATGGAAGGCAGATGACACAGCCAGCACTCCTAAGGAGCTGAGCTGAGCAGGGACTGGCATAGAGGGCAATCTGTGATCCAGTTCCCAGCACACAAATGAAAAAAAAGGCGTAGGATGCCTTGAGGAAGGAAGGCCAGAATATAGTCCACTCCACAATCAAAGATGATCAGATCCAGAGCCTTCATGACCCTAGACAGGTCTCGGGGAGCTGATCACTTGTTCTGACAGTCTCCATTCCAACGAAGATGTTATAGATGTTATATACCGTCTGAACCTGACTGCCCCTTCCAGGTTCTACATCCCCTGCTGGGAAGTGAAGAGCCTTAAAGGGGCAGCCTGTGGGCCCAAATATAAGTACTCTGTCATTTCTCCATCCATTCCCACCTGACGCAATTTCTGCATTGATGAACATTTATTTATTTATTTATTTATTACATTTCTATACCACCCAATAGCCAAAGCTCTTGTGGGAGTATGAGTCCCTGGTGAGGAATGCCCCAATTCCTCTGGGGCATTTGGCTTAGGGATTGATATTCCTGGGCTCCTGTTTTGGTGTCTTTGGCTTCCACTGGCTCCTGGCTATCAGGTTCTGGCTTGGGACCAGTGCCTCTGCACTGGTGCCGCTGGCTGGCTTTTCCCTGTCTGTATCTGTGTCTTGGCTCCTGCTCTAGGTCCAGGACAAGACAAGCATGAATAGTTGAAAGCACATTGGCTTTCCTGTTGCAGACATCATGCTCAATGTGCAGATGCCCAGGGAGCAGGACCAGTAGTGTGCATGACATCAAAGGCAGGGCCAGTGGCATGGTTCTGCTGTTCCCTTCTAAACACATAGAAGCTGCGTGTGGGGAATGTCCAAAGATGGCTACTAGTACTTTGAATTGTACTCAGAAACATGCAGGAAATCAACAAAGATTTTAACAAACAGTTTTGTGTGCCATGCAACTAGCTCCAGTCAATAATCTAGCCAGTATATTTTGTACCAGCTGAAGTTTCTGAGTAGTCTTCAAAGGCATCCTCAGCCTGCAATGTATTGCAGTAATCTAGTCTGGATGTCACAGGGCTGGGATATTTGTGGCCAGGCATTCTCCTGACTTTATGGCAGTCTTCCCCACAGCCAGGTGCCCTCCAGATGTATTGGCCTACAACTCTCATCATCTTCATCCAGCATGGTCATGCTTGCTGAGGATGATGGCTGTTGTAGTCCAACATATTTGGAGGGCACCAGGTTGGGGGAGGCTGCTTAATGACACTCTTTTTTTTAATGTTATGTTAAATGTTTTTTAAATAGAAAAATGAAATGAACAAATATTAGAGCAACACTTTCATTTTCACTAGATGAAGCACAAGCAAGCACCAATACACTTATAAGGGCTGAAAGAGAAAAAATATGAAGATACCCAGGGGCTGTCTCAAAGATTGCAAGTACCTTGGATTGCAAGTAACTTGGTCTGAGAGCGTTTTGCAAGACAAGCAAAATTTCTTAAATTTTTTTGACTTGATAAATAAGCAAGGTCTTGCAAGACAAGTCGTAGGGATGTAACTGCTCGCCTCGAGCAGGCGTAGCGGGCCGAAATTGGCCCCGCTCACGCCCACCAGAGACTCGCTTTGATATAAGAGTGTTTACAAGCATGGTTCCAGAACGAATTATGCTTGCAATCCAAGGTATTACTGTACACTTTTACAGTGCTATTTGATTAAACCTGAAATCCCCCTTGTGTTGTAGCTGGCTGTCACCCAAAGCTGTCATTATGTGGGCTGTCACCCAAAGCCGCCTTGGGTCCCAGTGTTGGGAGAAAGGCGGGATACAAATAAAGATAATATTAATAATAATAATAATAATAATAATAATAATAATTATTATTATTATTATTATTATAAATAGATAAATTAGAGGCCAACCCTTTGATTCAGAGCTCTATGAGGCCGTGGGCCGTGATGCACATATGGGAGCTCTATGGGGGTTTGGGCCGTCCCACTCCCTGAAGCAACAAGTGATGCTGTATTGCACTCTACCATTCAAAGAACAATTTGGACTGTTACTGGGTGGGCTGCAGCTGAGCCAATGGAAAAGGAATTTCTTGAATTAGCTAAACATTTTATATGTTGATCTAATTTCTGCCAGTTTTTAAAACTGGTGACCTTCATTGTACCTCTTGACATAGGACTGTATGCAAACTCCAGACAACCTGGATGTGAAAATAAAAATACTGTACTAGCTGCATTTACTCAAATATTATTTTTCAGCCCAGTAATATATGTAGCAGGATTTCTCCCAGTAGGTATAAATGGTGAGGTGTTACAATTATTGGTATCTGCTGGGACTTTGCATTTTTTACACCATTAATGCTACTAGCAGTGATTCATTCACAATAGCTGTATACTGTAACAAAGTTATATTGTTATGATGCTTTTGATAAGACCCTTTTCTATACCTATACCTTGTGAAGCTTGTCTCCGATCCCAATGCAAGGTTGCCAGGGCTGAATTTGTGATGTGAAAAAGTAAACAAATAGTAAAATTTGTTGCAATTTCCTGACAAGCACTTTTATAACCAAACTTCCCCTGCCCCTATGTATTCTTGCACAGTGGAAGGTGAACTGCATGGGACTCACTTGCTGTCCAGGGTTTGGATCCAGGATCTGCCTTCCACAAGAGGAGAGGGACCTGCTTCTGGAAGGGCCCTCTACCCAATTTTTGGGGAGCCCCTCCACACATACACCATAGCTCACCCCATTCAGCGGGGTCTCCTGACTCTGTGTAGCATTTTCAGGGGGCTGGAGAGGCTGCCATGGGGAGGAGGAAGCAGGGAAGTCCAAATCCACCAGCACAGTTGATCCCATTTACATTTGGATCCAAACCCAGATCAGTACAAGGGATATGGGTATAGCAGACAACTACTCACTGCAGTCCATTGCTGCACCAAGACTCAGCTTCTCCCTTGGAGTGGACAGATATCATGAAGAGGTCAGTTCTGTGAACCTTTACAAATCTAGTTTAGCAATCATCACTCCAGTATTTCTAATGAACCTTCTACATAATAGGGTTTTTTTTCCCCAGACAACTCTCACACACATTCAAAAACACGTTCAGCACACATGGGAAGAGGCTCTACATCAGCGGTGCACAACACACAGCCTGTGGGCTGCATGTAGCCCCTGGCACCTCCTGTTGTGACCCTGCCGCACACCCCACTCCTCCCCATTGCCTCCCCCAAATTATTATTTTTTCTGGGGAGGGGCAATGGAATCCATAGCGGCCAGAGAATGCCCAAATGCCAATTTTAGCTTGTTTGCAAGCCAAATTTGGCCCTTTGGGTGCTCTGTAGCTGCTATGGAACACCCAAAGGGCTGAATTTAGCTTGCAAATAAGCTAAATTTAACAACAGTAGCACTCTGTAGTGCTATGAAGTAGTTTGCTGCCACATTTGTTGGCAAACACACAATTCTGGCTTTTTTCTGGGTGCCCTGTGGACTGCAGCCCCAATGGGCAACAAAATTGCAAATGAAGTTCAATGTAAGTAAGCAAAAAGTGATGCATATTAGGGCAAAAAATCCTAATGAGATAGACACAGATGGGGTCTGAACTGGCAGTGCCTAATGAGGAAATAGATCTTGGGTCATGGTGGACAGCACAATGAAATCCAGTGTGCGGCAGCTGTGAAAAAGGCAAATTCCATATTAGGGATTATTAGGAAAGGGATAGATTTATTTATTTTTTTAAAAATCCAGTATTTTAATTCTCTTATACAAATCTATGGTACAAACACATTTAGAAAACTATGTACAGTTCAATCACAAAAAGAGCAACCAAATTGATTGGGGATTGGAACTTGGAACACCTGCCCTACAAAGAACATATAGAGAGCCAGTGTGGTGTAGTGGTGAGAGTGTTGGACTGGGACTCGGGAGATCCGGGTTCTAGTCCCCGCTTGGCCATGAAACTCACTGGGTGACTTTGGGCCACTCACTGCCTCTCAGCCTAACCTACCTCACAGGGTTGGTGCAAGGATAATATGGAGAGGAGGAGGAGGACTATGTAAGCCGCCTTGGGTTCCTTGCAGGAAAAAAGGCAGGATATAAAAATAATAAATAAAATATAGGCCAGACTAAACGTTCTGCTGCTAACCATGCATGGTGTAGCAATCTGTGATAGTTTTCCTTACTCTTGTGTAACTGTGCATGGCCCCAAATAATTCTGATTGGGATCACAGTGCTCTGAGAAGGAGGGTTAAAACTCCTCCCACCTGTTTTTCCTGATATTTCTCTCTCTCTCTCTCTCTCTCTCTCTCTCTCTCTCTCTCTCACACACACACACACACACACCTGGTGGAGACTCCAATGGAAACCTTTTTCCTTTTTTTAATTCCCCACCCCCATGTGGGTGGAATATTGGGGAAAATACAGGTGGGGGAAGTTCTAAGAAACTCTGGAGCACCATGATCCCAGTTCAAATCAGAACTGCATGCACTTACACAAGAGTAAGGGAAACTTTCACACATAGCTACACTATGTGTGATTAGCAGAATGTTTAATTTGGCTTTTTTTGTTTAGGAAAAGAAGACTACTAAAGGGGGTATAATAGAGATGTATAAATTCTTCATAAAGGGATTGAACATGGGACTTTCTGCATACAAAGAATGTTGAGTTATGGTCCCTCCCACATAACTCTTTGCAGCTGTTGCTGGAAAAAGGGGAGGGAAGTTAGTGGAGATTCTGGACTGTGGCCATCAAATCCATCTGATAAGGGCTGCCCCCTTTCCTGTAGAATTCTGACCTAGCAACCATCATTCATCTCTTTCTAATCTTCAATGTGTGTTGGTTGTGCATTCCCCCCACCAACCCCCCCCAGCAATATGCCGTATATAGGATTCATCCTTAACAATATATGTACTGTTCAGAACCTGCTGCTGATAGAAAACATTGTCACCTCAATGACCTTCCTCTGCTTCTCTTTTCAATGCATTTTTATTCTAAAAGTGGAAAACCAAGTGATCACTGAACAATGACTGACTAATGGGTTAATCTGAAATGTCTTGTCTAAAATATATTCTAATCACTTTCACGTGGCACATGTTGCAGTCAGTGAGAATCTATCTACATCACAGAACTAATTAGTAAAATCATTGGTTCAGCAGAAAATTCACAAGAATCATTAATAAAGTCAAACCAGGAGCAGGCCTTTGAAATTCCCATGACACAAGGAAAAAGACATTCTGGCTGGTAATGAATTACCATGTGATCACAGTATCATTGTTTGAGATAGAGAGTTACCACCAAATTACATCTGAAGCAGGTTTGTAGGATTTTGCTCAAGTGTAACAGCTGTAGAAGGTTCGAGATACATTTTAAAATAATTTTTATACATGTTTCTCTAGGTCAGGGCTCTCCAACGTTGGGTCCCCAGATGTTGCTGGCCTACAGCTCCCAGCATACCCAGCCAGCATGGGTAATGACAAGGGATTCTGGAAGCTGTAGTCCAGCAACATCTGGGGACCCAAGGTTGGAGAGCCCTGCTTTAGGTTCTGCCTGTATTTGCAATGGGGGAAGGGGGAAATGGATGGTAAATTCCATATAACTTGAAAGCAGCCCCAATGCATAACAAAACATGCCAGGAGTGCATTATATTTCAGAGAAAGCTAACAGAGATACCCTACAAAAAAAAAGAGAGGCAATAATAAAGGAATCAGTATTAGTTGTTCTGCTGGTTCAAGCAGTAAAATTACTGCATTGTCCCTGTTGCTGGTGGTATTCCCAAGGAACTGGGGGTGAAATTTGCAGATGCCACCTGAATTTGGAGGAATTTCATAACTGGCTAATAGCAAATGCCTTGGCTTCCCCAAAATGAATGTTTACTCTGGGGATGTTGTGATGGATACAGCTTTTAAAGGGGATAAGACAAATTCATGGAAGATAAGGGTATCAATGGCTACTAGTCATGATAGCTATATATTACCTCCAGTATTGGAGGCTGTATGCCTCTGTACACCAATTGCTGGGCAACATGAGCAGGAGAGTGCTATTGCATTCACGTCCTACTGTAGGCTTCCCATAGGCATCTGGTTGGCCACTGTGTGAACAGAATGCTGGACTAGATAGGCATTTGGTCTTATCCATCAGGGCTCTTCTTATGTTCTTATGAAGACACCTAGGCATCTTAGAACTAGTCTGGTTTCTAAATTGTGCTCAGTTTCTAGCATTAAGTAGGGATGAATAAGAAATTTGTTCTGTCGAAATTTTTATACAAACCAATTTGCATCTCCTGAGCTTATATGTGAACCAGAATGCACTTCCACAATGAAATCCACTGCAGCCCCATGTGCACCCTCCTCAAAATCTGCTCCGGAGGGTTCGGGACCCTCTGGAAAAGATTTTCAGGGGGGATGGAAGAGAGTCTCAAGTGGCCATCTGCTTATGCAATATTGGCTTCTGCCCATAGTCATTAACCGTGAGGGCTTGTGACTGTTCAAAGAGAAAATTATAGAGTCACAAATGTTGATAATCCAGAATGCTATATGAGTATCTTCATTGGTAAGAGACTTCTTACCCAACAAAGGTAAAGATGATAGTTTTTCAGATACTTGAGGGCAGCATGGAATAACTAATATTGAAACAAACGCTGTGATCCAATTGTATTTGCTCTTGAATGCAGCACACTCCTTTAATCATGTAACATTTCCATTAATCCTGCAGTATTTTTGAGGTGAATGGTTTTTCTTACCTTCTGATTTTTTCTATTAAACACAGTGAGAACGAGCTTGCACCTTTAAGTTGTGAGCACTGTCAATTAACGGACAATCTCTGAAGCCTTACTTTTAGTTGGAAAGAAAAAGAGTGAACAGAATGCATAATTCATGTATGGAATTCACCACCACAAGATGCAATGATGGTCACAGGCTTAGATGGATTTAAAAGGGGACTAGCCAAATTCATGGAGGATAGGTGGATCAGTAGCTAATACCCATGATGCATCAAACAGTGGCACTTCCACCTTCTGAGGTGAGTTGCTAATGCTAGGGGCCGATATTTATTTATTTATTTGTTTGTTTATTATATTTATACCCTGCCTTTTTTCCTGCAAGGAATCCAAGGCGACTTACACAATCATCCTCCTCCTCTCCATTTTATCCTCACAACAACCCTGTGAGGTAGGTTAGGCTGAGAGTCAGTGACTGGCCCAAAGTCACCCAGTGAGTTTCATGGCCAAGCGAGGACTAGAACCCGGATCTCCCGAGTCCCAGTGCAACACTCTCACCACTATGCCACACTGGCTGAGAAAGGCCTCTCCCCTATTGGCTGTGGGCTTTCCAAAGACATCTAGTTGGCTACTGTGGGAAACAGAATTCTGAACAGATGGACCTTTGGTCTGATCCAGGAGGGGTCTTTTTATGTTATAACAAACAACAACCCAGAAGAAAATCTCTTCATTTTCTTAACCAAGGACACATTTTCTTAATCAAGGACACACACAAAACTAAAAGAGTCAATTAGAATTCCCATTAAAATCCCATTTGAACTGAAATGTCAGAGGTTGAGGTGATTTGAGAAAACAGTTTTTAAACAACACACCCTCAAAGTAAGAGCAAATATAAGAAGTACCACCTGACCAATAGCTATAGCACAATAGCTGGCCCAGTACAATGCTTTGATTAAATAAATATAGCTGAGTCTAAATCACCTACTAACCTGTATTCATGCTACATTTAAAAATCACTCAAATATTACAGCCATGTGGTTTTGCTTTCATCTACACCCACAGATACCTTTAAAAAACCGGCACCCATGCTCCACTCCTGCAATTAGCCAGACACGGAGATTACACACACTATTCATTTCTGCCAGTTAGGTACAATGGCATGTGGAATAGTGTGCACCTATAGTACCACCCAAAACCAGGGTTTCCTCACGCTTTACAATTCCGATAAGATTTCATAAAATTTTATTAATGGGCAGGATAAGAAAAGATGGAGATTGTCAGTGGGTGATAGCTAACAATGGGACTGATTCATGGTCACTGTTAAGTGATTCATTATTCACAGGACTACAGTGTGGAGCCTTAATCAGAATGGACCCCAGCAAAAAGGTTTTGTGATGGTGATACTGCCAGTAGCTATGGGGGCAGGGGGAAAGAAGTGTCTCCTAGAAAGTATTTTGCTCCCTTTTTCTATAGTGAAATTCCAGTTCTTTTTCTCAATTTTAGTCTGAGCTTTTCTTGCATAAGTAGGAACATCTCTCTCTCTCTCTCTCTCTTAATGTTACACAAGTGGACTTCCACTCACGCCATTCCTTCACCTTCTCCCCCCTGCAGCCCCCAGAGCAGATTTTAAGGGTATGTGGAGGGCTGCAGGGGGGAATTCGGTCCACTATCAGTGTCCATTCTACTGGTGGACGGGCCCTGTTGGATACAAAGAGAGAGAGATACACACACACATCTCCTGAGTACTTGCATATCATTGTTATTTGAGAAATATTTTAAATATGTGCTGACAGAAACTGTATAGGATCTGACCCAGCTAAAGTTAGTCATAAAGCTCCAATGAATGCAATGGGACATAGGTAACTTTCAACTAACTTCTTCCATTGATTCCAGCAGAACTTAATCCTGATGAACTTTAGCTGGATTGGAGCTCATGGCTGAATCCAGACTAAGTTGGTTGCAGGACCGGTGCAAGGCAGTTTGGTGCCCTAGGCAAGATCAGATATTTAGCGCCCCCCCCCTTCCCACTTGAGAGTGCTGTATTTTTTTCAAGGCGTTTCTGGCGCCCCCTTTAGCCCTGCGCCCTAGGCAGCTGCCTAGTTGGCCTAATGGTAGCACCGGCCCTGGTTGGTTGCAGTTAGTTTCTGTTGAAATCCAAGTGAAAAGCTAGTTGTGGCTTAAGCCCCATTGATTTCAATAGGAACTAAGAGCAACTAACTTAGTTGGGTGCATCTACCCTATGCATTAAAAAAAAAAAAATACAGAGGAAGGTAAGCAAAATTCTCTCCTGTTCTTCCCTGTACTTTCTATGTATTGGCTGCACATTTTAATCTATTTTTCTATCTATGTCTTTCTGGATGCAGTTAAAATATATTTTGGATGATTTACCAGCAACGTAAAGACCATTTGCGAGTGGCATTCATGAAATAGTTGCAAAATAACACCTGTACTGTGTGACAGTGTTTACTGTGTAAACACCTGTGCAATGTTTAGTTGAAATAATGACTTAAGGCGCAATCCTATGCAAGTTTAGAGAGAAAAAAGGCCCACAACTCCCAGCATGCCCCAGCCAGCTATGCTGAGGGTTATAGGCCTTTTTTCTATTTAAACTTGCATAGGATTGCGCCTTAACTGATTAGTGGATCCTCAAACCTGCTGCAGCAATGCACACATGTTTAGGATAGGACTTAAATCACTACTGTGGCAGAAGAAAACTGATAATGGTGGGTCATGGTGATGGTGATGACCGCTGACATTGCAAGGCAGATAATTGGCCTTGCTTGGAACTATTTTTAGACACCGTGTTTCTTTCCTTCAATATTTCTAGACCACATTATCTGCCTAAATAAATGGCACCCAAGGCAGTGTATCAAGTAATAAAACAATATAAATCAACAACAAAACAACATTAAAAACATTGGGTTGGATCCAGATCTACCCTCAAGGGATGGAAAGACTCCAGTCATGGAAGGTGCCTCTGCCCAATTTTGGGAGATCCCCCATGCACCACAGCTTACCCCACTGAGCAGGGTCCCCAAACCTCTATGGCATACGCTCCAATTGCCCCGAATTTGCCGAGACAGTCCCGCAAACACTTACGCCATCACGGCTTCGTACTTACTTTGTTATGTAGAGTCACGAGTTGTTATGCAGAGCCGCGAATTCCCCTGCCTCCTCCCGCAAGCTATTTAGCTTATCTGCTATTTTGCCCATGCCCCTTTAAGCAGGAAGGGAACAGACTGAGGATGTCTGTGTGTGCTCGGGCGTGTGTGTGCATGCACTCTCTCTCTCTACCTGCTGCCTCTGACCAGCCCACCACAACCCCCCAGGTAAGTAAGACCCATTGTAGACATTTGTACTTACTTCGGAGTAACTGTGCATAGGATTGCACTGTTTGTTTTAACTTAATTCAAGTTAGTTAAATTCTGTAAGATTATTCCAGTTTAAGTGTTTCTGTAAATCTAAATTGTGTGACTAGAACACAAAACCTGTTTTAAACTGGGGCCTATCCACAATTACAAAAAACAACAAAGCTGTTCAGCCCCTCAAAGTTACTTCTTGTGCTTAAAAACCAGAGCTCTAGAGGTGTTGGAGCAAAACGCTGAAGGGACTCAAACCCCCAATGTGTCTTTTTGTATTTTCCCCCACCCAAAAGCTCCCCCTCCTCCGCATCTCCCTTTTTTCTCTTTCTCCAACTGCCCTGAAAATGCCAGGACCAATCCTGACAATTTTAAAACAAAAAGAAAGAGATTGCCCTGCAAGCACTGACACACACCCCCATGAAAAACACCAGATATCAACAATTAAGGGTTTAAGTAAAGTAAAAATTTTTTTACAAAAGCCACTAATAAAATATTATAAAATAATATATAATATAATAATGTAATAATTATAATATATAAGATTTTGTGTGTTTCCTCTAATAACTTTTGTACTTGACCATGCCCTTTGGTTGCCTGGCCATACCCTTGGCCACACCCTCATGTTGCCTGGCCACACCCTCTTGATCACACCTTCATGTTGCTTAATCATACCTCTTACAAATTCACATGTGTGTCCCCATTTTCATCTGTGAAATGTTGGAGGGTATGCTATGGGCTGGGTGGGAGCTGCTATGGGGAGGATGGGGTAGGGAAGTTCAATTGGCAGTTGAATCTTACTTCAACACAGGAAATAGGGCAGCATCCTTCACTACATCCAAGAGCAGAAGATTAATTTAGGGAGCACAAGGCAGGCCTCATGGCAAACATAGCACTAAATGTGTTTCAGAAAGGTGTGGGGTAGCACAAAGGTCTGTGGAGCAATATTCAGATTTAAAACCTGCTTGCACTGTTAAGAGTTTCAGGATTAACAGATTATTATTTTTAATCCTACCCTTCAAGTAAAATTTACCAGGGCCATTTCTATACAATAAATAGAATAAAATAGATAGAATGCAAGACCAACATTTAAAAATAACACAGTTTACACCTGGATAGCAGCATGGTTAATCTTGGAATCCCTAGAATTTATATTTGGTGCAAAAATGCCCACAAAATATTGTTTTAATCTAAACCAGGGTTGAGAATACATCAGCCTTCCCCAACCTGGTGTCTTTCAGATGTGTTGGCCTACACAACTCTCAGCATCCCACAGCCAGCTGGGTGGGGATGCTGGGAATTGTATTCCAACACATCTGGAGGACACCAGGTTGGAGAAAGCTGGATTACTTCCTCATCATTGTTACCAGTAAAGGCATTAAAATCCCAAGCAAGCATTATAATTAAATGTGGGTAATTGAGCTCCAGTGATTCACCAATTGAGAGGACATCCTGCCAGATAGACTCAGCATAAGGCCATTTGGAATTTTTTAAGTAGCACGTAATTGTTAACGACTATCTGCAACCCCCCCCCAAACCCCAGTTTAGCACACAAACCCTCACTGCCAAAAATGAGCGATGTTCAAGCCTTATCTGTTCATGTTTGATTGTCAATTCTAGGTTAATGAGAATAGCCAATCCACCAGCTGGTCTGCCTCTATCCATTTTCCTAATAGCAAGAATCACCCATACCTTGCAGACTTTGAGCAGGTTCCTAGCAAATTTTGGTGCCATAATCCGTTTCTTGTAAACAAAATGTCATATTGAACAGTTAGTCAGAGAATTCACACCTACACTCTGGAATTGCTACCCTGCATTATTCCAAGAAAGTACTGAAATATCTCTATAATCCACAGGAAATGGGGAGATGTACCATAGACTAGGAGGCCCTATCTTACTATAATTAGAGGGTCCAAAATTAATGGTAGCAGATGCTACTCTCTCCCTAATAAGAAGATTGACCTTAGTTCTTAGAGAAAACCCATATCATTTTTATTTTTCAATCAAGGCATTGCAGACAGGGACACTGGAATCAAATTAGGGTTACTAATGCCCTTATAACTACTCCACACAGGCCTGGATTCCTGCAAAGGTCTGATGCTCATTTCTCTAATTTGTCATTGATTTAAAAAAAAAAAAACCCTGCAAAAGACAATTAATTCAATTATTTTGAAATTAAAAAATGACTTGGAAACTAAGGACAAATGATAAAAACAGTTAAGAGGAGCAAGAGAATGGGTTAAAAAAATGGATGAAAGAACAGATTAAAACAATGTAGAAGATTTGTTGTAAGTCAAAGAAACATCCCCAGGCCCCAAAAGCTGAAACAATACAGAACAAGGTTGAGGAAGGTCTCTCAAAATAACAGGAAACATATACTGTTTGACCTTCAGATTGTTCCATTTAATGGATCAAAGGATATTGTAGAAGATTGTAGCTCCATTTGGTGTTCCCGAACAACAACAAAATGTTCCTTTTGTTGATCTCAAGCACAACTCATGTTCAAATAAAACATGACGAGCACATGAAGAGAGAATTTCGGCTATTGGGAGGTATAAAAATGTAATAAAGAAAGAAAGAAAGAAAGGTGCCTTGGTACAACCCAACAAATATTAACTCTGGATATACTTCGGACAATAGCCCCCTTCATGTGGCTATTGAAGGGGGCCACATGAAGCCCCCTTCAATGTGGGGCTTTCAATATATGCTTCCATGTATTGAAAGGAGGCAGTGGTGCCATGCCACTAGCCCCATCCCCAATGTGATGCAGCTTCCCCACCTCCAGCATCCATGCATGCCCACATACATAGATCTCCCTGAGCGTAGTCATCCACCAGAGCTGGGGCCCTAATCATGCATGGCTCCAGCTCCCTTGGATGGCTATGTATGTTGACATCTATGCACTTAGGCCTCCCCTGCACAGATGTCAATGACTAACGCATGGACATGGGGAGACGGAGCTTAGAAAGCCATGAAACATCAGGGGCAGGGGCGGGGCACCACTGCCTCTTTCATCGCATGTACTTGCGCAGGAGTTTGCGCAAGCTCTTCTGCAAGTGGAAAGATGAGAAATGCTATAAAACCTCCCTATTGTAGCACTTTGTGAACTCTTGTGCAAGCATTTGTGGCACAGCAGTAGTGGCTATGTTTCTTCTGGTCACGATTCTTTGGATCCAATCCGGTGTATCTGAGCTTCCTATGGTAAGGCATTCATACATGACAATGCTCTGTTCAAGAGCCATGCCCTCCCCACAACACCGTTTAGGGATGACAAGCTTAAGTGGCTCAGGGTTCTGTTTATTTTATTTACAATCATTTAGCTTCTGTGTTTTTGCTCTTTAAAAAAAAGTGCTCAGAGTGGTTTCTTGCTGGATGAGAACGCCTTGCAGGTTTATGCTGGTTTGTTTGTTTTTGTGGGGGTTTTGGTTATATTTATTTATTTAAATAATTTGTAGCCCACTCTTCATCTTATGGTCCCAGGGCAGAGTACATATATATATATATATATATATATATATCAATAAAACAACTTAAAACCATTACACAAAGCTCAATTCATACTAATTCAGACTACAGTTTCACTACAAGACAAACCAAATGATCTCTCCCTTCATCCACTTCCAAAGGCCTGGGTAAAGAGTTGTGTCTTGACTTGCAGACAAAATGCATACAATGAAGGCGCCTGATATACCTCAGAGAGGAAGGAATTCCACAACCTCAGGGCCACCACAGAGAAGGCCCTTCATGTGCTGCCACCCCATGAACTTCCAAGGGTGGCAGTATTGATAATGATAGATATTGCTGATCTTAGCACTTGAGCTGCTCTATAGGAGAGGAGGTGCTCTTCCAGATATTTGGGACCAAAGTTGTTTAGAGATTTGTACGTTAACATGACTCCAAATTATTTAGCATAATTAAAACAAAAAAGGATTGTAAAGAGCTCCAATAGGATTTCTCCAAACTTGGAGAATGGTCATTAAAATGGCAAATCAATGGGACTTAAACTAGTCATAATTAACTTACATTGATTTCAGTGGGACCTAACACCTATGTGCAACTAACTTACCATGCAATCTTACACATCTACTCAGAGGTTAAGTCTCATTGACCTTGCTATTGCCTTTGGAATGTGGTCACTGCAGACTTACTTAATATCTGTGTTTATTTACAAATATACAGGTTGAGTGTAGGTGCATGTACGCATGAAAAACACCAATGAGTATCCCAAAGTTCAGTGCTCTGACATCAGATTCCTAAGTGGGGGGCGGCCATTACCCTAAGAGGCTTCCAAAGCAAATTCTCCTTTCTGTCCCTTCTTAGTCTGCCTTTCTCCAAAGTGCCATTTCTTTAGACTTTGCTTACATCTTCCCCTGCTGGGGAAGATTAATCCCATTCAGATCTTTGGTAGCCATGGATAAAGTCAAGCATTAAGAGTTATCAGCCTACCACTTAGTTTCCCTGATGGCATCTCACCTCTAATTTACCTAACAATGGATGTGCCAAGGCCAGACCTGTCTCACAGGTTTTGGACCTGTTTATCCTCTCCCTCTCTGTGGGCTGGTTCACATGATCACCACACAGCCCACTGTGGCTTCTTTAAGCCACAGTGGGTTACAATGCGTGCCAGAAGCCATTTTTAATATTTAATATTAATATTTTAATATTCAAGCCACGGTGGGTGGTCACCATGACTTATCATGATGTCTGCACCCAGCAAGGATGGGCTGTTGGTGTGGTTCAAAAACCACCCACAACCCTAACAGCCCATGGGTTGTGGATGGTTTATTAACCACACCAACAATCCAGCTTTGCTGGGTTCAGACAACACGATAATCCATGGTTACCACCTGCTGTGGCTTGAATATTAAAAATGGCCATAGGTACACACTAACAACCCACTGGGCTGCAGCAATCATATGAACCGGCCCAGTGAGTTGGAAAGAACCATGGGAAGTCGTTTAGTCAACCTCCCATCTTATAACACTACTTAATTTTTATATCGTGCTTTAGAGTTGTAAAGGTGATTTACATACATTAATGCAGCCTTTCCCAACCTGGTGCCCTCCAGATGCATTAGACTACAACTCCCATCATCCCCAGCCAGCATTTAATACAACACACCTCAAGGAAACATGTTGCATTCATTACACGAAGAAGCCCTTTTGAAATGTATCCCGTCATGCCCCTGCGCATGGGCAAAACGTCATAGCTGTTAGTATGTGAGGGGAGGGGGAGTGTAGAATGTTCAGATGTCTGCTGATTGGCTGAGAGAGTGAGAAGGAGGGGTGAAGCCTGTTATATAAACAGTGGGCGGTGCTGTTCAAGGAGGGAGTTGAGAGTGTGTTGCAGAGTAGAGGGTGGAGTGGCAGAGAGGAGTCTGAGAGGGAGAAGAGGGAGTGGTGTGAGAGAGAGGGAGAGAGAGGGAGAGGGAGGGAGGGAGGGAGGGAGGGAGTTTACAAAGTTTAGAATCCTATAACATTATCTATTTCCCTACCCTTGGTTTGTAAATAAATAAACTGCTTTCCTTTTTAAAAATTTAAAAGGACTGGTCTGAGTTTGTTACCCTGGAGGGGGTTGGTGGCAGCGGATGAGATTGAGAGAGTGTGGACGTGGGATTTGACCATAATAAAGCTGAGAGTTCGAATCACAAGGTGGGGGTGAGGCATCACATATCCCTTTTGAAATGTTCATGCTGCCAGGGCTACTTTCATTTGAAAGAGTCATTTGCACCCCGAAGCCCTGCCTTACAGATCACCTCTTCTGTGTGTTTGTATTGATATGGAGCTGGGAATACAGCAGGGCTTTATAGATCCATTATGCTGGGTCAATGGAACCTACAGAAGCAAATGGAGGTCAATTTCCTCTCTTCCCCACACCTTTCAGATGAACACAAAGGATTAAGCTTAGCCACACTTATTTTCTATTGAATTATTAATTATACCTCAGCAGGAGTTGGTGAACAAAATGTCAAGGCATGAGATGACAGTACAATACTGTATTGAATATTAGTGCAAATCCAGAGCTCATACAAAGATGGCTCAATCATAATTAGCCACAGTTTAGACATTTCTGGGGAAGTCCAGTCACAAAAGAATGTACATCCCTTTTTTGGTGTCCATAACTGACATTTGCAATTTCTCTATTGTTTTTTTTTTTTAATGATTTGACAAAATGACAGCCAGTAAATTACAACATTGTTCTTTGATCAATTACAGTCAACTACAATAATCTACTATATAAATGTGAAAGTTTGTCCGTCCGTCCGTCCGTCCGTATGTACGTATGTACGCAAATCTCTCCTATGTCCAAACAGAATGTTCATATGAACTGCAGCCAGGGCCTACGTGGGGGCGCAGGCGGAGCTGGGATTTCATTGTTGGGTAGTCCCGAGGGGGAGGGGGCAAGCAGGGATTTCATTGTTGTGTAGTACCGAGGGGGCAAGCTGGGATTACATTGTTGGGTAGTCCCGGGGGGGAGCAGGGATTTTGTTGTTGTGTAGTCCTGCGGGGGGGAGCTCAGATTTCATTGTTGTGCAGTCCCGGGGGGGGGGGAGCTGTGATTTCATTGTGTGGTCCTGGGGAGGGATTTCATTGTAAAGTCCCGGGTGGGGGAAAGCAGGGAATTCGTTGTTGCATAGTCCCGGGGGGGGGGGGGAACAGGGATTTCATTGTGTAGTCCCGGGGGGGGGGGGAAGCAGAGATTTCATTGTACAGTACCAGAGGGGGGAGCAGGGATTTGATTGTGTAGTCCCGGGGGGAGCTGGGATTTAACTGTTGTGTAGTTCCAGGGGGGGAGCAGGGATTTCATTGTTGTGCAGTCCCATGGGGGGGGAGCAGGGATTTCATTGTGTAGTCCTTGGGTGGGAGCAGGGATTTCATTGTGTAGTCCTGGGAGAGCAGGGATTTCATTGTGCAGTCCCGGGAGAGTAGGGATTTCATTGTGCAGTCCCGGGGGAAAGGGAACAGGGATTTCATTGTCCAAGGGGGGAAGCAGGGATTTCATTGTGTAGTCCCGGGGGGGGGGGGGAAAGCAGGGATTTCATTGTACAGTACCGGAGGGGGGAGCAGGGATTTCATTGTGTAGTCCCGGGGGGAAGCTGGGATTTCACTGTTGTGTAGTCCTGGGGGGGGAGCAGGGATTTCATTGTTGTGCAGTCCTGTGGGGGGGGAGCAGGGATTTCATTGTGTAGCCCTGGGGGGAGCAGGGATTTCATTGTATAGCCCCAGGGAAACAGGGATTTCATTGTGTAGCCCCAGGAGAGCAGGGATTTCATTGTGTAGTCCCGGGAGAGTAGGGATTTCATTGTGCAGTCCCGGGGGAAAGGGAACAGGGATTTCATTGTATAGCCCCAGGGAAACAGGGATTTCATTGTGTAGCCCCAGGAGAGCAGGGATTTCATTGTGTAGTCCCGGGAGAGCAGGGATTTCATTGTGCAGTCCCGGGGGAAAGGGAACAGGAATTTCATTGTGTAGTCCAGGGGGGAAGCAGGGATTTAATTGTGTAGTCCCAGGGGGGACCAGGGATTTCATTGTGCAGTCCCGGGGGAGCAGGTAGTCCCGGGGGAGCTGGGATTTCATTGTGTAGTCCCGGGGGAGCTGGTAGTCCCGGGGGAGCTGGGATTTCATTGTGTAGTCCCGGGGGACCTTTCCTATGGAGCGATTCAAAACAGCGGTCAGCTACCTTAAGGAATTTCGAACAAATAGTGCCTATAGGAAAATGACGACCCCTGCAACGCCAGGTAACAAAAGCATAATAATAATAATAATAATAATAATAACAATAATAATAATAATAATAATAATAACAGCATCCCATCAATTGTGTCATGAGAGAGTTTGTGAAGAATGAACCAACCTAATGGGAAACATTTTTAACTTACTATTCATTGTATTGCTAATATCCCAATATGGAACTGCCCACTATGACAAAAGGGCATAGATAGATTTCATAGATCATAGAGTTGGAAGGGGCCTAACAAGGCCATCGAGTCCAACCCCCTGCTCAATTCAGGAAACTAGAGGAGGGGTCTCCCATCTAAGTTATTACCAGGCCTGACCCTGCGTAGCTTTCCACGCTCAGACAAGCTGAGCCAGCGTGAGCCACAGGCCTGTATACCTGATCACTTTCTTAAAAGAGAAAGACTGGGTTCACACAACACGATAAGCCATGGTGGTTTATAAGCCATGTTTCTTCGTTGCAGACTGAAGCTCCCTATAAACTCTCTGGTTCACAAGACCCTGTTAGATTCCTTTGAATCCCCTTGGTCAAAGGCCGTGTTGACCAAAATTACCTCGGTAGGGCTTTCACTGGACTTGTTACTATCCAGGGTTTTAGTAAGTGCTAAATTAATTGTGAAACAGCAGCTGTTGGGTATAGACTCACAGGACCTCCAAGGTGCTGCCTGGGGTCCATGCTCGCCTCAGTCCATTGGCTTACCAGTCTTCTTTAGTAAAGAAGAGATGCCTTATCTATGCTGGCTGGCGATCCCTAAATATAGCAGAGCATTTTCATTAGCGAGATTCAGTGCTCTTACTTCTAAACTTTTAGATGGCAGATATAACAAAATCCCTCTACCTAATAGATGCTGTCCGTGCAACAATGCCGAGGTGGAAACCAAACCATACAACATGTTTTATTGTTTTGCAGGTACTACCAAGGGGCAAAGAATGATCTCCTAAATCTCATTTTACAGTCCTTTCCCGGTCATTCCACTGAATGATTTTATTACTCAAGAGCTCGGATTAGTCAACTACTGAGCAAGTAGCCAAATTTTTAAATTTGGCTATCTTTATTAGATCTCTTATGATCAACTGCTTTTCTGAAGATAAGTAATGTCATTTGTGTATGTATTGATTTTGTGAGTTGGCTTGGAATGGTCTATTGACTGTAATAAAGATTGTTGTTGTTGTATAAGTCATGTTTGTTTCAGAGTGGCTTGTCGTGTTGTCTGAACCCTACAGCATGGTTTGTTAACCATGCACAAGCCACTCTGGCCGGGTTCAGACAACACAACAAGCCAGTCTGAATCAAACATGGCTTATAAGATAACATGGCTTATTGTGTTGTGTGAACCCAGCCTCAAGCAGCTGAAAATTATACTGACCATATCCATTCTTTGTGTACCTTAAGTCCACAGAAATTAGTGCTTCTCATGCCATAGAACCCACATATACAGTATTAAAAATATAGAGTTTGCAAGTGTTAGCTTATTATAATGCTTATAGTTTCAATGGCACTATGTCCAATTTAGCCATTATGTGTAGGTTATATCTTGTTATAAGCAAGTGGAACTGATATGTATTTATTACATTTATATCCCACTTTAGCTTATGGGCAGAACTTGTTACGTGGCTGATCTGCAGTATCTCCAGAGAACAAGAGTTGCTGTGATTGGAACCAATTTCCTTGTGTGAGCAAAGACAGCAAGCACATAACGGAGAAGGTTTTGTGCCTAGCCTTGTCTCTGATGCCCCATCTTTGTTGCATGCAAGGAGATTTTTACATTGGGGCACTGAAGCACACAATGCCTTGCATGAGTATCTGAAGAGATACAGCCTTGTGAAGACTATGAGTCCAGCTGAAGGTTTCAATGGGCCCTAATTCAGTCATTCTGATAGATTGTTTTAATGACAACTGTACTGTAGTATATATGAAACCTTTCTTGTAACGCTGGCATCTGACTGACTGGCTCACACACTTATTTCACCTCGGAGAGCCAGCCTGTGGTTAGAATGTCAAAGTAGGACTTGGGAGGCCTGAGTTCAAATACCTGTTCTGCCATGAAGCTCATTCGGTGATGTTGGGCCAGCCACTATTTCCCAGCCTAACCTACCTTTAAAGATGTTGTAAGGATAAAAGGGCAGGGGCGGGGGATGACACACGATTTGCCTTGCCCTAAATAACACAGAGCAAGGGTGGATAAACGTGAAATAAATAGATCATTTAATTCATTCAGTATTTTGCCACACAAGATTTCTGTTCTGTTTTATGTCACTTTTTCAAAAGTCTATGCATTGCATCTGGCTCTCTGGAGTGCCATGAATTCATTGGCCCCTTATCTAGCTAAGTTAACTATGACTCTGACCCACTGGAAAACTAGCTGAACAAGTAAATCAGCATGGCTAAATTAAGTCCCGTAGTTTTCAGTGGGACCGACTTTAGCTGGATCAACACCATTCTCTTTTTTTATCATCTCACTCAACCAGTACTCACATACTATGCATGACTAAAGCATGGGCTATAAGAAATTTGCATTTGCTTGAATGCTGGATGAGTCAAAAAACCAAATGAGTCTAGCATATTTACACTTAAATGTGTGCATAGTTTTAGACACTAATATATTTATACCTCTTTCATGTTCCCAGGAGTTCTCTTTTGTACCATTGTATATTTGTATCATTGTATATTTAGACTTTCAGTTAAGATAGGGGTGCAGGACCCGAATGGAATGGGGGACTGAATTGCTCCCCCCCAAGCCTTCCATGGGCCAGACGATGTCAGTGGGCGTGGCCACGTCCACTGATGTCAGTGCCCCATTCCTCCCCCATTTTACCTTGCTGAGATAGGCTCCTCCCTGCCCTGGCTTTGTGCGGCGCATGTTGTTCCCATGGCAGCACGTGCACACTACCCAAAGCCACTTGGACAGCACTAGGAAGAGCATTTGCCAACTCCCCAGCTTCACACGATGGCCCCATGGGCAGAACATGCATCATGCATAGCCATTCAGCAGCACCGGGTAGGGTGAGTCCCCTGCTGCCTGCATCCTTGTATCAGAGATAAGAGAGGGGATTCCTCCTGGGGGGACTTCACCATGGAGTAGGGCTTGGAGGCCAAGCCCTGCCCCCTGGAGGAACCCAAGGAGGCTTCATGGGCTGGATGTGGAAACTCCATGGGCCGGATTAGGCTGGAGGTTCTTCAACCATGAGTTAAGATAAAATGTAGATAACTCTAAAGATTTGTATGGCCACCACATCATTGCACAAATATCCACATTTTCCTCATATTTGTGTTCCATTTTGCTTTGTTGTTTTATTTTTCAAAGCTTGCCACAATGACAGATCTTCATCAGGACAAAAAGAATGGAAAGGGCTATTTCAGAGAGTAATGATTGCCATTGCTCTCATGGACCTTTGTATTTATACTTCCATTTAGTTACCTCAAGTTTGTTGCAGTCCTGTACATAATGATGATTGTGATTCAGCTGTATCAGGTGGAGCACTTCTTGGGCCTCACCCTGCTTTTTGATTAGCCAGTGATGGCAGAAGCTAAAAGTTCTTTTTATCAAGATCCATTATGTAGGCTGCAAGCCTCTTTGATGAAGAGGGATTTAGGCACTCCATGTTTTTGTAACTTCTAGGATCAACTACTGTGATGTATTCTGCATGACACCTCAAGGGGAAATTATCTTCCAGAAGCTTCCAGCAATACAGTATTTGTCTGATCATCCCCTGTCAGATGTTGGGAGATGAGATGCAACTTGTTCTGCTGCTGGCCATCTTACACAGGTACATTTTGGGGAAAGGATACCGGCAGTATTTTAGGGGTACTGGCAGTGGGAACAGTTGCTGCTGGGGGAGCCTATGACAAGCCAGGCCTGCATTTTGGGGAGGCTTTGGGCTTGGCTCATATTGACCTGTTTCACACAGTCACAGGGTGGTTAACAAGCCACGGTGGTTTGTTTGTTAACCACCCTGTGCATGCTGATCACATGCCGGCTGATTTACATAATTATCCTCACCAGGCATGGGTTCACCTGTCATCCAAACCCAGCGAGGGTGGATTGTTGGGATAGTTAACCAACCACCTAGAATCCATGGGCTGTTGTAGGGTTGTGGGGTGGTTTGTTAAACCACCCCACTCACCCTCACTGGGTTCAGATGACACAAGAAGCCGCAGGGGCTTGAAATAGGCAACCTGGCACCTACAGGTGCCACAACCCCTGTGGGGTGGTTGTGTGAACCAGGTCAATGACTTCCCATTTTCAAACTGGAGGAGATGGTTTCCAAATCACCACCCCATTCCAAACTTCAGCACCATCACTACTCTGAAGTGACTTTATGACATAATCACATCGCTAAACTACAGGGTGTATTTGTTCTTGCCATTCAGCGTGAGACGAAGGAAGCATTGTCCTTACTCTGAACTGGCTTCATGATGATGTCACATAGCCAAATCTAATTTGCTATATGATAGTGTTGCAACATCATCATACTGGCTGTGTGATCCCCAGTTGGCTGGGATTATGTAGCAATAAGATCCAGCTTCCTTCAAAATAATTATACTTAAGAAGGAACTGATTGGGCAGCATGAACAAGGGTAAAACTGGTGAGTACCAAGGGGTACTCTGGAAGGACCACTTTTTCTGTGAAAATGTTTGCATACACACATTTGACACAGGTCTAGTTCTTGGGTGAGGAAAACACGGAAGGCGAAGCCAAGCTGGCCGGCATCTCCTTTGCACACCACTCGCCTTCCTGATTGGGACAGTGAGTGGCACACAATGGGAAGGGACTCAGCCAGCACTTGCAGGAGCTCCTGCAAGTGCCAGCTTAGTGCACAGCCAACTTTGCTCCTGCTTCTTGTTCCCTGCGTGCAGCCCAAGCCTCTGCTGGCCGGATGGGGAATCTCTGCAGGTAGGGTCAGGCCCATGTGGCCCCCACTGTTGTACAGGGATAGACCTTGTTAGGCTGCAAAAAATTTTTTTTACAAAATACAGTATTGCTGAGCTGAGAGTTAGGAATATGATCCAAAGACCTGTGAAGATAGTAGGAGGCTTGGACTCATGAAGACCCTGCCCCCTGTTTGAGGTGGGACTCATTCCAGGCATCCCTTCTCCATTCCCCCTCCAACAGATCATCTGTTCAGTGGAGAGGTGAGCTCTACAAGGGCTACTAAATCCCAGCCTCTTCACTGGGGCACTGAAAGAGGCAGAGGTTGTACAGCAGAAGTATGTCATGGTCTGTGTTTACCCATTTTTTTAAGCTGCAGGTAAATCTACAATAGCTTTGATTTTTAATGCAACATAATTTTATCTTACTTTTCAGATGACAGGATTGCTGGAGATTAATAAATCTAAAATGAGATTAACCAAGACAAAGGCCATGTTAATTAGGATTTGAGAAATTAAGCCTTGTATTCTCATGATAATTTGGCTATCTAAAATTACCAAAGAGAACAAATTTTGTGATTATCATACAGTTCCCCATTTTGAAAGACATCTTTCAAATTCACTAAGGGAAATAATGAAAGTGTAGTATTTGATTGGTTTTATGGTACCATTAATAAATGCTTGACTTTTGGGAAAGTGGTAATTTAGGAAATGATAAGTGGAGGTTGCCCGCACAGTTATTTTGTTTGATTGCACCACAATTGCTTTTATGCCATTGAGATCAGGCTGTGCATGATTACTTTAATTCTCATAATAACAAATAATGCATTGAGGCTTTGCTAACACAACATGATACAAAGCTAATATACTTGTGTTAGTAATAATTGACCATAATATTAGTTAACCAGAATTGTTAAGTAGTGCGAGCTACCTTCACTAAAATGAAGTAGTTATCTTATAGAGCAATCCTATATACCAATTACACTGAGAGGTGAGGCAGGGCCTTTTTTTTAAACATATAAAGTGTGCGGAGAAATCCCGGGGGGAAGGGCGCCAGTGGAGGCTGCTGGCTCCAATGTCAGTAGGGTGGTTTATCCACTCTGGATTGCAGTCTAAACTTTTAAGGAGCCATCCATGGTGCTGAAGCTTTGGGGGGGTAGGGTTCAGCTTGTCCCTGGTTTATATTTGGGGGAAACAAAATGCAGCTTTAGATGCTGTTCATGTTTGCCATCCTGAGAGGACTCAGTGAGAGAAAAAGCATGATACAGATACAGTAAGGTAAATGTGTAAGAATAAACAACACTGATATAGTCCGTAAGAATTCCTTGATAAAGATAATGAACGAAACAAGAGGGGCAAACCGGTTTCTTGTCGGATGTGGAGTAATCAGCACATTGGAAGCTTCTCCAAGGGATAAATAGAAAAAGGCTCAAGCTACCTGGGAAGAAAAACCAAAAGAAAAAGTGAAGGAATTCTCAGGTGGTGGCCTCCTCAAAAGAATAAACAAAGGAAGGCCTAAGCCACTTCAAAAAGAAAAAGAAAAAACAAGGGGAAGGCTTCTACTAACTCTGTTAAAAAATATAACAAAGTTAGTGTGAAGGACTTGACCAGTCCGTGCTGCCCTTGCCCTGGGCCCAACGGTTCTGCCCCCTGGTCAAGGTACTGGATGTTAGCACTGAATCAATAGAGAAAACTGCTCACACCATTCAGGTTTAAAACAAGAGCAATTTATTTAGGGTTAAAAAAGGAACAGGTAAAATAGGAGGTGGGAAGAAGTAGGGGGGTCGATCTCTTCAGGGCCCTGCCTAAGCAGCAGCCTCCTCCACCCTTTGCATCACCGGGCCAGAAAGAAAAGACCCAGCATTCCCAAGTCAACGTTCCTATATTCCCCCCCCCCCAGACCATGACTTAATTGCCTCTAGCCAATCCAGAGCACTCTGACCATGCTCAATTACCTCAGGGCCCAAGATCTATCCTAATAGGTTTCAGCTGTAAATCTCACCTGCCCTCTTGATGGGCCCCAGCTGTAAATTCCTTCTTACACTCCGGGACCAACGGCCTTGAGGGCAAGGCACAGTAACTCTCTAAGATAAGGGAAAGAGCCATCTGGCCCAGGGAATAGGGAACAACCATTTCTGTCAGAAAGCTATTTCGCAATCTACCCACTATTTACGCTGGCCTTTCCACAGAAAGAACAGGCCTCCCAGCTTCTCCTTCACAGTTAGGACTTGGTATGCTAAATCACAAATGAGAATATACATATATTGTGTTACTTGTAATTGCATTATTGTTAAGTCCTCAAACTTGTATGAAATTACTATGGATTTATACTTACAATTATGTTATTTGAAATTCCAGCATTGTCATTGTTTAGTCCTCAAATTTGAATGTTAAATCATTATGGTTTTATACTCGAAATGTTAGTGTGTTTAAAAATTTCTACAAAAAATATTTTTTGTGTAAAAGGTTTAATTATAAATATATAAAAGTAAGTTTAATTATGGCGGCGTTGGCACTTTTGTGGATATAGTTGTTATTCCCTGCCTTGGGGTCTCTCAAATCCATATTTATTTATTTATTTATTTATTATATTTATACCCCGCCTTTTTTCCCTGCAAAGAACCCAAGGCAGCTTACATAATCCTCCTCCTCCTCTCCATTTTATCCCCACAACAACCCTGTGAGGTAGGTTAGGCTAAGAGTCAGTGACTGGCCCAAAGTCACCCAGTGAGTTTCATGGCCGAGCGGGGACTAGAACCCGGATCGCCCGAGCCCCAGTCCAACACTCTCACCACTACGCCACACTGTGCAGGAGGAGCATATTTAAAATTTATTTATTTATTTATTGTATTTTTAAATCGCCCATCTAGCCAGTACCCGGCCACTCTGGGCGATGTACAACATACAAATGAATTTGTGACTGTTTTAAATCATAACTTGTTTCTAGAATATAATAGAACTGTGAGTTTTATTGTATTGTATTGTATTGTTTTATTGTATTTTAATTGTACATTGCCCAGGCCGGCTGGGTGGCCGGCCAGATGGGCGATTAATAAATATAAGAAATAATAATAATAATAATAATAATAATAATAATAATAATAATAATAATTTTATTCTAGAATTCCTGTTACAGAATTCTTTTCTACATTGTTATCACATTTAAAAGATTTTGAAGAATGATGCACAGAGCATGGCTTGGATGTAAAGCCCTAACAGGTGACCTGAGTGCTGCATGTGTTGCTCTCAAACTAACGGAATATGAGCCAAGGTTTGACAAATTATCAGCATGCATGCAATAGCAAAAATCACATTAATTGTGCAAAAGCATGCCCAATGCAAACTTTTACCTAATGCAGTCCAAGACATAAAGTGTTTAAAATGTGTTAAGCACGTTTAGTTTTCTTGTTTATCTTGCTCATCCTAGTACAGGTTGACTTTTACATTTACTAATCCGACACCTGTAGAAGCAGGGAAAGGACCCAGGGTAAAGCTTGCCCCATACAATTTCAGTCTGGCATATAATCATATTACAAGTTGAGAATCCCTTATCCAAAAATACATGTGCCTAATTATTTTAAAAGTTTGTATAAATTCCCTTCAGGCTATGTGTACTATAATAATTTTTTGAGTTGATTTTTTTTCAACAAAAAACTGTTTGAAAGCTCTGTTACTGTGTTTTTCTTTAAAGACAAAAGGTGTTAATTAGTTCGGACAACTGTATGAGTTGTTTTTCTAAAACTAAAACCTCGGTATTCAGGTTTAATTGCAGTGTTGGCACTTTGAAATAAATAAGTTGGTTTTGTGTTGCAGTTTGGGCACTTGGGCTCAAAAAAGGTTCGCCATCACTGGTGTAGGCTGTGGTTCACACAAAAAGTAGATTCCTAAGCACATTTAGGGAGCAAGTCCCATTGAACTTAATGAGACTTACTTCAGCATTCCCATTGAACTCAACGAGATGTACTTCTTTCAACATGCTATGAAATTTCTACCCCTGGTTTGGGAGGTCGTACAAACCTGAGGTTCACGCTCGTGTACAGCCTGTGCGTGAACTTTCCCTAACAAGCCGGGGGGGGGGGATGTAACCTAGGGATCTTTACCGGCATTGTAATGCCTGGCTCACTGGCATGTCACATGGCATACACCCCAAACCGACCTCCTCACGCTATTTCTGCCATTATATCCCGTATTTCTTCAGACCAGTTATGTCACAACTTTTTAATATGTTGCATTTTCCCCGCGGTATATATTTCATTGTGTGCTAAACATGCAGTACTGTTCTGTGGGGAGGAGGAGTGGCTTCAGCAGGGTGGCGGGCTGGGGGGGGGAGTGGCACTACAGTGAGGAAGTGTCCTACCAGGCTTTTTTAAAAAACAGTATTTGCTAATGCGCACGTGCGGGAGGTTGAATCTGTGAATAAGACAAACCTCTCACATTGCTTCAAGTGCTGGGTGAGGAAAGGCTGCTCCTGGCTATGCTCAGCATGATGAGCAGCCTCAACAAAACAGCAGCAACTCTGAGGAGGAGATGATAAGTCCAATCAGCCTTCAGTTGCTTTCCGGCCTCCCTTGCTCCCCCCCCCCCCATGGTTTCTCTCTCTCTGCTTTGTCCAGTGAACTGGAGAGTAAATGCAATGTTGCTTCCCCCCCCCCTTTGAAAAAAAAAATAAAGTTTGGAATGTCTTTTCAAGCCTTCCGAATTGTCTCCTTTGTCCTTTTTATTTTCTTATCTCAAGGAACAACTAGCTGACGGTGAAAATGCACCAAATATACATGTCTACTCAGAAGTAAATCACATTGTCTTCAATGGCACCTGCTCCTGCAGAAGTCAGCACAGGAGATGGGGATTTGTTTTGGCTTTCAGGAATTGCTTTTGGGTGGAGGGGGACGGGGGGGGGGGTTGGACCACTGCATTCATCCCATGGGAGCAGCAGGCAGCAGTGCCACCATGCCCCCTTTCTCTCCCTACCTCCTTCTCCTCCTCCATGATTTTTTGTGGAGGACAGGAGGAGTTGTGAATTAGTTTTTAAAAAAATCTCCGCTCCTTCGCACCAGCGAACATGTGCATAAGCTTAATGGATGTAAAAATAAATAAAAAAGGAGGAGGAGGAGGAGGAAACTTAAAGGGCATTTTCCCTGCACACATCACCTTTCCAACTCCTCCTGCTTCTCCCACATTGGCATTTGTGTGTGACATAAGATAACGTTTTCAACAGAGTGGGAAGTGGGAACTGCACTGTATTCATTAGCAGGGATGTTGAAGAGTCCTTGGTCTCGAGTCGAGTCACGAGTCTTTGGACCCGAGTCTCGAGTCCAAGTCCTTGGTCCGAAATGGTGACTCACGAGTCATGAGTCACGAGTCACTCCCAAAGCTGACTCCACGAGTGCCTATTAAAATCAATGGGGGGGGTTCCCAACAAAATAAGGCTACTTCAGATGTGTGGCTTAAATAAATTCTAGGCACAAGTGTGCCCTTTTATTTCAAAACTCTGCAACTGATTTTGGCAAGAACAGACCAGGCAGACAAACCCAAAATAACCAGGCAGGCAGAGGAGGCAGGGAACCCCAAAACAGGCAGGCAGAGGCCTTTGTCTTGGACAATTCAAACTGTGGAACTGGTTAAGAAGAGACCAGGCAGGCAGAGGAGGCTGGGAACCCCAAACAGGCAGGCAGAGGCAGCCAAACCCAAAATGTCTGAAAAGTTGCATTTTAGGAAAATGATTTTAAAAAATAAACTTGCTGTACTTCTTAAAACCTATCCATGTTGCATTTGAGGAACACGATTTTGGAACACGAGTCCTTGGTCTCGAGTCCCGAGTCGAGTCTCGAGTCCCATTAAAAATATTGGGACTCGAGTCTGACTCGAGTCAGAGGGGGGACTCAGTCCGACTCACGAGTCGAGTCCTGGAGTCCGAGTCCCCATCCCTGTTCATTAGTACGTACCCCAACAGTGGTAAATGCTTTTGCATAAATACCATGATAGCACTCTCTGATACACAGAAGGGGCTCTAGTGTAGATGCCCCCAAGCATTCTTAAGAATGGTGTTTTTAAAAACACTGATCTACAAACATGAGACCCCTGTTCAAAGAAAGGGGAATGTTGAATAAAATCCCTCTCCCCCAATTTATTATTGCTTCACAGTCTCCTTTCTACTAGGGGACCTAACTTTCAAATAACAGAAGACAAGAGACACTTCCGTGCTATGCTGCAGTATCTGTCAAGAGTACACAGAACAGAATAATGGTACGTATAATTAAACTCTGTTTAATGCTTGCTAATTCCACCCACAAAAGACCTCTAGGGAGGATCTTTTTGTGCTGTTATCACAAATGCAATCAATTTCCAACTGGGGTTTGTTTCTGGGGGGGGGGGAGTCCACCCACCTTCTGCAGAATCTTTGCAGTACTTTCCAAATGAAAGTTGGCAGCTCTAAAAAGAATTTGATGGAGAATGAAAAGCTCAGAAAAATGTCCCAGTAGACTGTAACATCAAGCAGCTGATAACTGCAAATGAAGCACAGGAGCAGTCTGAATATATGTTGTACATTATGTGCAGCTCCTCCAGTTTCTTTTCTATATGTACTGCAGATGGAAATTGTAGAAAAGGATAGAGCAACTGGAGACGTAAGATGCTTCCGGACTCGTGGTTGGATCCAGATTTAAGCTGGATCAACTGTGCTGGTGGGGGTGGACTTCCCTGCTCCCTCTTTCAATGGCAGCCTTACCAGCCCCGTGAAAATGCTACACAGAGTCAGGAGACCCTGCTGAATGGGATGATCTGTGGTGTGTGGGGGGTAGGGGGATCCCCAAAAATCAGCCAGAGGAACCTTCCATGAGCACAGCCCTTCCTCCTAAAACCAACCCTAGTGTGCAATCACCCTGCCTCAAACACAGAATTTTACCAGTCCCAGACTATGATGTCTTCCATTTGTAACCCTCCTGCACTTTCCCACCACTTCCTCCATCTTTTCTTTTTCTTACAAGAAAAAAATCCATCAAGGAAGGAAAGATGGAATAGCTACGTGATGCCTTTTGATTGATTGCACTAGGGAACCCTCTGTCTGGAAGCACCCATACACTGTGGGTGGAAGGAAGGATTCCAGGACACAGCAAAGTGCCTACTTCTTGGTCTGTTTTATGTTTACTGGCTTGAGCCAATGGTTGAGCCAACAACAGAACATCTGCCCAAGTTTTCAGAGGACAGTTACATGAAGAAATGGTGACAGGACCATTGACATCCCTAGGACTTTGAACTAAAACTATTTTAAATGATTCTCACTGCTGCTTTTGTGTGTTTTTATTATTGTTTTATTGTATTTGTTTTTATTATATATGTTGCCCTGAGAGCTTTGGCAAAAGGGTGACTCATAAATTGAATAAATCAATAGGGCTGAAAGTTTATTTCAAGGGATAGTATCCAGATGTGCCCCAGCACTAATACTAATGAAGTTGTGCCAGTGTAAACCAACGCTTGCACAATGTAACTAGCACTTGTTAGCAGGGGAGGCCAGCAGTGACTCCTGTGTCAGTGGTGCTCCTGATCCATTGCATCTTTTTGTTTGAGCTTTATAGGAGCTGTCCATGGTGCTGAACTCCACGCACAAAATAGGTTAATCGCCATGGAGCCCCATGGATAGCTCCTATAAAGCTCAAACGAAAAGATGCAATGGATAAGGAGGACCCCCACTGACACAGGAGTCACCAGCCTCCACTGCTTGTTAGGGGAATGGGAAAAAGCAGAAATTTGCTGCCGAATTTCAGCAACAAATTGCTGCATTTTCCATTGATCTAGCAAGCACTAGTTACATTGTGCAAGCATTGGTTTACACTACTACAAAGTCATTAGCACTAGTGCTGGGGCACAATTGGATACTACTCAAGAACTAAATGATCTATGGCTGATGAAGTAGCAAGAAGTTATCAGATGCTAATAAGGGCAATTTATTTGATTAGCTTTAAGTGATCTATTATCTGTAGATCATGTTGAATCAGAACATATCAATGCATATTACCATAATACCAGTTCATGTGATTGTTTGTATTTGGGATGGGCGGGGTTGGCCTATTGAACCATGCTTCAAGAAGAAAAAATGTATTATTTTGAAGGTAAATATTTGCAATAAGCTTTTAAAAAAATTTCCTTCATGCTAAGCCAGTCCTATGACATATGCCAAAGCTTCTCCAAGCATTGCCTACCAATAATTTCTAGAACCTGGAATTACAATGGAATTACAACCAATACAGAGCAATGGGGCAGGGGCTGTAATTCAGTGGAAGAGCAAACGGTGGCAGGTTCAGTTCCAGCATCTCTTGGTGGGTGATACTGCTGTCTGAAACCCTTGAGAGTTGATGCCAGTCAGTGTAGAGATGATACCGAATTAGATGGACCAATTAACTGTCTGACGGTATAGATTTAATAGATTATAGAGTTGGACGGAGCCTACAAGGCTATCGAGTCCAACCCCCTGCTCAATGCAGGAAACTAGAGGAGGGGTCTCCCATTCCACAATTGTGAACGTTCCTCCCTGTAAAAATTCAGCCTGCAGTAGAAAAGTACCCAGTCAGGGGCAAGGGGTCTTTCTTGGCTAACCTTCTCCCTTAGTGGGATGAGAAGAAATTATAGCTCATCCATTGCTGTGTTCTTAAAATGTCTGCAACTATTATGAAACTCAAATAGTCTGTCTTGCAATAATCATTCACATTTTCCACAAATGTAGAAAAAACAATGACACAATGTCAAGTCTCACTCTCGGTATTAACAAGAAAGTAGAGGGGAAATAAGACAGTTCAGGGAGGGCTCTGAGAGCCTGTGGTATTCAGATGATAATGAATGAGTGATGATGAAATCTCATTTAAGACCAGTTTAATTCATAGCATCCAGAATGTGACCTGGGCTTTTGATATGACACCATGCTAATCTAAATCTAAAGGCTGTAATCCCATGCACACTTACCTGGGAGTAAGTCCCATTGAAGTAAATAAGGCTTACCTCTGAGTAGGCTTGTATAAGATTGCACTGTACATTTTAAAAAGGTACACCACCACCCCAATTAAACAGTGGAAACTAAAAAATATGAGCAATAAACAGAAACCATTCATCATACTGTCAGTTTTATCAGGAATAAGCTGGTGGCACAAAAGCTTTGTCCTGAGCTATCAAGCAGAAAACTATAAAATGCAATTGTGTTTATTTAGCCCTGGAAGGCAGTAAACCAGTGCTGAATATAGTGCTTAGGTCAATTCATATGCATTCCCACAACAGTATGTACAACTTAACTGATTGATAGGATTCTGCACTGAGATTTCATAGATCATAGAGTTGGAAAGGGCCTACAAGGCCATCGAGTCCAACCCCCTGCTCAATGCAGGAAACTAGAGGAGGGGTCTCCCATCCAAGTAATAACCAGGCTTGACCCTGCTTAGCTTTCCATGCTCAGACAAGCTGAGCCAACGTGAGCCACAGGCCCGACTTCATCTCCCCCACCCCACTGCCTATGCTTTACTGAGCCTTCCCAACACAGTGCCGTACCAGAACTGTTGGACTGCAACTCCCATCATGCCCAGACCGTATGACCAATGAAGACTGGCAATAATGGGAGTTGCAGCACAACACTGCGGGAGGGTATCAGGTAGGGGACGTCTGGCTTAAATGTTAGGTAGTGAGATAGGATCGGCTGAGAGCGAATGGCTGCCCAACGTAACCCAGTGAGTATAATGGTTATGTGGAAATTTGAACCATGGACATCCCTACGTTGAGCCTAGTGGTGGGCAATCCTCCCACCACCTGCTGCGCCTGCTCAGCCGGGCCGAAAGTGAGACGCTCGCCGGACTTCTGGGTTCCCTCCGGGGCACTTTTTACATAGAAAATGGCATAAGATACGTTAAAAGTGGCTGCAATTTGCATAACTCGCACAAATTGTGGCCATTTTTAATGTATTTTACACCATTTTCTATGTAAAAAGTGCTCCGGAGGAAACCTGGAAGTCGCTTCCCCGGCTTTGCTCAGGAGAACGTGAGTTGAGCCAGGGAAGCAGGTAGGTTGAGCAGAGGTCGAGCAGAGCTCGGGGGGTCGAGCCCGGTGAGTTTGCCGGACATCCACCCCTGAATGAGTTCCGCACACATCCCTAGTTGAGCCCAACAAACTAGCCACTATCCCTCCCATAGTTCTCATCTAGAGAACTACTGGCCCACTTGACCTCAGAGATGGACAACATCAGGCCCCAAAATTATTTAACTATTGCTTAGCCTTCACAGATCACAGGACAGGTGAAAACTGAACTGGAGTCACCTTGGGTATGATTAGTGTGACCCATCTTACATGATAGATTTTGAGGTGCTGAATCCGAATGTCAATGTTAATTGGCCATCCAACGCTGGCTTTTAGCAGCAGTAGCCAGTGTCGCCATATTTGTAGAAAGAAGAACATGATCACGGGGTGCCTGAGATTATAGCTTACCTACTTAAGGCAGTCCTGTGTACCTTAACATGTCACAGACATACAATTATTTATTTTATTCATTTTATATTGTTGTTATTTATGTGTTGTGTTTTGGAAACTGCCCAAGGAGCCTTTTGGCTGATGGGCAGTGAATAAATATATTAAATAAATAAATAAATAAATAAAAAATTTGCGTTGGCATGCACATTTCAATTCTGGAGGCAGAGAAAACTAAAGACCCCATGTTCCCCAGCCTTCCCCCTAGTTAAGGCAGTCTTCCCCAACCTGGCACCCTCCAGGGGTGTCGGACTACAACTCCCATCATCCCCAGCCAGTACTGCTGGCTGGATATGTATGATGGGAGTTGTAGTCCAATGCATCTGGAGAGCACCAAGTTGGGGAAGGCTGAGTTAAGGACAGCCTCGAATGGCTCCCCTGTCTCTTAAGAGCACTGTACTTTACTGGTATCCCCTTCCCCTTCTCAAAGAAGGTTATTGGTTTTGCTTGAAAAGGGGATGAGGTAACTGATAAGGAAGAAGACAAAAGGTGTGCCAAAGGGGCTTCCCCTTTTCTGCAAGGAAGGGAACAGTTTTTTCCCCCCCAAGGATGGTGACAATTACTGAATGATAGAAGAGGAAACTCTGTTTGACCTACTATGCACAAATCAGAAAGAAATATTTTTTTGCATTCTTTGTGTGCATTGTGACAGAAGGATACTATAGTGATACTGTGTTGAGCCTCTGGAGATATTGATATTATCTGCTTTTATTAGCAGATTTTCCTGATATCAGCCAAATGCTCTTCCTGGACAATGGGACTAGAAAAACTAGAAAACTTATTAATCAACCTCTATAGCTCTATCAGATGAACCAAGACAGCACTGATGGGACTGCCTGTTTTGTTGTTGTTTGTTACAGCCTAAAGAAACATTTTTGAGCAAAGTTTACAAGTGGGCAGGAATAATGGATTTGTCTAGTATACTACCATGTCAAAAGAGTCAAACATTACACATTTTTTACTGCAACTATGTGTGTAAGATTAGGCATCTTTCACAACAGCAGAAATTACTGTTGATACCTCTGAACCACATGGGATGGGTGGAATGACAATAACAACAACCAAGTGGGTTTGAAATCTATATCTGAATGACTTTACATAATTGCTTTTTGATGGCAAGATAGAAAGCATGATTTATTATTTATTTATTTATTAAATGTATATCCTGCCTTTTCCTCCAGGGAAGCCCAAAGTGGTGATCATGATCCCCCTTCTCTCCATTTTATCCTCACAACAACCCTGTGAGGTAGGTTAGGCTGGGAGTCAGCAGTCCAAAGGCACACAGTGAGCTTCAGAGCCGAGTGGGGACTTGAACCCGGGTTTCCCCAGTCCTAGTCCAACGCTGCCTGTAACTGCTTCACCACACTGGCACTAAGAAAGCTGTTACCAAACGTGCTCCTCTTGGATAACATGTGTAAACATGTGCAAGTACACTAGTGCTTTCAGCAAGAAGGAAGGAGCCTGCCCAAGGAAGCCCTTCCTTCAATGATCTCAGCAAGTGTAGCTAGCCTAGGGAGGCCAGGAGGCGAAGCACTCTCTAATGAGTAGGAAGGCCGAGGCCTGGTTCCTAAGAACCGTGAGCAGCGTTCCTCCCACTCACGGAATGGAGCTTTCCCACCCCTCCTCCCTGCTCAAGCCCAGTGCCCCTGAAAATCATTTTTCATGCCTATGCTGGGGGACCTTTTCGAATAGTGAAGGATATGGATGGAGGAGTTGGTGGAAATCACAGAACTCCTCTCCTGCACAAGTGGAAGTGCCTTTCTGCTCACACTAGACACCTTTGGATACACGTCAATGCCCCATTCAGACGTAAAGATAAGCCAGAATGGCTAAGAATTGCTTATTGTTCATGAGCAGAGCGCTCCTGCACGCTGCCTGATTTCCCTCATTTGGCTGCCCCTGCCAGCAGGAGCAGCTAAACTACCTGCTGGAAACGAATAAGAAAGAAAAAGCTTCCCATTACAACCAGACCCTAGCTTGTTGCTCCTCTAACAAGCCAGGAACAGGAAAACAACTTCAAAAGCTGGCTTCAGTCTCTGGTTTGTTAGGGGAGCAACAAACCAGGAATCCGGGTTCAGACATAATGGGAATTTTTAGCTTCCTCATTAGTTTCTGGTTAGTTTAGATCAGCATTCTCCAACCTTGGGTCTCCAGATGTTTTTGGCCTACAACTCCCAGCATGCCCCAGCCAGCATGCTGGGAGTTGTAGGCCAAAAACACCTGGAGACCCAAGGTTGGAGAACACTGGTTTAGATCCTCCCACTGGTGGGAGGAACCAAGCAGGGGTGATCAGGCAGCATGCACATGCACGCTGCTCATGAATGATAAGCCAGACTTCCCAGAAATTCTGGCTTATCATTCATTACATTCAAACGCGACCAATATCTCACGCATAAATGACAATAACAATTATTGCAGTGACAGCAATACTCTTAATGATGTTATGGTGAAGTGACAGGAAAGCCTTCATGATGTAGCTAGCAGTTTGTCACAAAAAGGTGGTTGGGTGGGCAAGGATGGGACTGGATGGCAACTATTTTCAAGTGGCAAGGCTTGGTTACTGGTTGCACTACTACTGTACATACATAGGTAACAGGAGAACATCCTAAGAGCTGCTTAATAAAAGATGGTTAGTGTACATAACATGACAACAACAAGATAATGACCAGGGGATGCGGAGATGTCAGTGGGGCTCCTTATCCATTGCATTTTTGTTTGAGCTTTATAGGAGCTATCCGTGGTGCTGAATTCCACCCCCAAAATAGGTTCACCACCATGAAGCACCATGGTTAGCTCCTATAAAGTTCAAACATAAAGATGCAATGGATAAGGAGCCCCCCTGACACAGGAGTCACCAGCCTCCACTGATAATGACATTTTATATGCATGAGATTTACTGTTGCTGTATTGACTTAAATATCATCTCAGGATCTTTGTGTGCTCCTGAATACTTGAAAGTTCTATACAAACTAAGCATTAGTTGGATGGCCAATTAACGTTGCATTCCAATTCAGCACTCCAAAATCTACAAAATGAGTGGCTTACACATGTGTGTACAACAACACAGATGCCCCATTCCCATGTTTTTCTCTCCTCGAATATGGCAACACTGGCTATTTCCAACAAAAGGCAGGCTCAGATGGCTAATTAACATCAAAAATTGGATTCAGCACTGCAAAAATTATCCAATTGGATGGGTTATGCAAATGTACACCCCAGATGACATATTTTTACAGATTCTCCCCAACTACCATTGCCAGACAATGAGATAAGAGAGCATTTCAAACATAAGTACAGCAGATTTTATTGTATATTGTGAAGGATCCAAACTACTCCCTTACTTTGGAAAGCTAACTTGCACAGAGTATAATTATCTCTTAGAAAAGGTTCTACTGATGTTTCTCCCCCAAAGGCTGAGCATCCCACATGCTTTCAACACCACTGCCTATTAGGGAGGATAGTTCAAAATGCTCTGAAAATTAAATAATTTTGAACAAGACATTCTCAATTTGATTTACTGAGATGCTCAGAAAAGTTAAGTGCAAATTTGTTGCCTTAACATTAAAGGAAATTTAACTGATCAATGCTTTTCAGGCAGAGAGGCAATTACATTTAAGAAAGTTTTAAAGGCTGGTTTCCAAGCAACTGTATCCACCAGCCTACGTGTATAGTCTATTCATAATGTCTAGAAAAAAACAGAAAATGACAGACTGTCAATATGGCACACAGAATTATAACGTTCCTACTCTGTGTTCCTCCTACAGGCAAAAGATCAATTACATCCTATACATAATGGTTAGGTTAAATACTGTAGTAAGTATACAATGTTAGGGTGACCTGCACAAAAGCATGAACTGTGGACAAAAGCTCTGAAGCAAATAGCCACTATCAATACAACGTTCTCACTTTCTTTGTTATTATGGTGGGCCAATGTCTTAAGCATAGCTTTCATTAGGAAAATAGGCTAGGAATGTTCTAATGTTCCAATTTGGAACCCAGTGTTGTTTATCATTAACTTATTGTAGTCCCATGCCCAACATATATGGCAGGGCCAATGTCTACATTTATTAATTGCAGGTTTCATGGTGAAAATTGAGGCCTATATATATCCAGCAGCAAATATCTCATCCTTGGCTGACATGCTTCGCTAAATGCTCATCCCTTAGTCATCTTAAGGACTATTTGAAGCAGGAATGGGGAATGTATGGCCCTCCAGATGTTGCTGGACTACAACTATTCACTACCGGACCAGGTTTAACGTTTTGGTACTAGTCACTAGTTATCAACATGCATGCAATAGCAAAAATCACATTAATTGTGCAAAAGCATGCCCAATGCAAACTTTTACCTAATGCAGTAAAATGCAGTGTTTGCAGTCCAAGACATAAAGTGTTTAAAATGTGTTAAGCACGTTTAGTTTTCTTGTTTATCCCAGACATAAAGTGTTTAAAATGTGTTAAGCACGTTTAGTTTTCTTGTTTATCTTGCTCATCCTAGTACAGGTTGACTTTTTTATTTAGTAATTAGTAATTAGTAATTAGTAATTAGTAAAAAAGTAATTAGTAATTACTTTTACTAATCCAACACCTGTAGAAGCAGGGTAAAGCTTGCCCCATACAATTTCAGTCTGGCATATAATCATATTACAAGCTGAGATGAGAATCCCTTATCCAAAAATACATGTGCCTAATTATTTTAAAAGTTTGTATAAATTCCCTTCAGGCTATGTGTACAATGTAGTACTATAATAATTTTTTGAGTTAATTTTTTTTTTCAACAAAAAACTGTTTGTATAATTGAAAGCTCTGTTATTCTGTTTTTCTTTAAAGACAAAAGATGTTAATTAGTTCGGACAACTGTATGAGTTGTTTTTCTAAAACTAAAACCTCGGTATTCAGGTTTAATTGCAGTGTTGGCACTTTGAAATAAATAAGTTGGTTTTGTGTTGCAGTTTGGGCACTCAGGCTCAAAAAGGTTAGCCATCACTGTACTAGTGTATAAAGCCCTAAACAACTTGAAAGAGCGCCTTCTCCCTTATCAACCTGCCCAGTCACTGAGGTCATCAGATGGCATGCTCCTTGTGGTTCCGCATTGACCTGTGGCCGCCTGACTGGAGTCTACCCGGTGAAGAACCTTCAGTGTAGCAGCTCCATTTCTCTGGAACTCCCTGCCTCTGGAGGTCAAGCAGGCACCAACATTGTGCTGTATGTGGCACCTCCTGAAAACATCTTTATTTCAGGAAGCCTTCTTTGGTTGACAAACCACTGTTTTTATTGATATTCTGTTTTTAATATTGTGTTTTATTCTTTTTATCTTTTTTGTCTTTTTATTTTTCACTGCTCCAGAATCTGTGTAGATGTGGAGTGGGATATAAATGCTGTAAATAAATAGATAAATTCCTATCAGCCCAAGCCAACATAGCCATCCCTGATTTAAAGGTTACTACAGCCTTCCACTTGTAGCCCTCTCTGAAAAGCAATTACTTGCGGTGTCACCACTTCATGTGACTGGTGTAATGTTTTAAAGCCCCCTTTACTGTGCACTAAAGCAGGGGTGGGAAGTCTCAGGCCTGGGGGCCAAATCTGCCCTTCCTGGGGTCCATCCAACCCTCTGGGATTTCCTCAGATGGCTACGCCCCCTTCCCTTTGCCCCAACCACCTATCATTTGGTGGTTTCCTGGCTTTTGAGCGGGTTATTTCCCCCATTCTAAAAGGTTAAAATGCCTCTCCCAAGGCCTAGTTGGAATTTGCCTTAGAATCATAGAATCATAGAAAAGTAGAGTTGGAAGGGGCCTATAAGGCCATCAAGTCCAACCCCCTGCTCAATGCAGGAATCCAGGTCAAAGCATCCCTGACAGATGGCTGTCCAGCTGCACCTTGAATGCCTCCAGATTGGGAGAGCCCACCTTTCCCTAGGTAGTTGGTTCCATTGTCTTATTGCTCTGACAGGAAATTTTTCCTGATGTTTAGGTGGAATCTGGGTTCCTGTAATTTGAGCTCATTATTCCGTGTCCTGCAAACTGGGATGATCGAGAAGAGATCCTGGCCCTCCTCTGTGTGACAACCCTTTAAGTACTGGAAGAGTGCTATCATATCTCCCCTCAGTCTCCTCTTCTGAAGGCTAAACATGCCCAGTTTTTCCTGATGACATGGTGACTGAAGCACTGCTTGGGTGACTTGGAGGCTCAAAAGGGCCTCCAGCTGAGTCCAGTGCACAGTGTCACCACTTTACCGTGAGGGGGGGGGGAGGAGAGGGCCCCCACAGACAGGGAAAGGCTCCCAAGTGGCCTCAGCAGCAATGCCTGGAGCCAAAGTGAGTCCTGCTTGAAAAATAGTGAAGGTCACTGCACTAATCTGTAACTGACCAACTGGGATTCTAGTTAACACCCAACCACCACCACCCCTGTTGTCCTATTCACTCAAAACATATGCCAAAGTTCTGTGCTAGTTTTGAGGCGGCAGCCCTGACTTTTGTGTTGCCAGCCACAAGTGTGTAACGGATATACCCAGTGTCTGAACACCCAAAAAACAAGATGGTCAAATCTCCTCAAAACCTATGCCAAAATGTTGTGCAAATTTTGTACTGTTTTGTGCCACCCAAGTTTTGTACTGCCCAAGTTTTGGACTGCCCCCTCTTGGTGGTAATCACATCATATTCAGTCAGCGGAAAAAATATTTCCCTAACCAATCTATTGCCTTCCCCAGAAATGTGTGGATCTTAAATGCCCAGATCAAAAGCTACTCTGGATACTGGACATAGATTTTAAATTCCTGTTCTGTCCAAGTGAAAAACGGACAAGTAGGCCACCCAAACAATGAAATAGCTGAAGAACGGTAAAATTTTTCCAAAAAATCCTTTAGCTCAGAGAGAGAGCAGATATCACATTGAGTGAGCCTTTTGTTCACTCAATGCTGATCTTTTCTTTTTAAAGGTTGCTGCAGATTTTCAATTACAGAGAAAGCATTTTGTCCTCATTATGTGCAAGTTAGTGGTGTGCATCAATAGCAGCTGCTACAGAGAGCTTTTTCTCATTTCTTAGTAATGATTACCCACCGTACTGTAGCGAGAAAAAACACGCTTCCCAGAACATGCTTCCTTGTTTTGGGTTGTTCCCCACTCTGCTTTCTGTCTATGGGTTGGATTTAGATGTATAAAGAGAAACAGTACATCACTTCTCATGTATAATGTTAGCTTTGACACTAAATATTTCCTGGCTAGCAGCTAGAGAAAGAACAGAGCAATGACAGACAGTACCCAGTTAAGGAGGCACAGACATCTTCAGTCCCCATAAACAAAAATTCGCAAAAGCCATGAAGCAAGAGGTTAGAGACAGGGCTGGGTTGAGGATCTTTGCTTGCTAAGCAAATGAACATGAAAACCCCTTCAGCCTCATTGTATGCTGAGCAGCATAACAGAAGCACGTTAGATAATCAAGAATGAACGGGGTAGTATTTTCTTAATTTAATGTTTTTCTTTGTAATTGACAGACATCTGCCATTGTGCAGGTGCAGTAATGGGGAGCCTCAGGTGGACAATGTGCAGGGGGGGGGCTGGCAAAATGCAGCAGTACCCACACTGGGCATTGCCCCACAGAGGCAGCAGGTACGTTTATTTTTCCCTTTGATTCCATCTGACAGCTGTCAAAGGGTGAGCTGTCAAATGTAAATGAAAGTGCGAGTGATCTTAGCTCGTGAAAAGGGAGTGGTGGCTCATTCGCCTCCTTCGTGGCAAGATTCATGTGGGGGGCGTTCTTGTTGGGGGGGGGTGTTCTTGTTTTTGTTTTGTTTTGTTTTGTTTGGACTCATGTGCCCTAAGGGTGCCCTCATTTTTTGGGCAGGAAACTATATAGAGTCTATATACCTGTATAGTGTCCAACTCAAAAAAAAAAATTGACCTCTGCTAAATTCCACTTTAAAAATGGAGCTTTACTTCTGACAGCTGTAAATGGGGTGGCTCGCACTTTTGCATGTTCCTGAGGTGGTAGAATCTTGGGAACAAGTGCAAAAGTGAGGGCACCGTTAGGACACATCAGTCCAATAATAATAATAATAATTATATATATATATATATATATATATATATATGTATTTAATGAGGCTCTTGCTGTGAAGGTGAATGAGCCACCACCACCCATTTTGCAATTTAAGATCACTCGCTCCTTTGGTTTCATTTGAAAGCTCACCTTTTGACAGCTGTCAGATGGAAGCAAAGTGGAAAATAAACTTATCTGCTGCCTCTGTTGAGAAATGCCCAGTGCGGGTACCTCCTGGAATTCTCCAGCAGGCACCCCCCTGCACACTGACCACCCCAAGGCTCCCCATTCCACAGCAACACAACTGCAGACACCCACAATGGCTCAAGTGCAGGTAAAAACATTTTTTTTTAAAAAAAGGCAAATATTTGCAAAAATGGGGGGGATTTAAAAAGTTTGGCAACCACAGGCAGCCCCTCCAAAGTGCCACTGGGGCACTCTGAAGGGACTTTCCATAGCTGTCAAAATGGGGATCATGAAAGCCGGCTTGACAGCTAGCTTTCATGATCTCGAGGGGGGGGAAGTTTACAGTGGGGGAAAAAGCTACAGTGAGCCTGAAACAGCTCATGCTCGTGACAGAGAGAAGGGAAGCCAGTGCCAGCTGCCCCCAAGTGCCACTTGGGCACTTTGGGGGTGGCTGGCACTAGCGGGTGCCCGGGCTCACTTGGCAAGATTATCAAGGGCTTTTTGCCACTCTTGCCAAGCATGTCAGTACCTGATTCCCTGTACCCACAATGGGGTTGGTTTCCCTGTTGCCCAGGTTCAGATGACACAACAACTGTCATGACCCCCCTCCAGGAATCCTCCTCTGAGGACAAGTGTGACTCACCCCGTGCCCTGGACATTCCTCAGGAGCAGAGTTCAGACCCTGCTGCTCCAGATGGGGCCGACCGGGCAGCTGAAGAGCTGGCAGGCCCCTCTGGCATGACCCGTGGGAGTTCCGCAGCCCAGGAGGAGTCAGAATCAGAGGTGGAGATGGTGCAGGTCCCGAGTCCCAGACAAAAAAGGAGGATGAGACAGCAGGAACAGATGCAGGCCCCTCGACGTAGCGTCCGGCTGCAAGCCAGGATGTTGGCCTTGTGAGGCTTTTATAATCAGCCTGCTGCTAAGGAGCTCCAGCTGCGAGACGGGCGTTCCCAAGCAGCAGGCAGTATAAAAACGCTCACTCACTGAAGCCTGGGTATCGGGAAACAACATCATCTTTGACTCTTGTTCCTGATTCCTGACCTTGCTCCTGAACCCTGCCTTGATTCCCGGACTCTTGGACCTGACTTCAGACTGACCCTGATGATGCCTCTGCTCAACCCTTGGACTTTTGTATGACACTCTCAGCTTGATTCCTAGGATTGTAAGACCACGCTTGTTCTACTCTTCCCTCTGCAAGCAGGCAACCCAGCTCCCTTAATCTTATCTTAGCTGGACTTTTGGCAGTGCTCCCAGAAACAAGGCCAGCTGCTGGCTGCCGGCCAGTCTTAAGCCGGACAACAACCCATTGTGTGTACAACAACCCCTACTACAGCCCATGGGTTGTCAGGGTGGCTTGTTGCCCTCCAACAAGCTGCCCTGTGGGAATTGGTTCAGGATCACATGACATGACAACCCATCGTTGGTTGCAACCCACAATGGATTGTCATGTCATGAAAACCCAGTCAAAGACTTCCATTTCCACAGTTGTCCTGTGGGTTGCCATCAGTAGGGTCCTGTTATGCCTCATTTCCTCCTTAGCTACTGATCATATGGACTGCCATGTTTGGAATACTTAAGAGTTTGTGGCCAGTTAAAAAAATGTGACCATGACAAATAAAATACAATTTTTTCAGGCTGAACTGTGGAAGAATGTTGACAATTCTTTGCCCGTGCTTTCTAATCTTTCTGCCAACTGCAAGAAAGCCCAAGGCTGTCAGGGAGATTTTGCTGAGAAACAGATGACACATCTGCAGAATCGGACACATATTAATGAGTAGCCAGTTTTACTCTGAAGCTTTTTTTTCTAACGTGGACACCAGGGCTTCCCTTAGCTTACATGCAGTCATTCTCAGCCACCCTGAGGGGGAAATTATATGGGTTTTTATGCTAGTTCTGTACACATGAATCAGATTATGAGCTCAATTTCAAACTCAAATAATATGCTATGAGGAACTAAAGGCATAAGCACTTTGGATATTATAGCTGCAACAGAGAGCAGTTTCTGCTTTTATACTTGCGGCCTTCTTCATGATTTTTCCTCCTTACCTTTTCTCTCCCCTCTCCACCACCACTATTACATTCTTGCCAGCAACTGAAAAAAGAGGCTTTCCATCAAGAAAATAAAGATGTCAGAAATGCCAGCCATCACAGTTCAGAGAGTTAATAAATAAATTTAATATGCCTGAATGAAGATGGGGGAAATTACTGGGATTTATATCCATGACTAATGCATAATGCTCTTGATGCTGGTTTTTAAATGTTATGCCCTTCCTGTTGATTTTAACATTCGAGTTTGCCTCCTTGAATATTTGGATATATTTTTTTACTTACAGAGCAATCTATACATGTTTACTCAGAAGTAAGTTCCATTTAGTTCAATGGTGCTGACTCCTCTACATGTTTGTTCAGAAGCAAGTCCCACTGAGTTCAATGGGGCTTATGCCCAGCTAAGCAGGTATAGGATTACAGGATGTGATTCTAGGGCTGCAATCCTAATCACGCTTAAGGCATAAATTAAATTGAACATACTTAGGATCGTACTGCAAGCATACTTCCTTGTAGGTATTTCTTTAATGTCTTGCCCTTAGGATCTCAGTTTTCTTTCTGCTAATTTAGGAGATACCCTCCCGGTGGTGCCCAAGATATCAGAGGTCCAATGATCCAATCCATGATGGCTGAGAATAGCACCTTTAGTATCATGGCACCCACTCTTTGGTACTCCCTCCCCGTACAAATTAGACAGGCACTAACCATTCTGGGTTTTCCCATACCTACTGAAAACGTGCTTGCTCCAACAAGCTTTCCCAGAACACTGGTCCTGTATTCTTTATTCTCATGCTATTGTCTCTTCTAAGTTTTATACAGTATTTTATTATGCTTTAATACAGTATTATTTGTATATCACGTAGAAATTTATTTTTAATGTAAGTGATTTATAAATATAAGTACATAAATAATTCACTGTTAGATCCCTTTCAGTCTGGCTTTTGTTCTACCCTCTCCAGTTAATTTGATCTTTCCCACATCAAATGGGAAAGAAAAATTGGAGAAATCGGCAATGGACTTGAATGAGTTCAGATTTTTCTGAATCTGACCCACGGATTCCACAGCATAGTGGCTTTTCCCAAGTTGCATGGATTCTGAGGACCTGCGGACCGGTTTTTTTTTTTTTTTTTTTTACTTTCTGTAATTTTAAGCAAATTTAGTCATAGAAAAATACCAAAAAACATACCATCTACTGAAAATGCACATTTCCCCCCATAGACTAAAGCATGAAAATGCACATGGGTTTTTTTGTGCATTTGGGGGGAATTTGCACATTTGCGGAAGTGCGAATTTGCCAAGTGTGAATCTGCACAAATGCATACGAATGTTAGCAGGTTGTCTTTAATTCTCCTTAACATCTTGGAGCATGGCAGAGTAATAAGGTGAATAAGTTAGACAGATCTTGAGTTTGCAAAGCACTTAGTGACTTCCAGAATTTTTAAATAAAGCAAATAGAGAAAGAGCAGTTACATCAAAGAAACTAAAGTGTGCGTGTGCAGGGTGGTGGTGTCTAGCTAAGGTCTAAGGATCACTCTGTTACAATTCTAACTTAGTTCAGTAAAACTTACATAAAGGATAGCCTCCACTGATGAGAAAGGAGCTCAGGACCCATTCCTGATATAAGCTTCAGATAAAGGCAAAGGAGACAGAAACAATATATGCTCAGAAACCACTCTATTTTATGGTGTTTTTCAGAAGGTCTATGATTGACAGATGGGTGGGCAGGCACCCAGCCAATCAGATAGGATCCTGGAGGTTGGCCAGATCTGTCACATTACATATGCAGGATGACATACTTAGCACCTAGGGCCTAGACTATAGACTGCACAGCCATCTGCTCAGGGCAATCACCAGTGTGGGTGGAGGAATCTTTGTGCCACACTCAGATTGTTTGTACATAACAACAACCCATCCATTTTTAATCCTGCAGCATGCCCGTCTCTTCCACTTTTATTCCACAACCCACAATTAGCCCCTTAAAAGGGTTGTGTGCAGTGTGTGACATGCAAACCCAGACACCCAGCAGTTAACCTATGGTTTGTTGTTGGCTTAATTGCTAGGTAGTTTAGGGTCTAAACAACTCAACACAGGGCTGGCCCTCCCATGAAGCAGGGTGAGGCACCCACATCAGACCATGGAGAAGGAGGAGTGGCAAATTGCGCTGCTCCTCCTGCCCCCCGCAGGGCCCAGCACTGCCACTGCCTCAAGTGGGGGCTCCGCCAGCTGCTCTGGAAGAAGTGGCTGAGGGGGTCTTGCGAGAGCTTGCTGGGCTCTTCGTAAAAGGTCTTGCGAGAGCTGTCCCAGCTCTCGTAAGATCCAATCAGTTTAAACCAGAGGGTTGTCATTACATGCGAACTACTTCACTGTATCTTTGTAGTACTAGTACTGCTTCCTGTTGGGTGTTAAAGCACGCCACAGGACCGTTTCCATGTAGATGTGCCCCAAGATGTCTCAGATAGTTATGAGGCTCTACTGTGTATATGTAGCATGTCATAAACAAGATTAGATAGCCCTAATAAAGAAAGAACATTGTGCAAAGATTATTCCTTATCACAGCTGTGGGACTAGTTTAGAGATACGCTGGCTCAGCTTGTCTGGGTGTGGAAAGCTAAGCAGGGTCAAGCCTGGTTATTACTTGGATGGGAGACCCCTCCTCTAGTTTCCTGCATTGAGCAGGGGGTTGGACTCGATAGCCTTGTAGGCTCCTTCCAACTCTATGATCTATGAAATCTATGAAATAAGCATATCTCTACGGAATGCTATACTCAAGAGAAAGAGATGGATTAACGACCATCTACATATGTGTGTATGAATGTGTGGCCATGTGCGTGAAATTAATGTCAGGAACAACGACTGACAGGGAGTGAGAAAGATACCTTTTGTTCCTTCAAGTTGAAGTTGGCTCATGCTGTTCCAATCAGCGCTAGCATTCATCTCTCTCTCTCTCTCTCTCTCACACACACACACACACACAGTTACTGCTGTGAGGAAAAAGCATTCTCATATGAGTAAGAAGGGGTCCAAGTGGATTTGAGACAACTAGATTTTAAAATGTTTTATTTTATAGTTATACTTGGTTGTTCTTTGTTCTTTAACATCCAACCACAATGGAGGTTCATAGTCAGGAAAAATAAACTATAGCTTGACCAATGGTAAATCTTGAAGTGCGGTCGCTCATGATGCCACACTCCCAAGGAGGGTCCCAAAATGCAGGCAGCTGTGTTGATCTATATCAACAAACCAGTTCTACTATTTTTCATTTCCACCAGGAGCAGGTCTTTTGTAAAGTGAATGGGTCTTAATTACCCATTCAAGACCAAGCCACTGCAAAATATTTTGCATTACAACAGGGGAACAATATATTGTTGCTGGGGGAAATCCACCATCCTTACTGTAAGGATTTCAGCTAAGCTCAGAGGGAACAGGGAAGTTTGAGGAGGTCCGGGGTCCGGTCCTGCAATCACACATTCTAGCACTCTGACACCAGAGACTCCAAGTCAGTGAGATCCTTTTATTACAGCAAATCCCACGGCATAAACTTAACGGTGTTGCACAAATATGCTCAGAGTCCTCTCCCCAGAGAACCCAATACTCGAGGAGAGAGGAGCAGCACACCCAGGAGTGAGTTTTTCAAAGTTTTATTTCTGCCCAAAAAGGTTCAGCTCTGTGGCTCATACCAGGATCAAAAGCTGAACAAAGGAAGGTGGGGCATGCAGGCCTTCTTATACTTTTTCACTTACTGGTCTATTCATTCTCAACAAATCAAATGCATTCGCTTAAACATGCCGACCAATCAGATACATTTCCCCGGACATGACAACAACCAATCAGATACATTTCTTTGAACATGGCAAGTACCGTATATACTCAAATATAAGACTAGTTTTTCAGCACATTTTTTGTGCTGAAAAATGCCCCCTCGACTTATACGTGGGTCAGCGCCCCCCCAGGACCCCCGCCGCCACCGCAAGGCACCGCCAGGCACCCCCCTCCACCCCCAGGACCCCTGCCGCCACCCCCAGACACCCCACCCCCACCCCCGTACCTGCACCCACCGCCGCCGAAGCCCCTCCCCCGCCGAAGCCCCGCCGCGCCGAAGCCCCCCCAGACACCCCCATGCCACCCCACACCACCCCCAGACACCCCCACGCCACCCCAGACACCCCCCCACGCCACCCTACCTGCACCCGCCACCGAAGCCCCGTTGCCGCGGAAAAGCCTCCCTGCCGCCGAAGCCTCGCTGCCGCCGAAGCCCCTCCCCCACCGAAGCCGCGCCACGCTGCAGCTTCCCCAGACACCCCCACGCCACCCCCAAACACCCCCACGCCACCCCCACGCCACCCCAGACACCCCACCCCCACCCCCGTACCTGCACCCACCGCCGCCAAAGCCCCTCCCCCGCCAAAGCCCCGCCGTGCCGAAGCCCCCCCAGACACCCCCATGCCACCCCCAAACACCCCCACGCCACCCCCACGCCACCCCCACGCCACCCCAGACACCCCCCCAAGCCACCCTACCTGCACCCGCCATCGAAGCCCCGCTGCCACCGAAAAGCCTCCCTGCCGCCGAAGCCTCGCTGCCGCCGAAGCCCCCCCCGCCGAAGCCACGCCACGCCGCAGCCCCCCCAGACACCCCCACGCCACCCCCAGACACCCCCACGCCACCCCCAGACACCCCCACGCCACCCCAGACACACACCCCATCACCGTACCTGCTCCCGCCGCCGAAGCTCCACTGCTGCCAACTTCCGCCGCCAACTTCTGCCGCCGAAGCCCCGGCGTGGCTTCGGCGGCAGCGGGTGCAGGTATGGGGGGGGGGGTGGGGGTGTCTGGGGGTGGCGGCGGGGGTCCTGGGGGGGCTTTGGCAGTGGCGGGGCTTCGGCGGCAGCGGGTGCAGGTACGGGGGTGGGGGGTGTCTGGGGGTGGCGGTGGGGGTCCTGGGGGGGCTTTGGCAGTGGCGGGGCTTCGGCGGCAGCGGGTGCAGGCATGGGGGTGGGGGGTGTCTGGGGGTGTCTGGGGTGGCGGCGGGGGTCCTGGGGGGGCTTTGGCAGTGGCGGGGCTTCGGCGGCGGCGGGTGCAGGTACGGTGGCGGGGGGTGCCTGGGGGTGGCGGCGGGAGTCTCCCCTCGTACATTTCCCACCCTAGACTTATACTGGGGGCAATAAGTTTTCCCAGTTTTGGGGGGTGAAATTAGGGGCCACGACTTATATTAGGGCCGACCTATACTTGAGTATATACGTATCTATCTTTAGTTAGATAGAAGGCCACCTGGCTCATCTTTTTCTTGGCTAGGCTGATGCTTTTCATGACCTTTTAGGGCACCCAAGATATCAGGCGACTTATTTATTATTTATTTATTTATTATATTTATATCCCGCCCTTTTTCCTGTAAGGAACCCAAGGCAGCTTACATAATCATCCTCCTCCTCCTCTCCATTTTATCCTCACAACAACCCTGTTACGTAGGTTAGGCTGCTACTTATGAGTCTGCTACTCTTGGTACCTCTTATCAATCAAAGGGACTCCTCTTTCGCTTGTATTTCTGGAGTTGGCACAAGCAAATACACATTTGGGGCAAGATAGCAGCCAAGGAGAAAATATGATGGCCATGTATACAATTTAGAACAAAGAAACAACACAGTTAAAACAAAGGAGTGACACAGCTCTTCAAGGTTCCTTGTCTGGAACAGCAAACGCAGATAAGCAAGGCCAGATGCAGCATGAGGTGATATGTGGGCAAAAAGCCAGTTCATCCAATGGGGATGCAGCAGAGCTCATCAGGGCCTCTGGACTTTTACCTCAACAAGTGCCTATGGAGAGCAGGGTGGTGGAGCAGGTAGTCTCCCAGAGATTTTAGGGTTCCAGCCCTAATGGGCCACCCTTCATCATGCCAGGTCAGTACAGCCACTGATTGGCAGCAGCTCCCCAGGGTTTCAGATTAGGAAATCTGAAACTGGGACCCTTTGCATGCAGAGCAGGTGCTCTGACACTGAGCTTAAAACTCTTCTTTACGTGTGCTATGTGAATATCTCAGTCTAGGACAGTGTTCCCCCAACCTTGGGTCCCCAGATGTCTTTGGCCTACAATTCCCAGTGTCAGAAATATTGCTGTTATTAAATGGATTTTAAAGCAATCCATTTTGCCTGTCTGCTGTTTGAACTTAAGTCACCTTCCAGTTTGTCTGTAAGAAGCATTTTTACCAAGGTAGCCTTCACTACATACTACAGAACCTTGGCAGAGAGAAAAAAATAGATAAAAGTATCCAGGCATAGAACAAGCTGCTTCTGACTATCTGGGCAACCGGCAGAACTTGGCAAAGGCTAGTTAGCTTTAGTTCATTTAACAATGCATGCTATATACAGCCTTGTTCAATACACGTGTATGGTGGGACTTCATTCTTACTGTGGAGAAAAAGCGTCAGAGTTTCCTGCACCACACACACACACACACACACACACACACACACACCTCCACAAGTGTAAACAAGTATAATCCCAGCTGGGGGTTGGGAAATGCAAAATGTACATAGTTACTCTGATGGTTCCTGAAGCTGCAGAGTCTCCCATAGCCCACAGCTATTTGCATGCAAATGTGGCAAAGAGCCACCCCTCCCCTGCCTGGCCCAGATGAAGTTCATCCTGATTGGCTAAAGACACCTGGGCTACTGAAAGGAGGGGGGGAAGAATCTATACTGTGGCTGTGGCTTTTGGGTTTTGTTGTGATCTAGACGTGAAGCAGCACGGAGTAGGGCTTTGGCTGAGGCCAGCCCTAATGAAGATCAACCCCCAGGTAAAGGAGTAAGGGCCTGGGTAGTGATATAGTAAAGGAACTAGCTTTGTTGTTTTATAGCTCTACTGTGTATACCAAAGTGTCTCCCCACCTTTTCTCCTTCCCTCATGTCCCACTTTTGTTGTAATCTGTTTACCTTAAATAAACTTTCCTGGTTTTACCCCACACGGTGTGTGTGGTTCCTCTGTGGTTCAGTGCTAAATCCAGTGTATAGACCCAGGGCAAGGCTGAGAGAATCAGGTCAAGACAGCAGAGCTAAGGCTGGCAGTTTTGCACCTTCGATCTCTGGTCTTGAGCAAAGGACCGGTTGGCAGTCCTTCACACTTACATTTTGTATATGCACCATGTCCATTTTTCTAACAACGGTTACAGTCTTCAGAAATCGTATAGCTGATGGCATTTTGCTACAGGCTCTTGAAATTGCTCCACATCAAGGTAGGGGACTGGAATGTCTCTTAAGGACCAAATTCCCTGACATTCCACCCCAAGGGAAGACAAGGGAAGGACTGAAGCCAATTCCAGATGCTCCTGCGACAAGGGAAGGGATCCTAGAAACAGGCCTGACTTACCCACACACCCCCATAGAGAGATGAACCAACCTGGCCACTGAGTTGGAACCTCTGGGGTGCCGTACGCCTTAGGATCTGACAACTCCTAGCTGCTCCTCCAACAGGGGAAGGATCAGAGCCCTATTGCTTCTGTGACAAGGGAAGGGAGTCTAGAAGGGGACCTGAACCAGCATGCACACCTCCACAGAGGTCAAAACCAACCCTGCCACTTTGGTTGGCCCCTCTGGGTACTGTGCATCCAGGCCTCTTGACAATCAGGGTCCAGAACAAGATCAGACTTGAGTCGAACATACTTCCACACACAGAGAGATTCCAAAGTCCAAAGCTCCCAACCTTGGACTCTCTACAACACATGGGTCGAGGCATAGGAAAGTCCAGAAGTCGGGGAAATAGCCCCAAGCCAGGTGGGTTCTGGGCTCCTTGATGAAGACACATCAATAGCCATGAGAATGCACAGTCTATGAAAAGTATGACAGTCCTTTTCATGGCAGATTCTTGACAGTAAAAGTCCAAGGAGAAGAAAGTCCAAATTACGTAGAGTCCATGTGCAGAGTGCTCCCAATAGCTCAGTCAGTGATAGATACAAACAGAAAGATGCAGACAGGGAAGACGAGAAAGATGTTCCTAGCAAAGGCTCTGGACACTAAGCACTGACTTAAAAGCAAAGGTGTGGCCATCTTAACCCTCCTTCCAAACCACTAATTGACAAGGGAACTGGCCCATTCATGAGGCCCCATCCTACCTGGGTGTCTCCGTTCTACCCTTCAGGGGTGAGGCTTCAACCAGAGTGACACCTCTGCAAACCACCCCTCCCCTCTCCTGAAGTTCCCAGAGAAGGCTGCCAGCTCCTATCTCTGCAAGGTCGAAGTTGCAGCTGGACGGGGGAGACAAGTCGACTCCCACCTGCTTTCTCCTGAGAACTCTGTCAGTGATAAGCTCACACTGGTCTTGACATTCCACAGACTGACTAGGCCCCAAACCCTTCCAAACGACTGCTGACTGCTGACCAGTGAATACCAGCCTGAAGCATTTTGGCATCATCAGATTCATAGTCTGGGGGTACTCCTAGATCAGGGGTCCTCAAACTTTTTTAACAGGGGGCCAGTTCATTGTCCCTCAGACTGTTGGGGGGCCTGAACTATAGTTTGAAAAAAATATGAATGAATGGATCAAGTAAAAAAAAAGGACCCGGGTCCTTTTTTTTTTAATTGATAGGGGTGAATTTTTTCCCCCTTTAATGGAAAGTTGTTTTATTTATTTATTTATTTATTTCATTTTTATACCGCCCAATAGCCGAAGCTCTCTGGGCGGTTTACAGCAATTAACAAGTCCCTGCCCGCAGGCTTACAATCTAAAAAGACACGACACACAAGGAAAAAGGAATGGGGAGGGAAGAAGGGGGAATATGAATGAATACTCCTGGCAGGGCTGGTGGTATTTACATATATAGTTGCACAATTGTTTCATGCCTAACACGAATATACTTTTGTTTTTGCCATCACACAAATGAGCATACTCTGCTTCAATCCAAAGTAGCATTTTTGAAACATTAGAAATCTGACTTAGCTTCATCAGCTCATACAGAAGAGGTAAAACACCACCACTAATTTTTCCATATTATGAAAAAGAATTAAAAGAATCGGCGCTTGAAACGAAAGAATTTTTTAAAAGTCTGTTTCCGCCAATCGGCCGGCGGGCCGGATAAAAAGGCAAGGCGGGCCGGATGTGGCCCGCGGGCCTTAGTTTGAAGACCCCTGTCCTAGATCCATCATTGTTGCCGGACTCCCAAGTGACTGCGGCAGCTTGGAGTGCCTTTTACCATCTTTGATTGGTTCGCCAGCCACGGCATCTCCTGGACAGGGATAGCTTGGCCACTATGATACAGGTACTAGTAACCTCAAGAATGATTACTGCAATGCGCTCTGTGTGGGGCTGCCCTTAAGGCTGTTCCGGAAGCTGGAGCTAGTGCAGAATGCAGCAGCTTGGCTGTTGTCTGGAGCTGCCCCTTTTCAGCATGCAACTCCTTTGCTGAAGGAACTGCATTGGCTACCTATTTGCTACCAGGCCAGGTTTAAGTAAAATGTGTTCAGCACGTTTACTTTTCTTGTTTATCTTGCTCATCCTAGTACAGGTTGACTTTTACTTTTACTAATCCGACACCTGTAGAAGCAGGGAAAGGACGCGGGGTAAAGCTTGCCCCAATCAATTTCAGTCTGGCATATAATCATATTACAAGTTGAGAATCCCTTATCCAAAAATACATGTGCCTAAATATTTAAAAAGTTTGTATAAATTCCCTTCAGGCTATGTGTACAATGTAGTACTATAATAATTTTTTGAGTTGATTTTTCCCCCCAACAAAAAACTGTTTGTATCATTGAAAGCTCTGTTATTGTGTTTTTCTTTTAAGACAAAATATGTTAATTAGTTCGGACAACTGTATGAGTTGTTTTTCTAAAACGAAAACCTCGGTATTCAGGTTTAATTGCAGTGTTGGCACTTTGAAATAAATAAGTTGGTTTTGTGTTGCAGTTTGGGCACTCGGGCTCAAAAAGGTTCGCCATCACAGCACTATATTCATGATCAAAGACCCACCCCTCTCCTACCTAGCCCCGATGAAGTTCATCCTGATTAGCCAAAGATAGCCAAGCTACGGGAAGAAGGGGTGGGGGGGAATCTATACTGCCGCTGTGGCTTTGGGGTTTTGTTGTTGTCTGCACGCTTTTGCGGGAATAGGGCTTTTTTTGCTGAGGCAAACCCTGAGAAGACCAACCCCTAGGCAAAAGGAGTAAGTGCTTAGGTATTTATATGGTAAAGAAACTAGTTTTTGTTATTTTGTAGCTCTACTGCGTATGTACCAAAGTGTCTCCCCACCTTTCTCCCTCTTCCCTCATTCCCCACCTTTTATTGTAATCTGTTTACCTTAAATAAACTTTCCTGGTTTTACCCCACACAGTGTGTGTGGTTCCTCTGTGGTTCAGTGCTAAATCCAGTGTATAGACCAAGGGCAAGGCCTTGAGAAAATCAAGTCAAGACAGCCGAGCTAAGGCTGGCAGTTTTGCACCTTTGATCTCTGGTCTTGAGAAAAGGACCGGTTGGCAGTCCTTCACACATTCCCTCAGCTTCTGGGTTCCTCAGCTCCTCCATTCTCTCAGTAAGCTGTGGGTTCAGTAAGATGGGGCACAAATTGACTGATCACTCACCCATTCAAATGTAGTGCAGTTCTTCTCCCAATATGTTGGTAGGCACTGCACACTGAACTAAATGTAGCTAACCATTTCTTTTCTTCAGTTGATACAGTGTGTGTCTCAGATCAGGCAAAGCTCCAAGCCCCAGAAACAGTTGCTACAGCAATGGCCTGGTGAAAGATTTCTTCTTCATTTTTGTCATTACCTACCTCAAGGCAGAATAGTTTCAATGCAGTAAAACAAAAAAACAAAACCAAGATTGGAAAAGCATTTCTTCAGGTTCACGGTAAGGTAGAATAACAAATTAAAAGCCTTGCAGTCAAAGCTTTCACTTGAGCAGACACAGTCAAAATATTATTTGCAAAATATTTCTTTTATTTTCTTCAGAACTGGCCAATTCAAGTCAGAAATTAAAATCAATTGATTATATTATAATGTGTTTATATCTATCTACCTATATACAAGTTGCTATTGAGAGAATGCTTAGTGGTGATGAAATTTGGGGTGCAATCCTATGCATGTTTAGGCAGAGAAAAGTCCTACAACTCCCAGCATTCCCCAGCCAGTCATGGCTGGCTGCAGAATGCATGGAGTTGTAGAACTTTTCTCTGCCTAAATATGCATAGGTTGTGCCCTCAGTCATTTATTTTGAATATCGCACCATGGTGGGGCGATGGGCATTATGAAAAATAGCCAAGGAGTCAGGGCCGGTGCTACCATTAGGCCAACTAGGCAGCTGCCTAGGGCGCAGGGCTAAAGGGGGCGCCAGAAACGCCTTGAAAAAAAAATACAGCGCTCTCAAGTGGGAAGGGGGGGCGCTAAATATCTGATCTTGCCTAGGGCACCAAACTGCCTTGCACTGGTCCTGCATGGAGTCTGATCATCTGTCCTCCTAACAAGAGGTAAAAGACATGGTGAAGCTTCTACTTCGGTTTTGAGGTCCATTTTGCATACACGTGATGATTTCAAAACTCCATAGAAACAAAGTGGCATTCTTGGCTTCTGGAACGATTGTTCAGTTCCTTTGATTATTATGGCAATTGTATAAGGACTTTTGGAACCATGTTACCACTGACATTTCCCTTGGAGGATTTATCTATGTCATCTCAGAGCATTTGTGAAGGAGTTAAATTAGCAAGAATATTAAGGGTTGTTTGTTTTAAAATGTATTCCTGCCTCAGACCAGCCTTCCTCAGCCTGGTGCCCTCCAGATGTGTTGGACTATAGACATTTGCATATACATGCTGTTATAGCACTTTTGCCATATGTGAGGGACAGAGCATATTCTGGCTGCATGTCAAGGAGAAAGTACTAGAGGTCTAGTACTATGTATTTTCTCCATATTACACTATCAGTGGCTGGTGTAGGTTGAATACATAATATTTTATGCCCCACCCCCACTCCAAGTATGATTAACACTGTGGATGTAGGAGGAGGTGGTAACTACAAAACAGCATAATTTAAAAGTAGAGCTTCTCTTTAAATCCCTTAGTTCCAGTCCTACAAAGAGTAAAGAAAGTGCATAATTGAAAGCACATATAGTACTCTTAGAGCAGGGGTACAAATTGAGTGAGGGTCAAATTGTCCCCTAGTGGGCTCTTAGAGACTTAGGGCACAAGCCCTACAGCTCCCAGCATGCTGGCTGGGGCATGCTGGAAGTTGTAGGATTTTTTTTTTCTGTCTAAACATGCATAGGATTGCACCCTTAGAGACTCTGTGGTTTCAGAAGGCACCACAAAACAAAAATGAAACATATGTAAGAGTTAATGTGCAATCAGAAGTAGAACACTTGGCATTTTGTATGCTTGAGCCCTAAGACATATATATGTGAGGCAGTAAGAATATAAGCTGTTCCCCCTTTTCTATGCTTCAAAGGATCGCAGTTGTGCACTTGTGCAAGTGTGGCTAATTTTTGTTTTAGAAAAAAAACATGAACGAATCTATTTGTGCAACAATTTTTGCGCAAAGACAACAACAACAACAACAACAAAGGTTCTGCCAGCCACTGATGGCCCCTGCAAGGTGCCGCTCGGGCACTTTGAAGGGGCTGTTAGTGGCTGTCAAAACGGTGATTGTGAAAGGTGGCTGTCAAGCCGCCTTTTGTGATCTCTGGGGGGGAAGGTTAAAATGCAAAAAAAAAAAAAAAGCCACAGGGAGGCAAAAACAGCTCAGGCTCATGGTGGGGAGAGAGAGATGCCTTGGTCTTGCTGTAGTGTCCCCTGGGATACCACTTGGAAGACTCAGGGGGAAGGAGGGGGAGGGAGGGAGTGAACAACCCAAGATGATCTCTATTTTCTGTCAGGTGCCCTGTGGGTTGTTTGCAGAACAATCAACCCACTGTGCTTTATTGCCTGGGTGGGTTGGTGTGACGTGTGATTGCTCTCTCCTAAAGATGTTTGCTCTACACATGATTAAGATATTTTCAGATGTCATGATTTCAAGGAGTTCTTGTGATCAACATCTGAAAGTTCAACTAGTTTTAACAAAGCCTGTACTAGTTATTTATACCCAAATACAGGCCTGGCATCAGGGGTGGGTGGGCAGTTACTGAGGATCCAGCGACTCAGAAGGGCCCAGCCCAGCCCTAGCCCTGCCCCTGCCACAGCTACTGCTCATGGTTATAAACATCATGGGCAGTATCCATGGGCTGTTGAGCAAGCGGGGCCCACTGTGTTTCTGTTCTGCAAGCAGCGCCCACTGCTAACTTAACAGGGATGTAGCGCTTCATCTAGGAACCATAAATGAATGGAAAGGCTCATTTCTGGAACAGAGCAGATCAGTAAAGCTCCCATAAAGGAGATCCACTGATCCTATCCCAATCCAGGAAATGAGCATTTCTGCTTGTTCTGGTGCTTCCTAAAGAAGCACTAAATCCCCATTACGCAAGCAGGGGGGGCACTTGTGGAACAGAATTGGTGGGCCCCACTTGTGGAATGGAATCAGCAGTGGCCCTGTTTGTGGAATGGCCCACTTGGATACTGCCCCATCATTAGAACTAAGCAAATAGATTTAAATGCATTAGTTAGTAAAAACTCATAATTCTGTGAAGCTCCTTAAATGCACATTTGCGATGGTAGACTCTCTCTCTCTCTCTCTCTCTCTCTCTCACACACACACACACACACACACACACACACACACTCACTCCTACAGTATCAAATGTAACTGGGAACAAAGACTACAGGGAACAGAATTTAATGGACTGCGATTACTGTTCTGGAACAGAGTGAACCTCTTTATAGCCCACAAGAAGATGATGTGAACTGAATTCAAACAAAGGGTTGGTAATGGATTTTACTGCAAGCTACACGGTTAAAAAAAAAAGAAGATGTTCTCATAATTTATCTCTCTGTAAGAGAGCCCAAAGTTTTAAAAAAATGCAACATGGTTTAAATTTAAAATAAGAGCAGCACAATCTGGAAAAACACAAGCATATGTTTTTCCTCTTCTTGATTTATTATGTTCCTCCTGTGTAAGAAATCTTGTTAAGATCCCTATTTTGGTGAATGTTAATATTGTTATGTTTGGGTTACCTGATGCTAATTTCATTTCATGTTGTTCATTGAAGTTGCTTCTCTTCCTTCCTCTACAAAGCACAGTTTCTGTTTGATAATGAGGCAAATCAATTGTTCCTCAGCCAATGATTTAAAGAAGAGGTTTAATTTGTGTTGGAATTCCATCCAGTTGTTACCTGCCTCACTCCAAATCAAACATTCAGACATTTTGTTCTCTCTAATCAGCAGAGGGTGATGAAAGAAAACATGATTGCATTGTTGCCTTCGTGTCCTCCTTGTGGGCATCCCAAAACAAGGAGCTGGACTGCATAGACCTTTGGTCTGATCCAGCAGGGCTACACTGATATTCTTATGAGTGCTCACATAAACATATTAACAATGCATGGATGTTCTCCTGCATAAGATACATTGAAGTGAGCCACTTCATCCACGTTGAGTTGAGTGGTTCTATTTGAACTGGACAGCTGGGATATAAATAAGTGTAACAAATAAACAAATACACTGCGCATGAGTGCTACCATGAGCCCTACCATACTTTTCAGTGGGGTCTGCACAGGAGACCTCTCTGACGGAGTGTGCCAATTGTTCCTTCTTGATCAGCTGTAGGGCAGCAGGCAAGAAACAGGAGACAAAATATTTCATGTCGTAGCAAGTGTCCCTCCTTTATATCTCGTCCCTAGGTTTTTCTCATGGTGATGCTATTGTTGATAGGATGGGTTTTCATCCTACCAAAATAGAAAACTATGGTATTTTACTGTTTCCTGGGTAGCCATCTGTGTTTCAGTCAGTTACTATAAACAAATTAATTAACAACTCTGTGCAAAAGCAGGCTGCTCAGTGAGCTGATGTCTCCCAGTAGAGAGCACACCACAATGTCTCTGCAGTGATAGCTTATCAAGAAAAGCTGCTTGTGGTAAATGGTTCTTTGGCTGTCACTCTGACGTTTCATGAATGATCTGATGAGTTTAACCCATCAAATTCGGGATAATTACTAGGAACCAGGTGTCTTATTTTTGCACAGCTTTGTATAGTAGGGATAGTTACACCAGTGGCAGGCAACATGGCGCCCGCAGGCACCAGTGTGTGCCTCGGACACTTTTCTTGGCACCCGCCAAGGTGCCCTCCCCCTCCTACTTTTTTTTTTTTCCAATTAACAACATTTCTTACTGGCAGCTGGGGTTGCTTCAAAGCAGAGTGAAGACGTCTAGCGGATCCCATCTTCTTTCCCCATGAATGCCTCTGCACCGCATGCGGGGCTCAGAGACATCCTTAGGAAATGGCAGGCAGGCGGCTGCAGGCCGATGCTTTCATCTGCAGTGCACCCATTTTGCGATGGTGCCCAGGTCAGTTTCTCAAACGGCCAAATGTGCCCACGGGCCCAAAAAGGTTGCCTACCCCTGAGTTACACCATGTTGATGGAGGCAAACTACATTGATATCCACATAAAACAGAAGGTTACACACTTACTTGGGAGTATTCCTCATTTGAACTCCATGGGGTTTACTTCTGATTAATAGTCACACATAGGATTGCACTGTAAACCCTCTGGGCCCTTTATTCTGAATCCCCAGCAGAAGCAACGCCAAAGTACTTATAACTGCATTTGTGCACATTCCTCCCTTGTATTCACATCTCTGCCCCCACCCCCCATTCTCACTTTTGTCTTCCTCCCCTCATACCATTTAAATTTAGACTGTAAGCTAGATTTAGACAGGGCAGGGTGCTGTCTTTTGCTTATGGTACTGTGTCAAACCCAGGTACAATGATAATGGTGTATAAATAATGATGGGTTAGATCCAACGGTGCCGTTCCTCCAGCAGAAAGGAAAGCGCTGGTGAAACAGATTTCCCGAGAGGATTGGGGGATCCTCCGGAGCAGATTTGGGGGGGGGCATGTGTGGGGCTGCAGGGTGAAGGAGAGGATGGGGAAATCCATTGCATGAGTGGAAGTCCCATTGTGCATATGGACTTTCACTTTGGGATCCAGCCCAATAAAGGGAAAACAAGTGGGGCCTGCAACAAAATGTTGCCGTGTGGAGTACTTCTGCTTAGGGTTCCAGACAGCCAATCATGCCCTTTTCCAGGATGTTCAGTCCACCCCACCCCATTCATCATTAGCCAGGATTCCATGGCCACTGAACATGCTCAGTTTCTCAATGGGCTGTGTTGAAGTTTTCTCTTAGTTTTGTTTTTTTTCTCCTGAAGATTTTTTGTTCTTCTGCAAACCTTGGGTTTCCCCCCAAGCCTGCTGACACCTCCCTCTTGTGCATGGGTAGTGCTGTTTTGGCTACATAAGGACTGACACTTCTCGAATTCAAGTTCAATATTAGTATATATGGTGATTTTTCACAAGGTTTTCATATTGTGATGTGGCACAAGATGAAGCTCTGCAGAAACCAGTGGTAGTTTTTCAAACCTCCATGTGTTAATAAAACGTGACAACCAAAATGATGGTGAATTTGTCATACTCAGGGTCACGTTACTGGTTGTTATTTTTTTTGTTACAATGGAACCAGGTATATTTTCTTTCCCCTTGAGTCTGCAAGCGCTCTCACTAACGCCTACACTCCTTCAGATTTTTTTTATATTTTTTTTGTACTCTGCCAGCCTAACAGACATTTCTCGTAGAAAGACTCATACAATTACCTAATGGTGCAGAACAAGCACGACAGCCCTCTCTGCTGCGTGCCCCATTTCAACAAGGATATGTTCGGTATGACTCAGAATGAATCAGACCGGAGAAAGAGAACTGCAGTCTCTCAAATAATGGATGACGGTCTACAATTCAGAGCCAGAAAACTGCACTGCCTAATCATCATTACTCGGCCTCCAATTGTTCTGTTCTTTGTGCATCTGTAATAGAATTTGTGTGTATACACCCATGGTCATGCCCTGAAAAGAAAAAGGGAAAAAAAGCTGCGGAAACAGCAAGCCCTAAATCAGTTATAATCTGTGATTACAACATTTTCTGCATTATTGTTTGAAACCAATGACTAAGTGATATAAATGAAATCAAGTTCTTTGGGCAACCTTTTTAGGTATAGACTCTGAATGAGCAAGGGAAAGTTGAGAGAGGACAACGAGGTCTCTTTGCTACCACTTGCCACAATCAACAGAAAATAAGTACAATCCTTTGTTCCTTCAAGAATGCCATCACAAAAACACACTAACCCCAGTGTTTTAGATCCAGACTCTGTACAACTGGGGTGAAGCTAAGCTGTCCCTTTGTTACTCAGACCAGCAAGCCAAGCAAGCCAGACCCAGAAGCTTTTATTGTGAATATCTCCTGGCCTGTTCTGGTATAATGGTTGGTGCAAGGAGTCTTACTTGGCTGGTATGCCAAGTTCCTTGCAGTTCCCTTTCTTGGCCAAATGTGGTGGTGGTGCAGAGGCGGAATCTCTGATATTACCATAGTCTCCAACTGCCCCGAAAATGCTAGGTGGGACAGTCCTGAAAACCCTTAAGCCATCACTGCTTCTCACTTTGTCATGCAGAGTCCCAAATTCCCCTGCCTCCTGCAACTGCAAGCTACTTTAAGCTGTTTTAAAGGGGCCATGGGCAAAATTGCAGCTAGCTGCAATTTTGCCCATGACCCCTTTAAGAGACAATAAGCAGGGAGAGAACAGACGCGAGGGTGTGTGTGCATGTGTGTGCGTGCGCGCTGCAACCACTAGCCTGGACCGAGGGAGAGGAGACTGAGGGAATTTATCACATGATTCCTATCTTTATATTGCTAAAGATTTTATTTCCTAACAGAGCTGACTCTTTGCCTCTAACAGGTGAGTTTACAGTGTCAGAAGGAAATGCAAGAAACCTCCCCTTCTCTCTGTTTGGGGTGTAGGGTGGGTGGGTGGGTGAGCTTCACCTGTTGAATTTGTGCCAATCCTGACAATTTTAAAACAAAAAGAAAGAGATTGCCCTGCAAGCACTGACCCCCCCCATGAAAAACACCAGATATCAACAATTAAGGGTTTAAGTAAGGTAAAAACAATATTACAAAAGCCACTTATAAGATATTATAAAATAATATATAATATAATAACGTAATAATTATAATGTATAAGATTTTGTGTGTTTTCTCTAATAACTCTTGTACTTGACCATGCCCTTTGGTTGCCTGGCCATACCCTTGGCCACTTTCTTGTTGCCTGACCACACCCTCTTGATCACACCTTCATGTTGCTTCTTACAAATTCACATCTGTGTCCCCATTTTCATCTGTGAAATGTTGGAGGGTTTATTTATTTATTTATTTATTTATTATATTTATGAATCGCCCATCTGGCCAGACATCCGGCCACTCTGAGTGATGTACAGTCCAATAAAATACAATACACACACACACACAGTATAAAACACAATTAAAAACAGTACAAAACTTAAAAATCTTAACAATCCTAACCCACCCCATATTCCCTCCTGAAAAGTCACATTTTTAATGCCCGGCAGAAGCTAATCAAGGAAGGGGCATGGCGGAGGTCACTGGGGAGAGAGTTCCATAAATTGGGGACTGCCACAGAAAAGGCCCTCCTAGTCCCCACCAGCCTGGTTTCTCTAGCTGATGGGATAGGGAGAAGGCCGTCCATGGCAGATCTTGTTGAGCGGCCTACTTGATGTTGCTGGAGGCGCTCCTTGAGATAAACTGGACCGGAGCCGTACGGGGTTTTAAAGGTCAATGTCAACACCTTGGGTGCCCTGCAGTTCAGAACCTTCTCAATGTTTCATGATCTGTGCACAGATATGGATCCTTCTGCCATGTACTTGTTTGGTCACAAGCTTCCCAATGAAGGGGTTCATAGTTTTTAGTTTTTAAAATTGTGTGTAGTCTTGCTGGTGTTATATACCAATGGCTGAGAATCTTTTATTGCCATCCATTTAACTTTTTTTCCTGCCTTTTTACCATGTTCTGGATCTTAATACTTATTCACATCTATTATAGAAACAAAGCCTGTTTGACAGTAGTAAGAAATCTTTATTACCTCTGTTCTAGTAAAACCCAGTTTGTAGCTGTTTCTGCTCACAATTTCTTATGTATTCCAGTCACTTCTCCACTCACTACTACAAGTAATCATCTGTCAATTCACTGGTGCCTGAACAGAATGATGTGTTGCCACCTGCTGTAGAAGTGATGGAAATTTCTGCAGAGAAAGAAAATGACAACAACTATGTATGCTATCCAGCTTTTTCAGCAGCTGATTTGTGCAGGGGGCTAAATCATGTTTATAGGGGAAGGGATTTTCTTCCATTTGTAATATTGGATTATGTATAAGTAGAATAACTGATTAGGGGAAAGTGGAAACTGCAATATAGCACTCAAGGTGACAAAAAGTAGGTTAGTTTGTATAGTCCATACTTAGCAACTTCAGCTACATTCACATGGGCTTTTAAATTAAATAGGCTAGATTACTATTTAGTATGAATATCTGATGGAGGAATGGGCCAGAAAAATCCATAGTTATATTTTTCCCCACTGCCACTGTGGGTTGCAACCTGGAAAACCTAGACTTGACATTTGAGATTCTCCGCAGTGTTTTATGATCTATGCCACAGATAGGAAAATGTACCAATTTGGCCACAAGGCTCCCAACAAAGGGGCTTAGAGTTTTGTTTTTATTGTGTGTAGTCTTGCTGGTATTATATACCATGGGATGAAAAACTTGTATTGCCAATAATCATCATTTCATGTTGAAAATTGATAAGAAATTTTCAGGTATATGATTTTAAAATTATGTCAATTTGCATGTACTGTATGATTGGCATGTCAATTGTGTACATAAACATATTTGCCTTAATGGATCATTAACTGTCTATTTTGTCTTGCAGGTCTGTGTAAAGATCAGTCACGGGTTGTTGTACAGGTCCCCGGATTTCCCCAGTTACCTAGTCACAAGAGCCTACAACAGCTAGGGCTAGTTGAACAGAAGGGAATCCAGACAAGGGTTCTTTAAATGGCTCAAGGACTCAGAGGTGGAAGGGGTGGGGCAGAAGCAAAGGATAAATGACTGGATGCTGGAGGCATATAAGCAGGAGAGAAGGAAGACAACGTTTTCTTTTAATTTATTTTTTATTATGAGTTTCAACAAAACAAATCCATAAAAGGGGGGAGGGGAAAGAGAAAAAAAAACATAACTACATAGATTTGAATATATCAATTATACATAAACTTCAACAAAGGTAGACCAAATATCTATATATGTCTCCATCCATATGTATCCATCTGCCATCTGTTCAAAAGTTCAAAGTGTCATTAGGTCCTCAATCCATTTCATTATAGGAGGTGAGGATTTGTCCTTCCAATGGTGTAATATCAGTCTTTTAGATGGCAAAAGGGGGCAGAAAATCCATTTACGTTGACCATGTGTTAACTTCCAGGAAGCTGGTAGATAATTTAAAAGAATGTGTGCATCCATAAATATTAGTGTTCCAATACACAGTTTATCCATATTATACCCTCCTCCCAAAAAGAGGCAACTACTGGACATTGCCAAAACATATGATTAAAGGAAGGAAGCATGAGCAGTATTACACCTCCAGCAGTTAGCCGACTTAGACAAACCTTCATTAAAGAGACATTGTGGTGTCCAACAGACAGGAAACAAGAGTTTTTACTTAGACGTAGCATAAGATCCATTGAAGCTTCAGATACAGACGCTAAAGTGACAATCCACTGGTTAGACAGAATAGGACAGTCCAATTCCCTATTCCATTCCTGCTTAAGATCCTGTATATCATATTTATTCACCAATAATAAGTATTTATAAACATGGATCATTCATGGGTCGATATGACTGATCAGCCTCAGTAAGTATTTCCAATAGCAGAAGAGACTGTGAAGCTGTAAAAGCAGCCGAAGGAAGAAAAAGATGAGATCCCCGGAACCATCATTCTAGGGTGGCCTCAATACCAAATCCAAGACCACCTCTGTCAGCTCAGGCAAGTATGCTGATTGGCAGCAGGGTGGGCAGTACACCAGCAGAACCCCTAATTGGTCCCAGGTACCCAACACAACGTACACACACTCAAGACTGGCACTTGAATGGACAGGATGCCTGGAGAGGGAGATAGAATTCCTAGAGACCACAGCAACCCTTCCTCCCTGACCCTCCTCAAGTCAATATTGGTGCTGCACCCAGGGGGGCAGAGCTTGGAAAGAATAACCCTGCCCAGTTCCCCCACCCAGCTCTTAGTACTACACACCAGGTCAGCTCATGGATGAGGGTGTCAAGGTCCCACCTGTACCCAGGACACCTTGATCAGCTCCTTAAAGATATCCGCCTCTTTAAGAGCCCCTCCTGTCTCAGGATGCCAATTCTCTGCCTTTTTAACTCCTCTTCCCAGTAACATGGGATTAGGCCTTAGGCGTGGTGTAAAAGACACTCCAACAACTTGCTGTTAACCATAACTGTTTACTTTAGTAATTATTGGTAAAGTAGATTCACATTAACTTAGGGTAGTTACACAAATAGAGCTGTAAGATTACAAAAAGCAAGTATAATGGAAATAAAAGGAAAAATAACGCAAGGTTCTTTAACCTAGCTACACTGTCACCTGTAAGTTTAGTAGAGATTCCTTTCCCCAGCCTTTCTCCTAGCTGTTCTGCAGTTCTTTAGTGAAATTCAGACCCTCTTCTCTGTCTGCTTCACTCTCTCCAATGTCACTCTCTCCCTCTGCCACACCCTGCAGCTCCAGATCCACTCTTTATATACACCCCCCCCCCCGACCTAGAAGGTTACAATCCTGTGACCTCAAACTGGGGAAATGAAACTTAACTCTACTGGGTGAAAATGAAACTCACAAATGCCCCCCTCCCATCAGGAGATGCTTGGGCCTAGGCTACAGGCTTCAACTAACTCAGGCCTGTGTAGGCCTCAATCCTTCACAGAGGGATAGTTTGTTTTGGACTGACCTGGCATTCAGCAACAGCACCACCAGACCTGAGGACAAGCTAGTAAGGCAGCCAGGAACAATCTGGCTGGAGAAAGAACCAGAAGAGGGGGTAAGTGTAAAGTTTCTAGCCCCTCTTCTCTTCAGCTGGCCTGTTAATCCCCCAATGCCTTACCTCCCTCTACCCATGACCATACTAATAGGGGCACCCCCACCCACCCAATTTATCCAATGAATTTCACTTGCACATGTTAAAATTACAGTGTAAACAATGAGCCCGACCTTTAGCCATCGGCGCAACAGCTAACAAGAAGCAAGTGTTAAATGATTTTGTGGAGAAAGCCTGACACGAGTATACATGCACACGCACACACCAGTCTCCTTCCTCCAGGGGAGGGGGGCGAGAAAGGGAGATTGGGTTACAGGGAAGCAGCCAGACAGACCGGCATCCCAACAATGGAGAGTCCCGATTGGAATCCACAAAACCCAGGAAAGGACCATTAAGCCCACCTGACACGAAGGGGCAGGCAATAGCCCCACCTGACCTAAGGGGTGGGAGAGCGGGAAACTCAGGAGTAGAAAACCCCTCTCCCCTCCTTTTGGAGGTTGTTGGGGAACACAGGGTGCTTTTGAGCAAGATCCATCCTCCAACAGCGGCTGGAGTAAGCTGTTCTCTTCCCCGGATCGGACAGACCCGGAGCCAGGCTGAAACTGACTAGCGTGAAGGCTTTGGTCTAAGGTAATTGACTAATCCCAATGCGCTAGCCTGGGAGCCTGTTCATTGATAAATTTAAAGGTCACGTCAGGTCTTATTGACGTTGTAGTATTCCTAGAAAGCTGTTAGTTCCGCTCCATATCTTGTGTAAATAAATAAAGCCTTATTGGTAGTTCAAAGGCTGGAGTTTCCTTTTGTGTGTGAAAACCTCCTAGTCGGTTCCATTAGCTTGTACGGGCTGTAACTTCATGCCGGTTAACCTGTTAAGCGCCGAACTCACGCATAGGACCCAGGTGCTGGTCCTTCACATATTGAATGTCTGCAATTGCTGCTCTGTTCTCCCAGCTGCTGCCCTCTGCTACTTGCTGGGTCATATTGAGCTAAACAGGTGTGAATAATAATAAATAATAATAAATTTATTTCTTACCTGCCTCTCCGTCTAGATCGAGGCGGGGAACAACAAAAATATAAAATACATAAACTAATCAAAACACAACACGTACTATTAAAACATCTTAAAACTACTTAAAAACATTATAAAACATCTTAAAAGCATCCTAAAATTCCGCCGGATAGGCCTGTCGGAAGAGATCAGTCTTTATGGCTTTTTTAAATTCTAAGATACTGCTAAGTTGACGAATCTCCTCCAGCAGGCCATTCCATAATCTGGGAGCAGCAGAAGAAAAGGTCCTCTGGGTAATACCCGTCAGCCTAGTTTTGGCTGGCTGAAGTACATTCTTCCCAGAGGACCTGAGTGTGCGGGGCGGATTGTACGGGAGAAGGCGATCCCGTAGGTAGCCTGGACCCAATCCATGTAGGGCTTTAAAGGTAATAACCAACACTTTATACTTCCCCCAGAAACTGATTGGCAGCCAGTGGAGTGCTTTTAAAACTGGTGTGATGTGGGCACCCCTAGGTGTACCAGTAACGAATCTGGCTGCCATATTTTGCACTAGTTGAAGTTTCTGGACTAGGTATAAAGGTAGCCCTATGTACAGCGCATTGCAGAAGTCGAGCCTCGAAGTTACCAGCACGTGCACTACCGTCTTTAGGTCCTCCAACTCTAGGAAGGGGCGCAGCTGGCGTATCAGCCGAAGCTGATAATAGGCACTCCTAGCCGTCGCATCTATCTGGGATGTCATTTGGAGCGACGGATCCAGAAGCACCCCCAAGCTGTGAACACAGTCTTTCAGGGGGAGTGTAACCCCATCCAGAACTGGTTGACATACCTCCACCAAACCCAGGTTGTGGCCTTTGACAGCAAGAACCTCCGTCTTGTCTGGATTCAGTTTCAGTTTATTTTTCCTCATCCAGCCCATTACTGCCTCCAGGCATTCATTCAGAGGAGACACACCATCCTTAGCTGACTCTGTTGCCGAAGGCATAGAGAAATATATTTGGGTGTCATCAGCATACTGATAGCACCCCGCCCCATGCCCCCGGATGATCTCTCCCAGCGGTTTCATGTAGATATTAAATAGCATTGGGGACAGAATGGCACGCCACATAGCAGCTCCTTTTTTGAGGAGCAGCTATCCCCAAGCATCACCATCTGGAACCTACCCGAGAGGTAGGACCGGAACCACTGAAGCACAGTGCCCCCGATTCCCAGTCCCCTCAGGCGTTACAGAAGGATACCATGGTCGATGGTACTGAAAGCCGCTGAGAGGTCCAAAAGCACCAACAGGGACACACTCCCCCTGTCGGTATTCAGGCATAGATCATCTACTAAGGCGACCATAGCAGTCTCAACTCTGAAGCCAGATTGAAATGGGTCTAGAAAATTGGTGTCATCCAAAACTGCTTGGAGTTGGAAGGCAACCGCCCAGCTCTGCTGATATCTGTATCTTTCCTCAAGCCGGCAGACAAGGCTCAGGAGGAAAAAGATGGAAAATGCCTCTCTGCCAGTAGTGTTCCCATTGCCCAGCCTGTTGCCCAGCCTGTTCTCCCCAGCAAAGGCCAAGAGCCCTTTGGCTCTTGACCTTCAGCTCACAGATCTCCCAGCCAGGACAAGCCTTTAAATGCCAGTAGGGGAGAAAGAGACAGAAAGCCTCAGCCAGGTGGTTTAGGTGGCAAACAAGCCCTCCCTCCAGCAGGTTCCACCCCAAACACACCCTCTGCCAGGAGCAGCCTTTAAATACCTGGAAGGGGAGAGGAGAAGGAGACAGACAGGCTCAGCCTGGTGTCTCAAGTGGTAAACAGGCCCGCCCTCCAGCAGGTTCCAGCCCTCACTTGAAGGACAAAGAACTAGGACCAGTAGGAGAGACCTTCCAGCAGTGAACAGACAGATACAAGAAGGAGTGGGCATGAAAAGATGTAGCCACTTTTGAAACAAACTCAGTAATGGTTCACTGGTAATGGGACAGCATCTTCCACCTCACCTGAGGGCAGCAAGCTAGCTTACGGGGTGCAGGACAGGTTGCCTGCAACACGCAGCTCTGCCCTCCAACAGAGGGGAACAGCCAGGGGGCTGCCACTGCTTCCTCTCCCCCTGCCCTGCCCTGCCCTGCCTCTGCTGCCTGAGCCTACCGCCTCACTCTGCCTAATGGGTGTGTGTGTGTGGCGGCCCTGCTTCTTATTCATCACACTGCAAACATGAAATACATTTTCTAGTGGGGACTTTGCTCAGTTCTGCCTTCCCAGTAGTTCTGTATAAGGATAACCTTTGTAGCTGTCCTGTAAGCCATGTGGCGTAGAATTGTCTGAAGCCTATCTTTAAAATGGTACATACACTGCTGCAAGCAAGAATATCAAAATAAAAGCAGGCTTCATTCCTCACAAATAATTTTGAATAATACATGTCAGTAGAAACCTCAGTTCTAGTCTGAGAAATGTTGGTAATGTGCACTTTATAGTTCTTTACCTCTCCATGGTTGTAGTGGAAATCTGTAACTCTTGAGGCAAAATATGTCTTCACACACACACTGCCATTAAGAGATCTCTCTGAGGATGCTGATCTTTTGTGCTCGTATCAGAAGAGATTTAGCTGATCACCTGATCTCTTCCACTTTGATAGCATCTTTACTACGGAAGTATTCATTTGTTGGCTCAACAGAATTTTCTACAGTGATATTCTTATATTAAAGTGAGATGAGATGCTTAACAGAAAAGCAGCGGATTTTGACCCTTAATGCCCTAAACAGCTTGGGGCCTGGGTACCTTCGGAATCATCCTCGTCCATATGTTCTTCCCTGCAGGCTCCACTTGTCATCTGAGGCACTTCTCCAAATCTCCTGCTCCATAAAGTAAGGCAGGAAGCTGGTGCAGGGCTTTTCCTGTAGTGGCACCTACACCACAGAATGCCTTGCCAACTGAGATCTTCTGACAGGACCCCGCACTCTACTGTTTTAGATGGCTGGTAAAAATGTGGCTTTTTAAACAGGCTTTTGGCTTTTATTGTTGTTTTTAAAACAAATTCGCTCCTGCGCACATGTGCACCTCCACATAAGTGGTGGACCAGAAACAAAAAAATCCTTCTTCTGAAATGGCCATTTCCCCTGCATGTGAAAGGCAGTCATCATCAGGCGATCACTCGTGACCGAGTAAGATTGTCTTCCGGGATAAAAGGAGGAAATTCTAAAGAAGATTGTGTAGACTCTAGCGATGGGTCCGTAAGTGACTGTGGAGGCCAATTCTAGAACCACACAGCTTCCCACAGTGAGGACACAGGTTACCAGATAGAAGATGGTCCTGTAAAGGATTCATTTGACGTGCTTTTCGCTTAGCACGTTTCTCCCTTTCACCTTGCACTCGGGCTTCTTCAAAGTCCATGGAACCTTTGTGAAAGGCCAACCTCCATTTAGATCGTTCATGGGCCAGAGCTTCCCAGTTATCGATGTTTATATTGCATTTTTTTAGATTAGCCTTATGAACATCTTTAAACCTCTTATATTGACCACCGATATTCCGCTTTCCATCCTTGAGTTGGGAGTAAAGTAACTGCTTTGGGAGACGGCAGTCAGGCATTCGAACAACATGACCGGTCCACTGAAGTTGGCGTTGAAGGATCATTTTTTCAATGCTAGTAGTCTTTGCCTCTTCCAGTACACTGACATTTGTTCGCCTATCTTCCCAAGTAATTTGCAGGATTTTCCGGAGGCAACGTTGATGAAACCTTTCAAGGAGGTGGAAGTGACGTTTATAGATAGTCCATGTTTCGCAGGCATACAATAAAGTTGGTAATACAATGGCTTCATAAACCAGTGTTTTGGTCTTCTTACAAATATCCCGATCCTCAAACACTCTATGTTTCATTCGAGAAAATGCAGCACTTGCGGAGCTCAAACGATGTTGGATTTCACTGTCGATGTTAGCTGTAACAGAAAGATAGCTGCCAAGATAGAGAAAATGATCGACATTTTCCAGTATTGTCCCGCCAAGCTGGATAGATGGCATCACCAAAGGATTGGCTTGCACTTGCTGATGAAGCACTTTGGTTTTTTTGATGTTAAGTGAGAGACCAAGTTTTTCGTATGCTTCTGCAAAAGCATTTAGGATAGTTTGGAGATCATCCTCTGAATGTGCGGAGACCACATTATCATCAGCATACTGAAGTTCCACAACGGAGGTTGTAATTACCTTACGTTTTGCTTTCAGCCTGCTGAGATTAAAAAGCTTTCCATCTGTTCGATATATAATTCCCACACCGGTGGGAAGTTTCCCCTTGACAAGATGTAAAACCATGGCGATGAAAATGGCAAATAATGTTGGGGCGATAACACATCCCTGTTTAACACCTGATCCCACTTTAAATGGAGCACCATGAGAGCCGTTGTTGTCCAAAACTGTTGCCGTCATGTTGTCATGGAGAAGTCGCAAGATATTCACAAATTTATTGGGGCATCCAATTTTCATAAGCATAGTCCAGAGAGCTGTACGGTCTACAGTATCAAAGGCCTTAGCCAAATCGATAAATGCCATATAAAGGGGTTGATTTTGCTCCCGGCATTTTTCTTGGAGCTGACGTGCAGTAAAAATCATGTCTACTGTCCCTCTAGAGGGGCGGAAACCATATTGAGTTTCAGGGAGGATCTCTTCTGAAATAGATAGAAGACGGTTTGCGAGTAACCCCAAGATAATCGCCATAGAGTTGGAGAGGGGACAGGAGCGGGAGGCTTCCCCCCTTTTTTTAAAGCCAGAAGGCATGTCTGCTCAGAAGTAAATCACATTATTTCATAGATTTCATAGATCATAGAGTTGGAAGGAGTCTACAGGGCTATCGAGTCCAACCTCCTGCCCAATGCAGGAAACTAGAGGAAGGGTTCTCTCCAATGCCCTTACTCCCAAGTGAATCACATTGATTTATCAGGAGCCTTGTGCTCTGGAAACTCAGAATGGGAGGAACACTTCTTTGGGAAATTGCATTTGGGTGGAGCGGTGCACTAATCCTGCTGGCTTCACCCTCCCTGAGCATGGGTGGCGGCAGCGGCAGCAGCAGCAGCAGCAGCATCCTTCTCCTTCTTCTTTGTGAGGGACCGGAAGAGCCTTTCCTTTTCTTTTTTTAAAGATCGCTCCGGCGCTTGTTCATACCTGCATAGAGATGACGAAGCAAAATGGGGGGGGAGGGGACCTGTTCACGGCAACACCCAGTTCTACCACTATGGAGTTAGGTGTGGGGTGGAAAACCGGCATGACTGAAGTACATTTAACTAGACTGTGCCCTGTGAGTAGTGACTGCGGACTGTGAATATAGCAGTGCCGTTCTGCTAACTTGACGATATACAGTGTAATGTGGATCTCCCTTTGGAGAATGAGTTTGCTATTAGTATATAGGATATTCCTTATAAATCCTTCCCCCCCCCTTTTTTTTTAAATCCCTTTAGGCTTAAACACTAGCATACACTGTATTTTTGTTTATATGCTAATTCAGAAATTTAAGTTAGAATTGAATTGGTCTTTGCAAATTAGGATCTAAGCTGCTATTACCTCATTTGTCCTAAATGCTAATTAATAGCTCCATTTAAATCAATTTTAGTGGCTTTCAATTATTCTCAGTTTAAAGTGTTCACTTTGGCTGTGCAATAGACTAATGTTGTGCAGTGGTGGGAACCCTGGCAACTAGGGTGACCAGATGTCGTATTTTATAAAGGATAGTGTTCTTTTTGAAGGGCTGTCCTGTCCAATTCCCAGGGATGGGAACTCGGACTCCAGGACTCGACTCGTGAGTCAGACTGAGTCCCCCCTCTGACTCGACTCGGACTCGAGTCCCAATATTTTCAATGGGACTCGAGACTCGACTCGGGACTCGAGACCAAGGACTCTTCAACATCCCTGGGCTGTGCCAGAAGGAGTGGAGAGGAGTGTGATCGCTGGCGAAGAGTGAGGGTGAAATTGTGATGAGACCTCACCGTTCCAGAATGGGGGGCAAACATTTAGAAAAAATCATGTTCCTCAAATACAACATGGATAAGTTTTAGGAAGTACAGCAAGTTTATTTTTTAAAATCATTTTCCTAAAATGCAACCTTTCAGACATTTTGGGTTTGGCTGCCTCTGCCTGCCTGTTTGGGGTTCCCAGCCTCCTCTGCCTGCCTGGTCTCTTCTTAACCAGTTCCACAGTTTGAATTGTCCAAGACAAAGGCCTCTGCCTGCCTGCTTTGGGGTTCCCTGCCTCCTCTGCCTGCCTGGTTATTTTGGGTTTGTCTGCCTGATCTGTTCTTGCCAAAATCAGTTGCAGAGTTTTGAAATAAAAAGGCAAACTTGTGCCTAGAATTTATTTAAGCCACACATCTGAAGTAGCCTTATTTTGTTGGGGGAAAACCCCATTGATTTTAATAGGGACTCGTGGAGTCATTTTTGTGAGTGACTCGGGACTCGGGACTTGTGAGTCACCATTTTGGACCAAGGACTCGGACTCGAAGACTCGGGTCCAAGGACTCGTGACTCAACTCATGACTCGAAACCAAGGACTCTTCAACATCCCTGCCAATTCCAGTTTAAAGATTATTTATTTATTTTATTTTATTATTACATTTATGAATCGCCCATCTGGCTGGTCACCCAGCCACCCTGGGCGATGTACAATTAAAACAATGCAATAATAACAGAACGGAACAATTAAAACAGTAGAATTTTTTTTAAAAAATCCTAACCTACCCCATATTCCCGCCTGAAATACCACGTTTTTAATGTGCGGTGGAAGCTCATCACAGAGGGGGCATGGTGAAGGTCACTAGGGAGGGAGTTCCATAACATGGGGGCTGCCACAGAGAAGGCCCTCTTCCTAGTCCCCACCAGCCTGGCTGCTCTGGCTGATGGGACAAGGAGAAGGCCATCTGTTGCAGATCTTGTTGAGTGGTCTACTTGATGTTGCTGGAGACGCTCCTTGAGATAAACTGGGCCAGAGCTGTGTACAGTTTTAAAGGTCAAAACCAGCACCTTGAATTCAGCTCGGCAAGCAACTGGTAACCAGTGCAACTCCTTAAGCACTGGAGTGATGTGATCACACTGGCGGCTGCCTTTAACCAGGTGAGCTGCCGCGTTCTGTACCAGCTGTAGCTTCCGAACCATATGAACCATAAGGACTTTTGCCCATCAACAGCATCTGGAGATCAGGCTGAACAGGTGGGCATACCAGTCACCTGGTCACAGTCTTCCATAGCATGGTGAGATGTACTGTATTTCTATTTAAATTATAACAATAATGTCTAAATTTGCATCTATACATATAAATTAGCATATGCAAATATTACACAAATGACTGTCCTCTTTTGTCCTCTTTTTGGCCCTTTTTCTTTTTCTGCCAATTCGTAAGTGGTCACCTACTTGCAACAGGTAGAGTGTTGAATGATGATTTTCAATTTATATCAACTGAGACCAGAAATAACAGCCATCTACACAGATGAACTTTTGCGACTGTATCCCTGGCAAATCATTCATACAATTATTAAAAGCACTAGAGAAAGAATAATTCCTGTAGCGTGCCATTAACCCAGTGCCTCAATATAATTTTTGTTACTATGCACACTCTAAACTATCGGCTAAAGAACGAGGAGAAAAAAACCTAAATAAAAATTAGACACTGTACAATGTGTTGCACATTGAGCGTGCTTCCAGATGAGGCTTTCATCATGTAATCACCACCCATGTTCACATATTTTTAGTGTCCAGGCATCATCATCTTCAATGTAATCATCCCGTGATTTCCTACCACCCCTGCCTTTTTTCTTTTTCCATTTATATTTTATTGTGAATTTCACCAAAACAAAATCTAAATTAAAAAAATTAAAAACCCTGAAATTAACAGCTGCTTATATGTAAATATCCATATAACAGCATAAATGCAGTTGTATCAATTATACATAAGCTTCAACAAAGGCACACCAAATATCCATATATATGTTCATTCGAGATTGGTGTCTGTATTGAAAGCATCATTAGGTCATCGATCCATTGCATTATAAGGGGTGAGCTTTTATCTTTCTACTGTTGTAGTATCAGTCTTTTAGCTGTCAAAAGGGCGTGGGAAATTTATTTATTTATTTACAGCATTCCCGCCCCCCTTCAGTCAGAAAAGGCTTCCAGAGTGGCTTACAAAGATTAATAATAAGACAGTCCCTGTCCTCAGGCTTACAATCCAAAGACATGACACAAAAGGAAAAGGGATTGGGAGGGAGGAGGAAGAAAGCAAAACTCAGGCACCAGTTCTTAGTTACAAGGTTCTTATTGGTGTTTTTCTTTCCTTTTCTGGCAGGAAAGGGCAAATCAAGCTCCCTGCAGCTGTTCCTTCTTTTGCCAATGTATGCAGACTAGGTTGGTCCCCCCCCCTTGCCGTGATGTTAATCCTGGGAGGCATGGGGTGCAGCCTCCCAGTGGCCCTTGGTTCTCTGGCCGATGGATGGGGCCAGAGTCTGCCCCCCTAGGGAACTGTCAGGTGGAGCTGTGTGTTCCTTCGGGCAAGGAGGGGTGCAGTGAGCTCCCTGCAGCTTCTCCCTCTCCGGCTGATGTATGTATGGGGTCAGGCTGGTCTCCCCTTGCTGCGATGTTCATCCTGGGAGGCAGGGGGTACAGCATCCCAGTGGCCCTTGGTTCTCTGGCCGATGGATGAGGACTAGGTTGGACCCCCCCTTGCCATGATGTTAATCCTGGGAAGCATGGGGTGCAGCCTCCCAGTGGGGCCCTCGATTCTCTGGCCAATGGGTAAGGCCCTGAATACAGTGTTCCAAGTAAACATGTAAAGAAATAAACATGTAAACAAAAATCCATTTGCGTTGACCATGCTTTAACTTCTGAGAAACAGGTAGATAATTGAAAAGAAGATGTACATCAGAAAATATCAAAGAGTAATACAAAGTTTATCCATATTATAACTTTCACCCAAAAAGAGGCAACTCTTTTTTCTTACTAGAAGAAATCTGTTAAGGTAGAAAAAGATAAGAATAGCTACACAATATCTTTTGATCTGTAGCACCAGGAGCCCTCCGTCTGGAAGCACCCAGACACGCCATCTGAAAAGTATATTTTCATACTAATATCCAATGTGCAGCGCAATTCTATGGAGGTCTCAGAAGCAAGTCCTATTGACTTCAGTGGTACCTACTGCCAGGTAAGTACATATAGGACTGCAGCTCTAATTCCATTTGATCCATTTGCCTTTTCTATCAGCTTGCAAAGCCATCAGTAACGTTTGCAGACAGTAACAGTTGATTTTATGTCTCTTTACAAACCCATCATAAATTTCAAACATTTCTTTCTCCAGTCAAAGACAGAAAGCTGCTTTTCATAGAGCTATGTGTAATCATCATCAAAATGTTATACAGAATTATCCTAGCACTATGCAACCCATGCATTAATACTGGAGTTAGAATTTACAAACAAGTGTAATGTAACAGAAAAGATAAGTTGAGACTTCATTTTATTTGAATTGTTAGGCTTTCAGAGAGAGGTCATATTTTCAAGATTTTCGCTTCATGCATGAATAACTGAGGCTTATATTTGAAAAACCAAACTCTTAAATTTATAACTGCAGCAGTGAAGAGGCTTTGATAGTAGCAAGTACTGCTGTCAATTCAGCTACTGCCAAAGCTGACATTGTGAAGGGGAGAGCACTGCTCTTCTGAAATGGAGCGGCATATTCATACTCAAGTTAGCACATATTGGGCTGGTTTGCACATAATGACCTGTATCAACAAAACAGCATTGATGCAGGTTTATAAAATTATGTAGGGCACCAATATTGCAGAACACCTTGCTCCATGAAGAGCAGTTGGCCTCCTCTCTGGCTGTTTTTTTTTTTTTTTGCCAGTTGGTAAAGACATTTTTAATCATAGCAGGCTTTTGCCTGCTATGTAGCCCAGCTTTGCCCACCTGGTTACTCAGTTCAGCACCAGCCCAGGTTGGAGGGGTGGGGAGTTGCCGTGATCCAAAAAAACGCAATCTCACCCCTCCACCCTGGGACAGGCTATGAGGACATGTACCTTGTGTTGGGCCAAAGAGACAGACTGGGGATGCTATTGGTGTACTGCCCACCCTGCTACCCAGTGGACTCCCTGACCGAGATGGCTGAGGCAATCTCAGATGTGGTGTTGGAGAACCCTAGGACTCTGGTCCTGGGAGACTTCAACATCCATGCTGAGGCTGCCTTAACAGGACCAGCTTGGGACTCCATGTCCTCCATGGCGACAATAGGGCTGTCTCAATTTGTCACTGGCCTAACACATAGGGCAGGGCATACCCTTGATTTGGCCTTTGTGTCTGGGCATGAGGGGGGTGGTCTGGATATTAGGGGGAGTGTGACCCTGTTACTGCTTCTTGATCTCTCAGCGGCCTTTGATATCATTGACCACAGTATCCTCCTGGACCACCTCCATGAGTTGGGAGTTAGAGGCACTGTTCTACAGTGGTTCAACTCATACTTGCAGGGATCATCGTTCCAGAGATGGTTCCAGAGCATTGGGTGACTGTGACTTGGTCCCATGGCAATTGAACTGTGGGGTGCCACAGGGGACCATCTTGTCCCCAATTGTATTTAATATGTATATGAAGCCACTGGGAGTGATCATCAGGAGATTTGGGGCAAACTAATGACACCCAGCTCTATTTCTCTGTGACATCTGAATTGGGAGAGGCCGTGCACATTCTGAACCGGTGTCTGGTTATAGTCATGGCTTGGGTGAAGGCCAATAAACTGAAACTGAATCCTGATAAGACAGAGAAGCTATGGTTTGGCAGTTCCCAGGTCTAGGAATTGGGCTGGTTGCCTGTTCTGGATGGGGTTGCGCTCCCTCTGAAGGAGCAGGTTCATAGTTTGGGGGTACTCCTGGATCCATCTCTGTCACTGGAAGCCCAGGTGACCTCAGTGGCCCAGAGCACCTATTACCAATTTCAGTTGGTACGCCAACTACACCTGTTCCTGGATGGGAATAGCCTAGCCACAGTGATCCATGCACAATTAGACTACTGTAATGCACTCTATGTGGGGCTGTCCTTCTGCCTGGTTCGGAAGCTGCAGCTAGTGCAGAATGCAGCAGCTAGGGTGCTCACTGGGACACCCATCTATGCTCACATAGGATCTGTGTTAAAACTGCACTGGCTGCCTTTTAGCTACCAAGCCATGTTCAAGGTTATGATATTGTCAAAGCCCTAAACAACTTGGGACCAGAATACCTAGCAGACTGCCTTCCCTTATATATACCCAGTTGACTTTTAAGATCATCAGAGGAGGTCTGCTGATCATTCCAAAATTAACAGAATGTTGCCATGAAATACCTCATCAGTGGGCCTTCTCGGTAGTGGCACCTACTCTTTGGAAAACTCTCTCACGTGCAGTTCAGGAGGCAGAAAATGTGGCATGTTTAAAATGCCTCCTGAAAATGCACCTGTTTACCCAAGCTTTCCCTGGCTTATAATTAAATTAATCATGCTGCCCCATTTTTGCTGCTCATGTATTGCTCCGTATTTTTGTAATTGTAATTATTTTAAATATGGTATTTTAAATGTGATTGTAATGTTTGTATGTGAACTGCTTTGGGATTTTAGCATATTTAAGCAGTAGATAAATATCACAAATAAATAAATAAGTCTACTATTTTATGTAAAGGTTATGTTTTATCTGTGGCCTCTGCTTTTGTTGTATTTTTATTGTTTATTTTTAATTGTATCTTAATGCACTTTGATATTGTGATCATAGGCATTTGAAGGCTGGGATAGAAATTTCTATGTAGATAAAACTAAATGAATAGAGAATTTTTCTTCCTCTCGTATAATACTAGAACTTGGGTCATCCCCATGAAATTTGGGTAGACAAGGTTCTTCACACAACACATAGCTAATTTATGGAATTTACTGTCATATGATGTGGCGATGGCCACTGGCTTAGATGGCTTTAAAAGGTGATTAAATTCCTGGAGGACGGGTCTTCTCTGTGGCCGCTCCCAAGCTCTAGAACAACTTGCCAAGGGAGGATAGGTTAGACCCCTCTCTGCTGTCCTTCTGCCTGCTGGTAAAACCATTTTTATTCAGGCCGGCCTCTGGCACGTAAGCTGGTCTGTTGTTGAAATGGGTTCTACAGCTTGGGTGCTGTTTATTTATTTATTATTACATTTATATCCTGCCTTTTCCTCCAAGGAACCCAAGGTGGCTTACATGATCCTCCTCCTCCTCACCATTTTATCCTCACAACCCTGCAAGGTAGGTTAGGCTGAGACAGTGAGTGGCCCAAAGTCACCCAGTGAGTTTCATGGCTGAGTGGGAACTAGAACCTGGATCTCCCAAGTCCCAGTATTTTTTATTGTTGTGTTCTTAATCTACTGGCTTTTCTACCATGTTTTAATTACAATTTTGTTTTCAAACTATTTTGTTTGCTGCCTGGAGCGCCAGTATTTAGCAAGAAGATGGGATATAAATTAATATCAATGGCTAAGGGAGCAATCCTATGCATGTTTGGACAGAAGTCCTACAACTTCCAGCATTCCCCAGCCAGCAATGACTTACTTCTGTCTAAACATGCATAGGATTGCGCCCTAAATGGAGCCTCCGTGTTCTGTGACTTACTACCAGATGCAATAGAGAGGGAAAGCTGCTGCTTTTCCGGGGCACCTAGCTGCCTTTCATGGGAAACGGGACTAGATGGGACTTCTGATCTGATCCCGCAGGTCTCTTCTTGTTCTCAGCAAAACTACCGTTCCCCGCTTTTATGATCATTTAGGCTGCAATGCTATGCACTCTTACATGGGAGTAATCCCCGCTAAAAGGGCTTACTTTTAAGTAAACTCGTACAGACGCCAGCTACCCTCCTCCCTCTTTCTCACGCACTCTCCAAACCCTCCATTCCCCCGCCCTTATCACGTGATCTCAGTCTAACTGCCTCCTGCCTACCCGCCTCTAGGGCCCGGGCTCCCATCAACGGACCAATCAGCACGCGAGAGAGGGACCATTCTTCCTGCGTTAGAATCCCGATCCGGGATACAAAAAAAAAAAAAAAGCCCCAGTTTAAGACTAGCCGAGCGTCCGGTGGGTTTTTAATTGGGCGCCGTCACCCGCGGAGCCCCGCCTCTGAATTCATGGCCTCCGTGCCGATTGGTGGTTAATCGACTGGGAAGCATTGCCCTCTCAGCGGGCCTTTAACAAAAGGATCGGGACCAATCACAGGAGGCCTTGCTTTCAGGACTGGCAGTTTGAAACTGTCAGGCTTTCTTTTGCAGGGGAAGTGAAGGTGTGGCGGCTGCTCAGGTGAGGGGTGGTTGGCTCTGGCTCCGAAGTGGTGTGTGTGGCGATTTGGGGAGGGGGAAGCTGAGGTGCAGCCGTAGGGACTAATCATGGAGTTTCCTTGGGGCACAAGAGGGCGCCTTCCTAAACCAACCTGGTGCCCTCCAGAGGTGTTGGACTACAACTCCCAGCTTCCCCCATCCAGATGGGAGTTGTAGTCCAACACCTCTGGAGGGCAGCTGCCAGTTGACACCAGGGGTTGTTTCCTTCCCCTTTTACCCCCTCCCCCTTTCCTCTCCACAATGCAGGCGTCTCATTTGACTTTACTCCTAATTGCACGCTCCTTGCGGTTGCAGTGTTCCCTCAGGGAGCCCCCGTCAGGTCCTGTTGAGTTACTGTAGCAAGAGGTTAGTGCCGCTTTTATCGCCGGATAGTTGTGAGCCTTACCTCTGAGCAGCTTTCTCCAACCTGACGCTTCTTCACACAGCGCATAGTTAAACTATGGAATTCACTGCCACAGTAGTAGTGATGGCCGCCAATTTGGACAGCTTTAAAAGGAGATTGGACAAATTCATGGAGGACAAGGCTATCTATGGCTACTAGTCCAGATTGGCTATATGCTTCTTCCAGTATCAGAGGCAGTATGCCTATGTACACCAGTTGCTGGGGAACATGGGAAGGAGGGGGCTGTTGCACTCATGTCCTGCTTGGGATCCCATGGGCAGCTGGTTGGCCACTGTGTGAGCAGAATACTGGATTAGATGGACCCTTGATCTGATCCAGCATGGGGCTTCTTATGTTCAGGCTGGGGGATGCTGGGAGTTGTAGTCCAACACATCTGGAGGGTGCCAGGTTGGAGAAGGCTGATTTAGAAATTGGTGGGAGTTGGGATTGTAGCTTAACTTTGATATAATATTGCATCAGTCTGAAGGCAAATGCAGCAGCAAAAAACCTCCCAAAAAAGCATAATGTATGCATAAATCTGCCACATCCGTGGGTGTGATTGTCAGTCCTGTAATCTTACTGCTTGAATCCAAAATCTTCAGTAATATGCCTCTTACATTACACTACCATTGTCATTGGTAATGCACATAAAATAGGTTGTTTTAGAGCACATTATTTCACACCCCAGTGAGCCAAATAAACCTATGCCTGAAGCTAAATGTTTTTATTCTGTTGACTCAGTTGCCTAAGCTACTTACTTTCCCCTCATGACTACTACTCATTTTTTTCTTCCTTCCCAACTAGAGAGAAAGGGATTAAGTAACTTGGTTTAGTGTAGTGGCTTAGCTTGTAAATCGGGAAGTCTCTGATTCCAATCTTACCCAAGCTATACGTGCTATTTTATTTAGTTATTTAATATATTTATGAATAACTCCTCTGCCTAGTAGGCTCTAGAGCAGTGATGGCGAACCTTTTTGAGCCCGAGTGCCCAAACTGCAACACAAAACCAACTTATTTATTTCAAAGTGCCAACACTGCAATTAAGCCTGAATACCGAGGTTTTCGTTTTAGAAAACTCATACAGTTGTTCGAACTAATTAACATCTTTTGTCTTCAAAGAAAAACACAATAACAGAGCTTTCAATGATACAAACTGTTTTTTGTTGAAAAAAAAATCAACTCAAAAAATTATTATAGTACTACATTGTGCACATAGCCTGAAGGGAATTTATACAAACTTTAAAAATAATTAGGCACATGTATTTTTGGATAAGGGATTCTCAACTTATAATATGATTATATGTCAGACTGAAATTGTATGGGGCAAGCTTTACCCTGGGTCCTTTCCCTGCTTCTACAGGTGTCGGATTAGTAAAAGTAAAAGTCAACCTGTATTAGGATGAGCAAGATAAACAAGAAAACTAAACGTGCTTAACACATTTTAAACACTTTATGTGTTGGACTGCAAACACTGCATTAGGTAAAAGTTTGCATTGGGCATGCTTTTGTACAATTAATGTGATTTTTGCTATTGCATGCATGCTGATAATTTGTCAAACCTTGGCTCATACTCCGTTAGTTTGAGAACAACACATGCAGCACTTGGGTCAACTGTTAGGGCTTTACATCCAAGCCATGCTCTGTGCATCATTCTTCAAAATCTTTTAAATGTGATAACAATGTAGAAAAGAATTCTGTAACAGTGTGGCGTAGTGGTGAGAGTGTTGGACTGGGACCCGGAAGATCCGGGTTCTAGTCCCCGCTCAGCCATGAAACACACTGGGTGACTTTGGGCCAGTCACTGACTCGCATCCTAAACTACCTCACAGGGTTGTTGGGAGGATAAAATGGAGAGGTGGAGGAGGATTATGTAAGCCACCTTGGGTTCCTTGCAGGAAGAAAGGCGGGGTATAAATATAATAAATAAATAAAATAAAATAACAGGAATTCTAGAATGAAATCATTCTGTTCCATACTGTGAGAAAGAACAAGATCATTAGTGTTTTGCAGAAGGGGATGGTCTTTTCATGATCCTGTGACCAATGGCTCGAGTGCCCACAGAGAGGTCCCTGTGTGCCAGCTGTGGCACCCGTGCCATAGGTTCGCCATCACTGCTCTAGAGCAGTGTTCTCCAACCTTGGGTCCCCAGATGTTTTTGGCCTACAACTCCCAGCATGCCCCAGCCAGCATAGCCAAAAACATCTGGGGACCCAAGGTTGGAGAACACTGCTCTAGAGGCAATATACAAATAAAATAAAACAATAATAAAACTCAAGCCATCAAAAAATCATGTGGGAAGTTACTTAACCATATAATTAATATAAAAAATAAGAAAACTTGGTGGCTTTAGGCAAGATATTATCTCTCTGCCTTAGCTCCTCATCTGAAATATGGGAATCACTGTACTGAGCTACCTTAATGTATGTGATGTGTTTTGAACACTCTCAGGACACAGTCCTATGCATGTTTAGACAAAACTTTTTTCTGTCTAGACATGATAGGATTGTGCCCTTAAAGTGCTATAAATTGGCTACTTTCCACCTTTTCATGATTGGATGAATTAGGACTTTCTCATCTTCTGTTTTTCCATCTGTTGTACATTAGCCTTAAGCAACATCTTACAACTGGTTAAAACAAAAGCTTAATTTAGAGAGGAGCTGGGTGATTGTTGTTTCTGTATGCTGCTAATACCTGCATTTGAGTAAGTCTTCTCCAAGAGCAGTAAGTTACTCTATTTGTCTTCATAAAGGTCTGCAGTCTGCAGACTCTGCTTCTGTGACCTTAGAAGGCTCTCTCTGCAGTGATGCAATATAGGTTCTTAGCCTGCAGGCTGGATCTGTGTTTATAACTTGGAAGGTGGAATCTTGCGGCTATACTTGTATAAAGGAGGTGACCTATAATGGTCCAGTGAGAATATTCTGCTGTGCAAGCTAACTTGTTCCTAATTAACTTGTAAGTGTTAGATGTTTTGGATAAGTTTCACCGGTACACTGCATTGCAAATGAGAATAGTACAGAGACAAGCTTTCAAGCCATGTTCAGTTAAGGATGTTTTATTTAGATTTTCCCCTCTTTGTTTGCCTCCATGTTCTATTGATCTTTTTTGTTCTTTTGATTTCTATCTGGTTTCTAGTTATTTATTTATTGAAAAATCCATTTTTTCTTTTGAACAAAACTCAGTGGGTAACAGGCAAATAATTAAAAATCAGTAATAACGGCAGCAATAAGCACGCACACATGCAGCAGCAGAAAAAAAAAAAGAAAAATCAAGAGCATCTGAAGCATAACTCTGAAAATCAAAAACTGGGTTTTTACACTTTGAATCTGTGGAAGGAGTCCTTCCATTTATTTTCATTTATTTATTTATTTATTTATTATATTTATACCCTGCCTTTTTTCCTGCAAGGAACCCAAGGCAGCTTACATAGTCCTCCTCCTCCTCCTCCTCTCCATTTTATCCTCACAACAACCCTGCGAGGTAGGTTAGGCTGAGAGGCAGTGACTGACCCAAAGTCACCTAGTGAGCTTCATGGCTGAGCGGAGACTAGAACCCGGATCTCCTGAGTCTCAGTCCAACACTCTCACCACTACGCCGCACTGGTTCTCTCTCCCGAGAGAGAGAGAGATTCATATATTTGGAATAGACCTTGTATGAAACTGGAAGTTGGAGGTGACTTAAACCTACATCTTTTGGATGCAGCTTCAAAATGTTTTTATTTCAGCAAGTTTTAAGGATTTGGATATTTTTTGAAATGTTTTTGTTAGGCATTTTTATCCATTCCTTGTGACTGATTTTGATATTATTTGTGTATTTATTATGGTTTTCTGTATCCTAACTCTTTGATATTAAGATGCCTTAAGTTGTATTGCAATACAACTCAAGGTGGGATGTTGTCTGAGGGGCCATAGGATTTTTCAGATTCCCGGATCCAAGGGTGGAGACTGCGCTCTGACCTTGAACCTGGGGATTGGAGCTCTGACCCCCTCCCCCACCCTCTTGAAGCCAATGCTAAAAGAACCACACCAGCTGCTCTCCAAGGTCGGGAAAGTGACCTCGGAGATGGGTAGAAGGGGGCATGGAGGGGAGGAGACTGGAGCGGCCAGGATATATGGTATCCTGAAGCTGCTCCAGCCTCCTTCCCTCCCACTCTGAGATGCTCCATTTTCTGTCTAGTGGAACTGCAGAGCAGGAGGAATGGGGAGGTGAAGATCGCCTCCACTGCTCCTCCCACTCTGCATTGGATGAGCGTGAGCCTCTGAGTTCAGGGGCTTACACTCATCTCCATGGAATTGTACCCTGAGTGTGGTTATAAATAGCTTTTCTTCCCACCAGGGCCCTCAAAGTGATGCATAATTTAAACAACAATACAATAAAATCAGAATAGACTAAAAGCAGAAACAAATAATTCTTTAAAACAAATCAGAATAATATTAAAATCCATCAAAGGCCTGTCAAAAGAGAACAGTTTTTCCTGGCCATCCAAGACACATTAGGGATGGAGCCAACCTGATCTCCCTTGAGAGCGAGTTCAATAGTAATTGATATATATTTATAAATCCTATGCTGTAATAAACTTCTTTGGTCTCCCAATGAGAAGTGACCATCATAGACCAGTCGATTGTGTGCTTAATCACCATGAGCTTCCATAAGTCCCGGAGGGTGTGGCAATGTTTTTTTCCTCTCTAGATAAAAATATGAATATGAGATTCACGATTCAAATATGCATACAGCCAAAGGACCTATTAAAGAGCACAGGAGAAGAAAAAAGTCAATGAAAGCTGGTGACCCTTTTGATTTTTTTTCCCAACAGTCCTCTAGTACAAACAGGAGGGCATGTATCCTTCCTAAGAGCCACCCTGATTGCATTTATTTGGAAGAGAGTAGAGTGCAGGGCAATACTCTGCTTCCAAACTCAGTTGATGAACTCACAAAAATTGCACTAGAACTGGTCAGGGAAATGTTTTTGATGCCTTCAGAATGCCTGCTTCTAGTAATTTGAAGTCTAGTAGTTATTTAGCAGTACATAACATCACAGGAATTTTTGACCGGCGGTAAGAAATAGGCTTTTGATCTTAAATTTTACCTTCTGAATTTTTTTATAGGTGTGCCTTAATGCAGGATGTCTTCATCTGAAGAGAAAAGCACAAGTCCTGTTTTTCCAAAAGACTCTGATCGAGGCAGTTCTGTCTCTTCAGAACTTCAGGTAGGCCAGAAATAGCCTTTAAAAACAAAAACAAAAGTCTTGTACAATATTTTCTGAAAGTGAATCTCTTAAGACCTGTTAACTTGTTTGTACCTTTTAAATCCCGTTAACTTGTGAATCCAGCAGGATAGTAGAAATGGAGTGCTAAGGGTAAGGAGAGGACTTAAAAGTGGCAGGACAATGTATGTCCCTGTAGACGCAGTATGCTGACCTTTTATAATGGTCAAGCTTAATCAGATGCTGGGGGCATGACTTGCCAGTAGGCAAGGTGAAGGCATAACTCACTAACTCACATGCTCCTTTTATCCGAATGGTAATTTTGAATTCCTTGCCTTCTAAATATTGCATCCACAAAGGGGATGCAGGAGAGAATGAACTGACGATTCACTGCTTACATAACTGATACATCTGGCAGCTCAGAGTACTTGAGTGAAGAGGAAGGAGCTGTGATGGTGAATGGTGGTACAAAGACAACAGAAAGTGGGAAATTGACAAGCACTCTGTCAAAGGACATGGACATCTTATAGCTAAGTCAGGAACCCAGAGCAGATTTGACAAAGGACTGGGCTCTTGCTCTGAAGCGAGAGCTCTCCCCATTAGAAGCAAAACTAAGTGCAGTTTCTACACAAATCACCGAGATTTCAACCACAGGAAATGCAGCTATGACCCTAAGTGTGGGACACAACTCAAAAATACAAACACTGACTGAATTGACCAGTGAGCTGGCGCTTCGCTTGGAGGAGCAGGAGGACAGATGCTGACATTATAATACCAGGGTGCGTGATCTGTCAGAATATGAAGGGGAATATGGGGGCCTTTATTATTCAGTGACTGGCAAGCCTGAATCTTGAATTCACAATCAAAATAGATGACATTGAGAGGACCCATAGTGTGTTCGGGCAGAGACCAACAGAGGGCAGACAGCTGAGAGACATAATTATACGATTTGAGAGAGATTGCCAGAAGGAGAAAATATTCCAAGCGTTCAGCAATATCTGTTAGCTCCAGTACAAAGACAGGAAGCTGCAAGTATTCCAGGATATTTGTGCAGGAACTCAAGCCCTATACAGTAAAGCTGAGAGATCATAGAATCATAGAAAAGTAGAGTTGGAAGGGGCCTACAAGGCCATCGAGTCCAACCCCCTGCTCAATGCAGGAATCCAGGTCAAAGCATCCCCGACAGATGGCTGTCCAGCTGCACCTTGAATGCCACCAGAGTGGGAGAGCCCACCACCTCCCTAGGTAGTTGATTCCATTGTCTTATTGCTCTGACAGGAAATTTTTCCTGATGTTTAGGTGGAATCTAGGTTCCTGTAACTTGAGCCCATTATTCCGTGTCCTGCAAACTGGGATGATCGAGAAGAGATCCTGGCCCTCCTTTGTGTGACAACCCTTCAAGTACTGGAAGAGTGCGATCATATCTCCCCTCAGTCTCCTCTTCTGAAGACTAAACATGCCCAGTTCTTTCAGTCTCTCCTCATAGGGCCTTGTTTCCAGTCCCTTTATCATCCTTGTTGCCCTCCTCTGAACCCCCTCCAGTTTGTCTACGTCCTTCTTAAAGTGTGGTGCCCAGAACTGGACACAGTACTCAAGATGGGGCCTAACCAGTGCTGAGTAAAGGGGAATTATCACTTCACGCGATTTGGAAGCTATACTTCTATTAATGCAGCCCAAAATAGCATTTGCCTTCTTTGCAGACACATTGCATTGCTGGCTCATATTCAGTTTGTGATCCACCACAATTCCAAGATCCTTCTCACTCGTAGTATTGTTGAGCCAAGTGTCCCCCTTTCTGTAACTCTGCATTTGGTTTCCTTTCCCTAGGCGCAGCACTTGGCATTTATCCCTATTAAATTTCATTCTGTTGTTTTTGGCCCAGCGCTCCAGCCTATCGAGGTCGCTTTGAATTTTGTTTCTGTCTTCCAGGGTATTAGCTGTTCCACCCAACTTTGTGTCATCTGCAAATTTGATAAGCATTCCCTGTACCTCCTCATCCAAGTCATTAATAAAAATGTTGAAGCGCACTGGGCCCAGGACCAAGCCCTGTGGTACCCTGCTCATTACCTCTCCCCAGTTTGAGAAGGAACCATTGATAAGTCCGATTCTGTAGCCAATTGTGGATCCACCTGATAGTTGTTCCATCTAGCCCACTTTTAGCTAGTTTGCTAATCAGGATATCATGAGGCACTTTGTCAAAAGCTTTGCTGAAGTCCAGATATATGATGTCCACAGCATTCCCACAGTCCACAAGGGAGGTTACCCGATCAAAAAATGAGATCAGATTATAGGTGGCAGGATTTGTTCTTGACAAATCATGCTGGCTTCTAGTAATCGCTGCATTGTTTTCAAGGTGCTTGCAGACTGACTTTTTTATAATCTGCTCCAAAAAATTTTCCCAGGGATTGATGTCAGACTGACTGGCCTATAGTTCCCAGGTTCCTCCTTCTTGCCCTTTTTGAAGATGGGAACAACATTTGCCCTCCTCCAGTCATCTGGCACTTCACCTGTCCTCCATGATTATTCAAAGATAATAGACAGTGGTTCTGAGAGTTCTTCTGCCAGTTCCTTTATTACTCTAGGATGCAGCTCGTCAGGCCCTGGAGATTTAAACTCGTTCAGAGTAATTAGGTGCTCCTTGACCATTTGCCTATCAATCTCAAGCTGCAATCCTGCCCCTTCAGGTTTGCCAGGGGGGTCATAGACCCTCTTTTGGGAGAAGATGCAGGAGTATCATACCACTGGGGATTCCCCTTCAAATTAATGCTAAGACATACAGGAAATTTGCTTACTGCCTCCATGCAAGTACAAGCAGCAAAGTTACTGGTGCTTTTAGGCATAGATGTGCCACAAGCCACATTAGAAGATGATTACCTTCTGTCCCCAAATGAAGCTTCCACAAACTGGAGAACAAAAATTTCCAAGAGAAATAGCAAGCGTCTAAGACTTCAGGCAGGAAGGAATAAAAAAACCCACAAGCCACGAGACAAGAAAGTGACGAAACAAGAGTGGCCACCTTACAGCACTAAAACAGTGTAAAATAATGATCACCCCAGTGGAACTTCACTTCTGAAATTGCAGAGTGGGGAACAGTCAGATTGTGACAACTGAGATAGCATGATTATGTACATGTTCAGGTACCTTTGTATTCAAAACCTAGAAATAAGAAAGAAAACAGTGATATACCATTGTCTAGAGTTAACCATTTATACTTATATAAGCATGAGGCAGGAGGGAAAGGGATGCGCCCATTAAGTGGTACATATATGGGAAATATAACCCTACCAGAACAGGAGGGAAACAAACCCCTCCCCTTAAATGCTACAACCTTCATGGTGTCTTGTTGGTATGGTTTATTTTTTATATTTCTTATAAGTTTTATGTATTCATGACTTGTTCCCACAGTAGATGGTGCACTATTCCACAAATAGCAAGGAGGCAGCAGGTTGTACCTGTAAGTGCTTGTTTTGAAGCTCTGCAATGACAGGTGCCACCAGTGGGAGGAATCTCTCAATTTTGATGCTAAATGTAAAAGGTCTTGGTACCCTGACAAAAAGGGCCAGGGTTCTAGCCACCTTACAGAAATATAATCCAGTTGTAGCTTTTCTTCAGGAGACGCACCAGAAATCAGTCACTCATAAGTTACTGAAAAAAAGAATGGATAGGGGAGTGGCTCTGTGCCCCAGGCACATCCAAACCAAGAGGTGTCTCTATTATAATTGCCAACATATGCCCTTATATTAAAACAGATAGACATTTGGAGAAAACTACACCTCACAGACAAGGACTTTACATTCTATCCAGCTGGACACCAAGCCTATGCCAGCCTGGCTGGACTATATACTGGTCTCGCAGAATCTATGGGAGCAAATTCGGAGTGCCCAAATTGGGGCTATTGCAGTGTCTGACAGTGTACCAGTTGCAATGGTAATGATTTTACAAAATGAAGAAACCTGGCCGATCACGTGGCATTTTAGCACCAACCTGCTTACTCATCAAGAGGTGGTAGAACGGCTCAAAGAGGAAATGTCCTCTTTTTTCACTCTCAACATGAACTCAGAGCAGACTATTTCCCTAGTACGGGATATGATGAAAGCAGTGACTTGAGGCGTATGTATAAAAGAAGTGAGCACTCTAAAAAAAAAAAAAAAAGATATTGGCAGTTAAGCAAATTTTGTTAACTGAAATAGCCACCTAACTCAATTCACTATGCAGTAAATACAATCCCCCATTGTAATAAACATAGAACCCCAGCAGCCATACTCTTCCCTAGATACTTCCAAAGCATTTGACAGCATGGAATGGCCTTTTCTAAAACAGGTCCTGGCAAGAATGGACTTTAGAGACAAATTCCTGCATCTCATAGCGTAACTATAGCGTAACTATACTCAGCATTGACTGCAGTGGTCAAAATGAACAGATTTGACTCCAGACCATTTTCATTAGCCAGAGGCACGAGGCAAGGTTTTCCTCTCTACCCCATACTATTCAGCCTAGTCATTGAAACATTGCTATTTCCTTCCTCCTAGCCTCTACCCTCACTATTTCTCTCCCCCCCCACCTCTGTAGCTCACTTTTGACTAGTCAGACCCCCATGGCAGCCATTATGTGACTAGCCACATCCACCGTGAGAGCCATTTTGTGGTGGTTCCCACAGCAGTTTCTCAAATTCCCAAATTTGCTCACAGGTCCAAAAAGGTTGGACACCCCTGTAGTAGCATGTATTATTGTCCCTGATCCCCTCCTACCACTCCTATCCATGGTGGACAATGTACATGGTAATTTACCACGTGGTAAGGAAAGCATGTGTTTGTTAATGGCTTTACATTTGGAAGTTGTGCAGCACTGGAAAGCAAATTCTGAATGTTTTATATAGGGCTTGTTCACCAAAATATGGAAAATTGCACTCTCAGAAAGATTAACACATCACAGTAGAGTGCTACAAGGGACTGCGAAATATGACTAATTCATTGAAATCTGGTTTCCATTTATCACTTTCATAAATAAAGTAACAGTGGACCAAAAAGTCATTCTGGAAAGACTTAATAAAATAGTGGAAGATGGAGACTAATAAGGACTGAGTCTTAATGAAATAAGGACTAAGTCTTAATGAAATGAAACAAAGACAAATATGGGAACACATTTTTATTTGTTTGTATTGTTGATCTTTATTATTTTTGATGTTAATGATATTGTATTATTCATGATTAGTCAATAAAAGTTATTTTTTAAAACTTAATCAGATGCTCGGATTCTTGTCTCCTGCTATATATCTATCTAAGGGTGGGCATAGCACTGATCACAGTAGACTGAGGGAGGATTGGGAGATAGGCCAACAACCATTGCTCTGACTGGTAGTCTGCGTGTGCTTGGTCAAAGCATTCTGTTGGGAGCCATGCACGTGTACACACTCAGGCTACAGGGCAGGGGCTCTGTCCTAATGGATACTGCACAGGCCCAGGCAGCGCAGTTTGAGTGTTGGCTGCTCCCTGCCACCTTACCCAGCTCTAAGGAAACCAGAATCTGGCCTAGCTTAGCCTGGAGGGATGACTGGAATAAGGTGCTAGAGATGGGGAAAGCCACACTCATGGTACAACCCTCTTCTCTGCTCTGCTGCCACCACCATAGCTCCTACTTAAGCCAGGTGGAACTTGGAAGTGTGTTTGGGGTTTGGCTGTGGTCAGGCCAAGGACTCTCTTCCATGTCCCCATCTATTTTACTTCCTGGTTCTCAGCTAAGGGCAATGGTTGAAATCTTTCCCTCAGGCCTGGTAGCCCATCTGCCTGCTGGCTAGCCAGCTCTCCAATTGCCTGGCCTGGCTCTGCCCCAGTGAGTCAGCCACTGCTGTTTTGGAAAGATGGAAGACTTTTGTGCAGGGGATTGAAGCCTGCTTTCTTGCCAGCTGTCCCTCTGCCCAGTGTCCACTTGCAGTGGTGGAACTGATTAATGTATAAAGAAGGAAGTGCGTATATCCTCTCTGCATTCCTGTGCCTATATCCCGTGTGTGTGCGCGCATGCGCATACTGGTGTCCTGTCACGTGTTTCTGTGTGTATATATGACCGTGAGAGTATGTCTGTGTATATGTACTGTGTTTATGTATGTACTGTGATGACAGACACTATGATTATCTGCCATATACCTGCATCTTAGCAAAAGGCAACCTGTAGCTTTATACTCATACAGCCCAATCCCGTTCAAATTTACACAGAAGTCCTACATTCAGTGGGTCTTATTCCCAGATGTGTGGATAGGATTGCAGGTTAGTTTCTTTCACTTTGCCACTGAATTTCTTTTTTCTAAGGCAACTCCTTGGAGGAAAAGGTGGGATATAAATATAATGAATGAATGAATGAATGAAGAGGTGAATAAAACAATCGGCTGGCTGTTTTGCTTATCTCTGCCTTAGTGCTCCGTAACTGTAAAAGGAGTCTAATGGAGCTGCACATGTGTGGCTTGACCTGTAGTTTGTGTGTTGGCTGATTTTTTTCAGTTAAATACTCTGTTTGAGTTCTCTGCCAGGGCTTCAATGATTGAGTCTGACACTAACCTCAAAGACTGTGTTTCCCATCCATTCAATCTTTAAATGATTTCTAGAATGAAAAGTTTCATTCCTTGACCATATACTGCACATGCATGCTTTCTGAGACTGGGTTCACATGACACGACAACCCATCATGGGTTGTGCATAAGATTTTTTATTTGTTCAATTAATTTTTTTAGCCGCAATTGCACAACTGTGAACTTACACAGTTGTGCTACTACAGAGATTAAGCCTCAGCTGGGGCAATGTCTGGGGTGGGTGGGGTGCCTGCTGCCAAGGGGCAGCAAGTACCAACCCTGTACATTGCCCAGAGGAGGGCTTGGTAGTAAAGAGTTATGAATTCAATTTAATACACAATATTTAAAAATATACAGATGGGGCGACTTACATTTCTTTCATTTTATACTTTGACTTGGCAACAAATTTTATCATTCTTTGTGGTCCTTTTATGATAGGATGAATATGAGGAGCTTCTTCGTTACGCTGTAGTTACCCCAAAATTTGAGCCAAGTGCATTACGGCAGTCAGATCACATAGAGGTTCGTCAGAAGTCTGCAGGTAACTTGTGATAGGAATTGGATATTAAGGCTTTGGGGGTGGGGGCATTAAATAAAGGGAAGGGAACTCCAGATAGCCAAAATGAGAGATGGCAATGCAGGAATGGGTTTGCCTACTGAACAGAATGAAGATCCTCCCATGTCCTTGCCTTTGGAAATGGGTTACCCTGAACAGTGTTTCACATGAGTGAGCATGTGGCAATGATCTGTGATTATCTGTATGCTCCTGTACTTAACTATTGCACAATGGAAGAAGCAATTTGTCCAATGAAGCAGAGAGGAATATAGCTGCTTTATAGTGAGTGAGGCCATTGGCCCATCTCGCTCAGTACTGTCTACTAGATTGACCAGGGCTGGCCCTACCATTAGGCAGAGGAGGCAACTGCCTCAGGCGGCAGATGCTGGAGGGTGGCAGCTGGTCCCCCTAAACTAGCTGTTAGAGGACAGAGCTGTGTGTGACACGCAGCCTGTCCTGGTCCCCCTAAACTAGCCTGTTGCCTTAGATGCTGGTGGAAGATGCTACCCCATTGCCAGGGTTGAAGTGAGATTCAGCTGCCAGCCGAGTAAGCTTTTTTACATGGAATTGGTAGGGGGCACCATGTAGCGGCTTTAACCAGATTTTTTTATACCAAAGGGGGGCGACATGTTCCATCAGTAATTCAAGTATTTAAGGGTAAAGTTATCCCCCAAATGCTCTATGGATCCCAGCTGTTTGCTTGTTCTATTCTGCGCCCCTTCGAGATTGTTCAAACCAAATTTGTGAGATCTATTTTGGCCGTACCTCCCTGTACCTCTAATGTAGCTCTTCGTCAGGAGGCCGGCTTAGTTTCTATACGAGCGCGTGCTAAAGTCCTCATGATTAATTATTGGCTAAAGCTTATTTTCTTTCCAGAAGGCTTGGCTATACTGACCCTATTAGATTCTTTCCAAACAGAATGGAAACATTTCCTCTCAGAAGAAATATTGCGAATTGGCTTCTCCCCTAATATTCTTATAGGGATGGGTTATGCTAATGCTAAAGCAGCAGTTAAACAAAGGATTTGGGACATAGAACTCCAGGATCATGTAGGCTCGATGGGTAAACACAGCGCTGTCATGAACAATGCTTTTACTCTCCCTTCATATCTGGCTAGTTCAATGTCAGCAAAGACCATAAGAGCTTTCACTCTAGCCAGATTTAATGTTCTACCCTCAAAGCTTTTGGAGGGGAGATTCCAACGCATGCCTTTCTCGGATTGCTTGTGCCCCTGCAACAGCGGCCAAGTCGAAACTGTGGGACATGTTCTCCTATACTGCCTTTTTTATTGAGATTTGCACAGGGATCTCGTATTTCCAATTATTCATAAACTTCCTGGGAGACCTGATGAACTTTATGTTAAGCTTCTCCTCTCTGACAAGGATCCTCATATCACAAGTCATGTGGCTAGATATTGTATAGCAGTGATGGCTTGCCGCAGTCACATGACTTTGTAATTGTTTCTGGCTGGCTGTGTGGTGGTTAGTTATTGGTGCAACCGCTCTCCAGTGGTTTACTGATGATTGCACACACTTTTGTATTGAGTTAGTGATATGGGGTGAAATGCTTGAAATGCTTGTGATGGTAAAGATTTTGGCTGAATCTAACTATCCTGTTTTAGTTTTTTCTGATTCAGTAGTGCCAATGGCTAAGGGACAGTTTTAAATTTGTTGTATCTGTATTTTATAACTCGGCTTTTAGTATATATGTATAATATTTATAAACAATGTTTATTTAATGTTGTTTATTATATTTATAACGTAATGTTTATTTGCTGGTCATTGACCGTAATAAAGTTACTTACTATCCTGTCCTTTCCTAAGACAGAAAACTGCCTTGGGCCAGCCCTGACACTGACTGACAGCAGCTCTCCAGGCTTTGAAAAAGGAATCTTTCCCAGTCCTATCTGGAGATTCCTGGGATTGAGTCTGAGATCTTCATGCAAAGCATGTTCTTTATCACTGAGGAATGGCCCTTCCTCATAGCTCAGATTAGGATTGCTTTGTGTTGTACCACTTAAAATATACCCATAGTTTATTTGATTTGGGCCAAAACTATTTGTAACAATGTGTACATTTCCATTGCCATGACATTTAATTCAAGATGTCATCATAATTTATAATAAGATTTACTTTAAGGAGATTTCACAGCACATGTTAGTAAGTCATCTTGCATATGCACTGTATGTCTACAGATTCCTTAAGCAAAGTAGACTAGTTCTGGCCAAACTAAACATATAATTCTTCATATCTGGTCATTATATTCCTAGCTGGTGCTTTGTGGTATTTCACTTATTTGAAAGACGGAGCGAGTGATATTTAATAATTTGCTTCAGTCATTATTTTTTTAGCTAACAGTTTATTTCCTGAGGCATTTCTAAAAATAACCTGTTCATGAATACCTACTCGTTTGGAAATGTGAAACAGTTTTAATTCATCTTAATGCCTTTAATCTTTCAAGGCATTCAAAAAGTGTGACATCCCTATTGTTCCAATTTTTTCCAAACACTATATTTGTTCAAAATTACAAAGATTGTTTATTAACTTAGCAAGAAAAAACAAAACTAGGACAGTTGTAAGTCGAAGAATTTGCATGGAATCTAAGATGCGGTAGTTCTTACTAGGACTAGGTTTTGCTCATATGTATGCACAATATTTTTAATGATTGCAGTACACTCTGGCTTATTCCACATGGACCCAGTTTTGCTTTACGGTCAGCTTGACACAGCAGCACAATGGTAGTCATGTGCCCTGTCTCCGGCTTCTGCTCCTGGTGCATATTTTAGATGTAGCCAGGTTTGCATAAAAGGAAATGCTGGTTATTTTTGTCCAGGGAACACAAAGCAAGCTCTGGAGAAAGTATGTACATAATGGAGTTTTTTATTATGTTTGTTAATGTTTAGATGCCTAGGCGGTTTGTTTCTGGATTATGCATAGCAATAAAGCCTTCCTTTTATACGGTATATTGCAGGGGTGTGGGACCTCAGGCCCATGGGCCAAATCTGGCCCACCTGGAGTGCCAATCCGGCCCTTGGGGGTTCCCCAGATGGCCACACCCCCTTTCCCCTTGTGAGGTGGTTTCCCAGCTTTTCTGCATTTGCCCCTCGTCCTTCCAATAGGGTTGTAATGCCTCTCCTAAGGCTTAGTTACTGGCACTAAGAGCTTTCATCTAAAATGCAGCATCGAAGAGTTTCTCTGAAATGGAATTTGGCCCTCAAGCTGAAAGAGGTTAAATGCCCCTGGTATATTGCTACTGGGATTCTACTTGGGTAGTAGCAAGAAAGGGTTTCAGGCACATGGGCTTCTTGCCCCTCTTCTCACTGTGGGTAGAAGGCTCATCATCTCAAACTTAATATGCAGCAGACAGAATTTATTGAGTTACCCCTCCCTAAACCTTTACTGTTGCTTCTCTTTCAGTTGAATACAGGCCTGTGGCTTACGCTGGCTCAGCTTGTCTGAGTGTGGAAAGCTAAACAGGGTCAGGCCTGGTTATTACTTGGATGGGAGACCCCTCCTCTAGTTTCCTGCATTGAGCAGGGGGTTGGACTCGATAGCCTTGTAGGCTCCTTCCAACTCTATGATCTATGAATCTATATCCTTACCTGAAAGTGAAGCAAATAGGGCTTACTTAAGAGTAAACATAAGGCCACAATCCAACAGAGTTAAAACCTGGGTCAGAAATCAGGTGTGGTTTCCGGATCACCATCGCTGCTTTTTGGGAATGAAGCCCTGGTTCAAACTTGTAGAAAATATGAATGCACAGTCTGTATCTGAAACAGCTACCTTTAGCTGCATGGTGTGCCTGGCAATTAGCCATTCCAAAGGTTCACATGTTAACAGATGCTAATGGGTCCAACTTTTCAACATCACCTGTGAACGTGACCCTAGACGCTAGGGTCATGCTCTAGCTATAAAGAATACAAAATACAAAAGTGTCCCCATTATTATATTGTATCATCCTTCAGTCATCTTACTTAGCAGGATACGGAGTTGAGACTGATATGGAGCCTTAGCAGATGATCTACGCCTGAGTACCGACAGGGGGAGGTGTCCCTGTTGGTGCTTTGGACTCTCAGAAGGCTTCGATACCATCGACCATGGTATCTTCTGGAACGCCTGAGGGGATGGGACTAGGGGGCACTGGCTCAGTGGTTCCGGTCATACATTAGGTTAGGTTCCAGTGGTGTGCTTGGGTATAGCTGCTCCAACAAAAAGGAGCTGCTATGTGGCGTGCCACAAGGAGCTATTCTTTCCCCAATGCTATTTAATATCTACATGAAACCACTGGGAGAGATCATCCGGGGGCATGGGGCGGGGTGCTATCAGTATGCTGATGACACCCAAATATATTTCTCTATGCCTTCAGCAACAGCGTCAGCTAAGGATAGTGTGTCTCCTCTGAATGAATGCCTGGAGGCAGTAATGGGCTGGATGAGGAAAAATAAACTGAAACTGAATCCAGACAAGACGGAGGTGCTTGCTGTCAAAGGCCACAATCTGGGTTTGGAGGTATGTCAACCAGTTCTGGATGGGGTTACACTCCCCCTGAAAGACTGTGTTCGCAGCTTGGGGGTGCTTCTAGATCCGTCGCTCCAAATGACATCTCAGATAGATGCGACGGCTAGGAGTGCCTATTATCAGCTTCGGCTGATACGCCAGCTGCGCCCCTTCCTAGAACCGGAGGACCTAAAGACAGTAGTGCACGCGCTGGTAACTTCGAGGCTCGACTTCTGCAATGCGCTGTACATAGGGCTACCTTTGTACCTAGTCCGGAAACTTCAACTAGTGCAAAATATGGCCGCCAGACTGGTTACTGGTACACCTAGGGGTGCTCACATCACACCAGTTTTAAAAGCACTCCACTGGCTGCCAATCAGTTTCCGGGCGAAGTATAAAGTGTTGGTTATTAGCTTTAAAGCCCTACATGGTTTGGGTCCAGGCTACCTACGGGATCGCCTTCTCCCATACAATCCACCCCGCACACTCAGGTCCTCTGGGAAGAATTTACTTCAGTCAGCCAAAACTAGGCTGACGGGTACTACCCAGAGGACCTTTTCTTCTGCTGCTCCCAGATTATGGAATGGCCTGCCGGAGGAGATTCGTCAGCTCACCAGTCTTTTGGAATTTAAAAAAGCCATAAGGACTGATCTCTTCCGGCAGGCCTATCCGGCGGAATTTTAGGTTGCCTTCAAGATGTTTTTACGATGTTTTTACGATGTTTTAATGATGTTTTAATGATGTTTTAATGATTTTTTAATATGTTTTAAGATGTTTTAATAGTATGTATTGTGTATTTTATTTTTTGTTGTTCCCCGCCTCGATCTAGACGGAGAGGCGGGTAAGAAATAAAATTTATTATTATTATTACCACATGGGGGGAAATTATTTAAATTTATTCAACATAAAGAGTTTGGCCTTCTTGTGGCCTTGCTTTCTCTTTTGTAGTCCCTTATGTATAGAAACTCTCTCTCACAAGTGTTTGATGACCCTCTGGCAAGGGTCATGTGAGGAGCTTCACCTTCCTCTTTAGCTTGGAGCTGAAGTGGGGATTGCCCCACTGTTAAGCCGAGCTTTGGAGGGCTCCACACAGTACCTGAAAAATACTCTCTCCCCTCTCCAGCTCCAAGCTAGAGAGGATGGCTGAAACTGTCTCTTTTTGGCATTGTGTGGTTGAGGTGTTCCAAGTGCCTTGGCCACCCACTACTGAAGCAAGCTCCGATTCCAAAGTGGAAGGTTGGCTCTGTCCATTGCCAAAACAAGTCCCAGCCTTTCCCTCCTTTTCAACAGGGGAAGGTTGGAACTGGCCATTTTGGTTGTGGGCAGCTATGACACTCGAAAGACCTCAGTTGCCCACCACCCAAACAAGCCCCTCCAAGTTGGAGCTGAAGCAGGGAACTGTTCCATACCTACCACAAAGGTACAGTGTGAAATCAGGGACAAAGGCTTCAGTCATATGCACCCTTACTTCAAGTAAGTCCCATTGGACAAATGGAACTTGCTTCCAAATAAATATGCATAGGATAATTCTGAAGGGGGAGCCAGCCAAAACTTGTGGACCCTGTTGGTTCTTTGCTATTCCTCTGTTAATCATTGTGTTCTTTAACCCTTTCCTCTTATTTATTTATTACATTTATATCCCACCTTTCCTCCAAGGGGCTCAGGGTGGCATCCATGGTTCCTTCCTCTCATTTTAACTGCACAACAACCCTATGAGGTAGGCTAGCTGGAGAGATAGTGACTAGCCCAATGTGTCCCAGTGTCGGCTCATGACTAGTGGGGATTTGAACCTGTCTCTTCGTAGTCCTAGCCTCACCACTACATGGCACTGGCTCCCAACTTTTTTTCTTTTACTCTCTTCCAGACTGTGTAACATTTCACCTCTTTTCTCCAGTTCCTCTCTTTTTTGATTTTGAGCCTGCAGTACTTATTTCTGTATAGAGCCTAGCACATATTAAGCTCTTTAAATAATAAGTTATGAGTTAAATGTGGAGATCCTGCATTTATTTGAAAAGAACTCTGGGATTTGATGTCCTCAGTTAATAGTAAATAAAATTTCAAATAATGGTGCCGAATTGTTCAGTTGTTACTGCAGATCTGCACACATGCAAACAACTTTTATGAGTCTTGCATGCTGAATGAGAGACAAGCACTTGGGGGTAAATTGCTCCTGTTATCACTGAACAGGCATCCTTTGTTCAAACGCACTTTTTCAACAGCAAATTATGTACAGTGACAAAACTAGGATTCAAATAATTGTAAGACTCTAGAATTCTAAACTGTTCTAAGAACAGTTGCAAGATGGTCTGCTACTGGATACTTGTATCCTAAATGGAGAGAGAACTACTTTGCAAGGTAAGCTCTGACTACCTGCATGTTAAAAGTACTGACCATATGACAAAATACTATTAAAAGTATTTTGCAGTGTTAAAAATTCCAACCCATATCACAAAATGCTCTTAGGAATTTCTCCTCTTCCTCCTCTCTGAAATCTTCTGGAGATGCAGCTACAGAGCTGTCAAGTCAAGTACTGTTGATCTCAGTAGCTTTCCTGCTACTGTGCTGGCGTTGGAGTCTAATTACCAGCTTTTCTGAGCCCAGCTCAGTCTTCTCTGGCCAGTGGACATGCAGTAGGTGGAATATCTTGATGGAAGGAAGGCAGCAAGTTAGTTATCAAATAGACATCCTTTGTAGACCATGCCTTTTGAAAAGGGAAGTGACAGTATTCTAATTTAGTGCCAATAGATAATATTAGTGTAGTTCACAACATACCTTTTGTTATGTTGAAGTACATGTCTGAATGTGCATGTAAAATTTATTCTTTTAAAATATATATGACAAGAGTGATGTCGTCCTGCTGTCAAGAGGTATAGTCTATTAATGTCCCCTCTGTTATCCTCTCCCATTTGAGGTCCATTGTGTCTGAGGACTGGTTCATGAGAGCATGGATATCGGTCATTGACTAACAAAGTCTGGCTGGAGAAGGATGTATATGTATGCCTGCACAAATACATGCATGGAGAAAGAACGTGAAAAGCCTTATGTGTAGAGAGCTAGAGATGCGGACAGATTGGGAGAAAAATAAAAGAGAAACCAACAGTTCTTGAAGAGGTCCTAGCTATGTAGGTAGAGGGTACTACAATAGGGATTGAGAATATGCCTATGTTATAGAGCCTGAGCATCCAAAGCATCAACTAGGTAAAAATGGTATAGGAAATCTTCACCCTGTTATGTTTAGTTAAATTAGTTCTCATCTGGCTGATCCACTCCAGCTTTTCATTAGAATTTGAACTCTGTATTTGGGATTGCTATCATTTCCTAAATTGAAGAGTTGTTGGTAGTTTGCACATCTAGGGGACTTGATGGTTTTGCAAAAACTTTGAACTGCGTAACCTGATCTGTGGATTAGATCTAATACACTTTGGTAGGAGAGCTTCAGTTACTAATAAGAAGCCTTCCTTTGAAATAATAGATCTAGGGATAAGAATTATCTTCAAAAGAAGTTTCCAGCATTATAAGGAAGAAATATCAGAATAAAACATGCTGCACTGTTAAATCTAGCATTTGAATGCTTTTAACACTAAAATTTAATTTCCTGTCCTGCGTTATCAGCTTAGTTAATTAAATCTGGAAAGTTGTAAGACTGACGCAGTAAAGTACTAAGCAGTGGTGACTCATCTATAGCCAGTTGTGTTGCTTCTTGCTAAGGTGCTGGTCTTCCAGTACTGAACTGTTATACAGAGTGAATCTGTCTTAATGCTGACTTGCATCTCTTGTCTCTGAAGTACATTGGCAAACTTTCTGTTTTGTCAGCAGGACCGTGTCCATAGTCTAAATGTTTATTTTATAATTTTCTCCCACCAAATCCTGTTATCAGTTAAATTTTCCATTCAACAGGAAAAAAAGCAGATTTTGGAACACAGACAATCATGGGGGGAAATTATTTAAATTTATTTAACATTAATTTAGGACACCTTTAAGGGTGTCTAACTTGTTCCTGTAACCCAACTCAAAGCCTTTGTACAGATCAATTTATTTTGGTGAAAGTACCCCATGTAAGTGTGTTAATGTTATGCCACTTACTACTTCCATACACCACCTCCTGTCTGACAAAAACTAGTAAGAGAGCATATGAGGCCATTTCTTGGAGACATGATCCTCTTCCAGTTTGCTTTCCTTCATCCTATTTCATGCAGCTGTCGGTGACAGACTTCGTTTAGGGAGGCAATAACCAGGTTTTAGCTCCAATATAGGCGTTTGAATCAGTGTCATGATAAGTGCAGAACTCTGAAAGACTTTATACCAACCTGTCTAAACCTAATCATTCCTTGTATTTGAAGCAGGGAAAAGTCCAGTAATGGGTGAACGGAGACATGAAACTGCAGGAATAAGTCGGAGAAAACATGGAAGAACTCCTGATTTTGCAACGTCTACTCGGACAACAAGGATAAAGGGTATAACTACTGAGGAATAGGGTATTAGTTCATATATTTAGTGCTTAAAAGCTTATGTTAGGTTCACCTTAACATACAAACCAAGCATAATGGAGATTACTCATGCTTTTTACAAATAAAATTATGGTTAGGCTGAGGTATAGTGTCTGGCCTGAGGTATATGGATATAAGAGATTTCAAATGACCTCTCTCTCTCTCTCTCTCTCTCTCTCATATCACACTGCTCCTGATTTAGTTCAGATGTCCAGCATATGGTCTGCAGGATGTGTGTATTTGTACAACATGTATGATTGCTCTCCGCTACCTAGCGATGCATGAGGGGAGGGGTGATTCTTACACGAAGTGAGATATCACCTCTTCCCACCTGCCCTTGTAATAAATAGCTCCTCTGCTGTATTTCGTTATTAAATACACAAACTTCTCTAACACAGTACAAAACTTCATGCATTTAGAGAAACGAAGACTCTGTAATTGAGAGCATCCTTCTCTTCAGCAGCTTCCAGGTGTTGAAAGTATTCATTTCTGAAGGTGAAATATCTTGCCTGCTCTAAGAGAAATATCTTGCCTGCTCTAAGAGAGCAGGCAAGGTGAAATATCTTGCCTGCTCTAAGAGAAGTTTTTTTAGAGAAAAAAACTTCCGGAGCAGTAGCCATGTTAGTCTATTGCAACAAAAAAAAAGTCTTGCAGCGCCTTAAAGACTAATAAATTTATTATGACATAAGTTTTCATGGACCAGAGCCCACTTCATCAGGTGCACTAGATGCACTCTAGTCCATGAAAACTAATGCCATAATAAATTTGTTAGTCTTTAAGGTACTACAAGATTTTCTTGTTGTGTTATAGAAAGAAGGCAACATTGGCTTTTGAAACATTCAGGGTGCAATCCTATGGCCCTCCGATCTTGCCTGTGAGAGCATAGGATAATGCGGAGTCTCCCCTGTAACCTAGGAAATTCCTTCTGAGGTCACAGTGGGGAGTTCGAGAGTGGCGCTCCTGCACCCCCCCCCCTTTGCAGCCGGCGTAGTTCTTTCCACACCAGCTGGGAACCAAAGCCGAAGACCAATTTCAGTTCTGGCATGGGGGCGGGGGTCCCGGGGCAGGGAGGGGAGGAGTGAGGCACCACCGGCTTCTGTAGAATCCAGGCGGTGCCTCAGCCTCTCCTTGAGAGAAGGTGTAAAACATCTAGATGGCCAAAATCGGCCATCTAGATGTTTTTGAGGGCAAAGGGTGCGTGGCAGCAATTCTATCCGCCGTGTTCCTCCAGCACTCAATTGGGTGCCCGTAATATTCCGGGTGCGGAGGGTTACAGATAGCCACATTGGATGGCGCTGCCTGTTTGTGACTTGCACCCACCCACCAAGTTCAACACGATATGGTATCTGAGACCCAATTGGCTTTTTATTTTTTCAGTTTCAACTTCAGTGAAGGAGCCAGCTCATACGGACATGGAGGGACTTTGCCCAGTCCATTCAGAAGAAAGTTCTTCGCAAGAGTCTTCATCTAGTCAAAGAGATCTTCAAGAGTCGAATGTGACTGATTTAAGCCTTTCAGATGAAAGAGTGACCCAAATAGAGAGCATACTTGATCTCTGGAGTGGAAGTCTTAAGGTATTTTTATAAAAATTCTTTTGCAGATAGCTTTGTGCATTGTAACACTTTTGAAGATTTAGTGGCAAAATGTGAATGGGAAATTCACACTAAGTGCTTTAAATTTATTTAATCTCATGATTGATTCTCTGAGTGTTTCTACAAGACATTCTGATATCAAAGAACCATCCTGTATTGAGTGGCATGTGCACACCTGTGTGTATCAAAAAAGATCTTTTGATATCAAAGTTAGTATAGTCGCATCTAAATTTAGCTGAAAAAGAAACTGAGAATCTGCATAATGAGAGCTATGCTGTGTTGTTTTTTAAAACGGCAAAACAGCTTCAGAAAGGACAAATGTATAGGGGTGGGAGGGAGGAAGGATGGACTTATCCTTTCCCCTCCCACTGCTTCTGTGTTCTAAATTACCTGGTCCAAGCTGTCATTCCTCTGTAGGGTTTCAAAGATGGTGGGAGGTCCCCTGATTATTCCCTGCTCTACATTTCCCTGCTTCTGAAATTGCTCTCCTGTCTTTAAAAAGAAACCCAGTATTGGTGCCCTAAGTGGTTGTGCATAAGTCCCACTGAACACAGAATAAATATACTTTGGATTGTGCAGCATAATAAAAAAGCAGAGAATTGTATTCTGCAGGGATGGCCCAAGATGGCACCTTTCCCTATTCCATGTGCAGAAGCTGACCAGAGTGGCAATTAAATCTTCAGCACTGGAGATAGGACAGTGTCCACCACCACACCTAAGGGCGACTGGCTAGCTTAGAGGGATGTAGGGCAGAACTGCATAGCATGCACGGCTCTGTCCTCCAATACCTTGCCATCCCTCCTATCTCTCAGCATCTGTTGCCTGAGGTGGCTACCTCACTCTGCCTAGTGGTAGGGCCAGCCCTGGTATTCTGATTTCCTTCCCATAAACCAACCCCACCCCTACTTTGAACTTTGAGTAACTGCTGTCAAAATATAACTAGAGGCTCCTGCTTTCTCAAGTCTGGATTACTGATGAAGTGAAGTTTAGTAAAAAGTTTAGTACGGAATGAACTACAGTCATGCCTTGGATTGAGAGCATAATTCGTTCCGGAAACATGCTTGTAATCCAAAACACTCTTCTATCAAAACGAAATCCCCCCAAAAAAAATTTGTACAGAGATTTTTTAATTTAAGCCGTACTACAGTACTTGTATTGCAAGACGTCGCTTGTATATCAAGTAAAAAAAAATTAAATAAATATTTAAAAATTTGCTTGTCTTGCAAAACACTCTCAAACCAAGTTACTTGCAATCCAAGGTATTACTGTATTTGCATTTGGCTCTCTCTTAGTAGTAGAACAAGTGAAAATAAACCTTTGACCTTGGTTTCTTGGATACTGGGTCCATGTGGACCAACATATTCTATTTAATTTCTGAGAGGGCCCTAGCATAGGTTCCATGTGTTAATGAATTCAAACTGGAAGAGTTTTCAGAGTGAGTTCTTCTCACTTAAGGAACTTCCTCCTAAGAGGAATTTGGGTTAGCCCTTTCAGAACAGCAGCTGAAAAAGATTGATTTAGGAAAGCGTTTGGGGTTTATTTTCTTGTTATTCTGTGGGATTAATAGCTCTCATTTTACAGATGTTAGAAAGCTCCCTTGATTAGTCTGCCCTGACTGGAAAAGTAACTTAATATATAATAAATACCTGACCTTACTATCTTATGGAGATAACATATTTTCAAGTACCAGAGCCTTGTGACACCACGTGGAATGTAACTTAGTCGATAACATTTTTTCTTTAATGGCAATATTGTTGGTCATTTTAATAGAGCTGAGCTGAATGTTTGAGAATGGACACTATTGCATGAAAAAGCAGCCCAAAATGTTTCCTGAACCAACCCCCCCAGCATACCTTTTTTGTGCTAGTTCACTGCTGTTCAGAGCACTAATCAGCTAAAGCTTTGACACCATTGTTTTATTTGAAAATAGCCCCTTTTCTTTCTAGAAAGAGAGGAGTTGTCATGTAGCCTACTAGATTTCGAAGGGCATTTTTTCCCCATACAAAGCAGCAACCAACTGAAGATGCAAAGAGCTCGGTCTCCAGAATTCTGTCGCCTAAATGTCATGCATCAGAGAGCACCATGTGTTGGGGTCTGAATGTGTGCTGGTTCATGTTCCTGCTGCAACTAACACTTGCCCAACAAAAATCGCCAAAAGAGAGGCATTTTGTGCTATCCTTCTGTTTCAGCTCATACTTGCATCTTACTGCAACATTCATGATCAATAAACATCTTTGTTTATCACCTGCTCCCATCAGTGGTTCATGCCTTGGTCTCCTCTCGCCTAGACTACTGTAATGCGCTCTACGTGGGGTTCAGGAATCTACAGTTGGTACAGAACGCGGTGGCTCGCCTGGTTAAAGGCAGCCACCGGCGGGATCACATCACGCCAGTGCTCAAGGAGCTACACTGGCTACCAGTTGCTTGCCGAGCCGAATTCAAGGTGTTGGTTTTGACCTTTAAAACCCTATACGGCTCCAGTCCAGTCTATCTCAAGGAGCGTCTCCAGCAACACCAAGTAGGCCGCTCAACAAGATCTGCCACAGACTGGCCTTCTCCTTGTCCAGCCGGAGCAGCTAGACTGGTGGGGACTAGGAAGAGGGCCTTTTCTGTGGCGGCCCCCGTACTGTGGAACTCTCTCCCGAGTGACCTCCACCATGCCCCCTCTCTGCTGAGCTTCCGCCGCTCATTAAAAACTTGGCTATTCAGGCGGGAATATGGGGTGGGCTAATTATCTTAGAATTTTATATTGTTTGAATGTATTTTATTCTGTTTTTATCTTGTGTTTTTATCCGTGTACATCGCCCAGGGTGGCTGGTTGCCGGCCAGATGGGCGATAAATAAATATAAATAATAATAATAATAATAATAATAATAATAATTTGTCACAGAATGTGGAGCTGCTTTTAGAAATGTCAGTGTTGCACTTAAGCTTCATTGTATGTTTTGGTGAGCTAGTTAGTTATGTTCTTGTTTCTTTACTAAACCTATTCCTTTAATTTTTCAGACCAATGTTTTGACTGAACTGAGGAAATGGAAGCTTCATTTTATTGAACATCACACACTAGAAATGAGACAGGAAAGAGAAAAACATGCAGCACATGTGAGGCAATTAACTAATCAGATGGAGAACCTGAAGGAGTTACTACATACATACGAGATTTCAATAGGGAGAAAGGATGAGGTAATGTGTTCTGCTAACCTGTTGTAGTAATTACTACAAGTCAACCTTTTAAAATTTTATTTTATTTACTACGTTTATATCCCACCTCTCTTCCATCTTGAAACTCAAAGAGGTATACATGGCATTCCAAGGTGGTCTCCCATCCAGGCACTGACCAGACTCAGACCTGCTTAGCTTCAGCAAATTATTTATATCATGTACTCTCAGACCACATGCTGGGACTTCCTCTTTGGTGTTAGGAACTGTCAGCAGCAAATAATTGTGGTCTTGATAAATACAAAGAAGAACTTGTTTGTGTGATTGAAAATTGGTGGTCTTTGCAGCCTAGAGATTACCATCCATTTTCCCACCGCATGCTTATGCCACCACCATTGCATTCCTCCTCATAAATGAATGGGGCTTGAACCTGAAATCGGGCATGAAGCCTGCTGAAGTTGGGCCAGAAGTACATCAGTGGCACTGCCAGTGTCAGGGAGGGGCAACCTGTGGCCCTCCGGATGTTGTTGGGCACTAACTCCCATCAGTCCCAGCCAGCATAGTCAAAGATCAGGGATAAAGGGAGTTATAGTCTCAGTATCTGGAGGGTCACAGGCTCCCCCCGCACCAGTCTATGTGCTTAATTTTAATTAACCAGTTCAACTAAAGGCACAATCCTATGCATGTTTAGAGTCCTACAACTCTCAGCATGCAGCAAAGTTGTAGGACTTTTTTCTGTCTAAACATGCATAAGATTGCACCCTAAATTACTGTATAACTTGGTCCTCTGTGCATGTTTTTGTTTTGTTTAGGTAATTGCCAATTTGACACATGCAATCGAGAAACAAAAGGACAGGATAGAGTTAATGAAGAAATTCACAAAGTGGCGCCTTCAGCATTTTGTGGGCAGACAAGAGGCCAAACAGGAGGTACAAGCTAAATCCCAGAGGGTTACTGTGGAGTTTGTCAAGAGTTGTGTGTTGTTGTTGTTTTTTTAAAAAAAAACTGATTTAAAACAAGATAAAATTAACAATTAAAAACTGACCAAGTCAGCAGTTTCAATGGACTGGTTCATACATAATGCACACCCAGGGTTTTATAAACATGAGCATGCTAGTTCATGTCGCTTGATTGTTCCCGCTGCTAGCAAGAGTGGCTGAACACTCCATGGACACTCTCCCTGGGTTGTTTAGCTGCTCTTGCTGGCAGGAGGAGCCAAGTGGGAACAAACGAGCAGCAGGAGCTAGCACGCTGACTTGTTCGCAACCACCCAGGGTTTAAAAAAAACTGGGTTGTTATTATGCGTGAACCAGGCCAATATGTAACAAACAAATAAATAAATTTGGAACCCATGAAACAGCTAACTGAGCAAGCCACATATGGGGCCAATCCAAAGGTAATATTTTGTACTTGCAGGATTATGTTTGGGCTTTATCTCATGAGGTCATACATATGGAAATGTTAAAAAGGTATTCCCTTGTCCACTGACACCAAGACCCCTTTGGTTTGCAGTTGCAAAAAAGCATGATGGTTTGAATTTTAACATGACCTACATGCATTCAAATCTTTGGGTTGGTTGAACAGTAGCTGCATGCATCAGTCTACCACTGTGTTATACATGCAACACAACTCTGTATTTTAGAGGGGTGGCAGTACATACCCCACAAGCCTTTCTCTTGCTTCTACAGCATTGAAAGAATGTTAGTGAAGTATAGCCATAACATACAGTCATGTGAAAAAGAAAGTACACCCTTCTCGAGTTCCATGGTTCCACGTAGCAGGACAGAAGAAAAATCATCGGGCCCGTAGCAGGTCTCAAAATTACGTAAAGACAACCCCAGATGAACAACAACACATGACAGAGTATACTGTGGCATTATTTACGTAATTTTGAGACCTGCTACGGGCCCGATGATTTTTCCTCTGTCCTGCTACGTGGAACCATGGAACTCGAGAAGGGTGTACTTTCTTTTTCACATGACTGTAGCTGGGGTCTTGCTTTGGGAGTTGAAAACCTATTTGTGCCCTGTTAACTTAAGTTTATACAAAATTCATACCTGACTTGCTGATCATTTATTCCAGGTATATACAAAGAGGCTGGCTGATCGCGTATATGAAATGGGGTTGTTGAAGAAAGCATGGGTGACTTGGCGCTCTCGTATCCATATAAAATGGAAAGAAACCATGGAAAGGGCCTGTCAATCAAGTGCTGAATCTGTGCGTGTTGAGCTTTCCAGTGACTATGAAACTAGACTTCAGGAGGTAAGGAGGTTTCTAAAGGACTCTTTCCTGATGAACATTCCAAAAAGGCAGTAATGTCTGTCCCATACAGTGAACAATTTTAACTCTGAGGGTTTACTATTTGTATAGATTTTCTTCTGATAAGTGGTGTAGGGCTAACGTAGAATCAAATAATAACTGGCCAGTAGACTTAGATTTCATTAGGGCTGCTGAGGCCATAACGCAAACTAACGTGCTTGGTTTTTCAAAAGCAGATTTAGTGAAAGTAAGGACTTCTGTTATCAAGTGAGTTGGGTTCATTAAGTATGCTGGGATTTTTTAAAAAACCAAGTAATGGAGCAAAGGATTGAGGAATCAACGTAAAATCAGAGAAGCTGTAAGGAATGTAACAGGGCTTTGGCAACCATAGAAGCATATATTCATGGAGCATGCAGGAAAAGTATAGACTACTAACAACTGGTAAGATTGGATCTTACCAGAAAATGTTAAGGTGAACAGCAAGAAAGTACATAGTTAAAAAGGAAACGTGGCGTTGTAGCATGCTCTTACTTGTGACTGAGGCTGGCATTTTATGCCGAAACGTTTCACATTTTAAAAATCTGTTTATAATTTTAAAAACTATAAATTTATAAACTGGATGTGCTATTGTTGTTTGTTTTGTTTTTGGAGTGCTGTGTCATGGACATTGCATCGCCTACAGATCAGCTTATTAAAAAGGAAAATATAAAAACAAAAGTTGGATCATTGTCCAGTGTGGAGGGGAAATGAGAATAAAATTTTCAATGTGGCATAAAGACTATGTTTGGACTGGAGTATATTATAATCTTGTCCTTACATGTAATAGGGGCACTTCCAGGCATACTCCAGGCATACTTGTCCCATCTCTGAGACCACAGGACATCCAGTATGTGGGATAATGTGTTAAAACAAGCATCTGTAGGCCTGAGCTGTTGTTACAATATCCCACTTGCAATCTAGTACATAGTATACTTTGGGCCTATGTGTGTTGTGTGTGTGTGCACATGCACACACTCTGTTTGAATGTTGCACCCATGTGTGGATGTCTGAGGGTGTTGGAGGTGAGATAGTGGACCAGTTTGCATGACATGACAGCCCATCATGGGTTATTTAACCCACGGTGAGGCTGCAGTGCAAGTGGGGTGCATGCAGCCACCAGTTTGCATATCCAACTCCCACTCAAGGGCTGTTGTGTTATGCGAACCAGGCAAGTGTAGTTTATGCTAGGGTTAAACAATTGTCACATAACCCTAGAACAGACCATGGGTTATGCAAGGGTTGTTTAACCCTTGCATAACCCATGCTCACCAGGGTCTCATGACACAACCCGAGTGGGGGTTGGATATGCAAAGTGGCAGCTGCAGGCACTGCAGCTCATTGTGGGTTAAATAACCCATGACAAGCCATGCCATGTCATGTGAACCAGGTCAGTATACAGATGGGAAGGTATGATCTCAGTCCTCCGTATACACAGGAACAAGGTCAGGAGGTGTATTGTCCAATGTCAGCCTATGAAAATATTTCTTAGTTTAGACAGTTCTTTCTCTGGGCCCATGGCATACGAGATACAAAATGGATACCATGATGTCATGTTGGATCAACATCTGGTGAATATTGTACGGAAATGTTTGTGTTACATGTTTGTGTTACATGTTTGTGTTTTCTCCTGACATCCTTGGTCAGGAGAAAAGCATGGTAAGAACCGCTCAAAATAAATAACATATTTTGTAATGCGGAAATGTTCTTTGTCATTCCAGACAATGTCCTAATTGCACACCTTTTAACACCAGCATTTCAAATGCGGTTACTTGCCCCTGTGTTACTTGCCTAAACTCATCCCACCCTCCTGCCCATGTCACCTTGCCACTTCTGCACTATCCAAGGTGCCTCTTCACCTGTGTTTAAAGCTGGGCCTGGCAATGTAAATTGCATCCCCTCACTGCAGTTTCCAAGCAGAAACCTATTGTAGCTCTATTTTGGCTGCACATGTAGTTCTCCCATCTCCCCTTTTTGCCTCAAAGGAGCTAGTAAGTAACCTGAAGAATGCATTTCATCTCAGTATTTTCTAAAGCCCTTAAAAGAGACACAAAAACAAATATGCTAAGTGAGTTCTTTTATTTCCTTGTTAGGTAAATGCTGCACTGGAGGCGGCTAGAGCTGAGATCTTAGAAATGCAGAACAAAAGACATGATTATGAAGATACCATGAAGAAGGCCTTCATGCGTGGTGTATGTGCACTGAATCTGGAAGCAATGACCATCTTTCAGGGAAAAGAGTTCAGATTTGACCATGGTTAGTATTACAAGAAAATTAAAGGTTATTAGCAGCAGCATGTCAATGGATAATCTATGCACTTCTTTCATTTTCAATTTTCCAGAAAGTTTTCTGGATGAGAATCCATAAAAAGGATTCCATAAAGAAAATCCATAAAAGGATTCTCATCAGATTTCAGGTAATTCAAAACAAACATGCAGCACTGCCCCAGTTCAGTTCAGTGATTTGCTACAGGAAGGCAGTAGAGGCAGTTGAGTGAATGAGGAAACCCATGCATGCAGGAACTCCATGTGTATACTGGATTGGGGGACAAATACGTTTTTTAGCTTTTGTGCTGTTTCTACCCACCCACACATTCTAAACAGCTGAGATGCCTCCTCTTTTTTTCTTTTTTTTAAAAAAATTATTTAATTTTTCCAAAACAAATTATAACCAAATACAACAATAACACAGAAATTTAACTAAAACTACATACAATAAATCATAAAGTGCACCCCCCCCACCCTCCTAGGGACCAATTAATATACTTCCATCCCGTTAATCAGTTACTATTCCGTATTCCAAAAATATAACACATCCTGACAAGGCATACTCCCTTTCCCCTTTATTAACACATAATCTAGAAACTGACCCCATATATCCTTAAAGTTATTTTTCTTTGGCTGTCCCTTTTTACATTTAATACTACAAGTTAATTTATCATTTAAAGCTATATCCCATATCTCCTTATACCAGTCAGTAATTAAAAAGTCATGTTGAACCTTCCATTTCCTCACCTAGCTGCTGTAAACAAATTTACAATTAATTCCTTCATGTTTTGGGAACAAGTAACTTTCTCCGTTATTGATAACAGTGGTAATTTTGGACAGACCTCTAAATTAATACCAATAGTTTCCGATAGTTCTATAAACACCTTTTGCCAAAATTCCAGTACGCTTTTGCAACTCCACCACATATGAGCATATGTACCTATTTCCTGACATCCTCTCCAACACAATGCAGAACAATTTTTATCTATTCGATTTAATCTTACTGGAGTTAAATACCATCTCCATATCAATTTATAAAAATTCTCCTTTATCCTTATTGACATAACTCTCAGAATACGTCTATCCCAAATACTCTTCCAACCCTCCTTCGAAATCTCCTCCTCAAATTCAGTATCCCAAACTGTCTTAAGATGATCATTTTGTTCTTCAGCTTTTTGAATCATTATACATAAATCCTTTGTTATACCTCTTGTTGACGCGTTCCCTTCTATAACTTCTCTAGCCATGAGATGCCTCTTCTAAGGCTTAGTTACTGGCAGTATAAGTGTTAAGCTAAAATATGCTGGTATTTTTTGTATTTTGGCCCCACCCTTTTGCCTCCAGCCCCGCCCACCACTGGGATGAGACCCCTGAGAGCTTCTCCAAAATCTAATTTGGCCCGTGGGCTGAAAGAGGTTCCCAACCCCAGTTTTAGGACAACAAACTTTTACAATAAAGTGTTAGCATGGTACAGACTATGTGGCTAAATAGCCATAGTTAGTGACTAAATAGCCATAGGATCTAAAAATGTCCTGCTTCTGAGGCATAAGAATGTCTCCAGCCTTCTAGAACCCTACGGTTATCCTAGCTTGAATCAGGACCTCTCCAGTTCTGCTGCCACACCCACCATTGGCAAATAGCTTGAAGAACAGGGACAGGGTTGTTGGTGGCGATTCACATCTTGAAATGTTGCAGGGAGACTTCTATGTTCTTTAGAATGGCCAGTGATGGGGTGCATGGAAGGGTCTAGAGCAGCCTTCCCCAACTTGGCTGAGGGATGCTGAGAATTGTAGTCCAACGTAACTGGGGGACACCAGGTTGGAAAAGCCTGGTCTAGATGTTGATTTTGTAATCTGACTTTCCCAGATTAATTAAGAAGCAAATTGAACGGGGTGGGTGGGGATTCTCTGCTCAGTGCCAATCCTAACCATGCTTCTCAAAATACAAGAGATTCAGCTCCCCCCCCCCCGATATTTGGTTTAGCTCAGAGTATGCACATCCCCGACTACAGTGTCAGTATAAAACAGATGAGGCTTATCATGAGGCAGCTTTTATATTTCTTGTTCTGTTACTTCTTGCTGTTAAATTTTCTTATACAAAGAAAGTTGCAGTTTGTTTTTTTCTTTTTAACTTTTTAAGGATAGCCATCAGAATAGCATGTGTGGTTAAATAAGAGAAGAATTGTTTTAAAATCTGAGTTAGCTAATTTACCACAGGGTGGCACTCTAGTCCTGTAGAAAGCTCTATGGCAAGCGTTCCAGGAGTAATTGGAAGCGTAGGTGTGTTTGTGTGCATGTGTGTGCTTTCTAAGTGCTTTCTCAGGGCTGCTTCATATATTATGGCAGCCCCATGGCAACTTTGGAGGTTTACTCTATATACGTGCCAAGATCAACAGAGGAATGAGAGAACACCAAGAATACAGAAGTTCATACCTACTTGTGGGAAGACATGTGAGCTTGACATTTCGACGGTTCTGTTGTTGTCCAGATATCGCAATGAATATTTATTTTATTTTATTATTATATTTATACCCCACCTTTTTTCCTGCAAGGAACCCAAGTCGGCTTACATAATAATCCTCCTCCTCCTCTCCATTTTATCCTCACAACAACCCTGTGAGGTAGGTTAGGCTGAGAGTCAGTGACTGGCCCAAAGTCACCCAGTGAGCTTCATGGGGAGTGAGTGAGTTTCATTTGTGGGGAAGTTACCACCACACTGAAGTGCAGATTTTTCTGGCTGTGGATGGAATTGAAGCCTAAACCTAGGACACCATGTGGGATGAGGTGCAGCTTTCTGAGGAAATATTTCTCAGGAAGAGTAGCTGACTCACACTTTAGAGTGCCTGTATTTTATCTTCCCTAATATCTCTTATTTCCAGTGATTTAGTACACAGTTGGCAACTGCTGATGGTCTTTTGATCCTACCTGATTCTGGTATAAGTTAGCCTATCAAGAATATTGTTAATAGGCAGGACTGCTCCTGCATAAGTGTTTTAGTGGACTGCAGCCTTACATTCCCCATTGTACGATGGTCTACTACTCCCTTAAACTAGTTGGCTTATACTTTGTTGATTGGAATTCTCTCAAAGAACTCCTGCTTAGTGCTATCTCCCTCTCCCTTGAAACTTTTTCTCCAAAACCCATCTCTTCTGTGAAGCTTTTGACCTAACCCCTTAATCTCTCTTCCCCCCCACCTCCGAAACTAAGCCCAATTACACCTTATTTTATTTCATCTATATATCTACGAATGTATACCATGTCTTTTAGCCAAATCAGCCCCCAAGGCAGCTTGCAATCCTTAAAGCAATCAAATATAAAAGATACAGACATAAAAATACAAAATCCATATCAAAATATCACAATACTCAAAACCATGCTCAAAATGATACCATGCTAAAACTCAGCCATGCTAAAAACTGTGCTAAAACTCAGCCCAAAGGCATGGAGAAACAAAAATGTGTTAACTTGCCAAAAAAACAGGAAAAGCCATTCATGCTTGGTGGAGGAAGGGGTTCCACAAACTGGGCATTATAGTTGAAAAGGGGTGTCACGACCAACCTACCTTCCAACAGTCATGGAACCCAGAGCAAGGCATGTACATATTCTGCCCCATACCCTTACCTCGGTCCATCTCTGCAGCTGAATTTTGATTGAGAGCATCTTGGGGCAAGGACCTGCGTTGTTGTTGTTGTTGTTGTTGTTGTTGTTGTTGTTTTGCTTTATATTGAGAATGGTTTATGTAGAAAATACATTATAATAATCAACTCAGCATATCCTTCATCATGCAGTATTGTTGCCAGAGTGGTGCTGAATTAGAATGGAGATAACTGTAGCTGATGCTTTTTCTACGCCTCTAAAACTGAGAAATGAGGCAGTTTTTTTTTAAAAAAAAAAATATCTTCATATAGCAATACGGCTTACAGTATTTTTAATTAAGCACAAAATGCAAGAGATTTGAAAGTGATTTAATTGTTTTCTATCCTTGCTGTTCTCCAGTAGAATTCTGAATGTCTCTTAATTTATGTATAGTAGTTGATCTGTCAGATAAGAGAGCAGAACCTGGTGCTGGCACTGGTGGTCCTACACCAAAACTCCCTCCAACTCAATTTGATCGACCTTTACCACCAACCTCCTCCTCGCCACCGCCGCCACCACCTCCTCCTCCAACAGTGACTTCTGGCTCTGCTCCTGTAGAAGATCTGGTAAGGAAAGAAACTTTGAAAATAACATTAATCAGGAACAAATTCTCAGTTCCAGCAACCCTAGATCTATATAAAAATTAGCAGAAGAGTTTGGAAGATCAAACTTCTAAAAGTATAGAATACCAGACCAATCTTAATGGCATTTGCTATGCCTGTTTAAATAGTTAGAATGGGCTATTAAACCATTTTATGCCAGCATTATAAGGATATCACTACTATAAAACAGGATAATGACCTCGTTAGCACATAACGCTAACCTATGGTTTATCTAGCCCATAGTTTGTTGCCCTACCCAGGGTTTGACTGGCAGACGATCAAACAAACCACAGTTTGTTTTCTCAATCCCTGGGTTGTTTCCCTCTTCCGTCGCCCACTCCCTTCCTGTATCCCAAATGCCTTTGCAGTGCTGTTGTACTGCCATGTGGATCAGCTGTTGTTAGGGTTTTTTACCACTCTTTCCTGCTGCCTCTGTAGCCTGGCGAAACATCCCATGAACAACTCACGGTTCTGGGTTGACACATAATGACAACCTATGGTTTAAACAACCCAGAGTTCACAACCCAACAGCAAACTATGGGTTCTCTTTTTGACTTGTTCATGGTTAACAAACCATGGTTTGTTAGCATGGCTGGGTTCATACATCTCAATAACCCAGAATTCAGCAATCCATGGGTTAAATAAACCATGGGTTAGCATTATGTGCAAACCATATATTGGTGTTAATTTTTAATACTAGGAAATGGGTGATGTGTGTGCGTGTTACTTAATTTAAATCTGACTATTGTAATCTTGTTCCATTGCTTTGCAGTTTTCTTCTCATCAGGGCCATGCAATTACCTCTCAGACCAGATTAGACTCGGCTGCTGCATTAATAGCCTCTAGTGCTGCCACAGGATCAGGCGCTATGTCCATTCCAAAATTGGTAACAACTTAGGTTATTTATTCTAGTCGTTATTTGTTCTAATCAAGTCCATGGGTACAGATGACTGGGAACTTTTTCTGTGGAAGCCACTTAGAAATAAACAGGAAATGTCAGAATATATCCCTGTTGCTACACTAGGAAAACTTTAGTGTATATTTTTGTGTCCACTTTTGTACTCCACTTTTCAGCCATTTGGGAGGGAGGCTCAAGTGTGAAAATAATGACAGGTGGGAGAGTGTGCCCCTGTTCCCAGGGCAAGCAGACTAACACTCTCTCTAATCCTGTGTAGAAACTACCACACAGCAAGACAGTGAGTGTCCCTGTTGTTGAGACAGTGTGGTTGCCTTGGTAACAACTCTCTTCCCCACACCAATTTAAACAGAGGGAAAAGCATTTTCATCCATTCTGATTAGCTATGTGGCAACATGACATGATATCTGACTTGTTGGGATAATTGGAGAAGACACAAGACTGGTCCCAAAAAATGCCAGAGCAGAGGGGGAAACAAGAGCTGTAAATTACTGCGAACGGCAGTGCCGGGTGGGGGGAATGTTCTTGGGGGAAAGCTTCAATAGGCTTTCATGCTTCCCTTCTGGCTCAGAAATTTTCAGGAGCAAAAGATTGGTACAGCTTTAACAATCAGGCAGAAGACCCCACATTGGAACAGAATCTGTGGGCTACAAGAGACCATTCTAGCTGACTGTTTTGAAGACATGTCCGTGCCATAAGCCTTAAGGGTTTTTGTTTCTAGCCGTCATAGTTGCAGAAAGAAGATGGAAGAAGCACCATGCCTGTATCAAATCTACATCTTAGGAGGTTTAGGGGACCTGCAGTGATCCAGGTGTAAGCGTTAAAATTTAAGTATAATAAATTTAATTAAGCAGACTCCCTGTTTACTTGTTACAGGCTCTTGCTTTCTGTCTGTATTTAGGTTCAGAGAATGCACTGACTTCCACACATACAGACAGTGGTTTAAAATAGAATAGAATGCTTTGATTAGAAAAAAGTAACATGCGCACACACCTTTCATACTTAATATAGAAAAAGAATAGAATTAGCTTACTATATTCACCGGTGAAGGATCTGTCTTACTTCAAAGACCCTTTTCTGGGATTGGAAAAACCCTAGAAATCTTGAATGAAGGCAGAACATCAGGGGTGAGGCTGTGTTTTAGACCCTTATAGCATGCCAATTTCCATGTTTATTTCCATACTTGGCAACTATTGCATTTTAAGCTTGCTGATTCTAAGTCTGCCCTTACTCCAAATCAAAGTGCTTCCCATTTACTAACTGCTGATGTCTTCGTTAATTCCAAAGAAACTAGAAAAATCCCCAACTTTTCCCTTATTTATTTATTTATTATATTTATCAATCGCCCATCTGGCCGGTCACCCGGCCACCCTGGGCGATGTACAATTAAAATACAACAAAACAACACAATAAAATATAATAATTAAAACAATATTAAAAATTCTCATTAAAAACCTAACCCACCCCATATTCCCACCTGAACAGCCATGTTTTTAATGCACGGCAGAAGCTCATCACGGAGGGGGCATGGCGAAGGTCACTAGGGAGGGAGTTCCATAATGTGGGGGCCGCCACAGAGAAGGCCCTCTTCCTAGTCCCCACCAGCCTGGCTGCTCTGGCTGATGGGATAAGGAGAAGGCCGTCCGTGGCAGACCTTGTTGAGCGGCCTACTTGATGTTGCTGGAGGCGCTCCTTGAGATAAGCTGGGCCGGAGCCGTGTAGGGTTTTAAAGGTCAAAACCAACACCTTGAATTTGGCTCGGCAAGCAACTGGTAGCCAGTGCAACTCATTAAGCACTGGCGTGATGTGATCACGCCGGCGGCTGCCCTTAATCAGGCGAGCCGCTGCGTTCTGTACCAGCTGAAGCTTCTGGACCGTCTTCAAGGGTAACCCCACGTAGAGCGCATTACAGTAGTCTAGGCGAGAGGAGACCAAGGCATGAACCACTGATGGGAGCAGGTGATGAGGAAGGTAGGGGCGCAGCTGCCGTATCAGATGGAGTTGATACAGCGCCGCCCGGCTCACAGCTGCCACCTGAGCCTCCATGGACAGCTGGGAGTCTAGAATGACCCCCAAGCTGCGGACCTGGTCCTTCAGGGGTAGATGTACCCCATTCAGCACCAGGTCAACATCCCCTAACCCTCCTTTGTCCCCCACCAGAAGTACCTCGGTCTTGTCGGGGTTCAGTTTCAGCATGTTCCTTCCCATCCAGCCAGCCACTGACTCCAGGCACTTGGACAGGGTCTCAACGGCCAACCTCGGTGAGGACTTAAAACAGAGGTAGAGCTGCGTGTCATCCGCATACTGATGACACTGCACCCCAAACCTCCTGATGATAGCTCCCAGCGGCTTGAGGTAGATGTTGAATAACATCGGGGAGAGGATGGAACCCTGCGGCACTCCACAAGTGAGCAGCCGAGGGTCCGAAGCCTCCTCCCCGAGAACTACCCTGTGATACCTTCCAGAGAGGAAGGACAGGAACCACTGCAATACAGTGCCTCCCAAGCCCAACCCCTCCAGACGGTCCAGGAGGATACCGTGGTCAACGGTATCAAAAGCCGCTGAGAGATCGAGGAGGACTAGAAAGGAGCATTCGCCCCTATCCAAAGCCCTCCTCATATCATCCACCAAGGCGACCAAGGCCGTCTCCGTCCCATGTCCAGACCTGAAGCCCGACTGGCACGGATCCAAATAATCGGCTTCATCCAAGTGTGCCTTCAACTGAGCACCCACCACCCGCTCGATCACCTTGCCCAGAAATGGTAAATTGGAGACTGGGCGAAAGTTGTTTAAATCCTGGGGATCCAAGGAGGGCTTCTTTAGAAGCGGTCTTATTACTGTCTCCTTGAGGGCTGATGGCATCACTCCCTCCTCGAGGGAGGCATTCACCACCGCCTTGATCCCCTCACCCAGTCTCTCCCTGCAGCTCATGATGAGCCAGGACGGGCAAGGATCAAGCAAGCAGGTGGTCGGCCTCACAGATGAAAGCACCTTGTCCACTTCATCAGAAGGAAGAAGCCGAAACCGATCCCACAAAACCGGTCTGCCATTGGCCTCCCGCTCACTCCCTGTGTCCACGACGTATGATATCCCACTCCTAATCCGATCGATTTTATCTGCGAAGTGCTTCGCTAAAGCCTCACAGGAGGCTCTTGACTGTTCCAGTGGGTCCGGAGCGACTGGACCGACCAAACTCCGGACCACTTGGAACAGCCTCCTGGGGCAGCACTCTGCAGACGCAATGGAGGCAGCATAGAAATTCTTTTTTGCTGCCTTCACCGCCACCCGGTAGGCTGAAGATGCAGCTCTAACCCGTGTTCGATCGTCTTCGATCGCCTTAAGCTTCTTTCTTTAGCAAACTCAAATGACTCTGCTATCCAACAATCACTTCCTGAAATTCACTCTGGCTTAAACTAGGCCCATAGAACCAATCTTTGGCTCTCTTAGCTATCCCTCCTATACCTAACTATACTATCTTATACTATCTATGCTACTCTTATATGTAAGCAAAATCTTATAGGAGGTTCATATGGCTTTCTGCCTTGGATAAGCTCAGTTACAATGCCTGTTAAGCTTCTTACACAGAATGAAGCTTCTGTATTCAGATGTTCTTGGGAGTAATAGTATTTGGATACACATAGCTAGTAAACTGAAACTGACTTTGAAAAGTACTGTGTATTTCTTGTGTAATTAGGATTTGTGTTTTGCATATCATAGACAACGACTAGGGTTGTGACATCAGCACAGCAGAAGGCTGGAAGGACGATTACTGCTAGAATCACTGGCCGATCTGATTTTGCACCGAAGAATCGGATTTACAGTAACCTAGATGTGTTGGGTGTTTCTCCTCCCATGAATTCTGTTGTAGTGGAAAAACATCATCCAGTCACTCAGGTAAGTCATGTAATGTTTGAATAATGTGTGCCTCTTCTCTCTTTTTCTGTAACTAAGCTTAATTTGGCACATTTGTCAAAAACATTTTGAAAGTCCAAATACAAAATATTTACTGGATTAGTTTATTAATGGCAAATAGTATCCTGTCTAATAATTGGCACTCAACCATCTGACATCTTTATCAGTTTGAAAGGCCACCTTCAAATAAGAGAGTGGTTTCTACATACTCAGAGGATTCCCAAGATACTTAGAAGTATGAATTTTGTAAATTAAATCTAAATGTAAAGGAGGGGAGGGGCAAACAGGCCAGTGAGGATGGGCATGCTTAGTTGCATCTAGGAGTGATGGAGTTTTGAGTGTCAGATAGAAAAGAAAATCTGGAGTGAGATGAGTGAATTCATTTGCTTGAGTCCTATAGTATCCCATGGAAGGCAGGGCTGTCTGGTTGACTAGAACCCAGCATGGTCCCAGATTCAATCCCCATTTTCTCCAGGTAAGGCTGGGAAAGACTCCTGTCTGAAATGCTGCCAGCACTGAGCTAGTTGGTCTGACTTGATATAAGTCAAATTCCTATGGAGGGGTCAGCATGGAGATTGTTTCAAGTATGATCCCAAAGTAGTAACATATTTCCATTTTCCCTTGCTCTTCAGTGGATAGTACTTCTAACCTCAGGACAATTTTATTACAGCCCTTGTGCCAAGAGGGGTGTGATCCAGTCTAATCTGTATCATGCATCTATCTCCCCTCTTCTAATGCTGGTTTTGAGACTATGGTTCAGTGTTACCTGCACAAGCCTTGGGCTTTTGTGCTCCCCACTCCTCCTTGGAAGCATCAGTTTCCATTTTTAAACTAACCAGAATTCCATCTTATGTCCAAACTTGAACTTTGGCTTGGTTTAAACTATGGTTTAAACCAGAATCAAAGCATGGTTTATGTTCCTGCCTTGTTCCTTTAAACCAGGGATGGGAAATGTTTTTTTGAGCTAGGAGGCTGCACTTGCACACCTAACTTTCCAGGAGCTGCATGCCAGTAGTAGGCATGGCTGGAGCCACAAGTAGGCATGGCCGGAGCTCTTCTCCTCCCCCCAGTGTGTGTCTCTCTCTCTCTCTCTCTCTCTCACACACACACACACACACACACACACACACACACACATTTTTTGAGGCTGTGGAGGGGGTGGGGTGAGCTGGCAATGTAGGAAAAGAGTTTGCTCTCTTCCTGCATCACCAGCTCAACTGATATCTTTGCTGTTTACTGAGAAAGGGAAGCCCCTTTCTCTGCACACAGCACAGGAACACATCGAGCAGGTGATGCAGAAGGAGAGTGATCTCTTCCTGCACCGCCAGCTCATGCAGTCCTGTTTTCCTTGCTTCTCAGATGTTTCCCAAGGATCTCCGGAGCAGTGCCAGGAGGGGCACTACGCAGGTGATCTGTTGGGAAAAAGCTGAGAAGCAGGGGAAAGAGGGCTATGTGGGAGGCAGGACCAAGGAGCGTGGGGGAGGCTGGCAGTCCAGAGGGGGAAAGCTGGCAGGCTGCACGTTGCTCATAGGCCAGAAATTTCTCAGTCATGCCAAACTAATCATTCTGAGTTCAGATGTAATGGGAAATTGTGCTTAGTTTTTATTTTATTTATCAATTCATTAATAGTATTTATATGCCATGTAATAACAAAAATTTCTGGATGGCTTACAATAAACAGATGCTTCTGATCTTGTGGCTGTGCTAAGGAGCGTGCAGGAGCGCACAAGCCCAAGGCTTGTACATGTAACATTGAACCAGAGTTCAGTATTACATCCAAACCAGCCCTTTGAGTTATTCTTTCCCAAAAGAAAAAGCAGAAAATTGGGCAGATGTTTTTAATCTGCTGTGCCTGCCTTCACTATACTGTATTTATTTTATTGTTTTATTTTGATATTACTTTTAATTTCTGTAGGCTGCCCTGAGTGATGCATACACATTAGAAGGACAGTGTAAAAATCCATATATAAATAAAGAGGAGGAAAAAGACAAAATGAAAAGCTACTTTGGGTGACAGCTTTTACCTTAGACTCTAAGGCTTAGAGATACTGTGAGGCCTTGTAACCCTAGAGAAGCTTGACAACGTTCGGAAATCCTGAGATACTGAATGTCTTTACTGCCTTAACTGATTGTCTGAATTACTCAAAAGGTGATCAGAGGTTCTTGATTCCTTTTGGAGATTTGGGTTTATTCTCTCTCCTTTTCACCTTACTCCTTACCTTTTAGTATATTTATAGGTCTAGATGCCACTTCAGTTCATGTTTCTTTAGCTGTCATTTTCCTTTAGCTACAGCTATAACAAAGGTCATCCAAAGCTTTTCAAAAGCAATGTTTCTTGTCAGTCACTGTGTACGTGTCTGAGCTTAAGTGGGCACATATAGGCAAGTTCAAAGGCAATGAAAACAGGTTTGACAGTACTATTGTGCTACTTTCCAAATGACAAGCTGTCAGTCAGCCTGCTTGGCTGACAGCACAACAGAAGATGAATTTGCACTCCTTTTCTGCTGGAATCTTCACTTTTCTTGAAACATTCTCAGTGAAGTTGGCTGTACAAGTTGACTATAAAAGAAGAGCATGTCACGCCTACAGCAATAGGAAACCCAGCCTGCCTAAAGTATGTGTATAGGAATGTTTGAACTGTAGAACAAGAGTTCAAAACTCTAATGCTTTTTGTCTACTAGCTGGTTATACTGTACTAGTTTGCAACACCAGCTCTCTAGCTAGTGATAGGGGAGATATTTGGAGTAGAGATATTTGAGATACAAATCAGGAAGTTCCTGACTCAAATCCCTCCTTTGCCATGAATTCCCTAGGTGGCTTTGGGCACACCATCCTCTCAGCTTCAGTCCCTCTAATCTGCAACATGGGCATAATAATACTGGCTTGCCTTAGAGGGTTGTTCTAAGGATTAAAACGATATATTTTAAAAAATTACATTTTTATCCTGCTTTTTAGAAAAAGAATGACTGGGTTCAGACAATATACCATGGCTTGTCGTGGGTTATTTAACCCACAACAAGCCGCAGTGCCCGTGGATTGCATATGTAATCCCCACTTGGGGGTTGTGTCTGTGAACCCAGTGAGTGTGGGTTATGCGAGGGTTGTTTAACCTTCACATAACCCACGCTTGCCAGGTTTGCACAGCACAACAACCCCCGAGCAGAGGCTGCATATTCAAAATGGCGGCTGCTTGCACCCCACATTCACTGCAAGCCACACCATGGGTTAAATAACCCACAGTGGGCTGTCATGTCATGCGAACAGCCCCATTGTCTCCTAATGCTGCTTACATCAATTAAAAAATGAGACATATGAGACATAGGTCTTATAAAATAAAAATAATTTTAAAAAGACGAGACAAAGAAAGGGGAGTTGGAGGGAGAAGGTAGAGGAGGGAGATCAATTTGACAGTGCCAGAACTGAGTGGTGAATTATGAGTAGGCATTAATATCCAGTTGGGGCAGGCTGATCTTCCCTTGCTGGTAGTGCTATAAGCGACCCAGCAACCTCAGTCCTCTGGCTGGTGGCAGAAGCCAGACTATGCTTCCTGTTTCATTTTTGTAGTCTCAAGGTAACTCACAGTTGGAGCGAAGCATTTTTTTCTGGGGGGAAGCAAGCTCCTGCAGCTGCTCTTTTTCTGGCTGATGGATGGGGCTAGGTTGGTCTTCTCCTGGCCATGTTCTTCCTGGGAGGCTGGAGTGTGATCTCCTAATGGCCCTTGGGCCCGACTTACAGCAGAGGCCAGACTGTGCCTCTGTTCTGTTCTGCAGTCCCAGGGCAAAGCACTTTGTATGTGAAAATACTATACAGATGGTTTTTGTGGTTAGGTCCAACAAGATATTTACTGGTAAAGATGGTGAAGGGAGAAGGGTGTGCATACCAGAATGATCATTCTGTGCTCAATCATATAATCTCCACAGGGCAGCTAAAACTATGGGCCGGTTCGCACGACCCAGGCTGCGAGTGGGGAAGGCATCACGGGGCCGTCCGCGGGGTCCGGCGGGGCGTTGCAGACGACCTGCGCCCCGTGCGTGTGGGCAGTCCCCGCACCGCAGTGTGGGCCTCCCAGCGCTAGGGGGGGCGGCTCGGGATGCCCAGAGGGGCCGTTTGCCCCTACAGGCCGGAGCGGCCGCAGCTCCGGCCACTCTGGGCTGCTGCCTTCTGTGCAGCCCCCGTGGGACGGCTGCCTGCTGTTCGCACGGCAGGGTGGCCACACGCGGTAGGGGCGCCCATGGGCGGTAAGTGACCTGTTCTCCCCCGTGGTTCCTGTGTCGTGCAAACACGCCCTATGTGGAGAAGTTGGTCACCCAAGGCATCTGTCCATGCAATATTCCATATCCAAACGGAACTATAGGATAGAGGGAAATCATATTGTTTGCTTCACTGCATAACAAGATTCTTGAGATGATTGCTTCTCCACATGGTTGCAGGCCACTGTACTATACATATAAATCCATCCAGACTGGGACTAGAGAGAACAGGGACTTTGAAGGTGAGTGTCCCTGTTCCTTTAACATTCTTACAGAAGAAGCGTGATCAAATCTGCTGCTGCCTTAAGAGAAAAGCTTATATGGGTTCTCGGGTAATCTTCTATCCAGGCTGCTATCCCAGTCTTACGTTGTAGTGGTTGAACCAGTTTAGTCACACTGAGAATGTAAGTTTAACTGTTTGTTTAAAAGGCTTAAACAGGAGATGTTGCAGTAAATCCTTAAGTTACTGGTTGAGCAGTTCCTTTGCTTTCTTTTGAGTTGGAGATCTTTATTCAACAAGTTTAATTAAAGTGTTTTCCAAGAAGCTCCTGGGCATTTTTGTCTATTGTGTTTACCTTTGTAATATTATGAACAATTTATTTTAAAAAAAACACAAAAACTTCTTGCTTGTATGTTTCAGCAAACTATATCTCAAGCTACTGCTGCTAAATATCCTCGAACTTTGCACCAGTTTTCTAATGCTATCAGCGTGAGACCTACAGGACACAGTGGGAAAACTCATACCCAGACCCACAGCAACATCCATTCAATAAAGGTTGTTGACTAGGTTTACAGGTTAAAATGCTTGTATTTTACCTGAAGCATGTGGAGAGAATTTTCCAGGTTACAGTTTAAAATGCTCCCTAATGTTCGCAGATCAGTATAGCAATACCCCAAGGATGCATCATGTTTTTCCTTTCAGTAATATTGAAGATATTAAAAAATAAGCCACCTAAGTTGGTACAGTGTAGTTCTGTGTAACTGCAAATAACCTATACTTGAAATTATTATTTCCTTAACCTATTTTATTAAATGATTTATTTAAAGTTTTTAATAAAAAGGATGAATTGAACTTATTGTCTGTTCTAACCAGCATAAGTACGTATTTCTACTGCATAAACATTGATAGTGACTTATGTGTAGCTTGACCTTATTTGGAAAATGGGCCCTAAACTGTTGATTGTTGATATAGCAATTGGACTTGATATTCAGAAATAATTTTGTCTTTCTCATAATCTTTCACCTATTCTTAAATTAAGAACAATGCAGAGAAATTGGGCCACATACGGTATGAAATAAGTCTTCCATTACAAGTATTAGTTCATTTATTTACTAGCTGTGGATTAATAAATGAATACCAGAATAATTATATAAAGTAGTAATACACAATAATGTCCCAATCCATGGTTTTATGCTGTGGGATAATGTCTCAATCCGTTTTTTTTTTTACTGTGGGAGCTACAAGTTATCTGTAGGACCACATTGTTTTAGGCCTCAATTAGCTCATAATGTACTTTTTCACAATGAACATGAGTTTTATCTGCTCCTGTGGTGGGACCTCAATGGACACTAAAGTGTGAAGGATTGTGGGGCTGTCAGTGCTAGGAAGGAAAGAAGGCAGCAAGGAGAGAAGCATTGACTCCTTTAGGGCACAATCCTATGCATATTTAGCCAGAAAAGGGTCCTATAACTCCCAGCATTCCTCAGCCAACCATGCTAGCTGGGAAATGCTGGGAGTTGTAGGTCTTTTTTCCTGTCTAAACATGCACAGGATTGCGCCCTTAGTGCATTAATGCTGCTGTCTTAGGGCCCCTTCTGACTTTAGCTGTCACCAGCAGAAGAGTTGCTTGTGTGTCTCCTTCTCATGCCATCCATCCATGTGGTCAAATGGAAGCAGTTAATGATGTCCTTGCTATGTCAGTGATACACCAGCTCCGTGGAGGGGCAATGCTGCTATGGGAAGTAGATGTATCACCAGCATTCTTGACATTCTTCTAATGTTACAGTAGCAGTGGGGGAAGAGGACATGTTACAGCAACTCTCATGTCACTAAAGTAACTTTGGAAGAGGCCTAAAGTATGGATCATTTGTAAGCTCACTGCTAAATTACTGGCTGTAAAATGAAGTGATGGCTCGGATGTGTGAAACAGGCGCAGCAGCTCAGACACTACAGACAGAACATTCATGTTGCCTAAACATCAGTACTTTTCATTTGAGGCAATTTAATACACCTAACTGTGAATCAGAGTGTTGGGAATGGTGAGTCATCAAGTGACACACATGGATGTGTATGTATGTGTCAGCTCAGCCCCAGAGCACACTTACTTTGAAGCAATTCCATTGCATATAATGGCACTTGCTAAATGTGTGCAGGATTCTGGAGTTGAATTAAAAGTCCAGTTGTAATTCATATTCTGATCCTTAATTTTTGCCCGCAAATAAATACTGTTAAATTTAATAGTAGTGCATTCTCCCACATATGTGGGCTCCATTGTACACCCTTACGATAGAACACTAAATATTTAACCATATCTGGGAGTGGGAGTGGGAGATCACTGTGGCTACCAAAGTGCAGTAAAGGTCAGGGTGTTAACAAAGTAAACAGTCACTTTAATATGGTGTTCCAAAGACTAAAGGCTTTTCATATAACCAATCTGTCCCTGATAAGTGCCACTGAGTTGTTTGACTCAGTACTCCACTGCTTAGGATTGCAGTTTAAAGATCTCCTAGTTATTGGAGATCAGAAACAGTCTGCGATGCAAAGAGGCTATTGTGTACTTCTGAGGCACAGCCACGTGCATGCAAAGGGCTCACCAATTTCCCCTTCCAATTACACTGCATTGACTGCCACTTCGAAGGCTCACCAGGAGCAGCTTTTTGAAGGGCCACAGGGAGCTACTGTGAGATGAATAAAATTTGGGAAAGTGCAGCCCTTTAGATCCTGGTTCTTCTGTTTTGTTCCCGATATAATGAATTGAACAACCTTTACAGTATTGTATCCACCCCACCATTCTGGAAAAGTATTTTATTTAAAATGGCAATAGTTTTCAGATGTCTACATGCAGAAATAAGAGGAAGGAAACTTTAATTGGGGGTTCATATTTTTAACCACATCTGTGCATGAGGAAAAGCTTTGCTTCTGCAATGAATTTTACTGAAAGAACATCACTTGTATACTGTATGGCATGAAATATTGGAGAAAATATGAACCTAACATTGGAACCTATTTAATGAGGTGCTAATTATTTTATCCAGAAAGTTTAGGTTATATTCAGCTTCAAATATTTGTTCTATATCTAGAACATCTAGTTTTATGTAGTTGTGTAATTCACATATCCTATATGGAATTAGTCGTAGGAAAAAATGTAGCATGTTCTCTGGCCTAAAAGAAAGTTGCTGGGGCCCCAGAAGAAAAAAAGAGTAATTTTCCCTCCACAAATACGGTAATTTTATATATAAAATAAAGTTTTAGTACATTGGAAGAAATATGTACGGAGCAAACTGGCTGATTTTGAAGGAGCATATTTTTGTAAATAAAACTTTAATATTTGTAAATTATTTTCGAATGTAGTTTCAAGCACTCCCTGGTGGATGAGTTCATGAAATTGCACACTTCTTGGATTCTGTGCCAGCATTATTCTCTGCTCTGATCTTCTCTGTAAGAGGAAATACTCTTGTTAGAGTTCAGAAAACATCACATGCCTATAATCTGTATCAGATGTGAATTATTCACGTAGGTTTGTGCATAACTGACACATAGCATTCAGTAGCCACCCCAACCATCTGCTGAGACATACCACAAAGAACATATGCAGTTGGTTAACATGAAACCAAAGGCAATTACAGGATGCTTGAAACTAAAATAGACCCCTTCCAAAACAAAGTTGGCTTGCTTTTACTTAGAATTTGGGTGATACCAATATTATTTGTTCACTGGCTTGCTGCCACTTCATTTCTTCTACTTGTCTTACATGTGCTGCTGATTGTAGATACACACTTAGGCAGCAGCTCTGTGCTTACATGGGAGTAAGTCCCATTTAACTCAATGGAGCTTACTTCTGAAAAGACATGTAGATGCCTGTGCTTGGGTCTTCATTCTCGCATGGGTCTTCATTCTCTTCTGTAGAAACTGGTGCTACATCGGACTTTGACCAAATTTCTGCCTGTCCAGGCTGCAGTATTCTGCCATTTTGTACTTTTTTTCTTCCTCACCAGCACTATCACAGGTTTTAATTTTCTTTCAAGTAGCAAATTCAGTACAGCTTGCCCAACAGGAAGCAAGCTATTATCCATGATATGAGGAGCTTTTCTACATGAGGCTGTTAATCCGCTGTATCTACTTTTGGTCTCACTGCAGAATTGAGATCCAAGCACTACATGAAGTTTCCTTTCTATTACATAACCTCTAGGTGGCACTATGGTATAGCAGAAATACACAAGTTAAAAAAGTTTTCTTTCACTTTTACAATTAAATACCACACTTTCCCTGCTCTAAAAACTTGCTGAAAGTGCTTTTTAGACACAGAAGCGAAACTGGAGGGTCGTGAAATTGTCTAAAGAATCCATAAACAACCATGAGTAGGGAATGACGAGCACACGATAAATGCCTCGTTAGAAAAGCCCAAGGACACAGTATTGGACTAAGCTGCTGGATTGGAGATAACCTGAGCAACCTGCTAGAAATAAGATCTGGTCTTTTAAACATGTGGAAAGGCTCTTCCCCTCTGAAGTCTAGAGTCATACCCTTTTAACGATATCAGTATATTCTGTTAGGGGGATCTTATTGTGATGCTTATAATAATTGCTCACCAGCTGGGTGTTGGAATCCCCCTCTCACCAGATCTTCATATAAATGTTTGATTGGATTCTGGCCAGCCATTAGGACACCATGTAACCAGATGAGAAGCATTCTGTGCCCATGTTCTTTGTAGCTCTTTTTCCCTAGTCAAAACATATGAAATGTTAGCTTACTGTTTAGGAAGAAAAATGCTTTGGCATCATATGTTTTCCACAAAGTTGACAATTAGTATGGCTGAAAAGTAGCCTGGTTCAGGAATGTTTCCCTGAAGCAGGTTCCTGTTCCAAGCTCCTCTGCTCAAAAGGGAATGTGGAAGAGTCTCTGCAGGGGGGAGAGCCGGGCAATTATCTATTTCAAACTCTCAAAAGAACTCTGGCTTTTTATTTTTTTAACTGAAAAATTGCAGTAGGCCATCATGGGAGGAATGGCACCGCAGGGTGCTGATTAACCTTTTCTCCTCCCAGCACTGTTGAAAAGTTCGCTCCCAAACTGTTTTACTCTGTGTATGGGGAAAGTTTTGGGGTTCCTGTATCTTCTCCCCTGCAGGTGGAAAAGCAGCTTTGGCCTGTGAGATTTTGAGAAAAGCAACAAGAACAGAAAGAATTAGGCAGCCCCTCCCCTTACCACTCTTCTGCTCTGTTTTTCATTTTTAAAAAACCATTTCAGATTATTTGTGCTTGCATCTTCCATGTAACATCCAGCTTGGCCCTGAGTAGGGATCCTTATAGGTAAGAGCTTCCAGCCAAGGAGGAGCTGCATCTTGCCACAAATAATATCTTCCTCTTAGATAAGTACCTCAGTCTGTTTATTATTATTTTATTGCTTTTAAAACTTTCTAGACTGCCCTCTACCTACAAAAGTGGGTTCTACAGTACTGTACAAAGATTAAAACATATATAATAAAAATGTAATAAACTTTGAGCCATAAAACAGAGAGGAATAAAAGAACTCAACCACCAGCTAAATCCCTTACAAATAACCTTAAACTATAAACAAATTAAAATCCTCAGGCAAATAAGAACATTTTAACCTGACACCTACAAGAATGCAACATTGGTGCCGGTTGAATCTCCCTCGGGAAGGCATTCCAGAGTTGGGTCACCACAACCAAAAAGGCCCTCTCCTGCTTAACACATTTTTTCTACCAAAGGCACTTGGAGAAGGGCCTCATCCAATTATCTTAATGCACAAGCAGGTTGCTCTGGGAGGTTTATGCGGAGAGGTGCGAAATTAATGGGGTGGTGGTGAACCTATCCTTGATGGATACAATGTAGACATTACTCAGTGATTATAGCCAATGTAGCTTGTGTGTCTTTGTTTTTCCAACATGGGGCCGGAGGTTGCAGGGTTCAGATGCTCAGACTAGGAGAAGGAATACTCCCTTTTGAACTTGTAGTTGCAATTTTAAAAATTATGAACAAACAGTGTTTCCTATTAATTTAGTGTAATACAACAGAGACCCTACTCCATGTTTAATAGAAATATAGTTGCTAATCACCACATTGGGAACATGGTGGCTTCACGGTCTTCTACCCGTTTACTATGCTTTAACCAGATAGAATTCAAACACAATGGGATGATAAAAGAGTGTTAAAAAGTTGATAAACTGTATTAGGTGATCTTGAGCATGCTAGGCTGATCAGATAAAAAATATGAAAGAAAGGGAAAGGAAACCAAATGCAGAGTTACAAAATGGGAGACACTTGGCTCAACAATACTACAAATGAGAAGGATCTTGGAATTGTGGTAGATCACAAACAATATGAGCCAGCAATGCGATGTGGCTGCAAAGAAGGCAAATGCTATTTTGGGCTGCATTAATAGAAGTACAGTCATGCCTTCGATTGAGAGCATAATTCGTTCCAGAAACGTGCTTGTAATCCAAAACACTCTTATATCAAAACGAAATCCCCCCCAAAAAAAATTGTACAGAGATTTTTAATTTAAGCCATACTACAGTACTTGTATTGCAAGACGTCGCTTGTATATCAAGTAAAAAAAAATTAAATAAATATTTTAAAATTTGCTTGTCTTGCAAAACGCTCTCTAACCAAGTTACTTGCAATCCAAGGTATTACTGTATAGCTTCCAAATCGCGTGAAGTGATAATTCCCCTTTACTCAGCACTGGTTAGGCCCCATCTTGAGTACTGCATCCAGTTCTGGGCACCACACTTTAAGAAGGACGTAGACAAACTGGAGGGGGTTCAGAGGAGGGCAACAAGGATGATAAAGGGACTGGAAACAAGGCCCTATGAGGAGAGACTGAAAGAACTGGGCATGTTTAGCCTTCAGAAGAGGAGACTGAGGGGAGATAGGATAGCACTCTTCCAGTACTTAAAGGGTTGTCACACAAAGGAGGGCCAGGATCTCTTCTCGATCATCCCAGTTTGCAGGACACGGAATAATGGGCTCAAGTTACAGGAACCCAGATTCCACCTAAACATCAGGAAAAAATTCCTGACTGTCAGAGCAATAAGACAATGGAACCAACTACCTAGGGAGGTGGTGGGCTCTCCCACTCTGGAGGTATTCAAGGTGCAGCTGGACAGCCATCTGTCAGGGATGCTTTAACCTGGATTCCTGCATTGAGCAGGGGGTTGGACTCGATGGCCTGGTAGGCCCCTTCCAACTCTACTTTTCTATGATTCAACCCAGTAATAGTGTACATATATGGTGTACTGGTGAATGTGGGTGAGAGTGTGATGGGAATCAGAGGAGGTGAGCCCAAAATCTATTCTCCCCCGCCCCCCAAATGTTGACAGATATGAGGATGTATACATTGGTCTGTGAGACAATAAGCGCTGTTAATTGTCTGAGATAGTCTGGAATGTGCTCTACTTGAAGCAAACTTCACAACTGTAAAAGCTATAGGCTCATCATATTAAAACTGGAAGGAGGGGTATTTATTGATTGCATTTTAAGATCTAGTCTCTGCCAAGAGAACACATCGATCATAGTGTAAGAATGAAAAAGTACACTTTGTTCTATACATAATAAAATATAAACTCTTAAATTTTCTGTGCTAGCTTGGGACCAACTATTCAAAGTTGGCAAGACATGCAGTAGTTATTTCATCTTGAAGTTTCTTTTTCAAAAGTATGCATTCAAGTAGGTTTAGGTGAAATGCTTAGAGCAGAAATGGGGAACGCATTCTCTAGATGTTGTTGGACTGCAATTCCCATCATCCCTCACTATTCCTATGCTGTCTAGGGCAGATAGGAATTGCAGTCCAACAACATCTGGAGGGTCCATACCCCTGGTGTAGAGCAACAGAACAGTTAATTTCTCAATAATTCAAAAACTCTAGCTTCAACTTCAGTGAACTTTCCTATGTCTGGAATGAGGACACTGCCATTTTTTAAATCCAGTATATTTACCTGTCCATTGTTCTTCAATAGCTTTGATTTGCTCATCTGTAAAATTCCAGACGTGTGCCAGTTGTGTCCACTCCCCCATTTTTAACTGATTATAAGCCAGATTCCAAAGGGAAGACCGGATCTGTTTGGTCTGAGCACTGTGATCTTGTTTAAAAGATAGGATATCATTTGGCAGCTCACCACCATTTCGGCAATGCTCCTGGAAAGTAAAGAATCACTAGGTAAGCTGCAGAGATTTGACTATGCTGTTCTTCACATTACAGGTTTTTCCAGATGATAAAAATGCTTCCCTCCTGAAGCCCTCTTCAACAATGTAGGATGGGCTTCAAGTGGCTGCTAATGGAGGGGGAAATTACCCCAAATCAGGCTTGGATCCTGAAATGCTTTAACTTAAGAAAGTTCACAGAAGGAAAGTTTCCCATCCCCATCTCTCTCCAGCAGCCACCCCCACATCCCATATTGTTCAGGAAGCCCCTTCTCCCAGCCCTCCAGAGAGGCTTCATGGAGGAGGAGGGGATGGGGAACTTTCCTTCTATGAACTTTGTTTGAGTTACCAGTAGCTTATCTTAGGATCCAAGCCAGTATTTTTGGTAAGTTGTCATGAAATTGTAATGATACCGCATTTGCACAGCAGTCCATGCATTCAATTCTGCAAACTGATTTCCCAAATGCATTTGTTACATGGCACAGATCTTCAGTTACAAGTGTTTTGACTTGTGATGTTGAAATGGCAACATTTGCAAATTAGCAGTTTACAATGTATAGCACACCACCCTTTTAAGAGTGGTTTATTCAAGAGCAACAAACAAAACAAAACCCTGTCAAAAACCCTGACTGCTTCATCAGATAATATTTAAGCAGTTTTAGAAAACACATAGCTCAAAGCAGAAAGGAAGAGGCAATCTGCATTCATTTCGAAAGCTGAAGCTTGAATGCAGGGGAAGCAGAGATCTCTGGGTAATTTGCAGTAGACCTGTCTCCCAATTGTTTGACAAGAGCAACAACAAAATGACTTTTTTCCACCTAAAGAGAGCTTGGGATAACAAAGAATGGATTTTTTGTGTGAAAGACTGTGAGCTCACTTCAGTTCTGGTATAGAAAACAAATTCCTAGCCTCAGAAGCACCCTGTTCTATCATTCTTCTCTGTTAATTCTGCATCCTGTTCCTATATATATATACATATATATATATCCCATCTTTCCTCCAAGGAGTCCAAGGTGGTGTATAAGATCCTCCTATCCATTATATTCTCACAACAACCCTGTGAGGTAGGTTAGGCTGAGAATCAATGACTGGCCCAAATTCATCCAGTGAGCTTCATAGCTGAGGGGATTTGAAGTGAAGTCTCCCCAGTACAGCACTAACCACTACACCACAGCGGCTCTCTTTAATTCTTTAAATAAGACCTAAATTATTCATTAATTGTGTATGCCTTTTGCACCTGGCTCTGGTTGGTGGATCTTAAGGTTCTAGTAAAAAACAAAGTAGACCTGATGAGCATAAAGTTTTCTTACCTCTGGGGTAAATGACTGAATTAAACTTTTGATAGGAATTTTTTAAATGCATACAACACCATACTAAATTTTCCCAAACAGTCATATTTCATTTTCTCTCATGCTTATCTGCACAAGGTTCTCTTATAGCAACTTTGCATCCATAAAGAATGGAATTTTAATGTGACAGAGAATCCTGGAGAGATGGGGGAGGTCTGTTGATTTGGCTGGGATGACCATACACAATCCCAAATTGCCCGTGATATCAGGATGTTACAGCAGTTTCCATTATGGATTTACTCAGAAACCGAGACTGTGTTCCACTTCCCTTGTTCAACAGCTCCTATGTTCAACAGCAGTTCACTGCCCTCTTTTGCCCATTTCTATTGTAAACATCTGCAGATAAAAAAATCCAGATGACAGTATCCAGGCTCCAAAGCAGCCGTTCCATTCTCTCTGGTACAGAACACAGACTCCTTGTTCTTAGGTCTGAACCGAATTCCCCATATGGAAGACAACTGTGAAGACATACACTTAACCGTGGATGTAATTAACATTGTGACACGACGTTATAAAAGCCAGATAGCTCCAAACTAAGATGAATCTGTACTTCATGTTCTCTTCCTGCTCTTTTCTCCAGCCTCTGTTTTATTCAGCGGAATAAAAAGCCAGAAGAGCTCCAGGTGTTCCATCTCCAGAATGGAAAGCTTTTTGTCTCTGCAGCAAAAACAGTTCTCCAAACCTTTCCCTTGCTTAAAGCCATATATTACTTATTTGTTGTATTATTATTATTTGTATTCTTTCCTTCCTCCACAAAGCTCAGGTTAGCTTGTTGTATCCTCACAACAACCCTGTGAGGTAGGTTAGTCCGAGAGACAATGACGGGGTTCGAACGACACGACAACCCATCATGGGTTGCTGCCCACAATGGTCTGTTGTGTCATGTGAACTCAGACCGATCCTCACAGGGTGGCTCGTTTGATGGCAACCAGACACCAACAACCCATAGCTTTCTCTAGGGGTTGTACCGATAATGAGTTGCCGTGTCATCCGAACCCGGGCGATTGACCCCATCGTGGGGATTGGGGATTGGCTAGTGACTCGCTTGTCAAGAGCAGCAAAACCCCCTTGCTGCTCTTGCCAAGCTTGCCTGGGCACCCGCCAGTGCCAGCTGCCCCACGTGCCCAAGCAGCACTTGGGGGCAGCTGCCACTAGCTTGCTGCCCTCCCTGCTGCGATCATGAGCCAATTTTAGCTCACTGTGACTATTTTACCCTTCCCCCCCCCCGAGATTCCGAATGTTGCAATCCCCATTTTGACAGCCACTGACAGCCCCTTCAAAGTGCCTGAGCGGCACCTTGGAGGGGCTGTTAGTGGCTGGCAGAACGTTTTTAATTTTTTTGCACAAAAAAATGTGCGCAAATAGGTTCATTCTTTTTTTTTAAAGTGTGTTTAGCTGCCTTTGTGCAACTGCAGAGGTTCGCAGTTGCACAAGTGCGGCAATTTGAAGCCTCGGCTGGGACAATGTCCGGGGGGCGGGTGCCTGCTGCCAAGGTGCAGCAGGTAGCAACCCTGGACATCGCCCAGAAGAGGCCCCAAATAGGTTTGTTTCTCCTCTTTGGTTTCTCTTGACAGCTGTCAAAAGGCGAGCTGTGAAGAGAAACCAAAGGTACGAGTGATCTTTGCTCTCAAAAATTTACACCCCCTTCGTGGCAAGATCCTCATCTTTTTTTTTCCATCCTGACATCCATCGGGTGAGGCACAATTTGTACTTCCCCAACCCTTTTTTTCTGGGGAAAAGGAGTTTTGACAGCTCTGGGTCCCCTTTAAAAGGTTTTTTGACAGGGCAGTGGGGTTTTTTGGACTGGGACATATGGCTGTATGACATATGTCAGGGGAAAAGGGGTAAAGTTCAGATGAGCCATGGTGAGCTGGAAATGGCTTGCGATTGTGGCGGGGAAGGAGAGATAAGTCAGTCCTGCCGCGGTGTCCCCTGGGATACCTGTGGCAGGACCGAGGGGGAGGGAGGGGGCAAATACCCCATGGTCAGCCCAATCATCTGTCAGTGTACCATGGGTTGTTTAACCAAGAACCAACCTACCATGGCTTATTGCTAGGTTGGGTTGGCATGACGGGCAAACGCGCCCAGTGCCTTGCCCAAGGCCATCTAGCAAGCTACATGGCTGAATGGGTTAAAAGATCCCAGTAAATCACTCCAGTCACCGCATCACACTAGTTCTCTGTAAAAAGCAGTAGACAAATAGTATACTATTTAGGCCAAGAAATAGTGTACTGAATTTTTAGGATTTGTATGTATCCAAGTTGGAGCTTTGCTTAATATTTTGCAATTCATTCTACTTCCACCCCCTGTTCCGTAGCCTCCACTCAGAGGACTCACATGCACAGTGTATCCAAGTTCATGTGGCATCATGGCACCTGAAGTTTCCAAGAGCCATGTGGTCCTTCCTGCAGGACCTCTGAGCTTGCTGCCTGCAGATTACATGGATTTGGCCCTCCTGACTCCATGGGGGCAGTGAGAAGTACATCATCCACATCATGCAGAGAGGCTCAGGACACGAAACGGACAGGCATGTGCAAGCACACTGAGGGTCACACATGTAAAACACACACAGATCTGCCACTTGGGCCCAATTCATTTGAGCACCCTAGATGGCCAACTGTCGTCCGTCCCCCGCCCACCCGGCTAGATTGTACCATGTTCACTGCAATCAAATTATCAGGAATGCTGCTGCAAACATTTTAAATGCCTCTCAAAACCAGTTGCTGGAACACAAGTGGGAGGATGCTATTGTACTCATGTCCTGCTTCTGGGCTCCCCATAGGCATCTGGTTGGTCACTGTGGGAACAGAATGCTGGACTAGATAGGCCTTTGGTCTGAGCCAGCACAGCTCTTATGTTCTTAAATGCATGTTGAAGAGTGACACTGGCAAAAATGAGCATGTTTTAATCATAATGAACAATTTAGACAATCTGTTTGCCTGGATTGTAGCATAATGCAGCAGGGGTAGGGAAGGTTCTTGGATATGCATAGTGCTGCCTTAGGGAAAAAACATTGATGGGTTCTTTAACCCAGCCCTAGTGGGAGGCAGACTGATAGAAAAGGGAAAGCATAATATGTTTGATGTCCCTAAGGCTGCAATCCTAAACATACATTCAAAGGAGTACACCCTGCTGAACATAGTGAGACTTTCTTCTAAGTAATGGGAAGCCAAAACCTCCTGCAAAATGGTGATTTGTTCCATCAATTCCCAATATAATCAGCTAAGAATGGAAGCAGGGAAGCACAGAGAATATTGAGGAAGTTTTAAAAAATCAGCTTCTTACTCAATATCCTGTCAATACCAATGAAGGCATAAACAAAAGCTGCTGAGCAGAGGAGGACAGGAGAGACAAAACGGATGCTTCCTCCCTAGCATTTTCTAGCAGCTCATATCAGGCTTAGGGAATCCAGAGCCTCGAAAGAAACCATGGTTTTCAAAAGGGGTTTAACACACTGGAGTAATCTGCCTCTGAAAAGGGGGGGGTATTAATTAGAGTTGCTTCTTACCTGTTTCCAGATGTAATACCTCTCTGCTTTTATAATCATATCTACAATCAAGGCATGATTGCTCCTGGAAGCTACAGCTAGTGCAGTTTTTCCTTGCTGAAAATGCAAATAGTGAATTACCAAAAGTAGACAAGAAAACTGAGGCCACAGATGAGAAGGAGAAATAAGTTAGTTGGTTCTATAATTATCTATACGTCTAGTATCCCAATGCATGAAATGCAGAATTGACCTGTGGAGGAATGCACAATATAACAAGTGTTTTGGATGCCTGAAAATTAAAAAGGATGTAGTCCTCACAGGCAGTGGTGAGCGTAGCAACATGTGTTGAAACTATGGTTCGCTGGTCTGCAGTAGGACAGGACTTCTTGCAACTCCTTCAGCACTGATAATAGAAGATACTATACTTCCTATTACACTCCGAATGCAGTTCTACATTTAAGATGGCAATGCTGAGGACCAAAAAGGCAGCCCCTGTGTTTTCATGGATCCTCTTTCCCTAGGCCTGCTCCTTTTAAAAAATGAAAGTTCACTGCAAACCCATGTGGATATCAATCAAACCATCTCCTTACATCTTCCCATTCCATGAAAAAGCAAGAACACCTTCAGCTGGGTGGTCTTTCCAATCTTGTGGAATCCTGACAGCTTGTTTATTTTAATGACTAAGGGAACTTAAATCAAAACTGGAATTCATCCCTGTTTTAAGTATAATTCAGTTAAACCTTTGTTGACAGATCTAGGCTGAATATGCATATGCTGAGTTTATTCATTCATTTTGCAGGGAATCCTATGCATGTTTAGACAGAAAAGGTCCTTCAACTCCCAGCTTTCCCTAGTCAGCCATGCTGGCTGGGGAACGCTGAGAGTTGTTGGACTTTTTTCTATCTAAACATGCATGGGATTGTGCCCTTATCCTACTCTTCTTTCAAGGAGCGGCATGAGGTTATCCTCCTAACATCCCTGTAAAGTAGGTTAGGGTGACAGATAATGAATTGGCAAAGGCCAACCAGTTATTCATGGCTGGGCAGGGTTTTGAACTCAAGCCTCCCCAATCTATGTCAAATGAACTGTCTACTGTGCTGCAGTGGTTCTCATTAGTTAGAATGTCGCTTACAAAAGGTACAATAAACCAGCTGGTCTCTAAAACTGCCAAAGCACTTTTTGTCATCTGGTTGCCTACATGATTACCACATGGCTAGAATTTTCCATTATTTATTATCTAAATAATGCAGAGATAGAAAAGGTTGCCTGCTGAAAACATTTGCCCTCAGCCCATGGAGGGCAACAAGGAAGGCAGATGCTCATCCTCGCTGTCCTCCCCTGCGTTTTCATCATATGCCAAAGCAGAATGCCTGAATAGAGAACAGTCAGAAGGAATGACACCGTGGGAAGACACATATTAAGGAGCACCGACCAGGAGGTGAGCCAGCATAACAGCAAAATGAAGTGGGTAGGAGGGATACAGTGTAGTGAAAGTTTAGAAGGATTGTTTAATTAATAGAAAAAGGGTTTGTTTTAAGTTGACTCTTATAGGTAGCAAACTAGTTTTGCAACAAAGTGTATTCTCCTGTCCATTGTTTATGTCATAAATCAAGGTCTAACCAATCTGCCTACCACCCCTGCCCTTTTATTATAATAGGACTTGCATAGTTTCTCTTTTCCCTTTCTTCTTGGCACAGTTTTAACTAATATTCTGCTCTTTTACAATAAACAATTACAATAATTCGCCTTTAGTTATCCTTAAGAGCTCTGATAACATACATTTATTTGTAAATAAGTAAAGTGAAAGTCTATGCTAACTGTTGTGGCTTACATAGTGCTGCATTCCAATTAATCTCTCTGCTAGCCACTGACCATTCTGTAATCCAAGTACATTCCTGCTATTGACAGTTCAAGGCCGTACATATTTCTGTGACTTTATTGAGTTATCTATGTAATCCTTTTATGCCACTGGATTTACACAGAGAACAGCTGCTCACAACATAATTCTTCCAGATTTTCCATATGATAAAGAGCTTAAGCAGTAAGAAAGGAGAAACTCATTCCCTCCCACTGATACCAGTGCCTGAACTCTTAGAGCCAGTGGCCATATCCACAGGTTTTTGCCAGAGAATCCAATCAGGGGCAGTCGACCAATGCTTGCACATTCTTGGAAAAGCAGGCTCTGCATACAGTTCTTTCTCAGGAGATTCAAATCTTCCAGAGTAGCCTATATCCCATTATGCCACAGTGAATGTGACTCTATGCCATATATGGACTCAGGCAGTTGAGGCTGGTGGCTCCAATGTCAGTGGGGAGGTGTATCCACTCCACTTTTCAGTCTGAACTTTAAAGGAGCTGTCCATGGGGCTGGACCTATTTGGAGTTCAGGGTTCAGCACCATGGATAGCTCCTTAAAAGTTCAGACTAAGACCCAGAGTGGATACACCACCCCATTGACATTGGAGCCACCAGCTTCCACTGGACTTAGGATACACAAGAGGTATTTATAATCTCAGTGCTGTAGTACACACAGGGACAGAGACGAGGTGATGCCCCATTTTTTCTAACTGAGGGACAGAAGCACGCTTCAAGTGCAGCAACATGAGCCTTTGCCCCACAGAAGGAGGGTGCTAGTAATTAATGACACAGGCCTTTGCAGGTTTACTTGGAAATGCGCCCAACTGTGTTAACTGGGGCTTAGTCCCTTGTAAGTCCCAGAGAAACCCGGCTGGTGGGGACTAGGAGGAGGGCCTTTTCTGTGGCAGCCCCCAATTTATGGAACTCTCTCCCCAGTGACCTCCGCCATGCCCCTTCCTTGATTAGCTTCTGCCAGGCACTAAAAACATGGCTTTTCAGGTGGGAATATGGGGTGAGTTAGGATTTTTAAGTTTTGTACTGTTTTTAATTGTGTTTTATACTGTGTGTTCCCCCCCGCCTTGTATTTTATTGGACTGTACATCACTCAGAGTGGCCGGATGTCTGGCCAGATGGGCAATTCATAAATACAATAAATAAATAAATAAATAAGTGTGCCGGGCAGTGCCATCCAATGTGGCTGCCTATAGCCCTCTGAACTCGGGAGGATTACAGGATGCCTCCGCGCTTCCCTCGCCCTCCAAAACACGTAGATGGCCAATTTCAGCTGTCTTAAGTGTTTTACCCCTGCTCGCAAGGACGAGGGGCTGAGGCACTGCCAGGATTCCTCATATCTCAGGTGGAGCCTCACCCCTCCCCCTCCCCTCCCCTTGAAACGCCCTCCCAGCTCCAGCTCCGAAGTTGGCCTTCCATCTTCAGAGCCACAACCAGCACGGAAAGAACCACACTGGCTGTGAGGGTGGCAGGAGGGCGCTCTGAAGTCGGAGTTCCAGCTGCAACCTTGGAGCGCTTCTCTGAGGGCAGAGCCAGGACTCTGACTTTTCCTATGACTGGCCAGACAGCATCTACTGGCCAGAGGATCGTGCCCTCAATGACATTTCAGTTTGACAGTTAGATACTATGTTCTCCATTATATACATTTGGAGTTGGTGCCTCGCTGTACATTGGATCAAGGGTGGGGAACCTCAGGTCTGCAGGTTAAATCCATCCCACTGGAATTTCCCAGGTGGCCCCGCCCCTTCCCCTAGCTCCACCCCTTTCTTCCTACCACTGATCATTTGAAGGTTTCCAGGCTTTTGTGTGGTTTGTTCCCCATTCCAAAAGGTGGAAATGCCTCTCCTAAGGCTTACTTACTTGGTAGTAAGAGCTTTAAGCTAAACTATGCTGGTATTTTTGGCCCTGTCTTTTTTGCCTTCAGCCCTGCCCATTACTGGCCTCCAAGAGCATCTCTGAAATTGAACTGGGCCCTTGGGCTGAAAGAGGCTCGACACTCCTGCATGAGATCATTACATTTATTTTTGATGACTATTCCGTTGGGACCTAGGCAACGCATAACTTGCAAGAACCATGTCACACACAAAAAGAGTGCTTGCCAAGCCACAGGCAACTCCAGAATTTGATTTAAGGCTTTGGACAGGAAATTCAAGTAACTTGCTCTTCTCTGACTCTTCAGGGACACACCGCCAAATAGTCCTACTGGGTCTGCCTTTTACATCTGCTGAGATGTTTAACTTCCAAAAAAATAACTTTGATACCTTGGGCCATGGCTCCCATTGAAGAGATTCAATCTGTACAGTAATCCATGCACTGAGGCAAGTCAGTATGTCATTAATTGCTCTAATTTCTTCTGTTTTGGGAACACATTTCCCAACAGAAAGCAGAAAATGGAGTACACCAACAAACATTGCTTGGATGAGACACTTCAAAATGACTGCTAGGTGGCACCAAATGAATCAGAAAACCTTTTTCAGAGAACAATTACTACTTTATATCATTTTCTGCCTCACAAATAGAAAGAACAAGTACAGTATTTTATGTTTAATCTTACAGATAGCTTTTCTCTAAGTTAATACCAGATTTTTCACGTTTTAAGAAAGAGGCTAAATTGGTCTTCCCTGACCAGGTGCTCTCCAGATGTGTTGGAGTACAACACCCATCATCCACCAGCCAGCACAGTATCCATGTTGGCTGAGCATGATGGGAGTTGTAGTCCGACACATCTAGAGGGCACCAGATTGGGGGAGGATGGGCTAAATCAAGAGTTATATGTTAATGAAGAATATTTGAGAAGAGCAGTCTGTTCTAGATGCCAAGACACGTAGAGTAATTGCACCTACATAGAAATATGAATACTAGAAAGTACCTTATCCACAATGTTGAGGTCACAACCTGCCTTTAGCAGCATCTCTGTTACTTCCACATTTCCAAGGTCTGCTGCTAGATGTACAGGAGTTTGATGTCTCTTGTAGAAGGAAAGCAAAGTAGAAGAAGACAATTATAAAGGAATGTCCACCATTAACAAAAATATGATTTTAAAAAGTCAATATTCAGATCACATAGATAACAGAATGGTGATAATTACTGGGATAGATCCAGATTTAATCATACTTTGAGAAGACCCATTAAAATCAATGGGACAAATCAGTGACAACTAACTTGTCCCATTGATTTCAATGGGTCCAGTCTGACTAAATCCAGTTGGTTCACACTACAGGCTTAGAAGGAGAGGTAAGGAAATCACAAAATGGACCGGACCAGAACATTTGTTAAGAGTGTTCCCCTCTCAGGGAAATTAAAAATTGCAAGTCATGACATTTCTTGCTTGCCCAAACCTAGATGTTTTAAAGGAGGAAGTGCTAGCAGTACTCATGAGTAAATTAAGAACGTGCACTCCAGCCTGGTCCACCTCACAGGCCAGGACAGGTGGAATGGTGTTCATGACAAGAGGCCAAGGCAAGATCCTTGGATTTTTGCAGGAATACTTCTCCACACTTGACCATGAGCCAGTGGCCATTTTGATATGCATTCACTTTAAGGTTTAGGAATAGCCCTGGGATAAATAAGCTCTGCGTCTTAATTTAGATGAATAAATATGGGGTTGGTTTAAAATGTTACAAATTATGCCCCACTTGTACGTATGAAAATTCAACAGAAAATGGGAGGAATCAATAACAATAAAGCATCAGAATGAATTTTAGCTTTTCCTCAAATGTAACCCAACTAAATTTATGCTCAAAGAGAAGATGGGCTTATGGTGGAAACCCACAGCAGGAAGGTAACCAGTACTGTCACCTTTACAGTAAGAATACAAGCAGGAAAGAACTATAGATGCTGCAGAAGGGTCCAATGGTTAAGCACACCCAACCCTCCCACAATTAGGGGGAACCCTCAGTACTGAGGGCCAACATGTGCAGGGATTTCTACAAAAAGATGAGGTACAGACTTTGTTTATTTATTTATTTATTTATTTATTATATTTATACCCCGCCTTTTTTCCTGCAAGGAACCCAAGGCAGCTTACATAATCATCCTCCTCCTCTGCATTTTATCCTCACAACAACCCTGTGAGGTAGGTCAGGCTGAGAGTCAGTGACTGGCCCAAAGTCACCCAGTGAGTTTCATGGTCGAGTAGGGACTAGAACCCGGATCTCCCGAGTCCCAGTCCAACACTCTCACCACTACGCCACACTGGTTCTTGCATACATATTGCATCTAGATATACTGCTCAAGAGTTCACTAGGCTCTTTTTATCCTTTGTAGCATAAGTTGAGAAAGAACCTTTAGATAGACCTGGTCTAAAGTATCCAAAAGCTTCCTCTGACATCATCACAGACAAAGGGAGTAACTCTACTGAGAAGCCTAGCTCGACATATGTTAAGCAACTGATAATTTTCCCATCTTACTTTGTACCTTATTCTTACAATGGGCTTTTCTACATGAACCATTCATTGTGCTGTTAATCGCTATTTTTACTTTCAGTTTCGTTGCAGCACTGAGCTCTGAGCTCTACACAAAGAGCTCTTCCTTTCCTGCTTTTCTGCTACACAACCTCTAGGTGGAGCTGTGCTATAGCGGTATAGCACAAATACACCAGGAGACAGAGCGCCATTTTCTGCATTGCAATTTAATAGCTCATTTTCCCTGTTCTAAAAAAATCGGGAAAGTGCTCTGAAAAAAACAAAAGCAAAACTGGAATGACACTACGTTGTCTAAACAGCCCGTAAACAACTGTGAGTAAGAAATCATGAGAGCACAATAAATGCCTGGTGTAGAAAAGCCCAAAAGATAGCATGCATACACACACAGAAAAGAAAACACAATCTTCCATCTTAAAATTATATAATACGAAGGACAATTTCTCACCAGATTGAGAGAGTTTAGGTCATGGTTAGCATCTATTAAACTACTGACCACATGTAGGTTGTTTTTTATGATGGCCAAATGGAGAGGAGAATTCTTTTGCTGTAGACAGAGGAAAAGATTGTTACAACAGTGTGATAAAACGGTCAACGCAAGTGTTATTTGTTCACAGGAGATCTTGCTTGACCACACTTCTTCATTTCAGGGGGGGAAAGCCTACTTTCCTATGGGCAGAAGAAAGCCAAATTATTTCTGCCAAGGGAACTGTATTTGCCAAGCATGCCAGCAATCAAATGGTAGCAAACCATTATACACAATGGTCTGGTTTGCACATAACGCTAACCAATGGTTTACTTAACCCATGGTTTGTTGCCTTACCCAGGGTTTGTCTGGCAGACGATCAAACAAACGGTGGTTTGTTTTCTCAATCCCTGGGTTATTTATTTCCCTCTTCCTTCGCCCACTCCCTCCCTGTATCCCAAATGCCTTTCCGGCACTGTAGCACTGGCATGTAGAGTGGCTGGGTTGGGTTTTTTTTACTGCTCCTGGCCGCCGCCTCTGTAGCCTGGTCAAATAATAACCCATGAACAGCCTGCGGTTCTGGGTTCACACGTAACAAGAAGCCATGGTTTAAAGAATCCAGAGTTCACAACCCAACAACAAACCACATGTTCTCTTTCTGGGTTGTTCGTGGTTAACACACCATAGATTGTTAGCATGGCCATGTTCGCACATCACAACAACCCAGAATTCAACAACCTCTATCATGGGCTAGCATTATGTGCAAACCAGGCCAGTGAATTGTAACAAGGTGATAAACATATCAATATCAAATGGAAGTCCTAAGTCAAAATAGAACGCTTCAATATCTAGAGAAGAACAATCCTAACTGGGGTGGAGGTGGGAAGTGAAATGGCAGACGTGCCACTTCCAAAACCCTGCCCGGTAGGGCCTACTGGCTTGTCCTGGCCAAGGCAGGAGATGGGGGGGGGGGCAGCAGTTTTTTTCTTCTTCATTCTGGCAATTCTTTATTTTTTAAAATTCTCATCCCCCATTGGTTCCAGTGGGGGGAATTAAGTACACCAGCTCCAAAATGGCATAGTTGAGAGGCCCAATCCTGGGGCCTCTCAAGGAAACAAAGGGGTTTTGGATCCAGTGGATCCAAGGCCACCTCCGACTCAAGGCCAGATATCTGGCATCCCTGGAACACCCTACTTCAGAACCTACCACAGGCGGGAACACTGTCAGTGATTGATATATGTCTGCAGCACTTTCTGTAGGGGTAACTGGGACCTCCAGGGTGGAACATAGGAAGCTGGTTTATATTAAGTCAGACCCTTGGTCCATCTAGCCCAGTATTGTCGACACTGACTGGCAGCAGCTCTCAAGGGTTTCAGGCAGGATTCTTTCCTAGCCCTACCTGAAGAAGCTGGGGATTGTACCTGGAACCTTCTGCATGCAAAGCATGTGCACTGCCACTGAGCTAATATCCCCCCTCCTAAGTGTTCCCCTGCCAGTGGATGTGCCCCCCCTTGCCAGTGGAGCTCCCATCTGCTGGTGGAAAGAAACCTCCACCCCATCCTAACCCTCTCCAACTAACAGATCTGAGGGTTAGGATTGCTCTCTAATTCTATTTTATTAAGAAAAAGTGCCTTTCAAAGGAGAACTGCAATGAATAAATCAGTCCTATATTTAATGGTAAAAAAGTTTTTCTAGTCCCCAGGGAACATGCTATCAGGGCTTTTCTGCTGGATTCAAATTGCTCATAAATGATTAAATCTGAATAAATACTTTCCACTCAATAGCCTATTTGACAATTTGAAGCCTCGGGCCTACAACTAAGTGCCAGCCAAACTAAGCATTCAGAGTCACACCTGCACACTAGAAGTGCACTTTGCAAAATCACATCCTTGTAATATGGGAACTTATGGGTTGCTGTGGTGTAATGGATAGAATGTCACACTTAGAAGCAGCCGATCAGGGTTCCAATCCTCACATAGCGATGGCACTCACTACCCTTGGAAAATCTCCGACTAACCAACATCATATTGTTTTGTGACAATAAAATGGAATAAACACCACTCTGAGCTCCTTACAGGAAGAGCAAGATGCAAATAAAGGGCAGGATACAGATGTGATAGATAATAACCTATCAGAGAATGTAGACAATTTGTGCATTTTGATAAAGCCTAAAACCTGGAAAAATAGGTAAAATATTAAGCAAGTGTATAAACTAATCTATCTTCTCAGCCTTCAACGTTTCACTAAACATTTCCAAATTTTTAGCATAGAGCTCTCCGTCAAATGAATAAAAAATGTTCTCATGTCAATGATATATACAGTATGATAATTTTGGGAGCAGACTTAAATATCGCCTCTAGGAATGAGACCTGGATGAACCTTATCTACCATTAACAGCTGGTGGAAAACCAAGTAAACAAAATTGCACATCAAGGTTGGCCAAGATTTTGAAATGCAACAAAAATCGGTTTAATAGCAAACAAAATATGTTACTCAAATGATAACCATAAGGAGTAAATGTTTAGGTTTATGAGGGTTACGTCCAAAACAGATTACTTTGTATATAGTATCAGCTCCAAATGTGCTAGAATATTAAAATACTTCTCTCTCATTAATAGTAAATGTGTGGATTTTCCATATACAACTGACTGTAGTGAGAAGATGGAGACATACAGCCCTTTCTTGTACAGTAATACCTTGGATTGCAAGTAACTTGGTCTGAGAGCTTTTTGCAAGACAAGCAAATTTTTAAAATAAATTTTGACTTGATAAACATGCAACGTCTTGCAATACAAGCGTAGGGATGTAACCGCTCACCTTGAGCAGGCGTAGCGGGCCGAAATCGGCCCCGCTCACGCCCACCAGAGACTCGCTTTGATATAAGAGTGTTTTGGATTACAAACACGGTTCCGGAACGAATTATGCTTGCAATCCAAGGTATTACTGTAATAATATACCTTGCTGTATAGACCTTTATTCCAGTATACCATCTATTGTTGTGGGTCTTTCATTTGTAAAAGGGGGCTGCAATCCTATACACCAGGGGTGCAGAACCTCAGGCTTGGGGGCCAAATCCAGCCCTTCAGGGAGCCCAATCTGGCCCTCTGGGGTTCCCCAGAAGGCCATGCTCCTTCCCCTTGCCCCCAACCACCAATTTCTTGGTGGTTTCCGGGCTTTTGTGCCCTTGTCCCCTCCATTCTAAAAGGTTGAAATACCTCTCCGAAGGCTTAGCTACTGGCAGGAAGAGCTTGAAGCTACAATAGGCTGGCATTTTAACTGAACTGCTTTTACTCTGGCCCCACCCACCACCTGAATACAGCCCCCAAGAGCTTCTCTGAAATGGAATTTTGCCCTTGGGATGAAAGAGGTCCTGCACCCCCTGGTGTACATACTTACCTGGGAGTAACTCAGTGGTGCTTGCTTACTTCTAAATAGGCATGCATTGGATTGAGCTGTGTATGTTCTAGTTCTTGAAAATTATAAAGCTGTTAAGCACAATCCTGCCGGAGTAGCACTTTTAACTATCATTGATTCTGATGAAAGGGGTCAGGCTTAACACTCCCATGGAAATCACCAAAGTTTAAAATGCTTGACTGTAATTGGTCTACTATTCTCATTATTTATACAAACTGTGGTTCTCCTTATTTTGTGTCCTGAATTATGCATGGCTCTAGCATTGTCAATGTATGGCTTGACAAGAGAATCTTGTCAAGAAATATCAGAGTTGCATAAAAAAAACTGAAAGGCATAACATCTGGGGCAAAAAGAGAACTCACCTGAGACTGAGCACCCAGATCTATATTTTTAGTGATAAGAAATGTGACCAAAGGTGTATGTCCATTCTGGGTTGCAATTTGCAATGCATTGGTATTGTGCTGAAAAAGAGACGATGGAAAAAGGGGAAATTATTTTTATGATCGTTAATAAATCAAAATAATAAGAAAGATTAGTAGCATTAGGTGCCTTCTTGTCTGCAATGCTATGTTCTCTTACCTAGGGATGAACTCCATTGAACAAAGTTATTAAACATGCATGGGATCAGTGTTTCACATGGAAAGCAGGACATTTCCAAAATGACCGTCATTGCTACTTTCTTCACAACTGTTCCATGCCATAGATTTCAATTAGACTGTAAATGTTTTAGCTAAGAGACACCATTAACAAGTAATTAGACATTCCAATTTATATGCTTTTAGAACATTACTGGGGGGGGGGAGTTTCCTTTCTGCTTCTGCCAAAAATGAATCAGTCGTGAGTTTTCTTGAGCTTCCACATGACAAGAGACAAAAGATCAGGACGCTTCTTTAATTAAGAAAAGAAATAATAAAAAGGGAATAGGAGTAGGACCAAGGCAAAAAAGGGGGAGGGAAAAGGATGAGTAGATCTAACAAAGTATAAGGAAGCAGTTTGCCTTTCCACATAATACTTGAACTAGAAAACACCCTATTGAAAATTCAAGTAATGGATTTCATGTAAACAATATAATTGGTTTTATATAGCATGCATTTATCTTTGGCATCATTTTGCTACCTGAAGGAGTGATGTTCAACAGTTGTCTGTTTCTTTTTCTTTTTTAAGGACCTGGCAGCTTGGACGATATTGGTGTATGAACATAAGAACATAAGAAGAGCTGTGCTGGATCAGACCAAGGGTCCATCCAGTCCAACATTCTGCTCACACAGTGGCCAACCAGCTGCCCAGGGGATCCCACAGGCAGGACATGAGTGCAAAGCACCCTCCTGCCCATGTTCCCCAGTAACTGGTGTACATAGGCATAATGCTTTAGGACATATCCAGATAGCAGCTTCTCTAGATCTTAGTTTGGTAGCACATAGTGGCTTATTTCCCCTGCCCTAAGTGTGCCAGGGAGATTTACATAATTATACTCAGTAGCCCATAGGTTCTGGCCAGGTTCACATGACATGACAAGCCCTGCTTGAGGCCTCTCAGAGGAATGAAGGCACTTTGGATAAGGCAGATCTTGGGCTGCTTCTGACTCACCCTTGGAATGTCCCATTTCAGGGCCTACCACTGCTGGCAGTAGATCTATGCCCACAGAACTTTCTGCAGGCATAAGCAGGGATTTGGGGTAGATGCCCCGTGGAGCTCCGCTTCAGCAGCACAGAGGGACGTCCAACCCCATCCTAATCTCCTTCAGCCAGTGGATCTGGGGATCAGGATTGTGCTCTAGGATATTTTCTATGAAAGGCCAACTTCCTTTTCTTCCTGAATCATGGTTAAAATGACAACTGGATGTGCAAGAAGGTGGACAGTGGGCAATGGAATGCTCCATTATTATTCCTGGCAATATCCTAAAGCATCTGCGTTTGGTGTGGCATTTTAGTTCATAAAGCTTTTTGTCTTCAAAGAGTATAAAACATAAACAATTGGTTATATTGTTGTGATAGCAGAGAACCCACATTCTTCAGCTACAAAGTTGTCTACAAATTTTAATTCATCATTAATTACATCACTTATATCCTGCCTTTACATAAAATTGTGTGCAAGGTGGCCAGTAATATAAACATCATCTTTTTTTTTAACCATATTAAAAAAAAACACCATAAAACTGCACATGTATTAGTAGTAATGCCCACCTTTTAAAGGTGAACAAATACAGGTTATATTTAACGACAAGGTAAGAGAAGAAGTTATTTTATAAATATACAGGGTAGGACATGTACATTCATGTCTGCATATGTCCCTGTGAAACATGGGGAGCCCTGTAAAAAAAAAAAAAAAGCTTTTAAAAAGAAGCGGAGTGCTCTGTAAAAGGGGGTGGCTCACACTTTTCCACCTTCCTGAGCACCTAGAACCATGGGAAAGGGTGGAAAAGTGAGAGGACCCTTAGAGGAGTCAGATTTTTTTTAAAAAACCACACACCTTGAGGAGCTCGCTGCGAAGGGGGTGATCTAGTGGCCACGCCCTTTTCGCAAGCAAAGATCACTCTGGCTTTGGTTTCCCTTGACAGCTTGCCTTTTGACAGCTGTCAAGACAAACCAAAGTGAAAAACTGGCAGCCTCTCTGGGTCAATGCCCATGAGGGGTGTCTGCTGCACTTTGACAGCAGACACCGCCCTTGACATGGCCCAGGCGAGGCATGCCGTTCCAGGACCTGTGAAATTGCGCAAGTCAACTATATTTTTTTTTTAAATGAAAAGATTTGCACACATTTGGGGCTCATTTTTTTTAAAAAGGGGGTGACAAACCAGTGACAGCTCCTCCAATGTGCTACTTGGCACTTTGAAGGGGCTATCACTAGCTGCCAAATCAGAGATCGTTTTTCGCGATTAATGAAAAAAAAGGAAAAAATGGGTTAGGGGGGGGGAAGCCACAGCAAGTGCAAAAGGGCTCATTATCATGGCAAGGAGGGCAGACAAGATGGGTCCTGACATGGGGTCCCCTGGGATTCCCACTGGAGGACTGAGGGGTAAGGATGGGGGGGACAACTCATGGAGAGTCCAATCATCTGTCAGGCGCAACGTGGGTTTCTTCACGAATAACCCACCCTGCGTAGCTTAATCACAGGGTGGGTTGTCATCACATGTGAACATGCCCAGTGACTGGGTATGCACAACTCAACAAGCATCATGGGTCACTAGCCACAGTGGGTTGTCGTGTCATCTAAAACCAGAGAGCTTCCTGCAGGGTGGCTTATTCTGGGGCAACAAGCCACACTGACAACAACTCATGGCTTGTTCTGGGGGTTGTTTGACCCACAATTGGTTGTGGAGTTTTCTGAAACCGGGAGACTGATTCCATCATGGATTGTGGGGAGCAGCTAGCAAGATGCTCACCAAAAGCGGCAAAACCCCCTTGCTGCTCTTTGTGATCTTGCCTTTGCTGCTGCCAGCGACAGCCCCTCCACCAATGCCTAAGCAGCACTTCAGAGCAACCATCACTGGTTAGGCACCATTTTTTAAAAAGAAAAAAAATCCAGAAACGTGCGCAAACGTCTTCATAATTTTTTTTTAAAAAGATTTTTGCAGGTGTGAAAGTGTGCACTTATGGCTGCCCGATATATGTAGTCTTGCCGGGTCAATGTCCTTGTATGTTTTGGCTGTCAAAGGGAGTGAAGTGTAGTTGGTAAGGTAGATAGAAACTAACAAGGCAAATGCATATAGGCTAATTCGTGCACAGTTGCCGAGCTGTCAGCGTTAAAGGGGGGGGGAGGGAAGCAGAAGTAGGTGCAACAAAAAGGGGGTGGTGACAAGATCTCTTGATTTAAAAAAAATACAACCCCAGTTGCACATTTTTGAGGCTCCGATTTATTTATTTTTAAACGGCGGTGAACAAAAAGGGGAATTGATAGGAGCAGGGAGGGGGAGGCAAGACGGCTTCTGCTGTGAAGGACACTGGGATACTGGCTGGAGAACTGAGGGGGAAGGAGGGAGATAATAAGCCATAGTGAGTAGTCATCTGTCAGGCGCACCATGAGTTCCATGAACAACCAACCCACACGGTGGCTTATTCACAGGGTGGCTTAGCATGGCGTGTAAATGTGGCCACTGGCTGGCCCAGGGTCACACACAACAAGCTTACTGGCTGAGCAGGTATTTGAACTCAAGTCTCCCAAGTCCTAGACCAGTGTTCTCCAACCTTGGGTCCCCAGATGTTTTTGGCCTACAACTCCCAGCATGCCCCAGCTAGCTGGGAGTTGTAGGCCAAAAACATCTGGGGACCCAAGGTAGGAGAACACTGTCCTAGACTATCACGCTGATCACTACACCACACTGACTCTACACAATGAACCACTACACAAAATTGTTATAATCCCATGTTTGGGCACATTACATGTTAATCTGAAGTGGTTCAAAATATAATTTCAGTAAAATGACTATGAAGAATACCAAGGGTATCAACATACTTTGTTTGAAATATTGATGTCACTTCCTGCTTCCAGTAAGAGATCTGCACATTTTTCATAGCCTCCTTCAACAGCCAGATAAAATGGTGTTTCACCATTCTAAAATCAAACAACGCACAAAGAAAACAATTAACTGACATTCAAATAGGGTTGGCACCAGGCTTGTAGATAGCCCCTTTAATACTTGCCTGTGGCAAGTAAGAATTTCCTCAGATAACCAGGATGCGGTATTTTTAGTTTTAGTAAATTGTAAGAGTCGGTATTTTTTTCCTTGCATGCCATTGATTTACGGTGGTATTTGTGGGTCTGCAGTGTAGCAGTAAAATTTGCAGGCTTGTATTTTGGTGGAGTTGCTTCACATAAGCTTATTTACAAGGCTGGATGCCACCTTTTTTTTTCTGGCAATGTTCTCTTTTGTTTTACAGTTGGCTAACAAGCAAAAATCTAACAAGTAAAGCAGTTCCCAGCACTGATATACAGTGACAGGGCAAGCTGCACTGTTGAATTTTTCTGTTAAAGGTTCAGGAGCCCTGCCAGATTAAAAAGGTGGCATTTGAATCAAGGGAACACACTCAGGGCTAATTTGGATGTTCTTCTTTTCGTTTGGGAGCACACAGAAGTGGAGGGGCCATAGTTCAGTGGTAGAGTGCAGCATCTCCAGGTAGGGCTGGAAGGAATCCTGCCTGAAACCCTGGAGAGCTGCTGTCAGTCAGTGTTGACAATACTGGGCTTGATGGACCCCCGTGGTCTGACTCAGTATAAGGCAGCTTCCTATGTTTCTGTTAAACAACATGCCACTGCTTAGGTTGGGCAAGAAAAAGATAAAATTTAAGATAACAGCATGGTCTGAGAGCACATGTGCAACCACCTCACTGTTGCTAAACAGGTCTGGGTCTGCTCAGTGCTCACATGGGAGACCTCCTAGGAACCCTATGCACAACACACCTTGAGTTCCATAAAGGAAGACGGGTGGGATATAAATGTACTAGATAAATATCAGATCTGTCTATGAAAATGCATATCAGAGAACACAGATCTGGCATCTTTGCGTTATCTGTTTGCACATTACCTTTGTCCTCGGCGCACAGATATGCAAGTACTCATCTGCTAAATCTAGAAAAAAGTAACTTCCAAATTGCCCCACTGGTTTGATCAATGATGCTAGCCAGTCTAATGCAATGTTTGGAGCAAATCACTGTGCCCAGCATGTGAGGGAAGTGTTTGCAAAGGCAGGAGAAATCTGCAACAGTTCATACCTGCTGGATCATCCTTCTGTGGCAGGTGGGAAATGATGCAAACTTCTTCCCTTTTCCTAGCCCACTACAAGAGAGGGAAGTGGCAATACCAGATAGCCCCATCTACTGCCCGATTCAGCCCCAGAAACCCTCTCTCCCTTCCTCATTCCCACAGGCTTTATTTGCCAGTGAAATTCCAAATTTTCCAAAAACCATATGACTGGGTTCAGACAACACGATAACCCACACTCAAGGGTTGAGTATGGGTTGAATGTGGGGTTTTGTTGAACCGTAGGTTGTTGTTGAAATGTGGGTTATCATGTTGTCTGAACCCAGGCAAGTTAACAAACCACAGTTCTCAACCCAACAATAAACCATGGGTTCACTTCGTGTGTTGTTTGTGGTTAACAAGCCATGACTTGTTAGCACAGCTGGGTTCAATAACACGATAACCCACATTTCAACAACAACTCTTGGTTCAACGATAACCCACACTCAATCCGTGAGTGTGGGTTATCGTGTTGTCTGAACCCAACCCAGTCATTATTTATGCTAGTTCATGATATTCTCCATGGCCTACAACAATGTGTGCCATTTCCTATGCGGAGATACCTATTTGTTAATTAAGTACTAGATGCATTAATTTCTGAAACTATTCAGAGTTCAAAGGGACTTACACACAGGTACGAGTGTATAGGAACCTGAAACCAATTTGACAGTTTGAAAGCCATTTGTTGGCTTTCAACAAATGGCTTTCAAACATATATTTTCTTTATTTTCTTTACATCTTTCTTTTTAAAACTTTATCTGCTTTTCATCTTTATTCTTTCATTCATTTAGTATATTTCTTACATTTCTCATATTTTTACCTGATTCATTCCATTTATTTCTTCCCACTGCTCCAGAAGAACTTCCACCACCTCACTGTGGCCATTTTTAGCAGCCAGATGCAAGGCACTGTTTCCTTCCTGCAAACACACACACACACAGAGAAATATAATGTATAGTCACATTACCAAAATAAAACATTCTTGGAGCTAATAGCAACTCTATATGCAAGTGCATACATGATGCATTGTCAGGTGTGATATGGAATCGGCAATCTGGCATATGACCTTTCTAGCATATAAGCCTGCAAGCAGACTTTTAAAGATTTTTTAATGGACTTCATACAGTTCACAGTGAGTTTGGGAATCATCTGACTAGTGCTATTCTATTTTTAAATTTTGTTAATTTAAAGAACATTTTCTTTGGCTTGTTTTGTTAATTTATATATTTTATGGTGTTTTTTCTGTCATACGTATGTGTTGCTTAGCAAAATATAAATGCTTTAAATAGATTATTATTGTTCATAACAATAATTATAGTAATAGCAGCTTCTGTTTATCTTTAAAAAGCATATTTCTAATCCCCAGGGTTGCAGAGAAAGGTAGGTTTGGTAATGTGTGGACACTCATCTTCCTCCCGCATGTACTTCCCTCTCCAACCCTAAAGGCCTTTAGACTCATTCTTCCCACCTTTTCTTCATCTGCTCCTGTTTCTCTCCATTCCAGTGGAGTGGAGAGATCATAGAATCATAGAAAAGTAGAGCTGGAAGGGGCCTACCAGGCCATTGAGTCCAACCCCCTGCTCAATGCAGGAATCCAGGTCAAAGCATCCCCGACAGATGGCTGTCCAGCCGTACCTTGAATGCCTCCAGATTGGGAGAGCCCACCACCTCCCTAGGTAGTTGGTTCCATTGTCTTATTGCTCTGACAGTCAGGAAATTTTTCCTGATGTTTAGGTGGAATCTAGGTTCTAGATACAGAGATTAGACAGAAGAAAGGGCCTGAAGCAGGAGTCAAATGCCCTAGCATACCTGGAAAAAAAGGTAAAGTTAAAACACAAGTTTTAACCACCATTAGCTCTGTTTAAAAACTAATCAGCCAATCTCATGGGCAGAGCAATCCTAACAAGAGGCAGAAGGGGAGATCATTGCAGACATACCATGGTACCTTGAGCCCTGCTGGCACACAAGTGGCCAAGGGGAGAAATGGTGGTGGGTGGTTTCCTGCTGGTTTTCCTCCCAATGGTTCTCCTTTTGCTTTATTTTCCCTCTCATTGAAATCTACAGGAGAGAAATTACCTGTGCCAGGCCAGCCTCACAGTCAAATGGAGGGGCTTTGGATCCAATGTATCCAAAGCCACCCCTACCCCATCCCCGGAACACCCCCGGAACACCTGTTTCATGGTCTGCCTCTGCCCACTAGCAGAAGGAACCAGTGTAGATTTACACCTCTGGAGCTTTCCATAGACCTAACTGGGAACTCTGGGGTGGACACTCACACTGCCAGCAGAGAACTCTCTCCGCCCCGTCCTAACCCCTTTTGGATCGCTGTCCAAGGGGGTTAGGATTGTTCTCTGCATCAATATCATTCTGTCTTTCACAGAGCAGAGACTTTTTAAATGTAAAATAAGATGACCAATTGCTTATCAAAAGGAAGCACTAGTACTAAGAAGGATAATTTGGCACTACATTGATACAGATAAAAATATTTTCTTATATAAGTATGATCGCTAGTAAGCTGAACTTTGGTATGCATTATTATACGGAATTGTCAAAGGGAATGGCATACAAATAAACACATATATAGCAGTAATGTTTATTGAATGCAAAAGTAAAATTAAACACTGATATTCTATTTTTCTGTTGTCTTTATTGCCAGAATCCATACCATCTTTTAATACAGTGTTCAGCATCATAGGTAAAAATACAGCTTTTAGTTGAAGATATCACTTTATAAAACACACGAAGCCAAGTAATACACTTTTCTTGGAATTCTTGTAATAGACTTACTTTGTCCTTTTCTGTGGTGAATAAGTTAAGGGAAATCAACTCATTTATCATTTCTACATGCCCCATTTCGGCTGCCAGAAGGAATGGCTTTCTGCCTTTCTAGGAGACAGTAAATGATAAAGATGTCAGTATGGAAGGGGGAGAAAAACTCTTGTAGAACTTTTGCTAACCATTAGAGTGTCCTTAAACCAGGTGTGGGTAAGCTCCGGCCCTATGGCTTCATGCAGCCCTCAGACTAATTTCAAAAGCCCTCTGGAAGTAATAGGTTCAGACTCTGGTGAGAATGATCTGCCCTTCTCCAGCAGGCCGCTGGGTGGGAGGAAGAGAGAGAAGGGGGTGGCAGAATGAGAGAGATTGAGAGAGAGAGAGAGAGAGAGAGAGAGAGAGAGAGAGACTGGGTTCATACAACACGATAACCCACACTCAAAGGTTGAGTATGATGAACAACCCACAGTTCACAACCCAAGAACAAACCATGGGTTCTCTACATGAGTTGTTTGTGGTTAACAAGCTATGGTTTGTTAGAGCAGCTGGCTTCAAAGAACACAATAACCCATGTTTCAACAACAACCCACGGTTAAACAGCAAACCACACTCAACCCATACTCAACCCTTCAGTGTGGGTTATCGTGTTGTCTGAACCAGAGAAAAGGGCGTGGCAGAGAGGTAGAAAAGGGGTGGCGTCAACCAAGTTTGACTCCGGACTGGCACACTGCTAGGGTCAGCCCACCCACTGCTGGCATGTGACCGCCTGCCCCCCAGATAATCCCCCAAAGGAATCTGATATTTGACAGAAAAAAGGTTTCCTACCCCTGCATTAAACCCACAGATTCACATTCCTTTTCATGTGGCTGTAAATGCCTGTACAAATAGTGAGACATAACTTCTAGATGCTTGTGGCCTAGCTATACTCCACTATTCCATAACTCGTCAGTACCAGAAACTACAGAGGAAAGTGAGTAAGAGACTACAGACTACTATTATTAAAATGTATTTTGTGCTAACAGAACATACAAGTGATGCATTCCATGTTCAGAAGGATTACACAATCCAATAAATCAGCCTTCCCCATCCTGGTGCCCTCGAGATGTTTTGGATACAACTCCCAGCTGCCCAGCATTCCTCACTATTGGCCAATGGAGTTGGAGCCCAAAACTATTGGGCCGATGGGAGTTGGAGCCCAAAACATCTGGAGGACATCAGGTCAGGGAAGGCTGCAATAAACAGGCAATACAGGGATGGAAGAGATGCCAGTCACTGAAATATGTGTAATAAGTAGGAGTATGGATAAAGTGAGGATCCAGCAGTTCAGGAAAGGCTGAAGGAAATAATAAGGAGGGGCCTGTGGGCTCTCCTCATTAATGAGATATGGCTAGATCAAGGGTGCTGAACCTCTTTCTGCCTGGGGGCTAAATTTAATTTCAAGAAGCTCTCGGGAGCTACATTCCAGTGATGGGTGGGGCCAAAGGCAAAAGGTGTAACTCAGCCTTAGGACAGTCTTCTCCAACCTTGGGTCCCCAGATGTTTTTGGCCTACAACTCCCAGCATGCCCCAGCCAGTTGTAGGTCAAAAACATCTGGGGACCCAAGGTTGGAGAACATTGCCTTAGGAGAAGTATTTCAACCTTTTAGAATGGGAAAAAACTGCACAAAAGTTTGGGAACTACCAAACAATTGGTGGTTGGGAGAAAGAGGGTGGGACCAGGAGAAGGGGGTAGGACTATCTGGGGATCCCCAGAGGGCTGGATTGGGACCCCAGTTGGGTCAGATTTGGCCCGCAGGCCTGAGGTTCCCCATCCCTGAATCTGAGTGGGATAGTGTGCCATGCAGAAAACACAGAGTGGAAGAAGAAAGCTGAAAGGATTGATAGTAGAGAGCAAGAAGGGACTAAATGGAAATGACGGAGGAGCTGTAGCCTGTAACCATAGGCAAAGTGATGGAGAATTGTAAATATGAGGACCAGAAGCTTGAAATGGATGTAGAACATGATAGGGTGCCTGTATAAAGACTTAAGGAAAGGGGCAACATCATCATAAAGACAGGAGTAAAAAATACATTTAGCAGATGTGTTTAGCCTACAAAGCTTAAACTACAAATGTCAGTTTGGTTAACTCTCCTGTAGAAACGTTTATTTGAAACCACACAGATTAAAGAAGACAAAAAGAGCCAATTTGATAACAGCTTACATTAGTGTATCCTCAATGTAAAAGAATACAGTCTTTTCACTGCCAAAAGTTGGTTCAGTAAAATATATCAAATTACACAAGCAGGCTGCAATCCTGAATATATTATACTGGAAGTAAGCCTTGCTGATTTCATTTAGTGGTACTTGATGAGTAAAATGATATTTTATTAGGGCTTTTGAGCTGGTTCCCTGTAATCAAATGGAGCCTGAGCATCTTCTGAAGGTGATGTAAGTCTTCTTCATTTGGGCAAGCATCATAAGAATCTGCCTTATACAGACTATAATAGGTCCTTCCAGCCCCATTACCTGAAATTATTTTTGAGTGGGGGACTGAACAACCTTCTACATGCAATGCATATGTCCTACCACTGGGCTTCAGCCCCTCACCCACATCAATAAGCTGCAAATTTTAAAAAGCTTATTTTAGTGCTGTATGTTTATATGATGGGGAGAGCAATCCTATGGCCCCTAAACATTGTCTGGGGGGGGGGCCATAGAATAATTCGCATTTCCAGCTCCAATGTCGGAGACAGAGCCCTGACCTTGGTGCTGTGAACCTATGCTCCAATCCCCCTCCCCCCCCCTCGCAGCCAGTGCGGAAAGAACCATGCTGGCTGCCTCTCCGAGGTCAGGAAATCAACCTCAGAGAGGGGGTAAAGGGGGCGTTCCAGGGGGCAGGGAGGGGAGGAGACTGGAGGGACCACCAGGAAACAGGCTTTCTTGACAGCACTCCAGCCTCTTTCCCTCCCGCTCTGAAGTGCCCCAGCTTGACAGCTGAAAATGGCTGTCTAGCTAAAACACAGAGTGGGAGAAGCAGCCGGGAGCCGGAGATCACCTCCTCCACTCCTCCAGCTCTGCATTGGATGCTCATAAGCCTCCAAGATCAGGGGCTTACGAGCATAGGATTGTAAGGATTGCGCCCTTACATACTTAACCTTTTAAATTGTCTTGAAGGAAGGTGTTGTTTTACGAAGGCTAATGTTCGCTCTGAGCCCCGGTGGAAAGTGTGAGTACAAATGCATGGAGCATCAAATCCCATATGGCAAATGCTTCTGTTCAATGTAACACAACTACATCACTTTGCTAGCCAAGAGAAATTGGAAAGATAATTGGAGCAAAAGTCAATCCCCACAATATTCAGAAAATACAGAGAAAAATGTAGCTGTGACTATATTCATAATTATGCTGGGTGTTTATAAAGAAAAGTATTCACAAAATATTACTAATATCCATTGGCAGATAGCCCATATTATATTATATAGACATGATACCTCATCAGGTTTATTAAGATCCATCAGGTGTAGGTCTTGGATAAAATAATCCACTATTCTAACATTATTGTTCTGAGCTGCGAAATGCAAGACATTCAATCCTTCCTAAGGAAAAGACAAAACAGTTCTGTAAAACTGAATTAGAATTTCTTCTATTGTGCAAGTATTAACGTTGCTTTACATGCATCAGTAACAAACCTGGTTCTTTGCTTTTTGATTAGCACCTGCTTTAATTAACATCAGCATTATATCCAAATTTCCAGACCATGCAGCAAGATGAACTGCAGTAAGTCCATGCTACAAATAAAATAAAAAAAAGTTACACAAGAAGTCACAGGGAATTACAAAAAGTCACAGTGAAATTTTAAACTGTTCTTTTCTATTTGACTGCATGAAATTATATAATCGATGAACAAAATTAATGGGGACTAGATCATTAAATTCCACAGGATTTATTATTATTTATTTACAAAAATTTTAGACTTCTATATATCTAAAACAGATTCTCGAGCAATGAACAGTAAAATAAAAGAGAGAGAGAGAATAAAAATACAAAAGAATTAAAATATCTAAAATCAAGTTATTCCAATAAAACTGTGGCTGGCCATTCAGAAAAATGTATTTGGGACATATCCATTTACCGGTAAATGTATGGCTGGGAAAGGTAAAATCCCAGATGTGTGGATACTTTGACAACATGTATGCAGCTCCTTTTGCGCATTCACGGTGCTTCACATTCAATATTTCATGAATTCTTTTGACAAAGCTATACAGTAGGGAAGTAGGTTAGCATCATTATCCCCATACTGAACTAGTGAGTTCATATTTGAGGTGACATTTTATTCAGAGACTTCAGTTTGTAGTCTCACAAGCTCTTTTTGAGTGCATATATTATGTAGTAGAGCTACCCTTAAAGAGCACTCACTGAACCAAAAAGCAGTCTGCTTACTTACTTTAACCACAGAAAAGTATCTAATAGCAATGATGTAACAATAAGTGCATTTCTTCTAATTCCCCTGATCCTAATATTCAAAAATAGCTACTTCTAAAGACATTATTTGTTCAAAGGTAAGAGGAACAATCTTCCTAAATCCATTTTGTAGAATTTAAATATATATTTAATTTGTGTATATATGGCCCTAACTCTCATTTTATTTGACACAAGGTCAAAATTCCCATGCCTTTCAACAGAGCAGTGCAACTTTCAAAATGTAAATGTAAGCATTACTCTTCCCCCCCTCCCCCAAGAACTGGTTGCAACCATATTGTTAGGTGGTCAAGAGATGAATTCAAATACTTTTATGATAGAATTAAGTGATACAGTATTCAGTGGGTTCTGATAAACTGGGGTTCACATTACAGCAGTGTTCTCCAACCTCGGGTCTCCCATGCTGGCTGGGGCATGCTGGGAGTTGTAGGCCAAAAACCTCTGGGGACCCAAGGTTGGAGAGCCCTGCATTAGAGGAATGCTAACAGTAATTTTTTTAAAAAAACCTAGTTGAAGTAAGATTGAATCTATGAAGTTGCCTTAGGGTGCAATCCTATGCATGTTTATACAGAAAAAAGTCCTACAACTCCCAGCATTCCCCAGCCATCCATGGCTGACTGGGAATGCTGGGAGTTGTAGGACATTTTTCTGCCTAAACATGCATAGGATTGCGCCCTAAATGAATGAATGAATAAACTCAGCATATGCATATTCAGTCTAGATCTGTCAGCAAAGATTTAACAAAGGTTTAACAACACAGGTTTGCCTTAGGGCGCAATCCCATGCATGTTTAGACAGAAAAAAGTCCTATAACTTTCAGCATTCCCCAGCCAGCCATGGCTAGCTGGGGAATACTGGGAGTTATAGGACTTTTTTCTGTGTAAACATGCATAGGACTGCGCCTTTGAACAGTGTGGAAACTATTGATCCACTACCACTCTATACTGACCAGTCCTTGACCAGCCATTCTCAAGAAGAATCATTGCTAAACTTGCTTCCTAAAATTGTTTAACTGGAGATGCCAGGAATTGAATCTGGGACCTTGAAAAGCCTTTACTTTTATCACTGAGTTATGGCCCTCACCCCAACTAAGATCTGATTAGGTAGTTTATCCTGTGCTGAGATGCTGTATTGGATGAAAACACAATAGTATATCATATTAAACCAGAGGTCCTTAACTGTTTTGGCCCCATGGGCACATTTGGGAATTTGAGAAACTGTTGTGGGTACCACCATAAAATGGCTCCCATGGAGGATGTGGCTAGCCATATAATGGCTGCCATAGGGGCCTGGCTAGTCAAGAATTGAGTGGGGAGAGAAATAGCGAGGCTAGAGGCTGGGAGAAATGGAAAGAGTTGCTTCCTGGCCTGCCTAATCTTTTTCTGTCCATGCAGACCTTTCCCTTTGCTCTCCTTCTCTCTCTACTCTCTAGCCTATTTCGCTCCCTTCCCTGTCCCTAGCCTTCTTCTTTCTCTCCCTTCCTAGCCCCTGGACTTGCTCTTTCTCTCCCTTTATTTTGCTGTTTCTCTCCACTCCCAGCTTCCAGACGCACTATTTCTCTAACCCACCTCTTTACCTCACTGTTTCTCCCCACTCCTAGCCTCCAGCCTGGCTCTTTCTCTCCTCTCTACCCCTTTGCCTTGCTTTGTGTTCCTGTCCGCTGAACACCTGATCAGCAGCAGGTTCATGAACAGGAAGGAGAACCTGGTACCCTAACATTTTTCAATTGTTTTTATTTTGGGGGGGCAGGGGGCAGGGAGGGAGTGGCTGTGTAGGCGCTACTAAAGCTGCCCACCGGCACCATGGCGCTGAGTCGGGGACCCCTGTATTAAACTGCCATTTTATTCTTCTTTTTTCTACCTAATTCCAAGTGCCTATTAGCCTACCTTGCATTTGCAAATTATTACATCTGAATGCATAACCCCTGCTATTTTCTAGCAATCATACTAATACCTAATATAAAATAAAATATCTAATATAAAATAAACAGATGTGTGAAAATGCTAGTAAATCTGGTTTGCATTCTGTGGGCATAAACAAATTCCTGGCTGCTAATAAAAACTCCTCCTCCCACAATCTAGGACTAATTCAAGCATGCGATGGCGATGGGGGAGCTGAACGTCCACTGTCCAACATTGCTTCTCATATATGGCTTCACTTGCTCTGTGCTGAATTGCTTTCCTTTATGATGCCATAAACTTCCTGGGTTGGGAGCAAAGGTACCATTCCAGAAATGGAAGTGTGGGAGAGGAGGAACTTTTCACCGATTACCTCTTCCCTCCTGCAGCCCCACTGTCCCACCTTCCACAGGAGCATCCCCCAACCCTCCAGAGCAGATATGTATGTATGTATGATTTATTTATTTATTTCATTTTTATACCGCCCAATAGCCGAAGCTCTCTGGGCGGTTTACAGCAATTAACAAGACAGTCCCTGCCCGCAGGCTTACAATCTAAAAAGACACGACACACAAGGAAAAAGGAATGGGGAGGGAAGAAGGGGGAATATTAATGAATACTCCTGGCAGGGCTGGTGGAATGACCCTGCGCTCCCTCTCTTCTCCCTCCTCTCAGCCTGCTGGAATGGCCACTGTGGTGGCAGTATGTATGTATGTATGTATGTGCCTGCAGGGAGAAGGGGGAACCAAGACCTGGGAATACCCTAATCTGTAAGAGTGCCCCTTTATTCCATGAGAGGAACTCTGTTCATGGAACTTTGGATCAAGCCCCATGACCCAAGTTGTAATTATTAACCCTATGAATAACCCATTTTCAGCCTAGTAATTAGAGTGTCTTAGGGTGCTTCCAGATGGAGGACTTCTGGTGCTACCAACCAAAAGGCACTATGCAGCGATGCCATCTTTTCCTCCTTAACAGATTTTTTTCTGGTGAGAAAAAAGACACGACGCCCTTGTAAAGTGAGGCATCATGATTGCACAATAAAAGTGTCATCTGGAAGCAGTCTTGAACCATGTCCAAGAGCTAAAAATATCAGCTTTTTAGTTGGTAGGAATGTAGCCTAACAACTTTGATATCCAAGTGAATGCGTCAGTCAGTCAGTGCAAAGCATAGTTTAATACACAAAATGCAATTTAAACTGCTATAATGGCAAAATTCTTAACTACAAAATATTAATAAAACGCATTAGGACCAGCATGATAGTTTCGCTGCATATCCAATTACCTCTCTTTGAGATCCTTCACTAAATTCAAATTAATATACTCTAAAATAGCTTTTGTAACATACCAATCAACTGAAAAATATGGCATTTGAAAGGCTATATAACTGCAGAAAATGGGAACCAAATGCAATAGATCAGCTTTACTTACATCTTTGTTATCCTAATTCTACAACAAATCCTTACAGTTATTGGTAAAAGGCAGGACAAGATGTCTGGACAAGACAGATCTTTCTCTCGACCAATGGAGCTGTAGGGCATACTAAGAGCTAAACTAAACACTATGTTAAATAAGTAAAGTGCAGATGATCCTTTCTTTTTTATCTTCCGGTAGGTGTGCAGGGCCCTGAGGTTTAAACCTTCCCACCCAGCCGCTTCCCCTCTCAATTCACTTGGTGGGGGGAGGGCACGTGGGGGCTAAGAAGAGGGAGGGACTCAACTGGTGCCAATGAAGGCACTCCACAGGTGTTAAAATGGTGCGGGCAAGGTGGGCTATCTAATTGTGGAGAAAGCCAACCTAAGCCCCCTGCCTGACACACACACACTCACCAAGGGGGGGGGGGAAGGAGACCCAGGGGGGGGGGAGACAGCCAGTCTCCACAGATGCCAAAGGGGACAAACAACATCTGCATAGAATCACCCCAGGGGGGAAGGCAGGAAGCATCCCCAGGTTTGTCAATGCTCTTGCATATCAGCCCCATCTACATAAGACTTGAATACCTCTCCAGAGCAGACACTTCGGCACCCCTAAGAAATGGCCACTCAACACCATAGGATGGGACCATTAAGCAAGTGGCTTCAAAGGGACCCCACCCCACGGGGGGAGGGCGTCACCCCACCTGACCCAAAAGGCCGCCCCTCAGGGAGGGTGTCAACCCAGCTGATCACAGAGGGAGGGGCTACCTGAAACACCAAGGTATAAAACACCCTGCGCAAGGGAACTGGGTCGTTGGACCTGATCAGCAATCTTGCCCCATGCCTGGGGTAAGGGAACGAAGGATCGGCAACCCCGGGTAGCCGCACCCAGCACGCTCCAGCTAGCTGAAATCACTGGTCGCTTGGGTTGACCGGACCCCCGGGAAACCAAGCTGAAATCACTCACAAGCCGCTTGGGTAGACCGGGCCTCCGCCGGGAACCCAGCTAGCCGCTTGGGTAGACTGGGCCTCCGCCGGGAACCCAGCTAGCCGCTTGGGTAGACCGGGCCTCCGCCGGGAACCCAGCTAGCAGCGTGCGGTTGACCGGGCCTCTGCCGGGACCCGAGCTGAACTAACTAGCTGAGAGCCCTGAAATCACGGTGTCCTTAAGACTTCTTGCTTGCTACTTTGTACCGTACTGATAAGCTGTATTGCTGGCGTGTGTCTGGGTTTGTGAAGGTAATGTTGTAAATAAACTTGTTTTCTAAAAGATACTTCTGTGGCTATAAGTTATCCCTTTGTTCTGGGCTAAGGGTGATAGTCGCTGGGGATCTCGGAGAAGGCCGCCCCAGGACTCGCTACCCCCTTAGCATTGAACCCACGCAGAAGACCAGGTTGTCGATCTTCCATTCTAATCAATGCCAATGTTGTCATAAAAGATTCCTATTTGTCAGTGACAGCAAATATAAGCTAATATTAAAGAAATATTTTGAGTACCTTATCTGCGATATCAGCTCTAGCTTTGTGATGAAGAAGAAAGTCCACTGCAGATACACGATTTCCTGCAACAGCAAAATGGAGCGCTGTGCGCTTCATCTAAAATAATGGGGGGGGGGAAACATGATAAAAGGACAGAATATTGCTATGGAGTTCTAAATATTCTGGGCAGGACCAAAAGAAAAATTAGCTCTTTTTTGGCATCTGTAGAACCTCACATTACATTTTTCCCCTTTAGTACTGGCCAACAACGATTTGATCTGTCAAAAAAAAAATATTAAGATCATATTCCCCACAAATGCAAGTGAATGACATTAACTATATAAATAAGTATAAACTCAGGGTGCAATCCTATTCCAATGCTCGTAAGTCACCGAACTCGGAGGTTTACGGTCATCCTATATAGAGTGGGAGGAGCAGCAGAGGTGATCTTCGCCTCCCTGTTCTCCCGCCCTGCATTTTTCACTAAATGGGTTTTTTTGCTGCTGTATGGGATCTCATTCAATTCCATTAAATTAGTAATTCAATTAATAAATAATACCATTAATAAATAAAGATAAAAACATAGGTCGCGTTCACACATCAAGATAAGCTACTCTGTGAATAAGCTGCACAGTGTGGCTTGTTCACAGAACAATTAATGGGGGGAAACGGGGGGGAATTAATACTAAGGAAGAGGAAAAGGGGAGGAAACAGGAGTGGTAGGTGCATCAGAAAGCAGGTGCGGGGACACAATATCTTCACAGATATTCACAGAACAACGCACAGTACGCCCGACAAATGAGCAGGCTTACCGTGGCTTGTTCTTCCCCTCCTTCCCTCTTATCTCCTCGTCCTGGCCCCCTCTCCTTTCCGATCGCAACCCCTTTTTGTTCTCCAACTTTCTTTTTCAGTGTCTTGGGAGCATGTAAATGGGGTCACATTTTTTTATTATTATTTTTGGCCCCAGAAAATTGCATAAAGTTGTTGTTGTTGTTGTTGTTGTTATTATTCACAAGTGGGCAAATGCGCACTGAAGGCTGTTCAATAGGTGTAGTTTTGCCTTGTCAATGTCCTTGCAAGTTTCAGCTATCCAAAGGAGTGAAGTGCAAGCCAAGCAAACTGGCTTAAAAGTACAAATGAAGTCACAAAAGAAACAAGCTTAGTTAGAATTCTAGCCATTAAGTAAGAAGAATGACCTAATGTTGAGAAGTTGATTCCAAACTGGAAACCTCTCCTCCCTTCCAGACTCAGATTACCCACATACACACCCCTAAGGCAGATCCTTACGTTTAAGGGTCAATCTCTTGGAGTGCCAGACACTTCTCTGCTTGATTTGCCCTCCTCCCGATCAGAGAGCTCAGATTGTTTCCCAATCCCAATGGAATTTGACACAGATTGATCCTCACTGACTGTTTGGCATATCTCTAAGTCCTAGCCTTGGCAAACCAGCTGCAGGTTCCCGTCCCTTCATCTCCCCGCCCCCCCCACTCAGAATCTGTTCCCAGATCCTCCTTTGTAGGAACAGTGGGCCCAATCCTTACACATACAGGGAAAATGACAAGGTGAAACTGCACATAGGCAAATTTGCACATAATTGCCAAGGACTGGGGGGAAATTAATACTAAGGAAGAGGAAAAGGGGGGGGAAGCAGGCGAGGTATGTGCACCAAAAAGTGCACTTTTAAGTGTTGAACTGACACTTGTCACTGTCCTGCTTCCACTCAACACTTCCCCAAATCTCCAGCGAAGTCCAGAAAGGGGAGATATTGGCTCCCCCACTTTTTGCACTTGCAAAAGACCGACAAAAAATAATAATTTTTAAAAATTACAAAGACATTTGCACAATTTTCTGGGACCAGAAAAAAGGGTGGCAAACAAGTGGCAGTCCCTCCAAAGTGCCATTTGGGCATTGGTGGAGGGACAGTCACTGGTGAGGGAGGCTGGAGGCAGCATGGGTGAGATTGCAAAAAGCAGGCAGGAGTTTTTGCTGCTCTTGCTGGGTGGCTCTGTAGCCAATCCCAGCAGCCCACAATAAAATTGCTCTCCCGGGTTTGGACAACAACCCACTGTGGCTAGCTGCCCAAGATGGGTTGTCATGTCATGCAAACCCAGTCATAGGGTTGTATCCAATTGGTTTTTCCGCTAGGGCAGGGGTGGGAAACATGTGGCCCTCCAGATGTTTTGGCCTACAACTCCCATAATCCCTCACCATTGGCTATGCTGACTAGGGCTGATGGGAGTTTTTTCTTTCCTAAAGGTAGGAAAACATTGGATACAACATATTATGTATAAACTGTACAGTATAAATAATATTGAATCAATTATTTGGTTTTACTAATACAAAAATAAAAAGGTTAGTAATACTAATTTTTTACTCAGTAAGCTCCATTGAGTTCAGTGGATTTACCCACTAGTGTGATTGCAGCCTTAAGGATGTTGTGAGACTGAGGACAGTCAAGATCACAAAGTTTAGGCCCCACTTTTAACACAAGCATGTCACTACTATGAAGAATTCTCTGATGGTTTGAGTCTAAATTGCTCAATCTAGATCTGTCTCATAAATCTTCAGGTGAATTAGACAATACTACATTTTTCCTCATTTAAACTTAGGGTTCTTCCAGATAGAGGGTTCTTTGTACTACCAATCGAAAGGCATTATGCAGGTATTCCATCTTTCCCTCATTAACAGATTTTTTTTTCTGGTAAGAAAAAAGACGGAAGAAATGGTGGAAAAACATGGGAGGGTTACAATTGTGAAGCTCACATACTGTATATGCAGTGCAAGTTCTGTGGCCACTCATAACAGTAAAAATTGGTGATAACAGAATTTTCCTAGATTTGCTATTCTAATTTCATATTTGAAATGGGAGAACTGAATTTGCTGATTAATTCTAGTTCAGCAATTTCATAGTGGAATCTCCACTGAAGTTGTTGCTACAGTTGTTGAATGATGATTTTCAGATCAGCAGCAAACTAACCTAGGAAACTGAAAATGTTCTCCCAGTACTTTCTGATTGTTGCCATTTTTATGTCAGGTTTGTGTCAATTTATTATTCTGTTGCATGGAACAGACATGATGGAGAACCTCTGGTCTGTGGGTCGGTGGGTGGCATGTATGATATGAGGAGCAGTGGGTAAGTGAGCCCCTGATGATACGGATCATCATGCAATATGGTATTGTATTGTATGGTATGTTTGACCAAAGATGATAATGGGTCAAAATAAATGAATATGTACACCACATACAACAATGGCTCTATCAAAGCACTTTGAAGGCTCTTTAAGACTATTGTCTGTGTCCAGCCTAAGATTTTGACCTGGTTCACACAATTAGCCCATGGGTTGCAGCGTGTGCCAGCTGCCATTGTGAACATTCAAACCACAGCCAGTGGTCACTGTGGCTTATCGTAACATGCCAACCCAGGCAGGGTGGCTTGTTGCTGTGGATAACAAGCCACCCAGAACCCATGGGTTGCCGAAGGCTTCTCTGGTGGCTTGTTAACCACAGCAAAAAAAAAAAAAAAGCCAGCCTGCCCAGATTCACACATCACGATAAGCCGCAGCTTGAATATTGACAACGATGGCCAGCATGTGCCGCAACCCACCGTGGCTTATTTGAGCCCCGGTGGGTGCTGCCGGCCGTGCGAACCCGACCATTCTTGGCTTCCTGTCCTGCCTATTAACCATTGCTTGACAACAATAGCTTCCAAGGATTGCAGAGCAACCGCTAATCTTGCTAAATTCAATGAAATAGGATTGGAGAAACAAGACTATCTTGTTTCAGGAACTCTCTATAGAGAGTGTTTTATACTTACAATATTTACAGCATTAATATTAACATTTTTCTTAAATAGTCTCTCCATCGTGTCCAGATTATTAGTTTTAGCAGCATGCTGAAATTCTCTCTCATCTGGTAGCACTGCAAACAAAAAGCATGGGTTTTTGTGATAATAATTAAATGGCCAGAACAAGCTTTAATTTATTTATTACATTTTTATCCCACCCTGTCTCCGAGGAGCTCAGAGTGGTCTACATGGTGCTGCTGCTTCCCATTTCACATCCAAACAACCCTGTGAGATAGGTTAGGACTGAGCGTGTGTGGCTGGCCCAAGGACATCTGGCTGAGTAATATTTGAACCCAGGTCTCCCTGGCCCTAGCCCAACATACATGATTTTATGAAGTAGGCTGCTAGAAGAGAAAAAAACAGAAAAGGAATTAAGGTTGGACCTAGATCACAGAGGTTGACTTTACTGGAAAAGCAGCACCACTGCTTCTAGCCAGTAAAAATCCTCCCTTTTAATCACATTTATTTGAAAAAAAATTCATTCATTCAGGGAATAGAGAAAGCTTATCCAATTCTTCTGTATGAAAGAACAGAAAAGGGGGGGGGAGGACTAGAATCAAGCAGACAAGACAGGCTGGTACTTCAGTATTCTCCATTTCAAGTATTATAAGTTAGGGAATAAACTTTAGCCTATATTTCCAACTTTCAGTTTCCTGTCTCCTACTCACAGATACACCAGCCCCGCCCAAAATGTTGTGCTTTTTTTACTCCAGTCCTATTGAGCTCAATGGGGTTTACTCCCGAGTTAATGGGTACAGGATTGCAGCCTTAAACTCTCTAAACATCTGACAAATCTGAGCATATTTTCCGCAGAAAGAGCTCGACACCCCTGAAGAGGGCAGGAAAAACGACCCATCTGCGCCCTTGACTGCCCAAGCGCAGCTCTTTCCCGCCTTCTGCAGGGAAGCGCCCCTTCCGACGCAGCCGCGGTGCAATGGAGCCGGCCGCTGGCTGGGGTGCCTGTAAATAGAGAGGCTTGGCCTGGCTGGGCTATGCCCGCCGTCCCTTCCGCGTCGGGGCGACTCCTGAGCGCCCTCTCATACAAGCACTCACAGGTCTCCGCATTGGCCGCTTCCGCCGCTGCTGCTGCCTGCGAGCTGCCGTCTTCTCTGGGACTCAGGAAACCCATGAAGTCCGTCACACCTTTTACTGCGCGGCTCCAGGTTTCCTCCATTGCGCTGCCTGCGAAGCGGCCACCTACAACAGAGCGCGCCCGGGAAGGGTGGCGCTTTGTAAGGACAACTCCCTGTCTACAAGCGTTTGAGTGTGCGTGTTTAAGTTTCTCCGCCAACTAGATAAGAATATGTATTTTATGGGCATAGAAGTGACAGAAGCTAGCTAGCAAAAAAAGGACCCAGGAAGGAGTCTGTCTGTCATGCTTGACTGGCATTCTCTAGACTAGAATGTCCGCCTGCCAGCCAGTCGTGGTTGAATGGCTGGCTACCGCCATAGAAGTGAAAGGAGACAAATTCAAAGTGGAGTACCCCTAGTAGATTCTTTCAGGCCGATGCTATGTAGAGTTAGGCACGCCTGAGCTCCTGATGCTACCTAAAATAGGACTCTGAAAGGATAGTGGGAACCAGGTCAAGAGGTAAAGTGAAAGAATGCTGGGATGTAATTAGTGATACGTTTGTTTTACATTGGCAAAAAGAAAAGTGTGTGGGGTGTCTCCTTGAGCCAGTAAAAGAGATGCATACGCCGCAGCGAGCAGGCTTTCCGTTGCACATCCCAGCTGGGAGAGTAAATCGTTCACTGAAAAATGTAGCATATCATATGTTGATCGCTCTGCTAGTTCTGCATCGAGCGTTCAAGGCAGCGCCTGACATTAGACTGCGAAAAATCTGCCCAGTCCCAAACTACTAGTGGGTGGGCGCTGTGAGAATGTAATTCGCTGGAGGGGGCGGGTCAAACTTCGCGTAAGTGGGAGCCTTTTTCAATCCCAAATGGTGACTGGGTCTGCCAAAGTTTACAGCATCAACGATCTGTTGAACATTTACATGCTGCCCTCGACTGAATCCTGTGAACCCGAGATAAATACAACACACCACCATACCTACTTTTCATTATGGGATGGATTGCGATCCATTCTCACCCTACCGTGGCCTCTTTTCACTTACAGATTTTGTCGTGTCACTTTCATAATAACTTTGTAACTAAGATCTAGTGTTCTAGTTTGTTTTCCTTCTCCCTCCCAATCACTTTTTCCTTTTGTGCCTGTCTTTTAGATTTTAAGCATGAGGGCAGAGTCTGTTTTGTTACTGATTTTTCTAAGCTGCTCCTGGAAGCCTTAATTAGCTGAAGAGGGGCGTAAAATGCTGATGATGGTGATAATAATGATGATAATAATAATACTCTGGACATAGGACTCAGTTGGTCCAAACAGAAGAATGGACTACATAATTAATGAGAACTAAGATCTAAGATTGTTTACAATCAGCACCAGCACTAATTTTACACCCTCTAAATAAACACTGAAAATAAATGACTCAGTATGAAAGTAAATACAGATGAGAATGTATAACATAAAATGCAAACCAAAGGTAAGATTGCTAAGAATTATCCAGGATGCAACTCTACAGTAAGTTCTTAGAGTTTTCGATATTCATATTAATCAGTTGCTCCAGGAGAGAGTTCTGTTTGCAAGATACCTTAGGACAACCCCGCCCCCTCCACATCACACACAGTTGCATGTACTGTAAAGTTCTTACATTTTTAAAAATGTATAACCAAAACAGTGGAAGGTTGCAAACAGAGGCAGAGGAAGGGTGGGCTGCGTAAGATATGCCCAATGCTTTACTTCTGCTGTTCTGGCTTAAAACCAGCCTCCAGGAAGGAAAGAGTTTCAATGGAAAAGCAGCCCAAGGTGAAAGGGTTAAGTAGCTCCCCACCCTTTCCACTCAAGATTTCATTTACTTCCCCTTTTTCTTAAAAAAATAGTGAACAATGCCTTGCACATCTTTTCTATCGCAGATTTAGGGTCATATAAATCAAAGGATGGGACAGATCAAGATCACACAGACTTGTGGCTTGTTTTAAAATACCAAGGTAGGAATACTGAGAAGCAGGAAGGAGACAGTATTTAACGTCCTTGCTCAATATACAAATTTCCTCTGCTGCACCTTCCTTCTCTGCTTGTTTATATTTGTTAAACCAATAAGTATTATTGTTAAGTAAGTTTTACCATTATAATAACCGCACTTGATTTGTTTGTTTTCTTTTCTAAAGGAGCAGGATATAAAGGCTATCAATAAGTACATAAATATTTGAGATGTGTAATGCAGGCAGAACAACAGAATCACAGGCTGCTCCACATTTTTAAGGACCAATACGCCTTCAGGGCAGTAGTGCCTTCCCCATTTTATCCTCAAAACAACATTGTGAGGTTGGTTAGGCTGACAAATAGTAATTAGCCCAAGGTCACTCAATCAGCTTCATGATTGTGTACGAATTTGAACCTGGGTCAAATGGACAGAGAAGCCTTCTTCTTGGGCCCTAAAGAAGAATCTGGACCATAATTTTTTCATGAGAGATTCCATGTTAGAAAATCCTATGCCACTATATTCTGCTCTGAAACCTGGTTCCAGAGAGATGCTAAGTGAAAGGTATGCAACATCTTCAGGGCACAAGAAGTTTCTGGGTTTGGGGAAATAAAATCCAAAGCACCTTCTTATTTTTTTCATAGACTGGGCTGAAGAGAGGGGTCCTTGGCAATAGGACTCAGAAACTCCCCAGCTGAACAAACTAGGGTGTGTCAGGAGGTTCATCTTGACTGGTGGTAGCCTATCAGTAATTCTTTCTCTGGTGAACCCTTGTAAATAAGAGTCCACCAGGAGCAAAAGCCATCCCCCCTACCCGTCTCAACAGGTAGTCTTGAGTTTTCTTTCATTTTTGCATTGGATGGCTGCTTCCAACTAGTGTAAACTGGCACACTATGCTTGAATCTAATTAATTTTCTATCTCTATATGTAACACTTTCAATGTGAAAAGTATTTTGCAGTCTTTCTTGTACATTCATATATCATTGTGAGTAGATAACTATTATTCAGAGTTTCCAGGTGGAGACTGCAGCTGAGAGAGCATGACTTGCCCATGGCCAAGTGTCTTATATTGGTATCACAGACTGTGGAAAATGGGTGTGCCTTAATCACATCAGGGTACCCCTCATGTAATGAAAAGGGGAGCAGGGTCACATTGATCAGCCTTGTCCTCTGCCAGGCCTAGTGGCATTTGGTGAATGTGAGAAGCGGCCCTACATGTGTACCAGTGTTCTCACATTGAGCGCCTCCATGTGAGGGGGGATTTCATGCTGACCAAACTTATGGATGGTTACCATGGGGCAGGACTAGCTAGCACAGCACCTTCACTCTGCTTTGAACCCACAAGGGGGAAACCCATGATCTGGGAACTCCCCTACCATCTGGGAGATATGAAAACTTACCTTAATATGAGAAAGGACAACATCCACGTTTATTGTTGAGTGGAAACCTCTAATTGACCTTTTGCAGAGAATGGAAAATGATTTGTTTGTGTAATGGATTTTTGGAAAATGATTTTTGAAGAAATATCAGAAATTGTTGGTGTTGATTTAGAAGTTTGTCCTAAATTAGCATTGTTATCAATAACTGAAAAGGTGGCTGGTCCTCAAAATGTTGAAGAATTATTGTAAATTTGTTATCGGCAGGTAGATTAATGATAGCAAGAAAATGGAAAGTTCAGCAAGTTTTTTCTATTACCGATTAGTATAAAGAAGTGTGGGATATGGCTTTAAATGATATGTTAACTTGTAATATCAAATGCAGAAGGGAACAATTAAAGAAAAATAATTTTAAGGATATTTTGGGGTTTATTTTTGGATTTTGTGTTAAACAAGGGGAAAGGGAGTATGCCGTGTCAAGATATGTTGTATTTTTGGAATAATGAATAATTATAGATGTGGAGGAAGGGGGGGGCTGGCTGGCCCGCCACACCCCCACCCTTTCCTACTTCAAAGGAACCAAGACCCCCCGAGATTTCAAGGTACCAGATTGCCAGCCTCAGCTGTCTGCAATCCTGCTTGGATCTCTGTTGAGGGACTCGCCTTTAATTCTGTAACCTGGATTTAGTTACTGAAGCCACAGAGCAATCCACAAACACCACGTGGGGTAAAACCAGGACAAGGTTTATTCTGGTAGCATTCTACAACAAGATTAGGGAAATGAGAGAAGCACACAAAATAAAGAGAGAGACACTTTAGTACACAGTAAAGCTGCAAAACAATAAAACCTGATTCCTTAATATCTCTCAGGCACACACCTGTTACCTGAGGGTGTTCTCTTCAAGGGTTAAATCCAGCACAGCCTCGCTGCCCGAGGGAGCTTACCACACCTACCCAAAGGTCTGAGATGGGTAAAACTCCCACAAGGCTTGCCTTTACTAGAGCCCTCAATACAGCTAATTTCAGCAGGAGCTGCCTGGGGTCCTTGGCTTACCGCCATTACCACAGCCGGGTAGAACAAAGACCAAAACCCACGCCTTTGGGAAATATACCTTTCCCCCCCCTCCCCTCCTCTGCTGCCTCTTAGCCAATCATAATGCACTTCACCTGGCCAGGCAGGGGGAAGGGAACTCATGACTCATGGCTTGAACTATTTACATATGAAAGCCCTAGGCCAGCTTCTCCAGGCATCTAGACGCCATTCATTCCATTCGAGGCTTTCGTTTCCTCCCAGCCCCCTCAACTGGCCCCACTTGGTTTACACATGAGGAGGCGTGTGTGTATGTAGGAACCCCCAAAAGCTCCACAATAGATTATAGAGATAGAATGTATTATATGGTCCCGTGGTGACGGGAGCACTATATAAGTTGTGTGCTTGTTATTTAGTTGTTTTATGTATTGTTTGAAAAAAATTAAAATAAAATTTATTTTAAAAAAAGAAAAAAAAGAAAATGATTTGTTTGTGGGTTCATGGAATAATATGTGAATTTGGGACAACGGAAAGAAAGAGATTTCTCATTCTGATTATCGAGTAAGAAAAATTATTGTTACCTATATTTGCTATAGAAGAAAATCGGAAGTCTATTTTGTTTTGTTAATTGTTATATGTTTGATATTATGTGTTTCTTTGACATAGAAATAATTTTTTTACCTTAATCTTTTGTGCTAAGACAGCTGGCTCAGAGGATCAGGAATACCGGTTCCAAGACATTGCAAGAAGAAAAAGTTGTCACCTTTTGCCAAGTGCTGGGACTTGACAACCCAACTGTTGGCACTATTGGACTTGTTCCAATCATGACATGTTGTGTGCACAACAGCCCCGTAAATAAGCCAACAAAAGTGACTATCCTGCAATTTTATTTTATTTTTACTAGCTGGGGAACTGGCAGAAGGGAGATAGGAGCTCTGGTCCTCCTTCAGTAGCCACTGTATTTCTATGTAGATCACAGAGTGTTCCCCTCCGCTGGTAACCTACCGGCACTTGGTTTCTATGCTGGGCACAGAGGAGGAATGGAGCAATCGATTCTTTCTCTATCAGCCCACTCCTTCACCTACATGCAATTCCTTGATACCTGTGGCTACGAGGCAAATACTTAAATAAAAGGCTGTAATATAGCTACAACATGCCAAGTGAATTTTTTTAGCTGCTTGGTTGACCTGAGAATTTTCAAGAATAGAGTAAATCCCTCTATTCTTTGAAATGTGGGGATTTGATGGCAAAGGGGAGGCAGACCTGCTGTTTTTGCCCAACTACCAAACAACGGATGATGATTTCATAGTAGTTTGCACCACAACAACTAAAACTGTTTCACAAGACTGGCCATGTAGAACTGGAGAAGTTGAAATAGTCTTTTTACTGCTAAAACAGAAAAATTACAGTTTTAATAGTGGTTATTCTGGTTATTTTGCAATACAGGGAGTTTCACAATTTAAGAAATGGAGTCTCGTAAGATTGTTTTGGAAAACATATTCTACATTAAAATTATTTTGGAAAATATATTAACTGTGACTATATTATGAATAAAATTATTATAATACACAATTTATATAAACACAAATATACACATAACACTGTTTTCTTTCTTCATATCGTTTAAAATATGGTTGGCAAAATACCTTCACTTAAGAGTTAAGTGCCCCTTATCATACCATTATGAGATTATTATTTTTTAAAAGGCACAAAGGCAGGATTTACTTCATGATACAATTTCCTACCCTGTTTTTCTTACACTGAATCTATTACACTGCCATAGTCTTAGTGATATCAACTGGTCTAATTCAATAAGTGAATTGCCCCCTTAAAGTGAAGTCAATTGTTTTGGAAAGGCAGGGCATACTTTAGACAACTGCACTGAAAATAAGTTTTCTATGAAACCACAGAACAGAAATGGTACAGACATTGTACAACAGGGTGCATTGAGTTAAATCAAGGCAGCTAGGATTTCATCTGAGTGTGTGTGCGTGTATGGTTCTGTATAGACTGAAGACCGAAAGTGCCTGAATTTAGGGTGCTAAATATATTATGATTGCACAAAGTACAATAAAAGGTGAATTAAATCTTAAATCTTGGCCTTACTGCCCAATCATCAAGAGCTCAAATTTAATAACATATGATTTATGAAGTAATATGTTAATTACCAACTGAAATCATAATCCTTTTACTTTTCTTTCATATCTAAGAGTTATGAAAATGACAGCCATCCGTATCAAGTTATATTGAGAGCTGCTGACTTTTAAAGAAAGGCTTAGTACTCCTAAAGAAAGGGCATCTTGTTCACCAACCTAAACAAAATCAACATTCAGTACATTTTCATTCTTCAAAATATGAAAAGTTATTGTAAGGGCAACTTTTAAAGAGTAAAATGTTACTTTAGATCATGCAAAATCATCTATAAAATGTATACACAATGGAGAGAGCCCAAGCAATATATTTTACATCCAAACTATTGTACCATAACAATGATCAAATGTCCTTCTTAAAAGATACTGTATTCACTTGAAAAATGTTTCTATAGTGCACTTAGAATTGTTTGATTTGGCTTTTTTGGATGGTGACTGGGGAACCATTGTTCCAGACCTGAAATTAAAGAAAAAATACATATCACTAATTAAATTAAACAACTGTAGTAACAGAATGGTTGATAGTGTTACATTCTAAACACCCAAATAAAAGTTCACTTAGCAAACACAGAGCTTACCGTTTTGTTCCCGTTACGGAATTCGTACCATGTTGTCCTCTATCCATGATTCCTGAAGAAAAATGTGGAACATCCACAGTATTTTAATTGAAAACTAGAATGTATTCTCTGAGAATTGTGTAAAACAAATGAAGAGGAGAGTTCTGTTACTTTACCTTTCCCTCCACTTACCCAGTTGTTGCCCCCTCTTCCTCCTACTCGCCTCCCCCTGCCAGTTCTTCACTATGACATCCCCTATAACGCCCCTGTTCACCCCTCCACCATGCTTGTGGGGGGGGGGGATGGGACATCTGGCTTTGAATGACTCAGATTAGATAAATATAAGAACTGCCGCCAGTGTTTTTCAAGAGTGGGGCCTTCTTCCATTCCGAATAGACAAAGGAGGAAATAAGGCAATAGCCCCTGCAGTAGATTCAAGGGCAAGAAGGGATCTCATCCCAATTCAGACCTCCCACCCCCACCCCCTGGTTGAGCCCAAGGTTCAGTGGGAGAGTGCAATTCCAATGAGGCCAAGGCAACTGAGCCATTGCAATCAGCTCAGGGACAAAGATGGGCTGAAGGGAAAGGGGGGAGAAATTCAAAGGAAGCACATGACGGGATACACTTCTGAGACCCAAGCAAACCACAACACGCAGCTTCAAAGCCAGCATGGCTTAGCGTGTTGTGCAAACCCAGTGCACTTCCCACAGGGTGACTTATAAGCCCACTTGGGTGGTCTTATAAGCCACCCCAACAAGCCATGACTTGTTCTAGCATTTCGTAGCCACCATTGGGCTTGCTGTGTCATCTGAACCCGGATGACACAACAAGCCCAGCGGTTTTGGTAGCCCCAAACACTAGAGAGCCACTTGGCAAGAGCAGCCGAAAGGCTTACCACTCTGGCCAAGCAGCTCTGGGTGAGCGCTGTTGACAGTCACCTCCAAGTGCCCATGCGGCACTTGGGGGCAGCTGTCAGAGGCTCCCCGCACTGCTGCAGGTGCCAGCCAAAAGGGCTGGCAGCTGCAGCAGCACAGAGTGGGGTTCAGATCCCAGCAGAGAGAGGTTGCTTGTGAGCAAACCCTCTTTGCCTGCAGTGGCCACGCAAGCCGCGCTCTGACTGGCCTCCTCTAAAGGAGGCCGATGAGAGTGCAACTCGCCCATCACCACCACCGTGGTTGCCGGGTGGCTGCAGTGTCGGGGGGGGGGATGACACACGCTCTGATCTGCCTCCTGAAGAGGAGGCTGATCAGAGCGCGGCTCACTGCCCTCCAGTTGCCGCCAAGCAGCTGCAGCACCAGAGCAGTGTGGCAGGACAGTGCTGCTGCTGATCTTGGCAGAAGAGCCGACAGCCCTCACTGCAGCTCGTAAGGCATAGGGGGGGAACCTCGGTGCTCCCATGGGATACCTGTGGGAGGGCCAAGAGGGGGAAGGCACGGTCCTTGTGGGTAGGGTGGCTTCTAAGCCACCTGGCTTAGTGTGTCATGTGAACCCGCCCACTGCCTGATCTCCTACTTTGCCACCTTTCACATCTGCATGTAGATGACAGAGGTGGCAAATACATATATAATGCAGGACTTTGGGGCCTAAAAATTATTTAAGACAAGGGTTAAAGTACAGGACATTTATTTCCTATACTTTAACTGACAGCTGATACCTCTCTTTTATAGGCAAAATAAACTACTACTGGTTACACTATAAAATACAGGTGCCAGTAACCTTAAGCCTGGAGGCTGTCTTCAAGGCTGGTCTGGGGGCTGGAGCTAGTGCAGAACGCAGCAGTTCAGCTGTTGTCAGAAGCTGCTCCTTTTCAGCATTTAACTCCTTTGCTGAGGGAGCTGCACTGACTGCTTATTCACTGCCAGGCCAGGTTTAAGGTTCTGCTTCTAGTGTATAAAGCCCTAAACAGCTTGGGACCAGAATACTTGAGGAGCGGCTTCTCCCTTATGAACCTGTCCAGTGATTGAAATCATCAGATGGGATACTCCTGGTGGTTCCGCATGGACCCACGGCCCAACTGGAGTCTACCTGGAGTAGAGCCTTCAGTGTGGTGTGATTTTCAGAAGAAAATCAAATACTGTAAATATTGCTACCACCACTAATAAACATGTGAAGTAATCCTTATGCTGTTAAATATATGCTCCTCTACTTTCTATGCCAGTCTTAATGGTAATGTTGATACTCAGTTTATAAAACAGATTTCAAAATTAACTCAGAGTGATTCAAAACATGTAGTAGTACTAGTGCGGTTGTACTCTTCAAGATAAGCCACTAGTATTTGGTTTACCAATAGGGGAACAAGTAAGAGACATACTCCAGATGAACCAAAGGTAGGAATAATTCATCCTGTAACTTCCACTTAACCTGGACAAACCAAGGATATGCAGCATCTATTTTATTTTTTTATATGTATATCCTAGTTCCTCAGAGTTCATGAAGTAGCTTTTATTTTTTCTGAAGAAAAATCAAGCCAATTTCTTAAAAAACAAACAAACAGGGGAAAACTGAGATCTCATATTAATTCGCTTTACTGAGATCTCATATACATTCACTTACTGCACTATATTTAAGGTCCTAATTTGCTCATCATATGCCTTAAAAACTCCTTTAAAAATGACTGGTAAACTAAATACTCACCCACGCTTTTTGAATTTTCTGTCAACTGCTTGATAATGCCTTTGTTTAAACAAACATCCACATGCCTATTAAACAATGTAAGGTCCTTTGTTTTTTGTTCTAAGTTGCAGACTGGACAAACTAGATTTTTGTTTTCAGTAGCATCAGAAAAACGTGACAAACTGATTTCTGAGCAACTGGACTCTTCAAAATATTCTTCTTTTTTCACTGATAAGACATTAGAAGAAAAGTCCTGTTTTGCATGCATACCAAATACAAAGTCACTAGAAAGACTATTTCCACTCTCAGTACTGTTTTCACTATCTTGCAGCTTAGAAAAAATGTCTGTGCTACTATTGGTAGCACAATCAACTACATCTGTTGATTGTACCTCAACCCATGGCTTACTTGTTTTATCTTTTTGACATTCTTTCCTTTCCCTGTCCAAAGACAGATCAGTTGCATTCTCCCATGACTTGCTGCTGTTTGTAATTTCTGCATTATCTTTATCTAATGTTCCACTAAGGCACTTGTCAATATGCCTATTAAATTCCTCTAAAGTGCTATCTTGATGCTTTTCAAAACAAACAGGGCAAATGAAGATCTGATGTTCACCATCCTTTATTTGTTCAACTGATGTCCTATCTTGCTGGTTCTGCTTGTTTGAAGACTCACTTAAAGAAGTTCCTTGATTGGCTTGCTGTCTTGTAGCTCGTTTTTTATTGAAAAAACTTTCTCTCTCAGGTGCTTTTGGAAAACTTTCCTCAACAGATTTCCTAAAAAAGAGCCTAGAAGCACTGACTTCTTTTCCTGGCTCTAAGAAATTAACAATGCTCTTTTGTTGATATTTCTTTTCTTCTTCATTTAGAAAACCTGATGCTCGTATACCTGAATATGACAAACAAATCACATAAAGCTGAATGGCAATAGAGTTCTTAAAAATCTCATAAAAATCAACAAATTGTAGCTAAATGCAATTTGGTGCGGAACTGCAATCTAATCCCCTACATGAAACAGAAACCTTTACAAATAGACAATTTTAATAAAGCTCATTATGGAATCCTGACACCTGCATTCTATTCTAATCACTGGCTGAATCCAGACTAGCAGGGCTATCCTATGATCCTGAGGACAGCATCTCAGGGGCCATAGGATAGGTTGAAATCCTCCTCCAAGGTCAGAGACAGACCTTCTGTCTTGAAGGAGGATCTAATCCCAGATTCCTGCTCCCTAATCCTTGGAAAGATTCATGCAATTGAAAGATCATCTCCAATATCGGAGAGTTAGAAAAAGAGAATCATGGTGTGGACAGAGCAGGGGAGGCTCTGGATTCCTCCCCCCCCCCCCAATAGGGGGAAACAATTAGACAAGCACTGCATCTGCGATGGGAGGGAAATGGTTAAAAAAAATAGAGGAAATACAGCAAATACCACTCCTCCCTCAACTTTTGCTCTACCCACAGATGCCCAACAGGACTTCGGAAATATTAGAGTGCTTTGACATAAGGGAAACATTGCGCTTTAAGAGCGTTTCAGTTCTCATTGAAATGAATGGGACATGACCAATTTCAATGGGATCTAAAAGCTACCCATTATGAATTCCGGAGCTTATAAAACATATGTGATTCCACAAATTTCATACTATTTTATATGTCTTATAAAATACTTGTTCTTTGAACATGATATCTTAGGACAGCTGAATTTTAAATGTTAAAAAAATATTTATAAAAGCAAGCTTAGAACTCAAAATGCAGTGTCCCTCCTGCTGCCAAGGAAAGTTTTATGTAGCCAAGATTAATAGAATTTGCGAAGTTAGCATGCTTTATGCTAAATGTAGCATTTACATTTTTGTGGTATTGGGAAATTTTGGCAAGTAATGGCTAAGTAGCAGGACAAGAGTTACATGGAAACAGAAAAGTATTGTGACTGAAAACCATGAACATGTAGCCATACAGCGTCATTATCTCTTAAATGAAGCTTTTTCCTGACACCACCTGGAGGGTTTCAGCTGCATTTCCACAAACATGGGGGTCTGCTTTCTTTTCATTTAAGTTAAAAACTGATATTCTGAGAAATTGAATTCTGCATGGAATTCCCCTACAGACACTGGGTAGGATCCAGGTTTAGGTGCATGTAACAGAGCGAGTGGGAAATGACTTCGCTGCCCCCTCCTCCCCATGGCAGCCCCTCAAGCCCCCTGAAAGTTCTACACAGAACATCAGGGGACCCTGCTGAATGGGTCAGGCTGGGGTGCTCACAGAAGGTGCCTTCGCCTGATTTTCAGGGATCTCCTCTTCCTCTACACACCAACCTACATTCAGCATGGTCTCCCAACCCTCTGTGTAGCATTTTCAGGGGGCGGGGGGGTGGAGGGGCTGCCCTGGGCGGGAAGGACAGGGAAGTCAGTTTCCATCAGCCCTGCTGCATACACCTAAATCTGGGTGCAAACCATTGGGCAGGCTTGCATGTCACGCCAACCCACCCTGGCAATAAGTCACGGTGGGTTGGTTGTTCTGCAAACAACCAACAGTGAGCCCAATAGATGACTGGCTTTACCCCTGGTGGGATTGGTCATCTGGGTTCACATGACATGACAACCCAGTGTGGGTAAGACAACCCTTACAACTGCCCATGGGTTCTCAGGGTGGCTTATTTGGAAAAAAACAAGCCACCATGGATAACCCGGGCTGGGTTCAAATGACACAACAACCCACCATGGCTCGCTGCCCATGGTGGGTTGTCATGTTGTGCAAACCAAGTCATGGGGGGTGACAACCAGTCCTGTTCATATCTAATGAGGCACCAAACCTCTCACCTCTAGAAAGCCAAGTAATTGCAAATAATATGCAAACGTTGTTTGAAGGGAAGAGGTACGTAAGTATTCTTATATTTTAAGAAAAGAAGTGTAACAATGGCACATGGTTATCACAACTGTGTTTTCTTTGAAGCATCCAGTGCTACTATGTTCCACAATTCTTTTAATATGTATGTATGTTTACTTAATTTTCAAATAATATAACAGGTAAAAATTAAGTATAACAAACCAACAATACAATTGTTAAAAGTGAAATTTACCCATCAGTCTTAGACGTAAAGGTTGTGGGGCGACACCCTCCATTTCTGATCTAAGTGACTCTTTAGCAACAGCAAATATTTCTTCTCCAGTCGAAACTGCAGACAGTAGTGTAGTAGCTCTTGTCTTCACTTCAAAGTTTACATTCTTCAACTTTAAAGTTATAGTTCTAGCCTATTAAAAACAAAAAGCCTTCTCAAACAGACGGTTCAGAACTTTTTTTTTACACTGTAGTAATCTGAGATCAGAGATACAGCTTTAAAATAAGGTACACAAACCCCTTTAAGTGAACTTTTCACAGATGTCAGTACTCACTGACATTTTATTTCCATTATGGCTTTATAGTTAGGGCTGTCAAGCAACTGACTATTCAAACTGTCTTGCTTTTGTCTAATCGTATTCATAAAAAGATTTATCTGCATTCCTCAGGTTGTCATACTCTAATGAAAGCCAGGGCAGGGCTATACAAATAGGAGCAGGCTCAATTTGTAATGGTTCTAGTAGTTTTAGGAGTCAAAATAAATAGGATGAAAGTGTTGGTTTGTGTGTGTGCGTGAGCAGCAGAGTGCGTGTGCGCATGGGAGATTTAAAATCCTGTCTGTGTGCTAGCAGAGGCCTGTTATTCCACACACAGATCTTCCAGATCTCAGCTCCCCCCTTTACACAGCGTGCAGCGTGTTGTGATTACAGCCTGCCTGTAATCCAACTTGCTTCCAGCTTCCCCGTTTGCAGATTAATCCATGGAGTCAGGAAACACTCTGTAACACCACAGGTCTAATTCTACCTGTTTATTCACTTAGCAAGTAAAGTTCTACACAGTATACATTTCCTAGTTACAGTCCATGTGCAGAGTATAAATGCATAGCAAGCATTACATCCAGTGGAGTAAGTTGAGCTTCACTCCACCTCAGCAAAGAAGTTACCGTACATTGTTGCAGTGACAAAAGTCCAGCAAGAAGAACAAAGGAGAAGAGAGAAAGCAGTCCTGCTTCTCTCTAAGATGGCTTCAGACAGAAAACAAGTTAGCACGTCATCAGAACATACAAACCATGTGACTAGCTCATAATGCTCCCACGGTCTAGGCTTCCCATGCGAAAAACACGAGAACCCAGAAAGACATAACAAACTTGTTTACAGCCATTCTGTTCTTTCCATGTGTAAACAGTGTGCTACAGCTGGTGAAGTGATACATGTCACAACAGAAAGCTGTTGGTGGAGAGGTGAAGCCGGCTCCTCTGAGGAAGCACGGCATGGGACGGGATATCATTTCCCCCTGGGGGATGAAAAGTACAGTAAAGTCCTTGCAAATATCATTGCAGCGGGGGGAAAGCCTGTCCCTGATACTGGGTGGCCCAGCTTTCACTGAGGGGATGCCTGTGGGGTGAACACACCAGGGCTGTTCCCACAACACAACAGCCCACCATGGATTATTTAATCCATGGTGAGGCTGCGGTGCTGGTGCATGCAGGTGATGTGCAGCTGCCATTATGAATATGCAACCCCCACTCGGAGGTTGTCGTGTTCTGAGAACCTGGCAAGCGTGGGCTATGTGAGGATCAAACCACGGTTTGTTAATTTAGGGTTATGCGAAGATATATTGTAATCACCAATAAGTGTATGTACATTGTTCACTTTACAACCAGGTCATCAGCACTTAACACATTTTCACAGGGGAAAATAAAAAACGCGTATTTTATAACAATAATTTTATAAGAGATTAATCAGGTTAATTTAGTTCTGGATTTGAGGTTGATTTAAAATACTGCTTCATTGACTTTATATTGAGTGTAGTTTAGAACAAAAGTAATAACAAAATCGATTACGCCTCTCCTATTATCTGCTTAAATAATCTGACAGCTGGATTTTATTAAAAGGGTAGGTAATATAGGGAGCCAAGGAAATGGAGCCTTTGAGGAAACCAAACAGGCTCACAGAGCAGGTGAAAATCAGTGCTGGGCCAGTTACAGCCAGCTAGCTATGTGCTGCCTGCCCCTTCGTACAATTAGGACAATAGTCAGTGTCTGTTACCCAAGCACCACAACAGAAGCAAAGAAATGTTATCCAATATTTATGCTAGCTGTACGTGTGCAAGACACTTAAGACACAGTTCTCTTCAAATTCATAATCATGTTTTAAAACATTCCTCCGTGATTTTATCACGTGATGATAGAGGGGAAAAGTCAAAGGAAAGCAGCCAAGACCCTTTCTTTGAGATGTAAGCCTAGCAACTGAAATTCCTATCTATAAAACCTTAGGATGTAACTATTGCAATGTGTTCCGCATAGGGTGGACCTTGAAAACTGTTCAGAAAATGGTGTTATTGCTTATTATGTTTAGTGTATTGGTTATGTTCTATTGTGGGTTTTCTTGTTGTTAGCCACCTTAGACATAGTTTATGGAAAAGCAATATAAATAAATAAATGTAACAAATGAGTAAGTGTAGGTAGTTCTGATTCTGGTGATCTGCTTCCTAAGTAGGTGGAGTGAAAGGGGTAGGGGCGGGGGAAGAACCAGGACAAGAAGGAATTACTACAAGTATAAAATGTACCACCATACCAATTAACTTCCTAGTATATTCAGAATACAATTCAAGTACAGTTTTAACTTTAAAATCCCTAAACAGCTTGGGCCCTGTATACTTTCAAGATCAATCCTACATTTGTCCCATTACTACCACTATTGTCACTTAAAAGTGGCTCCTGTACACCAAGAGGCCAGACTGTTGCCACATCCTACTACTGGAGCTCCTTGCAGAGGTCCATAAAAATTGCACATATCTTCTGGAGGCAAACATTTTGGAGCCAATGATAAATGTTATATATATTATTATTAATATTATTTTTAAAGAGTTTTGATTGTGTGTTTGTAATTATTACTTGCCCCAAGCCTTCAGTGGGTGGTCTAGAAATTACAAATAAATAAATAAGTAGTAACTAGAATTCCTCTAGATGTCCCTGAGAGTTTCTCCTCGTGGTGCCATAAATGTCAAGATTAGACAGCTTAGCTGAAGTTCAGTACATACGGTATACCATTTTGCATTAAGCTACAGTGTCCACCTTGGGCTACATCTATTATGAATTAGATGAGAAGGAATAATGGTACATAAATGTTTGATCATTATACGCTTGGCCAGAGTAAAACCGAAGGCACTCCATTACTGTTCCTTCTTTTGCTAATTAACAGCTTTTACTACAACAACATCTTCTCTATGCAAAATTACTTGGTGAATTGATTTTGTGAGACACAAGATAACTTTAGGCTAAATAAATTCTGCCTAAATTATTCCTGTTACAGGAAAGCAAACAAACAAAACAAAATACTTCCCACAGAAGCACTATGCCAAGGGATGGAGAAGGCCTGAGTACTAATAAGTATTATATCATGAAGTTACCTACTTTAAGTCCTTCCTTTTTCAAATCCTGAGCAAGATCACTGCAAAGGTCTTGACACAACCTGTATTGTTCTGCTGCACTTATTTCATTAAATGTCCTATGTGCCAAAAGGAAAAAAAAAATCTCAGCAATGACTCATAATGTTCTGTTCTCAAATATCACAGGGAAATTTATCATTTTTCTATTGACCCTTGTTTAAGCTAAGCAAGATAGAATTGCAAAAACTACCAAACAAAAATGGCTGTTTTACTCTGGTATATATATATATATATATATATAATAGAGGATGATTATCAAGGAAACTCAAGGAAACAGCCACAATATGGTTTCCTGTGCACCCAGCAGTGTAACATCAGCAAAGGAAGTGATGCTTGAGCACTAATGAAGCAACCCAGCATGGGAAAAGACTAAGTTACTCTCACTTAGTTCCGAATGAAATCAACAGAAGTTATGCTAGTCATGACTAATTTCTTACATTGATTTCAATGGGACCTAAGTGCTACTAACTTAGGCCTTTTAGTAGAATGCCTAGATCTTCAATTGAGAAAGGCCCAGTATGCTAGAATCACATACTTTCTATTTCCAAAGAACTAAAATCTATTTCTTCTTAAGCTGTTTAAGTACAGTACTTATAAAGCAATACGTTTATAGAAATAAGCGTTGCACCAGTGTTTTCACAGATCGTCCTTACAAAGCTTGTGATAGACTATTCTATTCCCTTGATGACGGAAGATATCAGCTGGACAGAGGAAACAGCAAGCCAGGACAGAAGCTCAGTATAGTGCGGGCACCTCCACACTTTATGTGGCAAACGTGCTTGCTCCATCTACAACAGCAGTGCTGTTTCCAGAACTAGGATAAACTTTATAGCACTTTTACTTAAGTAAATTCAAGTGGTAAGGTTTATACATGGATACACATGTGAGTACTACTTACCTTTCAGTACTCATACTTTTTCTTTCCCTGTCCCTTTAAAAAGAAAGGAAAGTATGAATGTCCAGGTAAGTGATTAATTAAAAAAAAAACAAAAAAAACCCCCAATATATTTCAACAGTGTGGACTCAGTGAACAAAACCTCAAGATTTATGAGGATTTCACACACACACACACACACACACACAAGAAACAAAGCAATGGAAATGTTAAGTACTATGTTATAATTACTATAACTAAATATGGTATAAAAGAAATAAGTACATCAGTAAAATCGATCGTATCTCTGCCAACTTGGATGCCATAGTTGATACAGGTCCAGTGGATGTAATTCTGGCTTGTTTTTCCTATCACAATGGATACTTTTCAAATTGTATAGCCTGAGGATGTGGACAGGATCCTTGGATAAGTGTGACCTAACACTTGTGTGCTGGACCCTTGCCCTTCCTGGCTTATAAAAGCAGCTGGGGGGAACTGGCTGAGTGGGTAAGGGCAGTGGTGAATGCCTCTTTATGGCAAGTGTGATTCCATCTTGCCTAAAGGAGGCAGTGGTAAGACCTTTGTTTAAAAAAACACAAAAAACCTCCCTGAACCCCACTGTGTTGGATAATTTCCGGTCTCCAATATTCCACTCATGGGCAAGGTGCTGGAGCGTGTGGTGGCTTCTCAGCTCCAGGGATTTAGATTATCTAGATCCATTTCAGTCTGGCTTCAGGCATGGTTAGGGGACAGAGACTGCTTTGGTTGCCTTGGCAGATGATCTATGCCAGGAACTGGACTGGGGGAGTGTGTCCCTATTAGTTCTGTTAGACCTTTTAGCAGCTTTCAATACCATTGACCAGGTATCGTTCTGGGGTGTCTGTCTGAGATGGGATTGGGAGGCACTGTTATGTGGTGGCTCCAGTCCTTCTTGGGGGGGGGCAATCTCAGAAGGTGATGAAGGGGGATTCCCGTTTGATGCCATGGCCGTTGGCCTGAGGTGTCCCTCAGGGTTCCATCTTCTCCACCATGCTATTTAACATATACATAAAACCACTGGGAGAGATTGCCTGGAGTTTTGGGGTTCGATGCCACCAGTATGCTGATGATACTCAACTCTCTCTCTCCTTTCCATCTAAATCCAATGAAGCTGTTCTGGTTCTAAACTGGTGCCTGATGGACTGTATGAGGGCAAAAAAATTGAAGTTTAATACAAAGAAGACAGAGGTGCTTCTGGTCAGTCGAAAGGCAGATCAGGTAATATGGATTCAAGTTATACTGGATGGGGTTACATTCCCCCTGAAGATTCAGGCTTGCAGTTTGGGTATACTCTTGGACTCAGTCCTGAACCTGGATGCCCAGGTCTCGGCAGTGACCAGGATTGCGTTCGTACAGCTGAGGCTAGTGCACCAACTGAGCCTGTTCCTAGAGACATCTGATCAGGCCACAGTCACACATGCCTTAGTTACATCCTGTTTGGACTACTGTAATGTGCTGTACGTGGGGCTGCCTATGAAAACTGTTCAAAAACTGCAGTTGATCCAGACTGCTGCGGCCAGACTGCTGACTGGGGCCAACTACAGGGAGCACACAATTCCCTTGTTATAGCAGCTTCACTGCTACCAATCTGTTTCCAGACAGCATTCAAAGTGCTGGTTATCACACACACACACACACACACACACACACACACACACACCCTATATATAGCCCATGGTAGCTTAAGACCAAGCTACCTGAAAGACCATCTTCTCCCATACGAGCCTTCCCGATCTTTAAGATCTTCTATAGAGGCCCTTCTTTCGAGACCGCCACCATCAAAGGCTCATTTGGCAGCGATGTGAAAGAGGGGCTTTTCAGTGGCCGCTCCCAGGCTGTGGAACTCCCTCTCCTTCCGATGGCAGGCAAAGACCTCTTTATTCAAGAAGGCATTTGGCCTGTAAGTGGGTCTGAGGGTTGGTTGCTGTTTTTGTTCTGTAACTGTTATATTTTTATTGTATTTTAATGTGTTTTAATCTATTTTAAATTGTTTTGTAAGCTGCTTTGAGTGCTATTTTTTGGTAGAAAGGCAGGGTATATATTGAATAAAGAAATAAATAAACTCAAGTTTCATTGATTTTTACCGTATTTATTTTTTTAGTTTCACTGTGCTCATATAAGAGAGCACACTGAAACTGAAAAGATATTAAGACTCACCAACCAAACCTGGTTCACTGAAAGATACTATTTTTAAAAAAGTTATGTCATATATTTTACAGCAGAGCTGGGAAACTCTGCCTGAAACTCTGGAATCCTGATGGCAGCGAGAGACTTAAATGCAATATTGTGCAAGCAGACTTCCACTCACACAACAGGACTTCCCTTTGCTCTCCTCTGACCTGCAGCCCCCTATGCATCTTCCAAATCTGCTCCGGAGGGTGCCCCTTTCTGCTGGTGGATGGTCAGCATTGGATACAAGGTTGTATGTAAATACAAGGTTAGGTGAAACATATCCTTGACTTGGTAGGGGAAGTTCCATTTGTTCCTTTTATATATGTATTTATTTACCTAAAGTATTTTAATGCTGCTACTCAGCCCCCCCCAAAGGCTCCCAGAACGGATTACAAGGAATCAGTAAAGTCAGGCATGTAAAATGTAATATGCTAATAAAATATTTAGAAAATATCTAAAATAAACATAACTAATTACACACAAAATACCTCTCCAAATGCACGGAACCCAAACCAAGAGAGATTTCCAGGAAGTTGCGCCAAAATGTTTCAGAGAAGAGAAGAGAAATCAGTGCCCTCTGTTGGTAAAGTTCTGTGCAAGTCACAATTCCCAAAGCTTTGAGCATTTTCTCTGTTACTTTTCCTATGCCAGGCACCTGAAGGAGAATTACCATGCACCAATGAAATAGGGAGCTTCCAGTAAAACAATGAAAGCATACTTCAAACATTCCCTCTGGAAGTGAGAATATTTATCAGTCCCATTTACTCCCAATGATTAACCATCGACAAGGTTCTAAGGTACAAAGCACTATGTAAATTTGAAAAAGACAACATACACTAATTTATTAACTAGTATCTTGGAAATGGAACTATTTTTTAATTTTTTTTAATGACAAATAGTTTACATGCCCATGCAGAGTGCTGCCCATGACTGGTGAACCTACTGCATTTTTCTGCATTAACTGACAGGTTCAGCTGAGCTGTAAAACATGTGCAGTGAAGTATAAGATAGTTTATCCTGTATGAAATTAATACACTTGACTTTGTTACAACACTGGTAGAATTGCAGCAGCAGATATCCTCCCTTTATTGAACATCAGTGCTTAAACCTAAAAAAAGGAAAGTTTTGGGGCTCCACCTTTCCTAGAAGTGGCATACTCAATCTCTTTATTAAGCCCTCAATCTCTTTGATTAAGACCAATTAAAACATCACACAGTAGGGAGCAAGCTTTTGAGTTCATGAGAACTCATCTTCAGACTGAACATTAAGCAAAACAACAACAACACCAAAAACCACAAACAAACCCAAACACACACACAAAAGGATAGGGGGAGGAAAAGATGTGGCTGGGCATGATGAAAATACCCATCTGCAGTTTTTTGTAATCTTAAGATGGATCAGAGGTGATGTGCAGATTTAATTAGTTTAGACCATGCTAGAATTCCCTTCATTTCAGATGAAAATAGAGGCACGCCATTTCTACAACCAAAAACCACCCCCTCAAATATGAACATATTGTTGTAGGCTCTTAAATGCCTGCTGAGTTTATTTACTCTGCAGAGCCTTATCGTCCATTGATTTAAAGCCAAAAGGGTGATTGTTCTTTTGGTTACAGTTCCCGTAGGAAAACATAATACATTATCAACACTTCAAAACATACCCAAAAAAGTGGCAATGTGTGCAACAGCAGGCTGTATACTACACAGAGCCTTAAGTGGTATGTGTATGCACTTAGCTACATGTGCACTTAAGACAAGATGCATCCATTTCCCATTCTGAGCAGGGCCGGTGCTACCATTAGGCCAACTAGGCAGCTGCCTAGGGCGCAGGGCTAAAGGGGGCGCCAGAAACGCCTTGAAAAAAAATACAGCGCTCTCAAGTGGGAGGGGGGGCGCTAAATATCTGATCTTGCCTAGGGCACCAAACTGCCTTGCACCGGTCCTGAATCTAAGATTTAAGTTCTAGCTAGATTGGGGTGGGCAAATTTGGGAGTTCCAGGGGCCATTTTGCCCCCCCAACCCTCCTGCGGGTGCACACACACACCCCCGTACAAGTGCCAAAAATGGGGGGAGGGGAATTTTTTTAAAAATGGTGTCCAGAGCTTACCCCTTTGAGCACCCTGTAGCAGCTACCGAGCCCCCAAAGGGTCAAAATCAGTTTGTAAACAAGTTAATTTGACCCTTTTGGCATTCTGTAGCAGCTCTGGATATCATTTTGTTTGCAAATACACACACACACACACTTTTTAGATTGTTGGGGGGGTTCTCCCCAAATTTTGGGATGGTTCCACACTGGGGGCTGCGGGGTCGGCATGTTGCCCACCCGTTAAGAGAATCTGGGGAGGGAATTGAACCCTGAAGAATCAACATTAGCAACTCATGCCAGCATTGTAACAAATCATTCCCAAAGGTAAAAATAGGGACAGAGATTTACCAGGTACAGGGACAAGAAAATAGGGACTGTCCCTGGTAAATAGGGACAATTGCAACACTATGTACCAGTTGCAAAAAAGCATCTTAAGGTGCATCAAAAGCTACTGGGACAAAAATGCAATGGCAGCTCTTCCTTTGAAAATATAAAAGCCAGCAGTTTTTATAGTCCTCATCTGAACACAAAGGTCCTTTGTTAAGCAGAGAGCAAAAGCAAAGAAAAAAATGTGGTAATCCCTGTATTAGCAAAGACGGGGTAGTGCACTAACAGAACAGAAGCCAAATTGGGTTGTTTTGGATAGCGTTACCTTGTGGACAGCATATTTCCCCCATAGGCAAGGTTCTACCATGGTGGGCTCACTTTGTAATCTTTTAGTTGGTCCTATCAAATGTATTATAGTACTGATACTTTTGGATTTTGTTTTTCTAATGGTCCAACATAGTTTCGTCCAACATTTATCCTATTTCTTATTTCTCAGATTTTTATAGCACCTCCCAGCAAAGCGCTTGAAGTAGTTTTTGAACAGTCTAAGGCCATAAAACAATAAAATAAACCATTAAAAATATTACAAGAAAACAAGAGTTGAAAATATTAACAGCTTCAGTTCACTTGGTTCAAGCTTAGGAGTATATAACCTACAGATAAAATTATTAAATAAGGAAAGAAAAGCGCTCTCAAAAGCATAGGACACTGTTGCAGCAGAAGAGGGTAATCTTACTGGTATTCAAATGTTCAGAGGTCATATGAGAACTAGCCATGCTTTGATGTTACAGTTTAGTATTTTTGGAGCCAGATGTAAAAAGAAAATGGCACAGGCATATAATAAGACATGTGTTGCTAGTCTGCAGTGATGTTATGGGCACCAAGAGTTGCCCAAGACATTCACGCAAATACATTTCAGAGCCAGTGTGGTGTAGTGGTGAGAGTGTTGGACTGGGACTCGGGAGATCTGGGTTCTAGTCCCCACTCGGCCATGAAACTCACTGGGTGACTTTGGGTCAGTCACTGACTCTCAGCCTAACCCACCTCACAGGGTTGTTGTGAGGATAAAATGGAGAGGAGGAGGAGGATTGTGTAAGCCGCCTTGGGTTCCTTTCAGGAAAAAAGGTGGGGTATAAATATAATAAATAAATAAATAAATAAATGCATGGCAAATATTAACAGAAGATGTGGAGGGGATCACATTTTCCCAGCAGCAACTGCCCAGTCACTATGTAAGTACAATATATTCCTGGTGTGAGAAGCCCTCGTCTGAAAAGAACCTAACAAGAAGCCATGGATGGCACGCAAGTTTATGTTTGCTTAAGCTTTGGCATAAACCTTCCCTTTCACAAGTCTAATACAACAAATGGAAAAGGGTACAAAAGGGGAGTCAAGTGTAATTATGCATAGAAATATCATGTCACCAGTGCATTTTTGGTGTATCTAAGGTTTTTTGCTTTTTGCAGGCAAATAATTCAGAAATGTAATAGAATTTTATTAGGGAGTCCAGACTTCACATGGGTACAGAAGAAGAGATGAAGTCTTCGAAAGAGGGGAGCAGGCGGTAAATAGTCTACCGGTACTTATGCAGGCATCAACAGTAATAAGGATAGCAACACTGAATAATAAATGAATCAGCATTTCTCACCTTTCTAATGGCTAAATCTTTGATGAAGTTCATCACAGTTTCTCTTTCTGGGGTGATTCTGTATTGACCATTAGGTTTATTTTTATCACTGCACATTTTTGCCAACATCGTATTTGGAGCAATGCCTAAGCAAAAATAAACAAGCAACAAACAATATACCTTCCAGCTTCAGTTCTCCATGATTTCAGAGAGTTCCACAGACAGAATGCCACAACTAGTCTCCACACACCCCTCCTTAGACGGTGGGGACACCTAGAGTAGGGCCTCCAAAGATTACCACAGCACACGGGCAGGTTGATATGTTATAACAGATAATCTGGGCGTTAGATTCCCATTAAGAAGAGAGGCTAACCCCACACTCTTGCAAAAGGTTTGGGATCTTTGGCTGTAGTAAAGATGCACGCAGCTGGATGAAGTGTGCGCTTTAACACTGAACACACACACACACACACACACTCTGATGTCAGAAACAAAAGAGTTGTTTTATTAAAGATGAAATATAGAGCAGGTACAGCGTTTTACTTCTGGTGGTAATTATTTCAGGCAGCAAAATACACTTACACTATTGCAAGCACACTATAATTCTGAGAGAAAGGAGTCCCTGCTTGCCCTAGTAGCCTAAAGATAGAAAAGGGGTGCAAGAAAGGCTTCCGTCGAAAATGATAGTTGGAGAAAGAAGTTACTACCTTGTCTGTTGGTGGCCCCTGCAGTAGATTCCCAGCCATGGTCCCGTGGAGGCAGGAAGTAATCAAGAGGCCTGCATCTCAACACGCCCATGTGCTAGATGACTTATGATGGCTTCCTTGATTCTCTCCCAACACACCTTCCTGTTACTAAAACCTTGCCCGTCGCTCTGATTTCCTTTGTGTGCCCCTTGCTGAGGGTATCTTACCTTTTGTGTGAGGCCGGGACTTCTGATGGGTATTACTGAGAGAGGGAAGCCTTTGTAGGTTCGCCTCACTTGATTAATTTAAGACTCTGATGGAGTCCTGTCCTGGGTTGGAGGTTATCCTTTTTCCAGGGTGGCTTCAATTTCTTTTCAGGAGTTTTTCTCCTGTGCCTTTAGGTCATGCGTGTTAATCTGATCATTCCAAGACTTCAGCTGGTGCCTGCCTTCCAGACTCCAGTCACTCTCCATTCAAGCCTTCATCTACAGCTTGTCCCTCACTTTGCCAGTCCAGTCAGTGGCTTAGCCTGCTCACCTCACAAACCCAAGCTTAACCAACCTGTTGGGACCTGCTGTGGCCTTCCTCATGAGCCACAATCATAACCAGATGGTCAAGATTAAATCTACTCATAACAGATATGGGAGTAAGCATTTCTTCACCAGCCCTTTGAATTATAGTCAGAAATGGACTGGGAGCCAGAGCAGCTTTTTAGACCATAACAGTATTCAAATCTGGAGATTACCAGAGCATGAATAACTATGGCCACACTATTTCTGTCCAAAAGGGGTTGCAGCTGTCACACCAGCCTTAGCTGGTAATAAGATACTCCGTTCCACTAATGGCACTTGGGCCGCCAGGAAGAAGCCGGATCTATGAGCTTCCCCAGACTGAACTTTTTTTCCTTTAGTTCAATCCAGAACCTTTTGAATACCACTTCTCTGAACAAAGAGACCACCTACCAACAATACCTCCATCTTATTAGAATACCATTTATTTGCCTTCATCCAGTCCATTACTGATCCCAAACATTTATTTAGCATTTCTACTGGCTCACCTGAATCAAATGTAAGAGAACTAACGTACTGATGACACCTCACTCCAAATTCTCTTTCATCTGCTCTTTCATCTTTTGTATTGTTTTACTGATGTTCGTGTTGATTAATATTCTTATGATTTTATTGTTATTATTCTTTTGTAAAGTGCTCTGAAAATATCCATACTTTAGGGGGTGTACAAATCGTTGAAATAAACAACTTGAACATCTGGATGAACAGCCAAAGTAGGATATTATTATCTTGGGTACAGCCCTGTACACACTGGGAACAGCCCTGACACACTGGGAGCAGCCCTGAACGGCCTGATCTCGAAAGCTAAGCAGGGTCAGGCCTGGTTAGTACTTTGATGGGTGACTGCCTTGGAATATCAGGTGCTGGGGCGGGGACCATAGTTTGGTGTGATAGAGCACATGCTTTGCATGCAGAAGGTCCCAGGTCCGATACCCGGCCTCCAGGTAGGGCTTGGAAAGAATCCCGCCTGAAACCCTGGAGAGCCATTGCTGCCAGTCAGTGTCGACAATACTGGGCTAGATGGGGCAATGGTCTGATTCAGTATAAGGCAGCTTCCTATGTTCCTAATAATAATAATAATAATAATTAAATGTATGCATCACTTCCCACTGTAAAAAGCAGTCTGAAAGTGACTTACACACACAGTACAGAAATCCATGATTAATGTAACGGGGAGGGGAACCAACCGAAAATCAATATAAACCATAATCAGCACAATAATACAAATTTAAAAATACCATAAACACTTAACCTAAAAACAATACAACAATGAAAAATGTTAATCCACAAATGCACAAAATCCTCCTCTGCTCACAGCCTAGAATGCACACCACAAAAGCAGCCCACAACAGCTGGGCCATAACTAATGTCCAACTGCCTGGGAAAATGAGTATGTCTTTGTCTGGCACTGAAAACATGACAGTGTCAGCACCAGACAAGCTTCCTTGTGGAGAGCATTCCATAAACTTGGAGCTGTCACAACTGACAGTCTCAGAGGGGGCACACAGAGAAGCTAGGAAGCTCAGGGACCAGGTAGGTTCACATGGGGAGAGGTATCCTTGAGGTACTGTGGTCTGAAGCCATGTAGAGCTTTATAAGTTGAAACCAGCACTTTGAATTTGGCCCAGAAACAAATCAGCAATCAGTGCAGGCGAGTCAGAACTGGGCTTATATGTTAATAATATTCAGACCAGTTGAGCTGTTACAGACATGTCTTACAGGGGTGTCTGTGTTTTCCTCATACAATTTCGTAATGTGCATTTTACAACCTCCAGAATTACAGCTTTTATTCTCACATTTAATTTCCTCTTCAGTATCTGGGGTTACCTGCATATTTAATACTTTTAATATAAAAGAAAGAAGCTCTAACATTTTGTGGAACTTATATAGATGTTTCTCATTTGAAGAGCTATAGACCCTCATACTCCCTGAAGTCATGTCAGTTGGGAAGTCCCACCCAAATGTTAAACGCTATATTATTTAACATTTATAGATATATTCACAATGCCCATGAGACCCTCACCATCTGCTGTTACTCCTTGCTCAAGAAAAAGTTTATTTCAGGGATTTTAAATAGTAATAGGCAAATTCACCCTAGTCAGGCTCAGACCTGTCGCACCCCCAAAAATGTCATTGGGACCGTGACAGGCCTTAAACCAGCAAAGAACCATAGATGTAGTTCTGGCCAGCCAGTACAGATGAATGCAGTACAGCAACTTTATTGAAAAGTGAACATTTAAGTCATCCACCTCCCCCGCCCCCCGCCCCTACATACTGTACTTCTCTTTGTTGTTGCTCTGGCAACAGTGGCAGGGGAGCTGAGGAGGAACTTAAACCATCCCTCCATCTCAACCTCCCTCCCTCCCATCCACCCACCAATCTCCTGCAAGCCCCTTCCGCTCCCCATTACTTTTGCTGCTCTGGTCACAGGGGTCAGGAAAAGGGTCTCTCTCTCCCCCCCTCCACAACTCTGATACCTGGGTAATGTAGCTTTCCCAATGAACATAACAAAAGAACATAAGAAGAGCCATGCTGGATCAGACCAAAAGCCTATCCAGTCCAGCATTCTGTTTCCACAGTGGTCAGCCAGATGCCTATGGGAAGCCCACAAGCAGGACCTGAGCACAATAGTACCTCTTCCCACTTATGCTCTCCAGCAACTGGTACTGAGAGGCATACTGGAGATAGCATATAGTCAACATCCCTAGTAGCTACTGATAGCTTGTCCTCCATGAATCTGTCTAATCCTGTTTTAAAGTCATCCAAGATGGTGGACATTGCCACATCTTGTGGTAGAAAATTCCATAGTTTAACTACACACTGTGTGAAGAACTATTTCCTTTTATCTGTCCTGCATCCCCCACCACTTAGCTTCACTAGGCCCTGAGTTCTAGTATTGTGAGAGATAAAAACTTCTCCCTATCCACTTTCTCCACACCATACATAATTTTATACACCTGTCATGCCCATCCTTTCAAGTCAGTAGTATTGAGAAAACTACATTCCCCAGTAGTCCGTGCATGCTAGATATGGGGGGGGGGGAGATCCTCTGCTTCTACAGTAGCAAAAAGTGTAAGAGGGATGAGATGGGGCTTGGAGATTGATGGTTGGATGGCATGAAAGCAGGAGACCAGGCTGCAGTACATGCTTTGAATTGAGGCAAACAATTCAGGCTCATCTTCTGAGCTGAGCTTGGATAATTGTTTAGATCTATCACTTATTTTTAAGTGCTTTACATTAAATTTTATTTCCGTCGAGACTGAGTGATGCTGATATGCTCACAGTTTAACCAAGAATACAAGCTGTTAATATGACACTAATGCTCATGTTATTGTTTATCTCCTTTCAAGATAGTATTACTTTTCTTTATGCTAGGTTCTAAACATCTCTACCTGCAGTAGAACAGTAGCAGATACAATTTGTCCTATCATTTCAAATTGTTGACTTCATGATCATAGGATCATTACTTGCTAGTAATTCTACTGAAGCAACCACATAGTAACCAACCTTCATTTTTGTTATCCACCTGTCTTCTATTCTGAAAAGTTCATGTTATATTTAGGACAGGATTTTAAAAAGAAAAGAAAAGAACAACCATTCGGCCATCACATCATGGTTGTTTCTACATTTTGCTGAGTGCCATAAAGCAACATAAATTGGACCCATAACAACTTACCTTCCCCTGACTTCCTTGGTTATTGGTTATAAAGAATATGTTCCCATCCTTTGACCAAGGAGACCTCATAGTAGCATTTTGTATCTTTTCAAAATGTATCATGGGCAAGCTGCACACCACAAAACTGAGGTGTACTGATCATATGGATAGGATTTATACATTGGATTCTATGTACCTTAGCCCTGTTTGCAAAAGTGAAGTCCAGTGCACACACAGAGGAGAATAGGGAGGCACAACCTTAATTCCCTAACATTTGTAAGATTTGAACGCCTACACAGAGCTTGTACTGTGGTTTGACCAGCAAAGAACCACCGATATAGCTCTGGTCAGCCAGTGTGGATGAATGTAGTATAGCAGCTTTATTGAAAAGTGAATACTTAAGTCATACAAACAATTCTGTTTATTCTTTATGACTTCTGAATATTAAATACTTGAGAGTGGAAGCTAGTCCCAACTTTATCAAGGCAAAGCTAGGCATGTGATGCCCAGAGTTCACATCTCTGTTCATCAGTTGTTAAAGAATCTATGCCATTACAGAGTGGACCCAGCCTAATTAAAAGGCTTCTATAATGTTGATTAAAGTCTGAAGATTTCAGGAATTGCACTTCTTGTGGTTAAAGTACATGATCCCTAGACAGTGATTTTAGCAAGTCACTGTCTATGTCTCTTAATATTTTTGTAAATAGGACCTGTGCAGTTCTTCACATGACAGAAATGTTGTGAACCTACTAGTAGACTCTGAGATGTATAGGGGATGTACATTTTGGAATTATAAATATTACTAATAATATAAATGTGTTTACCAGCACTGGCAGTCAGCCTTGTTTTTTGCTCAATCCTAAAGCGAATTTCCTCCACAACTTCCTCAGCTGATATTCCAAAGACAACTGATTTTATTTGAGTCCTTGATTGTTGGCGTTTCTGTTCTTCCAAGTGCAGCAGAGGAGAGTCAACAGACTGCTTATTTATCAGAGTATTATCATCAAACAAGTCTGGTGAACAGGAATGCACATCTTCACTTGACTTTGACCCATCGCATGTAATTAAATTCTGTTTGCCTCATTATAAAAAAAAAAGGGAAAGAAGCTATCAGAATTCTGTAAACCAAATGATCTCATTTGCAAATTCCTTTACACAGTTAGCAACAAAAGTAGATTCAGCTTTTCTACGCACTGTATTTGCCAAGTTCTTGCAAACATTAAAAGAATGGCACTAAGGATTCTTTCTTATTGTTACTGCTGCTGAGCCTGCTCGCCCAAGGCAGGGAAAACTGTAAGGTCTGTAGTGCCACAACGAAGGAGGTTTCTAATGCATAGTCTTTACAGATGAGTTGCACATTTACAACAGCAAAAATTGGCACTGAGTGAAACAGCGTACATTGATATAGATATTTCTTTAGGTTTATTTATTGCAAGCTGCCCAGAGAACTTTCTGTTATTGAGCAGACTACAATTTTAGTATATAAATATATAAGTTTTTGAAAACTATAGCATTTTCTTCTTACAGATAGTTAGACAGAGCTGCAATTAAGGCTCACAATTTAGAACAACATTCCCCTATTCTGACAAAAGTCAGTAGCCCAGGTAAGAAGGAACAGGCACAGGAACTCCCTCCTGAAATAAATGTGGACCCTTACATACAGAGGAGTATTATGAGTACACATGGAATTCTGGACCATGGCATCAGTCTGTTGATCTTATCATTTGCAACTTGTCCTGCCCTGACCTTGTCAAGAAGCTCACGGGGCACAATGGCACTTGGCAGTTGCAGTACTGTAAAGGGCTTCAAGTGAGCAATTTGCTCAGACAAAATCTAGGACTAGACGGATGGCTTTTATTCCTTCAGGGCTAGATCACTCCTCCCAGGTTCCACCAGTCCCTGAGGAGTGGAAAGTCTTAAAGAGATAGGCCTCTGATTTGGAGCTTAGCACTCCTTATCTTCTCAGATAATTTCCGCCAGGATCATTGCCTGCACTGACAGGCTGACATGGGGATGTGTAGGGTCCCTGGTGCGGATAGGCATGATTCCTCAGTGGATGCACGCTTTGAGGGTACAAGACTTCAGAAGTCGAGATTCAGTGGTCTATGGCTCAATGACCCTCAATCTGATGGGCTCAGGCTCTGGATCAGACCTGCTCATGATGCTGGAGCCTAGGTCAGCTTCCAGCACCTCTGCCTCTGGTCTTATGAATCTGGCTAGCCCCTTCTTATCTGAATTGGAGCCCAGGCTGTTGCTCAAGATGGGGTTCCTTATTATACAGTGTTAATTTCAATACCAACATTAACACATTTGAAATTAACCAGTATGAAACTTGTTGGCAAATGCCTGTTCTTTTAAAGATGGCTGAAACTTTACCCTCTGGAAACAAATTAATTCTACATTTTTAATTGGAAATGAAATATTAAAGAAGAAACTGTGCTGGTGATTTCCAGAACTGTTCAAACTAAATTACTCTGAAATAAACATTATATGCAAGCAGCTATTAATTAAAAGTATTATTTTAAAATATTCCTCTGCCACATAATTTCCTGGCTTTGCAACTCAATGTAAAAACAAGGTAACATGTTATTTTGGGATGGCAGTTCCAGATAATTGCTTACCAGTTGGCACACAGTTGATGAAATACCTTCTTTTGCCTTCATCCCAGTTCTTTCTTTCATCTAAGTACTCTGTTAGGTTCAAGAAGGCTTCATCAAGGCCCATGGGCATAAAGTGGGGATCATATTCAGCTAGTATTTCCCTAACCTAGATAAATATAAATAAAAATACAAAGTTGTGCTGCTGCTGCTGCTGCTGCAGCAGCAGCAGAAAAACAAAACAAAAAACCTTTGAAGTACCATGCATCTAGTCAATAACAACACTATGAACTAGTCTGCATGTAATGACAACCCATTGGTTTAAAAACCGATGGGTTATCGTGCACAAGAGGAAGGGAACAGGTGCACTGCCTGCAGCACGCCTGCCTCTTCCACGTTTACTCAGCACCCCACAATCAGCACCAGCTGGGCATGACATTCAAACCTAGACCACTGGGTTGTTTAGGGTCTAAATAACCCAGTGGATAACCCATGGTTTGTTGTTGGGTTAACCCTGGGTTCTTTAGCCCCTAAACAACCCAGCGGTCTGGTTTGGACATCATGCTCAGCAGGAGCCAGTCATGCGTTCCTGAGTAAAAGCGGAAGAGGCAAGTGTGCTTCAGGCAGTGCACCCATTCTCTTCGGCCTATCCCTGACAACCCATCAGTTTTTAAATGGATGGGTTGTTATTACATGCCATTGAGCATGGGAAGTGGTGCTGGGGGCTGCATAAGGAGAGGGAATTAGTGAAGATTACCTTCACTCCCCGCTCCCACTGGCTGGAGAGCCCTGAGTAGAACTCTACACAGGAGACGGGTTCGCACAACACACTAAGCCACCCCTGCAAATATGCTACACAGTGTGGCTTGTTTGTTGAACAACCTTGGTACGCCCGACAGATAATCGGGCTCATCGTGGCTTGTTCTCCCCCATAGTCCTCCAGCCGGCTCCAGCACATATCCCAGGTGCCTTTGTGGCAGAACCCATCTTGTCTCCTTGCCCCGGTACCCTTCCCATTCCAATTGTTACCCCTTTTCGTTCCCCAGGTTTTCTTAATTATTATTTTTGGAGCCTCAAAAATAAGCAATTGGGGTTGCAATTTTTTTTGTTATTTTCTTTGTCAGCCTTTCACAAGTGCACTCTTATGGCTGTCGGATATGCATGGTCTTTCCTGGTCAATTTTCTTGTATGTTTCAGCTGTCAAAGGGAGCTGCAAAGTGGAGTAGGCAACATACAAGGAAATGGACAAGATGAGGCAGCCTAATTTGCGCACAGTTGTGAAGTACTAGGGGAGAAATAATAGTAAAGGAAAGGAAGGACCCAGTAGCACAAGTCAGAAGCACCAAAAATAGGACAGGGGGTGGGAGCCAACCCAGTAAGTGCACCAACAGGGGAGGCAATAACTCCCCCTTGGCAATACGATCCTCTCACTTTTAAGTGTTGAACTGACACTACTCAGTGCCCTCCACCTTTTCAACACTTCCCCGAATCTCCAGCTACTCCAGAAAGGGAAGATATTAATTCCCCCCAACCCCTTTTTGGAGCACTTACTGCTGTGGTTAATGCGGTTTCCTAACAGTTTAAAAACAAACAAACAAAAAAACACCCTGAGAAGGCGGCTCTATGGGATGGAGTGAATGGGGCCCAATGGGGGGAGCTGTTTAAGTACTGCTGGTGCTCCATTTGCTCCATCCCATTCTGCCACCTCTAAAGGTTATTTTTCCCCCAGCTGTCTGGAATATTTGTGCATTTTTTTGGCCTGGAAAGATACACAAATGTAAGGGCTGGACAGTAAAAGGAGGGAAAATTTGTGCAACTTTACGGGCTGGGAAGTAAATGGAGGGGAAATTTGCACACCTGCATTAGCTGCTCCAAAAGGAGTTGCAAAAAGTGGTGTGTGTGTGTGTGTGTGTGTAATCTTTCCCCTTTCTGGTAAGCTGGAAAGGTGGAGGGCACTGAGAACTGTCAGGTCAACACTCTTAAAGAGGATTACATTGCCAAGGAGGAGATATTGTTCCCCCTCTTTGGCTCCCCCCCGCCCCATTTCCGGTGCTTCTGATTTGTGCTACTGGGTCCTTCCTTTCCTTTACTATTATTTATCCCCTAGTCCTTCGCAACTGTGTGCAAATTAGGCCGCCTCGTCTTGTCAATTTCCCTGTATGTTGCCTACTCCACTTTGCAGCTCCCTTTGACAGCTGAATCATACAAGGAAATTGACCAGGAAAGACTATACATATTGGACAGCCATAAGAGCGCACTTCCGAAAGGCCAACAATAATGATGATGATGATGATGATGATGATGATGATGATGATGATAATAAATAACGACACCAATTGTGCATTTTTTGGGGCTCCGAAAAATAATTTTTAAAATGCTAGGGAATGAGTGATAGTCCTTCCAAAGTTCCATTTCGGTATTGGTGGAAGGGCAAGTCACTGGTGAGATCATGAAAAGTAAGTGGCACTGGCTTTTTTGCTGCTCTTGCTGAGCGGCTCTGTAGCCAAAATTAGCAATCCACAATAAAATCAGTTTCCCGGGTTGGGACAACATTGCAGCCCATCGTGGGCAAGAACAACCCTACAAAAAGCCATGGGTGCTCTCTATGGATTGTTCCCGAAAAATAAGCCACCCACACTAAATGCTCCAGGTTTGGATGACACGACAACTCATCATGGCTGGTCAGGGAGTACTCCTGCTGGTGGACTATCTGTACCATGTTCTATTATATTAGGTTCTCTCTATTGAATTTCATGGTACTAGCTAAGTCGAAATCTTGAATATATATTTAAAATATTTTTGTTTTGGCAACAATTAAATTGAATTTCATAATTTTCATTAAGCAGCAATTAATTTTCTTCTATTGCTAATATATTCTCATAGACAGGATATAAATTGTTTTAGAAATAGCTGTTGCAGAGGTGGTCAGTTATCTGGGTAGTTAAAATGGCTTTGTGGCCATATAAAGGAGGAAAATATATAGAAATGATTTAAGGATGCGGAATATGCTGGCTTTTAAGAAACAGTCAGGGTAACAGATACGTCTTGACTGCTGTTGCCTGAAAGGACAGAAACACATTTTTTTTTAAATAAAAAAATTGCTTGCTTCACTTGAATTTAAAGAGCAAATAAAGGCATGTTAAATAGGCAACCATATCTCTTTATGGAAGTTTGTTTCTGTTGACAGAGAAGAATGCTAATCTCAAATGACTCTGTTCATTACAACTGATTATAATAGGTGCTAATGGAGAAGACAAACTGCTTTATCTGAAGGATAGTTCTAATGGAAGGAACTAATCCAATCACAAGTATTAACCCTACTTTTCTCTCCCCTTCATTACACAACTAATATGTGATCACAGCTTTATTATACTTTATTCAGAATCCTAGCAAGTTAAGAAAAATATGAAGCTTAGCAATACTCATTTCAAAGAATACATGTGACAAATTAATATAATCAATGTACATTCGACTATGGAATGAAATGACATACCTCTTTACTTACTTCTTCATATTTCTTAAAGTTTAATTGCACTATAGTAAGATTTGGGCAGAGTTTCTTAGCAATAAACCCAGGCATGGCTGGACGTACCCCAAATCTCCTAGCATGATAATTTGAAGTAGACTTAAAGAGACAAAGACATAATTTAAAGTCATATGACAATACAATTTTGAATGGATTGTGTATTATGGATAGAATACAGTATGTAGTTAAGTACGCTTAAGTCCCATTAATATCTATAAGACTTCAAGTACCAGTTAAGCACAGCAATTGCATCCTATCATATAATAAATGTTATAAGCCAATCCCATATCTTTTCACATGACACATGAACATATCTGGGCAAATGTAGAATCACCAAAAAACCGGGCGAAAGCAAAAAGAAAATGGCCACTTTAGCTAACAGGCAGAGCAATCTTATGGCCCCCTACACAGTGCCTAGGGGGCCATAGGATTCTTCAGATTCCCAGATCGAAGGTCAGAAAAGAGCTCCAACCTCAGAGCTCTCAACGCCACCTGCAGGTTTCTGGGGATCTGTGCTATGATCCCCCCACTCCCCCTCGCAGCTGGCACAGAAGAACTGCGCCAGCTGCTTCTCTGAGGTTGTAAGACCGACCTCAGAGAAGGGGTAGAGGGGGCACGGAGGGGAGGAGACTGGGGCCGCCAAGATACAATGTGTCCTGATGGTGCTCCAGTCTCCTTCCCTCCTCGTCTGAAGCACCACAGCTAGATGGCTGAAATCAGCTGTCTAGCTGACTTGCAGGGCGGGAGGAGCAAGGAGGCGAAGATTGCACCTCTAGAGTTTTAACTACAAAATGTCTAATCTAGTATCTTGGGAGCTGTCTTAAACTAGGTCTAGAAATGCAGTTTTTCCCATCAGTGTTTTAACATGAGCCAAAAGGAAGCAATCATTTCTATTTTTTCTATGGACACCAATATATAGAGAGAGTGTGGTACACCAGTTAGAATGTTGGACTAGGCCTGAGGAGACCAGTGTTGTGCCTCCAGTAGGTCAGACAGAGACCAGCCCTGCCGGAGTGTGTTTGGGGTGGGGCCAGGCTAAGTGCTGCCTGACCCAGCTGGGCAGCCTTACCAATCAGCGCCTGCTCAAAAGGCAGGTCCCAAACACACTCAGATGCTGGAAGCAATTGTTTGTTAATACAGCTACAGCCAGACGCTCCTGACATTCCCGACCTCAGACTTGTACCTTTGGACCTTGGAACGACCTTGACCACAGCTTTGCCTGATCCCGAACTGGTTTACGTCTGCTGTATTTTGGAATGATATATTTTGACTTCCACCTTCGGACTGTGATAACGACCACGGCTTATCTTGCAACTGGACGGATTTACGGCAACCTAAGTCGAAATCCCCACTCAGCCATGAAGGTGTATTTATTTTTATTTATTTATTTATTACATTTATACCCCACCTTTTTTCCTGAAAGGAACCCAAGGCGGCTTACATAATCCTCCTCCTCATTATCCTCACAACAACCCTGTGAGGTAGGTTAGGCTGAGATATCTACCTGTATCATGCACTGTTCAAAGCAGGCCCTGAAGTTGGTATTGGAATGATCATGCCAATGGATCAGACCATTTCTCATGCCTATAGCATGGCAATTTACCATTAAGAGTTCAAGGCAAATTTACTTTGTCTCAAACACGCAATGAAGGCAAAGAATGACAGTGCTTGTGTTGAGTTTAGTCAAGACTAGCCTCAACTCAGAAGATTATGATATCCCTGTACCCTCAAGGGCAAGATGTTGGGAACTAATTTCACATGCCAATATAGCAGTAGTGTAAATTGAATTCCTACCATATATTTATCACCCTGTTACACAACCAGCTATAGTCTATAGTTACGCATAACCTCTTCAGTATTTTTTCACAGCTCAAACAGTCTGCACTTCCCTTATTCTGGGATTAGTGTTTTTTTCCCCCACATTGTTGATAATAAGTAATCCAAACAAGTTTTGATGGCCTGATTCCTATGACAAGTAATTCTCACATAGCCAAGGTTTTCCAGTGCTGTATAGGCAAGTACCTCCATGAGAGTGAAGTTAATGATGGTTTTGAGAAACAAGAATCTGTGTTGGAGTTAATAATGAATAGTGACAATATGTGAGGTCTCTCCATGGAATAATAACCCTAGTTGAAGCAATACATATGAGATGAGGTATATTTTGGATGGTGACAGATGGTAATAAATATTTGGATATTCTTCATGCAATTAGGCATTTGAAGAAGTTATTAAAGGAAAGCAATTCTGCACAATGCTAGGCAGTTTGATGTGGCCTTTCCATAATCAATAAACTAAAATGTGATTTCCAAGAGTTCCCAAAGGCTTGTCAGAAGCAATCACAAATTGAGTTTACTGGGATCAGTTTCTCAGTCCTGATGGGCTTCTGAAGAATCTAATTGCTTCAGACAGGGAACATGACTGGGAAGGTCACCTTCAGACAATGAAAAGTCTTCTTCCAATCTTTCATGAATGTACAGCATTAATTATCTATGGTACATTATCATGTCACATTGATAAAATGATTAAAGCTGATCATCCAGATATCTACAAAACGTTTCAAATAGGCCATTTTGTTGTGAAGCAGAACCAATGTTGTCGATCTTCCAGAATTGAAGTTGGAGCAAAAGATACAGAGATCCCAGAAGAGGGTTAAATTTATAACTGGACAAAGTATGGGTCAAAACAGTTTAAAGTATGCTTCTCAATGGTAATTGATTTCTATCATGAGGTTTTTACTATTTGCAACACCTTCTGACAATTCACAAATGCTGAAAAGGGCTACCATGAAACAGTAGTATACCATGGATGGGAACGCAAACCAAGTTGTATGCAAGTATAATCAAGGTTCTAGTGAGAGCCAGTATGGCGTAGTAGTTAGAGTCTTGGACTAGGACTCGGGAGATCCACTTGGCCATGAAGCTCACTGGGTGACTTTGGGGCAGTCACTGACTCTCAGCCTAACCTACCTCACAGGGTTGTTGTGAAGATAAAATGGAGAGGAGGATTATGTAAGCCACTTTGCGTTACTTGCAGGAAAAAAGGTGGGATATAATAAATAAATAAATAAATAAATAAAGGTTCATAAATGGAAATTGTCAGTAATTATTTTCTTATGGAAGTCTATTATAGGGACAAGAATATATATTTCAGTCTAACTTACCCCAAGTGTTGTTGTGAGGATAAAATTGGGGGCGGGGGAAGAGAACAAGAATCATGTATGCTGCCTTGAGCTCACTGGAGGAAAGGCAGGGTATAAATGTAATAAAAATTAATATACTTTTCTTCGAATTAACTGTTTGATTTGAATCTCTGTTTACCACAACCTATGAAATAATGTACTTGGAAACTTCTAGAAAAATGACAAATATATTTCTCAATGAAATATCATGATTACTTAGGTAATCTGTTTTTGCAGCAAATGTTATTTTCCACCTTACCAGCATACCCAATGTTCCCACTGCTATGGGTTTATCCCTCAATTCAGGATTGTCTCTCATTTCTACTGCAGCATAAAAGGCATCCATATCAATGTGTACAATACTGTGGCTAAGATCACGGCTCTGATCCAATTCCATTGCAAGCTTATCCATCTGTGCATAAATAAATGTACAAAATTGTATAAAGGCAGAACAGTTTTTCTTGGCACACTGTGAATCTTACCGAAAACTTAGCCAAGACTATAAAAATAGTAATAGCACTTTAGAAGCTATCTTAAGAGTGTTTACTACAAAATAATAATAATAGTGTAACGGCAGATTAGGCCCCACACTATTTCAATATATTCAGTTAGCGGCAGAGAGGAATAAACTGCACGGCAGCATCTAATCAATGTCCCAAGTCCCAACTGGGACTTGTTATATTAAGCAAGCAAGCGAATCTTATTTCAAATGGCCTGTATAAGTAATGTTTGTTTGTTGTGACATGAGAAAGTGGTACACATACATAAGAGGTACACATACATACAGGAGTTGTGGTATCATTAAGTAAATTAGCTTGGCGAGAACTAAAGATAATGGCTGGGTTCGCATGACAGAACAACCCACCATGGGCAGCCAGCTAATCAGGGCTTTTTTTGACAGGGACATATGCAGATTTCACGGCTGGCAAAAAAACCCACCCTGTCAAAAACCCTGTTTTAAAAGGAAGCCTGAGTTTTGGCAGCTGTCAAAATGCCATGCTCCCGTAAATGGGGTGGCTTGCACTTTTTCACTTTCCCGAGCAGCTTCTATTAAACTCTGAGATGTCTCAGGAAAGGAGGGGCACACTGAGAACTGTCAGGTCCAACCCCCAAAACTAGAAGATCTCGGTGCAAAGGGTGTGATCTAGACGGCACCCTCTTTTGCCAGCAAAGATACCCTTGCAGCTTCACTTCTCACTTGACAGCTCGCCGTTTGACAGCTGTCAAGTGAGAAGCAAAGCAACAAAATAACCAATTTGTAGCCTTGCTCTGTCAATGTCCATGGATAGTACGTACCTCCTGTACCTTGACAGGAAACACCATCCAGGGCATTGAGGAGGGAAGGCTGCACATTTGGAATAGTGGGAGTTCTGCACTTCAGAAAATCCAACCAAAGAAAAAAAATAACAAAAAGATTTGTGCAAATCTTAGGCGAAAAAATTAAAAACTGGGTGGCAAACTAGTGTCAGCTGCTCCAATGTTCTGCTTGGGCACTTTGAAGAGGCCGTCCCTGGCTGTCATTTCAGAGACCGTGAAAAGTGATCTCTGGGGGGGGAGGGAAAACAAGCCATGGCGACCTCAAAAAGGGTCGTGGTCGCAGCAGGGAGAGGAGACAAGAGGGGTCTTGCTGCCGAGTCCCCTGGGATACCTGCAGGAAGACCGAGGGGAAAGGAGAGGGGGACAACCCACAGTGAGCGTAGTTTATTTTCAGGGAGGATTGCCACGTCGTGTGAAGTCATAGTGTGGGGAAAGAAGAGCTCAGAGTAACTCCCATAAAGCTCTAATATAAACTTGACTAGTTTCCACCAAGCAGTTACTGTGCAAGATGGGTTCTGACTTGCCATGTAATTCATGAAAGGCAAATGCTTCACCACTTGTTCTTCCCCAACACAACCTCCACATATGCACATCCTTGTGTGCAGGCTACTATCAGGAAAAACAGCAGTGGAGCCACACACAGGGGCCTTTAGCTATCATGGCATTTGGAGGGATTGGATATTGACTACACAAATCCACTTATTACCAATAAAGAACATGCATTTAAAAATCAAAAGAAAGCACTATACAATAAATAAAATTAGAGAACAAGAACTTTACTCTGTATTTTATGTTCCTATATCACTGATATTTATTTACAGTATTTTATTTAGTCAAGGCAGTATGCACCGATTCTCACCCCACTCCCATAAGAACAAGAAATTCAACAACAGTAGCTTCAATAGCTTCTGAGGAGGTTAAAGCGGAAGGTCAAAAGACCCAGAAAAACCAGTTGAGGCACTCCAGAAGGTATGCTCCTGGAGTTTATGCAAGAGATTGATAAGACTGAGTGAGGCATGAAGCAAACTGGCTTTTGTTTACTAAAATGGCAAACCCTTTGTCAAAAGTTATCTTAACAGCATGCTTATCTTAACAGCATGCTCATGAGATTATCATGAGTTTTCTGAAAAATACTGTATTCATGTACTAAGGCCTGACCTATACAGATGTTTCCAAAAACCAAAACCAAATAACTCAAGTTATATATAACTGAGGTGGGGTACACAGGAGGAACCTTTCTACCCTTTTTTCTATAGGCCCCTTCCCAGGACGCATTGAATATTACCTGCAATTGTGCTTTCATCAGTTGTTGGTCTGTGATTTTATTTTTTAGCTTCAGCATTTTTTCAATTCGTTTGTTAACTTGTTGATCTTTCTTAAGCTCATTTTCATAATATTTAGAACCCTGCCAAAGAAATTAACATTACTTAACATTGATTATTAGCCTTATTCAGCACAGTGCAGATAATTATTTTTAAGTTATAAAGAGCATTAGAAAAGCATATACGGAAGGCGGGGCAGAAATTGAACTAAGCCCATTTTTTGTCAAACCAGCTCTTAGGGTGGCATACATTAAGGCACAATCCTATGCATATTTAGACACCAATAAGTCCTACAACTCCCAAAATCCCCCAGCAAACCATGATGCCTGGGGAATGCTAGGAGTTGTAGGACTTATTTCTGTCTAAACACACATAGAATTGTGCCCTTAAACAGCAGAAAATTAAGGTGGCAGTGCAGTCACTGAAAGAATCACATAAAGATACATCAAACACTAGTTGCTGGTTGCACATGTATAGCAGTTTCATGCTGTCATACAACATTCCTGGCAATAGAGGGCATTGAGTGGCACAAGCCCTTAGCTGGTTGGGGCTTGGAGTATCACTGACTGAAAGAACCATTTACTTCCCTTCACTCTGGGCACTAACAGGGAGCAGGTAATGGCTTCAGAGGACATGAGCCATGGATGCACACCCTCTAACTCCAATCAAGGATCTTCCTCAGCTCTTGTACTGGAAACACCACACTAGTCACTTTATGGATTTACGGCGCAATCCTATGTATGTTTGGGCAGAAAAACATGCTGGCTGGGGGATGCTGGGAGCTGTAGAACTTATTTCTGTCGAAAAACATGCATAGGATTTGCACCCTTAATGACTAGCATATCTTGCCTTCGATATTGAACAATGAAGTCATACTGGTAAAAACCCTGCACCCTTTATGAGTGCAATCAATACCTATGAACAGATAAAGCATTTGTGAAAGCTTAAATAAACAAACCTTGGAGGTTTCCATTATGATTTTGTTGATCTTTTCTTTATCCAGTCCTTGCATTCCAGCTTTGTTATCATTGAGGCCCATTCTAAGCAGAAGTCCCTCTCTGGAAGGGGCATTACCTTCATTCTCATTTTCCATTGCACAACCAAGTCAGCAGTTTCTCAATTCTTGCCCTAAAAAGACAAACTGCATAGTTTTGAAAAGTGTACTGCTGACACTATTACATCACAATGTTATAGAAATATTATCACTTAAGCACACCAACATTAAATTTCTTTCTTTCTCTGAATACAACTCAACTCAACCATATTCAGCCAAACCTGAATGAGAAGCTAAGGTTGTATTAAGATCTGGAGATAGGAGGCTGGATCTATAGAACTGTGGGCATAAAGAAAATTGTTACTACCACTGTTCTGTGAATGCTTAAAGAGTGCTATAATAGTTTGGCTCTATATCAGTTCTCCTGCTTCTACTTGTGCAAGTGGTTGCACAAGCTGTTTCACAAGAACACCTTTGGATAAAGGGTGCTTCTAGATGAGGCTTTTATGGTATCATCACCCTGCCCCATTCACAGACGTTTGGGGGATGTTCAGACATCATCTTTTACTTGTGACACTCCCAAGTTTTCTTACTGCTTCTTTTGCCTTTTCCTTAACACAGAAAATCCTTTGAGGAAAAAATGGAACAGCTGCACTAACTTCTGACTATTAGTGCTAGGAGCCCTCAGTCAGGAAGCACCCTTAGTTTCACTTTTCTTACACAACATACTAGTACGAGGTATAAACAGCCTTTCTGTCAGCACATGGGTACCATTGGATTCAATGCAGCATTTTACAGCAGTAGACACAAAATTATTTTATAAAAAGTACTTTTCCATTGGATTTTACTCAGCACAAAAGTTCTCCAAATTGTTGAGGAAGAGATAGTCTGGTTCTTAATGAAACCCACATGCAACACCCACTGGTTCCATGCTCCCCACCATAACCTTCTAAAAACAGTAATGAAGGGGGCTGCCACAAAATTTAAGGGTGCACTTTAGAAAAGAACACCTATCTTCAGATCAATGGCACTGCCATGGGTACTCACATGGCCCCATAGTATGCCAACATCTTCATAGCTAACATGGAACAATGCTTTCTCAGCTCCTGTCCCCAAAAACCTCTTCTCTACCTGAGATTCACTCCCTCTCCTTCCACCTCAGTCCTCCTGTGGGTATCCCAGGGGACTCCGTAGCAGGACACCTCTTGTCTCCTCTCCCTGCTGCGACCATGATCCCTTTTGAGATCACCGTGGCTTGTTTTCCTTCCCCCCCTCCTCCCCGGAGATTGCTTTTCACAATCTCCGTTTTGACAGCCACTGGCAGCCCAAGTGGTACATTGGAGGGGCTGGCAGTGGTTTGCCACCCCCCTTTTTTTGCGCCCCAAATGTACACAGATAGTTCCATTTATTTACTTATTTATTTAGCTGGAATTACGCAATTGCAGAGGTGCAGTTGTGCATATTTCCACGGTGCAAAAATTGGAAGCCTCACCTGGGTAATGTCCTGGGGGGTACCTGCTGTCAAAATGCAGCAGCTATGAACCATGGACATTGACCTAGAGAGGGTCCCAATAGGGTTTTATTGCCCTTTGCCTTGACTTGACAGCTGTCAAAATGTGAATTGTCAATTCAAACCAAAGCTACGAGTAATCTTTGCTTGCAAAAAGGGGACAGAGGGATTTATCCCCCATTGGCACTGGGATCCTCAGGGGTTTTTGTGTTCCTGATGGGTTCCAGTGCACCCAGCCTTTCCACCCATTCCTAAGACTCTAGATGCTCAGGAAGGTGAACAAGTGCAGCCCACCCCCTTTTTACTGGAGCACAGGGGTTTGTGAAGATGGAAGATATGATTAAGTGTGATAAACAGTCCTGCTTTGTCTTTATGTAAGAAAAAGCAAAGTGTATATCCCATTCTCAAGGTGTTGCTAAGATAACCCTTTTGTAATATAAATACCAGTACTTCATAAAACTATAGCTTTTTTATTTTTTGAATGTATCTTTCACCACTTCAAAACCATATCCCATAGTAGCATAATTAACTGAATCTGACAAATAAACCAAATTAGGAAGGCTAAGCCATTCCAGCAGGCTTTAACAAAGGGAGATGAGAGAAATAGGGCCATTCCACCAGCACTGCTGAAAGACCACCTCTCTGAAGGCTCCTCCTTCCTCAGTTGTAACTACTAGAAACCATTCCAGCAGGCTGTACAGAAGAAGATGAGAGAAGAAGCAGGGCCATTCTACCAGCTCTGCTAAGACTTTCCTCTTCCCTCTCCATCCCTTTTTTTCTTGTGTGTCATGTTGTTAGATTGTAAACCTGTGGGCAGGGATTGTCTTGTTTTATGGATTGTATGTAAGCCAGTCCAGGATCCTTTTTGGCTAAGGAGTGAGATAAAAATACTTTAAATGAAACAAACAAATAAGTGGGCTGGTCTGCTAAATTTCCATAGCAGCAGCAACAACAGAGCAGAGCCATATTTACTATGTTAACAAAGTTAAGAAAGCTCAATACTCATTACATTAAGAGCTTTTGTACTGGATTTATTTATTTATTTCATTTGTATACCGCCCCACAGCAGGGCACTCTGGGCGGTTCACAAACAATTTATACAATAAAATCTACATAAAAAACAACAATAAAAACATACAATATAGTTAAAATATTAAAACCAAATTTAAAAACACAGTTTAAATAAAATGACAATACAAAAAGTTAATAAAACAAAGTCTGCAGGTCACCCCCCTCCCCTCCCATGTGCTATCTTGGACAGATTAAATATCGAATGCCTTGGCATAGAGGGAAGTCTTAACCTGGTGCCGAAAAGATAGTAAGGTTGGTGCGAGGTGGGCCTCAGTGGGGAGCTTATTCCATAATTGGCTGAAGAACAAGATGACCATCTAAAGACAGTATGGGATACTGAATTTGAGGAGGAGTCCTCGAAGGTTTGTTGGAACAATATATGGGACAGACGTATTCTGAAAGTTATGTCGATATGGATAAAGGAGAATTTCTATAAACTAATTTGGAGATGGTACTTAACTCCAGTAAGATTAAATAGAATAGATAATAATTGGTCCACACTTTGTTGGAGAGGATGTCAGGAAAAAGGGACATATGCTCATATGTGGTGGAGTTGTAAAAATGTACTGGTTTTTTGGCAAGAGGTTTTTACAGAAATATTGGAAATTATTGGTATTAACCTAGAGGTCTGTCCAAAACTAGCATTGTTATCAATAACAGAAAGTTATTTGTGAGCAAAATATGAAGGAATTAATTGTAAACTTGTTAACTGCGGCTAGGCGAATGATAGCGAGAAAATGGAAAGTACAACATGTCTTTTTAATTACTGATTGGTATAAGTATGGGCTATAGCCCTAAACGATAAATTAACCTGTAATATCAAATGCAAAAAGGGACAGTTAAAGAAAAATAATTTTATGGATATTTGGAATCAATTATTAGAGTATGTATTAATAAAGGGAAAGGGGAGTATGCCTTGTCAGGATATATTTTTGGAATATGGAATGTTATTAATGGGATGGAAATATAGCAATTGGTCCCTAGGAGGGTGTGGGGGGGTGCACTTTATGATTTTGTGTATACAGGTTTAGTTGTGTTTTTGTTATATTGTGTTGTATTTAGTTTACAAAAATTAAATTAAATAAAAAATATATATTCCACAATTGGGGGGCTAGCACTGAAAAGGCCCTCCTTGTTGCCACCAACTGAGCCTCCCTTGGAGGTGGCAGTCGGAGGAGAGCCCCAGATGTTGAGTGCAGTGTCCGTGTAGATTACGGTGGGGAGAGGCGTTCCATCAGGTACTGAGGTCCTAAGCCATGTAGGGCTTTATAGGTTAGAACCAGCACCTTGAATTCGGCTTGGAAGCATATTGGCAGCCAGTGCAAACGAGCCAGAACTAGTGTAATTTGTTCAGACCTTCCGGTCCCCGTAACAAATCTGGCAGCCGCATTTTGCACAAGCTGCAGCTTCCAAACAGTCTTCAAGGGCAGCCCCACATAGAGCGCATTTTAGTAGTCTAGTTTAGAGATCACCAGAGCGAAGATTACTGAGAGCAGGCTATCCCTGTCCAGATAGGGTCATAGCTGGGCCACCAGCCGGAGCTGGCAGAAGGCACTCCTTGCCACCGAGGCCACCTGAGCCTCAAGTGACAAAGATGGCTCCAGGAGCACCCCCAAGCTATGAACCTGCTCCTTCAAGGAAAGTGCAACCCCATCCAGAACAGGTTGAACACCCTCCATCCGGTCAGAGGAACCACCCACCAACAGCATCTCAGTCTTGTCTGGATTGAGCCTCAGTTTGTTAGCCCTCATCTAGTCCATTGTTGCAGCCAGGTACCGGTTCAGCACATCCACAGCCTCACCTGCTGAAGATGAAAAGGAGAAATAGAGCTGCGTGTCAACAGCGTACTGATGGCAACACACTCCAAAACTCCGGATGACCCCACTCAGTGGTTTCAAGTAGATATTAAATAGCATGGGGGATAAGACCGACCCCTGAGGAACCCCACACTGGAGAGTCCATGGGGCCGAGCAGTATTCCCCAAGCACCACCTTCTGGAGCCGGCCATCCAAGTAGGAGCAGAACCACTGCAATGCAGTACCCCCCACTCCCAACTCAGACAGCCGCCCCAGAAGGATACCATGGCCGATGGTATCGAAAGCCGCCGAGAGATCCAGGAGTATCAACAGGGCCGCACTCCCCGTCTCTCTCCCAACATAGGTCATCATACAGGGCGACCAAAGCCGTTTCTGTGCCAAAACCAGGCCTGAACCCCGACTGAAATGGATCCAGATAATCAGTCTCATCCAAGAGAGCCTGGAGCTGGTTGGCCACCACCCGCTCAAGGACCTTGCCCAGGAAAGGAACATTTGCCACCAGCCTAAAGTTGTTAAGATCTTCTGGGTCCAGAGAGGGTTTCTTCAGGAGTGGCCTCACCACCACCTGTTTCAGGTGGCATGGGACCACTCCCTCTCGCAAAGAGGCATTGATCACCACTCTGGCCCAGCCGGCCGTTCCTTCCCTGCTAGTTTTTATAAGCCATGAGGGGCAAGGATCCAGAACAGACGTGGTTGCACGAACCCGTCCAAGCACCTTGTCAACATCCTTGAGCTGTACCAACTGAGACTCATCCAGAATAGCTGAACCAGACTGTGCTCCGGGTACCTCACCTGACTCAACTGCTATAACATTGGAGTCCAAGTCCCTGTGGATGCAAGCGATTTTTTCCTGGAAGTGCCTAGCAAATATATTGCAGTGGGCATCAGATGGGTCAATGATGTCGCAGAGGCCAGCATATAATAGGGACATTGTTAGATGATATTATTGTTACTCTATCAAATTATCTATTCTGCAGAATTCAAATTATTTGATTTATTCTTCATGTGCAATATTATATTCTGGGAATTTAACGCTCCTTTTCTAAAAAGGCATCATTGATATTGATTATACCAGATTTTAGCAAAATATTTATGATTCACTCATTTCAGCAAAAGGCCTTTACCAAAGTTGGGTTAAGGAACATAAGATTTTTCTTCACCTCCCCAAATCTGTGCTCCTAAATACTGGAAGTATCCGAAAAAAGGCACGTGTCCACAAGCACGTCATGTAATCCTTCTGTGCTATCATGAGCATTCTTTCCAGTCACTGGAGCTTTGCAATTTAGAAGAGGCCTAGTGGAACACAGGATTCTTGTCAGTTTCGATCTCCTGCTGGTTTGCAAGAATAGTAATACTGACAAGGAGAATGGTGTGATTAGCTTGCCTGTGCTCAGGGGTTTAGGAGGCTTGGTTTGCCATAGGCTTTCTCAGATGAATAATGCCTGCGAAACATGGACTATCTATAAACGTCACCTCCAACTCCTTGAAAGATTTCATCAACGTTGCCTCCGGAAAATCCTGCGAATTACTTGGGAAGATAGGCGAACAAATGTCAGTGTACTGGAAGAAGCAAAGACTACTAACATTGAAAAAATGATCCTTCAACGCCAACTTCAGTGGACCGGTCATGTTGTTCGAATGCCTGACTGCCGTCTCCCAAAGCAGTTACTTTATTCCCAACTCAAGGATGGAAAGCGGAATATCGGTGGTCAATATAAGAGTTTTAAAGATGTTCTTAAGGCTAATCTAAAAAAATGCAATATAAACATCAAAAACTGGGAAGCTCTGGCCCATGAACGATCTAACTGGAGGTTGGCCTTTCACAAAGGTTCTATGGACTTTGAAGAAGCCCAAGTGCAAGGTGAAAGGGAGAAACGTGCTAAGCGAAAAGCACGTCAAATGAATCCTTTACAGGACCATCTTCCATCTGGTAACCTATGTCCTCACTGTGGGAAGCTGTGTGGATCTAGAATTGGCCTCCACAGTCACTTACGGACCCATCGCTAGAGTCTACACAATTTTCTTTAGAATTTTCCTCCTTTTAAAATCACCTTTTTGTAAAATTTTATCCTGGAAGACAATCTTACTCGGTCACGAGTGATCGCCTGACTGACTGACTGACTGAGCTAAGATCACAGCATTGTTACAGCCTTTGTTTTACAGGACTAGCAATGAAGCAAATGCAAACATCTTACAATTATAGTGCAGTACTGAATATTTTTAAGCTGAAATACTAGCTACCATTTTCCCCAAGTGGTCAAAACTTTTAACTTTGATAAGCTGTGGCTCCGATTGATCATTTGATAACATTAGTCTAGGCTAGGATGTTTTTCAATCATGACAGATTATTTTGGTTGCATCACTGCTGACAATAGGTTGAATATGAATCCTTTAGGCTCATAGAAAAACAGGTTAAAATATGGCATGCAAAAATGTGGAGAAAATCTTAGCTTGCAGTTATAGGGAAAAATCAGACTTAAGATGCTTTAGGAATAAGAAGATTATATGAAAGCATCAACAAATAGTGCAACTGGAATTTATGAGACTAACAAGTGAAAGAAAAAGGGTTGTATCCAAAGAAATGCATGTGGAAGTGGATGGGCAGAAAATGATTTTCCTGTCCCCATCTTCCCCTCCCCCCCTGGAAACCCCACCAAAACGCCTCTCTAGGGCTAGGGAACCCTGATGAATGGGATGAACAGTGGCATGGGCCTTCCACTCACAATGTCTGTAACCAATTTTCAGCAATCCCTCCCTTCGCCACCCCCCCTATGTCACACCCAACCCCACTCAGAAGGGTCCTTGGTCCATGAGAGAGGCTTTTTGAGGGACTGTTGAGGGGGCAGGAAAGTCACCTTCGGCAGGCATTTCTCTGGATGGAACTCAATGTGTCCAATTTTAATATAGCTTTTCATTTGTTTTGATAGTAGCATCCACAATGGCTGTGGCCTGTAGACTTGCATGGTTTGAATCTGTCCAGCCATTGACATGGAACTGCTACTGAGCCACTCCAATCCAGCAAGTAGCTTTCTGCCATAGAAGCGATTGGGATAAGTAAACTGCTCCAATCAACTGAATGGCAACCATTCATTCTTATATGAAAAGCAGAGTCTCAGAACACTGGTTAAGGACAGTGACTGAAGGAGGAGGGAATGAAGATGCTTTATACCTCTTCCCCAGCAGTCCCTGCAATATATTTGACCTTCCTGACTGTCATTATTACAGATGTTTCAGTATATTATATATACATTGAAAAATACAGAAGATGAGACATATCCGTAAGTGCACAGCTACAAGATGAACAATTATGTAATTTGCTCAGTAATAGTCAAGGGTGCAACTGTAAAACAGACATGTAATTGCCCTCTAACCTAGGGCAATGTTGTATGCTGTGATACCTATGAGAAACACCAGTTTGTTTTCTGTAGCAAATGTGTCAAGTATGAAAGTAATATATGTGTGTATATTTGCCTGTAAAGACCGACATATACATGCCTAGGAAATTTGGCCCAATCAAATAGTGCAAGGCTTCTTCTCCCTCTCAGAAATGTTCTGCCATACAATAACATTTTCTTATTAAAAATATTAATTTAGGAATAAAATTGACTAGACCAGAAGCTGGTTGGTATGAGGTCTAGATAACTTCACCTCTCCATGACTTGTACTGGAAAGCTGCTGCAATTACGTAAGAACCGAGAATGAACAGCCATTCCTCCTCCTCTTCCCAATCACAAGGCTCCTGCTTATCCTCCATTATCAAGCCACAAGACGGGATTCAAGCATGCCACAGTAGTTTGTCCTCATTGTTCTATATATGTATTCAGTCCCTCCCCATCCAAAGTGCTGCAGCTGGATGGCCGAAAATGGCCATCTAGCTGACTTGAAGGGCAGGAGGAGCAGGGGATCAGCTCCACCACTTTCCTGCCCTGCATAGTATGCCTGTAATCCTCCACTTTGGAGGCTTACAGGCATCCCCACTGGATGGCACCCTAGGTCACTAACAACAAAAAAGGGAAATTCAAGTGTCAGGTTAAATACTACAACAGGAAGCACAATGCTGAAACTATCCCTGAAGGATGCTTTTCAAAACTCTGCAAGTAAAAATTCAGCAACATTTCTACGCAACATATACCATTTCCATTTATTTTTTTTTAATATTGGAAAGTCTCCCAAGATTCAAAACTAAAGGGCAACAAAAGGGAGAATTGTTCCTCACTTCCTTGTGGCAACCTTTAATCAAATCCCTCATCTTTGTTTCTTATTTCTCATAATGAATTTCTAATATTCTAATCTATTGTTGTTCTCCTCTGAACTGTCGCCAGTTTGTCTGCTTCCTCCTTAGGTGTGGAAACCAACACAAGCCAGAGTCGGTCCAGAAACAACATGATCAAAGTCAAGCAGAAGACTGTTACTACCTAAGTGGTGGATACTATGTTTCTGTTACTGAAACAGAAAGCAGCTATTTTATGCCTAAAAAAATTAATGAAACTGAGTTTGTCAGGTCTTTTTTCTGTCATTTAAAAATAGGTTTGGTTATCACCTATTGGTTTGCCCTCCTCTAGTTTTCATCCACCACTGATCACCATTTTGTATATCACCATTGCTAAAATTCAAGTTTTCTTCAACTGGATCCTTGCCACAGTATCTTGTATCCCTTTCTGCCTTCCTGTTTATATGAGTAATATTGCTTCTCTCTTCTAGAAAAACTTGTGTTAATGTTTGGGATTTTAAAGAAAGAAAATACTCCAATTCTGAGATAACAAAAATCTTTTTCAAATTCATATTCAGTGGTGCTGAAAATATCCAGTAAAATGTTCTAACAATTATTAAAAACAATCAAAAACATTCAAGGATGTACACAGGTTTTTTTAACTCATTGGGTAATTCATTAAGGCTGCAATCCTATACAGGCAGTCCCCGAGTTAAGAACGTCCAACTTACAGACAACCCATACTTAAGAACGGATTTCTGGGTTCCCCGGCACTACGTCATTTACGTAGAGTGTACATAGTATACTACACAATTTGCGTAAATGCAAATGTTAACATATAGAACGCTATGCTGTTCCGACTTACATACAAATTCAACTTAAAGATATTCTTAAGAACGGAACTAGTTCGTAACCTGGGGACTGCCTGTACACACTTACTGTGGAGTAGGCCCCATTGAATTCAGTGGGACTCACTTCTGAATAGACATGCAAAGGATTGCACCGTAAGGCTGCAGTCCTAAACATTCTAGGGAGTAAATGTCTGAGCAAACATTTATAAGATTGCACTGTAAAGCTACAACCCTTACTAGCTTACCTGGAGATAAGTCCCATTAAACTCAATGGGACCTACTTCTGAGTAGACATATACAGGATTGTGCTATAAATGTGAAATTTAATTTTCAAAAAATCTCTTGAACAACAATGTTCTGGAATGGAAGGAGGGCATTTCCCCCTTCCCTTAGTTAAAAAAGAATATTCTGGAATGCAATCATTTCCCCACTACAAGCTGTAGTGTACAAGTGTGTAAAGTTTCTTCTTCCTACTTTGTCAGGAAGATGGTTAGAACCTTAAGATATTATCATTATAATCTTCCTCCTTGATTATTAAAAAGAAGATAGCTACAGGATTAACTTTATCGTCATCTGCAATAATGTTTATTTGGAGCTATTTTGAACAGAAAAGTAGAGAACAGAACTCCAAATATGATGGAAACATAAATCTGTAAATGATTAAGTTTTCATCCTACATCTTACATGCATGCTAAACCCTGTGCCGTTGACCCTACATCACTAATGTTATTGCTGCTTTTTACAAATATTTTCCCTTCATGTCCAATGCTACTCCAGTGCTGCTCCATGATGGAGGTTGGAGTAAGGAGAAGCCATAGCTCAGTGGTAAAGCACATGTTTTGCATGCAGAAGCTTCTAGGTTCAATCCCTGGCATCTCCAGGTAGGGCAGAAAAAAACTTCCTGAAAACCTGGAGAGCCGCTGCCAGTCAGTGCTGACAATACTGGTCTAGATGGACCACTGGTCAGACTCACTATAAGGCAGCTTCCTATGAGAGAAACACCACTAGCTACCAACATTTCTAATCCAACCCATCAAGTGTTTCCCCCCACTTCCCGTGCAGACTCCCTGAAAGGCACCAATGAACATTTTCAAAACTAACTAACCTGACAACATCTCTAGTGGTTTTCAATTGCAGCCAGGCCCAGAAGGACTATTTTAGGTAGCTGCTGAGGCACGGATAAAATGGGATCAATGGCAAAAAGCAAGAGAAGCAAAGTGGTGGGATGCTGCAAGGGGGCAGAAGCAATGGAAGATGGCTGTAGAGGGAGCAAAGGTATCATAATCACCCTTTCAGATTCTGTGTTGGGGCTATCACACATTCACTGGTTTCAATATTTGCAGACTCTCCTTTTTCCATACAAGATAATGAGATATTTGGTATTTGTTTCATTTACATATATAAAGAATATTGCTTTGCTGGGTGAAGTCAAAAGGGACATGTAACCCTGCATTCCATCTTCAACTGCGGCCAGCCAGATTATGTAATGGCCATGGCCTGTTTGCTAAAAGAACCACTGGGTTTTTTTGCAGGGCAGAGTTATACCTGTGCCCATAGATGAAAATCAGTTTGAGAATCTGTGCTCCAGATAAAGTCTGGAAACTAGGAATCCACAGACCACATGCAATACGTGAGCAATTTTATTTGCCCCCATCAGCCCTACAAGGTATTGCAAAAGTTTTACTCCGCTCTATTCATAAGTAAAATGGTTTTCAAACATTGCTAGAGATATGTAGGATCTCTTTCCAGTCGGTTTTGTATGCAATGCTCTGGCCATAGGCAGGCACATGTGCTCTGTTCCGTAACTGTCCTGTACTTAACTACTGACAACTTGTGAAGCAGCTTGTGCAGCAGGATGCATTTCGGGTGTTTACCCTGGATAATATGATCACCAGAAGTTGACCATAGCTGCCGTAGACCAAAGCCAGTACGTTTCTCACCCCCACAACTAGTAGCATCGCCAAACTCCATAAATCTCAAGTCAGCTTCTGTCACTTAGGCGTGAACCATAGCAACGGCGGCATCAGTGCTAGCCTTGTACAGAGTTCTGCTATCAATGCTTACTAGTAAGTCCCACTGAGATCAATTGGGCTTTCTCCCATGTAAGTACACTGGATCGCAGTCCTCGTTTCTCTCAAATAGGGGAGGGGGGAGGGTTTCCTTCAGGAAAAGAACCTAAAAATACGAGGAAAAGAAGTAAAAGATCGGCCACAAAAGCAGCTCCTTCCTAACAAGCGACAGAGCAGCCACAAGCTCCCCACGAACAGACACACCTCAGTCTCAGCAGCTTCACCAGCCCCCGTTTCCGCAATAATTAAGCCGCGCCAAGATGGCGGCCAACCGAATTTTGAAAGGAGGAGGAATGACGCCGGGATTCGCGAAGCCCGCCCAAAACTACAAGCCGAAAGAACGAAACGGTCTTCGAACTACTTTCTCTCCTCTCCCCGCCCCGCCCCGCCCCATTTCCCAGAAGGCATTGCGCCGCACGAACCCCCGTCGGAGGACTACACTTCCCAGCAAGCCGTTGTCCTGGTCTGCACGATACGGGAGGGGAGTGTGACAAGGGCTTGGCAAATAGCGGCCGAGAGCGATCTCCCTGAGTAAGATGGCGGCCGTAGCAATAGCGTTGCTCTGAGAGGAGGGGGAGGAAAAGGGAGAACAGTACTCGCCCCCGCCCCCGCCCCCGCCCCCGCCCCGAGGCTGTTTCAGATGGTTGGGGCTGCAAGCGTGCGCTGAGGGGTGGGGGAAATTTCGGGAGCTGCTGTCCCGGTGGTGGCCAGAAGGGGAGGCTGCGAAGGTGGCTCAGGCTGGGGCGGCGGTAGCAGAAGCAGCAGTGGCGGCGGCGCCCCGAGGAAAAGAGAGGTGTCAGTCAGGTAGAGCGAGCCGCTGCGGTCTCGGCGTTTCGCTGCTCGGTGACGAGTGGCTGAGGGACGCGTCTCCATGTCGGACAACCAAAGCTGGAATTCCTCGGGCTCCGAAGAGGATCCCGAGACCGAGTCCGGGCCGCCTGTTGAGCTCTGCGGAGTCCTCAGCAAGGTAAGGAGCCCCTTCCTTCGTTCCTTCTTTCCTTCTACCCCATAGCGTGTCTAGCTGAGGGGAGAAGAGATGGGGTATCTATCTGCCCTACTTGAGCTACTGAGGAGGTGGGTAGCTTCACTGGGGCACTTGTGGGGGATTTTTAGGGGTGCGGGGAGGCACAGTCATGCGCTACCTTCTGCAAAAGAGGCGCTGGGCAAGCCTTGGTGGGAGCCTGACGTTGAGTCACTCCATCTACCCACCGCCTGGCTGGCGTCGGCGGCCTACGATCCTGACCGCCTTCCCATTGAGTGGGAGATCCCCCGCATACATCTTCTTCCCCTCCGCCCACTCTGCGAACAGGGTTTGGGGGGAAATAATAAACAGCAAGCAGCGCCTTATAATCCATTGCCACCGCAGTCTGGGCGGGCGCTGGGAATCCTTTTATCCGGGAAGGGATTGCCTAAGCTTCAAAACGAAGCATTCGCCTTTCCTCTTTCTTCCTCTAAGCTGAAGATATCCAGCCCTTCTTGTGAATGTCATTTGTTGTATTCCCTGGAACCCACCCGCCACTACCTTTTTTTTTTTTTTTTTTTTTGACGATCGAGTATGATTCTTGGTTTGAGGAAGGGTGACTTGTTAAAATCTTCGTGCTCATTGTGTAGGATTTCTTTTTTCTCTTCTTCTTTTTGGGGTGTTTGTGTGTGAGAAGGAAAAGATCAATCCATTCATCAGGTTCTTCGCAAGAGCCTGGTAATCCTATCCCAGTCTTCACTTGTAGGTATAGCTTGGCTAAGTAATGCTAAAGCTAACTTCATCTTGGGCCTGTGAAGGGTTTTGTGTCACTGTGTGTGTGGTTTTCCTTTCTTTGCTGAATAAAGGAAACAAAATCATGTGATGTGTGCATGCAAGTGTAACACACAATTATAGCATCATAGATGAGTGGTGTGACCTTTGTGCTAAACATCAAAATGGCACAATAAAATAGACTTGTTGCAGGACAGTGTAGAGGTAAGCAACCTGGTGCTGGAAGAAACAATCTATATATGTGACTGAAGGCCTTTACTTTAAGGCATCAGTCTCTGTATGCTTCCTAATTTTTAGCTTGAAACCTTGCAAGGCTTGCTATTAAAAACTTGTAGAGGAGTCTTGCTAGCTGGTTAGGAAAGTTTTAAAAGAAAGGGATCAAGCTTCAACAGAATGCATAAATTCTTCAGAAACATAGTAACAATTGTGGCTTTTCAAAGCAGATTCATTCCTGCTCTGTTTTTGATACTTTTGTGTACTGAAGCAAGCAGTGGAAGTAATGAGATGCTCAAACCAGAAAACATACCCTTGACTGAGAAACCCATGTAGTTTGGACAGTATTGATGTATTCCTGGGGAAACTGAATGTAGTCTGCAAATTCCCAGTAATTTATTCTCTGTTAGAAGATAGACAAAAGTACTGAACGTTTGGATCAGATAATGAGACTATTATACATGACATCCAGTTCAAACAACAGAGAAAGCCTATGGATCCAGTATGACTTTTCAGATTAATGTTACATGTCATAATGAATTTAGGATTAATCACTACAGCACAACTCTGTTAATTCATTGCCTTATTTCAATAAAAATAGGTCTGGTGGTGGGGCTTAAGTTGAGTGCAAGCTTGCATCCATCCTGGCTATTCCCACTGGCCTTACCAAATGCCTGACTTCTGCTCTAAAGCTCACACATAGGGTGCTCATCTGCACTGATCTTTGGACTGAACTGTAGTGCTGGCAACCAGTGTAGGTATTGACTGTTGCCCGGGGCAGGCACAGAAGACAGTGCATGTGGTTTGTATGTAATGTAGTGATTACTCAATATCCTTGGCAACTTTCCTTTCTTAGGAACTATGGATATTTTTTTTAAAAAAAAAAACAAACATAAAACAAACACCTTGTATTTCTAGCATACTGTGGCTTCTGTGGCTTTTATTATTAGCTAACACATTCTGTACAATTGTTTCAGCTTCTTGTTACTATGTGGCTATCAAACATTAAATCCCAAGGTGTGTATGAAATGCTTGTGGCTTATTACAAAATGTGATGTATGTAGGGTTATTTTTTAGATTTTCTTTTCCACTGTATGAGCCAGTCTGACACAGGATGCCTTTCCTGTTCTCATCCATGCAGGAACAAACTGAAGGAAATCTAATTGCAAAAATGTGGTGAAGCCTGTTGCCTATAAATGTGTTGAATAGTTTTTAGAAGTTTCTTAATGAATGTCACATTCAGTTGACTTTATTAATAGTTCGTTAGAATAAAAATATTAAATGTGCAGAAAATTAAACTATCATTTAAAACAATGGCAAATTTTATCACCTGCAGTGCATTTGCTAGGAATACTATCAAATTTGCAGAAGGATTTAAAAAATAACCAAAAAAATCCTTCAGCCAAATATATGTATAAGAACAAATATGACCCATTGGTTTATTTATAGCAGTATTGGGCAACCTGTGGCCCTCCAGGTATTTTGACCTACAACTTGCATCATCCCTCACTGTTGGCTGTGCTGGCTAGGGCTGATGGGAGTTGTAGGCCAAAAGAACTGGAGGGCCACAAGTTGCCCACACCTGATTATAGAATGATAATGAATGAATGAATGCCGAGGCTCATGCAGCCCACCGACACATACCCCTTTCTTCTCTTCCACGTGGGTACAAATGATACTGCCAAGCGGAGTTACAAAGAAATCACGGCAGACCTTTGAAGAGCTGGGAAGGGAACTCAAGAACTTCGGGGCCCAGATAGTTTCTCATCCATCCTTCCAGTACTTGGAAGAGGCATAGAAGGGAAAGAAAAATACTCCGAGTGAATGACTGGCTACGAAGGTGGAGCCGACGTGAGGGATTTGGATTCTGGGACCACGGGCTACACTTCCTGGAAGATGGACTGCTGGCAAAGGATGGGTTGCACCTCACAAGGACTGGGAAGAATGTGTTTGGCCACAGCATGAGGAACTTAATCAGGAGGGCTTTAAACTGAATCCAACAGGGGAGGGAGACATAAACTCGGGGGTACCAATGGAAGAAGGCCTCTATGCCACAATGGAGAGAACAGCTCCAGCGGTGCCCATTGATAGTCTACCACAAAATGTAGGGGGAAAGTCGGACTATAAAGCACATAGTCTTCGATGTCTTTATACTAATGCCCAGAGTATGGGCAACAAACAAGACGAACTTGAACTCTTGATACATGAGGGCAAGTACGACTTGATAGGGATAACTGAAACCTGGTGGGATGACTCCCATGACTGGAATACAGCAATTGAAGGGTATAACTTGTTCAAAAGGAACAGAAGCAACAGAAAGGGAGGTGGAGTTGCACTGTATGTTAAAAATACGTATCTCTGCACAGAGATACAGGAAGAGGAGCTTGGCAGCCCCATTGAGAGCATCTGGGTTAAAATAAAGGGGGCAAAGAATAAAACGAACATGGCGGTTGGAGTCTACTACCGACCACCCAATCAAGGAGAAGACGAGGATGGAACTTTTGAAAAACAAATTGCCAGTGTTTCAAGGAGGCACAATGTGGTAGTAATGGGAGACTTCAATTTCCCTGATATCTGTTGGGAGACTTTTTCAGCCAAACATGGCCCCTCCAAGAAATTCCTGAGCTGTGCTGCTGATAACTTCCTCCTACAGAAAGTGGAGGAAGGAACTAGAGGATCGGCTATCCTTGACCTGATTCTAACCAACAGAGACGAGTTAGTGGATAAAGTGGCAGTTTCGGGAACTCTGGGGGAAAGTGACCATGTTATACTTGAGTTCTTGATTCTAACGGAAGCAAAAGCTGAGTGTAGCCAAACACGTACCCTGGATTTTAGGAAAGCCAATTTTAACAAACTCAGAACAATGATTAGTAAGATCCCATGGCAAGTGACTCTCACGAGAAAGGGAGCCCAGGAGGGGTGGGAGTTTTTAAAAAAGGAAATTTTAAAGGCACAATTGCAAACAATTCCCAAAAGGAAAAAAGGCAGAGGGCAACAGAAGAAGCCAATGTGGCTTCACAATAAACTCAAAGACGACCTGAAAACAAAAAAGGACACGTATAGGAAGTGGAAGGAAGGACAGGCTACAAGTGAAGAGTACAGGCAGGTAGCACAGAACTGCAGGAATAGTGTCAGGAAGGCTAAAGCTGAGAATGAGCTAAGGTTAGCGAGGAATGCTAAAAGCAACAAAAAAGCTTTCTTCAGATACATGCACAGTAAAAGACAGAAGAAAGAACTGGTGGTTCAACTACGCAATGAGGATGGCAAATTGATAACAGAAGACAAAGAAAAGGCAGAAGTGTTCAATTCCTACTTCGGCTCGGTCTTCTCCCAAAAGAGGGTCTATGACCCCCCTGGCAAACCTGAAGTGCAGACTGAAGGGGCAGGATTGCAGCTTGAGATTAATAGGCAAATGGTCAAGGAGCACCTGATTACTCTGAACGAGTTTAAATCTCCAGGGCCTGATGAGCTGCATCCTAGAGTAATAAAGGAACTGGCAGAAGAACTCTCAGAACCACTGTCTATTATCTTTGAGAAATCATGGAGGACAGGTGAAGTGCCAGACGACTGGAGGAGGGCAAATGTTGTTCCCATCTTCAAAAAGGGCAAGAAGGAGGAACCTGGGAACTATAGGCCAGTCAGTCTGACATCAATCCCCGGGAAGATTTTTGAGCAGATTATAAAGAAGTCAGTCTGCAAGCACCTTGAAAACAATGCAGTGATTACTAGAAGCCAGCATGGATTTGTCAAGAACAAATCCTGTCAGACTAATCTGATCTCATTTTTTGATCGGGTAACCTCCCTTGTGGACTGTGGGAATGCTGTGGACATTATATATCTGGACTTCAGCAAAGCTTTCGACAAAGTGCCTCATGATATCCTGATTAGTAAGCTAGCTAAGAGTGGGCTAGATGGAACAACTATCAGGTGGATCCACAACTGGCTACAGAATCGGACTCAAAGAGTGCTTATCAATGGTTCCTTCTCAAACTGGGGAGAGGTAACGAGCGGGGTACCACAGGGCTCGGTCCTGGGCCCGGTGCTCTTCAACATTTTTATTAATGACTTGGATCAGGAGGTACGGGGAATGCTTATCAAATTTGCAGATGACACAAAGTTGGGTGGAACAGCTAATACTCTGGAAGACAGAAACAAAATTCAAAGTGACCTCGATAGGCTGGAGCGCTGGGCCGAAAACAACAGAATGAAATTTAATAGGGATAAATGCCAAGTGCTGCACCTAGGGAGAGGAAACCAATGCAGAGTTACAGAATGGGGGACACTTGGCTCAACAATACTACAAGTGAGAAGGATCTTGGAATTGTGGTAGATCACAAACTGAATATGAGCCAGCAATCATGTGGGCTGCAAAGAAGGCAATGCATTTTGGCTGTATTAATAGAAGTATAGCTTCCAATCGCGGGAAGTGATAAGTCCCCTTTACTCGGCACTGGTTGGGCCTCATCTTGAGTACTGCGTCCAGTTTCTGGGCACCACACTTTCAGAAGTTAGACAAACTGGAGAGGGTTCAGAGGAGGCAACAAAGATGATAGAGGGACTGGAAACAAGCCCTATGAGGAGAGACTGAAAGAACTGGGCATGTTTAGCCTTCAGAAGAGGAGACTGAGGGGAGATATGATCGCACTCTTCCAGTATTTGAAGGGATGTCACACAGAGGAGGGCAAAGATCTCTTCTCGATCATCCCAGTTTGCAGGACACGATAATGGGCTCAAGTTACAGGACCTAGATTCCACCTAAACATCAGGAAATTTCCTGACTGTCAGAGCAATAAGACAATGGAATCAACTGAGTATCCTGATTGGACAGTAGGCAATTAGGGATTTCCTAGATTTCTGTGGGTTGGCTACAAGTTCCCACTCATTGTCAATCAATGATAACATTTGAATGGCAAAATATTACATATGCACATATATTATCACTATAGATTTTTATGCAGAGAAGACTGAATTGTCAGTCTTCTAGGCTTCCTTCCACCTTGTAGTACAACATTTTTTTCTTATTTAAGTATAATTTTAAAGTCTTAATTATATTTCAGCCATATAATATTTAAGAAAAATATAGCATTCCTGATCCACAATCAAGCTTGTTCCATAGATTATTGAAATATAAGTACCATTGGAAGCAGAAACCTCTCAGTTAAATGTTTTTCAACATTGATTAAAAACTAGATTGTAGATGATCCATTGAGGTATGATCCATCAGTAGTTGATCTTGTCTGCTATCCTGATTCTCAGTGGTAGCAACTTGATTGCTATTAAAGAGGTAGGAACTTCTTGAAGAAAACAAGGAAAGAATTATTTGAAGGTGAATACCTATCAAGAGCATCTTTACATTGTGATGAATTTACTCGGGGCAGTGATGTGGGTTTTCTGGAAGAGTCTGAAAACTCTCAAGCGTAGATCAGTTAGGTCTAATTTGGCATGTTTAGATACTGTATTGTAAGCTTAACCTCAGTGTATCTACTTCCTAAGGATAATATTTTTTTAGAAAGTAAGTCGCAACTTTGAAATAGCCCATTTTGATATTATATCCATTCATGATGTTGCAAATAAAACTTATGCAACAAATATCTTCCCCTCATCATTAATCTACAAGCATTTCTATAAAAGCTCGTAGTAAACATTATTAGCTTTTTAAAAGATCACTAATCAGTTCAGTATAGTATAGGTTGCCTTCCATCCTTATTTCTAGACTGCTTATTTTGGTTGGGAACAAGTTCATTTATCTGGGAAAGAGTAAATTATTTTCTCTTTCTCCATGCAAATTTATAGTCTTGGATATGTCAATCACATGAATTCTTGGGCATTTCCATTCAAGGTGAAAATTATGGTAGTTATGTACATTTCTTTAAAATATAGGGAGTTGTGTTGGTCCACTGGAAAAAAAATCCAAAATACCATAGTAATGTAATGCCTTTATTAGGCCTATCTAAAAAAAAAGTCACAAAGTAGTGAGAACTCATAAGCTTTCCCACTAGTTTGTGATATTTTAGATGGTCCTAATAAACATATTAGGACTCTTCTGTAACTTGTGCAAATTTCTTGATATGGATTTTTGTTAAATATGCCTAATGTTTTCATACCTGCTTTGGACTGACTGCATTGTTAAGAATGGATGACAAGAATTGCACTCTGTATTCCAAGAACTACACTATGGCTTTGTCTATTCATGTTGTTTTCCATCCTGCTATGAATAGTTATTTTTGCCTTTTGAATAGTGAAATGTGCGGAGCTGATTATTGCATTATTGGAATTTAATCCCAGTGCATTTTCTCTGTTGTAATGTTAAACTCAAACTGGAATGTGTGTGTGTGTGTGTGTGTGTGTGTGTAAAACTTAGCAGTGATTATTTCTAGTGATTCAATACATTGCACTTACCAATTTTGAGCTCTTAACAACTCACTGCACAGACACACAGCAGTGCTTCTATGTTACAATTTTCATTCAGCCTAACCTACCGCACAGGGTTGTAGTGAGGGTAAAATGGAGAGCAGGAGGACCGCGTACACTGCCTTGTGTCCCTTGCAAAGAGGGGGGAAAGCGAGATATAAATGTAACAATAAATAAATAACTAGCATTCTTAGTGGAGGTAGCACTCCTGTGAGTAAAAATCCATCACAGGAGAAAACAATTCTGGAAAGCTATTTGTTTCAATCCTTTTGAACTTTTGTTTTCTTGAAAATTTTGTAACATCTAATACTTGTCACACAATTTTAATTATTAGTAGTACATGTGAAATAAGAATTTTCCATAGTTGAATAAAATCAGGTGCTGGAAAAGGACATCTACCTGAGACCTTGGAGAGCCAGTGCGAGTAGACAATATTGGGCCAGATGTGCAAATAGTCTGATCTGGCAGAAAACAAATTCCTATTTTCCTGGTGACTCAGGTATGGGGTTACCAGCCCCAAACATGAGCATTTTATCAGCTCTGGGTCCACACAATATTGCAACCCATCGTGGGTAACTAGCCATGGTGGGTTGCCATGTCATCCAAACCCAGACTGATTCCCACAGGGTGGCTTCTTTTGGACAGCAAGCCACCCTGACAACCCATGGCTTGTTCTAGAGGTTGTTGAACCCACGATGGGTTCACATGTCATCCAAACCCGGGAGACTGATCCCATTGTGGGTTGTGGGAAGCAGTGAGTGAGCCACTTGGCAAGAGCAGCAAAACACAAACCCTTGCTGCTCTTGGCGAGCTTGCCTTGCTGGGCTCGGGCAACATGACACCCCATTGTAGTTTCAGCAATCTCTAAAATAAGCTATGTGTTATCAGGATGGCTTGTTGGGTAAAAACAAGCCATCCTGCGGGAAGCAGACCAGGTTCACACAACACGACAACCCACTGAGGCTAGTTACCGTACCTATGATGGGTTGCCGTGTCATGCAAACCCAGTTGTTATTAGGTGCTGTAATAGTGTTCCAGAGAAGATATCAGGGCAGAATGGGTATATGGGTTTGTTATGTCTGGTCCCTGTGTTTATATCCTTGTTATGTGGCCGGTTAATGCTTTTGAGTAGCTGTTTTAGGTTGGGGGGCTGTCTATAAACAAGTACCCAAGGCCTTTGAGAAGGAAGTGTCATTGTTCAGGATGGGCTGTAGATCACAGATAATATGTATGAATGATTTTGGCTGGGAACTGTAGGATTTTTTTTTATCACACTACATGTATTAATTGGCTTACCTAGTGCCAGGTTGGTTGTGTGATCAGAAGCAACTGCACTGTGAATGACCACTGTGATTGTAATTGTGGGTACTTTCTACATTTAATTTCCTTCTGACCTCACTGTTTACAATTCTTTTCCTCCCCCCCCCCACCATATGTACTGTGTATAAACCTGAAACTCTCCATAATACTCAATGCATCTGATGAAACGGAAGGCCCGAATGAATTTGTTAGTCTTTAAGGTGACAGAAGGCTCTAGAGTTCTCATAGTGACCAGCTCAAATGGAAACAGTTCAGGGAGAGGAAAAATCAAAAGCAGCTGTCCCTCAGAGTTGATAGAGTGACCCTGCTTCCCAAATCTTCCTCTGTTGCAGCCTGATGGAATGGTGTCCCTGTTTCAATTCCAAGTTGATCAGCACTCAGTTATCTGAGTAACCTGTTAAAGGGATGGTTTTTTATGACGCCACTTGCTTACATATGGGTTATGCTAGCATTATTTCTATAGCACTTTTCAGTGCATATTATGGCTTACTACATTATACCAAGGCCTGACCTGAGAGGTTTTTTTGCTCTCATACACAAATTAAACTGGTTGCCAGTGCCCTACCTACAAAGTCCTTGTCATATCTTGCATCACATAAAAGCTGCAATACTATACCTAGTTTCTTCAGAGTGAGCTCCATTGAACTCAGTGGGTCTTAACTTTTGAGTAGACATAGGATTGCACTGTAAATGATCAAGAGTTGATCATTGTGGTATTTTTCTCATCTCCATTTTTAATATCTCTAACTTTTCTTCCCTCTGGGCAGCAATGGAGATGAGAAGGCTGTGTTGTGTCCCTAGAATGCTGGGGGTATCAGCCATCCAGAAAGCTGCTAAGCGGACTTTATGTGCTTTCTCCAAAAGTGAAGGCAATGGCACTGTTTCCAAGGTGTTTACATAGCTGGTGCCCCTAACATTTTCTCACCCTGGGTGGTTGCATGGTTTACCTCAATATAACATCGAAGACTTTGCACTGCTCAGTGAGGTTTCCCATAATTAAGCTTCTTGTTTGCTAGTTCTCCAACTGCACAATTTTATCAGGAGCTGCAAAGCATTAAATATGAATTGAATAATATCCTTTCACAGCAGGCGGAATTTGCTTTAACCTGTTATGACAGGCATACTAGGAAAATGGTGAACATCCTAGCAAGCTTTTGCAACATCATCTTAAACAGAAAAAGCATCAAGGTGTTATTTCTGCCATTAAAAATGAGAGCGATATGATATACACTTCGTAGTGGTTAGAGTGTTGGACTGGGACTCGGGAGATCCGGGTTCTAGTCCCTGCTCGGCCATGAAACTCACTGGGTGACTTTGAGCCAGTCACTGCCTCTCAGCCTAACCTACCTCACAGGGTTGTTCTGAGGATAAAACAGAGAGGAGGAGGAGGATTATGTAAGCTGCCTTGGGTTCCTTGCAGGAAAAAAGGCGGGGTATAAATATAATAATAAATAAATAAATAAAAATAAATAAAAAATAAAGATATACATTCACAATTTTTAAAATTCTATTCTGATTTGTATAGTATGGGTAAAGAAATATCAGAGCAAGATATGGAAGTTTTCTTTTCTCAGCTTAAACTTCCAAGATTAGATTCCTAACAACAACAGTTCCTTTGGCTCCCCTGTGTATTGAGGAAATTATGAAAGTAATTTCAAATATGAATATTAGGAAAGCACCTGGTCCAGATGGGTTTCCAACTGAGTGGTACAAAACATTTTTGTATGCTTATATCACAGTGATTCCTAAGCCTGGAAAAGACCATACGCATTGTGCTAACTATTGACCTATTTCATTAATTAATGTAGACATTAAAATATTAACAGCAAATTTGGCTGATAGATCACAACAAGTTATTACAACACTTGTTCAATCCGATCAGGTGGGATTCATTAGAAATCAACAGGGAGCTGATAATCTTAGATTAGTTGTTGATCTGATTGCTTTAAATACAAATAGAACAGACTCAGCTGCTATAATTTCTTTGGATGCTGAAAAGGCCTTTGACAAAATTCATTGGAAATTTATTTTTGCTACATTGAGAAACTTTGGCTTTCCCATGGAATTTTTAAATTGGGTTAAAATTTTATATCCAACCCCAAGAGTGAGAGTTAAGACCAATGGGTTTTTCTCAGACTATTTTATATTTGGGAGAGGTACTAGACAGGGATGTCCATTTTCTCCATTGATATTTGGCTTATGTTTGGAACTCCTGGCATGTGCTATTAGACAGAATAGTAGTATTCACAGATTTTTACATGATGGTTTAGAATTTAAAATTATTCTCTATGCTGATTATCTTTTATTGTTTACTTCAAAACTCCAGTCATCGGTTCCTGCTTTGATGAAGGTGATTAATAACTTTGGTGATTTATCTGGCGATTTAATTGGTCAAAGTCTGAGTGTATTAACTTAGTGGCAATTTCGATGGTGCCCAGATTTTATTATTTACTTGGGAATACTATCCCTAGAGACATATCCCAAATGATCAGACTTAATTTCAGTAAATTGATAAATGAGATCTCATGGGATATAGACAGATGGGCATCTCTTAAGTTGAATTTGTGGGGTAAGGTTAATATACTTAAGATGAATATCAAACCTAGGATTGTATATGTTTTACGTGGGATTCCTCTAGTTATACCTTGCAATTATTTTCAAAATTTAATGCTTTGTTTTGCAATTTTTTCTGGGGTTCCTTGCCTCCATGGATCTCTTTGAAAAGGATGCAACTTTCAACTAAAGAAGGTGGGTTTGGCTTTCCAAATCTTGCCTTATATCATAAGGGCTTATTTGTTGACTAGTTCTAAATTCTGGTCTTTCCCACTTAGATTAGATTATCCAGCTTGGTCAGTTTTGGAATCCTTATGTCTGGACTCTGGATCCTCTCTCCAAATGGATGGCATTAGGGTCTCGCTACACTAAAACAGATAGGGTGCCTCCTACAATTACGGCAGTTAGAGGGGTGTGTATTATATCTCGTTAATTACAATTTGACCCACTTTCTCATGCTAAACTGACTTTATGGGATAATCCAGATTTAAAAATTGGTAAGGAAATGTTCCTGTGGCAGACTTGGACAGACAGGTTGGATCAATTAGTGAGTGTAGATAATGAGTTTTTGTCATTTTCAGCTTTGCGTACTTGTCTGCTTCAGCTGAATGGCAGTACTTGCAATTGCAATATTGGTTAGAATCTAGGTTTTGTCCTGCCACTTTTACAGCTTCAGAGGCTCCTTTGCTATTGGATGCATGCATTGATTGAGGCTGAGCAGTTATATCGACCTATGATTCATATTTATAAATACTTATTATCAGTGAATAAGTATGATACACAGAGTCTTATAGATTTCATAGATCATAGAGCTGGAAGGAAACTACAAGGCTATCGAGTCCAACCCCCTGCTCAATGCAGGGAACTAGAGGAGGGGTCTCCCATCCAGGTAATAACCAGGCCTGGCCCTGCTTAGCTTTCCATGCTCGGACAAGCTGAGCCAGCGTAAAGATGAATGGAATACGGAATTAGATGCTCTTATGTTGCCTAATCAATGGAACATTGTTTTTGTGTCTGTATCAGAAGGGTCTATGGATCTTAGGTTATGTCTTATTCAGCAAACACTTTTGTTTTGTGTTTATTGGACACCACAACATCTTTTTAATAAGGGTTTGTCTAAGTCAGCTAACAGTTGGAGGTGTAATACTGTGAATGCTTCGTTTACCCATATGTTTTGGCAATGCCCAGCGGTTGCTTCTTTTTGGGTAGAGATCATAGTACAGATAAATCTAGTATTAGAATGCTCTTTAATATTTACTGATGCACACGTTCTTTTAAATTATATACCTGCTATATGGAATTATCACAAGGACAATGCATGTGGATTTTCCGTGACCTCTTGACAGCTAAAAGACTGGCATTACAAAACTGGAAAGATAAATGCTCACCTCCTATAACACAATGGACTGAGGACTTAATAACACTTTCAACATTTGAGCAGGTGGTATTTAGGTGCCACCTGCAGATGGATGGATATTTGGTCTGCTTTTTCTGTTCTGTCTTTTTCTGTCTTTTTTAACTGTCTTTAGGGATAGTTGTATTACTACATACTTATTGATACTTATGGTTATATATTTCATACATATTTACTGTATGTGATTCATTTTAAATAATGTAAGTAAATTGTATTTTTCTTCTTTTTTCTTGCGGTTTTTTTTCTGTATGGTTTTTGTTATGTTTTAGTGTAATTCACATTTAAAAAACTAAAAAAAAAGTGTGGAGAAAGCCAACCTAAAACCCCTTTCTGACACACACACACTCACCAAGGAGGGGGGAAGGAGACCCAGGGGAGAGAGACAGCCAGTCTCCACAGAGACCAACGGGGACAAACAACATCTGCATAGAATCACCCCAGGGGGGAAGGCAGGAAGCATCCCCAGGTTCGTCAATGCTCTCGTATATCAGCCCCATCTACATAAGACTTGAATACCTTGCCAGAGCAGACATTTCGGCACCCATAAGAAAGGGCCATTCAACACCACAGGATGGGACCATTAAGCAGGTGGCTTCAAAGGGACCCCACCCACCTGAGGAGGGTGGCAACCCACCTGATTGGCCGCCCACCTGAGGAGGGTGGCAACCCACCTGATTGGTCACCCACCTGAGGAGGGTGGCAACCCACCTGATTGGCCGCCCACCTGAGGAGGGTGGCAACCCACCTGATTGGCCACCCACCTGATTGCAGAGGGAGGGGCTACCTGAAACCCAAGGTATAAAACACCCTGCGCAAGGAAACTGAGTTGTTGGACCTGATCAGCAATCTTGCCCCATGCCTGGGGTAAGGGAACGAAGGGATCGGGAACCCCAGGTAGCAGCACCCGGCGTGCTCCAGCTAGCTGAAATCACTGGCCGCTTGGGTTGACCGGACCCCCGGGAAACCAAGCTAAAATCACTGGCCGCTTGGGTTGACCGGACCCCCGGGAAACCAAGCTGAAATCACTGGCCGCTTGGGTTGACCGGACCCCCGGGCAACCAAGCTGAAATCACTCGCAAGCCGCTGGGTAGACCGGACCTCCGCCGGGAACCCAGCTAGCCGCTTGGGTAGACCGGACCTCCGCCGGGAACCCAGCTAGCCGCTTGGGTAGACCGGACCTCCGCCGGGAACCCAGCTAGCAGCATGCGGTTGACCGGGCCTCTGCTGGAGCCCGAGCTGAACTAACTAGCTGAGAGCCCTGAAATCACGGTGTCCTTGAGACTTCTTGCTTGCTACTTTGTGCTGTACTGATAAGCTGTATTGCTGGCGTGTGTCTGGGTTTGTGAAGGTCATTTTGTAAATAAACTTGTTTTATAAAAGATACTTTTGTGGCTATAAGTTATCCCTTTGTTCTGGGCTAAGGGTGATAGTCGCTGGGGGACCTCAGAGAAGGCCCGCCCCCAGGACTCGCTACCCCCTTAGTATTGAACCCGCGCAGAAGACCAGGTTGGCGGTCTTCCACTTGGTGGCAGCGGTGGGATAACTTATTAGCCCAGAATATCTCCCAGACCCAAAATAGCAAGAGCCTAAAGATCACCATGAGCGACCCAGAGCCTGACAGAGCAACTGAGAGAGCCGAGCCATGGCGGGCCCTGCCCGCAACCCCCATCACCCCGGGGTTGGCGGCGCTGACCGGCAGACAGAGCAGCAGAAAGAGCTGCTGGCAAGTCTGGGGCCGGGTGCCCGACCCAGGGGCCGCCCTATCCCAATTCCGACAGATAAAAGAGAAGATGTGTAGACCGAAGACCCCGCTCCCCTGGAGCCCCTAGAGCCCCTCGAGCTTCCCTCAAACTAGATGGCACACGAGCGGGAGAAGATAGCCCAAGAGCGCGAAATGATCCAGATGCAGATAGAGCTGGCCAAGATGCAGCTTGAGGCGGAGAAAACTCCCCCAATTGTCCCCTCCGCTCCTCCCCCTCCGTCGTGGGACCGCAAGGTGTTCCCCTACTACAAGCCAGGGCAAGATGTCCTGATGTTTTTGCACATTTTTGAAATGGCGTGCCAAGAGCAGCGGGTCCCCGACAACTTGCGGTTGTCCGCCCTGCGAACCCAGGTCAGTAGGGACCTGGCTGACCTCCTCGGGGCTCATCTGCAGAAGACCCCGGCAAGCTACGAGGCGTTCAAAGCAGCAGTCAGACAACACTTCGCCCTCTCCGCCGAACATTGCCGGCGAAGATTTCGAGAAAGTAAACCTTCCCCTGGGACCACCCACGTGGCATGGGCAGCCCAGGTAATGCACGTCTGCGAGTCCTGGGTGGAGGCTTCCCGGGCCTCCACCCTGAAAAAAGTTGTCGAGCTGTTCGCCATAGAGCAGTTCTTCACCACCATCCCGAAAGAGCTGGCCGCTGTCGTGAAAGATCAGAAGCCCCGTACCTATGAAGCGGCAGAGATCATGGCCGACGAGATGAGACTATACCAGACGGCCCCATCCACCAAAAAAAGTTCCGCGGCCGTGGCCGAGAAGAACCCAGAGCCAAAAAAGGGCCTGCCCCGACGGCGCGGGGAGGCCCCTCAGACCAAGAAAAACCAAAATCCTCAGTCTGAAGCCTGCTTCCACTGTAACAAAATGAGACACCTGCTGCAAGATTGCCCCAAGCTCCAACCCAAAAACCGAGATGCCCGTCCCTCACCGAAGAAAATAAGACGCGTCGCAGGTGCTGCAGCCGCTCAAAACAACGACAGCGACGACGAGCGACGGTCGGTCCTCTCCCTCCCTGCAAGCATCCCCGAAGATCGCGGTGCCGAAGAAGAACTCCAGGAGTGAGATTCCTACCGTCCTAAACCCCGTGCATCGCTGTATCGCATCGCTTCCCCGGACCAGCTGAGATAGAGCCGTAAGCAATTCTGTGAGTCCATCTATATCAATAATGTTCCCCGGGTGGGGTATAGAGACACTAAGGCAGATGTAACAGCTCTGCCCCGGGACCGCGTAGAGAAGTCCCAACTTTTGTCAAGACAGACGTGTACGATCAAACCCTATAACTCCCCCGACATCACCGTCCCCATCGCCTGGGTCCAGCTCAAATACCAAGAGTGAAAAAGAGAGATAGACGTAATCATCCATCGCCAAAAAGAGTAGAGCATCATCATCGAGAACGACCTCGCGTTCCGAGTGGCCAAAGCTAAGATAGGGGTCGTCACCCAAAGACAGGCAAGGCGAAGGGGGCCGCCCGTAACTGCACCGGTCCCAAAGCCTAAGCCCGTGCCCCCTCCACCACCCGGGGTGACCCCATCCCCTGCGGGGCACCCCGGGGAAAACCAAGCCATAGCAGAGCCCCCGAAGAACGAAGGGTTTGCTCAAATGGCTAAAGACTTTGAGACACAAGCCCAATTCAAAGAAGCCCAGCGGCTAGACCCGTCCTTGCAAGAGTGTCGCGCCCTAGCCAACCAAGACCCCAGGGTATCCCTTGCCACAAAAAGATTTATCTGAGACGATAGAACTTTGTACCGAGAGTTCGAGCCAAAGGGGGAAGTGGCACCGGAGCGCAAGCAGAGGCAACTGGTGGTTCCCCAACAGTACCGCCGCGCCGTGTTGCACCTCGCCCACGACGTGGCATAGAGAAGACACCTGAAGCAAAAGCAGACCCAAGCTCGAATTACAGAGAAGTTCTACTGGCTCATGATCGCCTCCGACATTAAGGCTTACTGTCGGTCCTGCGATGTGTGCCAGCGAGTGAAACACAATCGCGATCACCCAAGAGCTCCCCTTCAGCCTTTTCCGGTGGTAGAGATCCCTTTTAAACAGATTGCTATAGACATAGTAGGTCCCCTGAACCCGCCCACCAAGACAGAAAAAAAGTTTGTACTGACAGTAGTAGACTTTGCCACCCACTACGCAGAGGCTTTTGCGCTCGCCTCCATCTCTGCAGCCAGCCTGGCTAAGACTCTGCTCTCTCTCTTTGCCCGCTAAAAGAAACACAAACATCCGTCACTTTGCACTGCTCAGTGAGGTTTCCCATAATTAAACTTATTCAAAACATCTAACGCTTATTAGTATGAGCTTAATTTAGTTAGAATCCCAGTCATCTACTACAATCCATATTATTGGTCCTCATTCTATGTAGACTTTTTATCTTTAAGAGTGGCATTGCCTTTAGCTCATTTAGCTGACGCCAGGTGTGATATAGCTACACATATTTGACATCACCTCCCACCTTTTTGTGCAAAGTTGTGACAGTGCAAGTTTGATGGGTTCTGTGGTGTTCAGAAATCCAAAGTTTTTGCTTGTGTTTGATAGCTAACGATTACTTTTGGTTACCACTAACTACCCTTTTCCCTTTCTGTATAGCCTTTTCTTTGCCTTCACCTTCATCAACCACATATTTGGCTTCATCATGGTAATGCTGAGCTCCCCGTTCTAACTCACAGTCTGCCCCAGCAGATACATGACTGTTATAGCCACATGAGCAGGTATTAGTGCTGTGCTGGAAACTGTAGTGGCCTTAGGCAGCCAAATGCCTTCTGTCCAACTCAGAGGAGCTACAGGCAAGATCTACCCAATGGGCTCTGCCCATGTGCATTGTAGTCCTTGGAAGGCAGGACCAGCCACTGTAGCATCCATCCTTTCTGACTGTCCAGGGTGATGGTGATGGTAGGGAAGGCAGAAGTGTTTCTGCCCTTTCACTTTCTCCAGTGGCTGCCAAACTTTATGGTTCCAGTTGGCAACCTGGCAAGTATTTGTGAAGTCCTGGAACTGTGGACTAGCATGAGAGAGGGGGTCACTTGAGTGAGTGGAACTAGTCTGATGAAGCTAGTGAGTTTTCTTGGCCAAATTATGATTGTATAAAACTGGTTTTATAAATGAAAATGCCATATTACCAGCAATATTGCTATTAGGAACTCAAGATTAAAAGCACAAATATTAGAGAAATGTATATTCAAATGTCATACATTTGGAATTTTTTATAAGTTGCAGAGCACTTTAAATATTAAACATTGTTCTGAAGGCGATCACGTAGTTTAGCCTTAACTAATTGCACTCTGTGTCCAGGTGAAACATGATATGTACTCAGAATAAATGGTTTGCATCAATTTACATTTTAGTTATATGTACAATTTTCATTGTGATACTGTGATTTCACAGTGGTTAATATTTTGAAAAGAATATGAGATGGAAGAGCAAGGAGGAATGAATTAGGGGATTAGTGTTTCTGTGGAATAAACTGTCTAGGCCCCAGCATATGATCATTAAAATGTCTGTTCAAAGTCCCTTTTCTTTCTGATCCTGCAATATATATTGCTTGTGAACCATCAATTTCTTCATGATAAGGGCTGTAGACTTGCTGGTTTTAAAACTGTGGTTGAGATTCACAGGAAGGCAATTTGTGTGTTAGAGTCCAGAGTTTCTACTTGATGATGTATTATGTACCATAATTACCTGTAATTCATTGTCAAATGCAGAGGATCTGCTACCTCTGATTTGGCATGGTTGTGATACTTACTAGTAGATCTGATTATTTTGAGTTGTTATGTACTTCTCCCTTGGGAATTAGCATTTCACATTCAGGTTTATATAGTGTTGTCATTAAATGATCAGTTTTCTCGAAAGCTTCCTGATTGTTTTACAATCCCTCTAAGTTGTCTCCATCAATTTTTAAACTTTGTATGTTAGAATTTTTTTAAATTGGAAGTACTAAATGCTGGCAACTATTTTATTTATTTATTTATTACATTTCTGTACTGCCAAATAGCTGAAACTCTCTGGGCGGTTCACAACAATTAAAACCATAAAATACAAGACGATAAACTACAATATAAAAATTTTAAAGTTTAAAATTACAGTATAAAAATAACAACCAAATAGAACCTAACTGTAATGCAAAGATTTAAAATACAGTACCAGATTTAAAACAAACTGAAAAACTAAAATGCCTGAGAAAATAAAGAGGTGCCAGGCAAGCCTCTCCGGGAATTTCATTCCACAACTGGGGTGCCAGAGCAGAAAAGGCCTATTCTTAGTAGCCACCCACTGCATTTCCTTTGGTGGGGGCTCCTGGAGAAGGACCACTAACATTGATCTTATGGTCCAAGCAGGTATATTTGGGAGAAGATGATCCTTCAGCTAACCTGGCCCCACGCCATTTAGGGCTTTGAATGTTAATACCAGCACTATGAATCGGGCTTGGAAATGGACTGGCAGCCAGTGCTTATGGAAAAGTACTGGCATAATATGTTCACATTGGCCAGTCCCTGTTAACAATCTCTCTGCCCTATTTGGACCAGCTGAAGTTTCTGGACCATTTTCAAGGTCAGCCCCGTGTTTAACGCATTGCAGTAATCCATACCAGAGCATGGATAACTGTAGCTAGATTTTCTCTGTCCAGATAAGGACGGAGTTGGTACATCAGCCTAAGCTGATGAAAGGTGCTCTGTGCCACCAAATCCACCTATACCTTTTGTGACAATGCTGGATCAAAGAGCACCCCCGAACTATGAACCTGATCCTTTATGGGGGAGTGCAACCCCATCCAGAATAGGTTGAAGTTGATGAACATCTCTTAGCCAGGCAGATGAACCACCCACTAACAGTACTTCCATCTTGTCTGCACCGAGTCTCCGTTTATTGGCCCTCATCCAGTCCATTACCACACCCAGGCACTGGTTCAAAAATTACATCTCTCTTATGATAAACAGGTTTGTGGACAAATCTTATGAAAAATGATTAACAAGATGTGGAACAAACTAAGAAAATTATGTGCTAACCTTATTACGCAAATATGGTGCCATCGAAGAACACGATAGTTATTTTGGAGCATGTTTTAATAAATTGTATGTATTTGTATTCTCTAGTGGACCAACTACATCCATGGGTGGCAGGACCGGTGGGTGGTCTTGAAGAACAACACTCTGAGTTACTACAAGTCTGAAGATGAAACGGAATATGGCTGCAGGGGCTCAATTTGTCTCAGTAAAGCTGTCATCACAGTAAGTACTGTCTTAAAGTTTCTTTATCTTGTTACACCAGTGCTTTAGATATATTTCCAGACACTAATATGGTCAAAGTGGAATAATTTTTGATGTAATCTTGTGTCGGAGAGTGTGGCTGAGAAAGCATTGCATAAGAACTGAGAATATTTTTAATTGGCCACACCAAGGTAGAAGATCTTCCTTGCAGCACTTGGAAATTGTTGAACAGTATAAGATTCTTATAAGATAGCAATTTCAAAATAAATATCAGAAAACATGGCCAGGTCAAAAGTGTAATACTTGCACATGAGGGAGAACCATGCTTGTAGCCAGACCTTTGCTTTATTTGGTGTAGCAGTTCCCACTATTGGAAAAGACCAGCTGCTGTTTAAAAAGTAACTTTTCTCCCTGGAAGCAGGAATACTGCACCAAAAACAAACATGCTCTAACTGTATATGTGGTCCTCACATGCGTATCAGCTCTCTTGAGCATGGCCTGGTCAAGGCTATTTTTTTAAACAACATTTGGTAAAGACATCTGAGGACTGATCATACATTACCAACAGCAGCATGAGACCGATGTTGGAGTGCATGCAGATCTGCTGATCTGTCAGGAAGCAGTCATGTGTTCAGGCTGCTCATGTGGTTACTTCACATGCCAGTGTTGCTTTGCCTTGGGATCTAACAATACTGACATAGAAAGTAACCATGTTTCTGTCTATCTCTATAATTGCTTCCTTGAACTGTTGCCAGAACAACACAGGAGCAGCTATGCAACGTTGGCTCCTTCTTCTGCTGGTAATAAAAGAATGGGCCATAACGTAGTAATGCTCAATCTCTCTACACTTCCTATATAATTTCAGTTGAATCAGAATGGTAAGACAAGATGCTGTCCAAAAAGTCTAGAAAAGAATATGGGCTGTGTGTCCACTGGTATGCTTAATATGATTGGTTCCTATTGCAATGAAGGCAGAAGTTACTTTCTTTTTGTGGAAAAGTAGATCTGAGAATCTTGACAGACCATTTGGAACTGGCTGCTTAGAAGTCTTGATGCTTGTTATGAATGATAGTAATGATGCTATCTTTAGTTTTCTGTCCTTTCTAAGCCATTTTGAAAATAGCCGCTCTAGTCAGATATGTAGGGAGATTTTTGTGAACTAGAATACGGGCCTGTGGCTTACACTGGCTCAGCTTGTCTGAGTGTGGAAAGCTAAGCAGGGTCAAGCTTGGTTGTTACTTGGATGGGAGACCCCCTCCTCCAGTTTCCTGCATTGAGCAGGGGGTTGGACTCGATAGCCTTGTAGGCCCCTTCCAACTCTATGATCTATGAAATCTTATGAATGTGCAAGCTTTTTCTGAGACATTGGCCAGGTTCGCATGATCGGGGAAGGAAAGGAAGCCATGGTGGCTTCTTTTCCCCGTCCCACACGTGCCAGTTGTGCACCGCCTCATTTCCATAATTACCTGCACCGGGCACAGTTGGTGTTCATCTGAACCCAGTGAGGTGGGTGGCAGGGGTGGCTTCCAAACTGTCCCTCAGCTCATGGCTTGTTCTAGGGTTCTGGGGTGGTTTGGAAGCCACCCCCACCGCCTACCCTCACTGGGTTCGGACGACATGGCAACCTGTGCCTGGCATGGGTAGTCATAGAAATGAGGTGGTGTGTAACTGGCATGCACAGGGTGGGGAAAAGAAGCCACCGTGGCTTCTTTTTCTTCCTTGATCCTGTGAACCCAATCATTATAAACACTTACGGTAGTTGTGAACAAATGAGGGTTTCTTACCTCCTTTCCATGACCTGATTTTTTTCTAGATTACTTAGAGAAGTCTTGGCTACTATTGTTTGGGAGTCATGGTGAAAGCTGACAGGAAATGAAGGGGGAAGCAGTAAAATCTCTATATAAACACATTGCATGTTGCATTGCACATCTCTTTCAGCAAAGGCAAAAGTTTGCTTCCTCTGTAGAATTTTCCCATTCTATAAATTTTAACTGTGAAGCAATTGCTTTGAAAGTTTTAAAAGGAAAAATATAGCCTGAGCTTTTAGTAATTCTAAACACACTAATGCTATGTCATTGGTATAATAATTTAAGATGAAAAATAAAATATAACAACAAAAGTTCTTATAACTTCCAATTTCTATAATAATTTACTTTAAAAAATACACAAACTTTTAAAAAGCTAACATTTATTGCAGGACTATTACCATCTCCTTTTCCTATTTAATACTTAATTAGCTACAGGAATTAATATTTTGGCACAGAGTCAATTTGTAAAGAAATGTCCTAAGATGTAGTTCCAAGGTGAAGGATTTAAATGCGTGGGTAGCCAGTGTGGTGCCCACGGGCACCAATGTGTCCCCAGACACCTTTATTGTTGCCTGCCAAGGTGCCCTATCCCTATCAAGATTAACACATTTTCTTAGCGCCAGCTGGGATTGCTTCAAAGCTAAGCGTGGGCCTCCAGTTGCTGCCATTACCAATTAATGCCCCTGGGCTACATACTGGGGCTCAGAAACATGCTTAGAATTGAAAATGAGAGAGAGAAAATATGGATGGGGCGTGTGTGTGTGTGTGTGACACAGAGAAAGGAAGAGTGGTGATCAAGAGAGAGAGAAAAAGAAATGGGGGAAATGAGTTGGCTGGCAGAGGGAGCAGGAAGAAAAAGAGTTTGCCCTCTGTGAAATTGGTCTCGTCACTTAAAACTGTGGGTTCAAAGGAGTTGTTTAGTGTGTTGGGGCTCAGACTCTGCCTCTGCCTTGTATGAGGTTATTTATTTATTTATTTATTATATTTATCAATCGCCCATCTGGCCGGTCACCCGGCCACCCTGGGCGATGTACAATTAAAATACAATAAAACACAATAAAACATAATAATTAAAACAATATTAAAAATTCTCATTAAAAACCTAACCCACCCCATATTCCCGCCTGAACAGCCATGTTTTTAATGCACGGCGGAAGCTCATCACGGAGGGGGCATGGCGAAGGTCACTAGGGAGGGAGGGAGGGAGGTTACTTGTCCTTTATGACTAGGTACGCCTCCCATGGCAGCTGTTTTCTGGCCACGCCCATAACAATTTCTCAAATTGCCAAATGTACTCACGGGCCCAACAAGGTTGCCTACCCCTGCACTAATGCCTTAGATTTCATAGATAGAGTTGGAAGGAGCCTACAAGGCTATCGAGTCCAACCCCCTGCTCAATGCAGGAAACTAGAGGAGGGGTCTCCCATCCAATTAATAACCAGGCCTGACCCTGCTTAGCTTTCCACACTCAGACAAGCTGAGCCAGCGTAAGCGACAGGCCTTCTGATTATTATTTTTTGATAAGTGGTACCTTCTAAACTTTCAGCTATTCTAACAAGTTGTTCAATATGACAAATACATATCAACTTTGTGAAGCAGCTGGATATCTGGTGAATGACTTGTTAGCGTTTATATGGTACCCACCAGCATTTTGCAGGTGAAAATCTTCTGTGCATGATGAGATAGGGCAAGGGGAAGAGTCTGACAGGCCATGTATTCTGGTGGACAGTGGAGGAGCCAAACACAATCTAGACTCAGATGTACTAGAAACAGAAGGTGGAAACTAAAAGTCTAGGCAGGTAGATGACTCAAGATAACAAAACAAGTGAGGTAAACTACAGATTAGTATTGCATTGTATTCACAATGGGTAGTATCCAATGATGTTCTCGTGCTAGCACTAATCGTGTTACACTAGAGTAAACCAATGCTTGTGCAAGACAATTATTTAAATATGATAAGCAGTATAAAAATATATTAAATAAGTGCTATAATTAGTACAATGGGTAAAAGTGTCAATTTGCCACCGAAATTTGATGGTATGGCAGCAAAAAAGCAGTGAAAATCGCCCTAAATCTCTATTAAAGACAAAAGACTAGTCCAGCTTTCCCCAACCTGATGCCTTCCAGATGTGTTGGGCTGTATTTCCCATGATTCCCAGCGAGCATGGATGCTGGCTGGGAATTATATATATATTTTAATTCATTTATTACATTTCTAATCCTCCAAATAACTAATGTTCTCTGGGCGGATTACAAACAGTTAAAAAAAAAACCTTAAATGCCATAGAATAGTTAAAAATGAAAATACAGTACAAATATTTAAAAGAATAAAATACAATATAATGTAAAACAATGAACAGTCTAGGATGATTCATAGATCATAGAGTTGGAAGGGGCCTACAAGGCCATCGAGTCCAACCCCCTGCTCAGTGCAGGAAACTAGAGGAGGGGTCTCCCATCCAAGTAATAACCAGCCCTGACCCTGCTTAGCTTTCCACACTCAAACAAGCTGAGCCAGCATGAGCCACAGGCCTTTATATGTATGGGAATCAATAAAACAGCCATAATCTAGAATGATGGGAATTGCGGTCTCACACACCTGGAAGGCACCAGGTTGAGCAAGGTTGGACTAGAAAATACATAAAATTCCAGGCTGTGTTACCAGCCAAAATAGTTCAGGATGTAGAAATTCAAGGAGCAAAACTTACACTTCTATTTCAAACGAA